>OX422219.1:25902770-28302770 GCA_949130495.1 Sambucus nigra | reverse complement strand
TAACAAGATGCCAATCCCACAAATTCCAATTTTAATTGAACCTTAAACATGCATCTATGTGATTGAAAGCGGTAAATCAATATAGCATGCAACCAAACAAACAAGGAGGCAAATTTCAGGAAAAATCCCCGCAGGGCAAAACCTGTTATTCCACTAATAAAATGTAAATCGCAACTTACAAACTTACAAGTGAAATACTATAAGGAATTCTCATAAGGACCCACAAAGACCTCAGCCTTCAAATCAGCAATGGCTTCCCTCGAGAACCCACAATGACCGCAGTCGCCAATACTGACTCCCTCGACACATAGACCTCAGTCCTCCTCCTTAGCAGTGAATACCTTCAAGTATCCCCAAGTCTAGCAATAGAGACATCACTCCACAAGAAAAACTTCGTTATGGAAGTTTTTGGGTTCCAAAGATGATTAACAAAAGTAATTGGGATTGATTTGTGTGAATCAAAAATAATTTTTGCCCTAAAAAGTGAAGACTATTTTGCACTTGTTCTGTAGTTTACATAAAATAAAAGTCTTAATCGAAAATCTTCACGAAATAGATTTTTATAGGCAAACAAAAAATTTGTGGCGGAGGAATCTCTTTTGAATGAGATTTTAAGGTTGTTAGAACGACATAGGGATGTCGTTTGAAGTTGCTTCTAACGACCCATCAAACGACCCTTTACAAAACAAAACAGTATGCTCTCGTTTGATTCATATGAGATCCAGGGCTACAAACGACCTTTCAAATGAGATTCTAATGTCGTTTGAATGACAAAGCCTTGTCGTTGGAACGACATAAGTGATTTTTTAAGTCTCGCCTACAGGTATCTCAGAAAACATTTTAAGTTTGAAAAATGCCTAATTTTGAAATATAACATTTTACAAAAGTATGCCAATACTTAGTAAAAATTCTAAGTAACATAGAACTAAATCCATACCAAAATTATACCTCATATCACATAGATATTGAAGATGTTCGATATTCAGATTCATCTTCTTGAACTTGTGAATGTGAACTACTTTGACGGTTGGAACGGGATACGCCATACACGATGTAAACTAGGAACTAGGAACTAGGGACAAGATGAAAAATATGTCCTTACAGTTCTATCGCAGGTCCTATGGAGGCGGTTCCACTGGTAATATATATTTTCATGTACAACTCTCGTCTATTCTATGTAACTTTTACTAACTTTCTTTTGTTTCATTTATTTTCAAATAAGCATGCCTAAGGTCGGTTCATCATCAGGGCCTGCTGTGAGTTTTGGGGTAGAGACTCCCTAAGTATTTCTTTTGTATGTATCAGTTCCTTACGATCGAGCTGCTATATTTTTTTACTTTCATGCTTCGAAAACTCTCTGAGTATTTGTAGCATACTTGTGGTTTCGGTCCCCTTATCTGCGGGATTTATACCTTGGTTCTTAGGTTAGCACTGTGGCGACCTCTGCATCTGTGGTGCCTTTAGCAAGAATTCCGGAGGAGGTACCTCTGGTAAGATTGTCATACTGGATTCTTTCTATGTTGAATGTTTTGTGCAATTATTTTGCTAACCCCTGCCCACTTCCTTGCTTCTCAGGTTAGTGCTGCAACTGTTCATGTTTCTACGAAACACTTGGTTAGCTTCTCTCCAGAAACTATTCCGGTAAATGCTTAATTGTTGATACTTTGTGACTTATTTTCTCTGTGCAAGCGTTTGTTAATACCCACATGTTTCTTTATTTTCAGGTTAGCATAGCTAGTGCTCCGATAGTTGTGGAGCACTTGCAGGAGGCAGCTATGAGTCGGGTATTATACAGCCATAGCTTTTTCTCCTTTCTGCCTTTCTTTTGTTCTTGCTTTTTACTGTGCAAGTATTTGTTAATGCCTACCTATTTCTTTGTTTTTAGGTTAGCATAGCTACTTCTCCGATAGCTGTAGAGCATCTGTAGGGGCAGTTGTTAGTCAGGTATTATACTATCATACCCTTTTCTCCTTTATGTGTTATACCTCGCCCTAGAAAAGAAATATTGAATAATAAATTGATGATTTTATTCGAAGGAAAATTTTTAGGAATAAATATATAAGAGAATTACACCAAAATGGCACGAAAAATAATAATATTTTTTTTATTTATTCATTTCATGACTTTTGACCCCATGGCACTCTTTAGCCTATTTTTAGCATCCCATAATTATGGTACAATTATTTTTAACCTCAATAAAACGTCCCACAAAAATCACGCAAGTTCGCGTTCTGTACGACACATACTGACAAAAGTCACGTTATATTAAACATGACCGTATCACAATCATTCATTGGAATTTTTGCATCAAACTTGACCAACATACTTACTAGGACTATTAGGACTTAAATGCGCATCCATGTGAACCATACAACGTGGAGATTCTTTTTCTCCTTAATTACTTTTCGTGCCAAAAGAAATATTGAATTATAAATTGATGATTTTATTCGACGGAAATTTTTTAGGAATAAATATATAAGAGAATTACACCAAAATGGCACGAAAAGTAATTAAGGAGAAAAAGAATCTCCACGTTGTATGGTTCACATGAATGCCCATTTAAGTCCTCATAGTCCTAGTAAGAATATTGGTCAAGTTTGATGCAAAAATTCCAATGAATGATTGTGACACGGTCATGTTTAATATAACGCGATTTTTATCAGCATGTGTCGCGCAGGACGCGGACTTGCGTGATTTTTGTAGAACATTTTATTGAGGTTAAAAATAATTGGACCATAATTATGGAATTCTAAAAATAGGCTTAAGAGTGTCATCGGGTCATAAGTCATAAAATGAATAAATAAATAAAATATTATTATTTTTTGTCAAAAATAAAAGTACTCAGAAAATTCTGGAAAATTCACGATTGATTTGAAATTTAATTTTGAGCAACTTTCTCTTCTTCGACATCTTCAGAATATGTTATTCAGGCCTATTTTAGAGCTATTTTAAGTTGTAAAAATAGTAAAACATAAAATGAAATAAAAAATAATGGAGTGGTTGGTGAGTTGCATTAATGGAGTAGTTGGTGGGAGTAGTTGGTGAGAGTGGTTGGTGTCACCATTAATCTCAATCATCCAATCTTATTTTGATCAAACGGTCATGGTGACTCCGAAACAACTATAAATTGGCCTTGAATTCTCTCATTGTAAACACACCAAAAATATTAAACACTAAGTTCTCTCATGGAGGATGCAGTTGGTAACCCCTTTAGTCTATCTTTGAAAGTGCGGGTTGCTCCTCCTACACCACCATTTTGGAGTCTTAAGAGGTGGAAAATTTTTACTTTGATTGACGTTTAGAATTTGATAATTTTTAGAATGATATTTACATATATTAGACTTGATATATGTAGTATTTTAGCTAATTTACATCTTTATGTTGTTTAGTAATCATATCATCATTTGGTGTGTAGAAATGAGTTTTTAAGAAGTAATTTTGATGGGTTCAAAAGGTGGATAGATTTCATAATATTAGCCTTGAATAATTTATGAAATAAAATGTGTTAAAATGATATTTCAAAGGTAAATAATGTAATTTCATGTTTAGAAAAATATTGGGCAAATATGGGCCATTTTTACGAAATAGAAATTGGACTTTTACTTAAATGGGTGTTTTTGAGATGCATAAACTCATAATAAAAAATATTTGGGGTTTATATGTAAATAATCAAAGTATAAAATGCTTACTTTTAAATTAATACTTAAGTGTAGTAAAATAAAGTAAAGAAGTCAAATGTGTTGATAGTGACTAAATGAGTATTTAAAGTGTGTACAACTTATTTTGGAAACATAAATGGAAAGAAAGTTTTTTTTATAAAATTTGGAATTTATTACTGAAATTATGTTGGAATATCAGAAATATACTTTGAGAAGTTATAAATTGGTTTTTGGCAAAATTAGTATGTTTAAACCGATTTAAAAGTATAATATTTGTGCGAAACAAATAGTAGTGGCATTGTAGTAAATACAGTGAATAGTGTGCCATCAAGAAAATATTTGACAATTAAATGTATTAATTAAGCTTGATAAAAGGATATTAATGATATATTTTTGCTAAGTGAAAATAATGAGTTTCACTAAAATTATAAGTGTGAAATATGGGTAAAAATATAGTTTTTGACAAGTGTTAAGTGTTTAAAAGTGTTTTGAGAATTAAGTTGAAAAGTTAGCAACTATTTTGGGAACAACACTTGTTAAATGGTTAAATGTGTGTTTGACAAGAAATGGGTAAATTGGTAAATTTACGTAAAGAGGAACATTTTTATGAAATAAAAATGTCAATGAATAGTTTGGAAGAAAAAGGAAAGAATTGATTTTCCAAGTAAGAATTAATGTGAACGTAAGAAAATGTTAAACACATTGGCAAGATAATAATATTGGATGATACCGGGAAGAAGAATTAAGCAGGGTTATGATGTCCCTAGTGGTGAAAGACTCCAAACCAACTGCTGAATACTTGGCGCTCGGTGTTGGACGGTGAAATTCCGTGAAACCGTGGGTGTGTGTGTTGGCGGATTCCATAAAGATAATACTAAGTAATGAATCGAATATTCATGAAAAAGGCATAAAATGGATGGTAATGATCCAAAGATTTATTGATGAAAGAATAGCGCATTAAAATATTTAATGTTCATGTGATAACATGGGATGGTTAAATAAGGTGACTTAATGATATTAAGATACCTAATAAGGCTTGAATCATAATAAACACAAACGTGTGTTACATGAGGCTTCAAAGGAAAAAGAGTATTTTTCTAAAACATAGTATGTGCGTTTGTTAAATGAAAGTCATGAAATATGACAAAGTAACTCTAGCGTGAGTTAATAAAAGTTGAATAGATGAATATTTTTAAGAAAAGAAATGGTTTTCCTATAGATGATTAACCGTGCACGTTAATGGGGAAAATGTGTTTTTTAAGGAAAGATTCTCCAAAATGACTATTTTGGGAAAGACAAAGAGGATGAACGAGAATAAATAATATTTTGGAATAAAATGGTTTAATACATCGGAGCATGTATTTTCTAAAGTATATATGTAGATATATACATATTTTCATGAGCATATAGTGAGTGATTATTCTTTTCTGCCGTTCGTTTCTATGTTGCATTTGTATAAATCCCACTGAGCCTTTTGATCACTCCCTCCTCTTTGTCTTTATTACAGCAAGTTATATGCGGTTCCGTATTTTGAGAGCGTTATACAGGTAATATTTACTTGCATTAACATTAGTAGCTCTATTTACTTGGCCTTGGGGGCACTTCCCTTGGGTCCCGCACGTAGTTTATTTTATATTGGAATTGCATGCTTATCAAAGCATAATATTATTCAATAATAGAACTTGAATAGTAACATTATTTAGGTTGTTCATTTCACCCCACACCTGACACTCGGATCGGATCAGGGTCGATCCTATAATAACCCTTAAATCCGGTTCGGGGCGTCACAACTTGGTATCAGAACTTTCGGTTCAATGTTTCTTTCGGGTGTGACGTGGTGAGGTCGGTAGTGGATCTTTCAACGTCGATGTTGGTTTGGGTCGGTCACGCTAGTTTGGTGAAAGTTTGTATCCTCATCAATAAATTCAAAGAGGTTAGCATGACAAGTAAGTTGGTGCCAAGTGGTACACAATCAGGTTGATTGTTATAAATCGCTTTCGCATTCCTAATATAAATGTGTTAGTAACTACGGGTGTCAGCTTAAGCTAATGTCGGCAACATCGTGGTTCCTTTGTATGAGAGATATATTGTGTGTTAATTTTAATGGTAACAAAAAATAAGAGAAGTTAATGCACCAAATAGTGTGAGCTAAATTGTAGCTAGAAAGATTGGTTGAGTTTAACTTTGTAGATTAGGTGACTTGAGTGTATATTATAAGTGTTGACTTCGTAGTGATAGTGTATTAAATTTAATACTCGGATTAATGTATTTAGGTGTATATCTTGGGTATTATATTTGTGAGTATTGATCTTGTGATGAGAAATTAGTAGGTCCCTTATTTAAGGACTGGGGTTTATTGTACCGTGATGTGTATATTTTGGTTATAATGTAGACTTAGATAACCATGATGACTTAAGGTAACCTAGGATTTAAATAAAATTGTCCTTGTGGAACAATGTTGATGATGGTATCAATTTGATAATTTTGGGAGATTATAATAATACGGTATTGAGGAATAGGATCTCTTATGACGTTTGTGGTTATGGTCTTGGATGTTATAAGAAATGCCTATCGTCATGTATCCTACCCTAGTCTTTAGTAAATAACAACAAATGATTTATCGTGTGGCGTGATTATAAAATATTGGAGACAAGCTACATCTATGATTAAACACAAATTGAGGTTTATATGACATAGTCTAGTGATTTTTACTACGGGTTAGTAATTTGATAAGTTTGTAATTCCATGATAATTGCTCTTAGGAGTAAGTGCTAAGGTTATTTGAGAAAAGTAGTAATGCAAGTAATTAGAATTTCGAGGCAATACCTTTGGGGTTGTATATCATATATAAAACTAAGGTTGATTAGTGTTCCTTGGTGATAGGCATGTTATTTACTTGCATAGAAATGGCAAATTAAGGTGACACAAGAATATGTCATGGGTGATTCCCTGGTATATGATAGGAGATAATTGGTGTGGCATTGGAAGAATCAAATCAATGATTACCACATAAAGATATTGAAGATCAGTGACCTTAATCAAATCTCTATGATAAATAATTGGGTTGACTTGAGCAGAGTGTTTTGGGGGCATTAATATGATAAGCTCCTATCATGACAAAATAATTATTGTACATGGTCGCATATGATGGTTTTGGCTAAATATGATGTTGTTACCTTAAAACTTGGGAGAATTATTGCGTTGAGCATTTCATAAAATAATAAAAGGTCATTAGTGACTAAATCATGTTGACGTGAAGGAAATGACTTAGAATTGGTGACAATAAGATGACTTAATTGTGAACACATGTCTTGATATAACTATTGGAAGCATATAAGTTAGTAATTACATCTGATTGTTGTGACAAGCACTGGGATGTGCCTAGTTAGACATTACTTTCTATAACATTGAGCGTGACAAGATATTAGTGTGACAGACAACTCTTACACTTAATTGTGTAGTAACCTTTAGAGAAATCTATAAGTTTACGGAAGTTATACATAAGCCTTGGAGAATATAAGTGTTAAGGTGCTGATGAATCATTATCGTACATTTTGACTTGTGGAAAAAGCTTGGAGATTAGCACCATAAATTGTAAAACTTATCTTAATATGATCATTGAGGATTGTGTCGTAAACATGATAGTAAGTTCCAGGTTGTGCGCTTGGGAGAACTTAGAGTAACTTGATGTTGTATCAATATTTAATGAATAACTCTTGGAATGAAGTGTTAGGATTGATGATAGCACCCTTTTGTGTAACCAATACGCTGGGGATAACCCTAGTAAAAAAAAAATTATTATTCACCCAGCATAACCCTTAGTGATAGTACAAGGTGAGCAAAGATTCTACCTATGAGATTAGAAGCGCCAACTTCAACTAAAGTGTGATATTCAAGATTGCAGAGGGTGTTGCTAAGAGTTAGGAAGTTGTTGGTAAATTCAAATGTTTGAGACTGTGCATATGTGTTGAACTTGAAAATTGAGGTTATATGCCAAGTATTGAAATTTGGAGACCTAGGTATGATGGATCGACTATTTATGATAAAAGATGAGAAGGGTGATCTCGCGTGAATTAGCGCAGTACATACAAATATAAAAGTGTAACCCATAACATTAGTCCTAGGAAACCTTGTG
The DNA here is from genome assembly GCA_949130495.1 of Sambucus nigra. Classification (NCBI taxonomy): domain Eukaryota; kingdom Viridiplantae; phylum Streptophyta; class Magnoliopsida; order Dipsacales; family Adoxaceae; genus Sambucus; species Sambucus nigra. The sequence goes on along the minus strand of OX422219.1, from coordinate 28,294,976 downwards.
TTTTAACTTCCTGAAAGGATTAGTTTATACTTCAATGAGAATGGAAAATTTGCATCGGATCAGTCAATGCACATAGGAGGAACATTGGTTATAAGTTGTGAACCCTAAGAGCACTTGTGGATTCGTACTTTGTGAAGAGCACTTTTTTTGCCTAAATTCGATTGTTATCCTTTGGCTCGGTATTCACTTAATTCGTTGTGATTCCATATGTTTCATTTGATCCCAGTAATGGGAAGTTGTTATTCGATTATGATCTGGGTGTGACACTACATAAGCTCACTAGTGGCGTGGGTTAGGCCGGTTGTGGATGATGCATAACAGTAAATGAGTGTGCCCTTTGTTAGAAGCACCCTAATCTTTTCATTAGTTTATGTGTGTGCATGGTCTCGCGATTTGTTACTCGTAGTTTGCATGTGTAAATTAGTTATCTTAGGTTAACAGCCCTATTAGTTGACCGATAGAACTATTTACAGTTTGGAGTTACAGTATAGCTAGTTACTTTTCAGTCATAGGTTCAAGAATACGTTTTGGAAAATATGTGGATATCAGACTTAATGAGACCTTAAGTGCAAATTTTACACTCCGAATTGAGGATATAGTTATTCAAATGTATAATTTAGATTATGATGTCTAGGATGCTTCGAGGTTAATATGAAGATTTCATGGGAGGTTTCGGTCATTCAGGCCAATGTGATAAAGTGACACTTTTAAGATTGCTGATATGAATGACTAGAAATTATTACAGACGTATTAACATAGTCTTGACGTGATTCAAAATTTCAAAAAACATAGATTTGTAAATCCTAACTCGTGATGATGAATTGATTAATAATGACATGATGTTTGAGGAATACCGATTGTTTCAAAAAAAAATATTGAGTGAATAAGTTAGGCATGCTTGGGTATTATTATTGAAAACCCTTACCATGATCGGGTTAACTTGATGATAATTAACGTGGATGAAACCTTTGAGTTTTAACTGTAAAGATCAGGATACTCCAGAAATAGAAATGGTTTACTTAGATGACTAAATGATTAAGATTGATGGGTTAATAATTTCGAGGACGAAATTTCTTTAGGAGGGAAGAATGTGATACCCCTCCCTAGAAAAGAAATATTGAATAATAAATTGATGATTTTATTCGAAGGAAATTTTTTAGGAATAAATATATAAGAGAATTACACCAAAATGGAACGAAATGTAATTAAGGAGAAAAAGAATCTCCACGTTGTATGGTTCACATGGATGGGCATTTAAGTCCTAATAGTCCTAATAAGTATGTTGGTCAAGTTTGGTGCAAAAATTCCAATGAATGATTGTGAAACGGTCATGTTTAATATAACGCGACTGCGAACTTGCGTGATTTTTGTAGGACGTTTTATTGAGGTTAAAAATAATTAGACCATAATTATGGGATGCTAAAAATAGGCTAAGAGTTCCATGGAGTCAAAAGTCATAAAATAAATAAATAAATAAAATATTATTATTTTTCGTCAAAAAATAAAAGCGCTCCGAAAATTTTGAAAAATTCACGATTGACTTGAAATTTAATTTTGAACAACTTTCTCTTCTTTAACATCTTCAGAAAACGTAAATTATACCTATTTTTGAGCCATTTTTAGTTGTAAAAATAGTAAAATATAAAATGAAATAAGAAATAATGGAGTGGTTGGTGGGTTGCATTAATGGAGTAGATGGTGGGAGTAGTTAGTGGGAGTAGTTAGTGGAAGTGGTTGGTGGCACATCATTAATCTCAACCATCCAATCTTATTTTGATCCAATGGTCATGGTGACTCCCAAACAACTATAAATAGGCCTTGAATTCTCTCATTCTAAACACACCAAAAACATCAAACACTAAGAAGAGTTAGAGAGTGATCTCGAGTTGGAGTTTTGGAGTATTTCTTGGAGCTTGAAGAAGGAGTTCTTAGAGCACATATAGAGCTCTCATGGAGGACGCATTTGGTAACTCCTTGAGGCCACCTTTAAAGGTGGGAGTTGCTCCTCCTACACCACCATTTTGGAGTCTTAAGAGGTGGAAAAATCTTACTTTGATTGAGGTTTAGAGTTTGATAATTTTTAGAATGATATTTACATATATTAGACTTGACATATGTAGTGTTTTAGATAATTGACATCTTTATGTTGTTTAGTCATCATATCATCATTTGGTGTGTAGAAATGAGTTTTTAAGAAAGGTGGATAGATTTCAGAATATTAGCCTTGAATATTAAATGACATAAAATGTGTTAAAATGATGTTTCAAAGGTAAATAATATAATTTCATATTTCGAAAAATATTAGCCTAATATAGGCCATTTTTACGAAATTAAAATGGGACTTCCGTACCAAAATGATGAAGTAGAAGAAGAAATTGGACTTTTACTTAAATGGGTATTTTTGAGATGCATAAACTCAATAATAAATATTTGGTGTTGATATGTAAATAATCAAACTATAAAATTCTTACTTTTAAAATTGATACTTAAGTGTAGTTAAATAAAGTAAAGAAGTCAAATGTGTTGATAGTGACTAAATGGGTATTTAAAGTGTGTACAACTTATTTTGGAAATATAAATTGAAAGAAAGTTTTTTTTATAAAATTTGGAATTTATTACTGAAATTATGTTGGAAATATCAAAAATATACTTTGAGAAGTTATAAATTGGTTTTTGGCAAAATTAGTATGTTTAAACCGATTTAAAAGTATAATATTTGTGTGAAACAAATAGTTGTTGCATTATAGTAAATACAGTGAATAGTGTGCTATCAAGAAAATATTTGGTAATTTAATGTATTAATTAAGTTTGATAAAAGGAGATTATTGATATATTTTTGCTAAGTGAAAATAATGAGTTTCACTAAAATGATAAGTGTGAAATATGGGTAAAAATATAGTTTTTGACAAGTGTTAAGTGGTTAAAAGTGTTTTGAGAATTAAGTTAAAAAGTTAGTAACTATTTTGGGAACAACACCTGTTAAATGGTTAAATGTGTGTTTGACAAGAAATGGGTAAATTGATAAATTTACGTAAAGAGGAACATTTTTATGAAATAAAAATGTGAATGAATAGTTTGGAAGAAAAAGAAAAGAATTTATTTTTCAAGTAAGAATTAATGTGAACGTAAGAAAATGTTGAACACATTGGCAAGATAATGATATTGGATGATGTCGGGAAGAAGAATTGAGCAGGGCTATACTATCCCTAGTTGTGAAAGACCCCAAACCAACTGCAGAATACTTGGCGCTCGGTGTCGGACGGTGAAATTCTGTGAAACCGTGGGTGTGCGTGTGTTGGCGGATTCCTTAAAGATAATGCTAAGTAATGAATCGAATATTCATGAAAAAGGAATAAAATGGATGGTAATGATCCGAAGATTTATTGATGCAAGAATAGCGCATTAAAATATTTAATGTTCATGTGGTAACATGGGATGGTTAAATAAGGTGACTTAATGATATTAAGCTACCTAATAAGGCTTGAATCATAATAAATACAAGCATGTGTTACATGAGGCTTCAAAGGAAAAAGAGTATTTTTCTAAAACATAGTATGTGCGTGTGTTAAATGAAAGTCATGAAATATGACAAAGTAACTCTAGCGTGAGTTAATAAACGTTTAATAGATAAATATTTTCAAGAAAAGAAATGGTTTTCCTATAGATGATTAACTGTGTGCGTTATTGGGGAAAATGTGTTTTTTAAGAATAGATTCTCCAAAATGACTATTTTGGGAAAGACAAAGAGGATGAACGGGGATAAATAATATTTTGGAATAAAATGGTTTAATACATCGGAGCATGTATTTTCAAAAGTATATATGTAGCTATGTACATATTTTCATGAGCATATAGTGAGTGAGTATTCTTTTTTGTCGTTCGTTTCTATGTTGCATTTGTATAAATCTCACTAAGCCTTTCGCTCACTCCCTCCTCTTTGTTATAGCAGGTTGTATGAGGTTCCGTATTTTGATAGCGTTATACAGGTAATATTTACTTGCATTAATGTTAGTAGCTCTGTTTACTTGGCCTTGGGGGCACTTCCCTTGGGTCCCGCACGTAGTTTATTTTATATTGGAATCGCATGTTAAGCAAAGCGTAATATTATTTAATAATAAAACTGGAATAGTAACATTATTTAGGTTGTTCATTGCACTCCAAACTTGACACTCGGATCGGATCAGGGTCGATCCTACAATAACCCTTAAATCCGGTTCGGGCATCACATTATGCCTCCCTTCTCTTCTTTCTTTTACTGCGCAAGTGTGCTTACCCTGCGAAGGCTGTGGTGATGATAGTCCTCCATGTCCTCGGCATCATCCTCAAATAAACATTTAAAGTCTGAGTAGTTAGCAACGTTTTCATTAAATAAACTGCGATGGCCTCAATATCCCATAGATAACTTCGGTCTTTTGGACTTATCTTAGGTCGCATCCTGAAGACAAAAACCCTACTTTGGGGAGTTCGTGCATCCACTTCAACTTCAACTGAAGCCCGCTGAGGTGTTTCGGTGATGGTGATATGCCCAGAGTTTTCTACCTTTTGACTGTTATCCTCGACATTAGGATAAGCTAAGCTTGCATTGGCTATGTTGGCTGCGGTATCATAGACAAGTAGTGGGTTTAAACCACCAGTTAGGGCCTTATTTTAGATCCTAGTGGGGACCTCAGCCATTGGAGCAACATAATTATTTATGGCCCTTTTTTTCTTCTTTCCCCGTGTATTCCTTGGAGCTTGGTTGAGGTCGTGGACATTTTCCTCTAACTTGTCCAATTGGGAAAGAAGCAGCTCTTTATAAATCTCCATTATCGGTTGTCCATCCACAAAAGTACCAACACAATAGAATATTAGAAAACAAGGAAAATGTTCATAAGAAGTTTAAATATGAAACTAGTAAAATAGTTTGCAGCCTATGAAGTAAAAATATATTACCACTTGGTGTATATGTGCAATGTGCATAGTATAATAGCCAAGTCTATATTAGGCTCTTAGTGTGACCGCAAAAACAAAATTCTTCTTATTGTTCGAGATAAGTACGGAGGATTCTATCCGTTTCCCTTGACGTATGGTGGGAACTAAGCCTGCACAAACTGCAAAAGTAATTCAAGTCATAATGGATTCAAGTATGAAATGTAAAATTCACACCGTTGTTATGTAAATTGTTCTACCTTCTATAGCAGGACGTTCCAAGAGCACGTCATTTTATGTGCTTTCTCTCTCTCACACTCCTCGGTGTAAGTCTCCAACTTGTTCGCATAAATGAAGAAATATTTCCCTTTTAAATTTTTAGGAATCCCCCTCATGAGATACTTATTAGCTTGTCATGTAGACATGTAGTAATACCAAGGATTATCTATAGTTTTCTCCTTCGTGTCTGTTATATCTTTGTCAAATGTTTTCTTACAAACCACTAAGGAGGCCAAGATGTCCCTCCAACCATTATGATCAACTTGGTTTGGGTTCAGGTTTATCACTTTGAGAATGTTTCTAATAAGAATTAGGACTGGCAATCTCAGTCTAAGAAGGAAATAGGGAAGGGTAAAATAAACTCCATCATTAGGGACCGTGTAACATGATCGTTGGTCCATAGAGGGAACAGAGCATATGGTCCCCTCAGGAAATTTACAGACTTTGTCCAGATGATCCAACCATTCTTCGATCTTGATACAAGGATAATTTAAGGTCACAGAGTCCTTTTCTCCTTTAGTGTCTCAGCTTGATATCCCAACTTTAGTTTTCTTTATCTCCGTAATAGTTTAAACTTATTGTCCAGTAGCCGCAGCCCTCTCCACTGGTGTTTGATTGTTAGTGGAACCCATATTTTCCTCAACTTTATGGCTTATCTCAGCAACCTCCATAGTTCCCTATAGTTGGAATATGTGGAGTCGGAATCAACACATATGCATATTGGAAAATATTTTAGTTGGCAAGGTCTATGGATTTTTAAATTCCAATGCATAAGGTCGTGGCAGGTATCTATAAAAGCAAGAAAATCTCCACACTTAGACAATTATGACAATTATGAACAAAATACAGGGCATTTACTCAAAAATTTCAATAACCATGGCCTCATTCACAAACGATCGGACCAAAAGCAAAAATAAGGATCCTAAAACTAAGGGTACAAAATTAGGCAAAAACCATGGACTCCTATATTCAACATGATAGCTAGAAAAGACCGCATCCTACCTTCTAAGGCTACGGTTATATTTAAAGACCTACAACCATTTTAACCATACAAAATCTACGTTTAAAAGTTCAAGGTAATGGAAGTTCGTAGATTGTAATGTCAAAACATGGTTCCTTGTCTAACACCACAACCATTTTGAAAAGTTCGCGGCCTTAACGGAAAAACACCCATATTTACTATACAACAGTTTTGGCAAGATCAAAAGGAATAAAATTAGGTTTTGGACCAACAACACACCACGAACAGAAGATCGTGTTCTTAACCTAAAACCAACCCCAAACCCTTCAAAGTCAGTCTTAGATCGTCTAAAACAATCCTAATTCATTCCTATAAACCCTCGCCTATAACAAATTAATAAAAATAACCACCAAAAACAATCTCAAAATCCACAATTCAACCCAAAATATTCAAAACCCAACAAACTTAGAAAATCCCTAGTTTAAGATTTATACTCAGTTTAGATGTATATGATTACGATTTAGATTCAATTCAAACATAAATTGGGTGTGTATGTCTTATGGGTTGAATTCAAGTTAAATAAGGTGCTTATGTATTCAAGATTCAAATCATGGGTGGAGGATCTAAAAAGTTCAAGAATATAAATTCATAAAAACCATAGCTCTATTTTCATGGTTCCATCCGTGATTTTATAGAATTAAAGGCAGATTAAAGCATGAAAAAGGAAATCAAATGCAAATAGAAAATGAAACATACTAAGAAATTGTAGAAATAGCGAAAAAATATAACTTGAAATCCAAAAAAGAAGCTTGTCAAAAATCACCCTTTTTATTATAGGAAATCGCCTAAGATTTTTTCTCTTAAGTATGGAAAAAGGTAATGAGGCCATAATTTCAGTCCATTTTTATAAAAGGTCATGAAATTTGAAACGTCGCAAAATTTGAAGTGCCTCAATAATAGGCAGTGACATTAACAAAGCTGCATCATCTCAAATATAGGCTTCGGCTACCAGACAATGGTCCACAGACAAGAACAAGGCCAAAGCACTAAATCACATTCCTCTTAACAATGAGGCTAGGAGGATTCTGTTATACCCAAAATATGTTACCCAATGTCTAAGAGACACGTGGCATGGAAGCTTACACAAACACAGGAAGATGTACTAGAGGACCAATAAAAAGCCTTGGCATATAAAAGAAGACCATGACCTGGTACCTCAATAGGCTGAGGACTATGATCCATTTCCCTCTTTAATACATAAGACCATGTCCTGGTACATAGATAGGTCATGGACCCTAAGTATAAGAATACCTCATAAGGCCACAGTCAGGTTCCTCACAAGCCGCGACCCCTCAGCCTCAGCATAATTCTAGATGTACAGGTTGTGGACCCTTACACATCGATATTGGATCGCCACCTATCCAACTTCTAAAAATATTCCTTAACATCATCCTACTCCACAAGTCACGTTCACAGTGCATGTGGTGCCCATAACCAACTACTATCAATAGAGGTGCTCATATTTTCATTTCACAAGAAACATCTGGGTAGCGAAGCTCTGTCCAATTCTCTCCAACTGCTCTCTACACCAGAGTCCCTCTTCGGTCACCTGCTCCGATAAACCCAATCAAATGAGTTAGTGGCCTCCTACCTATTTACATTATAAGGCCACGACCTCAACTGCACTTTTGCAAGTATGTTATTGTATTTAACATACTTCTCTCTTCTTATACGCTTCTAAGATTGCCAATGTGTACTGAGTGTATATGAATAATGAGAATTAAGATCCACAGTGAATGTAGGCTTGTTTTAGCGAACGAACCACTCTAAATCTCAATTTATCTCTCTTTTATCACCCTTTTTATCTATTTTTATACTTTGAATTTTTTTTATAGCTTTAATAGCATGATTTACTCTAGTAGATCAAATTTTATGTGATAACATTTGTGAATGTTAAAATATTTTTATAGAATATGCTACCTTAACTATATTTTATTAACTTCATGTGCACATTTTGCTTTCATGATCTCTTTTCGTACTACTTTTCTTTGTCTACTTCATTTAGTAAAAGGGGGAGAAGTTATAGGCAAAAGCTCTTGTAGAATGGGGGAGTTTTCTAAAGGGGTACTTGGAAACTTGAAAGTCGATTCATGTGTTAGTTAAAATAGAGCATATTTCTATATCTCTTACTGCTGATTATTGCATTTTGTGGATTTTTTCCACACATTGGTATTTTAATGAGTTTTCTAGTGTGTTTCAGGAAATCAAGCTCTGAGTACTTTGAAGAAGTGTCATATAGTTTTTGGGTTATAAGCATTTATAAATTCTATCTTGTCATGCATTTAGCCTGGCCTTGTGTCATAGTTAATACGATTTTCAATTTGATTACTTGTAATCATTGGTTGTTGTATTGGTCAACAAAATTGAAAAGGGGGATATTGTAGTAGTATTCACATACTCATTTATGCCCTCATAGGTAGTTGTCTTATTCTGTTTTCCCAAAATACTTTGGGTTCTTGACTTACCTCTATGAAAAGCTTCATCAACATTCAAGATCTTGAGTCTAGTTTTATCATCACCATGACTGATTGATCACATTTTTTATAAAAGGCATATTAGAAATTCCTTACACTCATGTCATGTGTTTTTACAAATCCTATACATCTAAGTAAAGACTTTTGTGTGTGTAAAAACTTGTGTTTTTCCTACCTTAACTTTCCTTATTCAAAAAACCTTTGAAAAATCAAAATAAGCAAAATTGAGTAATGGTGACAAGCTTCGCTACATCAAAGATTATCCTTCACTGGATGCGAGGTAAGGTTGGTCTTTTGGAAAACACTTTGGACAAAGGTGCACGCAGCGTCGCTAAAGCATCATCGTAACGAAGGCCATCTTTTCAGCGATCCTACTGCATCACTGGCCGCTGTGTCATTTTAAAGTTCTGTCAAATATCTTTGGACATTATCGTGACTAGCATCACCGTAGGTTCACTACAACGAAGATTTTCTTCATTTCATCAACCCCACAAGTGAAGCGTATTGGTCCGTATATATGCTTATTATACCTTTGAGGATCTTCTCGATTTATATTTATAAAGTCACGTTATTGCTATTGATTGGAAATGGAAGCCCCCAATAACTCTCACACATGCCTTGTCTAAGAGATGTGACTTTTTAGCATGCATTGGTATTGGTTAAAACCACTTGTGTGTTTTTCCTTGTTTAAACCATTATTACTCCTCTTTTAAAATTATCTCTCAAACCATTCACAAGAGCAAATATATCAATAGATCTTTTGTGTATTTTTATCTTTTTTCTAAGAAGATAAAGATCACATTTTTGAAAAGGAGGGAACCTTTTTTCCAAAACTAGAACATATTTTTCCTTCATCTTTGCATTTAATCACCTCTCTTTTTTTAGTTTAATTAATGTCAAAGAAGATGAAGATTTTACCAAGAGCACATTTTCAAAAATACCCTTTTTCATACACTTTATGGTTTATCTCCCGACAAGAGTATTCTGATCTTTAAGGATTTATTTTCGAGTTCAAGTCATTTGTGAACTCCCAAGTTTGAAAACGAAGTATTATGCAACATTATTGACGTGTGTCAAGACGTAAGAGATGTTGAGAACTATTATCGGCATATAAGGATCTCCATCTTACTAAGGATTAGTGGAAAGTGTGAGGTGTGGGTTAGCACGGAAGGAGTGTTAGTCGTTAGTCCCCTCCGTAATACTGGACCATGTTTTTAGTGAGATTGTTGCAATGGCCTGAGATTTTTTTGGAAAGTGGATTTTTATTCTCTTACATCCAATGTTAAGTCTTTATTTACCGTTTTCGCATCTTTTATCACCCACATGCTTAAACAAGATTAAAACTTGATTTGGTTGATAAAACTTTGGTGAATATTTGAACAAAAAATTATAGGTCTGCTAAAATAATTTTTTGTGGGTCTCCATTTCGGTATGCAATACACACTCTCAACTAGTATCAGAGCTTGGTCCTCTTTTAATAAGGTTTAAAAAACTATAGGTAGATCTTGCATTTGTGTTAATATATAGAATGGTATCATGTTTAGAGATATGGATATTTTTTAGGACATTGTTCAACCCACCCATACTTTTGGCTCTTTTGATAGTGTTTGATTAAAAGATAAAGAGTAGTGGAAATCTTCTTCTATTGTTGATAAATGTTCTTCTAAGATTGATACTTTATCTTCTTCTGATTATTCTAGTGATTATTCTATTGATGAAGAAGATAGTGACCTTCAACGTGCCTACGATAAACTCTTTTATGAAAATGCTAGACTTTAGAAAAACTTGTTGAAAACTTCTATTAAACTCCATAAATGTGAAAAAGAAAATGTGTCTTTGAAAATGGAAGGGGCCCATTTGAACAATGTGGAAGCTCAACGATCATCTCTTAGTTCTAGTCTCCTTTTGGTGGAGAACGAGAATAAGGATTTACAAGAAAGGTTTAATGTTTTACAATGTGAGTTAGAAGAATGTAAAAGTTCTAATGACTCTTTGAATGAGAAAATTACCGCTCTTGAAAATGAGGATGTGATAGTTACCATAGAAGATAGATAAAAAAATTGGGAAAATTGTTTTTATCTCATACTAAATCTTCTTTTGATAAACGTGGCATTTGTTATGAAAAACACGCATTCAATCCAAATTTGAGGACATAACTATTTTATGAAAACTTCTAAAAAAATTCTTGTAAATGAAAATTCGTCTCCATCTCTTGAGCAAAAAGAAATCTTATCATTGTTGTTTTTATCATTGCACTTTTTGCAACCATGATGGTTATGTGAAAGATTTTTGTTATAGGCTTTGGAAAAACTCCAAGGTGACTAATAATCCTCACTTGGATGAAGTTTTTTTGTTAAGACATGATTTTAAATCCCATTTTAAAAAATCCAAAACTATTTTGTCATAAACTGAAAAGATTTCAAAATCTAAATGTATTAACACTAGTTCAAAATATTTGGGAAATAATATTAAGATTAAAGCAGTTTGGACTAAGAAAGAAAAATTTCTTATTTTTCACACGGCCTTTATTTCTTGAAATGACTCACGATGGTATTTTGATAGTAAATTCTCTAGGCATATGACCGAAAACAAATCCAATTTTTCTAAACTCACTAAGAAAGATTCCGATTTGACCCGTTTTGGATATGGGAACAAATCTAACATCGTAGGGATGGGTGCCATAGAGATGGATGGTTTTCCAAGACTATATAACGTTCTTTGGGTTGATGGCTTGAAGGCTAACTTGCTTATCATAAGTCAAATGTGCAACGGTCATCACAACGAGCTTTTAACCAATAAGGAATTTCAAGTCCTTGATTCTAAGGATAAATTCACTTTGAAGGGCACTAGAACCATGCAGAATTGTTACATCATCAATGTCTCTTCGATTTTTATTTGAAATAGTGTTAAGAAAGATGTGACAAATCTTTGGCAAAAGAGGTTAGGTCATGTGAACTTTAGAGATATTAGTAGACTTACTAGGAATGAACTTGTTCGTGATTTACCTCCTTTGGAGACAACTTCTTCTCATATGTGTGGTACTTGTCAGATGGGCAAATAAATTCGCAACCCACATAGCAAGTTGAATCTTATTTCCATCCCGCATGTTCTATAACTTTTACACATAGACCTTATGGATCCAATGCGCACAAAAATAATAGGCAATAGATAGTACACCCTTGTGATTGTCGATGATTTTTCTCAATTCACTTTTATAGGATTTTTATATATTGACTCCGAAGCTAAGGACTTCTTTATTCCCAATCGCAAAAAAATTCAAATTAAAAAGGCATGCACTATTATTAGAATCCGTAGAGATCACGAAAGGGAATTTAAAGTAATGGGTATGCCGGAGTGGTGTAGTGAAGTTGGAATACACCATTAGTTTTCGACACCCAGGACACATGAAAAAATGGAATCGTTGAATGGAATAATCGAAATATCCAAGAGATGGTTAGGTCCAAGTTGATTGGAAAAATGTTCTAAAGAGATTTTGGGCAGAAGATTTTCACACGGATTGTCACAATGCTAACTCAGTTTATAGTAGGTACGGTACCAAACAAACCCCTTATAAGATTTTAAAAAGGAAAAAGCCCACACTCATGAAATTTAGAGTTTTTGGAATCAAATGTAACATACGTAAGGATAGACAATACTCGACTAATCTTGACTCTAGAAGTGATGTAGGCTTTTTTTCTTGACTATTACACTCATAGTCATGCATATTATGTTTATAATTGAATTTATCACAAAATTATGGAGTCAATTAATGTCATCATCGATGATAATCTATGAATTCAATGAGAATGATTGTGAGAACACTACATTCATGTTTCCCCATGTTGAGGAAGGAGAAAAAAAAATGAGTGAGTGTGAAGAGGTGGTCCCACCACTGTTGTGATGTTATGAATATGGGAGACATAACTGCTTGGGTTGGGAAAGACCACAACATTACAAAAATAATTATTAGTCCGAATGTTGGAGTAAAGACTATATCTCAACGCCAAGGAGAAGTTATCTTTCTTTGTTACACTTCCACAATTGAACCCAAGAATGTCAAGGATGCCTTATTAGATGAATATTGGGTTAATGTTATACAAGAAGAACTATACCAATTCTCCAAAAAAGAAGTTTGGATATTGTCCCCTTGCCAAAAACATGTTCATATTATTGGTACGAAGTGTGTCATCAAAAACAAGTGTGATGAAGATGGTGTTGTTTTGAGGAACAAAGCAAGACTTGTGGCTCATAGTTATACATAAGTTGTAGGTTTAGACTTTGATGAGAATTTTTCCTCCGTTGTTATGATATAATGGATTTATTTACTCTTGTCTATAGCAAGTGCTTTAGATTTCAATCTCCATCAAATGGATGTGAAGAATACTTTTCTTAATGGCAATCTTCAAGAGGAATTTTATGTGATAAAGCCTAAGGACTTTGAGGATCCTAAATTTCAAACACATGGTTATCGCCTTAAAAAGGCCTTGTATGGCCTTATACAAGAACCTAGATCTTAGTATGAAAGAATTACCTCATATCATGTGTAAAAAGGCTTCAAAAGAGGAAATGTGGCCTAGACCTTATTTTTATGATCTTATGGGAAAGACATTGTGGTATCCCAGGTGTATGTTGATGATATTGTGTTTGGATACACTAATGAGAAATATTCTCAATACATTTCTTTGATTATGCAAAAATAATTTGAGGTGAGCATAGTTGGGGAACTCACTTTTTTATTGCTCTCTAAGTGAGTCAAATGGATAATGGAATTTTTCTTTTGCAATCTAAACATGCAAAGGACCATGGGAAGAAACTTGATATAGACTCTTCTAAGCCTAAACGTACTCCCATGGGTGAATCCATTAAGATTGTAAAGGATGTCAATGGAAAGGATGTCGTTAGGACACTTTATTTTAGAATGATAGGTAGTTTGTTGTACCTCACAACTTATCGTCCCGAAAAATAAATTAGTCTTATCCTAAAGAGTCCCATTTGAAAGTTGTTAAGCTTATTATCAAATATGTTTGCAGGACTACGAGTTTTGGTATTTGGTATCCTATTAATACCAATACATCCTTGTCGGCTTATTCTAATGCCTATTAGGAGGGTTATGTTGAGGGGAGGAAACGTATATCTAGAGGGTGCTTCCATCTTGGAAGTTCCTAGGTCTATGGGTACGCCAATAAACATAAATGTATTTAACTTTTCACGATCGAAGCAGAGTATATTGCGGCGGGAAGTTATTGTGCACAACTATTATAGATGAAGGAAATGTCGGGCGACTATAGTATTGGTCAATATTGCATGATTATTTATTGTGACAATACTGGGGCACTTGACATATCTAAGAATCCCATTCAACATTCTAGAACTAAGCATATAGACATACAACATCATTTCGTTAGAGAACTATTAGAAAAAAAATTGTGTCATTAAGCTAAGTTTTTACTAATCTTCAATTAACGAATATCTTAACAAAACCTCTTGATTGGACTATATTTTAGTTTCTTAGATCATCATTAGGTATTTTCATCGTTGATTGAATGATTTAATAACATGTCTACGATTGTTTTCTTCTTTGATTTGTTGTATTTTTATATCCTATGCCATGTTTTTTTATAAGAGTTGGTTGTAATCTTTGCCCTAAAAAGACTTGTTATATACAATCATTTATATTCTCTTAAGATCATATACTCCTTGCCATATTTTGTATATCAAATTGTTATTCTTTATTACTTTTTCCTTTTGTTTGGATAATGTGATCTTGTGCATCGTAAGACAATTTCAATTTTCTTGTAAAGTCTCATAAAGTTTGAGGAGAATTTATTGGGAACACATGTTCATATTTTATTTCACTTCAAACCTCACTGCATATTGTATAGATGCTACTTTATGAGGGATGACCAAGTTGTACAATCTTTTACAACCAGTTCAAAACTTCGAATATTTCTAAGAAAGAGTCATTTATCCTAAAATGTGTATATGTATGAGATTTGTTAATGATTTGAAGGAGTTGAAAAGGCTAGATTCTATATCAAAATCATAGGAGATGATGTGGTTAGTGCTACAACTTTGATTGGATAATACAACCTTTGAAAATTGGAAATATTATCCCATCTTAGTAATGAACGATTCAAAGACGCCACATGGAAATAATTTTGAACAAAATGATGTTTCAAAGATATAATTCCATCCAAAATTGAGTAACATCAAGTATGTGAAACTAAATGTTTTAACCAAATCGCTCATTGTGGAAGAGAAAAGTATTTATTGAAAATATCTTAAACGGTGTTGGAATTTTTCACAATTATTGAAGCTTTGAGTAATTTGTTCTTGAATTGTTATTCTCATTAAACTCGAGCTTGGTTTTATTATTCCATGGTGTTCTTTATTTTTTTCTTTTCGCATATAATATATGATCATATGTTCTTGGTTGATAAAACTCATCATATTATTAGCCTTTGAGATTATCATTTATTGGTTATGAATATTTGCCATACATCTCACAACATTTGTGAAATAAGAACTTTGATCTATATGTTTCCTTATCCAAATCTAGGTTTTGGAGTTCTGTTCATTATGTATTGCATGTCTATTTGTGAATGCTCAAATCTTTTTATAGAACATGATACCTTAACTCTAGTTCATTGACTTCATGTGCACATTATGCTTTCATGATCTCTTTTCCTACTACTTTTCTTTGACTACTTCATTTGTAAAAACGAGGAGTATAGGCAAAAGTTCTTGTAGAATGGTGAAGTTTTCATATTTACAGGGAGACCTGGAAACTTGAAAGTTCATTCATGTTCTAGTTAGAATAAAATACATTTCTACATCTCTTATTGATAACTATTGCAAATTGTTAATTTCTTCCACTCGTTGGTATTTTAATGAGTTTGCTAATGTGTTTCAGTAAATCAAGCTCCGAGTAATTTGAAGAAGTATCGTGTAGTTTTGGGGTTTTAAGCATTTGTAAATTTTATCTTATTGTCCCTTTAGCCTAGCCATGTGTCATAGTTGATAGGATTTTCACTTTGATTTCTTGTAATCATTGGTTGTTTCGTTTTGTCAATGAAATTGACAAAGAAGGATATTGTAAGAGTATTCACGTACTCATTTGTGCCCTCATAGGTAGTTGTCGTATTCCGATTTTCAAAAATACTTCGGGTTCTTGATTTACCTAGATGAAAAGCTTCATCAACATTCAAGATCTTGAAGTCAGTTTTATCATCATCATGACTGATGGATCACATTTTGTATGAAAGGTATATTAGAGATTCCCTACACTCATGTCATGTGTTTTTACAAATACTTTCATCTTGGTAAAAACATTAAAATGTGTAAAAACTTGTGTTTTCCTACCTTAACTTTCCTTATTCAAAACGCCCCACAACAAGCACCACTTGCCTCGGTGTCCCCTGATCAGCCTCAAGAAACTGTATTCCTTTCTTCAGCGGTGAAAAATTAACTTCACAAGTTTATGAACGTGGATTTTATTCTTCGTGGTTTGATAAAGTGATCTCAAATCATCCAAGAAATTTGTGTTTGAAAAACAAAAGAGTTTGATCACAAAAAGTTATCTAAAAGGCTTAATTCAAATTACTAGCTCGTATCTCTATATATAGGGGGAAGAATATCCAAGAGATAAGCTTGTAAGTTTGCATTTGAAATTAGGTAAAAGAATAAAATTTTGCTGACTCGTTCGTACGATGTACATCTCATTCGAATGAAGTACCTATTCTCGTTCGAACAAAAAGAAACGAGAGATCAAACTGCATTCCAGTGAAAGGAGGAAAATGGTTCGTTGGAAGATCGTTCGAATGATAGAGATCGGACAGCCTCGTTCAAATGACCCTCATAAACTCGTTCTAATGAGATATCAAAAAAATATTTTTTTTGTTTATAAATTTTTTAAAAAAACTATATTTTCAAACACTTTTAAAATACCCTTGAATAAATTGATTAAACGAAATCAAAACCATATACCTTCTCTAATGATTGTAACAATGATCTCAACTCTTCGATCTTCACTTGTTGCATTCGGTCGCTTACTTATCTTCAATTGAAGCTTTTGAGAAAGTAGAGGATTAACGGAATATGCCAAACTTAAAAACATAATGAGAAATTATAAATCTTAATCTTATAAATCCCCCCTTTGTCTATTCCATTACAAAACACAAAACGAAAACAAATAACCCCTAAGACAAGTTCAACTAATACCCTCCCAAACCCAAAAAGGAAAAGACACTTGTAACATTGTCTTCAACCAAAAGTCTTCATCGTGTAATCCATGAAATAATCAAAGCTGAAAACACCTACACAGATGAAGCAAAAGAAATACCGTAAGGTGTGGAGTTTATGAAAATCCCCCTCAATATGTTCCCCACTTTTGTCCATAATAGACAAAGGGTTAGAAACTAAACCTGAAAATTTAGCATCACGCGAATCCAAAAATGAAATATCATCACAAAGAATAAATAATAAATCATATGCGATGAAACTTCAATAGAGAAATAAATTATTTTTGAAAATTTTAATTTTTTGAGTATATAAAAATACATATAAGTACAAATACATACAGTCGCACCATGGAGTAGGAAATATCCGAATCATGGAAATGGAATGAAATTGTGTGAACTCAATGCACGGGAAAATTAACAAATACATATGTAGTAAAGGTGCACGAAGTCAAAGAGATACTTCTAAGGAAAGAACTAAATTCAACCTTTGGTGTGAAAATGTTGAACAAAATAAAACTTACTCAACACATACAAAATGTATGAATTTCAATGCTTCTCAAATCAATAACGCCAAACTATTTAATGTTTTTTAAGGAAATTTATTGTGCAAACCCATTGATCTTTAACTTAAAACACCCTAAAAATCTCACACTTTAAGTATAAACTCTCAAATTTCTTGAAGGAATCGTATTGCTCATGTTAATGAAGCATTAATGAAATAAAAAACTATCTTTTTCACTTCTATTTTTATGTGTCAAAATAATCTTTTTGGCTCTTGCCAATAGTGACCTTTAACGCAAAAAATACTGCTTCTTTCGTAGCCTCTTTTCATTACTTAAACAAAAGACAATTTTTTCTGGTGAAAATATCGGGCAATGGTTCTTTCATGCGCAATTAGTTCCTAGTGTATTTGGTTTGTTATTAAGCACGATTGAGATGAGAACATCCTATTTGACATATGACAAGCAAGCATAATGTTCAAAAGTTCATGCATGTGTGCAATAAAGGCGATATAAGGAGTCTATCATGAAGGAAGTGATCATCAAAGAACAACGCAATGCTAAACATGAATTTTTAAGAACATAAAAGAAACGTATTCAAGTCTCATAACACCGTGAGTAAGTCACATGAATGGATGGAATGTCATTATGATTCGAACATCTAAAATGTGCATCCATATATGGTGTAAAAAAATATAAAAATCTTTTTGAAAATTTGAAATTTTTTATGAAAAGTAAGTTCTTTTTGAAATTTTTTTGAAATCTTTTCTAAAAGATCACAAAATCTTTTTGGATTTTTTCAAAAAATAAACATACAAATACAATCTAGTAATAGGGACAAAATATATTAATATGATAATCACTTTATACTCGAAACAATACCCAAACTCAATCAATGTCTCAAATACCTAAAGACTCCCTAAGATCCTCAAATTTAAGTGCATCGGTTTAGTGAAAATGTCGGCTAATTGACGTTCGGTACTCACGAAGTTCAAATAAACGATCTTATCCTCAATAAGATCATGAATAAAGTGATCACGAATCCTAATCTGCTTTGTACGGGAATGTTGGACCGAGTTACGGGAAATATGGATTGCACTCATATTAGCGCATGAAATAATCATTGTGCCTTAATTAATACCATAATCTTCCAACATTTTATTCATCCATAAGAATTTTTTGCAATAACTCGTGGCGGTTATCTACTCATTCTCTTCCATGGACAAACAAATGGAGTTTTGCTTTTTTCTAGACCAAGAGACAAAATAACTCCCTAAGTAAAAGCATCCACCCGAGGTGCTTTTATAACCATGAACATCGCTGGCCCAATCAGCATTTGAATAAGCTTACAAATGATCATTGGAATCAAAGGAATACCAAATGCCATAAGAAAGAGTTCCACTCACGTATTTGATGATATGTTTAAGTGCAAGCAAGTGTGACTATTTTAGGAACATCTAGTAGCGTGCACGAATTCCAATACAAAAAGCGATATTGGGACGGCTAGCGATCAAGTATAGGAGACTACCTATCATACTCATATAAAGTGTTTTCTCTACATCCGTGTCTAAAGTGTCTTTGCTAAACTTAGACGAGGAACTCATGAGTGTGTGTGAGTGCTTAGCGGAGTCCAAACCAAACTTCTTCACTGGGTCCCTATCATATTTATATTGAGATATAGATATCCCATTCTTGAGTTGACGCACTTGGAGACCTAGTAAGAAAGTAAGTTCACCAATTATTCTCATCTCAAATTCACTCTTTATCTCTTACTCAAAAGCGTGATCATATTAGAAACACGCGGATCCAAAGACTATGTCGTCCACATAGACTTGGCACACCAAGATAGCACCACCCCCTCTCTTAACAAATAATGTCATATCAACTTCCCCTCTCTTGAAGCCACGTGTTAAGAGATAAGAAGTTATCCTTTCGTACCAAGTACGAGGTGCTTGATTCATACCAGAAAAGGCCTTCTTTAGATAAAATATGTGTTCCGAGTGCTTTGGGTCTTCAAACCCCTTTGTTTATTCCATGTAAACCTCCTCATGAAGAATACCATTGAGAAATGCACTCTTTACATCCCTTCAGTAAATTTTAAACCGTAGATGACATGATATAGTGAATATTAAGAGGACGGACTCAAGCCTAGCAACGTGAGTGAATGTCTCGGCAAAGTCTACGCCCTCAATCTATGTGTAACCTTGAGCGGCCAATCTGGATTACTGTAAACAAATGGTACCTTCCCATCCATCTTATTCTTATACACCCATATGGTGCCAATCATATTAGTCTCTCTAGGTCGTGGGACTGATTCCCAGACATCGTTCTTCCAAAATTTAAGCAACTCATCTTACATAACACATATCTAATTCTTATCCTTGAGTGCTTCCTTCACATTCTTGGGCTCTACTGTGGAAGTCTAAAAAAAGTAGCTAACCACATTCTCTAGTTAAGCACGAGTCTTAACACCAAGTGTGGGGATCACCAAGTATGCCGGTAGGTTCATGAATCTTTCGAACCCAAGAGGGTGGACCTTTTATATCAAGACCGGGGTCTACCATGGTGGTATAGGGAACAATGAGATCGCATCGGGGGTGCATTATTCTCACACACAAGGCCAGCATCAATAAATATAGTCGGTGCATCGTCCCAAATCATGACGTTTATCGATTCCATGACCTTGGAGTTTTTAATTTTAAACACCCTATAGGATCTACTAGATAATAAATACCTTAAAAATATTCCTCATCGATTCTAGAGTCGAACTTCCCTAAGTTCTCTATCTCTAGGGATATAACAAGGACTCCCGAAATCTCGAAAATACTATAGGTTAGGTTTCTTGCCTATCCATAACTCATATGGAGTGCGAAGTGTGTATGGACAAAGATAAACCCTATTCACCATGTGTAATGTGGTGTTAATCACCTCCTCCTAGAAACTTCTAGACACATTCCTACCAAGAAGCATGGACCATGCTATTTCTTGAATAGTCATATTTTAGCTCTCAATGATGCCATTTTGTTGAGGAGTACGGACAGCCAAAACTCATGTTTGATGCTTACTTCATCATAAAAATCTCCCAACTCTGGCTTCCTTAAATTCAGTCCCATTATCATTACAAATATGATTTATAGTGACACCATGTTGATTCTGTAGAACATGGCACTTGGTTGTTAGGAACTCAACAGCATCGGAATTTTCTCTAAGAAATCCAATGATAGAATATCTTGAAAAGTCATCAACCATCACTAGGATATACTTCTTACCACCAATGATCTCCGTAATCGTGGGTCCCATAAGATCCATGTGTATCAAATCTAAAACATAGGAGGTGGTAATGGCATTCAACTTTTTATATGGACTCTTGATTTTTTCCCTTGTTGGCAAGGACCACAAATCGAGGTAGTTGGTTTTCTAAGAGATGGTAAGCCACTAACTAGGTATTTCTTGACTAATCTTTCAAGATCTTTAAAATTAACGTGACCTAGTCGTTGATGCCAAAGGTTCATGGTTGAGACCTTAGCATTATTTCACACTAAAGAGGACTCTGGAATGATACCGTAGCATTTTTTGGTAGTCCTCACACCTTGTAGAAAAAGTTCACCTTATTGTCCATAAATGTTACACTTCGGCCGGTCAGACCTTACCGCAAAGTTACCATTGCAAAGTTGGCTTATACTTATTAAGTTCGCTTTTAACCCTTCAAGATACAACACATTGTCAAGCTTAGGAAAGTCGAGAATCTCAACGCAACCTCGTCCGAATATTCTAGACCTACTCCTGTCCCAAAGGTGACATTTCCTTCCATGTGATCCAAAAGGTTGGTAGAATATGACTTGCCACCAGTCATGTGCCTAGAGCACCCACTATTCAAATACCATTGAAAAGTATTTTGAACTATGAGAGAAATAAGGATGCTAAGGGATTTTTCATCATTTTTAGATAACTAAGAGGTGGTAACCTTTTACCTGCCCTTATTATTGTTGACTCTAGTCATTTCATTAGAAGTGTTCTTCAAAGACATATATATCCTTTGAAATTCTTCCATTAAGATTTTAGAAGTAGTGATTAGAAACTCAATTTGCTCTCTAGGACTAACAAGGTCGCTATAGTGGTGTATGGGAGCATATATGTGAGAGACTCTTCCTATATTATAGCAAAATTACCTTAGGTGACCTCATTATTTTCAATGGGTAAAAACATAGATTTTTTTGGATCTACCTTGGTTAAAATACCTAGGAAGAGTTCTCCTTGGTAGGTTAAGTCGAGGCCCATACGGATCTATTACAAACTTGGGAATTGGTTTGGGTGCATTATGGGAAGTGGATGCACTGTCGTAACGTATGCCTTTCCTCTCTTTAAGACCTAATAGGGGACCTAGGAACATCTTTCCAACCTTCTTGGATGTGGCCTATAAAGTAAATTTGATCTCCCGGGTAAGTTTGAGATCTTTTTTGACCTGGGAAACATGGCTTCAAGTTTTTCACGAGTCTCTAATGATTTGTGAAGATCTCTCGTTAAACTAGCTACTTTGTTGGTCAAGTCATTCTTTTCCCTGCCCACCGAAACTAATTGCTCACTCAAAGAAATCCTAACTGAGGTCTTACTCTCTCTCGAAACCTTCAACTCCTTATCTAAACATAACACCCTAAGAGCCAAGTTTTTATTTATTTATTTTTTTTTTAATAACTCGGTGTAAATTTACATATAGGCATGTTGGAGGCCAGGTTCTTCCTCACTCAAATCATCACCCTCCCTCTCTCCAGAATGGTTCAACACATTGTCGAGGCTATCATGTTTACAAACGTCCTCATCGGCGTGAGAAGTACTTTATGTGAAAACGTGACTCACCACGAACATGGTGAAGTTATGTCCATGCGGTGATGTATCTTCGAATCCACCGAATCAAAATCACTATCGCTTAGAGTGGCACTATACGCATCTTCGCCTTTGCCTTGTCTCTTAATCCTAATGGCACACTCGTTGGCTTAGTGACCTTTCCCCTCACACTCATATTATCGCTCTGAATCAACTTTCTTAAGGTACTCTCCCCTAGATTTACTTTGATCGTTCTCAAAAACATTCTTGCCCGCTTTGAAAGTTTTTGTCTTTTTTCTAAACTTTTATTTTCCACTTTGGAAGAGTTTTGATTTTTCAATTTGATAAACTTTTTGAATTTTTTAGCAAACAAGGAATGATCATCTAGATCGAATTTAAAATCGGAGTCAAAAACCTCCTTTTTTTCTTAGATTGAGATTTTAAAGCAATTCATTTTCCATTTTTCTTTAGGGTTTTGGGGAACATGTCTATTTGTAAGTTTGAAGATCACCTAAGAGCTCTTCTAGCCTAAGCGTGTCTAGAATTTCCAAAGAGTTAAGGACTATGCGTTTCACCTTAAAATGAGGCGGGAGAGATCTAAGAATTTTCTTAACTACCCTTGTTTCTAGAATTTACTCACCCAAATTAAAACTAGAGTTTACAAAATCAGACAAGCATGCATAAAATTCATATAAAGTTCCACATTCAAGCATGCTAATAGTCTCAAATTGTGTGGTGAGGTTTAAAGCTAATAATCTTTCACATCATTGGTACCTTCATGTGTGAGTTAAAGTATGTCTCAAGCTTCTTTAAATGTGGCACACGTTATGATAATCCATCTAAAATCATCCTCAGTCCAAGATGAGACTGGTTTGAGACTAATAACATTTTTATTAGTCACAGTGGGAAGAGTCAACCCCCTTTCAACAATAAGCCAGACGTGCTTGTCAATCGATTTTAGAGACGATCTCATTCGATCTTTCCAATAGGAATAATTATAACCGTCAAACAAAGGAGGCCTATTATACGAGTTATCCATATAACCACCAACATTCATCTAAGTAACTTGTAGAAACAAGCATTGATACCAATTTGAAAAATGATGGAGTGGTCTGATTATATGTAAAAGTCATAAACTAGGTCACACACACACACACAAGCCAAATTCTATTTAATCCAAATTTTATCTTGATAAATTAGGTGAAACTAAACACTAAAAATATTGAAAATAAATGAAAACAAACAAACCACAAATCAGAAAATAGGATATGAGGAAAAATCCTTTTCCGTCAAAACTTATATTTTTGCACTATTACAACTCGGTATTACAGAACGACATCTACGAACTTATAAAAACTTAGACTTCACTAAGTGAAACAGTAATGTCTTCCTTCGTTGTTATTGATAGAATTTTATGCAGATCCAACAATGCCCCATAAAAAGCTTCACTTTCCTCGGTATCCACTTATCAGCCTCAGAAAATTGTATTCCTATCTTCAGCGGTGAAGAATTAACTTCACAAGGTTATGAACATGGAATGTATTCTTTGTAGTTTAATAAAGTGATATAAAATTATCCAAGGGGTTTGGATTTGAAAAACAAAGTGTTTGATCACAAAAAGATGTCTATAAAGCTTAATTCAAATTGCAGGCTCGTATCTCTATATATAGGGAGAAGAATCTGCAAGGGATAAGCTTGAAAGTTTGTATTTTAAATCAGGTAAAAAAATTCGTTGACTTGTTCGAACGAAGTACCCGTTATCGTTTAAACAAAAAAGAAACGATAGATCGAACGACATTCCAACGAAAGGAGGAAAATAGTTTGTTGGAAGCTCGTTCGAATAAATTGATTACACAAAATCAAATCCATATACCTTCTCTGATGATTATAGCGACGATCTCAACTCTTCGATCTTCAATTGTTGTATTCGGTCGCTAACCTGTCCTCACTTGAAACTCATGAGAAAGTAAAGGAGTAACAGAATATGCCATACTTAAAACATGATGAGAAATTTTCAATCTTTCTCTTATACCTTTGTAATACTTTACCAAGTTTTTTATGAGAATGTTGCATTAGCTCTAGGTTTTTTCTGTTAGAGGATTTTTATTCTCTTACATCCGGTATTATGTCTTTATTTACCTTTTTCGCATAGTTTATCACCCACATTCTTAAACAAGATTAAACTTTATTTGGTTGATAAAACTTTGGTGAATATTTGAATAAAAACTTTTAGGTGTGCTAAAATTAAATTTGGCAGGTGTCTATTTTGATACACAATACACTCTCTCAACTAGTATAAGAGTTTGGTCCTCTTTTTTATAAGGTTGAAAAAACTAGAGGTAGATCGTCCATTTGTGTTAATATAGAGAATAGAATCATGTTTAGGGGTATGTATATTTTTTAGGAGATTGTTCAACCTGCCTATACTTTTGGCCCTTTTGATGGTGTTTCATCAAATGATAAAGAGTTGTGTCAATCTTCATTTATTATTGATAAATGTTCTTCTAAAATTGATTCTTTATCTTCTTCCAGTTATTTTAGTGATGATTTTATTAATGAATAAGATAGTGACCTTTAACATTCCTATGATAAACTCTCTTCTAAAAATTCTTGGCTTAAGAAAAACTTATTAAAAACTTGCAGTAAACTCCAAAAAATGTGAGAAATAAAATGCCTCTTTGAAAATGGAACGGTCCTTTTTTAACAATGTGGAAGCTCAACGATCATCTCTTAGTGCAAGTCTCCTTTTGTTGGAGAATGGGAATAAAGATTTACAATAAAAGATAAAGGTCTTACAATTTGAGTTTGAAGAATGTAAAAATTCAAATTACTCTTTGAATGAGAAAATTACCTCTCCCGAAAATAAGTTAACTCCACTAAAGATGTGGAAGTTACCATAGAAGATAGATCAAAGAAATTGGGAAAATTTCTCTTATCTCATACTAAATATTCTTTTGAAAAACATGGTGTTGGTTATGAAAAACCATGTTTTCAATCTAAATCTGAGGACATAACCATTTTTGTGAAAGCTCCTCAAAAGACTCATGTACCTGAAAAGTATTCTTCATCTCTTGAGCATAAACAAATATTATCATCGTTTTTGTGTATCAATTCACTTTTTTTAATCCGTTGACAAGCGATATCCAGCGCGTTGTAGAGATGGTCTAACATAGCACTTCCCAATTAAATCACTATGATTGTGCCATATCTATAACTGGGGCGAGCCATGTCAATTAGACAATTCTGTTTGGAGATATGAAAAACATTTGATCCGTTGCCAAAAACGCCATAAAACACCTATCCTCCAGGTGGGATACTTCCATTGATTGGTGGCAAAATATTTTCTATGATTTGGGATTCTTAAACCTTAGAACCTTAGGTAGGGATGGCAACAGGTCGGGTATGGGGCGAGTTTGTCAAAACCTAAATCCGCCCCGCGGGAAAAAAATATTAACCCGCCCCGCCCTGCGAAGTGTTAAGATTTTAAACCCCGATCCTGTTTAAGTATAAATTCTTCAAACCCGTCCCCGCCTCGCTTGAATTAAACGGGTTACAGCCCGCCTCGCTCCGCGGAGTAAAACCCGAAATTTAATTTTAAAAAAAATAGATTTTATTATATAAAAATTATGGTGACTTTATATTTCTAAGTCTAAAACTTCAACATCAACTTAATTGTCTCAAAATAATTAAAATGTCTCAAATAAAAAATTTAAAATGCCAAACTTCTAAGCCTCAAAGAACATAAACTATTACAAAATAAGTCCCAGATAACATCAACTATCACAAAATAAGTTTCAAACAACACAAGTCTCAAATACCATCAACTATAGCAAATGTTACATAAAATTCCCCAATATAGCAAATGTTACACAAAAGTCCCCAATATAGCAAATGTTACACGAAAGTCTCAAATAGCTCGACTATCATCCTTTTGCAATCTCCTCTCCTCCTCCTCATCAACTCAAACCTGAAAAAGGAAACAATTTTTAAAACATATTTAGAAAAGTAATAAATTATAAAGATAATTTTTAAAAAAATAATAGTTTTTTGACTTGCATTACCTCTTCATTAAACTTCCATGGGATCGGACTCCTCATCACAAATACCAACTGTTTTTGTTAACAAGAACACACATATCTGATTAACAAAAAAATTGCAATATGTTTTAACAAGAACACACAAATCTAATTAAAATATGTTCTAACAAGAACACACAAATCTGATTAAAATATGTTATAACAAATACCCACTGATTAAAATATGTTATAACAAGAACGCACAATTCTGATTAAAATATGTTTTAACAAGAACACACAAATCTGATTAAAATATGTTATAACGAATACCCATTGTCTCTTAAAATTGACCATGCTTTTGTCGATTACGCACAAAATCGAACTGCTAACAAAAAAATATAATCTATGTCGCCTTGAGGAAACAATCCTAAGTTCGTTTAAAATATGTTATAACATATTTGATGAGTTCTATGTCGATTATGCACAAAATCTGATTAAAATATGTTATAACAGATCTGATTGAATAAATCCCAGCCAAAAAATGGGTTCTCAGATGAGTTAGTTTAAGAAGAACCACCAAACAATCCCAGCCAAAATAATAAATTCGTTTAAAAATTAAGGGATACGTGCTGTGGCCGACGCTTTCAGCTCATTCTTATCCGCTACCGCTGCTTGCTTCTATAAACAGAATAGCAGTTGCCGCCGGTTTAGAGAGGACGTGGTGGCTCCGGTTTAGAGAGGACATGGTTGCTCCGGTTTAGAGATGATGGGATTGGTTGTTCTTAGATTTAGAGAGAAGGAGGGTGAGGTGAGAGTAGGGTTGTGTTTCGGTCGGATCGGATCAGAAGATGCCTCTTTGAAATTTTTTTGATTTTTTCGAAAATAAAATAATTATTCCGATTTTTTATCCGATTTTTTCGAAAAATTAAAAAAATTTCCGAGTTCGGAAAAATTGAAAAATCGGCAAAAATCGAAAATTCACAAAATATATTAAAAATCCAAAAAATTCGAAAATTATAAAATTTAAAATAAATAAATTATGGGTTTTTAATTACTCGAAATTCTCATTTTAAAGAAACAAAGAAAATTGCTTAACCCAACATGTAAATACATGAGAGTGTGTTTGGAATAAATGAAATTGTGGCTCCTTCATAAGTTTATATATATATGTGGTAAGGGTGTTAATAAGTTAATATAAAAATGGTATACAAGTAAATTCAAGTACTAAATGGGTCGGGTCGATCTTGTCTTAATAAAATCCGAACCTTCCTTGTTTAATAAACATTTTTTTTAAATCCAAACACGCCCCGTTTATTTTAAACGGCTTTTTAACCCATCCCATTTGGGTCGGGTCGGAAGCCCTGCGGGTCGGGTTAAATTGTCATCCCTAACCTTTGGTGCCAAGGAGTATATCATTGGAACTCAAAATATTTTGCAAAGATTAAAGGTCTTTTAGACCTCAAACCTTAGGAAACAAGTATTAAAACCTTTGCAACTCAAAATATTTACTAAGGTTATTAGTCCCTACAGCTCAGAATCTTAATAACAAAGGACTCATGCCTTGCAACTCAAAATATTTTTCTCAGATTAACTATATTTAGACCTCCGCACTATATAAGACTAATATTAAAACTTTGCAACTAAACTAAGGTTGAGGGTCCCTAGACCCTGGAACCTTCGGATCCAAGGATTACAAAAACAACTTAAAATATTTTCAAAGGTTAAGAGCCTTATAACTCTAAATCTTGGGAGCGAAGGATTCACTTCTTGCAACATGAAAACATTTTCTAAGGTTAAGGGGACTTAGAACTTAGTTACTTAGGAGTCGAGATTAAGGTTGATAGTCCTTGGATCGCAGAACCTTAGGAGCATAGGATTAAAGCCTTGCAACTCAAAGTATTAGGTAAAGTTAAGGGTCCTTAGACTTTAGAACCTTAGATCTAAGGATAAAAGCCATTCCACTCAAAATATATTGTGATGATTATTGATCCTTAGCCTCTAGAATCTTGGGATACAAGGATTAAAGCCTTGCACATAATTTTTTTTGCTAATTTTAAGGGTCTTATATCTCAAAACCTCAGAAGCAAAATATTAAAGCCTTGCAACTCAATTTTTTTTGCAAAAGATTAAGGAACCTTAAAGCTCAAAACATTTTATGGCAAAGTGTAAATCCTTGGAACTTAAAATATTTTGCTATGGTTGAGGATCCTTAGACCTCAGAACTTTATAAGCAAAAGATTAAAATATTGCAACTAAAAAATTTGCTAAGGTTAAGGGTCCTTAGAACCCGGAACCTTCCGAGACAAGAACTAAAGCCTTTAACTCAAATTATTTGCTAAGGTTAAGGGTCAAAAGACCTTAGAACCTTAGGAGTCAAGGATGAAATCTTTGAAACTCATTTTTTTTTATTAAGGTTAAGTATTGTCACAGAACCTTATGAGCCAATAATTAGATCCTTGCAACTCAAAATATCTGCTAAGGTTAAACCTTACTACCTTAGGGGCCACAAATTAAAGCCCTCCAGCTGAGAATATTTTCTAAGGTGAAGGGTCTATAAACCTCAAAACTTCAGGAGCTCCAGATTAAAGCCTTGTGATCACTCTCGTATATTTTTACCTAATTGTCTGCACATTATTGCATTCCCAAGCCCACTAATCCTTAAACTTGTGCTCATTCATTAAATATCCTCTATAATTATCATTAGCATCTTGTTCAAGGTATATTTAAGCTTTTATATGCATTTGGATGTTAAGTGTGAAATTTGAAGCATTTTCGGAAAGTTCCATTGGATAACACATGTTCAGGGGAAAAATGGTAAATTTATCACTTAAGACCCAAACTCAAACTCTTCACAAAAATTGTAGATCATCAAGTCAATGTTACATGGTATCAAAGAATGCTCCATCGCTACATT
This sequence comes from Sambucus nigra, assembly GCA_949130495.1. Taxonomy (NCBI): domain Eukaryota; kingdom Viridiplantae; phylum Streptophyta; class Magnoliopsida; order Dipsacales; family Adoxaceae; genus Sambucus; species Sambucus nigra. Next base: position 28,265,803 of record OX422219.1, on the reverse strand, counting down.
AAACGAATAAAATACAGTCGTTTCTGTAACTGATGCTAGAAATGAGGAGTGTCGGTCAACCGAATTGATTCGACCCACCTTTTGATCGATCTGATCGTAAAAGCTCGACGACCAATTTAGTCGAATTGATTCAATGAACATTTTGAATCAATCCGACCCACAGGGTCTTCAAAAATGCTATAAATAACAATTCACACCACCATTTATGGGAGTGCTTTTTATTTATGTTTTTCCATTCACACCACAATTTATAAATAACAATTCACATAACCTCATATAGTTCCTTTCACACAACCATCATATGTTAACATAATTATCGATTCATCATGCACAATAATGTTAATATTAGCTAATAAGATATTAATACTTATTATTTATTACTAATTGATACTTCAACATATAATTTCTTATTCTTGTATACATGCAAATGGTGTGGTCACATTTCGAGTGATCACAAACTATTTAATCATACTTCATATGCATTAACAATGCTAATACATCAATATTATAAGATAAATAACATAAATCCCCACTAACCAACCCTTAATATGTTGAACAAGTAATTAAGGTGGTTAGCAAACTAATTATACCGACTTAATCCTCTTAACATCTTAAGAAACTTTTATAATAGCCATAATGGATGATTCCAAGGGGATAGTCTCCAAAATTAACAAAAAAAGCATGATGGATTCCATTTCAATATTTTCCAAATCATAATATAAATATAAAAGTTGTAAAATCATTCATGTGATAAACTTTAATAAATAGATTTGTACATTTCAAGAACTACTTGATTTATTATAATTTTCCCAAGAAATTCTTCTTTGCTCCTCAATTTTATCCCTGCAAGCTTATTTACTTTGAAACCTTTATGTTATGCATGCATGTGATGAAAAATAAAGGCTTAAATACTTAGGTTTGTGCATGTGTGTGAGAGACTCTTCTTAGCTTATATCAAAACTCCCTAAGGTGATCTCTTCATTTGTAATGGGTACAAACATAGATTTGCTTGGGTCTACCTTGGTTAAAACGCCTAGAACGAGTTCTCCTTGATGGGTTAGGTCGAGGCCCATTAGGATCCATCACAAACCTGGAAATCGGTTCGGGTGCGATATTAGAAGTGGATGTACCTTCGTAACCTATCCCTTGCCTCATTTCATAACATAAAGCGGGACCTATGAACATCTTTCCAACCTTCTTAGATGTGTCCTCTAAAAGGACTTTGATCTTTTGAGCACATTTGAGATCTTTCTCGAGTTGGAAAATACGGGCTTCAAGTTTCTCACGAGTCTCCAATGATGCTTGAAGATCTCTCGTAAGACTATCCACTTTGTTGGTCGAGTCTTTCTTTTCCCTAACAACCGAAACAAGTTTCTCACTTAAAGAGATTCTCACCGATGTTTCACTCTCTCACAAAACTTTCAACTCCTTCTTTATAGACAACACCCTAAGAGTCAAATTTTTATTTTTATTTTTGGTTCTTAACTACTCGGTGTAAAGTTCGGAGTATGCGCAATGAAGACCTCATTCTCCGTCACTCAAATCATCACCTTCAAACTCTCCGGAATGATTCGACTCATTGTCGAGGTTATCACGTTTCGAAACATTCTCATCAGCGTGAGATGTACTTGAAGTGCTAACATAGCCATGGACGCGATGAAGTTATATCCATGAGGAGATTCATCCCCAGAATCCTCCAACTCATCGTCACTATCACTTAGACTGGCATCATAGGCGGCTTTGCTTTTGTCATGTCTCTTAAGCATAGTGGGGCACTCATGGGCTTTGTGACCTTTCCCTTCGTACTCATACAATCTCTCTGATTCATCTTTCTTAGGGTACTCACCTCTAGCTTTATTTTGATCATTCTCAAAAAAGTTCTTACCCTCTTTGAAATTTTTATTTTTCTCAAAACTTCAAATTTTCACTTTGAAAGAATTTTGATTTTTAAATTTGAGAAACTTTTTGATTTTTTTAGTAAACAGGGCAAGATCATCTAGATCAAATGCAAAATTAGAGTTAGAAACCTCTTTTTCTTTAGATTTAACTTTTAAAGCTATTCCTTTTTCTTTTTTTCCTTTGAGTTTTGGGAAACATGTCTATTTCGTAAGACTGAAGACCACCTATGTGCTCTTCTAGCCTAGTCATGTCTATAATTCCCAAAGAGTTAAGGATGGTAACTTTTGCACTAAAATGAGACAGGAGAGACCTCAGAATTTTCTTAACAAAACTAGAATTCACAATATCAGACAAACGTGCATAAAATTCGTCAAACTTTCTAGTTTCAAGCATGCTTATAATCTCAAATTGTGTGGTGAGGTTTTGAAGCTTAGAAGCTTTGACAACATTGGTTCCCTGTGTGAGCTGAAGGATGTCCCAAACTTTTTAGACACGGTACACGTCATGATGCGACGAAATTCGTTGGGTGTGACAATACAAAAAAAAATTAAATTACGAGAGTTAAAATTACTTAGTCTAAAATCCTCTTTAATTCAAATTGCGACTGGTTTGAGACTAATGTCATTTTCATTAGGAGTCAACCCCCTTTCAACAGCAAGCTAGCCATGCTTGTCAATCGATTTTAGAGACAATCTCATTCGAGTTTTCCAATAGTCATAATTTGTGCCATCAAACACAGGTGGTCTATTGTACGAGTTCTCCATATAACCATAAGGATTCATCTAAGTAACTTGCAGAAACAAACTCTGATACCAATTTGTAAAATAAGTTTTGTAGGGTGGCCCAATTATATGTAAAAATCGTAGTTTAGGTCACATACACAAGCCAAATTCAATTTAATTTAAATTTTATCTTGATTAATTAGGTGGACCTAAACATGCAAGATATTGAATCTAAATTGAAATAAACAAACCACAAGACTGTATATGAAGAAAAGACATTTTTCGGGTAAAACCATTTTTTAGCATCGTTACAATTAGATATTACAGAATGACACAGAAAAATTACAAAACTTAGACTACACTAAGTAACACATTTGTGTTCCTTTCTCCTCATTGATAGAAAGCGATGCAGATCCAACAATGCCCAACACATCAAACTCGACTTGCCTTGGTGTCCACCGATCACCCCCAGGAAACTCTTTTCCTATCTTCAGATGTGAAAAGTTAACTCTACAAGGTTTTTAGAACAAGAGATGTGTTCTTCAGGGTTTGATAAAGTGATCTCATATCATCAAAGGGTTTTGGATTTGAAAAATAAAAGAGTTTGATCACAAAACGATGTCTAAAAGGCTTGATTAAAAGTGCAGGCTCATATCTCTGTATATAGGGAGAAAAATCTCTAAGAGATAGACTTGAAAGATTGCATTTGAAATCAGGTAAAAACAAAATTTCGCCTCCTCGTTCGAACGAAGTACCCTATCTTGTTCGAACACCCATCAAACGAACTTTCCAACAAGATTCCAGAGTGGCTAACGTTTGTCAAAATCTATCTCGTCCGAAGTTTAGTTCGAAGCTATTCTAATGAGAACCGTGTACTCGTTCGAACGACATCAAATGTCGTTCGAACGACTTTGCGAAATTAAAAAAAACATTTTATGTTTTCGAACACTTTTAAAAATACCCCCGAACGAAAAGAATATACAAAATCAAACTCATATACCTTCTCCATATGATTGTAGTGACGATCTCAAATCTTTGATCTTCGATTGTTGCATTCAGTCACTAACTTTTCTTCAGTTGGAACTCTTGAGAATGTACATGATGGGCCCAGACTTCCGACTAAGAGCATCTACCAACACATTGGCCTTGTCGGGATGATACTCCAAGGAATAGTCATAGTCTTCCATCAACTTAATTCATCTACTCTGACGAAGATACCGCAGGATCTTATGATCCATATACACCTAAAACCGTTCACCTTACATGTAGTATCTCCAGATCTTTAGCGCAAACACCACCGCGGCTAACTCCAAGTCATGGGTGGGGTAGTTCCTCTCATGAACTTTTAACTAACAGGATGCATGAGCGACCGCCTGACCATTCTGCATTAACACTGTGCCGAGCCCTGATCTGGAAGCATCATAGTATATGGTATAACCCTTGCCTCCTTCTAGGAGGATAATAATGGGCGTCGAAGTCAACCTAACCTTCAACTCCTGAAAAGTTTACTCGTAATCATTTGACCCCTCGAAGAGAACATCCTTTCGCGTCAACATAGTGAGAGGCAACACAAATTTCGAGAAATCTTACATTGATCTCTTGTATTAACCAACAAACTCAGAAAATTGCACACCTTCGTAACTGTCTTCAGCCTATCCCAACTCAAAACGGCCTCGACCTTGGATGGATCAATGAAAATGCCCTCATTAGTAACTACACAGACAAGGAACTTGATCTCGTTCATCCCAAACTCGCACTTGCTAAGTTTAACGAACAACTGATTCTCCCCGAGCACTTGCAACGTCGTGCGAAGGTGCTTCTCATGGTCCACATCCGAAGCCGAGTAGACAAAAATATCATCCACAAAGGCCACCATAAACCGGTATATATACGAAAGATAAATACGGTTTGCCAAATCCATGAATGCTGTGGGTGGATTCGTCAAACTGAACGGCATCACGAAGTACTCATAATCCCATACCGCGTCTGAAATGCTGTCTTAGAAATGTCCTCTCTGACACGTAATTGATGATGCCCGGACCAGAGGTAAATCTTCGAAAACCTTCCTGTACAACGCAATTGATCGAACAAAAATTCGATACGGGGCATCGAGTACTTATTCTTCACAGTTACCCTATTCAACTGCCTATAATCGATACAAAGTTGTAGGGGGTTGTCCTTTTTCTTGGTAAAGAGGATTGGAGCTCCCAAGAGGGATACACTGGGACGACTGAAGCCCTTAATGGTAAATTCCTCCAACTGAACCCTCAACTCCTGCAATTCCACCGAAGCCGTCCTACGAGGTGGTATAGAGATAGGCGAGATGCCCTGATGCACCTCTATAGCAAAGTCCACCTCCCGATGCGGGGGTAAACTAAAAAGATCGTCGGAGAACACATCGAGAAACTCCCGAACCACTGAATAATCCAAAAATATTCGACCAGGCTCCTCTCGAGCTACCATACTACTCAACTAACCGAAATATCGCTTCTGCTCTCACACGGTAGAAAACTTGCAAGGATAGCCCACATCATGCTCTTTACAGAAACGATGGCAAGATCCGTCTGGGAGAGACAGAGACACGATGCCGATGGCATTCGATGGTAGCGTCAAAGCATGACAAGAAATCTATACTGAGGATCACCTCGATCCCATCCTCGTCCATGAGGATCAAATCGTACTCCAGGACAAATTCTTCAGCCATAACCCACACAACTACGACAAACCCTATCGAGAACTATCGCCACCGATCGGAAGTCTTATGAAGATAAGAGGGTAAAACTTATCTACCTCTAAACCCAAGTTGAATGATAAATAACTCAAGATAATGAATGCGGTGTGCCTAAATCAAACAATGCCTTTACCCAAGTGCTGAATAGTAGAATCATACCTTCCATAACCAATGGATCACCGAAAGGAGTTGCAAGCTAGGACATGACATAAGCGCGTCCGGGGTTGAACCTACTACTTTGGCCGCTTGGCACCTGACCTTGCCCACGATTACTCTAACCCTGGTTAGGACGTGAACCGTCCACACTGTGCCTCGCTGGCTGACGATACCAGAGGGAAACTGCTGCTGCTGGGTGGGGCCCATGTAACTGGAACTACGGCTAGGAACAAATTTGATCGTTTGTTGGCTACCCTGCTGGTTCCCAAAAGACTCCTGAGGGCACTCTATTTTGATATGTCTTGGAAGCCCACTCATAAAAAGTCTGCTTGGTAGGGTCTATAGGATGCTGGTAGCTAGTACACTGAGAAGAGGATGGACCAACACCCATAACGACTTTGAGCTTCACAAAGAAACCCCTGGCACCGCTCCTGAAATTCTTGCTATTGGTACCCTGAGACCCACTCGTCTCCCGCTTCCTCTCTCGAATAGCCCTACCATCCTTTGCCTCAAGCTCAAGCCTGATGGCCTTGTTAACTACGATCTTAAAGTTTGGCAAATCCAAACCAACCATAATTCACCGGATGCTAAGGTTAAGGCCCTTGACAAACAACCTCATTTTCTTAGCCTCATCCTTCTGAACCGCATCCACATACTTGGACAGGCTCTCAAACTTGACTTGGTACTTGTTGACGGACATCTTTTCCTGGATCAAATGAGGGAATTCATGCTTTTTGGCATCTTTGAATGCCCGAGGAAAGTACCTGTCGAGAAATGAAACCTTGAAACCCTCCTAGTCTACGGTCTCCGTCATGCTGACTGAGTAGGTGCTCCACCAGCCCTGAGCTGAAAGGTCATTGTCTTGACCTTGTGCCTTGCTGGACGTCAAGGATGTCCATAACCCTAGTGATCTCGTCCATCCACTCCTCCACGACATCGAGGCCAACTTTCCCATTAAAGGTCGGTGGGTTCAGCCTCATGAATTCCTTCAAGATAGAGGTTGGAGTGGTGCTTTTAACCGTCCCACCGCGGTTGTCTCTCTACTGCTGAGAGAGGGAGTTGGCAAGCTAACGCACAACCTGTTCCATGTGCCTGAGCTCGCTGTTCCCATATCCACCAACACCACTGCGACATGTAGTCATCTACATAAGAAAGAAGAGTTCAATACATCAATAATAATGAAAATGAAAGTGAAAACTATAACGGAACGCATAAGGAAACGTACTAAGAAAGCGTAAAACACTCCATCACACATGCAGATCCTAATGCTCAAATACCATTTGTAACGCCCCGACTAGGATTTGGGCTACCGTTGGGTCAGCCCGCACCCGAGTCAATGTGTTAAGGGGGGAGGGGGAAAGTCCAATTTTATTATTTAAGAAAATCATTTAATTTTCACCAATTTCTAAGGAACGAAATGTAATTAAACATGTTTTAATTTAAGAAATAGGTTGCCGCTTTAAGTAATTAATTAGCAAGATTTATTTAGGAAAATTTCGTTAAATCCAACAATGCTAATAATAAGGGAAATAAACCATCAAACTCCTGTATTATTACAACAAATGGCCCAAGGCCCGAATAAAAGATTGTTTAAAGTGTCATGAATTCAAATGTCATGAAACACAATTTTTGAAAATGCCATGGTAGAGATCTAGCGACGACTAGTGCCCTCTGGAGCCTTACCAACGTCCTTGCCAACGTGTCTACCGGAGGTACCTAGGGGTGGGGGTTTAAACATAAAAGTAAGGGGTGAGCAAAATGCTCAGCAGGGTGGGGAGTACTAAGCTATACATTTTAATAAGAAAATACTATACACATAATGTTTATTTTATCAATTTCGAAAACATTATCATTTAACGAGTATAAATGCAACTACCATGCAATGCAACCCGAGCTATGTGCTCATAACCACACTTGACCAAATTTTTAGCAATTTACTTAGAGACAGTTTATATCATTTTATCCATAGTATCATTTACCACATACCTTCCATTAGGTTGGCTTTCACATTTTCTTAGGCACAACCTTAGTATTATCATCTTTCACTTTTCTCACTATCTTTTTGTCACAACGCATGAAATGAATCTGCGTACTTTAATGGGCACCACACTGCCGACACTGCCACCATATGCTCTGATAAATAGTTTTGGATCTTTCACCCCAGGGCTCAACTCTCTTCTTAATTCTTTCTCGTATGCATTCGAGGCCATATTAATGTGTTTTAACATTTTTATCAAATGTCCTCATTATACCATCACTTTCATCATTCTTCGGTTCACATTTACGTTTTACACCGATTTCATTTCGTTTCATTCATTTTTCACAAAACTGACCGATAAGGTCAAATGCGGAAGTCCAAACACTAAGACCCTCTATTTTACCAAAATTACCATTTTGCCATTCATTTTGCCAACACATTGTGAACAACATATTTCAATCATTATAGTGTTATAAATTATCATTTTATGTCTAAAAACCATGTCTCATCATTTACTTCAAGAAAATCCCATTTCTTCACATTTCTTTAACAAGAATTACATTTATCGTTATGTAGGCCATTTTTACCAAAATGTCCATTTTAGCCTTATAATCATATGTTGTCTTAGACATCATTATTCCTTATTTTATCAACATTTTACAACATATTTAGGGGCCGAATTTACCAACTTTCATATTTCATCTTGAAACTCATTTTAATCTTCATTTATCATGTTTATATGTCCTCTACTAACATACTACAAGATTCTACATATGCGAGGACGGATTTCAACCTAGAAATCCAATAATATGAGTTCTAAACATGATATTAACATGAAATAATATTTTATATTCATATTCATCATATTCTAAGATTAAAATGACGCTTGTTCTTTAAAAATCCATTCAAGTTTAGTTTTCTTTAAAACCTGCATTTTTCACAAGAAAAGTTTAAATAAACGTACTAGAAAATAACTTTGCAAGATTATCTACATTCAAACATGCATCATAACATATAGCTCAGGTTTTAAACTTAAAGAACGTAGTGAGGAAAACACTACCTTGAGTTTGAAGAGGAGAACCTAGGAAAAGATGACTTGAGAGCTCTTAAAAGTCCAAGAAATCCTCAAGAAAGCTCCTAGTAGCTCCAAAATCTGTAAGAAATGCACCAACTCCTCTGGAAGGCTCCAAGAACAATTCTTCAACCCAAGTTCTTCCTTGGACAAGGCTTGAAATGGGTCTTACAAGTTTGAGAATGGCTAGAATAAGGCTTGGAATGGAGGTATAAACCTTGGAGATGGGTGGAGGAACGTTGGATATGGAGGGAGGGACTTGGAAATAGAGAGAGAGCTTGAAAATCTGATGAAAAGGTGTTGGAATGACCCCCAACACTCTCCTCTTTCTTATTTATACCCCAAAACCTCCTAGGCTTTTACCCTTTTGTCCACCAAAACCGCTAACCCCGTTTGATCTGCTCGATTGGGAGATCGATAGATCAAACGATCTAATGGTTCTCATCGCGACAATACATTTGGATATGCAAAAATCTATTTTTTTGCTGTCTCGTTCGAACGAGAATATACCTCGTTCGAATGATAATACCATCTCATTCGAACATGGTTCTAACGAGGATCTAATGAGACTGGTCAAAAGTGAACAAAATATGGTCGTTCAATGGTCGTTTAAAGCCGCTGTTCGAAATCTTGTTCGAACGACCAAAACTTTTCTTATTTAAAATTTAGGCCATTTAGTCCCATTTTAATTGCACAAAGGCCACAAGAACAATTCAAAATAGACAACCATCCATTATATTAGGTCCATGACCAATAGGCATGCAAATTATAAGGGAAGGAGGTACAATATCAGGCACAGGCATCACATTTCCAAATTAGTAATATATGAAGAAGAAGAGTTCAATTCATTTAAAGGTGCCTCTAATTTAATAACATCATCATTTTTTAATATTTCTAAACTTGGAAGCAACTTCGTTAGAGAAGCTTCCATTTCATTTAAGCTTTGGGTCATTAAGGATATGTTTTGTTCCAAAGAGTTCAATCTTTGATCAAAATCCTCAGATTCGTCATATGGTTCAAAACATTCCCTATTTAAAGTTTCGCAAGAATGATGTTCAATTATTTTATTTTGTGGAATTTGAAAGTAATCACCAAAAGACATCGATTTTGAGAATTGGAGCGCCATTATTGTAACTAGTAACAAAATTTTCATTATAACAATTTTGAAAATCATTATTATAATAGTTTGGAAAACTATTGTTATAATAATTTTCACTATCGTTATTATAAAAATTTATTGAACCATTATTATAATAATTATTTTCAAAAGTTTCCGAAGATTGAGTTTCAGAATTCTTTAAATATTCACCGAAAGACATCTTATAAAGAAAATGTGAACCATTATCAAATCTATTATTACTATCGAAAGAATTATGGTAAGACGTACTTGTAGTAATTAGTAGATGAAAACTCCACAAACTCGTATGCCGCCAAGAAATTAATGGTGCTTCAAGCTCAATTGTGCATGACTGATACAAGTTTAAACAAAAAGTATATACATATATATGCACAAAGTAATAAATAAATTAAATTCTGAAATAAAACGCTCCCCGACAACGTTGCCATTTTTGATAGGGTAAAAACCGAGCGTCGTGTAAATACAGTTCCCGTTGTCATCGGCTTTGCACCTTGGTACAAAAACTTAGACTTTAATTACACATGTTTTATATGTATAATGGGGAGTTTGTGTATTGAATCCACACATAATGTCGTTTAAAATTTTGATTGATTTATTACTTCGAAAAGAAAATAAAAAGATGATTTTTGGGTTTTGAACTTTTTTACTAAAATTAATCTAGGCAAATACTTAAGCTAAATTAATTGACAAATAGGAAAGCTATAGGTTGAGAATTAATTCCCTCACCTCGGAATGCACATCATAAATGATTACATGGTTAGACAAATTTCAATTATGATTAATACTCATTTAAACAATTTTTTAATCTCTGAGTGTCACTCACCAAATTTTCATAAAAGTCTAAATATGAGTTTGGCATCAACAATATTCTCAAGATTACACACACAAGGTTGCAAATATGGTGCATATGTGATATACCCCATTAAGGTTCCTAGGTGTAAAAATAGAAACAATTAGCCTGTCAAAATAAGTTGTCTTCCATTATCATACCATAATGAAGAAACTAAATACCAAGGCGAGTTCATTAATCTCAACCTAATTTAATTACGTAGAAACCATTTCTAAATATGTAAATAAGACATTTTACGAGAAGAAGCGTTTTCAAAGCAAGAAAACAATTTTAGAAACATTTAACGATTTTCAATTGCATATAAACTAATTACGGCGAGAAAATTAAATTACCAAATAATTTATTAATCACTAGAATTACATAAAAATGCATAATTAAAGGTGAAATTAAATTGCACTAATTATAGCTTCCTACACTTAAAATCGGATTCTAAATCTGAATTATGGATAAAAACTACATCGAAAACAATGAAATCGAGTGCCCTATTTATAGGCGAAAGAATTGGCTTAAGGGACTTATAGGTAATACATAAAATAAAGATGGGATTAGTAAATGTTAAAATAGTTGGCCGGTTGATGATAATGAAAGAAGGAATTCTCCTTACACCGTGAAAGATGATTCCCACATTTTAATAAAGAATTCAAACCTTTTTTTATTTAATTAATCCCACATGGGGAATGAAATGGGCGAATGGATAGTTTATTGCAAGCATGGGATGCGTGATCAAAAAGTTATGGGGTGGAAGAAAGTGGGGGAAAGAAAGAAAATGTGGGAGAGAGAGTGGGTGGAAAAATGTGGGGAAAGAGACTTGGTGGAATTATATGTTACATATTAATGGGTGCTATATATTCAACAAATGAGTGTTTGGTTTGGTGGTTAAGGAATGGAAGGGGGAGGACCTAGGTTCAATTATCCTCATCCCCATTTAATTTTAAGAAGCAACAACAGTGTCACATGTTATGATTCTGCGGTGCCACGTGTGTAAGGACAAATTTCTGACTGAGTCAATTTGTATGTATTTTATCTTATTCTGTGTTTAGACAAAACCTTTGAGTCCTAGGTTAGGACTACAATGTGTTGGCCTTTCAAGCCTATCACATATTTGTTTGAAGACCTATCGGTGAAGTTTCAGAGTTTGCATTCATCATGTCGTGTTTCATGCCAGGTTATAAGGTTTGACCTCGTGGCGAAGTTTCAGAGTTTGCAATTAAACCTATCACTTGTAACTTCTTCGTTTGACTTCGGTTTCACGTGCTGTTTGAATCTATATGTTCCTTGTTTCGAGATCAACAAAATTAAGCAGAGTCAAGGTTATAAGGTTTGACTTTTTCTTTGACCCGAAGCTTTGACATTTGACTTTTCTCGATTTTAAATTTTGAATTTTATAACCTTTTCATTTGAAATCGGATTGACGCGTTGCTTGAACCCATACGTTCCATGTTTCAAGGCCGTAAACTTTTGCGAAGAGTCCAAGTCCGAGTTCGAGTCCGAATTTGGTTCTTTAAAATTAATATTTTGCCCCTAATAGTGCGTGTGTGAACGTTTCTTGCTTTGATTGCACCCAAACTTCAACATTAGCTTCCAAAATCCTGTAAATACTCAAATAAACCTTATACACGCGATTAACCATGAATATTTAAGGTTATATAGTAAAATAATATAAAACCTGAGTTTTAATGAATATGGGACTGCAATTTTGCACATAAAACGGGCAATGAAATACAATATTTTATCCGAATCAATAAATGTTGGTGCATCAAATAGGGTCGAGAAATACGATTCTCAAAATGTGTGTCCTCATACGAACGAGGAGCTTCTCGTATATTTGTGGATTCCACATTCTATATGAGCCTTCATACGAGAAGTTCTTCCTCACATTATAGTTCTCATAGGAAAAATATTTATTCCAAGGCCTTCTTATAGGAAATTCACTTTGTACGAGGCCACATTATACGAAATCAATTTGCATGAGAATTTCTATTTTAAAATAGAAATCTCGTGCATAATCTTTGTTGTACAAGGTTTCTAGTACGCGATATTTTTGTACCAAATTATGTAGCAAACCAAGAATAAAAAAAAATGAAAATTTGTTAAAGTGTTGTCTGATTTAGACAAGAAAAGTCATGGTGAAATTCATCATCTTCAATTGAAAAATTACCAACGACTTATAGACCCCAAGACCTTTTTTTTTTTAAATTCAGAATAAAGATAAACCTAAGGAATGATGTCCTTAAAACATTTTTCAAAAAGTCTATATAAGTGATGTATGAATGGAATAACATTAAGGAACTCATGTGCTACATTTTAAAATTTATCCAAGGTAACCCCCCCCCCCCCCCCCCCCCCCCAAAAAAAAAATAAATAAATAAATAAAAAACTCTTTAAGTAGTTTGTAGATCCATTGAAATCTAGGTTCATCACCAACAACACTCACCCTAAAAAATGGACTTATTTCTCGTGATGAAGAAAAATCCATATGATAGCCTTCAGAGTATGTTAAGAGATATTGGTAGGTGTAAAATAAAGGGGAGGAATTCTCAAAGAAGATGGGTGTGACTTCCTTTAGTAACATACTCCCAAATGACTTGTTGTCTTGGTCCCTAACAAATAAAAGGCTGCCCTTTAGGTATGTTGGAGGAGAATATGTTATGCTTGGTGGTGACTAGAGCAGTGGTTTGATCTAGGAAATCACCAATGGGGAAAGTTGTTGAATGGTAAAAAGACCATGGAGGGGCATCATAATGTCCACAAAAATAAAGACATAATGGTTGGGGATCCGTCTAAGCACAACTTTTCAAAATAATATTCATACCACGACCATGGGTAAAAAAATAATAAATTCAAAGCTTTTATGATGTATATTGAAGAGAAAATGCAAGTATATGACTTGGATGATTATGTAGAGAATAAGGCAATGAACGATATGATCGTGGTTGACATGAAACCGAACAATGTACTAGATGATCCAGATTGTGAAACCAAGATGTAAAAGAATGCATAAATGTTTTTTGTGGAAACAATTTAATATATAATTACATACTTCTCAATATTTATCTCTAACGTCCTTGAGTAAAGAACATTATACTCAAGACATGATAGGAAGCATCACAAGAAAAGCAAACAACAAATTCATGCAACTCAAACTATTCAATGGGAGAACAACATATTCAAAGAGATTCAAAGTTCCTCAATATCACCTACATCATACACAGAAAATAAGAAAGCTTCATCATAAATCAAGAATAGAACAAGTAAGGAAGATTAACCAAATCAAAACATAATTCTTAATAGATAATAATGAATAGAAGCCAAGACATCAAGAAAACTCACTCATCATCCGGTGTTTTATGGAATATCAAAACTTAATCAATAAAGTCTCTAACAAGAAGTAAGTGGTAAAGCTACAAAGATGTAATAACCCAAATTTTTGTATAAAATTTATGAATTCTAAAATATATGAAAGCTCACATACATTTTATGATTTGATTATGAGATGGTGGATTTTAGTGGGATTAAAGCAATAACTACTGAATTAGTTTGGACAATTAAGAAGATGAATAAGTTATTAGTGCGGCTTATGTGAAAAATACGGAAAATTGGGTTAAATACGTGTAGAGTAAGGATCTAAAAAATTGATAGATTTTTATGGAATTTTGAGTTCATTTTAGTTTAAGAAAAATCTAAGGAAAAGTAAAAGAAGAGAAAAAAAACATCAGGGAGAAACGCTGTTGTGTTTAACCCCACCCGCAAGCCCCACTATAAAGAGGATATAATACTGCAATAACGGCCTAGGACAAGGTCTCATGTTGTTTGTTTAGATGTCGAAATGTGGCCTCCTCTTTTTAGTCAAGTTGATAGAAAATTGAAATGCGTCTCTCATTCTCTCCCATGTGTCTGATTTTCTTATTTTAAATAAGGGTATGTAGACATTTTAAGAGGCTATCCGGCCAAAACACTTAAAAATACACATTTATCTCCCAAACAACCTTCTTCCAGCATTGTTAATGGAGGGAAATAAATCAAAACGATTGACTTTTAGGGGGCATAAGGGGTACAATTTGGTGGAGTTTGGAAGTGTAAATGCAATAGGAATATTATTTTGGAGAGCACATTCATTTTAGGGATCTTGGTAGCCCCCTTTAGGCCACTTTTAGAGGTGAGACGCTGCCTTCCTACACCAACTATGCACACTTTTGGGCTATAAATAGGTAGGGGTTTTGGTTCATTTCGGATTTAAATGTATTTATGAATGCAGTTGTATAGTTTCACGTGTATCTAAAAATATTTATAAATGTTGGTAATTCTCAACAAGCGTGGAACATGTAAAAAGGGTTTATGTGTGGATTATTCACAAATATTTGACGGTGTTAATTGTTTTACATATTTGACTCAAATGGGTATTATTTATTGTCTAAAAATAAGGATATGAAATTAGGGGCCGTGTTTAAAATAATATTCTGAAAATATTATTTAAACCCTATATATTTGAAAAATGTAGATCTGGGAAAAATGAATATTGTAAATTGTGTTTTTACCCGATAACTTTATAATAAGAGTTTTGACCCAAATTTTCGTGAAATTATGGGTTGGACCATAGAATTGTTAAAAAGTGCTATTGTGACCTAAAAGTTTATTTTTTGGAATAGTTACAAAATAAACCATTGGCTTTGAATATTTACAAAATGACTCCCCACACTTGGATAATTAAAAAATAGTTCTTAAACTTTTAGATAATTACAAAATATCCCCCAGACATTTGGACAATCACAAACAATTCTTAAACTTTTTATAATTGCAAATTAACTCCTGGAATTTTAAATAATGCAAAACAACCCTATTTTTTTGGAAAATTATAAAAAGTGCCATAAACTTATGTTTTGGGGAATTATTCTCTAATATGTAAATGGTTTTTGGCTAACCTTGTAAAGAAATTATATAGTAACCTCGTCACTTTACAAAACTTACTTAATGAACCTTAAATATTGTGTTAAATGAATTTAACTCTAAAAAGGTTAAAAAGGTAAATGTATATGTTTAAGTATATAAAGAAGACAAAAGATAAATTCCACAGTAAGTTTTTTTACGTGGTTTGGCCGATGGCCGGGTATAAATTGTTAAATTCTAAAAAGAACTTAAAAAGGGCGTTTATGCACGTAATACATATGGTGTAAAAATGGTATTTTGTTAAATATGACATAAGCTGGGTATTTATAAAGACGACGTAAGCTGGGTAATTTGATGAAGACGGTGTAAGTCGGGTAATTTGATAAATATGGTGTAAGTGGGGTATTTTGTTGTAAGGAAATGAACTTCAAAAAGGAGTAACCAAGGTAAATATAAGAAGGACCCAGAGCCCTAAGGTGCGGCTTCGGTTTATACCTAAAACAACTGACCAACAAAGTAATGGTTGTGGCATCTATGGCAGACGGTGCAAGATCGTAAACATAAATGGAATTCAGTGACCTCCAGGATAAAGGACATTTATGAAATAAATGGATTTGGTAAATTTTAGAAAAAAGGATAAGTGTTGAATAAATGAATACATAAATTGTATTTCAAATTTTAAATAACGTGGTTTGCAGTCATGGTTAAATATGTAATATTGAAAATTGGTGAACCTAAATCACATAATAAAATGAAGGGCCAACTATTTGAAAATTAAATGAATATAATTATGACTCTTGGGTTAGTAAGTAATCCCATCGTGAGATATAAACCCAGGTATAACACAAGTCTGTGTAGGTGATTTGACGTGTTTCAAAAGGATAAAAAATAAAGATTTAATCATTGGATGTGCGAGTAATCCCAAGGTGAGGGCACAATCCTAAGACTAGGCACGCTAATGTGCGAATAATTATTTTCAAACATTCGTATACGTATTGAAATGTTATTTTTAATAAACATTGGGTGTGTGTTATTTTAGTATAAAAAAGATATTTTTGAAAGGAATCCAGATGATTTAAAGATAGTCCAAGAGTTTGATTTTTTCAAAATTAACCATGGGATTAAAGGACTAGGGACTATTTTTGGAATAAATTGAAATTTGGAAACATAAAGGTTAATGGTATTTAACTGGATTTAAAGATAATGTTTTGAAAATAAACTACGGTTAATGAATATATCGTATAGTAATCGCATGTAGAATTATCGTGGTTATAGTATTACATTCGCTATTTCTGCCATTCGTTTATGTATTGCATATTGTTACGGAACCCCTACTGGACATTGGATTACCCCGTTCCCTTTGTTACGACAGTTTAATCGATATTCCGTCTTTCAAGATCATTTTATAGGTAAGTAATTCCTTATTAATACTCTAGTAGATTTGATTACTCGAACTCAAGGATGTTTCCTAATGGGTTCCACACTTGTCATTATTATGCTTATATGTCTTGAAAAAGGAATTTCATGATCACTTGGTAAACTAAACCAATTAAAATGGACTAGAATTATTATTTAGGTTGTTTCATATCACTTCGCAATTAATGCAGTCGAATAGGATCGGGTTGACCCACGGATAATCCCAAATCTTGGGCCGAGGCGTTATAAACTATGTAAGGTATAACATTTACTAAACATGATGAAACTCCTAGACTAAATTCTCACACACACTCAAAATAATTTTCCTTTCATTGATAATTTTTTAAACAAAAATTTGCAAAATAAACTAAGATAGTTGACTATAACATTTTGGACTCGACTATGTTAGTCAGGCTGACTCAATTTGGTTTACAAAACTAGGAATTAGAGTCGATTCTAACTATAAGAAATGGACTATAAATGAAACATTCTACTACTTCTAGTTACATTCCACTATGTCGGGTATTTCTAAGATATAACGAGTAACTATTTAAAAATATTTTCACACTTACTCCTAATGGCTATATTTTGTCCCAACGCTATATAGACCTTTTAAACATAGTTTTTACTTCTATATTAGCTTGAAACCAATGACAAAATATCAAAATAAGAAAAGAGAAATCTTTAAAGCCTCAGTTTCACTTATTGATCCATTAATCATTCAAAGGAATTATATACTACTTAGAGAGTTATTTCATTCAAGAAAAAAATCATCTTAGTTCTTGAGTTATAACATTTACTTTTACTAAGTAAACTTCATTCTATCCTCTCGGTTAGTAGTGTTTTGGTAGTGAGCCGTCGCAAAATGAGGTGTATTAATTGAGTTTCTCATATGAGCTTTGGAAATTAATTGAGTAGTTACCTTGTTATCATCGATTGCGAGGTGTGATATATCCTTGAAAGATATTGGTTATACCATAGTGAACCGGAAGATAATGAAGTTTTCGAGTTTCCTCTCTAGTGTGGATGTACGCACGACTAAACCTTGTGAAAATATCAATTTTCAAAGCCACTCGAACTCTCTCTTTATTATATGTTTTGGTTTTTAATTAATTGCTTATACACACATTGGCTCTCCTTATTTCAATAAAATAAAATAAACTTTTAATTTTCCATTGGTTATATGAAACATATATCACCCCCCATCTTAGGTATTTTCTCAAACAACAGTTGGTATTGCATTATAGCTCATAGATACTTATTTTGAAAAGTATATTTTGAATTTAAAGATAAAAAATGGTACTCCTTTATCAAATAAATTTGAAAACAAGTATGGTACTTGTAACAACCTTAATTTTTTTCGTGCTTTATGATTACTCCGTGTATAATTAATTACTTTAAATATCACTTCCTCTCAGCATTCTTTACCGATAAAAAGAGAAAAAAAAAAGGGAAATATGGTGATAAATCCTTGGATTCTTCAGAAATTAACGATAAGGATAAGCTAAAAATAGTTTTTTCAATAAGTCCACGTGTGTTACAATTATTAATGTATATAAATGAATATAGATACAATTACGCTTATTAATGTAACTACAATTACACTTATTAATGTAGATAGAGTAACAATTGTAATTGTATCTACATTAACAAGTGTAATTGTATCTATATTAATAAGTGTTACTCTATCGCTGGACTTATCGTTAATTAATTAAAAAGTTTATGGGTTGAAGATACCAACAAGATTATCACTTGAATTGATCATATATAAATAGACATTTAAGGGATTCATTAGCTAGTGCCCCCTAAAATGATTGAGTTAATGAAATTAGTTGAATGAAATAAATTAAATTATTTATGGCACACCTTGGTTAATGTTATTTATATGAGAAAATTATTTTATTTATTGATATTTAAATGTAGAAAACTAGAATTTAGTAACTATTTAAATCAATTGGACTGTGTTATTTAATTAAGAAGTTAAATTTATATTTAAATAAGAACCCCAAAATCATAGGAGAGGCCAAGTAGAATTTGCAGAGAGAAAAGGGGGTTGGGGGGGGGGAGTGGTTTTCATGTGCATATCTTGCATTTATGGGTGTGTATATTGCATGTGTGTGTGTTTATGAAACAACCCATTTACCCAAAACCTTAATATGTGTGTGAACTAATAGGTAAAACTATCAACGGTTCAAATAATCGTAATCATATCTATCTATATATAAGAACCTTGAAACCTACATAAATCTACACTGATAAACTTGATTTAACCATGTAAGAGCCAAGAATCTGAGAAGAAAACCATGAAGATAATAATATTTTAAAAAATTCCCCTTAACTTCAAAAGAACCTCAATTAATCCCTAATCACCCCTTGCAAATTAAAATAAAATATAAAACCTATTCAAGTTCCTTATAATTCAAGAGTTCATCATAATAAAATCCCAAACGTTGGTAGAAATTACAATCAAACCCTTCATTTTTATAAAATTTATAAGTATAAGGCATTTTCTTAAACTATAAACCTAACTGAACTTTAGATTATCATAAATCACTGCTAGAAATTTTGGACCAGCTAAGATTTTTGTGAGAAACTTGAGCACATTTTTCAACAACGGATATACACTTCCCTTCATATGAATTCTACTTATTTGCGGCTCCAATATACCAACTTTCTCCATCAATTATAAAATATAAATAAAGCATATACCAATCCTTAAAGCCCTACTAAAAAATAATACCTCAAACAATCCACTTTTAAAAGTTTAAATTTTAGGAAATTTTAGTATCTTTACACTTCTATTATTTTTCTCAATTAACATTTTATTTTAGTTTCTTCACTTCATTTAGCTAGTTCTAAGATTTCAATTAAGACAATGATATTCATAAGTCTGATCTCATCTCAGACTAAACTCGGTCTAGCTTAACAACCCTAGTTCAACACCCATCAGATTCACCTATCTAGTGAACCCACAAATCCCAAGCTCATCTTCATCAGTCTAGGTCTCAGAGACCTTATCCTCAGCGTGACACTAAAGTAGTAGAGCTCATTCTCCAGTTCCGAATTATCTTATCTCGTCTCACCCCTACGAAGTGTTTTCCTCATACCACACTGACAGACCGAGACCATAACGAACGATATGAGACATTCTTCTCAGCCTCATCGTTGCTGCTTGGAAGACTATCTTCTTCAGTCTCGGCTCGACCGGGACCGTCAGAGCCGACACCAGCATTTCTTATGGCATACGTGACTTGTGCAACATTATCCCACATGGACCATACCATTATAACATATCTTCCACCCACGTGAGGGGATATTTCATCATCATGACATACTTGTGCCCGGGATAGGTGGCTAGATCCTGTTGGTTGGCACATCTCATGCATACATATTTCATGCTCGGGGGGCACATTGTGCACCCCCAAGGCTAAATAAACATTCTTCTTCTTCATTTATAAGGATCGAGTAATTGTCAACCCTAGCTAAACTCCATCAAATTGTAACCAAACGGGAGAGAAATCTTGAGAGATTGTATCCATGGCCATTAGAGACTTATAGAAATACATACACTACAACCCTGCACAGTTGAGTTGGACTATTGGATGAACCACTTTATATTCCCGCGTCTTCTCCATTCTCCCGTCTCCTTCTTGTTATTTACATTCCAGCATTCATACATTACTCCATTGTTAACTAAGCTAGAGCTTAAGCTGCTTACAAACGTAGAGTGGTGATTCCTAGCGTCATCATTTTGGCACTGTCTGTTGGAAGAGATTGTTCAGCTTGGATTCTCATTTTTGCCTCTGGTGGTGATCCAGTTCCACCATTGTTGGTCCTGCATCGCCATTAAAAGAATTGGGTGGGTGTTCTTTAAGCTTCTTGTTTGCTCACAGCTCATCTAGCTTCTGTTACTCTTTTTCACGAGAGATATGGCATCTAAATTGCCTCCAGGTGCTAGGAAAATCTCCAGCCAACCACCACCTTCGTCAGAAATGGCTGATGTGGCAGCGGTGCTGCGGTCCTTGGTGGCCAACCAACTGAAGATGCAAGAGCACTTCATGCCATTTATCCAAAGCATTTTGGGAATGGACCTAGATGACCCAGTGGAAGAGATTATTACTCCGACCGCTAGGGAGAGTGGATCTAGCAACTGGGGGACCACCCCTACCCCACATAAGGAGGTTCAACTCCATCAATGACGTAGGGATACTACTGATCCTAACCGTCTCCGCTGGGAAAACAAGTCCAGGAGTGTCCAGATGATTAAGCCAATGACGAAGAAGAATGTTGGGAGCCATATGAGATTTTCGATGACACAATTCGCCCTGGCTTGACCTACCAAGGAAATAGTGCTTGGTCGACACCCGACATTCGACTAAGAACCTTAGCTTTTGGCAAGCTCCATAGGGGGTCGACTTTCAACCGTCTCGACCCAATATGGGATTTACATGATTGGCTATCCCATTCTTGCAGTAATTCTACATCCTGGGGAAATGATAGACGTTACGATGATCAGCCTATGCAGAGATGAGATGAGGGAGAACAAAGAGAGGTTAATTGTCGACAGAGAACTATCCTACGAGAATAAGTACCGGACCCGATTGACCAGGAAGGGTGCAGAGACAATGCTGTGGCAAAAGAAAAACCTTGGAATAACTCTATCAAGAGGTTGGAGGATAAGATCGGTAAACTGTTGAAGAGCTGACGCCCAAGCCGTCGAGGCTACACAAAAGGGTCTCCTTTCGTCGCCAAGATAATAATCTTTCATACTCACGCCAAATTTAAACCTCCCACTGTGACCCCAAAGTATGATGGAAGTGGAAATTCAGTGCACAACATAGAGATGTACCAGTCATCAGTCGACATGTACTCCACCCCAGACGAGATGAGGTGCAGGGCTTTCTCTAACATTCTCGCAGGTGCTTCCCACAAGCGGTAGACATTATTTCCCAAGAATTCGAATGAAAACTTCAGGAAGTTGGTCGAGAAGTTTATTCATAATTTCTACTTCGATATGAAGCGGCCAAAGAAGGTGACCCACTTCCTGAATGTGACACGTCAAGAATAAAACTCTGAGGGATTACATATCTCGATTTAATAAAGATAAGTTGGAGGTAGAAGACTATGAAGTGAACATATCCATGACGGCTCTCGTTAGTGGTTTACAGCCGGGCAAACTCCTTTGCAAACTCTTTGAGGATCCTCCAAAAACCATGACCTAACTTCTAGCTTCGGTCAGGAGAATCATGAATACGGAGGAGGCTATGTTGGCCAAGAGGGGAGACACAAAGGAGGCCAGTGGTTGTAAGCCCAAGGAAAAGGAAGGCAAGAAGAGGTTTACAAAGGATAAATTTGCAAAGCATACACTCTTGACAGTGAGCCCGGACATGATATTCAACTAGATCACGGACGATAGGACACTTCGGTGGTCAGAGAAGATCAAATGGTGCAAGTTTCACGAGGACCATAGACATACAACTGATAAATGCTTTGACTTAAAGGACGAGATGAAAATGATTCAGAAGTAGGGAAAACTAAGGAAGTATATAGAGAAGAACAAAGATAAGGATGACTTTAGGAAGAAGCACAATGGCAGAAAGGAAGATAAGCCAAGACGAGAGGTCCCGGCTATCAGGAACGATGAGGAATCCGATGACAGTGAGGGGGCCGACCTCGACCTCCCAGCCAAAATACCTGATGCCAAGGGTCGGCTACATATGACACCCTTTGATGTTAAAATGATTGTTGGTGGCCTAATGGGTGGAGGCTCAGAACCGACCGACAGGAAAGCACATGTTATGGAGGCGAAGTCGGAGCCTAAGGGGATGGATATTAACTCGACCGAGACAGTGGTGAAGCCGAGGAAACTAAAGAAAGTTGACATGGACAACCTAGTGGTGGGATTATCAAGGCTGGATTTCAAGGGGATTCTGGCTCCTCATGATGACCCTTTGGTCATCAGCACCAGGGTCCACGAGTATGACGTATCATGTATCCTTGTTTATGGTGGTAGTTCGGCTGACGTGATGTTCTGGGACTATTTCAAAGGTCTGAAGCTTAACAATAAGAGATTGGTCCCCTACCATCAACCGCTGATTGGCTTCAGTAAAAAGAAGGTTCACCCATTGGGGGTGTTCGAAATGGATGCCTGTATGGCACCTCGCCGAGGTACCTTACTAAGAAAGTGAGATTTTTCGTTATGGACGAGCATGTTTTCTCGTCTTGTAACATCATTCTTAGGAGAGTAGCGCTCAAGGAGTTTGAGTCTGTGCCTTCCACAATCCACCAAATGATAAAATTACTGACCCCTTGTGGAGTAGGGGAAGTTCAAGGTGACCAAGTGGAGGCTTGGGAATGAAACTTTAGCTTAGCCAAGGAGAGAGAGGCTTACAAGAAGGCTATTACTTCCTATAATATAGATATTCTCGACCCAAGGGACGAGCAAAAATTGAAAAGAAGTGAGCCCACCGAGGAGATAGAATCCATTGTCCTCAATGAGGATGAGCCGAAAAAACCCATCTAAATTATCCAAATTGGTGAAGCTGTTAAGAAAAAGACTAAGTATCTTCGTCTGGAGCCTTGATGACATGCCAGGAATAGACCCAGAGGTTATCTGTCATCGATTGAATATTGATGAAAAGGTGAATCCTGTAAAGAAAATGAGAAGAACTTATGTGAGGGACCGATATGAGGTCATCCAAGACGAGGTAAATAAGCTCCCATCAGTTGAGTTCATTCGAGAAGTTCAATATCTAGATTGTCTATCCAACTTTGTTATAGTGACGAAGGTCAATGGAAAGTGGAGAATATGTGTTGACTTTAGTGACCTGAATAAAGCTTGTCCCAATGATAGCTTTCCCTGAGCTCGAATTGATCAGATGGTTGATGCAACGTCCGGGCATGAATTGATGAGTCTCATGGGTAGGTATTCGGGTTATAATCAGATATTTACGCATGAGGCTGACGCTGAGAAAACCTCCTTTATCACGAGTAAAGGGATGCACTGTTCTAAGATAATGCCATTCGACCTGAAGAACGTAAGGGCAACCTATCAAAGGTTGGCGAACAAGAAGTTTGAGGACCAGATTGGGAAGACCATGGAAGTATACGTAAATGACATGCTAACCAAGAGTTTAAAGGTTGAGGATTATGTGGCTGATCTTGAACACACATTCGACACAATGGATAAATTCAGGATGAAATTTAACCCAACCAAGTGCGTTTTTGGCATCGGCACGGGGAAGTTCCTCAACTTCATTATGAACCAGAGGGATATAGAGGTTAACCCCACCTAGATTAAAGCTCTCATAGACATGTAGACACCAAAGACGATTAAATATGTGCAGAGGCTGATAGGGCGTGTATGGCCCTCAACTGTTTTGTCTCAAGAGCGAGGGATAAGTTTCTGCCTTTTATCAAAATCTTGAGGAAATAGTTCGTCTGGGATGAAGAATGTAAAAAGACCTTCCAAGAAGTCAAAGATTACCTAGGGTTGTCGATGTTGTTATCTTAGCCTATTTAAGGGGAAAAATTATTTCCATATCTATCAGTATCGGAGTTGGCCATCAGTGTAGCAATTGTAAGAGACTATGAAGGCGCCCAAAAATTGGTTTATTTCAATAGAGAAGCCTTACAGGGGGGACGAACTGAAGTATCCTAAAATGGAAAAATTAGCATACGCATTAATGCATGCTTCAAGGAAGATGAAGCCATATTTCTAAGCCCATACGATGGTGGTGCTCACCGACTTTCCCTTGAGGCAAGTCATTCATAAACCTGAGAAAATGGGTAGGTTAATGGACTGATCAATTGAGATAGGTGAGTTTGACATCATATATTAACCTAGGAATGCAATCAAAGGGCAAGCCTTGACGAATTTTATGGCCAAATTTACATGGGCAGAGGCTGACACTAATGACATGGAAGAGATAGGGGCACCGACAGTTATGTCAGAAGAATTTTTGGGAAAGTCAGCAATGACCGATGTTGGCATTGGTGACATTACAGAGAAGGATTTTCTGTTCAAGAATGGGATGTTGACAAAAATGGCTCTTTCAAATGAGGGTCCCACATGGAGCTTGTTTGTTGACGACTCGTCTTGTGAAAGTGGTAGTGGCACCGAGTTGATACTCTCGGTGCCAAATGGTATAAATATTGAGTTTTCTTTGAGGTTCAGCTTTAAGGCATCAAATGATGAGTCAGAGTATGAGGCCTTATTGGCAGGTCTCTCCCTTGCAAGGGTACTGAATATTGGCTAGATGATCATACACAGTGATTTTCAGTTGGTCGTGAACCAGATTTTGGGCATTTATGTGGCCAAGGATAAGAAGAGGGACAAGTATTTGGCACGGATCAGGAAAGTAATGAAAAACCTTAAGGAGGTGAAGCTCAGAATAATTCCTCGACTTGACAATAGCCGAGTCGATGCTTTGGTAAGGCTACAATCGATAATAAGGACAGAGATCAGGCACACAGTTCCAATGGAAATACTTCATAGGTCGACCATAGAAGAAGACGATAGTGGGGTTGAATTCTTCATGAACTTGAATTTGGGAGATTCGTGGATGGATCCACTAATTAAGTGCATCCAGGATGGTGAGATCCAAGATTCCAAGGTCGAGAGAAAGAAGCTTATATACAAGGCAAAAAAATTCATTATCATTGGAGATGTGTTATACAAAAGAGGGTTCTTGCTACCCCTGCTCAGACATGTTCACCCTTCAGAGGTCGACTATGTCTTACAACAGGCACATGAAGGGTCATGTGCAAGTCATGTAGGTGGACATTCTCTTGCCAAGAGGATTGCTACAGAGGGTTATTGGTGGCCGACACTCACGAAGGATGCATCTGATAACGTGAAGAAGTGTGATAAGTGTTAGAGATTTGCAAGCATCCCTCATCAGCCTCACCAACCACTCTTGTCTATCACTGCGCTGTGGACATTTGTAGTTTGGGGAATTAACTTAGTGGGTCTTCTTCCAAAGGAAGCATGTAATTACCAATATTTGATCGTGGTTATTGATTATTTTTCAAAGTGGGTAGAGGCCAAGAAAATGATCTTTATTACCGAGGCAAATACGTTCAAACTTATCGGAGGAATATCATCTTTAGGTACGACCTATCCCATACCTTAATATCAGATAACGACAAGCAATTCAAGAATAAGTATTTGAAGGCCTACTGTAGCAAAGTCGACATCAAACAATTTTACTCGGCACCAAGCCGACCCCAAGCCAATGACCAGACTGAGGTCACGAATATGACGATACTTGATGGGACGCAAAGGGTTTGTGGACAGAAGAACTGGATGGGGTCCTATGGGATTATAGGATGATTGAGAGGATGCTAAAAGGAGAGACACCGTTTATGCTTTCCTATGGGTCGGAGACAGTCATCCTTACCAAGCTTGGACTCCCCATCCATAGAGTTTAAACCTATGATCCCGAAGCTAATAAGGGCGAGAGAAGGTTTGATTTAGATTTGATTGAAGAAAGAAGGGAGGATGATGAGGTCGAATAGTCCGCTTATCAGTAGAGAATTTCCAGGTTTTACAACAAGCGAGTGAAAGCCAGACCGATAGCAGTGGGTGATCTTATTCTGAAGAAAGTTTGGCAGAAGCTGCACCCCAATTGGCATGGACCATATAGAGTAACAAAGGATGTCGTCCCAGGAACTAATCGATTAGAAAACCTAGAGGGTGAACCCTTTTCTAACCCTTGGAATACCGATCATCTAAAGCGATATTACGAGTAATTTCTCAATGAAGTAAATTTTTATGTAGAAGCTATTTGTATGACAACAAAAGTTCAATCAATGAAAAATACAAGTGTTGACTCGTATCTATATTCCTTATTGAATCTCTTCATGGTTTGAATTGTTAAACTAAAGAACGTCATTTTTTTATAGTGAATTAGTTTTAACTTACTCTCAGGGATACGAGAGTTCATTGGGAGATTCGTCTCGTCCATGTCCTCTCAATAACACCGAGGGGGTATCAGCGTGATAACATGACTTAGGCGGTGAAAAACACAGATTGAAAATCATTTAAGTATGGTTGCTTAAACATCAGATTTTAGTGGATTCAAGTTCATAACTCTCTCGGCGATATAAGAGTGTATAAAGAGACTCGTTTCATCCATACACTCCCATAAACGCCGATAGGGGGTCATTGTTTGACATCACTCAGGTGGTGAGGAACACAAAATCAAAAGTCATTTTTTTGGTTAATCCAACATTGGCTTCTTATGATGAATGCAGTGTATAAACACAGTGTAATCACAAGAATCATACTTGAAACGCCATGCAATGGTGATGTTAGAAATATGCAGACACTACACTCGGTTAAGAAAAGAAGATTATTGAATTAAACCATCAGCATCATACGTCGTCATAAAAAAAATTATCAAACAAACATTGTTAATATTACAATCAATGTTTAAAGGAAGAAGAGATGAGAGTTTCAAATTGAAATTACAAAATTAAAGGGCTTAAGGCCACAAATGACCACCCTATAAAATAGAAAATCTCAGGCTTGAGTCTTGTTGGCTGGGCCGGGGATGACAATATCCGTTGTTGACTTAGTCTATGCATCTTCCTCCTGATTTGCTGCCTCAGTACCTTCTTAAATGGTCATCTCGGCTACTGTATTTTCAGTAGCGAGAGCTTCTACTTCAATTTCACCTAGTGTGATGACAACGAGAGGGTTTGAAAACTCAAAATCTTGGAATTGGGCAGTCAGGGCCGACACATCGGGGAATTTGAGAGTGACCCATTAGCAGGTCGACCTTGCACCTCTCTCCAGGTACTGAAAGATATATCGAACAAACTCTTCAAAGGTCTTAAAATCCTCTATAGCCTACTTCTTGACAGTGTCTAGTGTAGCCCTGTGCTCCACATCGTTCTTCTTGAGCTGGGCCTCGTACTCCTTCCTCTGCATCTCCAGGTCATCTGTTCTCTTCTTCTCAAGAGCCTCATAAGCCTTCAACTTATCGCTATGACCGAGGCCTAACTCTTTCAGGTGTTTCTTTAATTCCTTCTCGGCCTCCACGGCCTTATTCTCTTGTTAGATCATATGAAGTTTTTCTTGGACCCATTCACTGACCCTTAAAAAGGTTAAAATACACTACAAAAATAAAAACAGAAGTCAGTACGAGGTGAGATAACACTTGGAATTAATAGAGAAATCAGTATACATATATTAGTTTAGAGGATTACCTGGGTGGCCTTGTGGAGGACTAAGTCGCACACACGAGAGTCATCCATGGCTTCCAGGAAGCGCCTATTGGACTCAGGCATGATGGAGGTCAGAGTGGCCTTCGCTATTTGTGGATCATCAATGAGGGAATTCAAGATGATAGTGAGTTGGGAGAGACGAGCAGACAAAGCTGCATTTGAGGATATGGGAATTGCCTGGTCATACCCCCTTGGACGAGTTGTCCTTTTGGATCTTTTTGGATTATGGGTGGAGAGTAGGTGCATCGTTGGTGGGCTCCTTTCTTTTCTTTGAAGCCTCGGTTTGGCCGAGGCCTCCCGTGGTGGACTTCTTAATGTGGGCAAGTCGTGTAGGCTTCTTGCCCATCTTACTTAATATGTTAGCGAGACTTGGTGATGCAATTTTCCAAACCTCCTCTAGTGTATTGGCTGGACGACCTGTAACAAGAAGATGAGATTAATATTAGCATGAATAGTAAGAGACGACACAATAATTGGTTAAATGTTACTTACATAACTTAGTCAGGGGATCAACTTCCAAACTCGTATTTTCCAAAAAATAAGGAGTTATCAACTGTTCAAACTCCACCAGACCACCTTCCTTCCCTTAACGTATTATTTCACCTATCTTGTCTCGGGCATCAACACTCAGGCTGGGGTCAAGTTTGGCCAATATTGAAGCATTGGCCCATTTTCGGGGGACCCTCGGCTTGGAGGCACTATAAGTGACGTTGGAGTCGAACTCCCAAGCTCCCAACACAAAGAAGTATCGAGGCTTCCAATGATGGTTGGACGTTTGGTTAACTGTCACGACCTTTTTTTTGGTTTTCCTGGCTATGAAATGATATTAGTCAGGTTGAGTCTTCGTGCATGACACATTGTAGCATGCCCAGAAAATGCTAACTGGAAGGTCAATTTAGTGAACAGCTTCCAGAGTTAGGTGAAGTCGAGAATTATCCTTCCGGCATTGGGTGAGAGTTGGGCTGGGGCAAGCCCCAAACTAGCTAAGATAGCTCGTATAGTGGGGTGGATAGGTATTCTAAAGCTAACCCTAAACATTTGCTCGTAAACCACTATCTCGTCATCTCGACCATCAAATGCTCTCTCATTGTCGGTCAAAACTCTCATGTGAATGGATGATTTAATTCTATACATATTCCTCCACATTAGAAGGTTCGTTCCCCCAGCAATGCTGCAAAAGGTCTCAGTGTAGGAAGTATCAAGTGGATCCTCCTCCTCGTCCTCAGACTTATCCTCAATCTCGATGGCTGGGGATCCACTTGGGTGTCTGCGGTCAATCTCGGCTCCCGGAATGGTCGACAATGGAACAACCATGATGCAACCTCTACTCTCGGCCCCTCAGTGTTCGAGATATCATAAATAGGAAGGTTACCTATTACCAGACTCGGATGCACAAGAGTCCCCAATGCGAGACGATGGGACCATCAAGGCCTCATTAAAGGAGTCCGCCCTCTCAGATGACCTAGAGGCAGAAGGATTATACCCTTCAGAAGAAGACACCAACTGTGACCCCCGAGACGAGGATCTGGACATGGTGTCACTACTTATCTCGATGATAGGTGGCTCAGAGGGATATAGTACAGCTAAAGGAGTTTGGTGGATTAGAAGTGTGGTATTGACCTCAACTTTTCATTTAGCCTCAACCTTATGTATCTCTCTAAAATGGTTTCCCTCAGGTGTGGGTATTGGTCAGCTAACTCGTAGAGTCCTCTGTACATTCAAACGGAAGAAAGGTTTGACTTAGGTTGACTATTGGATCAAAATGGAAACTTAAACGTTTTTGAATAAGTCTGGCTCAAGAAAATCTAAAGGGGAGCTCGCCGGAGAAGATGATTCGTAGCTCGCCAAAAAACCCTATCGACGATGGAAAAAGCAACCCTAACCTAAAAGCTACCTAACCACACTCTCAGTCGCCTCCAACACTCAAGAAAATCACTGAAATAACCCTAAAACAACATTGGCAGGTTGCCAAAAAATGCAAGATACTGCAAAAATGAAAATCTTGAAAAAGGAAGAAATTAACTATGGAACACATAAAAAGAAGTAAGGAAAGTGATTGCCTGAAGGAGACGATCAATTGAGGTGAGAAAGGAGACGCAAATGAACGCCGAAAAACCCTTATTCAAAGCGAAAGAAATGGTGGCTTAAAGGTTGCAAAAGCGGGAAAGTGTTTGGGTTGAAGAAGGAGAGAATGGTTTATTTTTTGGGTATTTAAGTGAGCTAATGATTACGTGCATTTTCCCATGAGGGAATCATTAGGGTACAAAGCCCTAGACAGACCTGCAACCGCCACAGTTTGCCCAACACGCCAACCTATTTGACGTATGTGTCATCTCAAGTACACCTAGCTGACATCCACGCCTAGAACATTATAAGGACACCTCAACCTCAGTTAAGATAGTTCACTTCCCGAATAGAAACCTCTGACACTAAGGGGTCTAATCCTCATAGGGGGTCAGACATACATACCCCTCAGCCTCCCATTCACATTGAAGACTAAGGGCTAGGGGTAATTGATATACATAAGTCTGGTTTTATCCTAGAATAGACTCAACCCGGCTTAACTGATGATACCAGAATTGGTATCCCTAGATCAAAATGATGAATAAGCTCACACCAGTTCAGTAATGGCAGAAATACATCAGTATAACAGTAGAGAAAGATGAGGCAAATAGGTAGTAAACACCAAATATAAGTGGTTCAGCATATTGAAGGCCTGCGTTCACTGTGCGAGTGTGTGAAATCCACTAAAATGGGATCTAATGGCCTCGGATATAAGCACTCAATCTCACACTCTCACTCAGTAATAACTTTTGCAGAGTTTTGGTAGGGTTTATAATTTTGTGATCCTTTACAATAACATATAAGATAACTATTTATATGGCTAGGGTGGTGTCATACGCATCCCAGTCATGCAAGAGGCATGCACATCTCTAACTATCCAACAAGGTGATGCCATCTATCCCTGGTGCATGAAAATAATGATTATAAGATATTCCTCACACGTGTGAGTGATTTTGTTGCAATAGTTTGGCTTACGTGGGGTTAGCAACCATGCGCATTGTCCCACACGTGCTTCGTTCCACGCACCTTGTAAGATGCCCAAAGTGTCCTGCCGAGGTTGAAGTGTCAGCTTGGCCGAGTACAATATGACTGAGGTATCTCCGAATCGCGTGTTGATAGTTAGCAAGTGTAGTCTCGGCTGACCAGTGTCAGGCTGAAACTAGAGAACAAGTTGGCCTAGAAAGTCTTGGCGTTTATGATCCAGATGAGATGAGTCACTAAGCGAGATGAGATACGTGCTATCTTGTCTTGAAATCGAGATGAGATACCATCGGCCTAGACAAATTGTGCTATATGCTCAAGATGACGCATATGAGGATGCTCTGTGTGGTCGGCTTCTGTCGAGACTGGCTATAGCCGAGACGAGGCCAGGTAATGGTATATCAATCACCCCTAGCCTATATTGTTCTGTGTAGATAGAGGACTGAGAGCTAAAGATGTCAATCTGCATTGATGAAAGTATCTCTCTGACTTATCAAATAATGATGTATTGATGTGTACGAGTGGGGGACACCTGTCATTAGTTCCTTGGCTTGGCGTGTTCCCCAATTTGTGACGATAACATACGTTCTCACCTTGGAAGTTGTGCCCTAATGATGGGCATATTGAGAATTGAACCCTATCATTAGGGAGTTTAAAATCGTTTATCTAAAAAAATTCTTCCTTTTCTTCATTTATGCGCGCCAGTTTCTTTCTCTAGGATTTTTGGTTCTAGAGTTTCTTCTCCCTCTTCCATTTTCCAAGTGTTTTTCGGCTGCTTCCTTAGTTATTCGACGGTTGCCAACCTGGCCATCCTCTTTAGGTACCTTTCTTCCTCCTTGTTAGCTTTTCGCCATTATTAGCCATTTCTGCTTTTGTATCTTTTTTCGGTGGGTTTATCAGTTTTCTAGCGACTGTATTGGGCTTTAGTTAGGTGGTTTTTCTTCTGATGAGGTTGAGTGGGGAGTTGAGAGGGTGAGTTTAAGGGTTTATTATTGGCTTTAGTTTTTTTTCCCTTCCTGTTTTACCCTCATTAGGATACTCCGGTGGGTCACCGGTCATCTTCTCCTGTGAGCCACTTATAATGTTCTTGAATGCTCCTAATCCCAACTGTTCATATTTCTTGATCTAGATCTTTTGGTTAAATATTGTCAAACCCTTAGTTGTTTGCCTTTCTCAATTGTGTCCACCAAGTTGAGGGTCGTCTTTTGGATGTTGAGGAAACTATACGAACTAGCTTAGGATTCCCCTACTCTCCAAGAGAGCTGTTTCAGTGAGATCAGAAAGTATGAGGCTGAGGAAGCTGCCAAGTGCAGGGCCAAGGCCTTTTCTCTTCGTCCTATCTGTCCTATCCCTCTTGCAACCATTCGTCCTTCGGCTGAAGGAACCAGTGTCCCCATGTCTGATTCGGCGACCAAGAGTGTAGATTATTTCTAAGTGGCTATGGAAGTCCCATATGACACGTCTGAGGAGACTCAGGGTTCTTCAATAGTCTCATATTCTCATCAAGACAAGTCATCCAATAGGGCCGAGTCATCTGACCAGGTTGAGACATCATCAAACCGATCTGAATCCTCCCCGGGGTCAGATTAGTTTATGCGGATCCTCTCGTCCCATGATGAGCTGAGAGTGGATGTTGTTATGCCACTCCCAATAGATGCCATCCCTCTTATTTCCATTCCATGGAAGCACTTTGCGGGGGCTTCTCATGCTCCTGGTGTCCTCCCCGTTGTAAGTCAAGACAATAATGATGACGAGGGATCGCTTGATACTTCACGTACTGAGTCATACGCCAACACAATCACTAAGGTCGACCTCCTGTACTGGAGACATCTATATGGTATCGGTCCCTCCATTCATATGAGAGTACCTTCGGTTGATGAGAGAGCATTTCAAGGCCGAGGAGGTGAAATCTACGTGTACGAATAAATGTTTAAGGTCAGCTTCAGGCTGTCTGTTCACCTGACCATACGAGCCATTTTAAATAGTCTTGGTCTCAGACCTGCTCAATTATCACCGAACGCATGGAGAGTGATTCTTGGTTTTGTGGTCCCATAGAAGGTGGTTCATCATACCGACCTTATAGTTAGCATTTTCAGAGGATGCTACACAGTCTCATCTCCCAAAATCCAACCTTACTACTATCATCTTGTAGCTAGGAAATCTGAGAAGAAAGCTTTACTGGTCACTCAAACTTCCAATCACAATTGGAAGCCTCACTACTTTTTCATTTTAGGGGCCTGGGATTTCGGCCCCAATTCCCCTTGTACGGCCTCAAAGCCCCGAGTCCCCCTAACGATGGGCTAAGGCCACAATGTCAGTTAGAGCCAACCCAAGCTTAAGTGTTGAATCCTTGAAAGAACGTGGTGAAGTTAGGGAACAATAAAAGAAAGGGAGTCTCTTCCAGTTCGAACATTTGATGACTCCATCCTTCTTAGAGCAGACGGGCATGGGGGTGGACCCCCTATCTGAGCTATGTAAGTGTTTGTCAACCATTATTTCTTCCAACTGTTGTATCATATTTCTTATATCTGAACTACTTACCTTTCTTTCTTTCTTGTAGATCGACCACAAAATATCTCTGAAGCTGTGTGGATGATGGTAGCCCCAGATATAGACAACTTGCTCCAGCAAATTGGTAAAAATTCATCCCCTGCTCCTCAAACGAAGAAATCTACCACTGCCGACCCTCTTCAGGATGAGGGTGCAAGGAAAATAAAAGGGGTCCAGGATAACCTCCCAACGACCCATCAGATAAAAAAGAGCAAGGATGTCCCGTTTAAAATCGGGACGAGTAGAGCTATTCCAATCTCCTCCGAGGATGCCCTGGTTGCACAGCTAGAGAACTTAAAACTTTGTCCTGACTCTGCCTTGGGGAGAAAGGATAAGGCTGTTGAATTTTTTGAGTCCAATACTCTGTAGTCTGATCTCAGATTTTTGGAGGTAACAAATATCTTGTCGATAAATGACTTTGTCCTTCATAGGTCTTTTCAAGTAAGTCAATGCTCTTTTCCAATTTATTATTTACATCAAACTGTAAGGTCGTCCCATAAGGCTGTCTCGTAGTGATCTTCTATGCTCTATGCAGACTACCATCTGTCTTCAAAATCTCCATTAATGGATCAAGAAGAAGGTTCCTGAGATCCGTGTGTCTCGTCAAGCCATCAAGGACGAAGAGGCTCAAAAAAGTTGTATTTAAGAGCTTAAGACTGAAGTAGAGAACCTAAAGAAGCAACACTCTGATGCGATCTCCAATTTGAACAAGAGTCACGAGGAGGGTATCAAGGCTTTTGAACAACACACACTCAACAAAGATTGCTGGGATAGTAAAGGGGGATGTTGACAGTAAAATCTCTGAGGCTCAGACGCAGGCAGTTGAGACTTTCAAGTCCTCTGAGGATTTCATGGGCTACAGTGTGCAGTACCTTAAAAGAGGTTCTCACACTAGTTGCCTGTGGGCAACTATGAAGTTCCCAAAGATTGCTCACTTGTCTGATCAACTGAAGTCTTTCAGCCTAGAGGATTATCTTGCTTGGCACAGGTTGAGGGGTCGGCACTGGATAATGAGCCCACAATTCAGGCTACAAACCTTGTTGACGAGAGTGAACCTGTTGGTGATAATGAAGATGAAAGTACTGCAGCCGGGGATGTGTCGTCTCTTGGAGAAGCTGAGGACCCAAATGTTGAAGGGACGAACCCCGAAGCCTAGTTCTTCTCAGCTTTTCTCTTTTATGGGTGGCCGCTTGTGGCCTGATGCCCTCTTTTGATTGTAAAAGCTTCTGTCTGCTTGACAATTATTTTTAGCTTACCAGTAACATCATATATGTTCTTGAACACTCATCATTTTATATCTTTGAATGGGAAATTCCTCTGATTATTTACTATCATACTCTGAATGGATGACTAGCATTTATGAGTTGCTTACATTTACTTTTCATGCATGCCTCCTTCCGATGTTAAATCAAATAACCACAAGATGGTGTACAACTTTAATATCACCAACTAACTGAATAATGCCAACATCGTCCTATTTTTAGATGAGCTTGATACATGCAACATGTTTAATATTTTGAAGATCGTCTCTTTCTTAGTCGAGCTATTGCATAATTTAGGAGTTTATCCACCAAGTTAATGATGTCTAAAATGAAGCACATTTAAGTGATTTTTAATTTGAACCCTCCAAATTATGGTGCTATATCATAAGTCCCCTCTCATCGTTTTGAGAGTGTATGGATGAGAGTCGTGTCGTCCATGAACTGTCGTCTCGGCAGAGAGAGTTTATCCACAAAGTTAATGATGTTTAAAATGAATCACATTTATGTGATTTTTAATTTGAATCCACCAAATTATGGTGTTATATCAAAAGTTCCGTCTCATCATTTTAAGAGTCGTCTCGTCCATGCACTGTCGTCTCGGCCGAGAGAGTTTATCCACCAAGTTAATGATATTTAAAATGAACCACATTTAAGTTATTTTTGCCCCTTTCGATGTTATTGAGAGTCCATAGACAAGGTCGACCCCATCTGGACTGTCATGTCATCGAGAGCAACTTAAAGCTACTTTACTACGAATGATGTTTTATAGCTTAAGATGAGTTGATACATACAAGCAACAAATATTCAAACAATAAACGAGGTAGGAGAGAACACTTGGAAATTTTCATTCATAATCTGATTCTCATATACATGGTCAAATGATACTAAAATGAAATTGATAAGAGACAATCAAAATTAAAATGAAACTTTTAACACAAAACTTTTTACTGATAGTATTTCTTGATATGGTCATCGTTCCATGGATTGGAGAATGGTTCTCCATCTAAATTCTCCAGTCGATACGTTCCTGGAACCACTTCTTCAACCAGTCGATAAGGACCATTCCAGTTA
Organism: Sambucus nigra; assembly: GCA_949130495.1. Classification (NCBI taxonomy): domain Eukaryota; kingdom Viridiplantae; phylum Streptophyta; class Magnoliopsida; order Dipsacales; family Adoxaceae; genus Sambucus; species Sambucus nigra. The sequence continues at coordinate 28,229,797 of OX422219.1, read as the reverse complement.
TTATGAAGCTTGTTAGGCTTCCGCCAAGTCTTCTTCAGAACGAGGTCTCCTACGGCCAGTGGCCAGGCCTTCACCCTCTTATTATAAAACTTTATTGTTCTTCTCTTCGTTCCTCTACGGAGTTTCCCCTGTTGGAGTCCTCTATGTTGTCCTATATGCCCATAGGACGACATGCACCTCCTTAGTCCATTTCCCCTTAGCGTCCTCTAAATTTTTCTTGAATTCGTCGAGAATTTTACTGTTGGTAACCTCTGTCTGCCAGTTAGCCTATGACCGGCCTGGAGTTGAAAAGAATTGTTTGATGCCGACCCGCTCACAGTACTTCTCAAGGGAGATCTTCTTGAACCGCTTCCCGTTAACAAAAATCATAGTCTTAGGTAGGTTGTATCTACAGATAATGTTTTTCCAGATAAACTGAATGTCCCTCCTCTCCGTGATGGTGATCATCGCCTCGGCCTCTATCCACTTCAAAAAATAATCAATCGCCACAATTAGATAGCGATAATTATTCACAGCTCTCGACAATGGCCCTACCAAATCAATCCACCAGACTGCAAATGTCCATGGAGAAGTGATAGATGTAAGAGGCTGATGAGGTTGGTGGGGGTATGGTGGCGAACCTTTGACACTTATCACACTTGTTAACATATGCAGCTGCATACTTGGCCAACGTTGGCCACTAGTATCCCTGAGTGATGATCCTTTTTGCTAATGACCTCCCTTCGATATGACTGGAGCAAGATCCCTCATGAACTTCCTTTAAAATGTACTCTACCTCGAATGGATGGACACATCTGAGTCGAGGGAGTATGAACCCTTTTTGTACAAGATGTCTCCGATGATAGAGAACCTAGTTGCTTTATACCTCAGCTTCTTTCTCTCGGCTCTAGACTCTTGTAGCTCCCCATCCCTAATGTACCAGATGATAGGATCCATCCAAGAATCTCCCATATTCAAGTTGAAGCAAAATTCCACAGTATTTTCTTCTCCTTCAATGGTCGGCCGATGGAGGATCTCTACCGGGACCGTTTTTCTAATTTCTGTTCTAGTGGCGGAAGCTAACCTCGCCAGAGCGTCAGCTCGACCATTGTCTAGACGGGGTATCCTCTTTAGCTTCACCTCGCTAAAATGCTTTAGTGCTATTTTTACTCTGCCCATGTGCTTGGCCATTCTGCCGTCCTTAGCCTTATATACCCCCAAAATTTAATTCACAACTAACCTAGAGTCACTATGGACCAAGAGCTGGCGAGCGTTTAGTTCCTAGGAAAGGGAGAGACCTGCTAGGAGGGCTTCATACTCTGACTTATTATTGGAGGCTTTAAAGCTTAACCTCAACAAATATTCAATATTGGTCCCATCGGGGGCCGACACAATTAAACCTGCTCCACTTTCGCTCTCACACGAAGATCCTTCAATGAACAAGTTCCACACAGTACCATCTTTAGAAAAATTACTCTCTTCCAGGGTTCCATTCTTGAAGAGGTGTCACTATTTTTTGTTCTAAGACACCTTGCTTCTCACTGAACTCGTCTCGTCCTCGGCCGTGGGAAGTCACACCCTGCTCTCTTACTCACAAACTGAAGCTTTAACCTCTTCTGTATCGGCCTCATCCCACGTGAACTTGGCTACAAAGTCAGTTAGGGCCTGCCCTTTAATGTCCGTTCTCGGCTGGTAGATGATGTCGAATTCCCCTAATTCAATTGCCCATGCCATTAACCTACCTAATTTCTCAGGTTTGTGGATGACCTGTATGAGGGGAGAGTCGGTGAGGACGACCATAGTATGCGCTTGAAAGTATGGCTTCATCTTCCTTGAGGCATGGATCAAAGCATAGGCCATATTCTCCATTTTGGGATATATTTTCTTGCCCCCATGGAGGTCCTTATTGTTAAAGTACACTGGCTTCTGGACTCCGTCCTCTTATTTGACAATGGCAGCACTAATGGCTGATTTCGACACCGCTAGATACATATACAACTTCTCTCCTTAGACTGGTCTTGACAGCAAGAGTGGAGAGTCGAGATAGGACTTTATATCTTGAAAGACTTTATCACACTCTTCGTTCCACTCGAAAGCTTTTCTTAACACTTTAACGAAAGTCAGACATTTATCGGTAGCTCTAGGCAAAAACCTATTCAATGCGGCCACCCGTCCAGTTAGTCTCTACACATCCTTTATTATTTTGGGAACAAAGCTTTGATCTTTTCGGGGTTGGCTTCAATCCTCCTTTGATTCACAATGAAGCCTAAGAACTTACTTGCCCCCATGTTGAAGACACACTTGGCGGGGTAGAGTTTCATCCTATATTCATCCATAGTGTCAAAAGTGCGCTCAAGATCGGCCACGTGAGTGTCGGCCTTGAGAACTTCCATCATCTTCCCAATTTGCTCCTCAAACATCTTATTGACCAGTCTTTGATATGTTGCACCGGTATTTTACAATTCGAAGGGCATGGCCTTCTAACAATAGGTCCCCTTATCAGTTATGAAAGCTGTCTTCTCTGCATCGGCTGGATCCATGAATATTTTATTATAGACTGAGTAGGCATCCATAATGCTCATTCATTCATGGTCAGCAGTAACGTCAACCATATGATCTATCATTAGCAGTGGAAAGCTATCTTTAGGTCAAGCTTTGTTCAGATATATAAAATCAACACACATCCTCAACTTGCCGTTGGCTTTGGGGACGTTGATAGCGTTCGCAAGCCATTCAGGGTAATTGACCTCCTTAATGAAGTAAGCTTTTTCCAACTTCTTCAGCTCCTCTCGGATGACATCATACTTCTCTCATGAATAGACTCTTCTTCTCTTACGGACCGATTTTGCATCCTTAGCCACATTAAGATTATGACAGAGAACCTTTCAAATCAATGTCGAGCATATCCTCATGGCTCCAAGCAAAGATGCTCTGCGTCTTCTTTAATAGCTTGATCAGCACCTCTTTGACCTCCTTCCTCAGGGATTTACCGATTTGGACGATTTTTTTTGTCTCGTCCTCATTGAGGACAATGAATTCTACCTCCTCCACGACCTCACCCTTCTTCAACTTAGTTTCATCTCTAAGGTCCAAGTTATTAATGTTGTAGGTTGTAGTGGCTCTTTCGTGTGCCTACTTTTCATCAGCTGAGTTAAAGTAGCATTCACGTGGCTCAACTTGGTCCCCCTGAACTTCCCCTACCCAATATGGAGTCAGGAATTTATTCATCTGGTGGACTGTTGAGGGTACGACCTCAAACTTCTTGAGGGCTTCCCTTCCAAGAATTATATTACAAGCCGAGTAGATATTTTAATCCATGACGAAGAAGATGATTTTCTTCGTGAGGCATTTTGGCCAGCTATTTCCCATTCTCACTTCCATTTCGTAGATACCCATAGGTTGCACCTTCTCACCACTAAAGCCAATGAGTGGTTGGTGATATGGAAGCAACCTCTTCTTACTCATATCCAGACCTTTGTAACAGTCCCAAAACATCACGTCGACTGAACTGCCGCCATATACCAGAATCCTTGGGACTTCGTAACCATGTACCAGAGTAGTGATGACCAAAGGGTCATCATGTGGAGCCAAAATTCCTTTCAAATTTAATCTAAAAAAAATGACAACCAAAGAATTCAAATCAACCTTAGTTCTCTTACCTTTCACAGGCTGAACTACGGCTGAGTTAATAGTCTTTGGCTTTGGTGGGAGAGCTTTGGCTTTGGCCACATGCGATTTTCTGTCTGCAATTTCCTTTCCTCCTCTAGCAAGCCCCCACAGATCATCTTGACCTCTTACGAAATAATATGGAGCCGACCCTTAGGATTAGTGAACGGAGGTGGGAGGTCAGGATCGTCTTCATTATTATCATTCGAGACATCATCGTCTCGGTTGGCTGGAGCGTCTGGCTTGCACTTGTCATTTCTCTTCTTTTTCCGGGTGTCATCTCGGCCACCCTTCAGACTGATCTTATCTACATACTTTATCAGCTTGCTAGCTTTCAGCATTTTCTTAATTTCATCTTTAAGAGAAAAACATTTGTCGGTCAGGTGCCCATGGTCTTGGTGGAACTCACACCATAGATTCTTGTTCCTCTTATGAGGAGGAGCTCACAACTTCTCAGGCCACATCAGGGACCGATCGTTCTTTATCTCATTCAGGATGTGCTCGCAACTGACTGTCAAAGGGGTATAGTCTGCGAACTTGTCATCCGCCGACCTCTTCTTTCCATCCTTGTTCTTTTTCTGGAACTTGCCTTCGCTGCTTGTTCCCTTCTCATCTTTATTCTTTGCGGCCATTGCCTCTTTGGCATTCATGACCTTATCGGCCATTTCCAGGAGCTCGACCATGGTTTTTGGCGGGTCTTGAGCAAGCTTCTAATGTAGCTTTCTCTTCTGCAGTCCTCCAATCAGAGCTGTCATTGCAATGCTCTCCTCATAATCTTCAACCTCTAACTTTTCTTTGTTGAACCTTGATATATACTCCCTCAGACTTTTATTCTTTCCCTGCTTTACGTACAACAAGTGTGTCGTCTTATTTTGGGGTCTCACCCCAAAGCAGAAATGATCTATAAACCTCTATGCAAGCTATTTGACATTCTCAATTGAGTTTTTAGGGAGAGAGGTGAACCATACATGATCTGCTCCGGTCAGTGTGCTTGAGAAGGCCCGATGCCTTATTTCTTTTGAGACTGAGTAAATATCAGCAGCTGATTGATACATCTCCATACGGTGGACTGAAGTGGTACTCCCATTGTACTTGGGTGTGACTACCGACGGCTTGAATTTGGACGGGGTTGAATAACTAACGATCCTTACCACAAAGGGGGAGCCTTTAGAGTATCCCCTCTGCATGGGGTCTTGGCTTTTCAAAATATCCCCTATTTTGTCCTCCAGCGTCTGAATAGAATCAATTTAGGGTCTCTCGCTATCATGACAACCTCGGCTTGGGCCACACTATCTCCAGCACCCTCTCTGATATTCGGACGCACTGAGTGCTCTATAGGATTCGTCCTCTGTTAGCTATTCACCTCTCACTGCTCCTCGTCTCGACCTCTTGAAGGTCGGTGGTCATCATCTCTCTCATTTCTTCGAGATCTTACGATGCTTTTGGACCTAGAAAGGCGGTTCCTCCGATCGTCTACTGTTGGACCGAGCCTATATATGGCCGACCCCCTGCTTAGTCTATTCAACGGTGATGCTCGGGGCCTGCACTCTCGGCTTGGCCTACCACACTCTGTTCAGCTGGGTTGGTTTAGTCGCATAGTGCCTCTAGAAATTGTATAATGCTCCCAACATTCCCTATTGTCCTCGTCATCATAATGGTCGTCCTTGTCATGAGGGCATTCCTGACCTAGCCTCCCCAGGCGTAAACGCTTAGGGTCGACCACGTCTCTGTGCCTAAATTGACGAGGAAAATCTTTGTGTAGGGTCTGGGGTGGTCCTCTGACCGTTTGATCTGGAGCACTATCTCTGGAAGCCGGAGTTATCAGCTGAATCAGCTGATCTCCGGTGCCAACAGGTCTAACTGCCATATTTTGACTGAAAGCAGCAAGGGTCACTCGCATTTATCGTTGACTATCCACCAAAGAGTGCAAGGTCATCGCCACCTCAGCCATTTTTGACTGAAGAGGGTCCTGGATGGTACTAGGACCACCTATAGTTGGTGGATCTGTTGCCATTTGGAGAATTTTGATGATCGAAAAAATCAGATAATAACTAGTAGTAAGCTAAAAGAGCAAAAATTAAGCTAAAACTCAAACTAGAGCTCTTTCAATGGTGGTTCAAGCTCAACCAAGGTTGAGGTTGGACAACCACCAGAGAATCCGGTAGAGCAACTGTAGAAAGAAGGGAAGAGAATGGCTATCTCGTTCCCACAGACGACGCCACACTGATGATACCAGAATTGGTATCACCAGATCAAAGTGATGAATAAGCTCACACCAGTTCAATAATGGTAGAAATACATCAGTATAACAGTATAGATAGATGAGGTAAAGAGGAAGTAAACACCAGATATAAGTGGTTCAGCCTATTGAAGGCCTACGTCCACTGTGCGAGTGTGTAAAATCCACTAAAATGGGATCTAATGGCCTTGGATACAATCACTCAAGCTCACACTATCACTGAGTAAAAACTTGTGCAGAGTTTTGGTAAGGTTTACAATTGCGTGATCCTTTATAATGAGGTCAACGATAACTATTTATATGGCTGGGGTGGTGTCATACGCACCCCAGTCATGCATGAGGCATGCACAACTCTAACTATCCAACAAGGTAATGTCATTTGTCCCTGGTACATGCAAACAATGATTATAAGATATTCCTCACATGTGTGAGTGATACTGTTGCAACGGTTTGGCTTACATGGGGTTGGCAACCACGCGCATTGTCCCATGCGTGCTCCATTCCACGCGCGCTGTAAGATGCCTAAAGTATCCTACTGAGGTTAAAGTGTCGACCTGACTGAGTACGATACGACTGAGGTATCACTGAATCACATGTTGATAGTTACCAAGTGTAGTCTCGGCTGACCAGTGTCAGGCTGAGACTAGAGAATAGGTTGTCCTAGAAAGTCTCGACCTTTATGATCTAGAGGAGGTGAGTCGGTAAGCGAGATGAGATACCAACTGTCTCGACTTGAGATCGAGATGAGAGACCATCGGCCGAGACAGATTATGCCAGATGCTCAATATGACTCATATGAGGATGCTCTTTGAGGTCGGCTTCTACCGAGACTCGCTATTGAAAGAGTGCGCATGCGTCCAAATAGAGATATTATTTAATCAAACTCATTTTTATCAGTTAAGTCCTAAACATGCATCTATATGTGGTTGAACAAGATGATGAAACATGCAAGAACATTCAAACACACACATGTGAAGAAAAATCCCCCAAAGGGGCAAAACCATTTATTTTCATTATAATATTGTAACATATAATTTCTCGGATTACAATGAAAATACAGTGACACAGAATTTCCCGTAGGCATCGGATCTGTAGTCGGCGGCTGGAAGTTTCCCTTTCTAGGAGGGCAGCAGTGAAGAAGAAGGACGGTCTTCTCCACAATGGTATGAACAGACACACGACTGTGTTCTTAGGTTGCAAACAGATTCACAAGGGTTTGAAAAGTTATGTGAATCAAAACATGAGTCTTGGGACTCACAAAGGTGAAGACTTAGAGTATTTAGGACTCTGAAATCGTCTATATAATTCTTGTAAAACAAATCCCCGAAGTTGGTTTATAAAAGAAAAACTGGCCCTAAAAAATCTCAACACGATCTACACGATTTTATCTCAGGCGGATCGGTCCGCTTCTGAGCCGGACCAGTCCGATAGCGGATCGGTTCATTTTTAAAAAGGGTCTCTTCGATTCGCAATCGATCCGGGGTTTACTGGACTGAGGCATTAGCGGATTGGTCTGACTTGAGGCGGACCGGTCCGGAGGCGGATCGGTTCTTTTCTAAATGGGTGGGTTGGTCCGGGGCGGACCGATTCTTTTTTATACAGGGCGGACCGGTCTGGTATATGCAGAAACCTGATTCCATGAAGCGTTGATATTCAGATCCGTTTGAAGTGGAAGCGATCTTGATTTTCTTCAACGGTGTAACGGCATATGACATACAAATGGATAATGGACAAAAATTTCCTTATAAATCTCCCCCTATGTCTCTGCCGGTACATACATAGTAAATCCAAATTATCAACTAACAAATTGCCTATACAAATCTACCCTTCCATGAACCCAAAACTGGAAAGATACAAATGAATATGACTTCATCGTTTGTTCTTCAAATCTTTAAAAATCTCAACGCTTCTCTCATCAGGGTGTGTAACATATGATCATCGATCGGTACCTACACACATGAGATAAAGCAAAATACCAAGTGACGTATCGAGTTTGAAATGAGAGATAAACATAGATACAAATATATGATAAGCACAAGACAAATATCAAAACTCCTCCAAACTCAAACTCACCCAAAATAAGATAATTCTTTCTCCCCCTTTTATGATGTCCCCAAATAGACAGATAAGAAGAATGAATCAAACAAGTAAAATCAGGTTGTCACAGTATTCAAAAACAAAGAAACACACCATGAATGAACACAAAACAACGAAGTCCATGATAGCGTTAATGTATGGGTGTGAACAAATTTGATAGGAAAATCAATGCATACAAACATGACATATGTGCACGATGAATGTTGGATACTCCTAACGAATGAACTCAAAATCTTCCTTTGGGGTAAAAAAAATGGAAATATGAGACATTGACTCAATCAAATCAACAAATCAAAGCTCAAAGTGATTTTCACATCAATAACGTCCAAAATGATTTAATGCTTTTTCAGAACTTTCAAGGAAGTGCAAACCCGTTTTAAAATCTCCAACCAAACTCCCTCATATATATTTTCTTTTAGAGGTAATCTAAATTCTCAAACATTTGAGAATTGATTGTGAAACCTAATGGCCCATATTTGGCATGTATTTCATTTTTATTGCCTTTAACTATTTTCGGGCTCTTTTAACCTCTTTGGACCTCGGATAATAAAATTCCTCCATTTTTTAGGTCCTTCTTAACGGTGGCTTAGTATTGCAAAGGCTAAATAAACCTTTCGCAGCCCTTCCCCGTTTTTAAATAAACACACAGTCTCACAAAAAAACGGTTTTTACATGCATTCCAATCTTGTCAAGTTTTATCGCATATTGTACGTTTTATAGACAGAATTGAGATGGAAACACTTAAGCCAATATGTGATAGACAAGTACAATAATCAAATATAGCCGTGCATGTGTGCAATAAAGGAGATATGAGTCAAACATGTAGAAAGATATCACTAATCGCATCTCAAAGACTCCAAAAAATGTAAAGCACAGGGATGAAATGATGTAGCGTCTCAAATCTCTATCAAGCAGTCACATGGATAAATGGAATGAAATTGTGACTCGACTATCTTAAATGCTCATTCACAAAAAAAATACAAAAATCTTTTTGGATTTTTCAAAATTTTATCAAAATAATATTTTTTTGAGCTTTTCTAAAAAAAATTATAAAAATAAAATCTTTTTGGATTTTACAAAAAAATAACGAAAAACAAGACATATGATACAATCTAGCAATAGGCATCAGATGATATGAAATAAATGCATCCTATGCTAGACACGGACCAACCCTTCAATCAACTGTGCAAATCCCCAAAGACTTCCTAAGACACTCGAATCTAAGGGCATCTAGAGGTTTTGTGAAAATATCGGCTAACTGATGGTCGGTGGGACAAAACTCAGGGATACGACTTTCTCCTCAACTAACTGACGTATAAAATGCTCGAGTATCCTGATGTGCTTTGTGGGCGAATGCTGGACTGGATTGCGGGATATATGTATCGCGCTCGTGTTATCACAGGAAATGGTCATGGTGTCCTGTGAAATCCCATAATCCTCCAGCATCTGCTTCATCCACAAGAGTTGCGTACAACAACTCCCGACGGCGATGTACTCAGCCTCCGTAGTGGACAAAGAGATGGAGTTTTGCTTCTTGCTCAACCAGGAGACAAGAGCATAACCAAAATAGAAACACCCACCAGAAGTTCTTCTACAACCATCTACATCCCCGGCCCAAACGGCATCCGAATAGGCGGACAAACAGTCATTGGTATCAAAGGAATACCAAATACCATATGAGAGAGTCCCACTCACGTATTTGATAATACATTTTAGAGAGAGTAAGTGTGACTCTTTCGGGGACGCCTGATATCGCGCACAGACTCCAACACTAAAGGCTATGTCGGGACGACTGGCAGTCAAGTAGAGAAGACTACCATACTCCGATACAAGGTTTGCTCTACGTCCTTGCCTGAAGTGTCCTTACTAAGCTTGATAGAATTACTCATAGGCGCACGTGCATGCTTAGCGGATTCTAAAATAAATTTCTTCACTAGGTCTCTAGCATACTTGGATTGGGAGATGAACATCCCATCCTCAAGCTGACGAACCTGGAGACCAAGGAGGAAAGTAAGCTCACCTACCATGCTCATCTCAAATTCACTTTTCATCTCATCCTCAAAGTGGTGAGCATGATGGGATCACGTGGATCCAAAGACTATGTCGTCCACATAGACCTGGGCAACCAAAATAGCACCGTCATCTCTCCTGACGAACAACGTCATATCAACTTCCCCTCTCTTGAAGCCTCGGGCTAAGAGATAGGAAGTAAGCCTTTCGTACCAAGCACGAGGTGCTTGCTTCAAACCATACAAGGCTTTCCTCAGATAATAAACGTGCTCAGGGTGTTTAGGGTCTTCAAACCCTTTTGGTTGTTCCACATAAACCTCCTCCTGTAGAATGCCATTCAGGAAGGCACTCTTGACATCCATCTGATATAACTTAAAGCGCAGATGACATGCGATGTCGAGTAGTAAGTGGACGGACTTAAGCCTCGCAACAGGAGCAAATGTCTCCCTAAAGTCTACACCTTCTATCTGTGTGTAGCCTTGAGCGACCAACCTAGCCTTGTTTCTGATTATGGTACCATTTTCATCCATTTAATTCTTGAATCTCCACCTGGTACCTATCACATTAGTCTCACTAGGTCGGGGGACTAATTCCCAGACATTGTTCTTTTTAAACTGAAGCAATTCATCCTGCATAGAAGATATCCAGTGTTCATCCTTGAGTGCTTCTTTATGATTTTTGGGCTCGACTTTGGACGTGTAGCAAAAATGGCTAACAACGTTCTCGAGCTGAGCACGAGTCTTGACCCCTAGAGTGGGATCACCAACAATGGCAGAAGGGTCATGACTCTTGCGAACCCAAGCAGGTGTGTCCCCTAGAACAGGAGTAGGGTCCACAAACCGTAAAAGTTGACTTTCCAAGTGATGGTAAGCCACGTACTAGGTCCTTTTTGGCTACACGAGTTAAATCTCTAACGTTCACATGACCTAGATGTTGGTGCCCCAAATCCATAGGAGTGATCGTGGCGCTATTGCAGACAAGTGAGGAAGTGGGAACAGTCCCATAGCAATTATCCTCGATCCTCACCCCTTGCACTAAAAGTTTACCGGCTTGATTGTAGACATTACACGCGTCCCGGTCAAACTTTACTGCACAGTCAGTGTCGCACAGCTGGCTAATGCTGAGATAATTTGCTTTCAAACCTTTGACGTACAAAACATTCTCTAGCTTAAAAAATCCTAGTAACTCTACAGTACCTCGTCCTACAATGCTAGACTTTCTCCCATCTCCAAAGGTGACTCTACCTTCCTTATACCCCTCTAGGTAGGTAAAAAATGAGACATCACCTGTCATATGTCTGGAGCACCCACTATCAAAATACCACTGTGAGGTATTATGTGATTTGAGAGAAACATGAACAATAATGGCTTTCTTATCTTTCTTAGGCACCCAAGAAGTGGTAACCTTTTTGTTACCCTTGTTGTTGTTGGTTTTAGCCGGAATGTGAGAAGCATTCACTGACGGCAAAGACATCCGTCGGAATTCCTCCATCAAACTCTGTGATGTGGTGGCTAAAAACTCAACACGCTCTCTCAGACTGGTAAACTCATCAGTATGATGTGGTGGAGCAGAAGTACGTCGTGTCCGACCCAAACTATAGCAAAACTCCCTGAGGTGGCCTTTTCTTTTGCAATATATACAAAAGAACACAGTCTTAGGCGGACCTTGGTTTTCTTTTCTTGGTCGAACTCTCCTTCTTGGATTTTGGCGATGACCATAAGGAGTAGTAGTAAACTCAGGGACTGGTCCAGGTGCAATTTGGGACTTGGAGGCACCATCATAACCAATTCCCTACCGATCACGAAAACCTAAAGCGGGGCCGAGGAGCATCTTTCCCATCTTCCCAGATATGTCCTCGATTTGTACCTTGACTTCCCGTACTCTCTCAAGATCATGAGTAAGATGGGCTACAAGGGCTTCAAGTTTCTTCCGAATCTCCACGAAGGAATGGAGCTCACTCGTAAGACTAGCCACTTATTTAGTCAAGTCTCCTATCTCTTTCTCAAAATAACTCTCTCTCTCTAAACAAACTCTCTGTCTCAACACAGGCAGACTCTCTCTCTCTTAAGGTAGTGCAGGTGGAGGACTCTCTCTCTCTCTCTTTTCTTAAGTCTTCCTCTAAAGAGGTGATCCTAAGAACTAACACTTTATTACACTTTTTAGTTTTAAAGGACTCAGAATATAGCTCGGCGTAGGCGCGTTGAAGATCACTCTCGCTCTCACTTGTGTCATCCTCCCCCTCACTCACATCGATCTCACTATCGAGGAGTCCCTATGACGCATCATCCTCAACGTTGTGAGGAGAACTAGAAGTGCTCACATGACCAGCCATGAATGCGGTGAAGTTACAATCATGCGGTGACTCGTCTCCGGAACCCACCGACTCGACCTCACTGTCGTCACTAAGAGTAGCATTAAGGACAACTTTGCCCTTTTCTCTGTTTATCCTAGTAGCACACTCAAAAGCTTTATGACCCCTACCGTCGCACTCAAAGCACCTCTCACTTTCTTTCTTAGGAGGATCTTTAAAAACTTTTTCATTTTTCTTTTCAAACTTATTTTTCTCAAACTTCTTTTTATCTTTAAAATTACCATTTTTCTTGAATTTGAGAATTCTTTGAAATTTTTTGCAAAAAGGGCCAAATCATTAAGTCAAAATCGCACTCAGAATCTGACGTATCTGTCTCTCTTTTTCTAGATGACTCTCCCCTCTTTCTTGCCGACCCCTCACTCTTTTTCTCTTGGACATTAAGTGCAATTCCCTTATCTTTAGGCTTAGCAGTTTTGGGAAACATATCAATTTCATACGTTTGCAAGTCTCCTACAAGTTCCTCCAATTTTAGCATATTTAAATTACCCATAGAATTTAACATAGTGACTTTAGGGATAAAACGCTTAGGAAGGGAACGAATAATCTTTTTAACAACTCTAGCATTAGGAATATGTTCACCAAGATTAAAGCTAGTATTAACAATGTTAGATAGCCTAGCATAAAAATCATCAAAACATTCAGTTTCATGCATAGTGATGGTTTCAAATTATGTTGTTAAAATTTTCAATTTAGACTTTTTTACAGCATTAGTTCCTTCTTGGGTGAGTTGTAAAACATTCCATGCCTCTTTTGATGTGGTGCACGTCATTATGCGTTTGAACTCATCAGGTGTAACAGACCCAGAAATAGCACTTAGACCCTTAGAATTAAAATATGACCATTTAAATTCTTCTTCAGTCCAAGAGGTGACAGGTTTTAAATTGGTCACATTTTCAACAGTGACGGAGGGAGGTATCCACCCTCTTTTAACCAAAATCCAGACACGTTCATCAATGACTTTTAATGCAGATCTCATGCGGGGTTTCCAATATGCATAGTTTGTCCCGTTAAAAATTGGCATTTTATTATATAATTTCTCCATTATGAACGCACTCGTTTTCAAAAATTAATTTTTCTGAAATTTGATATCTTAGAAAAATTTTGCGGAAAATTACACGGTAAAGTTGTGTAATTGGCTCTGATACCAATTTGAAAAAGTGCGCGTGCATCCAAATAGAGATATTATTTAATCAAACTCAGTTTTATCAGTTAAGTCCTAAACATGCATCTATATGTGGTTGAACAAGATGATGAAACATGCAAGAACATTCAAACACACACATGTGAGGAAAAATCCCCCAAAGGGGTAAAACCATTTATTTTCATTATAATATTGTAACATACAATTTCTCGAATTACAATGAAAATACAGTGGCACAGAATTACCCGCAGGCGTCGGATCTGTAGTCGGCGGCTAGAAGTTTCCCTTTCTAGGAGGGCAGCAATGAAGAAGAAGGACGGCCTTCTCCACAATGGTATGAACAGACACACGATTGTGTTATTGGGTTGCAAACAGATTCACAAGGGTTTGAAAAGTTGTGTGAATCAAAACATGAGTCTTGGGACTCACAAAGGTGAAGACTTAGAGTATTTAGTGTAAGGACAATTTTGTCCATTAGCATTTTATATGTCGTACGCCGTTACACCGTTGAGAAAATTCAAGAATCATACGCTCATCAACGGAATCCGAATATCAAAGGCAGAAAAGGAATCAGGGAACAGACCGGACCGATCTGGCCCAAATAAAAGAATCGATCCGGTTCCTCCGGACCGATCCGCCTGCTGAGGTGAGGCCAGTGTACCCCGGATCCATAGCGAACCGATGAAACTAAAAAGCCGAACCGATCCGATGCCAACCGGATTGATCCGCCTTCAAAAAGGAACTGATCCGATGTCACCGGACCGATCCGCCTAAAGAGACCGGACCGATCCGACGAGGATAATTTTAAACAGATCGTGTTCAGATCATGTTCCGAATTTTAGGGCTCAAGTTCTCCTATTTAATCCCACTACGGGAAGTGTTTTTTCTAAGACTTCTATACACGATTTTCAGAGTAGAGAAAGCCCTAAGTCTTCACCTATTGAGTACCAATACTCTAGGTATTTTGAACTGATGAAGAATTTAAATGGTCTTCTTTTAATTCTAAGGGTCTTAGTGCTATTTCTGGTTCTGTCACACCTGATGAGTTCAAACGCATAATGACGTGCACCACGTCAAAAGAGGCATGGGATGTTTTACAACTTACCCATGAAGGAACTAATGCTGTGAAAGAGTCTAAGTTGCAAAATTTGACAACTCAATTTGAAACTATCACCATGCATGAATCTGAATGCTTTGATGAATTTTATGCTAGACTTTCTGACATTGTGAATACTAGCTTTAATCTTGGTGAACATATTCCTAATGCTAGAGTTGTTAAAAAGATTCTGCGTTCTTTGCCTAAGCGTTTTATCCCTAAAGTCACTGTGCTAAATTCTATGGGTAATTTAAATACGCTAAAATTAGAAGAACTTGTAGGAGATTTGCAAACTTATGAAATTGATATGTTCCCTAAAACTGCTAAATCTAAAGATAAGGGAATTGCACTTAAAGCCCAAGAGAAAAGGAGTGAGGGGTCAGTTAGAAAAAGGGCAGAGTCGTCTAGAAAGAGAGACTGACACGTCAGATTCTGAGTGTGATTTTGACCTAGATGATTTGGCTCTTTTTGCAAAAAATTTCAAAAGGATTCTCAAATTTAAGAAAAATGACAATTTTAAAGATAAAAAGAAATTTGAGAAAAATAAGTTTGAAAAGAAAAATGAAAAAGATTTTAAAAAACCTCCTCTGAAAGAAAGTGAGAGATGTTTTGAGTGCGATGGTAAGGGTCATAGAGCCTTTGAGTGTGCCAATCGTCTGAATAGAGAGAAAGGGAAAGCTGTCCTTAATGCTACCCTTAGTGACGACAGTGAGGTCGAGACGGTGGATTCAGGAGAAGAGTCACCGCATGAGTGTAACTTCACCGCATTCATGGCCAGCCAAGTGAGCACTCCTAGTTCTCCTCACGACGTTGAGGATGATGCTTCACAGGGACACCTCGACAGTGAGATCGATGAGAGTGAGGGGGAGGATGACTCAAGTGAGAGCGAGAGTGATATTCAACGCGCCTACGCTGAGTTATATTCTGAGTCTTTTAAAACTAAAAAACATAACAAAGCGTTAGTTCTTAAGATCACCGGATTAGAGGATGATTTAAGAAAGGCGAGAGAAAGAGAGTCCTACACCTGCACCGCCCTTAGAGAGAGAGAATCTGCTTGTGTCAAGAAAGAGATTCTGTTTAAAGAGAGAGAGAGTATTTTAGAGAAAGAGAGAGGGGACTTGATTAAACAAGTGGCTAGTCTTACGAGTCAGCTCCATTCCTCCGTGGAGACTCGAAAGAAACTTGAAGCCCTTGTTGCCCAGCTGACTCATGATCTTGAGAAAGCACGGGAAGTCAAGGTTCAAATCGAGGACAGATCTGGGAAGATGGGAAAGATGCTCCTCGGCCCCGCTTTAGGTTTTGGTGATCGTCAAGGAATTGGTTATGATGGTGCCTCCACGTCCCGAATTGCACCTGGACCAGTTCCTGAGTTTACTACAACTCCTTATGGTCATCGTCAAAAACCTCGAAGGAGAGTTCGACCAAGAAAAGCAAACCAAGGTCCGCCTTTGACTGTGCTCTTTTGTACTTATTGCAAAAGAAAAGGCCACCTTAGGGAATCTTGCTATAGCATGGGTCGAACACGACGTACTACTGCTCCACGATGTCATACTGATAAATTTTCTAGTCTGAGAGAGCGAGTTGAGTTCTTAGCTGCCACGACTCAGAGTTTGATGAAAGAATTCCGACGGATGTCTTCGCCGTTAGTGAATGCGTCTCACATTCCAGCTAAAACCAACAACAACAAAGTCAAACATAAGGTCATCTCTACTTGGGTACCTAAGAAAGATAAAAAGGCTTTTGTTGTTCATGTTTCTCTCAAAGCACATAATACCTCACAGTGGTACTTTGATAGTGGGTGCTCCAGACATATGACAGGCGATGCCTCATTTTTTACGACTCTTGAGGATTATCAGGATGGCAGAGTCACCTTTGGAGATGGGAGCAAGTCTAGCGTTATAGGATGTGGTACTATCGAGTTACCTGGATTTCCTAAGCTAGAAAATGTTTTGTACGTCAAAGGTTTGAAAGCAAACCTTCTCATCATTAGCCAGCTGTGCGACACTGACCTGGCAGTAAAGTTTGATCGGGACGCATGTAAAGTCTACAATCAAGCCGGTAAGCTTTTGATGAAAGGTGTGAGGACCGAGGATAATTGCTATGGGACTGAACCCACATCCTCACTTGTCTGCAACAGCGCTACGATCACTCCTATGGATCTGTGGCACCAACGTCTAGGTCACGTGAACTTGAGAGATCTCAACCGCTTAGCTAAAAATGACCTAGTACGTGGCTTACCATCTCTTGGAAAGTCAACTTCGACCGTTTGTGGACCCTGTCAATTGGGAAAACAAATCCGTAGTCCCCATAGGAAGTTGCATTCCATTACCACCTCTCGTGTTCTTGAGTTGATTCACATGGATCTTATGGGTCCTACTCGTACTGAGAGTCTAGGTGGTAAGAGGTACATCCTCGTGATGGTAGATGATTTCTCCAGGTACTCCATTGTAGGTTTTCTGAGAGAGAAATCCGATGCTGTAGAATTTTTAACGACCAAGTGCCGTGTTTTACAAAATCAACATGGTGTCACTATTAACAGGATGCGTAGTGACAATGGCACTGAATTCACAGAAGCAAAGGTAGACCTTTACTGTGATAGCCTCGGGATCAAACATGAGTTTTCTCCTGTGAGAACTCCTCAGCAAAATGGGATTGTTGAGAGAAAGAATAGAACGATCCAAGAGATGGCTAGATCTATGCTTCTAGGTCGTAAAGTTTCTAGGAGATTTTGGGCAGAGGCAGTGTCTACTGCATGCCACACGGTGAATAGGGTTTATTTGCGTCCACACACACTTCAGACTCCTTATGAGTTGTGGACTGGCAAGAAGCCCAACCTGGCATATTTCCGTATTTTTGGGAGTAAATGCTACATCCTACGAGATAGAGAGCAATTAGGAAAGTTCGACTCCCGGAGCGACGAGGGAATATTTCTAGGATATTCATCGACTAGCAGAGCGTACCGGGTTTTTAACCTGAAGAGCTCTAAGGTTATGGAATCAATAAACGTCACTGTGCAAGATGACGAACCTTCGACGGTTATTGATCCTAACCTTCGTGTGAGGATGAGAATTGTTCTGACAGTGATTTACCTGTTCCTCTCTCACACTCTGTGGACCCTACTCCTGCGCTAGGGGACACACCTGCTTGGGTTCGCAAGAGTCATGACCCTTCTGCCATTGTTGGTGATCCCACTCTTGGGGTAAAGACTCGTGCTCAGCTAGAGAACGTTGTTAGCCATCTTTGCTACACGTCCAAAGTCGAGCCCAAGAACCATAAAGAAGCACTCAAGGATGAACACTGGATATCTGCTATGCAGGATGAGTTGCTTCAGTTTAAAAAGAATGATGTCTGGGAACTTGTCCCCCGACCTAGTGAGATTAATGTGATAGGTACCCGGTGGATTTTTAAGAACAAAATGGATGAAAATGGTACCATAATCCGAAATAAGGCTAGGTTGGTCGCTCAAGGCTACACACAGATAGAGGGTGTAGACTTTGGGGAGACATTTGCTCCTGTTGCGAGGCTTGAGTCCGTCCGTCTTCTGCTCGCCATCGCATGTCATCTGCGCTTCAAGGTGTATCAGATGGATGTCAAGAGTGCCTTTCTGAATGGCATTCTACAGGAGGAGGTTTATGTGGAACAACCAAAAGGGTTTGAAGACCCTCAGCACCCTGAGCACGTCTACTATCTGAGGAAAGCCTTGTATGGTTTGAAGCAAGCACCCCGTGCTTGGTACGAGAGGCTTACTTCCTATCTCTTAGCTCGAGGCTTCAAGAGAGGGGGAGTAGATATGACGTTGTTCGTCAGGAGAGATGACGGTGCTATTTTGGTTGCCCAGGTCTATGTGGATGACATAGTCTTTGGATCCACATGCTCCCAGCATGCTCACCACTTTGAGGAGGAGATGAAAAGTGAGTTTGAAATGAGCATGGTTGGTGAGATTACATTCTTCCTTGGTCTCCAGGTTCGCCAGCTAGAGGATGGGATGTTCATCTCCCAATCCAAGTATGCTAGAGACCTAGTGAAGAAATTTGATTTAGACTCCGCTAAGCATGCACGTACACCTATGAGTACCACTACCAAGCTTAGTAAGGACACTTCAGTCAAGGACGTAGAGCAAACCTTATATCGGAGTATGATAGGTAGTCTTCTCTACTTGACTGCCAGTCGTCCCGACATCGCCTTTAGTGTTGGAGTCTGTGCACGATATCAGGCGTCCCCGAAAGAGTCACATTTACTTGCTCTAAAACGTATTATTAAATACGTGAGTGGGACTCTATCATACGGTATTTGGTATTCCTTTGATACCGATGACCGTTTGACCTCCTATTCGGATGCCTATTGGGCTGGGGATGTAGATGGTTGTAGGAGCACTTCTGGTGGGTGTTTCTATTTTGGTTCTGCTCTTGTCTCCTGGCTGAGCAAGAAGAAAAATTCCATCTCTTTGTCCACTGCGGAGGCTGAGTACATTGCCGCCGGGAGTTGTTGCACACAACTCTTGTGGATGAAGCAAATGTTGGAGGATTATGGGATTTCACAAGACACCATGATCATTTCTTGTGATAACACGAGCGCGATACACATATCTCGTAATCCCGTCCAGCATTCGCGCACAAAACACATCGGGATACGTGAGCACTTTATTCGTCAGTTAGTTGACGAGAACACTGTATCCCTGAGTTTTGTTCCCACCGACCGTCAGTTAGCCGACATTTTCACGAAACCTTTAGATGCCCTTAGATTTGAGAATCTTAGGAAGTCTTTGGGGATTTGCACAGTTGATTGAGGGGTTGGTCTATGTCTAGAATAGGATGCTTCTTCATGTAATTCGTGATATCTTCCTACATGTTTGACTCCTATATCCTTTATTGCACACATGCACGACTATATTTGATTGTTGTACTTGTCAATATCCTGTTGGCTTGAGTGTTTCCATCTCAATCCTGTCTATACAATGTATAAAATGCGATAAAACTTGACAAGATTGGAATGCATGTAAAAACCGTTTTGGTGAGACTATGTGTTTTTAATAACGGGGAGGGGCTGCGAAAGGTCATTATCTATCCTTTGCGCAAAAGCCACCGTTAAAAAGGACCTAAAAAATGGAGGATTTTAATATCCGAGGTCCAAAGAGGTTAAAAGAGCCCGAAAAAATTTAAAGGCAATAAAAAGCAATTCATGCCAAATATGGGCCTCTTAGGTTTCACCATCAATTCTCTAAAGTTTGAGAATTTAGAATGCCTCTATTCAAAATAATATCTGAGGGAGTTTGGTTGGAGAATATAAACGGGTTTGCACTTCCTTGAAAGTCCTGAAAAAGCATAAAATCATTTTGGACGTTATTGGTGTGAAAATCATTTTGAGCTTTGATTTGTTGATTTGATTGAGTCAATATCTTATATTGTCATTCTTTTACACCAAAGGAAGCATTTGAGTTCATTCGCTAGGAATATTCAATATTCATCGTGCACATATGTCATGTTTGTATGCATTGTTTTTCCTATCGAATTTGATCACACCACTTCATTTACGCTATCATCGACTTGGTTGCTTTATGTTCATTCACGGTGTGGTTTTATCCTAGTGACACCCCGCTCATGCTTATTTGATTTATTTCTCTCATTTGTCTATTTGGGGACATCATAAAAAGGGAGAGAATGAATTATCTTATTATGGGGGAGTTTTGAAAGTTTGAGTTTGTTCATAAATTAAGTTTGTTCATAAATTGGTATATATGTTTATCTCACTTCAAACTCGATATGTCACGTGGTATTTTGCTTTTTCTCATGTGTGTAGGTACTACATGGATTATCATTGTATTGCACACCCTGATGAGAAAAGCGTTGAGATTCCTGAAGATTTGAAGATCAAACGATGCAGTCTTATTCACTTGTACTCTTTCAGTTTTGGGTTCATGGAAGGGTAGATTTGTATAGACAATTTTTTATGATTGATAATTCAGATGTTTGTTTTTATGTATGTACCGGCATAGACATAGGGGGAGATTTGTAAGGACAATTTTGTCCATTAGCATTTTATATGTCGTACGCCGATACACCGTTGAGAAAATTCAAGAATCATACGCTCATCAACGGAATCCGAATATCAAAGGCAGAAAAGGAATCAGGGAACAGACCGGACCGATCTGGACCAAATAAAAGAATCGATCCGGTTCCTCCGGACCAATCCGCCTAAAGAGACCGGACCGATCCGCCTGCTGAGGTGAGGCCAGTGTACCCCGGATCCATAGCGAACCGATGAAGCTAAAAAGTCGAACCGATCCGATGCCAACCGGATTGATCCGCCTTCAAAAAGGAACCGATCCGATGTCACCGGACCGATTCGCCTAAAGAGACCGGACCGATCCGACGAGGATAATTTCAAACAGATCGTGTTCAGATCATGTTCCGAATTTTAGGGCTCAAGTTCTCCTATTTAATCCCACTACGGGAAGTGGTTTTTCTAAGACTTCTATACACGATTTTCAGAGTAGAGAAAGCCCTAAGTCTTCACCTATTGAGTACCAATACTCTAGGTATTTTGATTCACACAAAATCCATACATTTGTGAATCCTTTTGGTAACCCAGGAACGCAGTTTTGCAGTTCAACCCTTGTGGAGGAGACCGTTCTTCTTCTCCATTGCAGCCCTACTGGAAAGGGATAATTCCAGCCGCGACTACAGAATCCGATACCTGAGGGTAATTCTTAGTCAACTTGTATTTTCATTGTAATCCGATTGTAAGCCGTTTTCTTACAAATTATAGTGAAAATAAATGGTTTTGCCCCTGTGGGGGATTTTTCCTCAATTATGTGTGTTTGAATAACTCTTGCATGATTTCATATTGTTTCAATCACACCTAGTTGCATGTTTAGGGTTTGTTTGGGTTAAAAGGTGTTTTAAATATAATTTGATCATTTGAACGCGAGCACACACGTTCTCATTTAGGACTCTGAAAATCGTCTATATAAGTCTTGTAAAACAAATCCCCGAAGTTGGTTTATAAAATAAAAACTGGCCCTAAAAAATTTCAACACGATCTGCACGATTTTATCTCAGGCGGATCGGTCCGCTTCTGAGCCAGACCGGTCCGATAGCGGATCGGTTCATTTTTGAAAAGGGTCTCTTCGGTTCGCAATCGATCCGGGGTTTACTGGACTGAGGCATTAGCGGATCGGTCTGACTTGAGGCAGATCGGTTCTTTTTCCAAATGGGCGGATCGGTCCGGGGTGAATCGGTTCTTTTTATACAGGGCGAACCGGTCCGGTATATATAGAAACCTGATTCCATGCAGCTTTGATATTCGGATCCGTTTGAAGTAGAAGTGATCTTTATTTTCTTCAACGGTGTAACGGCGTATGACATACAAATGGATAATGGACAAAAATGTCCTTACAGCTATAGACGAGACGTGGTCAGGTAATGGTATATCATTAACATCGCCAGTTCAACACCCATCAGATTCACCTATCCAGTGAGCTGACAGATCATAGGCCCACCTTCATGAGTCTCGGCCTCAGAGACCTTATCTTTAGTGGGTACACTTAAGTAGCAGAGCTCATTCTCTAGTCCCGAATTATCTTATCTTATCTTGGCCTTGCCAAGTGTCGGCCTCATACCACACTAACAGGTCGAGGCCGTATCGATCGGCCTGAGGTAATCTTTTCATCCTCATTGTTGCCTCCTTGGAAGACCATCTTCTTCAGTCTCAGCTCGGTCGGGACCGTCAGAGCCGACATCAGCATTTCATATGGCACACGTAACTTATGCATCATCAGCCCACTTGGACCATACTATTGTAACAGATCTTCCACCCACACGAGGGAATATTTCATCATCATGACATTCTTGTCCCAGGGACAGGTGGATAGATCATGTTAGTTGACACATCTCATGAACACATGTTACATGCTTGGGGGGCGCATTGTGCACCTTCAAACCAATATAAACCTCCTTCTTCTTCATTTAAAAGGATCGAGTATTTGGCAACCCTATCTAAACTCTGTCAAATTGTAACCAGAAGAGAGAGAAGGCTTAAGAGATTGTATCCATGGCCATTAGAGCCTTATAGCAATACATACACTATATACCTTTCACAATGGAGTAGGCCTATTGGCTGAACCACTTTATATTTATGTGTCTTCTCCTTTCTCTCATGTCCTTCTTGTTATTTACATTCTTGCATTCATACATTACTCCAATGTTAACTAAGCTAGAACTTGAGGATCTTACAATTTTAGAGTGGTGATTCCTAGCATCATCAGTCAATTATGTAGAATTTATGCGTGGATTTAGAGAAAGAAAGGGAGGTATCCCTGGAATCTTGAGTTTCCATAGTTAAATTATATTCCTTGGTCTTAAACAAGTTTTAAGATATGGGAACTCTTATTTGGATCCTTAGGGACGTCCATATATAAGGAATTTCTCTAACATGTTCATTTTTAATAAGAAATCAATGTCTTAAACTTTGAGATTCAAAAAATTTTGAACTAGAATCACCTCAGTTTTAAACAAGTTTTGAAAAATTTTGGACACAAACCCCACCTCATTTTCACCAATTAAACTTTTAAAACCGATCCTACACCTCAAAATATTTTGCATTTGATTTTCGAATTTGAGATCACAAACTGCATTGAAGTAGAACGAAATTAATCCTCATTACTTAACTTTGCACCATAAAAAGTATATGGTTTGACTCTTCTTGAAAAAGTAAACAAATTTGTCTTTAGAATCGATCAATTGGTTTGGAAAGGAGAATTTAATCGTTAAGTCAAGCAAAATGGTTAACCTGCAAGAGGTTAAAGATTATGAACACTACTCGAGGGCACGCGCATGGCATAGTGGGAAAAGGTTGGCGTCACGTGAGGGCGTGTAGGATATCTTCACATTTTGAAATTTTTATTAAAATTTTCCAGTAAAAATGGTAAATTGTGTGACCTTGTTTGGATTTGAGGAAAGTGTTTTCTCATGAAACTATAGCAACTCCATATTTTCCATATATGGTTGGAAATTCTAATATGCCGAAGATAGGGCACGTTAAACAATCTATATAATTCTCATCATCAACATAAAAATAAACAAATAATTGAAGAGAATTTAATTTCCATCCACATCATGCGATAATTAAAATGGTAAATAAAACTGGAATCGATAATTGCTCAGATATCCAACATAACAAAATTGAAATAGTATCAACTCCCAAAATAATCCGATTGAACAACAAATAACTCGAACACAAGGCCTATATAATGTCTCACAAAAATAACTGAACCAAAATATTGAAATAAGTAGCACCTACACTAAAGATCAACTCGAATGTAAATGGAGCTAAAAAGTCTGAATCTGCTCAGCCCTGTGGTTCCTGTCTATGAATGTCTGAAAAATAGTTTATATAATTTCGGCCAACGCCCTAAAGTTGAAATAAATATCTTCAACATAAATAGTAATAATCATGCAACTCATTTACAAGAAACATGCCAAACCATTGGCACTTGCATGCAATAAATACGTCACCCCTCATCATAAGTGAAATACTAAATGAATGTCTTAAACCAAGGTATAAATGATACTAAAAGTCTCTATCACTAGACTAATAAAGGTGTGACAAATATTTAGGTGGATATAACTAACTACACATGTAAAGTATACAACCCAAAACCAATCCCACAAACATCACCCGCAAAATAGAATACTCACGTTCTCATATAACAGCATATAAAGGTTACACAAGGTCCATTTAATTAAATGTCCTTAACTGGACTAAAATATCTCTTTTATAATCCTCAATAGCATAACACGAAGGCAACTACCTTAGGGGACCTCCTCGTGCTTCTATCGGTAAATCCGTAGGAGTACCGTACCTCTCGGACTTATACAAACACATAAATACATGGGGTAATTACTACCCAATAACGTCATCAGCTAGTCCCATACCTAAACTCGCTCGATGGATCAAGTTAATCGTCATCTCTCGTTGTGAAGCGGTGGCTATCCGGAACGTATGATCAAAATATAATGACCTCCACCACGAGCTGCATTAAGAGTTAGGTGTGCGGTACACAATCACAACCTTTAAAGTAACCCCAACCTATAGATTCCCCATTAGTAACAGTTTTTTCACATAAGCAAGTGATACGTATATATAAGAGTGCGTATTGCGTACCGAAATAGAGACGCATCAACAATTATTTTAGCACACCTAAAAGTTTATGTTCAAATATTCACCAAAGTTATATAAACCAAATTTAAATTTAATCTTGTTTAAGGATGCGAGTGATAAAATATTTAAAAAAGGTAAATAAAGACACAACACTAGATGTACGAGGACAAAACCCCACTAATGGGAAAAATCTCAGGCCAATGCAATAATCTCACTAAAAACTTGATAAATACTTACCGAGGGGCCTAAGACTTACGCGCTAACTCACACCTCACATTTTTTTCACCAATTCGTAGCAAGTCGGAGATCCATATACACTGATAGAAGTTCTCAATGTCTCTTACGTCTTCACACATGTCAATAATGTTGCACAAGCTTTCGTCTTTAGACTTGAGAGTTCACAAATGATTTAAACCCAAAAAAGAGCCTTAAAGATCATAATACTCTTGTTGGGAGAAAGACCCTAAAGTGTATGGAAAAGGTTATTTTTGAAAATGTGATCTTGGTAAAATCTTCATCCTCTTTGATATTAATCAATCTCAAGAAAGCGAGGTGATTAAATATATAGAAGAGAAGAAGGAAAAAGATCAAAATATGTTTGGAAAATGGGTTCCCTCTTTTTCAAAAGGGTGTTCTTATCTTTTTAGAAAGGAAGATAAAAATACATAAACTCTCTTTTGGTATATTTTCTCTTGAGAATGTTTTGAGATATATATTTAAAAGAAGAGTAATAGTGGTTTAAATAAGTGAAACTACACAAGTGGGTTTACCCAATACCAATGCAAGCTACAAACTCACATCTCTTACACAAGGCATGTGTGGGAGAGTTATTGGGGGATTCCATGTCAAATCAATAGAAATACATGAATTTTTGCACATAAATTAAAAAGATCCTCAGAGATCCAAAAAATATACTTGCGGACCAGTACGCTTTGCTGGTGCAGTCACTGCAGTGAAGAAAATCTTCATTGTAAAGAAATTATAGTGATGAAAGTTGCAAGAATGTCTAGAGATATTTGATGAAACTTTAAAATGACTCATCGGTTAGTGAAACAGAAGGATCGCTACAATGAGGGCCTTTGTTGCGACGATGCTTCAGTGAAGCTGCGCGCACCATTATCCAAATAATTTGCCAAAAAGACCAACCATACCTTGTGTCCAGTGAAGGATAACCTTCGTTGTAGCAAATCTTGTCATCATTACTCAATTGTGCTTATATTTAATTTTTTAAAGGTTTTTCTAATAAGGAAAGTTAAGGTAGGAAAAACATAAGTTTTTACACACACAAAAGTTTTTACCAACACGTAAAAGGATTTGTAAAAACACATGACATAAGTGTAGGAAATCTATAATATACCTTTCATACAAAAAGTGATCCATCAGTCACGATGATGATTAAACTGGCTTCAAGATCTTGACTGTTGATGAATCTTTTCGTAGAGGTAAATCAAGAACCCAAAGTGTTTTGGAAAACCGAAATAAAACAACTACCTATGAGGGAACAAATGAGTATATGACTACTCTTAAAATATCCCCTTTTCTCAATTTCGTTGACAAAACACAACAACCAACGATTACAAGCAATCAAAGTGAAAATCCTATCAACTATGACACAAGGCCTGGCCAAAGGCACAGAAGGATAGAATTTACACATGTTTACAACCCAAAAACTACATGTTACTTCTTCAAAGTACTTAGACCTTTATTTCCAGAAACACACTAGCAAAGTCATTAATATACCAATGTATGGAAGAAATCCACAATATGCAATAGTTAACAATAAGAGATATAGAAATGTGTTCTATTCTAACTATCATGTGAATTAACTTTTAAGTTTCCAAGTCTCTCCCTAAATATGAAAACTCCAAATTTCTACAAGATATTCTCCCTCTTTTTGTCAAGGAAATAAACAAAGAAAAGTAGAAAGAAAGGATATTTTAAAAGCATAAGGTGAACATGAAGTCAATAAAATAGAGTTCATGTAACATACTCCATAAAACGATTTTTTTGTTCAAAAATATATATGCAATGCATAATGAACAAAACTCCAAAAACTATATTTGGACAAGAAAAAATATAGATCAAAGTTTCCTATTTCCCAAATGTTGTGAGATGTATGAAAAGTATTCATAACTAAGAAATGATTATCTCAAAGGCTAATAACATTATGAGTTTTATCAATAAAGAACATAAGATCATATCTTATTTGTTTAAAGTAAAAAACAAAGAACACCATGGGAAAAAAAAAATCGATCTTGAGTTCAATTAAGAATAATTCAAGAACAAATGACTCAAAGCTTCAATAATAGTGAAAATTTCTAACACTATTTAAGCTATTTTTTACAAACACTTTTCACTTCCTCAATAAGCAATTTGGTTAAAAAAATTTGTTTCACATACTTGATTTTAATCAATTTTGGATGAATTTGTATCTTTGAAACATTGTTTTGTTCAAAATTATTTTTGCATGTGGCCTCTTTCACTCGTTCATTACTACGATTTTCAATTTTCAAAGATAGCATTATCCAATCAAAGTTGTAGCGCTAACCACATTAACTCTCAAGATTTTGATATCGCATCTAACACTTTCAACTCCTTCAAATCCTGAACATATCTCACACATACACATTTTAGGACAAATGACTATTTCTTACAAATATTCGAAGCTTTGAACTATTTGTAAAATATTGTACAACTTTGTCATCCCTCATGAAGTGGCATCTATAAAACGTGTGGTGAGGTTTAAAGTTAAATAAAATATGAACATGTGTTCCCAATAAAAGTTCCTTAAAGTATATTAGATTTTTCAAGAAAATATAATTTGTCTAATGATGCACAAGATCACATTATCCAAACAAAAGGAAAAAGTAATATAAAACAACCATTTGATATAAAAAAAAATGTAAAAAGGAGAATATCATATAAGCAGTGTATAAATGATTATATTTAACAAGTCTTTTTAGGTCAAAGAATACAATCAACTCTTATAAATAACATGGCATAGGATACAAAATCTATCAAATCAAAGAAGTAAAATCATAGACATGTTGTCAAATTGTTTAATCAACGATGCAAATACCTAATGATGATCTAAGGAACTCAAATCCAGTCCATTTAAGAGGTTTTGTAAAAATATCCATTAATTGAAGATTAATAGAAACTTAGCTTAAAGAAATAACTTTTCTTCAACGAGTTCTCTAATTAACTGATGTTGTATGTCTATATACTTGGTTTTAGAATGTTGAATGGGATTCTTGGATATGTCAAGAGCACTAGTATTGTCACAATAAATAATCATGAAATATTGACCAATACTAAGTCTTCCAACATTTCCTTTGTGTATAAAAATTGAGCACAATAACTTTCCACTGTAATATACTCCGGTTCGGCCGTGGAAAGTGAAATATAATTTTGTTATTTAGCGTGCCAGAGACCTTGGAACTTCCAAGATGGAAGCACCCTCCCAATGGACATCAGAATAAGCCGACAAGGATGTATTGGCATTCCTAGGATACCAAATACCAAAGCACGTAGTCCCACAAAAATATTTGATAATAAGCTTTACAACATTCACATGGAAGTCTTTAGGTATTATCCACTTTTCCTCTTTTGAAGCCTTTATCCAAAATATATGAGGTAAATCTTTCATAACAAGCTCTAGGGGCTTGTACATTCACATGGATATTTCGATTATTCCTTTCAACTATTCTATTTTGTTGTGTGTCTTAGGTGCGAAAACTCATGGTGTATTCCAAGTTCACTGCAGCCTTCTAGTATACCCATTCCTTCAAATTCCTTTTCGTGATCTTTACAAATTCTGACAATAGTGAATGCCTTTCCCTTTTGAAATTGTTTACGATTAGGAATAAAGAAGTCCTTAGCTTCAGGCTCACTACATAAAAAGCCTATAAAAGTGAATCTAGAAAAGTCATCGACAATCACAAGGACATAATTTCTACTGCCTATTATTTCCGTACGCATTAGACCCATAAGGTCTATGTGTAAAAGTTGTAGAACATGCAAGATGTAAATAACATTCAACTTCCTATATGGGTTGCAAATTTGTTTTCCCATCTGACAAGTGCCATAAACACGAGAAGAAGTTGACTCCAAAAGAGGTAAATCACGACCAGGTTCATCCCTAACAAGTCTACTAGGATCTCTAAAGTTCACATGACCTAACCTCTATGCCAAAGATCTACTACATCTTCCTTAGCAATATTGAAAAGAACACTTCAAGAGATATTAATGATGTAACAATTCTCTATGGTTCTAGTGCCCTTAAAAATGGATTTATCCTTATAATTAAGGACTTGACATTCCTCATTGGTAAAAATCACATTATGACGATCGTCACACATGTGACTTATGCTAAGCAAGTTATCCTTCAAGCCATCAACCCAAAGAACATTATCTAGTCTTGGAAAACCATCCATCTCTATATCACCCTTCTCTGCGATTTTAGATTTGTTCCCATATCCAAAAGTGACCGAACCGATATCTTTCTTAATGAGTTTAGAAAAAAAACTTTGTTTTTAGTCATATGCCTAGAGCACTCACGATCAAAATACCATTATGAGTCATTTTGGGGAATACAGGCCGTATGAATAACAATAATTTTTTCTTTCTTAGCTCAAAATTATTTAATCTTACTATTCTTCCCCAAATATTTTGAACTAGTGTTAACCCATTTAAATTTTGAAATCCTTTCAATTTGAGACAAAAGAGTTTTGGGTTTTTTAAATTAAAATGAAAATCATATCTTAAAGAAAGAACTTCGTCTAAGTGAGGATTATTTGTCACCTTGGAGTTTTTCTTAAGCCTATAACAAAAATCGATGTATATGGGTTGTCACATTGGTCGCATCAAATTAATAGCTTTAGTTGAATAGTACAAGTAAATTTATTGTTGAATGCTTTTAAAAATCTTTTTATACTATGTATTTTACATTTACCCATTACTAAATTATATTAATTGTGGTCATTTTATATTTTTGGTGGTACAAGTACCTGGTGTTCCTCCAACAAGTGATGGACGATCTGCGAGTGAATCCTGATTCAATTCTCGATATTCTCTCCTAAGGGAGACTTATAAGGCAAAAGCTACGGTAAAATCAATCACGACCTTATTGTTCTCGCAACTAGAATGAAATGAGTACATCACTAGCCATTTAATGGCAACCATAGTTGGGGAGGATCACAATGAGAAGGAGGGTGTGATGCAACCCTTTATCATTATCATGCAACGTTTGATTTTTTTAGCAGGAGACGATATCCACATGTGGAATCTTAAGGGCCTTTTGTTGGCTTCAGCATAATGAATTTAAAATCATCTCATTTCTTTGGCCTCTTAACATTGAATGCTAGTACTTGTACCCAGTCATACTGCATATCACCAACAATACATAGATGCAACTCGACTACAACACTTGGTAGGACAAGTAATAGGAGGTATCATTAGTGCCCCAAGTATATTGGTCTAGTAATTTTGACATTGTGAGCACTTAAGTGCTACGTCCAGAGCTACAAATCCCACGTCCTAGATCGTACACGCACTCCACTGGCACACGATGTGACGACCCTATATAAAAATGTTGTTGTCACTCATTATTAGACGACACAAGTCATCACCATGTAGGCATTCGAAGAATAGCTTCATATTTTGTCGACACCTGAGATGATAATGTTATCATACCTTGTCTTTATGGATCTCCATTGGGGCTTGTATCATTTTTTATTTAAATTTGAATACTTTGGGGTCATAGTTTATTTATCTTAAGGTATTGACTTATTTGTATCAAATATATAAAAGGAGGCTCATGGACAATTAAGTGAGCACATCTAACACAATCATGACCTGCGAGAGACGATATTCACATAAAGAAGGCCGGTACCAACACATTCGAAAGACGGAGAATCAACTGACATATTAGGAAGGACTTGCAGTCTTATCAACTTGAGCTTGAGATGGAGCATGCTACAATCTAGCACGCATTCAAGATGTATCTGGACACCTTAAATTTTTGTATAAAATGGGAGACGTGCATATATTTAGAAAGAAAGATTTAGAGCACAAACAACGAAATCTGTATTCAAACGGGTGCGCTAAACCAGCGTCTTTTATTACAATATTACATAGTTTGTCTCTCATTAAGAAAAGAGGGGGACAAATATATAAATGTGGTAAAAGATCTTGATGAGGACTCACGTGGTTGATATCTCCTTGGCCTAAAATCGTTGGTGCTTATGTAATAGATAGTACTATTACATGTTCGAACACAACCCACGTTCTACGAGGGAACGTCACCGTACTCTCGTATCTCAATTGCCACCTGGAAGGGGAAATAATAAGCAAACCTTTGTCAAGTAGATACTTTATATCTATAATGATATGTTTTTATGACGATGCAAAAGTTGTATAAGTAATAAGTATGTTGATGAAGGTTTAGATATATACAAGCTAAAAAGCTTCAGTAAATAGAATAAATAAGATTAACAAGTATCAAGTGATAAAAGGAATTGATAAAGTGTATGTAGTTCATATAACCATATTAAACTATGAATTGACAAGGAGACCATAATGTTTTAGTTCCTATCACCAGATATCCTAAGATAGTGGTTAGAGAAAACATGTTATTGAACTAACTATGACTAGCGTAACTACTAAGCACTACTCATAAGAGTGGCATCCACCTAGTGAGCAAATCTACACACTTAATACCCCAAGTCCTAAGCCCAAAAAGAATTATCAAGTTGTGCATAGATGGGATTATGTACATCATTACCTAATTCATAAGTTTATGCAACCATGTATAAGATGATTAAATAATCGGGTCGTAATGGTCATAATCGGATTCAGTTAAACAATTGGAATTTTCACAAGCTTTAGAGGTTGTGGAGCCACTTGGGGATATAGCATTTGTCGCTGAACACACAGAAATGAAATTCCTCATAGATGTATTCGCATCACAACCTTATGACATGACACGGATATATACGTCATTTGACACAAATTGAATGTGGACATAGTTTTACACCCCCACCCCACACACCCCACACACACACAAATCTCCTAGAAGGCTCGTAGGGTGACGCATAAAAAAGCCAAAGCAGTGGAAGAGGAAGTTGTGCAATATTTGGAGAAAATGTGTTGACTTTGACGACTTGAACAAAGCTTGCTGAAAGGACAGCTTCCCCTCCCAAAAATCAACCAATTAAGGGATGTTACGACAAGTCACAAATGAATGACTCGATGCCAATTCCGAATATCATGAATCCTAATTACAGCCTGGACCAAAAAAATACTTCCTTCATCACCACCCTTCGCAACTAATGTTACATCGTGATGCCCTATCGGTTACAGAACGTGTGGTCAACCTGCTAGAGATTGGTGATGAAGATGTCCAGGGAGTAAGGTTGGGAATACTATGGAAATGTACAATAACATTATGCTAGTAAAAAGCATGAAGAACGCCAACCACATAACAGACCTGTAGAAGACCTTTGAAATCCTACGCCACTACGTGATGAAGCTCAACGCCTCCAAATGCTTTTTTGCGATATAATTGGACAAGTTCCTCAGATATTTGGTCATCCAACAAAGGATTGAAGCTAACCCCAATCATATTGAAGACCTGTAAACAATTCAACCGTTAACCACCGTGAGGGAAGTTCATAAGCTCACTCGAATGCTCACAATCCTTAATTGGTTTGTTTCAAGATCATTCGATTGATGTCAGCCTTTCTTCCAATTCCTAAGGAAGGAGAGGAAGGATTTGTGGAATGGGGAATGTGCACCAACACTAGAGGAAACCAAAATCTATTTAAAAGCTCCACCCATCCTGACAGTTCCCAAGCGAGGAGAAATTTTGTACATATTATTCATCGTATTCGACCACGTAATTAGTTCAGCACCAGTCCAGTAGGAAGCTAAGGTCCAGGCACCAATCTACTATACCATCAAGATGCTCATCGACACAGAACAAGAGTATCTCCTGTAAGAAAATTGGCTTATTTTCGATAGTTGCTTTCCGAAAGTTGAAAATTTATTTTGAAGATCACCCCAATGATGTAGTAACCTCCTCTCCTTTGAAAGATGTCCTCTGCAAAGCCAACATTTTTACAGGCATGTCCAAGTGGTCGGTAGAGTTGAGGAGGTTCAACATCCGATATCAACCCTGGATGGAAATTTAGGGACAAGTATTAGCGGATGTTATGGTTGAATGTACATCACGAGAAACACAGTCTAATCCTAATTAAACTCAAGGTAACAAGCGAAAACGGGGGGAGAACGTCAAGCATGAACCACAAGAACAGAATGTGTGAATGTTGTTGTAGATGGGGAATCTAATATTTGCCTCAACTGTGGACAGCACTCAACTTTTGCTTCATAGCCAAGATTTATTTTGCTAACAAGAGTTCAAAATATCTTTTTGACGAAAGGGTATTCACCTAATGGAGACGTTGACGGGCTCAAAAATAAGGATGTGTTCCAGCCAAGAAAACCTCATCAGCCAAACTAGCATAGAAATTCAAATAGAACACAGTAAAATCACATACATAACAAGTTTAACACCAACACCCAAACCAGATAAAAAAAATGAAAAAAGCGAGCCTAAACCAAATTAAAAGTGCTTCCAGCGGAGGATAGTGTACTGTAGACGTAATGTGCCTCATTCCTGCAACATAAAAGTCAGAAGGCTACAAAATTGATGCCATAAATAAATAACCAAAAGTTGCCCTAACCCTAAAAACATTTGACAGCACATAAGCACAAAATAACAAATAGCACCAGTAAGCAATTTGTGCTAAACAATTTGTGCTGAGGAGCAAATATTCACCAGAGCTTTCATGGGTCTGATGTGAATTCGGACAAGTTTGTTTATGTGATGGCAAGAGGGGTCAGGTTTGTTTGCATGAGTGAAGTTTTCATCTGCAGTGTGGTTTTCTTATGATTAGATAAATACTGATTTGAGAGTTTGAAGGTCGAGGCCTTGCACAAACGATATAGTCTAATTGAACTGGCTGAGACCTCGACCTGTTGTTGATTAAGTGGACCAATAGAAATAATCATTTAACTTAACTGTTGTATTCATTAACTTGTATATTCTCAATCTCACATAGTTGTATGGACCATTTTAGAGAACTGGTCATAATGCACATTTAATGCACATGATTGTATTGACGAATTAGTTAGCATTATTAGGATTACTATACAAGTTTATGAATACAACAGTTAAGTTAAATGAAAAAGAAATGCTTGTGGTAGCAAAATAAAATACTATTATATTGGTATTGGTCAAGTATCGTTCCATAATAAATAGAGTGTTTTCAGTGTCCTTATATGAGATTAGATATAATCTCAATAGTGGTTCAATGAGGTTCACAATTAAATATTTGTAAAATATGAAGGAAACAAATATAAATTTATAAAAAGACTAAACACATAGTTCATACACATAATAAGTTTATGAAAAGAACTTTTCTTTAAATCCATTATTACAAGTATGTATGTTCTCATCTTTTTTGTCTCGTTCGATTTGATAAAAAAAAATGTTGTTGACATTGATGGTTCTCTTGGATAATGTGACATATAATTGAACATGAACAAATACAACTTAAGTTAAAAGACACACCAACAAATAAATCATTTGTCTTTCTTCCTCGGCTGATTGGACATTATTTTAGCTCTTTAAACTAAATTATAGAAATTAAATAATTATAGAAGAATTAAAGTAAATTTTCTACAAAATGCTTTGACATACAAGTTTAAAGCACCAAAATAAACTGCATTCATAGCACCAACTTTTAATTTGATATAAAGATCTCCTACCATTGAAACAAAATCAGTGTTGTATATATTACTAATAGTCATGTAAGTCTTTAATAAGATAATGTAAGGTCGAGGACGCTTTTGACCAAGACCAAACACTAACAACTCAACTTATGACAAGTGAAATTTGAGGCTTATACAGTCGGTCTACGGGAAGTTATGGAAGGTAATGACATCTCAGTAGATGTAACTTCAAGATAGCGGATTAAGGGGTCAGACTCTTATTAGTTACAAAATCACAAACTAATCGAACTCTTAAACATAAAACGTTTCAGCTTCAAATTCTTAGAGGTTTAGACCGATGCTCCTCAGATTAGGGTTATAAGGGGCCTATTAATGAAATTTACTGAAAAACGTAAATAGGATATGTGCAACTTGAGAGGGGGAGATACGAAGTGTTGTAAATCTCATTATAAAAAATAAAATAAAGGGATACAATTACCGCCCCCGAGGACATAGGTTTCTACTAGGGCTGTGTTTTTTTTCCGAACATTCCGATTTTTCCGATGTCCGATCCGATATTTTCCGATTTTGGAACATATATAAGGTTTCCGATTTCCGATTTTCCGATTTCCGATTTTTCCGAATTAAATTGGATAGGAAATTGGAACTATGTTTTAAATTCCGATTTTTCCGATATAATTTCCGAATCTTTTTTCCGATTAATATTCCGAATATATCTTCCGATTAATATTTCGAATATTATTTCCGAATATTTTCTATATATATTTTTTTACCTTATAAGTTATATCCTTATGTAATAAGAATGTGTACAATTTAGATTTCCTTTATTTTTTACCTTACCCCATATATTTATATATGCCGTTAGTAGAGAGCAACTAGGGTTGTAAGATATTCTTATTAAAATATCTCTCACATCTCTCTCTCTCTCTCTCGTCTCGCCCCTTTCTCCTCGGCGGTGCATATCTCTCACCTCTCTCTCTCGATCCAATCTCTATACGGTCGTCCAACCCCTTTCTTCTACTTTCGGCGGCGCATATTTGTTTACATCGTCCGACCCTTATAGTCTCGAACATAGGTAAGCCTTTTCTAGTTTATTTTTATCTGTTTATTTTTTTTATTTCTACTTATTTACAGATCTGTTTACATCGGTTTATAGGCTCTGTTTACATCTTGTTTACTTCTGTTTATAAGATCGGTTTACATCTTATTTACATCTGATTACAGCTTTTTTATTTCATCTAATACATCTGTTGGGATCGATTTATAGGTTTAATAGGTTTGTTATATTGATCGGTTTATAGGTTTACAGATTTGTTTACATCGGTTTGTTATATTGATGGCTGCGGCTGAACAGAAAAAAACTAATTTCTAATTTCTCATACTGTCTTCATGCGGCAGAACAGAAAAAAATACCATATTTCTAATTTCCGAATTTTTTCGATTTTTTTCCGATTTTCCGATATTTCCGAATTCGGAAACTTTTTTGATTTTCCGAAAAAATTGGATAGGAAATTGGAACAAATATTTTATTTCCGAAAAAATTGGAATTTTTTCCGAAAGGTCATTTTCCGATCCGATCCGGCCGAAACACAGCCCTAGTTTCTACCGAAATTGAATCATATAAATCTTTCTTGTTATGTGGTTCAGTCTAGTTTTCAGGAGTTTGTTAGGAATCTTTTTCCATATAATAACTTTTCTATCAAGTTGAAACTTAATGAAGTGCAAATATTAAATTTTATCACATATAATTGGGTGGGCATTTAGAGGTCTTACCTTTGTGCGATGGCAAGTGCCCTCGTCCAAGCTACGGTTGGTCTCGGGTTCGAGACATGGGAGCAGCCTCTCCATATATGGGGGTAAGGCAAGCCGACATTCGCCTCTCCCAAACCCGACATTCGCCTCTTCCAAACCCTGCAGTTAGATGCTTTGCAAACTTTCATTCATTTTAAAAACCAAGTTGAACTCTAAATAGGTACTAAGATTAAAGCCATTCAAACAGATTGGAGAGCGGGATATAGGGATTTCACCAATTTTCTTGAAACTCATTGTATTGTACATCATTCATCCTGCCCAAGAACACGAGCAAATTGGCATAACAGAGAGAGAAAAAAATCAGACATATTGAGGAAAATGGCCTCACAGTTCTAGCAAAGCTTCTTTACCACCTAAATATTGGGATGAGGCCTTAAGAACTGTTGTCTATATTATAAACCGTTTACCACTCCTATCTTCATGGTCAAACACCTATGACTACTCTTTTTAGCATTCAGCCTGATTACTCTTTTCTTCGAACTTTTGGATGCTCTTGTTTTCCCAATCTTAGGCCTTATAATAGACATAAGGTTGCCTGTATATCAGTTGAGTGAGCCTTTCTTGGATACAGCTTAATTTATAAAGGTCACATATGCTTAGACCCCACTGGTCGTATCTACATATCCAGAGATGTAATCTTTCACGAAAACTCTTTTCCTTTCTCTAAATCTCAAAATACCTCCTGTCAAATTCTCTATCGTTGCTACTCCAGGTCCTATAGCCATTCCACCAGTTTATTCTCGTCCATAACTTTTGTTCTTAGTTCATCTCATGTTCCACACTTGTCTTCTCCCATTCCCAATTCAGTACCTGATCTTACTCTTGATCCTATCTCGGTATCTGCTCTTAAATTTAATGACCAAACTCCTGATTTGACTGAACTAGTTTTATTACCTACGGCTTCTGTTTTTGTTCCAGCTTGTTCTCCTATGCAGGAACCAGCTCATAATATTCACCCTATGAGGAGTAGAGTTAAGGCAGGTATCTTCAAGCCTAAGATTTATCTCACTTCCCAAGAACCTAGTTCTGTTGATGAAGCATTATAGCAGCAACAATGAAAATCTGCAATGACTGATGAATTTTTAGCTCTCATGAGATATAAAACTTGGTTACTGGTTCCTCTTCCACCTAACAGGAAAGCTATAGGCTGCAAATGGGAGTTTAAGGGGGAAAAAATCCTAATGGCAGGGTTCAAAAGTACTAAGCAAGATAGGTTGCCAAAGGATTTCATCATATGGCAAGCTTTGAATTTACAGAAACCTTTTCACCAGTAGTTAAGCCTACTATTATTCGTATAATTCTTACTATTGTCTTGTCTAAAAAATTGAATAGTTTGTCTGCTGGATGTAAACAATGCATTCTTGAATGGTACACTTCAAGAGAGAGTATATATGGAGCAACCCCCTAATTTTATAGCTTCAAACTCAAAAAATCGTGTATTCAGTTTGCATAAAGCCCTTTGTGGCTTGAAGCAAGCCCCAAGGGCTTGGTTTGAAAAGTTAAATGATGCTCTTTTGGCTTCACTTCTGCAAAATCAGACCAGTCTCTCTTCTTTAGGCCCACTTCATCTCATACCGCTTATGTCTTGGCGTATGTAGATGATATTTTCATAACAGGCAGTTATTCAGCTGAGATTACTTCACTGATTCTCCATCTTAACCAACAGTTTGCTTTAAAGGATTTGGGAGAAGTTGATTATTTCCTTGGAATACAAGTCAAACATACTAGTGAAGGTTTTCATTTGTCTCAAAGCAAATAAATTTCAGATTTTCTCTGCAAAGCAAGAATGCAGAATTCTGATTGGAGAACGTTCGTCCAGTTTGGGGAATGATGTTTCAAATCCTCAACTATACCGAAGTATAGTAGGAGCTCTTCAACATGCAACTAGAAGGGCACTTGAGTGTAGTCTAAAATTTCATTTAGTGTTAACAGGGTCTGCCAGTTTATGGAGAATCCCTTGGAAGTTCATTGGAGGACTGTGAAGAGAATACTGAGATATCTCTTAGAGGGACACTTGACTGTGGTCTACATCTCAGGAAATCAACTAACTTGGATCTTGTAGGCCATTGTGATGCTGATTGGGCCTCGGATCCAGATAACAGGCGCTCTACACCAGTGGGTAATGTCTCTACTTGGGTGTTAATTTGGTTTCTTTGGCATTCAAAGAAACAAGCTACAGTTCCAAGGTCCAGTACAGAGACAGAGAATATAGGAGTCTTGCCAATCTGGTTGGAAAAAGTCACATGGAACAAATCTCTGCCTATCGAATAAAGAATTGTCCAGCCAAGAACAACAATCATATGGTGTGATAATCTGAGCACAGTGATGCCAGAGCACAATGATGCCAGCTGCCAATCCCATTCTCCATGCCAGGGGTAAACACATAGAGCTTGATGTGTACTTCATTAGTGAAAAGGTTGTTCAAAAAAGCTTAAATTCGTCATGTGCCTTCAGACATTCTTACCAAAGCAATTACAAGTTCTAGGTTTCTAAATATACGTAACAAACTCAGAGTAGAGAAGTTATCTGCCCTGAGTTTGAGGGGAGCTATATATATGAGGAGGGTGTTTTACTGTTCGTAGACAAAACACAAATACAACTCGCGGTCCAGTTTTCTCCAACAATTCAATCAACAATCTAATGGTTGACATTATGCTCCCGCTTAAACCACGCCACTTTAATTCTAACCATTTTAGTATTGCTATACCCATACACACCTGCCCTTCACACTTTCCAAGATGACCTCGCTCTCTCTCATCTTTCTCACTTTCTAAAAAAAACTCAAAGATGGTTCCCCTTTAACTCTCTTCCTCCTTGAGTCTCACCCGATTTATCATCCATCTCTCTCTCTCAGGATCACCCGCTACACCACCTAAACCCAAATCACCTAGAATGTTGATTGTGTTTCTCTTTTCAAGTTTCATTAATACATGTTCAAGTTTTTCTTTTTTTGTTTTCTTTAAACAGGGAATTTGACTTTAAATGGTAAACATTCTCCTTCTGAACATTGGGCTATGTTTTTTGTGTTGTTTTGCACATCTGATGTTCGTTAAATGGTTCCAAGAGTTTATAATTAGTTTTTACCACTGATCTCTTAATAGGTTTGCTTATGTTAGAAGTACTATGGTGCGATGGCAAGTCCCCTCGCCCAAGCTACAATTGGTCTCAGGTTCGAGACATGGGAGCAGCCTCTCCATATATCTATGACGGTAAGACCTGCCGACATCCGTCTCTTCCAGACCCTGCAGTTAAGCGAGAGCCTTGTGCGCTGGGTACGACCTTTTTTTTTATGTTAGAAGTATAATGTGCTTGTTTTATAAAATTATTTGTCAAAGGTGTGTAGTTGCCTATTGCTTGAATACACAGTCCATGACCATGAAGCTCCGTGAAGCTGCCCTACCAAAACTACTGTTGAAAATTGTATTACACAGCTAATTCAATTGTATAAGGTTTTGAGTATTATTTGAATTGTAACCGAAACAAGGTCTGTAACTGTTAGATCTAGGTTTTTGTACAGGGTTTCATTTCATTTTTTCTTTTTATAGATCTATTTTTTTATACGGATTTCCTTCCAATAGTTCATACTGATTTTTTTGTTGGATTTAACTTTATGATTTGGGATACAAAACAGATTTAAGAAGTTTCTATCGGTTCGAACAACACTCTTTATCTTTTTTAAATGTAGTTTTAA
Source organism: Sambucus nigra (assembly GCA_949130495.1). NCBI lineage: Eukaryota > Viridiplantae > Streptophyta > Magnoliopsida > Dipsacales > Adoxaceae > Sambucus > Sambucus nigra. The sequence continues at coordinate 28,189,742 of OX422219.1, read as the reverse complement.
TACTACGATTCATCAATTTCAGCCTTTTAGATATGGAGAAAGTGCAAGTCTATTTGGGTGTATAATATTAGATTTTGTTTTTTATTCTAACACTACTATTTTGTTTCTTCTTAAATGCAGTTTTTGGAATAGAAAATAAAAGGCATATGAGATATGATAGATAGTAATCTACAAGATGAACTTTGCTTCAAGTTTTTTGAGAGGTAATGCGTATAAATTCCATTCACTCATACAAGATGAAGTTTGCTTTAAGTTTTTGAGAGGTAATGTGTATAAATTCCAATCACTAATATTAATCTACATAGTTCTACTGTTTTAGTTGTTTTCACAGCTCTGATTTAGTGGATTAGATTTCTGTTTGTGTATAGCTTTCAGTTGAGTTCGGCTTTGTAGAGCTAAGTGGTTTCTAATTTACAGATTTCTATTTGTTTTGTTGAAACACAAATTTGTGTAAATTTTGGGATTTATTTATCAGGGTCTTCGTGTCATAGAGCTGTTGTGTGCGTATTTTTATGATGATTCTTTAAAGGAATTGTGATTTCTGTGGATTTTGTCTCTGTATCTATTTTGTATTAAGATGCTCCGTTTTCACATCTATAGTGAGTAAATTTGGTGCTGATTTACAAGGTATCATGTTTTGTATTTCATCGGCAGATTCATGGTAACACGAATGAAGAAAGCTTGCAATTGGTGTGAGTGTTAATCTGTACTACACATGAGGATCGTTATATTTCCAGCAGTAATATATTAATGCTTTCTGCGTATATAGGATGTAAAGTCTTGGTGAACTTGAAAATCCTGCTCTTTACATTGTTTTCCTTTACTTCTGTACTAGGTAGGCTTCTCATATATTGTCATGTCCTTTTGGTAACGACAATAATGTTATTGAAGTTTGACAATTTGATGACTCGTTTTATGTGTTTTTTCTCAAATTTCTGTTTGTGCCTTTTTAGCCTCTTATTTCTGTAAGATAAGTGTCTTATTTTCAAATCTGTGGATATGTTCAAGGATGCATAATTTTTGGTTTAGTGATTTTTACCTAAGCACCTTACTAATAATTGTATTGGAGTATACTACCTCGCATTATAGAGATATCAAAGTTTAAATGCTACTATTATTAAGGTACGTAAGTTTGAAAAGGCCTTTATGGTTTGTGTATGCTTTTTGTAAAGTCAGTTAAGCAGATAAATTAGTAACATGTGGTGTTAGTATTTGTTATATGTATACCTCAAATGCATTCATGAACTAATATATTTAGTAATTAATAATGGTTTGTCGTCCAATTGCCCTAATCTCTAAATTCTTTTTATGTTAAGAGCAGTTTCTCTCACATAATTTAATGGTTTTGGAGTTACAAGTGGAGAAATCTCGGAAAATGTGGAATTCAACTACATGAAAATATTGGTGTGATACTCTGTTTCGACAAGATAAACTCAAGATTATGTTAAGATATTTTGTTTGGCACCATATAAGTTCACAAACTCATTTTATTGTTGTTATAATAGGCCACCTTTGTCATCAATGGTTCTTCAATAATTATCTACAAACGTTCTCTCAAGTTTTTTGCCGATGTGTAGTTCAAGATAGGTTCTTCTCATAATTTTTTTCTTTTTTACATGTTATGTTTTTAATGAATGAAATATAACGGGGTCCTTATTTTTATAATAGTGGGGGTGTAGGGTGGAAATTTTTTCAAGGCATTAATTTTGATATCATGGGTCTTGGTTTTACAATATACTGCTGCCAATTTGTTTGTTAAAAAAAGAACATGTTTTAGAATCAACTACAATTTCCATGGCAAATGGTCCCTATCAAATAAGTCTTAAGTGAATTTGTTTCAAAAACCTTATATTGTGTGAAGTTTATAATCAAGATCAACTATAACTAAATTCATTCTAAAAACTTGAATCATGAGAAGTTTTTAATTTAAACCAACTACAACCATGCTCATTTTCAAAACTTAAATTTTATTTTAGTTGATTAAGTTAGGGTTACCCATGTAGCAGGAGGGGTTAGTGTTGTGGTTATAGAGAAAAAATGGAGTGTGTACAAGTAGTAAGTGGGGTGGGATAATTCCTTGTGTTGTAGGTTTTTGGGTAGCAAAGAAAATAAAATGAGTTGTTGAGGAGGATGACGATAGTGTTCTAGTTTTGGGGTGGTGTTTGAATGGAATGCAGAAACATTATGTGCCAAAATTCAAAAAAGGTTTATAAATGAAAAAGTATTCAAATTACTCAACCGTGACATATCACCATGTGACATGTGTTGGAGTTTATGTAATTGTTTACAAAACCAAATTATATTTACATGTAAATTTTTAAATCTATATAATATTTTGCTATGTGTTTTCAAAACTAAGGTGTTAACATTATCTAAAAATCAGAATCTAAAAATCATATTTGGTTTTTGAGTTTTGGGTTAAAAGTTCATATTTTCCTACATATATCAATGACAATTACAATTGATATCAAGTTGTGATACATTTGAGTCATTTCCCTACATATATCAAGTTGTGATACATTTTATAGTTGATATAGTTGATATATGTTGATTCTGTGAGTATGGACCTATTTCTGAGTATCATTTGCCTTCTATACTACCAACATCAAAATGTAAATGCTAACAATATCATTTGAGGTGTATTTTTTCAGGTATGTTTATTGGCTGAAAAATTATATTGGTGTTTGTTTATGTAAATGTGAGAAGCGGAGGACTCTAAGGGGTATCTATTTTGAAGGTGATTGATTCTCCAACATGGTTTGTACTCAAGCTCGGAACTTTCTGAAACAATTTATTCTGGAATCAATTTGTGGTATGCTTCTATTAAACTCATGTGTGCAGGGTCAAGACATCTATTTGGGTTACTGGCGGTTGCATCTGACTTTATGATGTACAAGTCTAGCTAGATGGTGAAGGTTCTCTATTTTCATAATAGATGTTGCTTTTGATCTATTCCTTTTTCAGTAGATTATTTAGGGACAGCTGTTAACGGATCTTGAAATTAAGTACCTTCTGTTTGATGAAATCAAATGAATATTATATGTTCATGAATATAATTTGTGTTTATTTTGTATCAATCCTTATACAGTTTACCATCTACTTAGGTGTGAGTACAAGAAATATCACAATAAAGAGATCTACGAAAGCAATCACAAAGAACAAAAAGTAAAGATCACACACACAACAACGATGTACGTGGTTCGGCACCTTACCTCCGTCCCCAGAGAGGTTACCGTTTTATTACGGTGTCTGTCAATATTTCAGGTTACATCCCTTTGCCCCGAGTCAGGATGTACAATTTATAGGTGCATCAAAGTAGAGGTTGAGTTGTCCAAGGAACTCAATTAACCACGTTGAATATATCAAGGAGCACCTGAATATCTCTTCCGAGATTTTTGGTAACTGATTTGACTATATCCATAGGTCTTCTAATACGTTTGAAATACTCTTATGATTTGGGTCGGGCAGCGCTTTAATTAATCCGGGCTGGTCGGCTACTCTCATGGATCTTGTTAAATGGGTTCCCACAACTGCCCCTAAAATCTTTAGTCTGATAATTTGGGCCAACAGATTTTAAACAAGTCCAAGGCCCAAGGCTTGGAATAGTGTTAAAACCGGCATGGCACATTTGTAATTTGTGAGGACTGATGGGGGTCCGCTAGTCCTTAGGAGAAAATGAAGCGTTGAGATCTTCTTGGGAAGCGTAACTCATCATTTGGGATATTTGAAATTTGCTTATAAGCTTCCCTTCTTGTTTTCTACTTCAAAATCAGAGCTTTTCCTCTTCAGTGATCTTTCAAAGCTTCATCAATACTTGTAAGTTCCAGTTCTAACTTTTCTTTAATTCTTCTCTTCTGCGAAATATCTTGTAACTGTAGCTAGGCTTTTGTTGATAATGGTGATGCTTGATAATAAATCCGTTCCTGAGTATAGAAAGTGTTATGGTATTCCTGACTGGGTGGATATCGAGTGTTCTCTAATTCCCCAAAATGTTCGTACCATAGAAGATGGTCACTGGATTCATACTCTTTTGATTTCTCAGGGAGGTTTAACATTTCCTCCCAATCCTCTTTTTCTAAAATTCTTTTAAGTATTTTGAGATCATCCCCGCCCAATGTTCTCCAAATGTTTGGAAGATTGTCAAAGGGGTACATAGGATAAACGAACTGTATGGCACCAATTTAGGGCTTGCTGAGATTTGCTATTGTTATTCCTTTTCGCGCAGAAGTGGGGGCAATTTGTACTTGAAGGCAAGAAGTACTGATAGAGCCCTGGTGGAGAATCTGCCCGACTCCCATAAGGATTACTGGTTCGAAGGTTTCAATGCTAGGAATTGACAATATCCTCCCCAACCAGAGGGCGTAAGGTACAGGGGACCTCGGATCCCTACTACCTTTGGGAAGGAATATATAGGTTGCTAACACTATCTTTTTCTTCCTTCTTCACTTGCTTGTTCCTCTTTGTGCCTTTTCTGATATTTTCTCTACTTGCTTTGCAGCTAAGGATAAGAACCAAGAGCCTGCTCCCCGTGAACTTAGAGTCACTGATCTTCTGAAAGCTTGGAAAGTTAGGGATACGCTTGTTGACGGCGAGCATCCCCAATCGGCTTCTAGTCTGCTGGAGTATAAGAACACCACTACCAGTTTCATTGCTCGGCCAGTAGATACCATCCCCAATTTGAAGGTTCTAGAGGAGGAGGTTGGTGGCCCTTCTGAGCCTATCCAGCTAGAAGAAGCTAGAAGAAGAAGGGGAAGAGGAAGGAGAGGAAAAAGAAGAATGTGAAGAAGAGGGATCAGAAGAAGATAGCGAGGAAGTAAGTGAAGAGGAAGAGGAAATGGCCTCACCTAAGAGAAGGTGTTTAATCATTCAGGATGATGATGATGATCTGCTATCTGATCGGATCAAGTCCTTGAAGAGGAAGGAAGGAGACTCCCCTATGGCTGGTGGTTCCAAGCTGGGAACCAAGGGGCAGGAGAGCGAGGTAAAGAAGAGGAGCAGAGAAAAAGAGAGAGGATAGAAAGAGAGAAGAAGAGGGCACAGACCTTAAAGGCCCCTACTGTGCCTTCTTCCCTTGTTATTGTTGAGGGGTCAAGTGTTGCTAACACTCCCCAGCTTTCCCTTACGGTGCTAGAGGGGGCAGTGCTCGCCGCTGATCGCGAGCAGTCAATGAAGATGGAGTCTGACCAGTTGGCCCTTAAGTCCGCCCAAGGGCTTGCATTGGTAAGTCCCTCTCTCTATATGCTTCTCTGGTTCTTTTTCTGAATTTTCCTAAATTGACCCATACCTCTTTCTTCATTTTGCAGTTTATTTCTGATTTCACCACTTTGCTGCGTGGTCGGGCCGACCAGTCGAAGAGAAATACCGAGCTGGAAAAGTCTTTAAAAAACTCTGATAAGGCTCTGGACGATGCTAAGGCTGCTTTTTGAGCAAGAGAAGCAGAAGGCCCTGGACGCCCTTAAGGAGCAGTTGGCGAAGGAGTTGGCCGACCTCCAGGCTGCCTATGGTTTGGTGGTCACCGACAAATTAAATGCGGCCGAGGCAAATAAGAAGTTGACTGCCAAGGTCGAAAGCTGGAGGGAGAGGCTACGACCGTCCGGGAAAGTGGTTACAATGAAGGCTGGAAGGTAGCGTACGATGATGCCGAACGCCAGATAGCCTATGTTCGCCAAGTGGGTTTTAAGAAAGGTTGGGATCAAGCCTTGGTCGCTACTGGAGTTCCTGCTGATTCGTACATGTTTACTCAGCACATGCCATGCCCCAATCCCATGGATGTTGAGGACCCTCAGGTTGGCCAACCTGTTGTTCGAGCTGAGATGGAGCCGATTGATCCAGCCGCAGGAGATCTTCCCGTTGACCAAGCTGCGAGAGACCTTTGTGCGATTGTGGTCTCTAGCGACCACGCTGCCCGGGACTGTGAAAAGGGCGAAGGGCCAACTTCTTCCGAGCGGGTGTAAATCCTTAAGCTTGTAGGATTTCTGTTTTTTCCTCTTTTTTCTTTTGGTTGATGTTGCATTGTAATTTCTCCATACTTGTACCGGCTTATGCCCGACTTTAATTTAATGGAAGAAACAACTTTTCTCTCTTGCTTACATTGTCTTTTGCTTAGTGTTCTCTGTTACTGATGTTTGCCGATATCTATTACTCGTCTTGTTGATTGTAGCCCATTGATCCAGACGAATATATTCCTCTTGATTCTTGATTGAGGCAAATTCTAGGATCGAACATCAACGTCCAGGCTCGCAAAGCTTTTATAAAGATCTGCAAATCATTGTACACAAGAACTCAGCAACACAAGGATCAGGCTGATATGGTCGCCAAATTAAAAGACAAAGTTGAAGAGATGGAGGAGATTGGAGCCTCAGTTCAGGAGGAAGTGGATCCCTTGAAAGCCAAGCTCCTGGATGCCACTGAAGTCAATCAAGTGGGGGAGTTAATTCAAAGAGAGAATGATGAACTGAGGAGGAAAGTTGCTCGACTAAAGGAGAACACTCCATCAGGGCCCTCTCTAGTGCTGCGATGATCTTCTTCATCATCAACTGGGATAGCTCGAGCTGAAAACCAAGCTCTACAGAGGGAAATTGCTGAGCTGAAGGGAGACGTCCAGTGAGCTTATGTGATCACTGCTTTATGTGATCGCTGTTGGGCTTCAAAGAGATGTGACAGGGCTGAGGCATCTAATCCGAATGGGACCTCGACAGGCTTGGGCAGATCGTTATGACTAAGGCTGGACTGACGCCCCAGCAAGATTGAAGGAAGCAGAGGACCTTGCTTTTGCCCGGGGATAGCTCAGTGCCCTTAGGGAGGTGAAAACGCCTAAGGAGTCTAACCTGTGGTACAAGTACCAGATCGATTGTCCAGCCAACCGCACAACCCTTTTTCGAGGAACGACAAGTGAATCCCAATAGATGTTATCCATGTCCGGCTTCTAAAGCATTACTTCAAAGAGAGTGAAGAAGAGTTCGTCCCACACCCAGACGATGGTGGGAGAGCGCGTGTTGCAGACTACCTTGCTCGTCCCCCTGGACCATCATAAGTCTCTTGTTTATCTTTGGTTTTTGTCGTGAATGTAACTTCTTATTATAGTGAATGAAAAGAAGTGTTATTTATCAATTTCTAATGTTTTGAGCCTTTGCTGACTAAACATGCATTATTGATTTGCTAATCAACGTATTTGTCGACCACATAATACTGACTGACCACTCTGGGCCCTTTGTTTTCCAAGTGGACTAGTACTTAGGTTTTATCATTTTGAGCTTCTTAGAATACTAAATGGTTTTAAGAACTAGTGTTAGCCATGTATTGTTATGTGTTAGAACATTCTAACAGTCCAATGTGCCTTAGCAGTATCATTCCATCTTCTTTACCTTTTAGGTTGTGTCGTCACACTTCCTTAGGCCTAAGTAAGATGATGGCGAGAATGTACCTGTTAGATGGGCCATCCGCCCGGACAAGCTTTTTGCGACCAACCTAAGTTGCCTTTATTGCCTAAGGGTCCCTTGTAGGGATTTCGTTGTTGCCGGGGCAACTCAAGAGGTCTCTTGTGTAAGTTGTGTTTGTAACAAGGAGTTGAAACGCTTCTATTGATTTGTTATAACCACTTCGGCACGTGAGGTTCCCTGATTGAAAACAAGTTGGTTCACTTTGTTGTAACCCCAGGAGTTCAGCCGTGCACGAAGGAGTTATCGTTTGGAAAGGGTGAGTACTAATGAGATGCAATCAAGAAGAATTAAGCAGCCAACATATCATATCAAAACACGAGGGCCAACTGGCCTTTATTTATGGAATAATAACTAGGAAGCAACATAAGTTTGAAAATGAAAATTTGCTTAAACTAAATGTGCTAATCAGAAGATGAAGAAGACTAAAAGTAGAACTTCTTGAGATTGGATGTGTTCCAGGCTCTTGGTATCTCCCTACCCTCCAGCGTTTCCAAGTGATATGCTCCTTGAAGGTCGTCCCTTATCACCCTAAAAGGTCCTTCACAGTTTGGTCCCAGCTTGCCATCTGATGGTTTTACGGCACTGCCGAGGACTTTCCTTAGGACATAGTCCCTTATTAGAAACTTTCTCGGATTTACTTTCTTGTTGTATTGCTTGGCCAGTTGCTGTTGGTAGGAGGTCAACTTGATCAAGGCCAGTTCTATTCGCTCGTCTGCTAAGTCAAGTTCAGTGCATAATGCATCATCATTAAGGCCTTGGTTGACCAAGGTGGTTCTCATAATAGGAAGACCTACTTCCAGAGGGATGATAGCTTCCATTCCATATGCGAGAGCAAAGGGTGTTTCCCCCGTTGGTCTCCTGGGAGTGGTACAGTAAGTCCATAAAACATGAGTCCACCCATGCACCCTTAGCTCTTTCCAACCGCTTTCATAGTCCATCGAGCATGGTCTTATTGGAAGCCTCTGCATGTCCATTACTTCGGGGATATGCTACAGAACTAAAGTGGTGTTTGACACCATGTTCATCACAAAAATCTTAAAAGAAACTACTTTCAAATTATGTGCCATTATCGGTGATGATAGTCCTTGGTACCCCAAAGCGTGTCACGATGTTCCTCCAAATGAACCTGGTCATATCTAAATCGGGAATGTTCGCCAGTGGTTCTGCCTTTACCCATTTGGTGAAGTAATTTGTGCCTACCAGCAGATACTTGCGATTTTCCAGATGCGATAGGTAGTAATTCCACTATGTCCAGTCCCCATTGCGCGAACGGCCATGGGCTTGTTAGTGACTTCATGTCGCTGGCGGATTGGTGGATCATTGGAGAGTGCTTCTGACACTTCTTACACTTACGAACGTAAGCACCTGCGTCTTTTGCATATGAGGCCACCAGTAACCTTTCTTAATTGCTCGAAAGGCCACAGATCTCCCTCCTGCCTGACTCCCACAAATTCCCTCATGAAGTTCGCCAAGTACTTGCTCAGAGTCATGTGGGTGGACACATTGGAGATAAGGACATGTGAATGACTTCTTGTAGAGCTTCCCCTCTGGGGAGAGATACAAGCGAGCAGCCTTGACCCTTACTTGATGGGCCGACCTCTTGTCATCGGGAAGTATGTTGCTCCGTAGATAATTGATGATGGGATCCATCTAGGCCTGTGTTTCGGCCGGATCGGATCGGAAAATGTCTCTTCGAAAAAAAATTCGATTTTTTCAGAAATAAAATAATTATTCCGATCCGATTATTTCGAAAAATTAAATAAAAATCTGAATTCGAAAAAATCGAAAATTCGCAAAATATATTAAAAATCTAAAAATTTCGAAAATTTCAAATTTTCAAAAAAATAAAACAAAGAAAATGGCTTAACCCAACATGTAAACACATGATGATTTGGGCCATTTTTTCATTTGTTTAGAAGTTAAGAGGATACTCTCCTTTTTATAGAGCACAATTTGGAGCCCTCTCCCTCTCTCAACCGATGTGGGATATGGGAAACTTTAAAAAAAACGGAAAAAAAAATTGAAAAAAACAAAAATAAATCGAAAAAAATCGAAAAATTCGGATCGGCAGAGTTTCGAAAAAATCGGATAGGAAAAATCGAAAAATCAAAATTCAGAATTATTTTCGATTTTCGATCCGATTTTTTTCGTAAAAATCGAAAATTCGGAAATCGGCAAAACTAAAATTTCATTCCAAATTCGGAAAAATTCGGATAGGAAATTGAAAAAATCGAAAGTTCGGGAAAAAAAAAAAAAAAAAAAAAAAAAAAACTAGATCCATCCAACTGTGGCCTTATCTGCGAGGACTTACTCGACTACGACTGTCTGGTCAATACTTGGCTGCGTGAAGAACTCTCTCTGAATAGTTCTCCTCAGGTTGGAGTCAATTGTTGAGCTTAAGGCCACTAAGGCATCGGCGTGACTATTCTGCCCTCGAGGGAACTGTTGAATGTCCACTTTCTCTAACCCTGCCATAAGTCCTTTTACCACAGCGAGATAAGCTGCCATCCTATCATCCTTGGCTATGAAGTCCCTGCTTACTTGCTTGGAGACCGGTTTGGAGTCACTGAATACGTGAAGGCGCTTTGCCCCTAGCCATTTGACCTTGCGCAAGCTAGCGATCAGTGCTTCGTACTCAGCTTCGTTGTTGAAGGCCTCAAATCCCAATCTGATTCCTTGCTCAATCACAGTGTCTTCTGGGGTGATGAGAGCGATCCCTACTCCTGCCCCCTTGGAATTGGAGTTGGAGGCTCCATCAACGTATCGGGTCTAGTCCCTAGACTATGCTTCCTCATTCGTTGACTGCTTCGCTTCCGATTGGTCGAATGGTTGGTCTCTTGTGAATTCAGTAATAAAGTCTGCTAAGACTTGCCCCTTAATCGTTGTTCTTGGTTGGAAGTGGATATCAAATCTCTCAAGCTCGACCGACCATTTTGAGAGTCGCCAGGAGCGATCAGCTTTCCACAGGACAACTTTGAGAGGGTAGGAAGTGATTATGGTTATTGAATGGGCTTCAAAGTAATGCTTCAACTTCCTTGAGGCGACTACCAGCGCATAGGCGAGTTTCTGCATCCAGAAGTGTCTTGCTGGCGTAATAAACTAGGCGTTGGCCTCCTTCCTTTTCACATACCAGAGCGGATCTTACAGCGTGGTCGAATACTGCAAGGTAAAGATACAGCGGGTCTCCATCATTTCAAATTATCAATAGGGGTGGTTTGCTAAGGTAAGATTTGAATTCTTCCAAAGCTTTCGAACAGTCATTGTTCCATATGAGCCCTCTGTCCTTCAAAAACTGAAAGAATGGTCGACAGCGTTCCGTAGATCTCGAGATGAAGCGGTTGAGCGCTGCAAGCATACCAGTGAACTTTTGAACATCTCGCAACGTCTGAGGAGGCTAGACTCTTATGATAATGTCGATCTGATCCGGAATGGCCTCAATTCCTCTCTTACTAACAAGGTAGCCCAAGATCTTTCCTGACTGAACACCGAATGAACACTTACTTGCATTAAGCTTCATCCGGTACTTCCTGAGGATCTCAAAAGTTCTAGCTAAGTCTGTGAGGTGATCGCCTTTGTCCTTGCTTTTGACTAGCATATCATCGATGTAGACCTCCATAGTGTCTCCCATCTATCTCTTAAACATCTTGGCGACCAATCACTGATAAGTCACCCCTATGTTCTTTAAACCGAACAGCATAACTTTGTAGCAGTATAACCCAATGGGGGTTATAAAAGACATTTTATCCTGATCAGGTCCGAACAAAGGAATCTGGTGGTAGCCAGAGTATGCGTCTAGGAAGCTCATTCTCTCGTGTGTTGTCATAGTGTCAACCAATTGATCAATTCTAGGAAGTGGGAAGTTGTCTTTGGGACATGCTCAGTTGAGGTCTGTGAAATCAATACAGACACTCCAATTATCGTTGCTCTTGCGTACCACCACTGGGTTGGACAACCATTCGAGGAACTGTACTTCCCTAATGAATCCTGCATCCAGTAGTTTTCCAAATTCGTTCTCCACCGCTTTAGCCTTCTCGGGAGCTGTTCGGCGAGCCTTTTGAGTGATCGGCTTGAAGGCTGGATCAGCGTGCAAGCGATGGCAAGCTACTTGGGGATCAATTCCCGACAAATCGTATGGCTCCCAAGCGAAAACATCTAGATTGCTTCTGAGAAAGGTAATCAACTCCATTTCTCGATCGGCGAGCGTGGTCCCGATTAGAAATTTCCTCTCTGGCTGGTTGTCATCGGCTACAATTTCTTCCAAGCTTTCAACGACCTTGTCGGTGGGGTGGACCCTGGTCTCCTCCACCCCTGGTCGGCCGTACCGTAATTGATATTTGGAGGGTACAACCCCCTCCTGGACTTCCTCCTTAGCATCCTTTACCTCCTTCTTTTCCTTCTTGGGTGAATGGTCGCGATAAAGCACTTCCTGGATGTGACCTGGTCGCCGCGGATTTCGACCACGTCCCGGTCGGTAACACACTTCAGCTTTTGCTAGTTGGTGGATGGTACGGCCTTCATGGCATGGAGTCAGCCTCTGGCCAAGATAGCATGATATGGGGACTCAATGTCCACCAATAAGAACTCAATTAGCTTTGAAATATTTCTTGCCCAGACCGGCAGGACTATCTTTCCCAGCGACATCGTGATCCTCCCTGCAAAGCCGACTAACGGAACTGTGGCTTCCTTGAGGTCGGCGATGTTTACCTTCAGTTTGTGGAACAATTCCAGGTACATCACTTCTGATGAACTCCCCTGGTCCACGAGCAGCTTGTCAACGTCCCAATTGGATATTTTGAGCGTGATCACCAATGCGTCATGGTGTGGGGTTTTTACCCCGACCAAATATTTCTCGATGAAAACGATATGCTTGGTGTAGTCGACATCCTCTGGTCGCCGACTCTTACATGCCTGGGCTTTGGCAGGGTCAATCTGAAATGCCTCCATGACAGCGGTGACCTTCTTCAACTCCATCCGAATAGCATTTCCTTGGATTTGCTTAAGATCCGATGCCCTGTGGGTTACTGCAAACTCATGCCCTGTATCATCGTCAAGGAGGTTGTCCGGTTTCTGGCCGCCATTGGCTGCGACCTTATCTGTCTTCTTCTCGATGTACTCGTTGAGGTGCCAAGTGTGAGCCAGCTCTTCCAAGTGTAAGCCTTGCAATTTTCGATCCTGTGGCCACCCTCCTTGTGGAACGCGCATCTCAGCGCATTGTTTCTTTTTGTTGGGTCACCACCCATCTTTTTGGGCCACCACTTGATGTATGGTTCGTCTTCGATCTTGCTCGGTATCTTGTAAATAGATTCCTTGAAGACTGTGTTAACATCCTGGAACGCCTTGGAGGGATCAGCCTTGTTCCCATTTTTTCCCCCGTTCTTGCTTGCTTTCTTAGGAGTATCATTATTGTCTCCTCCCTTATTCATTTTCGCTCGACCATTTTCCCCTGCATTAAGATGGACCACATCCTCGACTTTGGCGTATTTTTCAATACGAGCCATAAGATCGTCGATGGTACTAGCCTCTTTCTTAGTTAGGGATTGGTGCAGCAGTAACGTGGTCGGCAGGCCAATTTTGAAGGATGCAACTGCAGCTTGCTCCGAGCAGTCCTCCACTTCATTGAAATTTCCCAATACCTCTTGGCGTACTCGCAAAGATTCTCTTGTGGCTTTTTCCTCATCGTAAGCAGTGCATCCATCCGTTTGGGATGGGAACTGCTGGTTATGAAGCGAGCGGTGAAGAGCTCTGCTAGGGCCTTAAAGTTTCTGATAGACCTGTGTGGTAGCTTCTCGAACCACTTTTGTGCTACGTCATGTAGGCTAGAAGGAAAAATTCGACACATCAACGCGTCGTTGTGGCTCCACAGAGTCATGGCCTGCCTGTACTGTCGAACATGGTCGATGGGATCAGTCTTCCCATCATAAGTCTTCCCATCATAAATCTTGAATCTGAGGATAGCAAATTTCTTTGGGGGTTCTTCCTCTTCGATCGCCCTCGAAAAAGGGGATTTCATCTGGATATTGAGAGCTCTCCTAGCTAACTTCCTTGTAAATCTGGCTCCTCGATGGGCTGGATGTTGACCAGAGTCCTAATATCCTCATTCTGTCGATCATTGCTCCTGTGGCGCCTCTCAGACTGACCATGCTCCAATCGATCATGCTCCGACCTGTCACGTTCAATTCTATCCTAGTCGCGTCTGGAGCTCCTCCCTCGGCTGCGAGTATTACTCACCTGAGTACTAAGAGTCCTATTGCGACGTTTCCTTGTTTCTCTGTGGAGATCTCTCTCCATTCTCTCAAGTCACCTTTGTAGGTAAGCATTCTCTTCTACCTGGAGGCGTGTGGCCTCCTCCTGTTCTTGAAGCTTGGCTTCGTAAGCGTCGACCAACCTGGAGATCTGAGTAGACCTAGGTGGTCCTTGGCTTTCTTCGGAAGGTTGCCTTTCCTGGCGGAACCTTGGATTCTGTGGCTGGCGAATCTCAAGACCTAACCCTGGGGTGGGTAGGCTCTTCCTGCACATCGCCAATTTGGGGGAGATTGTTGTTGTGGTGAGACATGAAGGCTTTCTGTTTGTGAAGATTCTCGTAGGAAGAGAAATCAATTCCTATAGACGGCGCCAATTGTGAGTACAAGAAATATCACAATAAAGAGATCTAAGAAAGCAATCACAAAGAACAGAAAGTAAAGATCACACACACAACAATAATGTACGTTGTTCGGCAACTTGCCTACGTCCATGGAGCGGTTACGGTCTCTTTCAATATTTCAGGCTACATCCCCTTGCCCCGGGTCAGGGTGTACAATTTACAGGTGCATCAAAGTAAAGGTTGAGTTGTCCAAAGAACTCAATTAACACGTTGAATATATCAAGGAGCACCTGAATATCTCTTCCGAGATTTTTGGTAAATGATTTGACTATATCCGTAGGTGTTCTAATACATTTGAAATACCCTTCTGATTTGGGGCGGGCAGCGCTTTAATTAATTTGGGTTGGTCGGCTACTCTCATTAGCCTTGTTAAATGGGTTCCCACATTAGGTATGAACTAAGGTTGTTAGTAGGTACATTTTGGTAGTGAATTGGGCAGAGTAACTATATGATTTGTAATTTGGGTATGCATAAATGGTTGATGAGATTATAGTTAACATGTGTTGTTTGTTAAGAGCCTTTTGCTCTCTTGGTCTCTATACAGGGGTTTAATATCATCATTGTCTCTTTAATTGAATTTTAGTTGGGTATACTTGATTTTGAATTTGAGTTTGCTATTTAATTTGGTATGCCTTTTTTATTGGCGTCTATTGTAGAAGCAATGTAGTGTAAAAACAAGTACGTTTGGAAAATAAAACTATCACCGTGTTTTAATAGAATTCATGTGGGTGCTCTAATTATAGGAACGCACTGGGTAACGGAAGCATCAGATGCAAGAAAAATGTTTGTCGCAGATACGATGAGTGTTTTGGGCACCATACACGGGCATGCCGTATACACATTGCATTGGTGTACCAAAAGAGTAACCGAGACACTTGTAATCAAACAAATTTATAATTGTGTAGTGGATACTTTGGAATACATAAAATGTTCTTGTATTTTCTTTTATGATCATGAATTGTATTGCACCGTGCCATCGGCACGGGTACACCCTAGTCAAGAGATAGCAGAAGTTAGTTTCTGAGTCAGTTGGTTTCAGTTATACACGTGACTTTATATTAGTGACTTGAGTTGTTAAATTTGTTAAAGTCTTGTGTACGTGTGTACATATACATACACACACACACACACACACACACACACACACATATATATATACTAGTTGTGCCCACGTGCGTTGCACGTGTTTGATGGACTTGAAAAAATGGGGAAGGTTGGAGATTTCCTAGGCCTATTTCGTCTTATTTGATTGACTTGGCTAATACATCTATGGTTCCTAACTGGAATATGATGGACAAGACTACTTGGCTAATTTATGAGAATGGGAAGTTTAATGTGAGAGATACTTATAATGAATTGAGAGACAGAAAACAAAAAGTGAGGTGGGCTGATGCAATTTGGTTTACAAAAAGAGTTCCTAGATGTTCTTTTATCATGTGGATTGCGTGCCACAATAAGATGTGGACCAGAGATAAACTGAAAGAGTGGGGATATGTTAATGAAGATATGTGTGTGCTTTGTGGTACTAATACTGAGAATCGAGACCATTTATTTTTTGAATGTGATTTTTACTGGAAGATTTGGGAGAAAGTAATAAAATTTAATGGGTGTATTAGGGAGATTAAAAGCTTTGAAGAAGAGGTGGAGCTAATCAACACAAGAAGTAAGAACTTCAGTATAATAATGCAGAAGATTAGTATGTCTAGTACTATGTATTTCATTTGGAGAGAAAGAAATGATCGTATCTTTAAAAACATTCAGATGGATAAAGGGAAGATTTTTCAATTGAGAAGATGATTCAAAATGCAACATGCAAGTGGAGAAACATAATCAGAAACATGGAGAACTGGGAAATAGTTACGAAGTGGGGTCTAAATGAAAATATTATGTCCTAAGATGTTTGATCTATGCAATTGTAGGATAAAGATTCTTAGCTTGGGTTTGATAGTTTGTATCCTTGGGCCTTCAATTAGATGTGATTTGCTGACATGCAGAGGTGTGTGGTTCAGTAGGTGAGTTTTGCCTGATGTGGTTTTGTTGCCTCAATGGAGTCTTCACCAGGTGTAGTTTTTTTTTTCTGATTGTTGTTCTTAAGACTTGGATACTGTGGTGGTGGTTTGAAGTTGATATTCATTATATGTTTTGTTGACTCCAGGTGATGATTCAGTATGGTTACATGGTTAGGAATGCTTTAGTTTCTTCTATCTGGATGTTGTTTTCTTGCTGTGAGAGAGATTCATGTATTTGGCTTATGGTTTTTGTGGTTTTATAAGATTTTGGTTAGTTTTGCCTGAATGGTTTGCTAGTGGTGAGGACACGTGCAATATCATGTTAATGGGTTGTGCTAATGGTTTTGTAAAACCATGGGCAATGTGTCTTGTATCTGTAGTGGGTCTTGGGCGGGTTTTATTTGTTTGTCTTAGTTTAGTTGGTTCCTGAAAAAAAATAATATTTATCCCAAACTAATGGTCACTTTTTAAAAATAGATTTTTTTAATGCACCCATCGATGGTAAGAAAAAACATATCACTATTAATTTGGGACAGTGGATGTACAAAATTTGTTGTACTAAACAAAAAAATTCAAATCTTCTGAATTTACTAAAGAAATATATTAGAGTGTGTTAACTTAATTTGTGGGTTAAGTTAACATTTCTCATAATATAATCCTTGAAAGCAATTATACCCAAAATTTGAAGGTTCATAAGGAAGAAGGAAAAAATGTCAATTAAATGAAGTTAAAAATTGACTAATGATTTCTTTACAGAAATAACACTCAAACATTCAATGTAGAAAAATTTAACCAGCAAATCTTTAAATATAAATGACTAACAACCTTTAATATAAATAAGCCATTGAAGTAACATTGGCATCTCAAATAAATCTAATCAGTTAATAGTTAAAAGTATCAGAGGGTATTCCACAAACATATAATTTATAAAAAAAAAATTTATAAAGCAATGCAATTTACAATAAACAATATGTGGGAGATTCATGGAGAGAAGAACCACTCTAAAGATTCAAACCTTATTAGCCATTTTCACCCTCTCTCTATATATATATATGAACATACACGTCAATAACGCTGCCTTCCCACTCCAACTCATTCATCTTTTCCAACCGCCGACGATCTTACACCACCATCGAAAAGTCCGAAACACCTTCGACCCAAAACTCCATCGCTTACCTAATTTTCGGATCCACATGCGACTTGGGTTGAATCCTCCACCACCTGAGCATGGCGGATCTAAGAGGAGAGTAAGGTGGGCAACTGCCCACCTTACTATGCAGAAATAATAGATATATTATATAATATGACAGAATTTAAAGAAATCTTCACACCTTATTATATTAAAAAAGTAACTATATATTACAATTTAACTTTTCCAAGTAGATATGTTATGTGTAATAAAATTTGGAATTACTTATCAGTCTTAATCCAGAGGTGCAAATAACTTACTGCGAGTCTTCACAGGGAGGGAGGTATAATCTTATACACTATATGTTTTACATTAATAATTCTGTTTTTAGAAAATCTCTTATTAAGATCCATTTTTCTAAACCTTAAACTATAAATAATATTATATTACAAGTTCACGCATTAAGAAAACTACTCCCAACACTAACTCATCCCATCTGCCTTGCTTATATAAAATAAAGGTTAGACTTAGAGAGTAGATTTTGTTTGAAACACTATACTGTCAAATAATAACTCTTTAGCTGGTTAGACCCTGGGTTTGCTCCCCAGAGGTCGCCAGTTCGAGTCCTGCAGATGGCCACAGACCGCGGAAATTAAAAACTCCTGTTATAGTAAGCCTTGTTCGGGGCGAAGGGATTAGCCTCGAGGTGCGCATAAGCTGGCCCGGGGATTACCCTCCGTCACAAAAAAAAAAAAAAAAAAAACTCTTTAACTAATAGTATGTATATTTTTTCTTACTTCATATGTGTATAGATGCATTATTTATTATAATATTTTTCTAGTAAGAAATTAAAAATAACACTATTAGCTGGAAGTAACAGAAAATATAGTGCATGTTATTTTTTTTCCACCCACCTTATAAAAGGATTCTAGATCCTCCCCTGCACCTGAGCTCCTCTATTTCTAATTAGGAGTATTCACCTTGTTTTTTGAAGCAGGGGAATTTTGCAGAAGAATAATCAACGAAGCAAATATAACTTTGAAAGTAACTGTACAATGGAATTTATACAAATAAGCATATTTGACTGT
Source organism: Sambucus nigra (assembly GCA_949130495.1). Lineage (NCBI taxonomy): Eukaryota > Viridiplantae > Streptophyta > Magnoliopsida > Dipsacales > Adoxaceae > Sambucus > Sambucus nigra. The sequence continues at coordinate 28,171,434 of OX422219.1, read as the reverse complement.
TGGTGTTTGAACTTCCATTTTAAGAGATGAATGAATCTATAATTAATGTTCTTTGAATAACTGACTCTTGATTTTTCTTTGGGGAAGATGAATGACTTATGATTTATTTGGGTGGGTTGGTATGTGTGAATGAATAAGAGAGAGGTGTGATGAATGAGTGTGGGTTAAGTATGTGTTGGGTTTCGTATGTGTTAATGATGAATAGGCGAGAGAGAGATAAGACTATTAGTAAGGGTATGAAAGGAATTTTAAATTTAATGAGGGTAATTTTGTCATTTATACGTTTAAGAGGAACTCCCCTCTTTTTAAGTAGTAGAGATAGTCGGTCATGTAAACAGATTTCAATCAATGCAATATTCATTAGTCTCAGTTTATCTTCTCTCATAGGAAACTATCATCAACCCCGATTCCAATTTTAGGTTAGTAGTGCAACGGAAGCAACCCGAACCATGTGCAGTCCTACTTGTTAGTGTGGGTGACAGCCCATCAACATCACTACTGAAGGTGTGGTCATGGTGCACACTAGTCTCTGCTTCTCAGACCACCCTTACGAACTAAATCAACAACAACCGAGAGCGAATTATAGCAGTTAAAAGAGGATCACCGAAACATTAATTCAGTACAATTAATTTAGCTTCAAAAAGACAATACCATACCATAGAGACAATGAAAAATAAAAAGGGGCAAATAGAGGTACGTACCTACACAAGCAACGCGTCAAGGAATGGCATGGAACCGTTATCTTCAACAAAATAATTCCGCGTAGGCGACACGATAACCGACAGTGTTTGATTATGAGACTTGGAAATGCGCAGTTTCGTGATATGAATACGATGATAACATTCCTTAGTAAGGAAATCCGCCCACACGATGTAGAAAATTTCACCGATAAAATGAACCAAGGACGGAACTCCACCATACGGGAGCCAGGTGTGTTCAAAATACTCGTAACATTCCGACCTAAAAATCCTATCTTCCACAAAATCATACGCGAAAAACTGCAAAGCCTTGGTAGAAAACCAGTAAATAGCGGTACCAGCAGCCACACAATTGATGTCGTGCACGTCATCTAATAGATCCGTCCAGTCATTGTCGACGGCAGATTGAGGTTGAGGAAGTTCGCCCCACTCGCAACGGACGAGATCGTAATACGCCATGGCTGGGTAATCATATGTAAAGAGCAATATCCTTTTATCATCAGGAATGAACACACTCTTAACGAAACTTTGGTCAAATGAGTCCGGGAGAGACGTCATCTGTTCTGTTTTTCTAGATTTAAGGTCAAAAATCTCACCAAACTTGGTTTTATCATCCGTACCTCCAATGATACAAAGATTGGCATCGTTTATTAGTGTTACCAGCGGAGAGATTCTGGGTGTTGTCATGGTATCAGAATTCCAAGTTAAATTGGGATCGGAAGTATCAAGGGAATGGATGGTATCAAGAGGACGAAAGGGGTGTGGGACTGGATTGGTTATATAGTCATCAATTGTGTACTCTTCACCGCCGACGGAGAATAAGAAAGAATTTGCGGCTACAAAGGTGCTACACCGGTTCCGTGACTCGAATCTTGTGCAGGGTGAGATTGTTGTCTTGTAACCATTCTCATTCTGCTCATCCACATCCCAGATAGTTATATCATACAAACTCAACAGCTTTAGCTCATTTTCCAACATCGCAATCATCATAGACACAGACGACATATTATACCCTAGAAGATAAACAAACAGACTCTAATGTATTTGCTAAGAAGAAGGACATCGGAATTTATATGTGGTCGCCTTCGTTCTCCTACGACCTTCGGGAAAAGCAAACCCTTGTATTCTAAAGTTACAACTCTATGAAAGTGAAAACCACACTGGTTCACTTTTGCACTTATAGCCCTCATATAACTAAATATCTCAAAAATGCCTTTTGATTTTTTTATTTTTTTTTTTGGGGGGGGGGGGGGGACAATAGGAAATAAAAAGACACAACAAACAAAACAGTCCTAGACGAAGGAGAAATCCTCCTCGCACAACTCCTTATCAAGCATAGTTAAGAGCTCATCTGGGGCCACATCATACTCCACGTAGGTGTCATCAATCTCCCTCGCCAGTCGCACCATACTGTCAGTTTCGACGTTGCTAGCTCTTAAGACATGCACCAGATTCGCCTTTAGGCTTCTAGTTAGGTCTTTGCAGTCTTCAATAGTGTTAGCCAAGGGGTGGTTGTCAGTGTTCTCATGTTTTATGAGGTTGATGGCATCCAAGCAATCACTCTCGAGGGAGACTTTCCTCCATTTTCTACGCAAACGCAATGTTTATGCCATGGAATATCCCTTCAAGTTCAGCTCGGAGTGGGCTAGCGGTACCCTACAACTTTCTCGCAAACCCAACGATCTAGTCTCCCCCATCACTCCTCACTATACCACCAAACGATCTCACACCCCTACGATGATCAAATCCACCGTCAGTGCGGATGATGTAATTATCTGCATCAATAACAACTGAATCCCAAGTTAGTGAATGAAAGCTGCGACCCCTGATGCTTGCTCCCTTGTTAGATTGAGCTTCAAACCTGTTTTTGAGGAAAAAAAAATTGTGAGATAAGCAATCGTAAATGGGGAGTCATTTACATTATTAAAAACATAATTATTTCTTGCCTTCCAGATATGCCATAGAGTAATAATGAAACACTTATACTTGTTACGCCCGTGTTGGCCCCAAACATTATTTGAGATCCACGAAGACAAATTACTTGTGGTGTTGTCATCATCATATTGGTAGAATTCAAGCGCCTCCCAAACCTTTCTAGCAAAGAAACAGTTTTTGAAGAGGTGGATACCATCCTCAATCGACCCACATCGTGGGCAATCACCATTAGTACTAAAGCCCCTTTTCAGACGGTGTTCATTAGTCATAAACAAACCATGTAAAGTAACCCATAGGAAGGTAGTGATTTTAAGGGGGATGTCAAGTTTCCAAATATTTTTCCACACATCCCAAGGATGATCCTCATTGTGGATCAGCGAGCGATAGCAAGAATTAATAGAGAATTTACCATTTGTATTAGGTGTCCAAGAGGATCTATCGGTGCACAGACACGTCCTAAGGAGTGGTGTGTTCAAGATATCATTAATAGTGTGATCGTTAAAAATACCGTTAATATGTGCACTATCCCACTCCCCGTTAGAATTAATGAGGGTGTCCACATTAGCATCCTCCAGTGGGATCGGGTGGTCCGAGGGGTTGAGGTTCTTGCCCCCAATCCACCAATCCTTGAAGATGTCAATGTTTCTACCATTTCCCGCGTTCCACTTAATCTTACCCATGAGGATTTCCCGACATTTGAAGATACCTCGCCAAGTGTGGGAAGTTTGGGTTTTTTTCTTCCAGAGTCTCGGGTTCGAGCCGATTTTATACTTTTTCCTCAACACTTCCACCCATATAGATTTATCATTATTAATGATTTTCCAACCAAGTTTTCTAACAGAAGCAAGATTATTAGTACCACACTTTCTTAGACCCAGCCCACCAAACTGCTTCGGGCTACAGACTTTATCCCAATTGACAATATGAGTTTTCTTCCTACCCTCATCCCCCCCGGAGAAATTTCGATTAAGTCCATCGATTTCATTACAAACTTTCTTGGGGAACAAGAGAGTTTGCATGTTATAATTAGGGACATTGGAAGTAACGGACTGGACAAGGGTCATTCTCCCAACAAGTGAAAGAGTTTTCGTCTTCCATCCCGTCAGCCTTTTTGGACTTTATCAATGATGCCTTTGAAATGAGCGCACTTGACTCTATCGTGTATGAGGTTAGTACCAAGGTAGGTCCCAAGGTTATTAGTAAGGATTATGCCAAAAAGGTGGCTCATCTCTAAAGCCTCCATTTTGGGGAGATTTGGGGATGCAAAAACCTTAGATTTCACATAGTTGACCTTTTGACCAGACATATGGCAAAACTCCTCAAAGGTTTCCATCATAGTTTCACAAAACCGTAGGGAATTTTCAGAAAATAGAATTAGATCATCGGCAAAAAAAAGTGGGTGATGGAAAGCCCAGTGGGGGAAGCTTTTAACCCTTTCCATTTCTTACAATTGACTTTTTTCGTAATTATAGCTGAGAGATATTCCATACACATAACAAACAGGTAGGGGGATAGAGGGTCACCCTGTCTTGGACCTCTAGATGGCTCAAAAGTGGGGAGTGGGTTGCCATTCCAAAGGATGGCAGTAGTCGTACTCGTAACACAACTCGTGATCAACGAGCAAAAATCTTTATCAATTCTGAACCACTTAAGGACACCTTCCAAAAAGTCCCAATCGACTCTATCGTAGGCTTTTTCGAGGTCAGTTTTCAAAATATACCCCTATTTCTTGACTTTTTTCTTCATAAGGGAGTGAATGATCTCCTGGGTAACAACAATGTTGTCCGAGGTTTATCTCCCTGGAAGGAAACTATCTTGGTATGGGTTGATATTACGACAGGGGATGGGACTAAGCCTATTAACAACCACCTTAGCAAGAATTTTATAAGTGACATTATAGAGGGTAATAGGTCTAAATTGCGTAATATTCTCAGGGTTGTCAACTTTTGGGATGAGGGTGATGAAACTTCGATTTAGCTCATTTAGGAAGCTTTTTTCATGGAAACATTTTTGGATATACGAGAAGAGAGTGTGAGCTAAAGTGTGCCAAAAATGTTGGTAAAATAGGGGTTGAACCCCATCAGGCCCGGGAGCTTTAAGGGTGGACATACTAAAGGTGGCCTTCCTAACTTCCCCTAAAGAAAGCGGGAGGGTAAAAAACATGTTATCATCCTCCACAAATATAAGTCTAGTGAAGTCCCTAAGTTAGCTTTGGATATCAAAATTAAAATCCGCTTTAAAGAGGTCTTTAAAATAGTTGTTGATATGGTTGGCAATTAGGCCCAAATGGTTAGTCCAACTATCATTAATAAGAAGTTATCAATGCGATTTCTCCTACATCTTATGATGGTTGAGGTTTGAAAAAAATTTGTGTTACGACCCCCCTCATTGAGCCATTGGACTCTAGACTTTTGTTTCCAAAGGCTCTCTTCATGCCAAAGTAGATTGTTAAACTCATTTCAAAGATTATTTTCAAGAATTTCTAGGTTGTGCGAGTAAAATCTTTCTTGGGCTTTTTGGATTCCACTTAAGCGTTTAAGAATTCATTTTTTATTCCGAAAAATATTTCCAAACACATCTTTATTCTAACTTTTAACGTTGTTTGTACACACCCGGACATTGGTGTTTAGGTCAAGAAGGTTATTTCAATTAGAGTTGACAAGATCGTTAGAATCGTTTCTAACAAACTAGCTAGTAAGCTATCTAAAGGGTTTTGCAGCACTAGAGTTTGGGAGGTTACTTGCAAATCTGATTGCTATGGGGCAATGGTCAGATGTTGTCCGAGGAACGTTTTCAACTCCTGCTTCCGAAAACTTTAGTCTCCACTCTGCATTCGCAAGCCCTATATCCAGACGTATAAGGGTATTGGCCAACCCTTTAAAACTGTTAGTCCAAGTGAGATTATATCCCGTACACCCCAAGTCAGCAAGTTTGCAGTTATTGATGTTTTCTTGCAATCTGGACTGTTTTACGCGGGAGTCCTATCTGTTGAAGCTTTTTTTCTTTGACTCGTTAATATTGTCATTAAAGTCCCCGGCCACCAACCACCAGCCACGACATATCGATATTCTCATAGATCTCGTATCGACTGTCCCAAAGCTTCTTGCAAAGGCGCATAATTGGGCTCGCATAAATAGCAGAGAAGAGCCAGTCATCATAATTATTTTTGGTGACCATTATGTGGATGGCTTATTTAAAAATAGAGAGAATATCCAAAGGTATGGAGTTAGGGTTCCAAGTCACCCAAATCCCTCCAGACTTGCCATAGGATCAGACACCGCTCTACTAGTAAAGCCAAGATTATCGAAGAACTCCACTAAATTTGCTCTTGGAATGTGAGTTTCCAAGATGACGATAATATCAGGGTTATAAATATTCTTCAGCTCATGTAAGGTGGATTTAAATATGGGTTTCCCGACCCCTTTGCAGTTCCAAATAATTACAACCATTGACAGACTGTGATGGACGAGAAGCTCAAATTCTTCCAAAGATCGCTTACAGTATTTAGCAACCTTGAGATGGTATCCCATGTTGGTGCTCATCTCCATCCATATATTACTATAGTTTATTTCTCCTTCCCCCATAAGGGTTCCAGCATATTGATGATCAACTTTGTCTTCGAGATTTTTCAGTTGGCTTGGAGAACGGTAGCTTCTTCCACCATCCCCTCCATGTTGACTAGGGTTTACCCCATGTCCAGAGTTTGGTTTTGGATATGTACATCTCCTAACATAGCTAATGGAAATGGTAGTTCCATTGTTACTGGTACGCGCCTTGGGGATCGGTAATAGTGTGTGGACTTTTTTAGAATAACTATTAGCAGATATAAGGTTTCCAGATGGGTGTTTAGGATTGGTTTCACAGTTTTGGTTTATAAGCGAGTTTGACTGTGATTCCTTACATTGCCAAGTCTTCATGGGTTGTATGTTTTGCTCTCTTTCCAGTACACTGTCAGACCTATGTTCTTCCCTATTATTTCTAAGTCATACGATCCGACTCCTTGGTATTGGACTGGTGATGCTCTATCTCAGAAGTGGCGACGGCAGAATCACTCTTGCTACGATTTTGGTACGTCATATTACCAACTGCCATATTGTTTTTCTTTGCATTAATTATAGTTGTACCTTTTTTATGCGTTGTCACTGCTCTATCCACATAGCCAGCTAGGTCAGTGTTCCTACTTTCGTCAGAATTAGCATTGTTCTCTCATCCCGTACTCTTCTATGACTGATTACTCATATATTAGTTACTTCCCTTATTTTATCTACCATTACTCTGATCTGACCTCGCATTCCTATAACCCTCAACGGGAGTAAACCTATTGTCGCTTCTTCTTAGATTATCCCTGTGTCCATTGGGGTTAGGTCAGGTGCACGCCTATGGTTTTTATTTTTAACTAGCATCCAAGGACCGAAGTCCCCATCTATCATATCCCTAACAGTTGGGTTATTTACTTTTGTGCCCTCCCTATTAATATTCTCATTATAGTCGTTATTGGCAACTGTAGTCGAAGTTTCTAAATTTTTTATTCTGTTTGAGTTTTTCGGCGGTGACCCCGCTCCCTGTTGTGGGGCATGGAGTGGATAGTATTCTGATTTGTGACCTATTTTTCCACACATAAAACATATGCAAGGCAGGAACTCGTATTTGACTCTATACTTGCGTCCATCTAATTTGTAACACGGGATGAGAGGATTGGACAGATCGACTTCAATGCATATTCGAGCGTGCTTTCCTCTAGTGGAAGAGATATAATTAAAGTCTGACTTGATTGGTTTTCCAAGCCAACTTATAGTCTGGAATAAGATCCTCTCATCGAACCATTTTATGGGCAAGTGTGGGAGTTTAACCCATAGTGTCGTGGTCACATTATTTGACTCGAGCGAATTGAAGTTTGGAATCCATTTCCTCACAATTAAATAATGATTGCTAACGATCCACGGGCCTTCCGTAAGCACATTATGGTAGTCTTTTTTCATACAAAACTTAAACAAAAAGTGTCCCTCTTCAAGGTCCACAACTTCGTAGTCTCCTTGGAGATTCCAAAGCGATAGAACCCTAGCACATAACGCTTTAAAACTAATTTATTTTCCAAGAAAACTAACTATAACGCTATCATTCGATTTTTTTCTTAGCTTCTCAACCTGCTTAGTAAGTATGGATATGACTGGGCATAGCAGGTCTTCATCTTCCTTAGTTGGACTATTATTTAGGTCCATAGTTTTGTGTTGAGTACCTGTTAAAGTAGCGTCTATTTCCTCATCCGACCTTGCGTAATTCTCATCATCAAAGTAGATGTCCGAATTTATTTTAGTGCCCACAACATCTCTATATAATAACCCCTTCCAGGGCTAATTCTTCTCGCTACCTGATCTTTCCAAGTCAATGTTCATCTCGTTTCCGTTTGTAAGTTCGTCACAGAGCATGCAGTTTTTGTCAACTGGTAACTATGGGTGATGTTACCAATAGCTATAGAAACTGATAACTATGGGTGATGTTACCAATAACACAGTTTTCACGCTACATATCAGTGTAGGTTTCATGGTTATCCTTCTGTTTCTTCTTGCTCCGGAGAAGTTGGTCCTCCTCCTCTTTTGAGTTATCATGCGAGGAAGGAGGGAGTGGTCTTCCTATCTTATCAGTTTCCATGGCATTTAGTAAGTTTGATGGCTGAGGGCCATGGCTATGCCTGAAGCGAAACTTATTTTTAGAGAGAGAAGAGAGCCTTTTTTCAATTTTAAACAGTAAACTCTTTTTCAATTTTCAAACGATTAACTTCTTTCAAAACTTCGCCCCACCCCCTTCCCACGGCCATGACAATTCTCCCATGGTAACTATAGCTTTTTTTGTATCATATCACGTGGTGTTCGTCTAGCTTTAAGCGCACCTCGACTAATTTTTGCTCGCAGTTCGTGGCTTTCGCTGGATAAGCATTATTTTGACAGCACCGGAAGTCAAACTAGAGACCAAACCCAATCCATCTCCAAGACTGTCTTAGTGGCAGCCTTATACCACTGGGCTAAGAGGCTTGGTTAAGAGCAATTATAGCTGAAAAGTCGAAAAAGTGACGTGCAAGTTTGCTTTTCTTAATAAATTTACAAAAATATATAAAAACATCTCTTATAATATTATGTGATTTAAGTAATACATGCATGTACTGCGACATTACATTTGTAAAACTATTTGAAATCTTAAGTGCAAAAGATAATACAAAATAAGTGAGTAAGTTTTAAAGAGTGACAAAAGAGTAAAAATCAAGAAAATTTAGAAATGTATGAGAAATTAAAAAGTGAAGTAAAAAACATTATTAGAAATGCGCAACAAAACACACTAGATAATCTTTATAATAAATTAGGTACCAAGGAAGGAGAAAAGGAAATATATAAATTGATAAAGAATAAAGATAAATTGGCAAGGGATGTGGGTCCAGTTAAGTGCGTTAAAGACATAAATCAAAATATATTAATTAACGATAAAGAAATTCTAGATAGATGTGAAGAGTATTTTAAAGGATTATTGAATGAAGAATATCCCAACATTGAATCGAATATAGGAATGGTATGTCTGATTACTGAAAAGGAAGTAGATATAATAAGAAAAATGGGAAAGAATAAAACGGCTGGCCCAGATAAAATACCCATAGAGGTGTGGAGAACCCTTGGAAGTCTAGGGGCAGAATGGTTAACATGTTTATTTAATAAAACTTTAAAAGAATGAAACATGTCAGATGAGTGGAGAAAAAATAACATAATACCTTTGTATAAAAATAAAGGAGATATACAAAACTGCGGTAATTATAGAGGAATCAAATTGATGAGCCACGCTATGAAATTATGGGAAAAGATTATAGAACAAAGATTAAGAAATGTGTCAACTATTTCGAACAATCAATTTGATTTTATGCCAGGGCAATCCACCACAAAAGTTGTTTACTTATTAAGATAATTAATGAAGAAATGTAGAACTAAGAATAAAAATTTATATATGGTCTTTATAGACTTAGAAAAGGCTTATGATAGAGTACCTAGGGATATAAGTTGGTGGGCTTTAAGGAGGAAAAGAATTTCTATGAGTTATATTAAAGTTACTGAAGATATGTATGATAACACAATGACTAGAGTAAAAACTATATGTAGAGAAACTAATGACTTTACGATTAAAGTGAGTCTACATCAAGGATCGGCCTTAAGTCCTTACTTATTTGCTGTAGTTTTGGATGAGATTACTAAGGACATACAAGAAGATGTCCCATGGTATATGTTGTTTGCGGATGATATAGTTTTAGTAGACACTTCAAATGAGGGCTTAGCAATGAGAGTGGATACTTGGAGAGAAGTCTTAGAGTATAAGGGACTAAAAATCAGTAGAAATAAAACGAAATTTATGGAATATAAATTTAATAATGAGGCGTCGGATAGCATAATATTAAAGATTGAAGAAAAAAATGATAAACCAAACTAATAAATTTTGTTATTTAGGTTCAGTGTTATAAAGTAATGGGGATATTGACGAGGATGTTACGAGTAGAATATCAACTAGTTGGATGAAATGGAGACAAGCAAGTGGGGTGTTAGGCGATAAGAGGATAACTAATAAATTAAAAGGAAAATTTTATAGAACATTTGTTAGGCCAACGACTCTATATGGAGCAGAGTGTTGGGCGTTAAAGAAAAAATATGAACAAAGTCTCCATGTTAGTGAGATGGGGATGCTCTGATGAATGATTGGAATTATTAGAGAGGACAAAATTAAAAACCAGTACGTGGAAGAAAAGTTAGGAGTTCCTCCTATTAGCGACAAATTAAGATAAAGTAGACTTAAGTTGTGACCAATCGGATATAATTATGATAAATCATGCTTACCTTATGGGATGGGGATAATGCGTTATTGGTGTATATAATGTTAAGTTATTATGTTTAGTTTAATCCTACCTTCATAACTCATGAAATATCGAATTAGTTACAAGCACAAATTTTTGAAGTTTTTTGTAGGAATGTTCATATTGGAGACTAGTTTTGACCATTATAATATAACAATTGACTTAAGGTAAAAACTAGATAGTTGTAGATATATGAGTTAGGTTTATAACACAACAAACGGTGCATCAAACGGACATTCGAATGAAAAGATACCATCTTGTTACGAACATGGTGTAAAGTGGTCATTTAGCTTTCAATGATATTTTTTCTTATATAGCGCCACATGTTATATTTTGATTGGACCAAGGGAAGGTGCCCTTATGCTGACTTAAAGACCTTAACTTATCCTTTATTCTTTATTTATATCAGAATTTCAAGTGGGTTAAGGTTTTTCATAAAAGAAAGAGAGGTTAGGATGAATTAGTAAAGGATTAAGGAAGATAATCGGGAGATAAACAAGCTTATGTATCCAAGGGTGCTTAGGTAAGATTTAACTTGTAAATTTCATTATTTACATGATATATGTTGTTTTATATGATATTAAAGACCATATTTGGGAAAAATGGGATACATTTTGTTGTGTGTATATGGGTATGTGTAGGTTGTATGTGTGAAGCATGTTGAATTCATACAACTAAGGGCGAAATCTTTATGTTAATCAAACTGTTGTAACTTTGTGAATACACAATGGAATCGATTAATTCTAGTTAGATATGAAACTACACTTATATATACCTGTTATATCTAAAAATTATGTAAAAATACCAAGAAATGAATCTTGGGGGATAGTTTAAGTATAGAATCTGCCCCGAAAGTGTAAGTATGCATACCAGGTGTTTGAAGATTTGCTTGACATAGCAAATGAACTCTAAAAATTATGAAACTTTAATTTTGTATTATTAAACATATCTGTTAAAATGGGGTGTAAGATCATAAAAAGTTATGATATAGAAAAATTATGAAAATTCTTGAAAGTTGATTGAAAGATAGAGGAGTCTATAGGGCAGATTTTCTTTTGTAATAAAGAAATAGGCATATCTTGCTCTAGGAAACTTAAAATGATGCGTCGTCTTTTATATTGGGAACACTAATGTGATAAGAATTAGATTTACAAGAAGAAATTAAAGTATGTTTGGACAATGAAGTGGATATGTTAAATATCTCACCATGAAATTGGATGAGACTTCATTTATGATAAATAATTTGAATGGGATCGTATGATGCTTATGAATTAAATTACATTTAAGTGATTCTTTGGATTGTTAATATTCTTATGATGACACTAATTTTGTAAGAATGATAAGAAGGGAAGGAGAACCGATTGAACAAGTGTCAGACAAAGGCAAGAGAAAAACCCAGTAAGTGGTCAAGGTGAGTGTACTCACTGGTAAGATAAATTTATACAAGGTTATAGGTATTATCAGAATATTACTCACCGGTAAGATGTATTTATGCATGGTTATGGATATGATCATAATGTTATGAATATGAAACTATTCATTTCGATTTATCGAAATGGGAGGTTACTCCCCGACCCGGAATGGGGGAGAATTATCTATTACAGACATGATATGTGAATCATGATTCGGATAAGTTGGTCATTCTTTATGAATGGGTCGGATAAGTATATAATTGGTCATTCTTTATGAATCATCTGGATAAGTGTATAATTGGTCATTCTTTATTAATGAGACGGATAAGTATATATATATATTACCATAGGGATATGATTTATTGCATTCAATTTTATGCAATAGGTTAGTAGTGATGCATTCGCTGAGATATTTTGCTCACGGTTCCTATGTTTATGCTTTTTCAGGTATTGTGATATCTCTAGGAGGTTGGGTGGGATTAGCATGGGATGCATAAAACAATGATTTTGATAAAATATAAAAGGGTTAATTTAAGCCTACTTATCATTTCAATAAGTTTAAATATGCATAATTACTTTAAAATTGTGAAAAGTTTTAGTTTTATGGATTCATGTTAATAACTGAAAAAGGATACTTATGTTTATGGTTTGGTTAAGGTAATTATGGTTTGACTCACTTGGACAGAGTTTTGAATGTTCCGGTTATATACTTAGGTCAACGAAAATCAGTGAACGAAAATGTTAGTGTTTAATGCATTGGGGAAAGTTCTTTTGGGCTCGTTTATGAAAAGCATAAGCCCAAATGAGAGTCGGTAGTGGATAGGAGTTATTTGATGCTAGGACATCAGTTTAAATGGCGATTATTGAATGTGTGGAGAAAATACTTTGAGCTGAGAGCTATTGCTCTATAAGGCTAGTATAGCGCGGTAGTGCTGCGATAGAAGCACTGAGAAAACTTTTGCATTGCAAGTTAATGGGCGGGGAAACATCGAGAAGATTAAATTGCGATTTGGGGAAATATCGAATGTAATCATATGATATAGTGTGATCTGGGGGATAACCTTATAAGAAAAATATTACGTATGTGACGTCTGTGATATTGTGCAAATATACACGGCATATAGGGTGTATGGGCACCCTGGTTAGTGTGATTTCAAAGTCATCTTAAATAAAGGGATGTTTGAATAAACATATTGAATGTATGCCTGCGGGGCAGTCAGAAAATAAGTAGAAAAGTGTAGCGAACTGAAATCCGTTTGAGAAAGAAAACTGTCTGACTAGATGTATATCTAGGAGAACTACCTCCATCGTAGGGAGTGGAAAGGTGAGGGAGGCCTATGTAATAAGATATCCCAAGGCAAGGGAGAAACCCATATTTTTCTAGAGATTATCACTTAGTTATATACCTAGAGTGGTTTTACGCATAGACAAGGTGTAGATTCCTACCTGACGAAAACTGCACAAGGAATGGAGTTCTTGAGTACGGGAATTGGTGTTGAATGAGACATAGTGAATTTGTCTCCGGGTAGACTATTTAAGGTTGGAAAAAGGTTGAATTGAGGGTATCAACCAGGAAATTTTGAAATTTTATAGTTCAAGTGATGGAATTAATGCTCGGGTTGGTAAAATCGTAGAGGGGTCAAGGTTTCCATCGGGTTGCTGAATTGATTGACCTGAACACGAATTGTTATCTTGGAATGGGTTAAACTATCGAGTAGTATACCCAACTTTACTATTAACGAGAAGGAGTGAAACAGAACAAGGTGTCGTCCAATATTATTGAGAAATTGAGTGAGACTTTTCAGTCCCACCTCTGGTAAAGAGTGTCAGGAGGTGATAGGGACAGAGTTACATATTGGGCTGAACGTATAGCCCGTAAGTCGATGGGTAGATGGGAAGCGAGGATTGTGCATTCTATATTTTTGGATAATTCGAGAGTAGTAATTACCACAGGTAGAGTTACTTGTGATGCCTCATAATGGTTTAGTCTGCGTGATACCTTGGGAGACCTTATGGGAAAGGTTTCATTATCCACCTTTGGTAGATAAGAGGTGGCGAAATAACAAGCTACTAGGACCCGAAATGGGTTATGGTCCATCAACGAGAATTGAGTAAGTTGTATCCTTTCGTATAGTTCAGGGACGTGAGGAGGGGTACGTCACTGTGAGTTAAAGGTTGAAGTCTGACATGCTTAGTCAGGGATAATGCGGGTGATTACTCGAAAGATAGTCACGCATTTGGCAATAAGGAAATTGGCACCCATACAGGAGGGGAATTTCCTAACATAAAGATAGTAGAGCCGATGGAGTATATGCTCATCGTTTGAGGCACTGTATGGTCGGGGACCATTGTTAGAGATTGGTGACCATGGAGAGGGTTTCTTAGCATGGGCCACTCGAGGAGATTGATTTGCAGCTAAACATCGCATAAGAGGAGAGATTAACGACTACTTTGGGTCGTAGTGAGCGAAAGTTACGATCTAAGGTGGTGCCACTAGTCAGAGTTTGATAGGGGCACAACAGTATTGACGAGTCTACGTGGGAGGGGGAGGAGGATATGTGTCACACCCCAAACCCAATATCCATACTTATTATTTGTTATTCGAATAACTGCATCATAATCTTGAGCCCGTTGGAAAATATACTTCATTTATCAATATTTTTCCTTACATAATGTGCATAATGAACATAATATTATTCTTATACCATACAAATTTTTTTTATATCAGAGTCAAAATTAAGCGGACATACAATACTCTAATTAACTACGATCAACTCAATCCATACTAAATCAATATATACAATGTGCGAGTATATTAAAATCTTTAGTGTGACAACAATAACATCCCTATTTTTAAACCCCAGCTCTCTCCAACGGTGCAACTCTCAAAGTTACCGGTCATATGGTATCCTAGCTGGCAGCGTACGAACCTGAAATTGTTAAAGTATAAACTGTAAGCATTAAGCTTAGTGAGGTTCTCCTTCCCTACAATGAAATAACAATTCTATATCGAATATGTGGATATAAAATCCGAACAATCCTGCCCATTGGCAATCACAAATCCTGGATCGTAAGATCCAAATAATTCTGCCCATTGGCAATAACAAATCCTGGATTATAAGATCCAAATAATTCTGCCCATTGGCAATAACAAATCCTGGATATTTGAATATCCAAACAAATCCTGAATACCGAAGTATTCAAACCAATCCTGGATCATGAGACCCAAACAAATCCTGGATATTTTAATATCCAAACAAATCCTGAATACTGAAGTATTCAAACTAATCCTGGATCATGAGACCCAAACAAATCCTGGATATTTATAATATCCAAACAAATCCTGAATACCGAAGTATTCAAACAAATCCTGGATCATGAGACCCAAACAAATCCTGGATATTTTAATATCCAAACAAATCCTGAATACCGAAGTATTCAAACAAATCCGCTCGTAGAGCTATATTCATATTTATATATGAAACAAATCATAAGTACACTCACCTTGATAGTTTAACTGGCTTTTCCCTTGCCTTTATCCAGTATTTGTTCAATCAGCTCTTCTTCCCTTCCAATCATTCTTACAATATTAGTATCATCATAAGAATATCAATAATCCAAAGAATGATTTAAACATAATTCAATCCATAAGCATCACATCATTCCATTCAAACCATTTATCACAAGTGAAGTTCCATCCCAATCCATGTCAAATCATAGACCAAATATAAATTCATTTATTCTTGTAAATTCAATCCTTGTCATATTAGTATTCCAATACAAAAGACGATACTTCGTTTTAAGTCTCCTAGAGCAAGATATGCTCATTTATTTACCACATATCAAATCTGCCCTATAGGCTCTTTCATCATTCATTCAACTTCCAGGAATTTCCATAATTTTTCTACATCATAAATTTATGTGATATTTCACCCAACATCAGTAAACATACTGAACAATACAAGATTAAAATTTCATAATTTTCAGAGTTCATTTGCTATGTCAAGCAAAACATCGAACACATGGCGGGCATACTTTCACCCTTAGGGCAGATTTCATACCCGAACTTCAAACTATCACTAAAGACTCATTTCTTGGTATTTTCCCATGATTTTCGGATATGTCATACATATGTGAGTCCAGGTTAATCTCCAATTGGAATCAATCAATTTCCAGTAAGTATACAAAAATATATGGAAGTTTAAATAAACAAGGTTCCTAAACAAAACAATTTCAGGGGTTTAGACATTCAAGTTTACTTAAACTTGGATCTATCCATAAGTACACATCAAGACATGGAAATTCAGTAAACAAATGATTATTTCAATCATTTAAATAAGTAATACGAAAGAATAAACAAGATTTATAGATGGAAATACCTTAGGGGCTTTTACGTAATTTTTCTATGAATTTTTCTTCAATTTCTCCTCACACTTTCTTCCTAAACTTCAAAACTCTCTTTCCTTAGGTTAAATCTCTTCCATGGCTGAAATATGATGAAGGAAGAGCTTAATTCAAGGGTTTTAAGTCGGCATAAGGCCACCCCCTCTTGTTCCAATCAAAATATAACATGTGGCATTACATAAAACAAAATATCATTTAAGGCTAAATGACCACTTTACCCCCTGTTCGTAAAAAGACAATATCTTCCCACTCGGATGTCCGTTCGATGAACCGTTTCTTTTGTTATAAACCTAACTCATATATCTACAAATATCTAGTTTACACCTCAAGTTCATTGTTATGTCATAAAGGTCAAAACTAGCCTCCAACAGGAACATTCCTACTGAAAACTTTAAAATTTCACATTTGTAACTAATTCGATATTTCAAGCTTTATGAAGGTAGGATTAAACTAAAAATAATTACTTACATTATATATATACTAATAACATATTATTCATCTCACATAAGCTAATCATGATTTAAACATGATTTATCATAATTATATTCGGGTTGTCACAATATGTGAGAGCAGTATCCTGAGTTATTCTCCACAATTATGACCAAATTTCGTCGACGAAATTCCTTTGTAAGGGGGGGTACGTAACACCCTGTATTTCTGTGCATTTAATATTTAATTAATTCAGAAAAAATTTAAATTACTTGTGTGACGTAATTTAATTGAATTAATTATGGTAATATTTATTTAAATATTAATCGAAAAGTAATGGTTAATATTGGGGAAATTTAATTACTAAGGGAATAGTAATAATTTAATTACGTCATAATGTGTATTAGTGACATTGCATTTATTTATCTTAGCCGAGAGTCGGTATAGACTATTTTGGGTGTTCGAATGTCGATTCTGAGTGCACGGTTGAGTCCAGATGGGCCGAGATAGTCGAAAAAGTGTACCCGAGGGTAGTAAATGGGTTACGAGGCGTTTTTAGGCATAACTGGGCCCACACGGGAGTGTTCGGGTCATTTGGGCTTGGCCCATTAGGATAAAAATAGGATTTGGTATAATGAAACTAGGTCTTAGAGTATTGAACGACATAAATCATACTCCAAACCTAGGGCTTTGAGAGAGAAATAGAGGAAGCAATTTGGGGAGCTTTTGAAGACAAATCAAGAGAGGGATTAGGGTGTTCTTCATCAAACCTTCCTCTATCTCAACGGATCAGACTCTACGAACAATTAGAGGCAAGTGGTTAACTTGATGTGATTTTAAATTCGTAATAATCAATTCATATCATAGTGGGTGTATCAAAAATCCATTTTTGGGTGTGTGTTGACAATTAAAATGGTTTTTTCTGAATTAGAGTAATGTGTATAGATTAATTACACAATTGATGTTAAATTATGATATGGGACTATTGGAATCATATTGTAGGGTGAGAATTGGTAAGTATTGATGACAAACTTCGAATCTGGATGATGAATTGAAATCGGTGGAATAAAACCCGAAAAATACCCGATTTGGTAAACATTAGATTTATGTAAATTTATTGATGATTCAAGGTTTCTAGGGTGTTTAGATACTACTATTTCATGAATTTAACGTTGATTGTGATTGGGTAAATGTTTGGGAGAGAATTAAAAAGCTCGAGGTTTTAAAAATGGTGGAAAGACAAAAACGGAGAAGATGCTGACCTGATTGATCGATCGATCGGTCGATGGAATTGATCGATCGATCGATGGTTGAGAAATTTTGGCAGTTCGCCCCTTTTCTTTTATGGGAGAAAATTAATTAATTCCTTTTTAGGCTTATGTATTTAACGACAAATAAATACAAGACATGCCTCCTAACAATTATCGGTAAATATAATTGGGAAATTTGGGAGAGATGAATGCGTGACACATTATGGGCGAATATTGGGAATTAAATTATGAGAATTAAGATACGGACCGAGTGAGCGAGTCCATATATATTGGTTGAGTGACACCAAGGTATTAAATTAATTATTGAGTGGAATAGATTAATTTGGAGTGGGAATATTGACTCAAAAAATATTGAGATACGGGTCAAGTGAGCGAGTCCGGGTATATTGGTTGAGTGACACTAAGGTAATCAATTAATTAATGAGTAAATTGATTCATTTAGAGTCGGACCATAGACCCGGGAAAGTATTATATTAATTAATGTGAAAATTAATTAAATTAGAGTCGGACCATAGACTCGGGAAAAAATATAGGCTAGTGCTACGAATTTTCGTGCACGGTAATGCCGGGAACTAATTATTATATATATATATGGTGTGGTGATAGTATATATATATATGTGTGTGTGCTACTAAATATCAGTGACTAGATATTTATTTAATTTACATGCTCTAGTGCTATCAAAGGAGGTTGCGCGAAGTGGGTGAAACCCTAGCTTGAGGAGTAGAGCGAGTATATCTCCAGGTCATAGCGTATGTTATATGGGTGAGGGGCTTATCTCACTTTCAGGGAAGGAATATGACCGCCTCCATTATGTTTATTGATTGGCCAAGTTAGTGAGAGATTCTAACTTGGGGTAACTAGGTGATGCGAGTACATCTAGTGGGATAGCACTTTAGAGAGTACATCTGGTGAGTTATTACTCGGGAGGATGGGCTATATACATATGTGAATGATATTACTTATATAACTAGTGAATGTTATATGGCTTTCAAGGAAAGATGATTAATTAAGTTAAGGTGATAAATAACTTATATATCATCCATTAAAAATACTCGTGATGGAGTAGGGCGGTTGGCAAGAGTTATATCAAGTACCTAGTTTCAGGGTAGAGGACTAGGTGGGAGATAAAGAAAGAGTTAGGTGTGCACATTAATGGAGGGATGAGTATGTTCTCAAGAGAGTGCAACACTAACTTAAATATGAAGCGCATTTATGCATTTTTAATTGTTGTTATGTTAATCACTTGCTAAATATTTTCAAAACGTTTTGGGTTCTAACCCATGCTATCAAATATTTTCAAAACCTTTTAGGTGTCCGGCCCCAGGGACACCAGACTTGATTTCATTCCAGGGATTCACTACTGCAGCATATGTGGTGTGACACCCCGACTAATTAAATACCGGGTAGCTACTCCTTTATTAAATTCATTCAAAATGCCAAGTTGGCTCAGTTAATAGCATCACTATCGAAAACATATTATTATTACTAACCACCTAGTATTTAAAAAGTAAGTTGCCAAATTTTAATTAAAGCATGATTAACATGCAGTAAAAGATTTAAAGCAAGAATAATAACACCATTCACCATAATGAAGTAAATAGAATAACCGTCACATGATATAAATAAATCTGGAGGAAAACTCCTCACAACTAAATCCCACAACTGAAGTAAGTAACGAAATACTGAATACTGAATACTGAATTAATACAATGCCAAAGTCTGATAAACTGAAATGGAAATGTATCTAATAGAATTTGGGCAACATGCCCTACAACTGAGGAATACTGAGTATGGAATCCAAGTGATATAAGCGTCTAAAAGCAAATCCCTGTAGCTTCCACAAGCAGCTACAGCTCGTCATCTGAGTGAGAATCCTATGCATGGTGACCTTGTGGCTGGGCACCTAAAATGGTTTTACAAAAAGATAGATTTGAAAGCAAACGGGTCAGAGCCCGAATGTGGAGATATTTTAAAAACCTGCAAGTGCTTTAAAAACAATTAAAACTGTATATGCAAAATACATGTTAGGACGTGCTCTCACATGAGATACTCACCTCTCGTCTAACTGTGCACTCCTAACGTTCCTGTACCCATTCATGTGTTAACTCATAACTATCTAATTCTAAATAGTTTCTAACACTTCTACTCGGTTCACGTTTAAGTTCTAACCTTAACAATTAAATAGAGAGTTCTACTTTAATTCCCGGATTCCCAATTATTAACAAAACCATTTATTGATAAAAGTTCCCTTTTCATCTTTTCATAACGTTACCATAACTATACTCACAATTTAACATAGTAAATTCCTTCTCGTTTAACCGTATATTTTCACATCATAAATATACAATACAAGCACCCAAAGGCTAAGCTGCGGTGCATGCATACTCTGTTATCCATCCCGGTACATCACGTACATAAGGATCACGCATTCCGAATCTCTCAAGAATCGTTCAGATAATGACATCACAAATAGTGGAGGCGAACACAGTCACATCACATGGGTCACGCACATACCTACGCTCCCACGATCAGCAAACTTATTAATATCCCAATAAGTCCTTCTATGACCTATGTTCATTGAGGTAACCAATCTAAATCCGGGCAACACAAGGATAAGAAGGCCCTAAGCGAACGTAAACCTCCCGTGATAGCAAATATGGTAGGTATGTTATAAACATAATATTATATAGTAAGCATTCACACATCTTAGATATCTCAGTATTAATAAAGGTATACTCTACATCTTTATACCATTATTCCAAATTCATATATTTCAAGTATCCCGATAATATAGAAATTAAATTGTCAACACGTCTCACGTCGTAGTCTCTTAAACTTAAAACCTATCTCAAATAGACTATTAAGTTCCTATTATTCCCACATATAATATCTTTACACCTAAGGTCTTTACTTCTGCCCCAAACCTTATTTCATCAATTTATGCAAATTAACACTATTAACCCAAATACTATCTCACTTATCGAATATCATTAATTTAGAATAATTCCTCAAATTAAATTCCAATTAAAGTCCAATCTCATAATCATGCCTACCGGTCTTCCTTAAGGTTAAGGGTATTCACAAGGTCTCCAATAATATCATTCAAGGATTAACACCATTAAAATATAATTAAGGAAAAACTTTACTCATTCTGGGAAGGTCGATCGATCGACCTTTACCTTCGATCGATCGATGGTGGTCGATCGATCGACTGAAGAACATCGATCGATCGAACGCACCAGGTCTAGTTACGGACTGCTTCGTTTTGCAGTTACCAATTCGTCCCAAAACACCATTTTTAAGCATGAAACTCTAAGACAAGGTTACCATATCATCATACTAACATCCTACAACATTATTATATTCCAAATTCCATAATTCATCATTCCAAGGCTTAGTTTAGATCAAAACTATATCAAAAATTTCTAGAATTCTTCTTCATTCAAGAACATCAATAAACTTCTTCTAAACTCCATTTTTAAATCATCAAAGGTTCTGTTTAGAACATATAATTCGTCGAGAATATCACTACATGCAATTCCTACATAATTCATGGCTTTTAACTTCCAATTTATGGGTCTAAATTATCTTCCAAGATCAATTTCGAAAATTTCCTAAACATGGAAAAGCATAGCTTGAATCAAATGAGTTTAAACCACTTGCCTTAAATCTTTCTCTGAATTTGGTGTTGGATCTTGAAAGCTAAGTTGTTCTCCCTCTATCTTTCTGCAGAATTCTTTTCCTTCTCACTCTCTCTCTACAAGTTCTTTCCAAGGTTGATGACAATGGAGGTGATGGAGGTGTGTTTGGTTTTTGGTAAGTTGGGACTATATTTCAACTTCTCCCGTAGCCCATTAAGTCTCTTAGTGTAGTTAGTGGGTTTAGTGGGTTAAAGAAGAAGTCAGATTTCTATTTCCAATTTTCGTCACTTTTAATTCCCAAATTTCTGAAATTACCAAAATGCCCCTATAAGTTACCGGTATGGCCCAAAAATGCCCCGGGACCCAAACTTAATCCCCGGCTAGTGTTTTCTGACTATCTCAACCCTTACGGACGCGTTGGCGCACTCAAAATGACCATACGGTTAATGGAACTAAAATTCACTTTTTAATAAAATAATAAAATACCATGACGCGGCGGTCACACGCGTCTCAACAAAATTTCCCAAATTGCCATATTTAAATCTCACGACAATTTCAATATTACCAATACTCATATAATGCCAAGTATACACATTATAATCAAATACTAACTCACATCTCGTTAATATTTTTATCCGGATTAATTTCCAATTAATAAACATTTAATTCAATTAATCCCCAAAAATAAAAATCACCGAAAATACGGGGTATTACATACTTCCTCCCTAATAACTGAATTTCGTCCCAAAATTTGGAACTAGAAAGTACCTGGTTAGAATAACTCTGGATAACTTTCGCGCATCTCATCCTCGCGCTCCCATGTGGACTCCTCAACATTATGATGTCGCCACTGAACACGCAGTAACGAGACTATCTTTGACCGCAGTTTCCGCTCACTTCGGTCCAAAATAGCAATCGGTCCCTCCTCGTAGGAGCTATCAGGCTGGAGATCGATGTCCTCCAAAGCAATGAGAGAATGAGCCAAATTATCTCTAAGGTATTTCCTAAGCGAGGAAATATGAAATACATCGTGAATCCGATGTAAATGCTCCGGTAATCTAAGCCTATACGCAACCGGTCCAATCCGCTCAATAATAGGAAATGGTCCCACATATCTCGGTGCCAACTTCCCTTTCTTCCCGAAACGCATAATCCCCTTCATAGGAGATACTCTGAGCAAAACCTGGTCCCCTACTTGGAACTCTCTGAAGAATCTCTTCGCATCAGCATAGCTCTTCTGCCTATCCTGAGCTACCCGAATGCGACTCCGAATCAATTATA
Source organism: Sambucus nigra (assembly GCA_949130495.1). Taxonomy (NCBI): domain Eukaryota; kingdom Viridiplantae; phylum Streptophyta; class Magnoliopsida; order Dipsacales; family Adoxaceae; genus Sambucus; species Sambucus nigra. The sequence continues at coordinate 28,148,481 of OX422219.1, read as the reverse complement.
TCCTTGCCGAAGTATCCTGAATCACTTCCGGCCCAAGTAGTTTGTTGTCCCCCACCTCCAACCAACATGCTGGGGAACGACAAGGTCTACCGTACAACGCCTCAAATGGAGCCATGCCAATGGTGAACTGGTAGGAGTTGTTGTAAGCAAACTCCACCAGTGGAAGATACTGCTCCCATCCACCCTCAAAATCAATGGTGCACATACGTAGCATGTCCTCCAACATCTGATTTGTGCGTTCGATCTGCCCATCGGTCTGCGGGTGGTACGCCGTACTCAATCGCAACTCCGTGCCCATTGCCTGCTGAAAACTCTCCCAAAACCGTGAAATAAATATCTTGTCTCGGTCAGACACGATATTTAGGGGCACACCGTTAAGTCTTACTATCTCAGAAATAAAGAGCTGGGCATACTGTCCTGCAGTGTAGCCTGTCCTCACGGGTAGAAAATGAGCGACCTTGGTCAACCTATCCACTATTACCCAAATGGAGTCGTGACCTCTCTGTGACGTAGACAACCCCGTGATAAAGTCCATGGATATGCTCTCCCACATCCACATCGGAACCTCCAACGGCTGTAGTAGTCCTGCCGGTCTCTGATGATCCACTTTTACTAGTTGACAAGTGGCGCATTTAGAAACAAACTCGGCAGTATCTCTCTTCATACCGCTCCACCAATACTGACGTCTCATGTCTTGATACATTTTATCCCCTTCGGGATGTACCGCGAACCGTGAGCCGTGCGACTCTGCCATCACCTCATGCCGTAATTCCTCCCCTTCCGGAACCACCAATCTCCCATTGAAGCGTAATCCCCCGTCTGAGCTAACGGTATAGGATTCGGCTCCCTCTGCCAATAATCGAACTATCTGCTCCTGACAGAACGAGTCGTTTGCCTGTTCCCTCACTACCTTCGTGATAATCTGCGGTGTAACAGTCATCACAGACATGAATGATCGAGCCACTGTATCCTGGTGTCCCAATTCCTTCCACTTGGCCTTCCACACATCTGCCACCTCCTCTACCGGTCTACGGCTCAACGCGTCTGCCACCACGTTAGCCTTCCCCGGGTGATACTGGATATCGAACTGATAATCTTTCACGAATTCAAGCCACCTCCGTTGCCACATATTCAACTCCTTCTGCGTGAATAGGTACTGTAGGGACTTGTGATCCGTGAACAATCTAAACTTCTCCCCCAAAAGGTAATGTCTCCAAATACGAAGGGCAAATACCACTGCCGCTAACTCCAAGTCATGGTTAGGGTAATTCTTCTCGTGAGGCTTAAGCTTACGGGAAGCATAAGCTATGGCCTGACTCTCCTGCTGCAGTACACCTCCAAGTCCTTGTAAGGACGCATCGGTGTAAACAAGATACTCAACTCCCGGTCTCGGCAATGCTAACACAGGTACTGAGGTTAACTTTTCCTTCAACTCATCAAATGCCAACTGACAGGCATTACTCCAAATGAACGGCACACCTTTACGAGTTAGATGTGTTATGGGACCCGCTATCGTGGAGAAACCCCGAATAAACCTCCTGTAGTATCCTGCTAGGCCCAAGAAACTACGAATCTCCGTTGGTGTCGTGGGCTGTCCCCACTCCCTCACCGCGGATACCTTCCCCGGATCAACCGATATTCCCCAGTCAGAAATAATATGCCCCAAAAACTGAACCTCCTTCAGCCAAAACCCGCACTTCTCATATTTTGCTACAACTCATTCTGGCGCAGTGTCTGCAAAACTTGCCTCAAGTGCTCGGCGTGCTCCTCCTCTGTCTGGGAGTAAACCAAAATATCATCGATGAAGACAATGACAAACTGATCTAGGAAATCCCTGAACACCCTATTCATCAAGTCCATAAATGCTGCTGGAGCGTTGGTCAAACCAAATGGCATAACCCGAAACTCGTAAGAACCATATCTCGATAAGAACGCAGTCTTCAAGACGTTCTCCTCCCTGATACACAACTGATGGTAACCAGATCGCAAATCAATATTTGAGAAGCAAGAAGCTCCTCTCAACTGGTCGAATAGGTCATCGATTCGAGGCAATGGATACTTATTCCGTATCGTGACCTTGTTTAACTCCCGGTAGTCCACACACAATCTCAGTGAACCATCTCTCTTCTTCACGAACAACACAGGGGTACCCCACGGTGAAGTACTCCTCCGAATAAACGCCTGACCCAACAACTGCTCAATCTGATCCCGTAACTCCCTCATCTCAGCTGGAGCCATACGGTACGATGCGCGTGCTATAGGTCTCGTATCTGGTAACAAGTCTATAACGAAGTCTATCTCTCGACTGGGGGGTAGGCCTGGTATCTCCTGAAACACATCAGAATACTCCCTGACAACTGGGATCAAATTTAAAGGAATCACAACCTCCTTAGAGGTATCCTCCTCAAGGTAATATAAATGAGCGGTCGAGCCTCCCTCTGGGCGAGGCATCGCCACTACAAACATCTCTTGCCCCGGAATGGCAAAAACAATGCTCCCACCGAAGCAATCAATCATGGCTCTATAATCAGCGAGCCAATCCATACCGATAATCACATCGTGAACATGCATATCTAATACCAACATGTCTGCAGGTAATACCAAACCACGAATCTCTACCCCCACTCCCCGACATATAAAGATTATAAGTGACCCACTCCCCAATGGTGAGTCGACACACGTCACTGTGCTCTCCGCTGTGGCTAACAACCCTAAAGCTTTCGCGAAATGTGTAGCTATAAAACAATGTGTAGCCCCCGTATCAAACAGTACCCGACCCATAGTGCCATGGATAGAAAACGTACCCTCAATCGCGGGCGGTGCCTGTGGGACTGCTGCCTGGTGGACGTTATAGACACGTCCATACTGTAACTGCCCCTGCTGAGCCGGGATTGCTGGAATGGGTGGCAATGCTGCCATCTGTGGCGGTGCGGGGAGAGAGGCGGGAAATATAGGCCTCTGCAGCTCCTGGCGAGCTCCCTACTGCTGCTGCTGTGGGGCCCTGTCCCTATCAGGACAGTCCTGGCATTTATGGCCAGTCTTGCCACAAATGAAACACTTCCCTGGGAAGTTTCCTCCTCTCTGCCTCTGCTGTCCCCGGCCCTGGTGGCCGTTACCGTTCCTCCCTTGGCCCTGCTGGCCCTGCTGAAACTGCCGATGTTGACCATTTTGACCCTGCTGGCCCTGATGGTCGTTATGACCCTGCTGACCATTTCAGAATCCTCCCTGACCGTTCCTGAAACCCCCTGATCGAAACCTCTTATGATCCCCCTGCTGGGAACCCTGATCACTCAGCCTCTGCCCCTGAACAGATTGTGCCCCACCGGCACCATGTCCTCCAGTCCTGCCCTGATGGCTAGACTCTCCCGATCTCTTGCCCTCAGCCATATGAAAGCGGTGATCCTGGCAGTGTAACAAAGCAGCGTTAACCACATCAGAATAAGTGGCCAACGAAAGGTTCCCTAACAGATGCTGACGGATCCTCCAAGTCAATCTGTCGGTGAATTTCTCAATCTTCTTCTTTTCTGTCGGTATCTCATCCGGAACGATATTCAACAGATTAGTGAACTCGGCCTCATACTCGGCCACGGTCTTACCCTCCTGCTTCAGACTCATCAATCTCCTCCTCATTTCCGTATGAACAGCTGACGGAAAATACTTACGGTCGAACCGCACCCAGAACTCCTGAATAGTGAGAGTATCCCTCTCCTCTACGGTGGTAATAGACTCCCACCACTGCAGTGCAGACCCAACTAGCTTGAAAGTAGCTAGCACCTGCTTCTGAACATCCGTGCACTCATACATCCTCAAGTGCCGCTGTATATCCTTCCTCCACTGGCTCGAGATTACCACATCTGAGCTACCTGCAAACTCTGGTGGATGCGCTTTCTGAAAAGCGTCACGTACACGTTCCCAAGCAGACGGGAATGCATTTGCCTGTATTGGCGCGACAACCGGCGCCTGAGGTGGTGCCTGCTGAACTACGGCAAGTGCGGCATTTACCGCTTGGGCTACTATGGCTGCAACCTCAGCGGCGTTCAACGTGCCCGGAACCGGTTCGGGCTGTGGTTCTGGCGTTGCATTCCTGGGAACTCGTCGTGCACGTCGTGGAGGCATCTGAAATAAGAATAAAGTTTATAAGTTCGCAGTTATAAACTTAAAATAGCTGAAGAACGTAGCATAAACAAAAGAATACAACAGTCCTAAAATATAGGGCTCTACATCAAAGAAAGTTCAGCGGAAACATAATAAGCCGTTTAGATCCTAAAGGACACTAGAACCTGATGCTCTGATACCACCTGTGACACCCCGACTAATTAAATACCGGGTAGCTACTCCTTTATTAAATTCATTCAAAATGCCAAGTTGGCTCAGTTAATAGCATCACTGTCGAAAACATATTATTATTACTAACCACCTAGTATTTAAAAAGTAAGTTGCCAAATTTTAATTAAAGCCTGATTAACATGCAGTAAAAGATTTAAAGCAAGAATAATAACACCATTCACCATAATGAAGTAAATAGAATAACCGTCACATGATATAAATAAATCTGGAGGAAAACTCCTCACAACTAAATCCCACAACTGAAGTAAGTAACGAAATACTGAATACTGAATTAATACAATGCCAAAGTCTGATAAACTGAAATGGAAATGTATCTAATAGAATTTGGGCAACAGGCCCTACAACTGAGGAATACTGAGTATGGAATACAAGTGATATAAGCGTCTAAAAGCAAATCCCTGTAGCTTCCACAAGCAGCTACAGCTCGTCATCTGAGTGAGAATCCTATGCATGGTGACCTTGTGGCTGGGCACCTAAAATGGTTTTACAAAAAGATAGATTTGAAAGCAAACGGGTCAGAGCCCGAATGTGGATATATTTTAAAAACCTGCAAGTGCTTTAAAAACAATTAAAACTGTATATGCAAAATACATGTTAGGACGTGCTCTCACATGAGATACTCACCTCTCGTCTAACTGTGCACTCCTAACGTTCCTGTACCCATTCATGTGTTAACTCATAACTATCTAATTCTAAATAGTTTCTAACACTTCTACTCGGTTCACGTTTAAGTTCTAACCTTAACAATTAAATAGAGAGTTCTACTTTAATTCCCGGATTCCCAATTATTAACAAAACCATTTATTGATAAAAGTTCCCTTTTCATCTTTTCATAACGTTACCATAACTATACTCACAATTTAACATAGTAAATTCCTTCTCGTTTAACCGTATATTTTCACATCATAAATATACAATACAAGCACCCAAAGGCTAAGCTGCTGTGCACACATACTCTGCTATCCATCCCGGTACATCACGTACATAAGGATCACGCATTTCGAATCTCTCAAGAATCGTTCAGATAACGACATCACAAATAGTGGAGGCGAACACAGTCACATCACATGGGTCACGCACATACCTACGCTCCCACGATCAGCAAACTTATTAATATCCCAATAAGTCCTTCTATGACCTATGTTCATCGAGGTAACCAATCTAAATCCGGGCAACACAAGGATAAGAAGGCCCTAAGCGAACGTAAACCTCCCGTGATAGCAAGTATGGTAGGTATGTCATACACATAATATTATATACTAAGCATTCACACATCTTAGATATCTCAATATTAATAAAGGTATACTCTACATCTTTATACCATTATTCCAAATTCATATATTTCAAGTATCCCGATAATATAGAAATTAAATTGTCGACACGTCTCACGTCGTAGTCTCTTAAACTTAAAACCTATCTCAAATAGACTATTAAGTTCCTATTATTCCCACATATAATATCTTTACACCTAAGGTCTTTACTTCTGCCCCAAACCTTATTTCATCAATTTATGCAAATTAACACTATTAACCCAAATACTATCTCACTTATCGAATATCATTAATTTAGAATAATTCCTCAAATTAAATTCCAATTAAAGTCCAATCTCATAATCATGCCTACTGGTCTTCCTTAAGGTTAAGGGTATTCACAAGGTCTCCAATAATATCATTCAAGGATTAACACCATTAAAATATAATTAAGGAAAAACTTTACTCATTCTGGGAAGGTCGATCGATCGACCTTTACCTTCGATCGATCGATGGTGGTCGATCGATCGACTGAAGAACATCGATCGATCGAACGCACCAGGTCTGGTTACGGACTGCTTCGTTTTGCAGTTACCAATTCGTCCCAAAACACCATTTTTAAGCATGAAACTCTAAGACAAGGTTACCATATCATCATACTAACATCCTACAACAGTATTATATTCCAAATTCCATAATTCATCATTCCAAGGCTTAGTTTAGATCAAAACTATATCAAAAATTTCCAGAATTCTTCTTCATTCAAGAACATCAATAAACTTCTTCTAAACTCCATTTTTAAATCATCAAAGGTTCTGTTTAGAACATATAATTCGTCCAGAATATCACTACATGCAATTCCTACATAATTCATGGCTTTTAACTTCAAATTTATGGGTCTAAATTATCTTCCAAGATCAATTTCGAAAATTTCCTAAACATGGAAAAGCATAGCTTGAATCGAATGAGTTTAAACCACTTGCCTTAAATCTTTCTCTGAATTTGGTGTTGGATCTTGAAAGCTAAGTTGTTCTCCCTCTCTCTTTCTGCAGAATTCTTTTCCTTCTCACTCTCTCTCTCTACAAGTTCTTTCCAAGGTTGATGACAATGGAGGTGATGGAGGTGTGTTTGGTTTTTGGTAAGTTGGGACTATATTTCAACTTCTCCCGTAGCCCATTAAGTCTCTTAGTGTAGTTAGTGGGTTTAGTGGGTTAAAGAAGAAGTCAGATTTCTATTTCCAATTTTCGTCACTTTTAATTCCCAAATTTCTGAAATTACCAAAATGCCCCTATAAGTTACCGGTATGGCCCAAAAATGCCCCGGGACCCAAACTTAACCCCCGGCTAGTGTTTTATGACTATCTTGACCCTTCCGGACGTGTTGGCGCACTCAAAACGACCATACGGTTAATGGAACTAAAATTCACTTTTTAATAAAATAATAAAATACCATGACGCGACGGTCACACGCGTCTCAACAAAATTTCCCAAATTGCCGTATTTAAATCTCACGACAATTTCAATATTACCAATACTCATATAATGCCAAGTATACACATTATAATCAAATACTAACTCACATCTCGTTAATATTTTTATCCGGGTTAATTTCCAATTAATAAACATTTAATTCAATTAATCCCCAAAAATAAATATCACCGAAAATACGGGGTATTACACGTGGATGTTACAAGATTTGAATAGACGATTCTCTCATTCTATTTCTAGAATATGAGTATGATTCCAGTCTATCTCGGGCATGTCGCTCACAGTCTATTCAGTTACTTCATTTCAGATTACTCTGTTAGTTTGGTTTAACTTGGCTTTCGCCGATGGTTAATTCAGCAAGACTTTTTTTAATTTATGTGATTATTGATTTTTTTAGCATTTGATGTATTATTTTTATTTCCGCACTTATTTTATTTGGACTAATCATGATAAAGGCACCGGCTTTTTAAATACTAAGTGGTTAGTAAGTTTTAAAAAGTTTTCGATAGTGATGCTAAAAATGATCCATATGAGATTCCTGTTTAATTTGATATATGACTGATCACCCGATATTTTATTGGCCGGGGTGTCACATCCACCTCATCCGCTTTTGAGCCTGTGAACATGAATACCATTCCTACTGCTGAGGAGGATGACATGGCTCCGATAAAGATAAACCTTACTCATGTGGATGATTATGTCCTCCCTATCTCCCCAAAGGCAAAGGTCACCAAAAAGAGGGAGGTCGGAGGTCCCTCCGAGCTTGTTACTCCTGTATATTGTCCTAAAAAGGATAAAGTGGTGAAGGATAAAACTATCCCCTCTTCTTTTGTTGTTGTTCCCACCAAGAAGGTGGATGCTGTAATACCCCATATTTTTATGCTTTATAAATTTGGGGAATAAATTTGGGGATTTATTTAATTTGATGTGAATTATTAATTTAATATAAATCCGAAAATTAATTATTCTTAATTACTAACGTCACGAGAGTTAGTAATTATTGAAAACTTATTGAATATTACTAATGAGCAAAGTAATATATATAAAATTGGGTCTATTAAATTTCACGAGTGAATAAAATGACAATTTTGGAAATTTAAGTCGGGACGCGCCCGTGTCGTGTCGGGACTAAATTTTGATTAATAAAAGTGAATAAATTATAAGTCACCCGTATGGTCATTTTGAGTGAGCCAAAGTGCCCGGAAGGGACGAGATAGTCAAAATAGTGTACCCGAGGGTTTAGTTTGGGTCTCGGGGCGTTTTTAAGCTAAATTAACACCTCGGGAGGGCGTTTTGGACATTTTACATTTTTAGGCCTGAAAACCAACGAAAATTCTAAGGGCATATCAGATGACAAGAGTCATCTTCTAGGGTTAGAAGCACAATAAACAAAAGAGGGCTATATAAGAGGAAGATGTGAGGTTTTTCAAGGAGTTCTAGGCCAAGAACTCCACCGTTTGCACCGCCGCCGCCGCCAAACGATAGATCGTGCAACGAGAATCACAAACACACCAAAATCTCCACAAATATGAATAAAAAATTCTCAGGCAAGTATCTATCTTGCTCTATTTCAGTTAATTCTCCAATATTATTAGCCTAGGATTGATTAGGACTATTGTTTGTGAAAGAAAAACCTATTTTGGAGATTTGAATTCGCATGTTGTATGAGTAATTGATGTATTCTGGAAACCCAATTCATATGTAGAGGTTGAACCACGAAATTTCAGTAATTAAAGTGTATGAAATCTGGTAAAAAGGATGGAAAGAAACCAAACAAAAGAAATATTAGGGTTCTTGATGTTTTGATGGATTATGCCCTTTTAATTCGTTTTTTATGATGAAAATCCGCATGCTAGACGTAGGAAATCATTTATTTGAGGCCATAACACTTGTAGTATAAATTATTTGGAGTTTGGTAGTAAAATATATCATTTTGGATGATGTTGGAAGAGAGAACCCGTAACTGGAAATTCTGCAGATTTGCCATACCTGCTTGATCGATCAATCGACCTTAGAGCTTAGATCGATCGATGCTTCCATCGATCGAGCATCTGCCATAGATCGATCGACCCCTCCTGCATAACTCATATTCCCTTTTCATAGGTTGTTCCAACTTAAATGATTAGACATTCTTGGATATTAATGTTAGAGCATTTTGGGATATAAAGAAGACCAGTAGGACTTATTAAAAATATGGAACATTTAACGTAAGGCGAGATTAATCTTTCACGAGGATGTTTTACACATAAGGGACAATGGGAGTATGTGTTAAAGGGTGAGACTCGTAAGGAGGTTACGTGGTAAAATAAATGAGTACCTACTGAAATTACACTTAGGAGGATAGGAATTCGCGAGTGTCACTTAATAAGTTGGAATAATCCCACAAATTCGAATAAGAGACAAACCGTTATACGTGATAACTAATCAACTAGTAATAAGGATAAATATCATAATTATGGGTCGTGAGAGTGTACCTAAATTTGATATGGTAATAGTAGTATATATATATGACTGTGTTTATGCATATACTATATACGTGTAAAAATCATGCCCACGCTACTTGGTATCCCTGAGGTTACTGCGCTGAGACAGTCTTATCTCGATGGGACCTTTATGGGGGATATTGACTCGTACCCTAGAAGATAGAAATCCTTGGTACAGGCTATCGGATTGATAGTCATAAGGTCCTAAGAGACGCGAGGATATGTGTGTGTGCTACTTGCTATCCTCTTAATACAGTTCGAGAGTGATTTCAATCTAGTATTTCCCTTAGTACGAGTGATACGGGGACTGGATAGCAGAGTATGCCGCACCATAGATTTTATGTGGGGTGCTGTTAGAATATATATATTATATGAGTATTTAATATATATATTTAAATCTGGAAATTGGGAACTACCTGCTGAGATTTTGGTATGTAAGAAATGAATAATTAATTCAACTTGGGTATAAGTGTGTGAAAAGCATGATATATTAATGAGAAACTTTATTATTAAATAAGGTTTAATTGAGAACATTGCTTTTAAAATAAACTTAACCTCTTAAACATTTGAATTTGTCGGTTTGAAACCTCACGAGCAACTTAAGATAAGATAAGTTAAACTGTTGGGAAGTATTAGTGCGTTAGGTGTGCACATTAGAAGAGAGGTGAGGAATTCTCAAGGGAGTGTCGCACTAATATGTTGGTTGCATTAGCCGGTAGCGCTTTAAATACTTGCTAAACTAATTTAAACTATTTTTATAATCGGGCTCTGACCCGTTTCCTATTTTCTCTTCTCTCTTGTATATATATGTATATATTACAGGTGCCCAGCCATAGGGGCGTCTTGCATAGGATCCTCCATAGGGAACGCGCTGCAGCTTAGGTGGGAGTTGCAGGCCTCTTGCTTTGACGACCTCATTGTTGATTCCACTTCTAGTTCTACTTTATCTAGTTGGGCATATGTCGCCCTTTTCATTATTCAGTTGGTTTTTGCGATGGATTGTAATTCATTTACTTTTAGTAGTTTTACTTTGGGATTTATTACTATCAGAATGTTTTTCTTTGGTGGTTTGAAGTTGGGATTTACTAATGATAGTTAAATTCTTGAATGATCATTTATATCCTTGTTATTATATTGTGACTCTTAAACTGTTAATTATCAAAGGTTTTAAATATTGGTTTTTGAATTAAATGGGGAAATTGAAGTGAAAAAAAAAAGAAATGGTTTTGTCACTTAGCTTAATTAATTAGGGTGTTTAATTGGAAAAGTTATATTTTTACGACAGTGATGCTGAGAATGATCCAACCGTTCACCTTGGTTATAATTTAATAAAGGAATGATCACCCGGTATTTAATTAGGCGGGGTGTCACAGGTGGTATCAGAGCATCAGGTTCTAGTGTCCTTTATGATCTGTACGGCTTATTTCACTTTCAGCTTAGCATTTTTGCTATAGAGCCCTATTTTAGGATTGTTGTATTCTTGCTTTTATGATTACGTCTTCAGCTATTTATGATTTGATAATAACTGCAGACTAATAAAGTTCTTCACATTTCAGATGCCTCCGAGACGTGCCCCAAAGGATAGGCGTGCCCAAGCCGAGCCGCCAGTAGCTCCGGCTCAGGGAATGATGAACGCAAATGAGGTAGCCGCCATCGTTGCTCAGGTGGTGAATGTCGCGCTAGCGGTAGTACAGCAGGCTCCACCCCAAGTTCAGGCAGTGGTGTCAGTACTGGCACAACTCCCATCTGCATGGGAGCGAGTTAGGGATGCCTTTCAGAAGGCGCATCCCCCTGAGTTCTTGGGTAGTTCAGATATCATTATTGTCAGCCAGTGGAAGAAAGATATACAGAGGCATCTGCATATGTATGAGTTCACGGACGTGCAAAAACAGTTGTTGGCTTCCTTTAAGCTAGTGGGGGTCGCTTTGCAGTGGTGGGAGTCCACCACCACCTAGGAGGAGAGGGATATTATCCCGATTCAGTCATTTTGGGAGCGGTTTGACCGCAAATATTTTCTATCCGCCGTGCAAACTGAGATGAGGCGAAAGTGACTGAACTTAAAGCAGGAAAATTCTACTGTTGCTGAGTATGAAGAGGAGTTCACAAGACTTCTCAATATAGTGCCAGATTAGGCACCCACTGAGAGTAAGAAGATACTATTGTTTGTGTACGGGTTAGCTTGGAGGATCCGCCAGCACCTTATAGGCAATCTGTCTCTGAGTACCTACACAGACGTACTCAATGCTGCCTTACTACACTGTCAGGATCACCGCTTCCATCTGCAGGGAAGCAAGCGAGCAGGAGAGTCTAGCTAGCAGGGCAGGACAGGGGGTAGTGGTGCTAGTGGAGCACTTTAAATACTTGCTAAACTAATTTTAAACTGTTTTTACAATCGAGCTCTGACCCGTTTCCTATTTTCTCTTCTCTCTTGTATATATATGTATATATTACAGGTGCCCAGCCACAGGGGCGTCTTGCATAGGATCCTCCATAGGGAACGCGCTGCAGCTTAGGTGGGAGTTGCAGGCCTCTTGCTTAGACGACCTCATTGTTGATTCCACTTCTAGTTCTACTTTATCTAGTTGGGCATATGTCGCCCTTTTCATTATTCAGTTGGTTTTTGTGATGGATTGTAATTCATTTACTTTTAGTAGTTTTACTTTGGGATTTATTACTATCAGAATGTTTTTCTTTGGTGGTTTGAAGTTGGGATTTACTAATGATAGTTAAATTCTTGAATGATCATTTATATCCTTGTTATTATATTGTGACTCTTAAACTGTTAATTATAAAAGGTTTTAAATATTGGTTTTTGAATTAAATGGGGAAATTGAAGTGAAAAAAAAGAAATGGTTTTGTCACTTAGCTTAATTAATTAGGGTGTTTAATTGGAAAAGTTATATTTTTGCGACAGTGATGCTGAGAATGAACCAACCGTTCACCTTGGTTATAATTTAATAAAGGAATGATCACCCGGTATTTAATTAGGCGGGGTGTAACAGATGCCCCCAATATGGGTAAGGGTTGTCAAACCATATCGTTGACCAAGAACCCATCTTTAGCCACTGGTCTGCTAAGAGGGATGTTCTAGCACTAGACCGAGAGTAGTTCGAGAGGTTGACCTCTGATCAACTTTCTTCTCACACCGCACAAGTGTTATATCTAATAAGTTTAATAAATGTTGATTCAATTATTTCCTTATTTCGGTCGATGAGTATACTTGGGGTTTTATCCTTACAGTTTGTGGCAAACTTTGTTTCCATGCTTGACAGGGGTGCCAAAATAGTTCAATACAAATAATGCCGATGAAGGCACTCAATAAATCTCAAGAGTCTTTGATTACTACCAAAAAAGCGTATGATGACGGGAAGAAGTTTACTAACTTGGAGGTTGACAAGTTGGGGAAGGAGCGTGACACGCTAAAAAATGATATTGCCAATCATCCCCGTATCTTGGAAGCGACCTAAGATAAGGTTTTTAATCATGGGTACGTAGAGGCCTTCATTGAGACCAATAAATAATTGGTTTTCATTTGAAAGTTAAATTTCAAGAAAGGTCGAGATGCGGCCTTGGTTTAGACCAATGTCCCTTAAGAATCTGAGTTATGTGGGGAGTATGATCCAGGTTCTCCACCAATGGGAAGGAGGAGGAGACAATGCCTCAAGCAGCGATCAGGCATAGGCTGTGGTCGATTAACAAATGGTGGATGCCAGTTAAGGCAAAGTCCCCAACCTTCAAGAGCGGTTGAAGGAAAAAGAGGGTCAATGCTAGTTAGGATTAACTTAGATCCCCAAAATCCTTATATTCTTATATTTTTAGTGTTTGGAAGGGACTGCCACACTTCCTTGATCTAATAAAAACCCTTCAATGTTTGAAGCCATTTTATGTATGCTTGAATGGTTTTCTTTTTATTCTTATCGCTTGAAAATAGGAATATAGGGGGCAGTCCTTCTTCAAAGACTGATGATCTAGATCTATTACTTGGTCGAGAAGCCAGTAGCCAGACTCATGGCTCCTTTCTTTACATTCGGTAAGTTCTTCAAAAAGTAACAAGTGCTTTCAATGAACAACATCGTTTGTCTGCCAAATTGAAAAGTGGTGCTGGGGATGTTAGCGATGTTGCAGAGCTGTTGCAGAACGAAAATATTTTTTACGTGACAAAGCTGAGGAGAACTTAAAGAGAGGTGGTGGGATTAAGCTAGGCCTTGTTCGCGATATAATGAAGTTGAAATACCTCTTTATGAGGGGTCCTCGCGTATTTTGGGTCGTTGGTTATGATAACGGATGGGTGGATGCCCCCTTAACCTAGATGAAGCCAAACAAATATCATATAAGCATGGTTGGCTGAACGCCCTAGCTGTTATGAAGATCCTCAAATACTCTGAGCTTTAGTATTGGTACCAAGTTGAGTGCCCTCCTTACAGTCATCCTCCAATTGGAAACGATGAAAGTTGGATCCCTCTTAACCTTGTTCCCCTCCAGATATCAAAAGATTACTTTTCAACGCATGACATCGACGATGAGTTTAGGCCAAATCATAATGATAGACGAAGAGTTGCAGTTGTCGAGATGATAAATCGCTGGGGATGAATGTTTTGTGCTAGGACTGTATTTTATAGTTTTACTGATGTATAAGATTTTTGTAAAATGATTGCTTTGTGAAATTCTTAGTTAACTCCATGTTTTGCATTTTCCCATCTCTTATATCGATCATGTTTTTATTGGTTGTCTTACCTTTTAAATTGTGTCATCACATAACCTTAGGCTTAGGCTAAACTCTGGTGAAAATGCACTTGGTTGCAGGGTCATCCACCCGTTCAGGATTTTTAGTTGACCAAAGTCGGGATGCTTAGTGCCTGGGTAGGCCTGTCAATTGAGCCAAGCACGCCCGAAGCCCGCTAAATTTGGGCCGAGCTTTTATTGAGTTTGAACTGGGCCGAGTTTGAGCCGAGATATTAAGCTCGAATTCAATTTAAGCCGAGCGCGAGCGAAGCACTTTCAAGCCCGAACTAGGCTCGACCCGAAATAATATATATAAATATATATATATATATATATATATATATATATATTTATATATCTACGAAATTATTCATTTTTCATGATATGTAAAAACAAAATAATTTTTTTTAATAAATTATTGAACTTAATATTAGAGAAATAAAAATAAGGTGGTTTAGAGACTTAAGTTATAACTTATAAACGTTTGCGTGTGGCAGCAAGCAGGAGAGCAGGCCAACCCATTTCATTAAGAAGATTTCATTTCCCCCTCTCTCTCTCTCTCCACTCTAATCTAGGGCAAAAACCGCCCATTGTTCGGCGCCGCGTGATCAGGTATACAGTTCATTTGCAACCTTTCTCTTCATCTGTTTGTTGCCCTTTCATTTGCCCTTTCTCTTCATCACGCTTTTTGACCGCTGTTCTCTTCATCATGCTTTTCGACACTGAAAACTTCATTTGTTGTTGCTTTATTTGTTGATCAGGTACATGCAAAAATCGAAGTGAACTGTATACCTGTTTGGATCTAAGGTGAGTAATGAAGAACCCAAAATCTATGGGTTTGTCTTGTGTATATTTATGGGTTTGATTTATATACAAAATCAACAGTATGAAGAACCCAAAATCTTATTAACATAAAAATTCGCAATTATTCAGATCTTCTTTACAATTAACATATGTACTGGATATTTAGTGAGTCAATAAACATATGTACTGGTTATTTTGCTTCAATGGTTTAGGCGAGTGGAGTAGAAATAGAAGAGATGTGAAGATATTTGAATTGTTCAGGTAAAGAAAGTTGAGAGAAACTTGGAGAAATTTTAGTTTCTTATTTAATTTCAGTGCAAAAGTTAATTTCAGTGAAAATAATGAAGTTTTCACTTTGGTTTTGTTTTCAGTTTTGGAAGCTTTCAGTTCATGTTGTTCTGCTTCTTTTTATTATGTTCAGTTCATGAAGTTTTCAGTGCAAAAGTTAATCTCATGTTATGTTTTTATTATGTTCAATTCATGATGTCAATGTCAGATGCAAATAATGAAGGTGTTGGGAATACTACTACCACGCAGTCTATCGTTCCAAGTGTCCCTACTGAGTCGGTTAAGAAGCGAAAAAGAGAAGTGAAAATGAGATCTCTAGTGTGGATTCACTTCACAAAGGTTGAAATAAGCACTGGACTACAAAAATGTAAGTGTAATTATTGTAAGAAATTATTTTCTTGTCCGAGTAAAGGTGGAACAACCCATTTGCTTCGTTACATAACAAATAGGTTGTGTCCGATTTATAATAAAGAGAATCCTATGGAAGGGGGGATCACAAACATTTCTTAATTTAGAAAAAGGGAAATCGGAGGAAGGTAGCAATTTTGCTCCATGGAAATTTGATCAAGAGCGCTCTAGGAGTGACTTCACCGAGCTTGTTATTTGTGCGAAATTATCTTTCAACTTCACAGAACATCCTGCTTTTCGAAAATATATTTGGGGTATATGCCGGAAGTATAAGTTTTAATCAAGGAACACGGTAAAGGGTGATTGTGTGAAACGTTACATCAATGAAAAAACAATTTTAAAGGAAATGTTTCAATCAAGTGCTTGCTCGCGAGTTTGTCTAACAACCGACACTTGGACATCTCGTCAAGACTTGCCATTTATGGCACTCACAGCTCATTTTATTGATAAAGGGTGGAAGTTACACAAGAGGATTATCAACTTTGTGATGGTGCCTATGCAAGCTACTGGAGAAAATCTTGCGGACGTCATCATAAGTTGCTTACTCGATTGGAATGTCGATAAGATATGCACCATTACGATGGATAATCATACCGCCAATGATGTTATTGCTAAAAATCTAGCGGATCATTATTCATCTCGAGGTTTGTTATTGCTTGGTGGAGCGTACATCCAAGTCCGTTGTTGGGCACATATGTTAAATTTATGTGTTCAAGATGGATTGGACGAGATTAAGGATTCCGTTCGTAGGGGACGCAATGCAATGAAATATGTTAAAGGGTCTGGTAGAAGGAAACATGAACTAAGTAAATACGCCGATCAAGAACGTATTCCCCGAGGTAAGATTTTAGTTTTAGATGTGTCCACTCGATGGAATTCAACATACTTAATGCTCGGATCTGCATTGCATTACAAGAAAGTGTATCATCGTTTGAAAACACATGACCTAAATTTTAAGAATTCACTAACTTCTGAAGATTGGGAGAAAGCTGAAATTGTTCACCAATTTTTAGACGCTTTTTTTATCGTGACAAATGTATTCTCTTCACGTAATAAGTGTACTTCTAATGTCTTCTTTCGTGAGGTTTATCGAATTCTTATGTTGTTACGAGAGACTTCGTTGGATTTGAATTCATTGCTTGGACGTATGGCATTAAACATGCTTGTGAAATTTGAAAAATATTGGTCGGAAAAAGAACCAAACATGTTAGTTTCTGTCGCTCTTATCCTTGACCCGAGGTTTAAGGACAAGCATTTGAAATTTTGCTACCAGAGGATATACGGTCCTTCCACCGTTGATAGTTTGATGAGTCGCGTGCATAGTGTGATTCATGATCTGTTTGATGAGTACATGTCTTTATATGAAAATTCTTGTCATTTGGAAGAGATTAGTGAGAGTGAAAAAAGAAAGAATGTTATGTCTTCTAGCACATCTTCATTTCCAAAAGGATGGATTTTATCGAAGATTTTTATAAATTCAATGAAGAAGAATGCACGTCTTGTAATAAAACAGAATTAAATGTGTATTTAGAGGAAAAGCTACATCCAAGCAAAAATACCAATGATGATGATTTCGATATTTTACAATGGTGGAAGCACAACTTTTCCAAGTTTCCGGTCATATCGATGATGGCGTGTGACATTCTTGCTATTCCTGTGTCATCTGTTGCTTCGGAGAGTGCATTTAGCACCGGGGGGCGTGTCCTTAGCCCATTTCGTAGTTCATTACTTCCTTTTACTGTTGAATCATTGATTTCCCAAGACTGGATTCAAAGTGCACCTGTACAAACTGAATTTGAAGATGAAATTGACACTACATTTGCTGGTAATTTTTCATATGTTACCTATTGCAATTTTTATCTTATTTAGCTTATGTAATTGGATTGTCTTTAGCTAATGTAACTATTTCTTACAATTTTCAGACTTGAACATATGTACGGCGACCGACTAGTTGTCAGATTTCAGACTTGAAAAGTGTTGCAAATGGCGGTCGAAACAGCCTTTTTTGGGTGTTGAATGCAGATTTTAATCCAGTCAAAACAGCTTTATATAGATCAGTGCAGAATTCTGTTTTTTTAGTTCCGAAATTCATTTTTTAGTGCTGAAATGTGTTTTTAAAGTGCTGAAAAGTGTGTTTGAAATGCTGAAATTTGTTACTTAAGTGTTGAATTTTGGTTTTGTAATGCTGAAATGTCAAATATTAGTGCTGATATTTGTTATTTTAGTGCTAAAACGTGGGTTTTTAATGCTGAAAATGTCAATAATATTGCTGAAATGCGTTTTTAAAGTGCTGAAAAGTGTGTTTAAAGTGCTGAAATTTGTTATTTATGTGCTGAACTTTGGTTTTGTAATGCTAAAATGTCAAATATTAGTGCTGATATTTGTTATTTTAGTGCTGAAACGTAAGTTTTTAATGCTGAAAATGTCAATAATATTGCTGAAATGCGTTTTTAAAGTGCTGAAATGTGTTTTTAAACTGTTGAAATTTGTTATTTAAGTGCTGAAATTTGGTTTTGTAATGCTGAAATGTACAATATTAGTGTTGAAATGTGTTTTTTTATTGTTGAAATATAAAATTTAATTTACTGAAATAAATAAATATGTATTTGAATATTCAATTCGGGCCGACTCAAATTGGGCCCGAAGCCCGATTTACTTTGTGAGCCGAGCTTGAGCCAAGCACTCTTAAGCTCATTCGGGCCGAGCTTGAGCTTGAGCCAAATTAGTAAAAATAGGGCCAAGCCTGAATAATCATAAGCTCGTCTCACAGAGCCCGATTGACAGGCCTATGCCTGGGGATCCAACTTAGGTAGTTTATTTTCTCGGGAAATTCTTGATGCTTTCGTATTTTTTATGACGAAAACATGTAACCTTGAGGCTTTAATTAAGTATAATCATACTAAGTCATTCATGTCGCTGACCAATCTTTGATCGAACGTAATGATAATTTATAAATAAAAATAATCAGTCTACCATTTGGAACAATGATGGAACAATAATGAAGTTAATTGCACTAATTGAACATAAATTATTATAGGAAACACAACCAATAAAGATGAAATTTGTGAGAAATGAACTTGAGAGAAATAAACTCACGATAAATAAAATGAGAGATAATCTTGTTATAAATAAAATTTCCTAAGTTTGGCTGCATTCCAGGCCCTCGGGATCTCCCTGCACCCATTATTTCCAAATTATAGGCTCCTTAAAGATCGTCTCCAATGATTTTGAACGACCCATCCCAGTTGGGACCTAACTTGTCATCTGAAGGATTTTTGGCACTGCCAAGCACCTTTTTGAGGACGTAATCTCTTACCTAAAATCTTGTTGGGCTGACGCCTATGTTGTATTAGTTGGCCAATTATTACTGGTAGGAAGTTAACTTGATTAAGGCTTGCTCCCTTCGTTTACTAATTAAGTCAAGCTCAATCCTTATGACATCTCCATTCAATTCTTGATCAGCAACTGTATTCTTCGTGGTTGGAAAGCAAACTTTGAGAGGGATAATGGCTTTCATTCTATAGGCTAAAGCAAAGGGCTCTTTTGGGCGTAGTACGGTGTGCCCAAAGGACATGGGTAAGTTCATCCACCCAAGCACCTTTTACCTTCTGCAATATCTTCTTCATGCCATCGAGCACTGTCTTATTGGCGGACTCATATGCCTATTGTTTTGAGGGTAGTCCAATGAGCTTAAGTGGTATTTTATGTTGTGATTGCCATAAAATTTTTGGAACAATCCACTTTCGAATTGTGTTCTATTATCTGTGAAAATTGTTCGTGGCACGTTAAAATGAGTCACGATCTTCCTCTAGATGAATCTAATAATATCGGTATCTCCGATATTTGTCAATCAGTCCACTTCGTGAAATAGTCTATTTCGACCAAGAGATACTTGCTATTTCTTGGTGCTATAAATAGTGGACCCACAATATCCAAACCCCACAGAGCGAATGGTCATGGGCCAGTTAATGACTTCAAGTCACTGGCCAACTGGTGGAGCATGGGTGAGAACTATTGACACTTATCGCATCTTCTCATGGAAGAAACTACATCTTTTTGCATGTACGACCACCAGTATCCTTCATTGATAACTCTAAAAGCCAGAGATCTCCTACTTGCGTGGCTTCTATAAATACTGTCATGAAGCTCGTATAGGACTTGGTCGACGTCATTTGGGTGTATGCATGTAACACCACATTATTTTGAGGGCTTATTTATGAATATTATATAAGATTTCAATAATATTATTATTTTATTAATTGATATTATATTTAAAAATAATTTAGTTTGGTTTTAAATTGAATCAAACATTTAAATTTAAATATAAATGATTTTTGGACATTTTATAATGGTTTAAATATATAAAGTAGACAATTTTGAATTAAATGGCAATATGGTAATATATGTTAGCTTAGGATCCAAGATAGGACTTGAGAGAAGGGATATATAAGGAATATTATGGCTATTATAAGGAAGGGAAGATGAAAAAGAGAAGCCAAAAATAAAATCTAAAGAGGCAAAAATGAGATGAATGAAAATAAGACAAACAAAATAAGTGCAATAACGAATATACAATTAATTTATGGGGAATTTGAAATTGATTTGAATTGAGAGAATGATATTATGATTATTATTATTGGAGAATGCATAGGCTTTCTTTAGCCAAACCACCTGTTGGACGGGGTGTGTTCTCGACCGCGATTTTGTTTACTATCCAAAAATTAAGCCATGGACTCGGTTGGAGAGTATGCCAGGTGTTACTATGGTGGTGATACCAAGATTTTATGGCGGTGATGCCAGGTTATGATGGGTTGTGTGCTCGAGTTATGTTATTTATTTTTGGTGGTCATTGCATTGTTTCGAGAATAATTAGCAGGATAGTGGACAGTAGTCCATACCGTACTGTGAGAAGTGCGGTGGGAATTTTGATATGGAGTCTTGGGTTGTGTAGTTCTAGAAATGAGATCCTAGGTTATGATTATATTATTAGGATTTGAGTGTTCATATTGCATACACTCTTGTATATTATGCACGCCCACACGAGTTTATGTAGTTACACTTGGAGCATTTATACGATTTACTGAGTTTTCCACTCACCCCCATAGTTTGCTGTATTTTAGGTTTGATACGAGATAATATTTATGGCATTTATGGGATTGGGATCGTCGTTAGAGGCTCTGAATATTTTTTTTCAAAATTTAAATGTATCGCCTTGTTTATTGTAAATTGTTTTGTAAAAGGACATTTGAGATTTAATAAAATTGAGATATTTATTCAGTTGATTTATGTATTTATGCTTCTGAAAATTTATGCTCAATCTAAATGGTAGATTTTTATGAAAAAAGGTTCTATAATTTATCAATATTTTTCAGTAGCACCTCCGGGGTGTTACAAAGTTATATCATAGTCAGGTTATTCTTATTCTCGGGCTTGGGGTTACTGGTTCATCTTGTTGTCCAATGAGAGAGATTTTGTTTATGTTGTCTCTTAATTGGGCGATGTCCGAATCTCTTTGAATTTAATGGAAGACAATTTTTTGGTGAATTTTGAGGACGAAATTCCTTTCGTAGGGAAAAGAATATAATATCCCGTTATTGTGAGGGCTTATTTATGAATATTATATAAGATTTTAGTAATATTATTATTTTATTAATTAGGCTTATTGATATTATATTTAAAAATAATTTAGTTTGGTTTGAAATCTAATCAAACATTTAAATTTAAATATAAATGATTTTTGGACATTTTACAATGGTTTCAATATCTAAAGTAGATAATTTTGAATTAAATGGCAATATGGTAATATGTGTTAGTTCAGGATCCAATCTAAGATTCGAGAGAGGGGATATATAAGGAATATTATGGTTGATTATAAGGAAGGGGAGATGAAAAAGAGAGGCGAAAACGAAATCTAAAGAGGCAAAAACGAGATGAATTAAAAGAGCCACCTTCGGGTGTTATAGATCTTCTCTTTGAGTGTCTTCGGATGAAATTTGAGAAAAACTCAAAATACTTACCTGACACAATTTTTTGTGTAGAATCCAAATATGAAATCAGATTGGCAATTCAAATAATGTTTAGGTTGGATTTTTCCGTGTTTCTAAAATAGGCCTATAATTATGGATTTTGACTCTCTTGAGGTAGTTTCGTTATCCCGTTTTTGATTTAATGTGCTACACATATTTAACCTTGATTGTATAGTTATATTCATATTATTGTGACACCCCGACTAATTAAATACCGGGTATCTACTCCTTTATTAAATTAATACAAAATGCCAAGTTGGTCCAGTTAATAGCATCACTGACGAAAATATTTTTTTTTTTATAATTACTAACCACCTAGTATTTAAAAAGTGAGTTGCCAAATTTTAAATTAAATCTGATTAACATGCAATAAATGAAAGATAGGAATGTAACACGACTATTCACGATAAAGTCCAACTATAACGAATCAACAATAAAAGATGAGTCTCGAGGAAATACTCCTCACAACAATCCCAATATGAAATGAAATAAAACAAGTCTGCATCCTGAATTAATTACAAACCAAAGTCTGAATAACTGAAATATAAAATGAAATGTCTCTAAAAGAAATGGGCGACATGCCCTACAACTGATGAAATCTGAATATAGAGTCAAGGCAAATGAAGCATCTACTAGCAAGGCCCTGTAACTTTCACAACAACTACAGCTCGTCACCTGACTGGAAATACTATGCATGGTGCCCTTGTGGCTGGGCACCTAAAATGGTTTTTACAAAAAGATAGATTTGAAAGCAAACGGGTCAGACCCCGAATGTGGAGAGTATTTTAAAAACAGCAAGTGCTTTAATAATAATTAAAACAATGAATGCAAGATACATGTTAGGACGTGCTCTCACATGAAATACTCACCTCTCGTCTAAGAGTGCACTCCTAACGTTCCTGTACCCATACATGTGTTATTTATCTAACTAAACCATCATAAGTTCTAACCCAACTACTCGATTCACAATATGAATTTCCAATGTTATTACTTAAATAGATAGCTTTACTTGAACTCGGATTCTCAATTGTTACCATTACTGTTTACTGGAGGTTATCCCCTTATTTATCATCTCATGGAGTTACTATAAATGATTCTCATAAGTAAACATCACAATTCCTTTTCATTCCACCGTATATTATTCACATCATAAATATACAATATAAGCACCCCGAGGCTAAGCTGCGGTGCACACATACTCTGCTATCCATCCCGGTACATCACGTACATAAGGATTACAAATTCTGAATCTCTCAGGAATTGTTAGAATAAACACCACACACAAAAATGGAGGCGAACATAATTCAACATATCCATGGTCACGTACATACCTAGGCTTCATAGTCAGCTGGCTTAATAACTCACAATTAAGTCATTCGCTTGAACTATGTCCTCTAGGTACTAAACTAAATCCGGGCACACAAGGATTAGAAGGCCCTAAGCGAACGTAAACCTCCCGTGATAGCAAGTATGGTAGGTATGTCATACACATAAGATTATATACTAAGCATGCACACATCTTAGATATCTCAATATTAATAAAGGTATTTTCTACATCCTTATACCATTATTCCAATTGTATACATTTTTAGTCTTCCGCTAATATATAATGTAGACTGTCGACACATCTCACGTCATAGATTCTTATACTTAAAACCTATCTCAAAGGGGTTATTAAGTTTCCTAATATTCCCACATATTACATCATTATTCTTGAGGTACTTACTTCTGCCCCAAACCTCAATTCATCAACTTATTCAAAATTACTCTATTATTCCTAATATTATCTCACTCATCGAGCTTCAATAGCTTTTAGAATAATTCCTCAAATTAAATTCTAATTAAGGTCCGAACTTTATAACCATACCTACTGGTCTTCCTTAAGTCTAAGGATATTCATAAGGTCTCCAATAATATTTTCCAAGGGTTAATATCATTAAAATTTAACTAGGGAAATTTTACTCTTTCTGGGAAGGTCGATCGATCGACCTTGACCTTCGATCGATCGATCGATAGCGGTCGATCGATCGACTGATGAATGTCGATCGATCGAATGCACCAGGTAGGCTGCGGACTGCTTCGTTTTGCAGTTTTTAAATCATCTCAAAACACCATTAACAAGCATGAAACTCCAAGAATACGTTATAATATCATCATACAATCATCCTACAACAGTGTTAACATTCTAAAATCAATAATTCATCATTCAAGGGCTGTGTTTGGATCAAATCTTCATCAAGAATTCCAGTTTTCTATTTCTTTCAAGAACATTAATAAACTTCTTCTAAAATCCATTTTTAAATCATCAAGGGTCATAATTCTGAATTCATAATTCGTCCAGAATGTTTCTACATGCAGTCCCTAACATAGTTCATAGTTTTACATCTTCAAATTCATGGGTCTAATCAATCTTCCAAGATAAATTTGATAATTTCCTAAACATGGAAAAACATAGCATTAAATCAATTGGAATTAAACCACTTGCCTTAATCTTTCCCTGAATTTGAGGTTGAATCTTGAAGGTTGAATATGTCCTCTCTCTCTCTCTGCAGAATTCTCCTCTTTCTCTCTCTCTCTACAAGTTCTTCTCAAGGTGATAATGGAGGCGGGGTTGGTTTTTGCCAAGTTTTAAAGTTTCTAACTTCTCCCGTAGCCCACTACCTAAATTGGGTTTGGAAATGGCTTAGTGGGTTAAGACTAAGTCAGATTTTTAACTCTAATTTTCGTGGGTTTTAATTACCCAATTTCCGAAATTACCAAACTACCCTTTTACGTTGCCGGTATGGCCTAAAAATGCCCCGGGACCCGAACTAAACCCCCGGCTAGTGTTTTCTGACTATTTCTACCGTTCCGGACTCGTTGGCGCACTCAAAATGACCATACGGGTGATAAAAATAAAATTCACTTTTTAATTCAAATAAATATATTCCTGACGCGACTGTCACGCGCGTCCCAACAAAATTTCTCAAATTGCCGTATTTCAATCTCGCGACAATTTCAATAGTTACAATATTCGTATTTTGCCACATATACACATTATAATCAAATACTAACTCACATCTCGTTAATATTTTATCCGGATTAATTCTCAATTAATTCACATTTAATTCAATTAATCCCATAAAAAAATATCAATAAAACTGCGGGGTATTACATACTTCCCCCTTAATAACAGAATTTCGTCCCGAAATTCGGAACTAAAAAGTACCTGGTAAAAACAACTCTGGATAACGTTCGCGCATTTCATCCTCGCGCTCCCATGTGGGCTCCTCGACATTATGATGTCGCCACAGAACACGTACTAACGTAACTATCTTTGACCGCAGTTTTCGCTCACTTCGGTCCAAAATAGCAATCGGTCCCTCCTCGTAGGAGGTATCAGGCTGGAGATCGATGTCCTCCAAATCAATGTGAGAATGAGCCAAATCGTCTCTAAGATATTTCCTTAGCGAGGAAATATTAAACACATCGTGAATCCGATGTAAATGCTCCGGTAACCCAAGCTTATACGCAACCGGCCCAATCCGCTCAATAATAGGAAATGGTTCCACATATCTCGGTGCCAACTTCCCTTTCTTCCCGAAACGCATAATACCGTTCATAGGAGATACTCTGAGAAAAACCTGGTTTCTCACTTCAAATTCCCTGAAGGATCTCTTCGCATCAGCATAGATCTTCTGCCTGTCCTGAGCTATCCGAATGCTACTCCGTATCAGCTCTATCCTTGCCGAAGTATCCTGAATCACTTCCGCCCCAAGTAATTTGTTGTCCCCCACCTCCAACCAACATGCTGGGGAACGACAAGGTCTACCGTACAATGCCTCAAATGGAGCCATGCCAATGGTGAACTGGTAGGAGTTGTTGTAAGCAAACTCCACTAGTGGAAGATACTGCTCCCATCCACCCCCGAAGTCAATGATGCACATTCGCAACATGTCTTCCAACATCTGATTTGTACGCTCGGTTTTCCCATCGGTCTGCGGATGATAAGCCGTACTCAACCGCAATTCCGTGCCCATCTTCTCCTGAAAACTTTCCCAAAACCGTGAGACAAATATCTTGTCTCGGTCAGACACGATATTTAGGGGCACACCGTGAAGTCTCACTATCTCTGCAATAAAGAGCTAGGCATACTGTCCCGTAGTGTAGTCTCTTTTCATCCCGCTCCACCAATACTGACGTCTCATGTCCTGGTACATTTTGTCCCCACCGGGATGTACCGCGAACCGTGAGCCGTGCGACTCTGCCATCACCTCGTGCCGCAATTCCTCCCCTTCCGGAACTACCAGTCTCCCATTGAAGCGTAATCCCCCTTCTGAGCTAACGGTATAAGACTCGGCTCCCTCTGTTAATAATCGAACTATATGCTCTTGACAGAACGAGTCATCTGCTTGTGCTTTTACTACTTTCGTGACAATCTGTGGTGTAACGGTCATCACTGACATGAATGATCGGGCCACTGCATCCTGGTGTCCCAACTCCTTCCACTTTGCCTTCCACACCCCTGCCACCTCATCTACGGGCCTACGGCTCAACGCGTCTGCTACCACGTTAGCCTTCCCTGGGTGATATTGGATATCAAACTGATAGTCCTTCACAAACTCAAGCCACCTTCGCTGCCTCATATTCAGTTCCTTCTGCGTGAATAGGTACTGTAGGGACTTGTGGTCTGTGAATAATCGAAACTTCTCCCCCAAAAGATAATGTCTCCATATCCGAAGGGCAAATATCACTGCCACTAACTCCAAGTCATGGGTAGGGTAATTCTTCTCGTGAGGCTTAAGCTTACGGGAAGCATAAGCTATGGCCTGACTCTCCTGCTGCAGTACACCTCCAAGTCCTTGTAAGGACGCATCGGTGTAAACAAGATACTTAACTCTCGGTCTCGGCAATGCTAACACAGGTGCTGAGGTTAACTTGTCCTTCAACTCATCGAATGCTAACTGACATGCATCACTCCAAATGAACGGCACACCTTTACGAGTCAGATGTGTCACGGGACCCGCAATCTTGGAGAAACCCCGAATAAACCTCCTGTAGTATCCTGCTAAGCCCAAGAAACTACGGATCTCAGTCGGTTTCGTGGGCTGTCCCCACTCCCTCATCGCGGATACCTTCCCCGGATCAACGGATATCCCGCGGTCGGAAATAACATGCCCCAAAAACTGAACCTCGTTCAGCCAAAACCCGCACTTCTCATACTTTGCATACAGCTCGTTCTGACGTAGCGTCTGCAAAACCTGCCTCAAATGCTAGGCGTGCTCCTCCTCTGTCTGGGAGTAAACAAGAATATCATCAATGAAGACAATGACGAACTGATCTAGGAACTCTCTGAACACCCTATTCATCAAGTCCATGAACACGGCTGGAGCGTTGGTCAAACCAAAAGGGATAACCCGAAACTCGTAGGAACCATATCTCGTTAAGAAAGCAGTCTTCGAGAGTCCTCCTCCCTGATACGCAACTGATGGTAACCAGATTGTAAATTAATCTTCGAGAAGAAAGAAGCTCCTCTCAACTGGTCGAATAAGTCATCGATTCGGGGCAACGGATACTTATTCCGTATCGTGACCTTATTCAACTCCCGATAATCCACACACAACCTCAACGATCCATCCCTCTTCTTAATGAACAACACAGGGGCACCCCACGACGAAGTACTCCTCCGGATGAACCCCTGACCCAACAACTGCTCAATCTGATCCCGTAACTCTCTCATCTCAGCTGGAGCCATACGGTAAGGTGCGCGGGCAATAGGCCGAGTGCCCAACATCAAATCAATCACGAAATCTATCTCTCTACTCGGAGGTAATCCAGGTATATCCTGAAATACATCGGCAAACTCTCGAATAATCGGAATCGAATCAAGTGGTATCACCACTTCCTTAGAGGTCTCCTCCTCTATGTAGTACAAATGAGTGGACGATCCTCCCTCAGGATGAGGCATTGCCACTAAAAACATCTCCTGCCCGGGAATGGCAAAGATAATACTCCTACTAAAACAGTCAATCATGGCTCGGTACGCTACTATCCAATCCATACCAATAATGGCATCATACTCGGTCATCTCTAACACTAACATATCGGCGGGTAAAGTAAACCTCCCGATCTCTATACCCACACCTCTACACATAAGCGAAATCATGGAACCCCTACTCAACGGTGAGTCTACATAAGTAGCGGTGCTCTCTGCGGTGACTAACAACCCAATGGTGCGTGCAAATCCCATAGCAATAAAACAGTGTGTAGCCCCCGTGTCAAATAAAATGCGCCCCAGAGTCCCCTGAATAGAGAACATACCCTCAATAGCTGGCGGATTCTGTGGGGCTGCAGCCTGCTGAAGCTGATACACTCTCCCATACTGAAGCTGTCCCTGCTGAACTGGGATCGCTGGAATGGGTGGTAATGCTGCCATTTGCGGTGGTGCTGAGAGGGCGGCGGGAAACATAGGCCTCTGTGGCTCGTGTCGAGCACCCTATTGCTGCTGCTGTGGGGCCCTGCCCTTATCAGGACAATCCTGACGTTTGTGGCCAATCTTGCCACAAATGAAACACTTCCCCGGGAAGTTTCCCCCTCGCTGTCCCTGCTGCCCTCGGCCCTGGTGGCCATTACCATTTCTGCCCTGGCCTTGCTGGCCCTGGTGAAACTGCTGTTGTTGACCATTTTGACCCTGCTGGCCCTGATGGCCATTATGACCCTGCTGGCCATTCTGGAATCCTCCCTGACCGTTCTTGAAACCCCCTGATCGGAACCTCTTATGATCCCCCTGCTGGGAACCCTGATCACTCTGCCTATACTGACCCTGAGCTGATTGTGCCCCGCTGGCACCATTTCCCCCTGTCCTGCCCTGATGGCTGGACTCTCCTGATCGCTTCCCCTCTGTTAAGTGAAAGCGGTGGTCCTGGCAATGGAGCAATGCAACGTTAACCACGTCAGAATAAGTGGCCAACGAGAGGTTCCCCAATAAATTCTAACGGATCCTCCAAGTCAATCCATCTATGAATTTCTGAATCTTCTTCTCTTCCGTCGGTATCTCATCCGGTACAATGTTCAGCAAATTTGTGAATTCGGCCTCATACTCGGCCACAGTCTTACCCTCCTGTCTAAGGCTCATCAATTTCCTCCTCATTTCCGTGTGAACAGCTGACGGAAAATATTTGCGGTCGAACCGCACCCAGAACTGCTGTATAGTGAGAGTATCTCTCTCCTCTGCGGTGGTAATAGACTCCCACCACTGCAATGCAGCTCCCACTAGCGTGAAAGTAGCTAGTATCTGCCTCTGAACATCGGTGCACTCATACATCCTCAAGTGCCTCTGAATATTCTTCCTCCACTGACTAGATACCACAACATCGGAGCTACCTGCGAACTCCGGAGGCAGTGCTTTCTGAAAAGCATCTCGAACTCGTTCCCAAGCAGACGGGAATGCATATGCCTGAACTGGCGCGGCTACCGGCGCCTGGGGTGGTGCCTGCTGAACTACTGCTAGAGCGGCATTTACCGCCTGGGCCACAATGGCTGCGACCTCGGCGGCATTCATCGTGCCCTGAACTGGTGCGGGCTGTGGTTCTGGCGTTGCATCCCTAGGAACTCGCTGCCCACGTTGTGGAGGCATCTGAAATGAGAATAAAGTTTATAAGTTCGTAGTTATAAACTTAAAATAGCTGAAGAACGTAGCATATACAAAAGAATACAACAGTCCTAAAATATAGGGCTCTACATCAAAGAAAGCTCAGCGGAAACATAATAAGCCGTACAGATCCTAAAGGACACTAGAACCTCATGCTCTGATACCACCTGTGACACCCCGACTAATTAAATACCGGGTAGCTACTCCTTTATTAAATTAATACAAAATGCCAAGTTGGTCCAGTTAATAGCATCACTGTCGAAAACATTTTTTTTTTTATAATTACTAACCACCTAGTATTTAAAAAGTGAGTTGCCAAATTTTAAATTAAATATGATTAACATGCAATAAATGAAAGATAGAAATGTAACACAACTATTCACGATAAAGTCCAACTATAACGAATCAACAATAAAAGATGAGTCTCGAGGAAATACTCCTCACAACAATCCCAATATGAAATGAAATAAAACAAGTCTGCATCCTGAATTAATTACAAACCAAAGTCTGAATAACTGAAATATAAAATGAAATGTCCCTAAAAGAAATGGGCGACATGCCCTACAACTGATGAAATCTGAATATAGAGTCAAGGCAAATGAAGCGTCTACTAGCAAGGCCCTGTAACTTCCACAACAGCTACAGCTCGTCACCTGACTGGAAATACTATGCATGGTGTCCTTGTGGCTGGGCACCTAAAATGGTTTTTACAAAAAGATAGATTTGAAAGCAAACGGGTCAGAGCCCGAATGTGGAGAGTATTTTAAAAACAGCAAGTGCTTTAATAACAATTAAAACAATGAATGCAAGATACATGTTAGGACGTGCTCTCACATGAAATACTCACCTCTCGTCTAACAGTGCACTCATAACGTTCCTGTACCCATACATGTGTTATTTATCTAACCAAACCATCATAAGTTCTAACCCAACTACTCGATTCACAATATGAATTTCCAATGTCATTACTTAAATAGATAGCTTTGCTTGAACTCGGATTCTCAATTGTTAGCATTACCGTTTACTGGAGGTTATCCCCTTATTTATCATCTCATGGAGTTACTATAAATGATTCTCATAAGTAAACATCACAATTCCTTTTCATTCCACCGTATATTATTCACATCATAAATATACAATATAAGCACCCCGAGGCTAAGCTGCGGTGCACACATACTCTGCTATCCATCCCGGTACATCACGTACATAAGGATTACAAATTCCGAATCTCTCAGGAATTGTTAGAATAAACACCACACACAAAAATGGAGGCGAACATAATTCAACATATCCATGGTCACGTACATACCTACGCTCCATAGTCAGCTGGCTTAATAACTCACAATTAAGTCATTCCCTTGAACTATGTCCTCTAGGTACTAAACTAAATTCGGGCACACAAGGATTAGAAGGCCCTAAGCGAACGTAAACCTCCCGTGATAGCAAGTATGGTAGGTATGTCATACACATAAGATTATATACTAAGCATGCACACATCTTAGATATCTCAATATTAATAAAGGTATTTTCTACATCCTTATACCATTATTCCAATTGTATACATTTTTAGTCTTCCGCTAATATATAATGTATACTGTCGACACATCTCACGTCATAGATTCTTATACTTAAAACCTATCTCAAAGGGGTTATTAAGTTTCCTAATATTCCCACATATTACATCATTATTCTTGAGGTCCTTACTTCTGCCCCAAACCTCAATTCATCAACTTATTCAAAATTACTCTATTATTCCTAATATTATCTCACTCATCGAGCTTCAATAGCTTTTAGAATAATTCCTCAAATTAAATTCTAATTAAGGTCCGAACTTTATAACCATACCTACTGGTCTTCCTTAAGTCTAAGGATATTCATAAGGTCTCCAATAATATTTTCCAAGGGTTAATATCATTAAAATTTAACTAGGGAAATTTTACTCTTTCTGGGAAGGTCGATCGATCGACCTTGACCTTCGATCGATCGATCGATAGCGGTCGATCGATCGACTGATGAATGTCGATCGATCGAACGCACCAGGTAGGCTGCGGACTGCTTCGTTTTGCAGTTTTAAAATCATCTCAAAACACCATTAACAAGCATGAAACTCCAAGAATACGTTATAATATCATCATACAATCATCCTACAACAGTGTTAACGTTCTAAAATCAATAATTCATCATTCAAGGGCTTTGTTTGGATCAAATCTTCATCAAGAATTCCAGTTTTCTATTTCTTTCAAGAACATTAATAAAATTCTTCTAAAATCCATTTTTAAATCATCAAGGGTCATAATTCTGAATTCATAATTCGTCCAGAATGTTTCTACATGCAGTCCCTAACATAGTTCATAGTTTTACATCTTCAAATTCGTGGGTCTAATCAATCTTTCAAGATAAATTTGATAATTTCCTAAACATGGAAAAACATAGCATTAAATCAATTGGAATTAAACCACTTGCCTTAATCTTTCTCTGAATTTGAGGTTGAATCTGTCCTCTCTCTCTCTCTGCAGAATTCTCCTCTTTCTCTCTCTCTCTACAAGTTCTTCTCAAGGTGATAATGGAGGTGGGGTTGGTTTTTGCCAAGTTTTAAAGTTTCTAACTTCTCCCGTAGCCCACTACCTAAATTGGGGTTGGAAATGGATTGGTGGGTTAAGACTAAGTCAGATTTTTAACTCTAATTTTCGTGGGTTTTAATTACCCAATTTCCGAAATTACCAAACTACCCTTTTACGTTGCCGGTATGGCCTAAAAATGCCCCGGGACCCGAACTAAACCCCCGGCTAGTGTTTTCTGACTATTTCTACCCTTCCGAACTCGTTGGCGCACTCAAAATGACCATACGGGTGATAAAAATAAAATTTACTTTTTAATTCAAATAAATATATTCCGGATGCGACTGTCACGCGCGTCCCAACAAAATTTCTCAAATTGCCGTATTTCAATCTCGCGACAATTTCAATAGTTACAATATTCGTATTTTGCCACATATACACATTATAATCCAATACTAACTCACATCTCGTTAATATTTTATCCGGATTAATTCTCAATTAATTCACATTTAATTCAATTAATCCCATAAATAAATATCGATAAAACTGCGGGGTATTACAATTATGTGTTTTATTTATCTGCATTATATGCTCGTATACTATATTCGTTATTGCACTCATTTAGTATGTGTTATTTTCATGCCGTGTAGTTTTGGGTAACGAAACGAGTTGATTTTACGAGCATGTTGGGTTGTATAAATTGAGTAGAAAACATATATAATTGATTTATGGGGATTAAATTTGTAATTGATCTGAATTGAGGGAATGATATTATGATGATTATTATTGGAGAATGCATAGGCATTCCTTAGCCAAACCACCTACTGGACGGGGTGTATTGTCGGCTACAATTTTGTTTATCATCCAAAGACTAGGCCATAGACCCGGTTGGCGAGTATGCCAAGTGTTATTATGGCGGTGGAGCCAAGATTTTATGGCGGTGATGCCAGGTTATGATGGGACGTGTGCTCGAGTTATGTTATTTATTTTTGAGGTTAGTGGATTGTTCTGAGGATAATTGAGAGGATAGTGGATGGTAGTCCATACTGCACCGTGGGAAGTGCGGCGGGAATTTTGAGATAGGGTCTTGAGTTATGTAGTTTTAGCGGTGAGATCCTAGGTTATGATTATATTATTGAGATTTTAGTTTTAGTGTTCATATTGCATACACTCTTGTATATTATGCCCGCCTATACGAGTATGTGTAGTTACGCTTAGAGCATTGACATAAGTGAATCTACAAGAAGAAAAAAAGGTAGATGGGAAGGTCAAAAACTTCAAGGCGAGGCTTATTGAGAAAGGGTTTACTCAGATAGAGGGGATCGACTGTGAGGAAACCTTCTCACAGGTATCCATGGTACAGTTAATCCAGATTTTTTATCAATTATGGCTCATTTCGATCTCGAGATTTAGCAAATGGACATCAAGGCTGCATTCTTAAACGATAGGCTCGACGAGTGCATCTATATGATACAACCCAAGAGATTAAAAACAAATGACCAGGAAAGCAAGTTGTGCAAACTTAAGAGATCACTTTATGGACTTAACTAATAGTCAAGGTCTTAGAACATCCGTCTTGACTAGGCAATCAAGTCTTATGGTTTTGATTAATGCCGAGATAAAACTTGTATGTATAAGAAGTATGATGAAAACGTGATGGTATTCAGTATTATACGTGGGTGATATTTTCCTAATTGGGAACGATGTGGGTGTATTATCTAGTATATGATATGGGTTTAAAATCTAGATACAACGCAATAACAAGTAACTAAAGACGAGATGCTTTAAGGAGCTTCGTGTGCCTATTTTCCTGCCATGCACTAGCAAACTCATCAAATACCAATGTTTAATGTTTAGATAGAAAAATATAAGAGTGTAAGGACACAAGTGTCCGATTGAGTCTTAATGTAGTGTTGACTCAATTCCAGATAAAAACGTTTGAGTCATAGGATAGTGTTCTTGTGTATCCTTCAAGCCCATGACATGTTAAAGTTGAAGGCGTTGTGGCCTACTTATCAAGAGAACATCATTGCCGGTTTACATGTGCCTCGTTTCACATCATCAACTTAGTTCCAATATCTCCTAAGGTATGAATGCATTATATATATATATATAGGAGCTTGGAACATTTTTTAATGGGTGTAATTTTATTTTAAAATGAAGTTTATTTTCAGAAGGTTATTTTAGAACTTTGAATAAAAAGTTTTTAGGCTTAAAATGAATTTTGACCATTCTGTCACTTCGTTCGAAATTATCGTTCGAACGAGAATTTCGTTCGAACGAGTTTGCCAACGACTTTTCCTTTTTGGCCTCTGAAACTTCGTTAGAAGGGTCGTTCAAACGAGACTTCGTCGAAAAAAAATATCGTTCGAACGAGATTTCCGGTGGGAAAATATTTTGGCAGTTTTTCTCCACTATCCCACTCTTTTGTTCCCACTAACTTTTTCATAAATAATATGTGCGGGAACCAGCATTGGATAACCAACTTTTGACATTTTCTAAACACACTTGAGAGAATAATTTTTAGAGAGAAAAATTCTTAGTTCGAACGTTCATTGTTTTTAGTGTCTTTATGTATCCATGAATTAATATCTACAAAAACACTTACACCCGTAGTTTGTTGATTCCAAGTTTCTTCATATGTATCTTTGCTTGGAGTGTTTGGCACCGAGTTTTTCTCTACACCTAAAAGAAGAGAAGTTTGGGCTTACTTCTACATCCCTAAAAGAAGAAGACTTATTTTTGCTGCGGCGTTCTCACATGGTGAAAGGCACCATGTGTGGTTGACGGTTGCCCAAAAGCTTCATTGGTGGATTCCAAGGTTCCGGTGGATTTCGGGATTGTCGACTAAGCAGAGGTTGGTAAAAGAAGACGCGTCACGGGTTTGAAAGGAGTCGAGTCGAGTTGAGTAAGTCATTTGTCTTGTACTTGTAAAATTTCGTACTTAGTGGACTTAAGGCTAGGGTCGTCTGAGGTTTTTTCCCGTTGTGGGTTTTTCCTCCTACATCGCGACGTAGTGGTTGTGAATTTATTTTATCTTGCAAATTACCTAGAACGCATGCTTAGGATTAAAAGATAAAATATGGTTTAATTCTATTCTCTTGTTTAATTTGCCGCATGTTTAATATTTGGGTACTGTTTAACTTAATTTAATTCAAGTCTAAATAATGTAATTTTATAAAATTTGGTTTGGCCTAATTTGCAAATTGAATTAATTAATGTTAGGCCAATTTATAGGACTTGGGTTAAATTAATTTAGTTTGACTGAATTTCAAGTGTATGTGTGTGTTCATTGTAATTCACTTATTGAAGTTTAATTTTAATTTTGCTTTTAGAAATTAAAATTTGTGTTTAATTTAATTTTTCATCTTTTTAAGAAAAGAAAATCAAATAAAATTTGGAAAATTAAATTGTTGTGTTGAACCATCTTTATTCCGCATTTAAAAGGAGATTTATATTAAAAGATTTTAAAATTGGGGGTCTTCATTCCCATCAAAGAGTAATACGATGACACATGTGGATATCACTATGTGTACACGTTAACATCTAATTATTAAACTAAACCCCCTTGAACTATGCAATTCCTTTCAACAAGCATGAATTGGCATGCAAACACTCTAAGTAATACCCCATATTCAATACTATATACTCCTCTAATCTATAAACATCTCCCCCCTTTTGTCATCCAATGAGACAACGTAAGAAACTGACTACATATTGAGATAAAATAGACATAAGCAACTAACTGTAGTTAACATGCTTATCAAGCCAAAAAAATGATAGAGAACCATATAGCAAGTGAGAATTTGATAGAATAATCTAGGCTTGATACGAAACATGTGATACACAAGCTTAAGATACTATAGCAACAACTACACTTGGAGATATAGCATATATGTGAGCAAAGATATACAATAAACTCATGATAAAGCACGATAAGCATCAAAATAAAATAAGATTTACATGATTTATATATGATATAAGCATTTAAAGCTAAATTATAACTCACAAAGCATAAAATACTAAAAACATAGGTAACATCTCATTTACCTTTCATATTATCCATGAATCTCTTAAGCCCCAAAATTTTATCTCAACATCATGTAAGTCATCCCTAACATGATCTGGGTTAACATTAGTTTCACGGTGATATGCTTTGGAATAAGGAGAGGAGGAAAAACCAAAATATGGTAAAATTTAAGATCAAAGAGAGTGGATGCCAATAATTAGCAATCCCAGCCAACTCTCCTTCATATGTAGTATGCACATTAGATTATTGAGAAGTACCAGAAGGATATGAATTACGATAATGAGGAGGTGCCACATGCGGTGGGATAGGTGATACACCGTAGTTACCGATCTGAGTGACCGATTTGGTAGTATGGTTGAATTAAGATCGTTCCTCAGGTTTCTTCATCACTTCATCTAAAAGAAGTAGGACCCCTAACTCTAAAAATAAGAATCCAATCATACGATCAAAAGGCATTGCATGAGACTTCATCTCATACTTATAACAAGACACATAAGGTCAAACATCATGATAAAAAAATTCAAACTATAAGAATCATATCCAATAGCGTACAAAAAGTATCCATGTTCCATGGAAACCTCATGTGGAAGGATAGTCGGAAAAGTGTTTGAAGAAACAACCACACAAAGAATGTACTAATACTATGCTAAGAAGACACGAGGAAAATTCTTGCAAGACAAATGAGGGCAATGACTGTCACTCAAACCCAAAATAGTTTGTGTTTAAGAAGGATCGAGATAATTCTCCAGTAATAGGTAATACCATGACTTGACAACCTCGAGTTTGTAATTATTTATTATCAAGTTGATGCGTATTCACACCTTTACACCACAAACCACCTCATTTATAACTTATTCGCCCATTTCATTTTATTCTTCCATAACAGTCCCATAAAATTCTTAAACTACGTTTAGATAACAACATATGTTTGAGAATAAATACCAGGACACCCAGGATCTCTCATAATCTGAGGCACACGAGTCTCAGAGAGATATTATAAATCAAACGACTGTTCCTAATGCACGAAGCACATATTAAAAGGGAAAAAAAGCTCTGATACCACTTGTTGGAACATAGGTTCTCGAAAAATTTAAAATTTTAAGTTCTAAAGGGTTGGTTCACAGAATATTTCTAATTTTTAATTTCTTTCAAAAATTAAATTATCTTCTTAAAAAGCAAAACTTTAAATATACACAAACCAAATTAAGACATGCTTAATTTAAGATTAACATGAAATTTTCCAAATAATTAATTTCGACTTGAATTAAATTAAACTAAAATTACTCAATTTAGTTAATCACCAATTACACCGTTTTTGTGGTTAAACTAACTTTTATCTTGTTAAACCTAAGCATACATCTAGATGAATTTGCAAGATAAAATAAACACAACCACAACGCCGTGATGTATGAGGGAAACCCACAACGGAAAAAATCTCGGATAGCCCAGCCACAAGTACATTAAGTATGGTATTACAAAGGACACGATAGAATACCTACACAATGACTCGACACCCTCACAAGCCTTGATGCTCCTCATTCCTTCCACTTTCACCTAGCGACAACGCAGGAGTCCACTTATATCTCGGAGTTCATCGATGGGGCAAAGCTGTCGTCATGCACATGGAGTCCACCGTACGAAAATCCACGAGCACGGAACCCTATGCAAGAAACAATCTATATGATGTAGAGAATAAAACCCGGTTCCAGAGATGATCTCAAACAAATATCATGTTGAAACTTGAATTATATAAACTATATGGGTGTAAACATGTTTTTGTTTGGAAATTAAATCATTTAGGATTCACAAAAACCAAAAGGGATTTTTTTTGCGTATATATTTTTGCTCTTTAGGGATGGAAAAACTCTTCTAAAAAACCTATCTCCCGCACTATTAAAAAGGCGGAAAAGAAAAGGTAGTGGGAGGTTTTTTAAAAAACTGTCGAAACTGCCTTGTCGTTCGAACGACATATCGAATGAGAAGACATCAGGTTAAAAAATGAAGGCTCGTTCAAACGACAAATCAAACGAGATCTCGGTGAAAAAAAAAGGAACCTCGTTAGATACCTCGTTCAAATGACCCGAAAATCTCGTTCGAATGAGGTCGTTCAAACGACCTTATCATATGACTTTTCAACAAAAAAATATTTTTCTTAGAAAAAATAAAAAGTCATTTTACAATATGTTTACAAAATATGAGACACCCAATAAATATATTCAAGGCTCAATATAACATATGCATTCGTACCTTAAAAATCCTTGGAAACTTAGTGATTACATAAGGCACGAAACTCGGCATATGATGGGATCTTCGTTACACTTGGCCGTTACGTCTTCAACTCAAATGTCATAGGCATGAAAGGTCACAAACTTTTATCTTATGACTCAAATAGTTTTGTACGGAATTAAGCCAACATAAATAAATTGACTCAATTGAAAATTTATCCTTACAAATCTCCCCCTTTAGCTATTTCGGAAAAAATCAAAATAAAAACCCTATGGGACGTCAAGCTCATCTAAAAGACACAATCCCACCCAAAAATAAAAATACAGACGCTTGACCAACACATATGTTGAGAATCTTTGCATTAAAAACTTTGTCACGTGGATTAAAACCTACACACTTAAACACACCATTAAACGCATATGGAATTTAACAATATAAATTGCATAATTAAATTCTCATCCTTCGTCTAACATTATCTACCTAAGAAAGACGTCTCCCCCCAAGTTAGATCTCCCAAAATCAAAAGAGTTAGAAACTATCTCTCCCCCCTTTTGTTCAGTAATAGAGAAAGATTAACATGCATAAAACAACCCATTTCTCCCCGATCAATTCAATTCTCCCCCTGAAAGAAACAAGAGATAATCATAATGGAAAAATAAGTATATTATGAAGTGGTGTATAGTGATACAAGAACAACAAAGAAGCAACTAATCCACACAAAGAGCAATAGATACCAACTAAGATGTGATAGCAAAATGATACCAACTAGAATGACAAAGATAAGCACGGGATATCAATGAAAAGACGCAACAAGATAGATACCTATTTGAACTAATAACATACAAGGATAAGATGCAAAAAATAAGACTCAAAACAAATGATACTGATAAGGCATAAAATTTTCATATTTATCCCCTTAATTTCGGTATTTTTATGATCCCATGCATTGTAATTAACTTGGATTTATCTCATATTTATGCTACTAACCCTTTTTGGCAAGTATTTCTTATTTTGTTTATTTCTCATGTGTTTTACAGGTATTTCATGCAAGTTAGGGCGAGAGAGAACTCGAAACATTGAAAGAAACTAAGAAATAAAGAGTTGAAGGGAATTTTCATAATTTTACAGCACTAGTTCGTAGGTGGGGCCAACTGAAGAATTGAAGAGCTTGAAGTCACGAGAATACTGGAAAAAATGACACCTCAATCCTAGCTACGGTGAAGAAGTTACATCCATTTGAAGTCGAAAATCCAAGAAAAATGATGCAGTCAAGGTCACCCAAACCGGTTCGAAAAGCAAACCAATTCGCCAAGTACCGGTTCGACGTCAGTCAAGCTCCAGAACCGTGACAAATCACCCGAAGCGAAAATTTTATTTTATCCTTATCTTTTAGCCAAAAGAGTTTTGGAGTTTAGGGACTCTTCTAAATGACTTCTAACCTATATATTTAGTCATTAGGGTTCTTTTAAGATAGATTTCATTTACTATAAAGCTCCCAATCAAGGATAAACATCTTGGAGAACAATTTGCAAGTTTTGCACCTTTAATTTAAGAGCTTTTCTGATTTTTCCTCAAGCTCTGATTCCTTCTTGCATGTTTACGTTCTTCAAACTAGGTAACCTTAAATTCCAACACTGTTACTATTGTTTCATTATTCTTACGTTCTTGTTAATGGATTCTTGCGTAGTTAATACCACCATGTGGGTTGGGGTCATATTTCCTCCATTAATGGGTTTAAGCTTTGAAAGCTAGGTTTTGGGTAGAAATATAATTTATTGAAACCTCGTGTATTAAAGTTGAAATATTAAGCATTTAACTTTCTTTGTCATGCAACGTTAGTGTTTATCACGATATTCTAAAATTAATCCACTGTGACCATTTTCGATTGAAAGTTTTATCTCGCATTTTTGGGTTAAGTCTCTTCATGCGTGATGCTTACAATTAATTGTTTTTTCTCGGGTAATTATTTTTGAACCAAAATCCTTTATACGCATTGTTTAGCCCATGGTGGGGATATGATTCTAATCCCATTTCTTATTATTTGTTTAGTTCCAATTAACGTAATAACTTCTTTATTTTTTCCCTTTTACCCTTTTCAACCATCATCATCCTTTCCACTTTTATTTTAGAAGTAATAAATCAATTAAAGTCTATCAAACATTCCCTATGGATTCAATACCCAGACTTGCCGCTATACTCCATTTGAGTGTAGTTAAAGTTTGATTTTTTTATATTGGGGTCGAAAATCGATAACAACGATTAGCGTATTACACGGACGCTCGACTTTCGCCTCGATCAGATACCATATATATAAATGTGAAAAATATATCAATGAAGCACAAGCATATATATAAAGGTATAAACACCACACAAGGCACAAAACACAATAAGCTTTGCACATTCCTCTGGCATAAATGTGTCTAAATAAACATGTAGTAAACGGAGTGAAAGGGTGTGAACTAGAGACAAAAGAATTATGGCCCAATCACTTAAACATGTTCAAGGAGTTCTATTTGAACGTAAAACTTTATCAAACTTAGATATAGCCTCATGTGAAAAGATAATAGTGAACTCAAAGAACAAACAAGCACAATGCACATAAGCCTATAATTTTGATTATTCTACAAATCAATGGCGTTATGACAAAATAAGCATAACTAGATTTCATTGTGCAAACCCCTTGATCTTCAACTAAACATTGTCAAAAAGATAAACATATTTCATATTTTATTTTCTTTTCTTAATATTTTTGAAGTTCTTTCTTTTGAAAGATCAAACAAACTAAACTATATTGGCCTTGGCTATTTTTTCAATGCCACTCTTTTTAATCTCTTTTTCAATGGTGGATTTTCACGCAAAGACAATCCGTCTTTCGCATCCCAATTTCATTACCAGACAAAACTTTACCTGATAAATATTTTTCTATTTTACTCAATCCGGGCAGCGGTTCTTACATGCAAAAATCTCCCATAGTCATGAAATATGTAGATGTCAAAATTGGTGAGAGAACATCTCACTTAGCTGAAATAGAAATGTGAAGTTTACGTTAAAAAAAAGCTCATGCATGTGTGTGTGGAGAGGCATATAAAAAGATAATTCATTAAGCAAATCATAGTCAAACTACTCCATGCAAGCCTAATAAAGAACACTTTAAGCATTGAAATTAATAACCAAAAGTTCTAGCCACATCAAAGAGGGAATGATATAGGATTCAAACACAAGGATATGCCACAAAAAATGTGTAAAACTAACATACACACAATTTTTTTTTTTTTTTAAATTTAAAAAAAAGAATTGAAGCAAAGACAACTCAAAAGACAAACAAAATATTTTTGTATTTTTCAATAAGACCCAATAAATATGATGAAGCTCTAATACCCCGTATTTTTTTATATTTATTTATGGGATTAATTGAATTAAATGTGTATTAATTGGAAATTAATCCGGATAAAATACTAACGAGATGTGAGTTGGTATTTGATTATAATGTGAATATATGGCAATATATGAATATTGGAAATATTGAATTAGTCGTGAGATAGAAATACGGCAATTTGGGAAATTTTGTTGGGACGCGCGTGACAGTCGCGTCAAGAAAATATTTAATTTAAGTAAAAAGTGAATTTTATTTTTATTAATCGTATGGTCATTTTGAGTGCGCCAACGTGTCCGGAAGGGTTGAAATAGTCAGAAAACACTAGCCGGGGGTTAAGTTTGGGTCCCGAGGCATTATTGGGCCATACCGGTAACTTAAAAGGGCATTTTGGTAATTTCGGAAATTTGG
Organism: Sambucus nigra; assembly: GCA_949130495.1. Classification (NCBI taxonomy): domain Eukaryota; kingdom Viridiplantae; phylum Streptophyta; class Magnoliopsida; order Dipsacales; family Adoxaceae; genus Sambucus; species Sambucus nigra. Next base: position 28,106,438 of record OX422219.1, on the reverse strand, counting down.
GAATTAAAACCCACGAAAATTAGAAATAAAATCTGACTTATTCTTTATACACTAAACCCACTAACTACACTTAATGACTTAATGGGCTACGGGAGTTATTGGAAGAAATAGAAAAGAAGTTCCTAAGGCAACCTCTAAACCTCCATTGTCATCATCTTTAGAGAAGAACTTGTAGAGAGAGAGAGAAAAGAGAATTCTGCAGAGAGAGAGAGAACAATTCAACCTTCAAGATTCAACATCAAATTCAGAGAAATATTATAGGCAAGTGATTTAATTACAATTGATTCAATGTTATGCTTTTCCATGTTTAGGGGAATTATCGAATTTATCTTGGAAGATTGATATAGACCCATGAATTTGAAGATTAAAACTATGAACTATGTTAGGTATTGCATGTAGAAACATTCTGGACGAATTATGAATTCAAAATATAATCCTTGATGATCTAAAAATGAATTTAAGAAGAGGTTTATTAATGTTCTTGAAAGAAATAGAAAACTAGAGTTCTTGATGAAGTTTTGATCCAAATAAAGCCCTTGATTGTTGAATTATTGGTTTTAGAACGTTAACAATGTTGTAGGATGGTTGTATGATGATATTATAACGTTATATTAGAGCTTCATGCTTTATAATGGAGTTTTGGGACGTTTTGAGGACTGCAAAACGAAGCAGTCCGTAGCCTACCTGGTGCGATCGATCGATCGACATTCATCAGTTGATCGATCGACCACCACCATCGATCGAGGTTCAAGGTCGATCGATCGACCTTCCCAGAATGAGTAAAATTTCCCTAGTTAAATTTTAATGATGTTAACCCTTGGAAAATATTATTGGAGACCTTATGAATATCCTTAGACTTAAGGAAGACCAGTAGGTATGGTTATAAAGTTTGGACCTTAATTAGAATTCAATTTGAGGAATTATTCTAAAAGCTAATGAAACTCGATGAGTGAGATAATATTAGGGTTAAAAGAGTAAATTTGAATAAATTGATGAAATGAGGTTTGGGGCAGAAGTAAGGACCTTAAGGATAATGATGTTATATGTGGGAAAAATAGGAAACTTAATAATCCCTTTGAGATATGTTTTAAGTACAAGAAACTATGACGTGAGATGTGTCGACAGTCTACATTTTATATTATCGGAAGACTTAAAATGTATAAAATTGGAATAATGGTATAAGAATGTAGAATGTACCTTTATTAACATTGAGACATCTAAGATGTGTGAATGCTTAGTATATGATTCTTGTGTATGACATACCTACCATACTTACTATCACGGGAGGTTTACGTTCGCTTAGGGGCATCTAATCCTTGTGTGCCCGGATTTAGTTTGGTACCTAGAGGACATAGTTCAAGTAAATGACTTAATTGTGAGTTATTAAGTCAGCTGACTATGGAACGTAGGTATGTACGTGACCCATGGATATGTTGAATTATGTTCGCCTCCACTTTTGTGTGTTGTGCTTATTCTAACAATTCCTGAGAGATTCGGAATTTGCAATCCTTATGTACGTGATGTACCGGGATGGATAGCAGAGTATGTGTGCACCGCAACTTAGCCTCGGGGTGCTTATATTGTATATTTATGATGTGAATAATATACGGTTAAATGAAATGGAATTGTTATGTTTAATTATGAGAATAATTTATAGTAACTCCTTGAGAAGATAAATAAAGGGATAACCTCCAGTAAACGGTAATGCTAATAATTGAGAATCCGAGTTCAAGTAAAGCTATTTTATTTAAGTGATAACTTTGGGAATTCATAGTGTAAATCGAGTAGTTGGGTTAGAACTTATGACGGTTTAGTTAGATATAACTAACACATGAATGGGTACAAGAACGTTAGGAGTGCACAGTTAGACGAGAGGTGAGTATTTTATGTGAGAGCACGTCCTAACATGTATTTTGCATTCATTGTTTTAAATGTTATTAAAGCACTTTTTGTTTTTAAAATACTCTCCACTTTCGGGATCTGACCCGTTTGCTTTCAAATCTATTTTTTTGTAAAAACCTTTTTAGGTGCCCAGCCACAAGGACACCATGCATAGGATCTTTATTCAGGTGATGAGCTGTCGCTGTTGTGGAAGTTACAGGGCTTTGCTAGTAGACGCCTCTTTTCTAGTCTTGATTCCATATTCAGTTTCATCATTGTAGGGCATGTCGCCCATTTCTTTAGAGACAGTTTATATTTCAGTTATTCAGACTTTGGTTTGTATTTAATTCAGGATGCAGACTTGTTTTATTTATTTCCATATTGGGATTGTTGTGAGGAGTATTTCCTCTAGACTCTTTATTACTTGTTGATTACACTATTGGGACTTTATTGTGAATGGTTATGTTATTCTTTTATAATTCTTTTATTGCATGTTAATCAGATTTAATTTAAAATTTGACATCTTACTTTTAAATACTTGGTGGTTAGTAATCATTAAAATGTTTTCGACAGTGATGCTATTAACTAAACCAACTTGGCATTTTGTATTAATTTAATAAAGGAGTAGCTACCCGGTATTTAATTAGTCGGGGTAGTTTACAGGTGGATTGACTTGGAGGATCCGTCATCACTTGTTGGGGAATCTATCGTCGGCCACTTATTCTGATGTGGTTAACGCTGCACTGCTCCATTGCCAGGACCACCGCTTTCACTTAACAGAGGGGAAGCGATCAGGAGAGTCCAGCCATCAGGGCAGGACTGGGGGAAATGGTGCCAGCGGGGCACAATCAGCTCAGGGTCAGTATAGGCAGGGTGATCAGGGTTCCCAGCAGGGGGATTCTAAGAGATTCCGATCAGGGGGTTTCAGGAACGGTCAGGGAGGATTCCGAAATGGCCAGCAGGGTTAGAATGGCCATCAGGGCCAACAGGGTCAAAATGGTCAACATCAGCAGTTTCACCAGGGCCAGCAAGGCCAGGGCAGAAATGGTAACGGTCACCAGGGCCGTGGTGAGCAGGGACAACTCCAGTATGGGAGAGTGTATCAGCTTCAGCAGGCCGCAGCTCCACAGAATCCGCCAGCCATTGAGGGTATGTTCTCTATTCAGGGGACTTTGGGGCGCATTTTATTTGACACGGGGGCTACAGACTGTTTTATTGCTATGAGATTTGCACGCACTATTGGGTTATTAGACACCGCAAAGAGCACCGCTACTTGTGTAGACTCACCGTTGAGTAGGGGTTCCATGATTTCGCTTATGTGTAGAGGTGTGGGTATAGAGATCGGGAGGTTTACTTTACCCGCTGATATGTTAGTGTTAGAGATGACCGAGTATGACGCCATTATTGGTATGGATTGGCTAGTTGCGTACCGAGCCATGATTGACTGTTTTAGTAGGAGTATTATATTTGCCATTCCCGGGCAGGAGATGTTTTTAGTGGCGATGCCTCGCCCTGAAGGAGGATCGTCCACTCATTTGTACTACATAGAAGAGGAGACCTCTAAGGAAGTGGTGATACCACTTGATTCGATTCCGGTTGTTCGAGAGTTTGCCGATGTATTTCAGGATATACCTGGACTACCTCCGAGTAGGGAGATAGATTTTTTAATTGATTTGACGCCGGGCACTCGGCCTATTGCCCGCGCACCTTACCATATGGCTCCAGCTGAGATGAGAGAGTTACGAGATCAGATTGAGCAGTTGTTGGGTCAGGGGTTTATTCGGAGGAGTACTTCACCATGGGGTGCCCCTGTATTGTTCGAAAAGAAGAGGGATGGATCGTTGAGGTTGTGTGTGGATTACCGGGAGTTGAATAAGGTCACGATAGGGAATAAGTATCCGTTGCCCCGAATCGATGACTTATTCGACCAGTTTAGAGGAGCTTATTTCTTCTCAAAGATTGATTTGCGATCAGGATACCATCAATTGCGTATCAGGGAAGAGGACGTCTCGAAGACTGCTTTCTTAACGAGATATGGTTCCTACGAGTTTTGGGTTATGCCTTTTGGCTTGACCAACGCTCCAGTCGTGTTTATGGACTTGATGAATAGGGTGTTCAGAGAGTTCCTAGATCAGTTTGTCATTGTCTTCATTGATGATATTCTGGTTTACTCCCAGACAGAGGAGGAGCACGCCGAGCATTTGAGGCAGGTTTTGCAGACGCTACGTCAGAACGAGTTGTATGCAAAGTATGAGAAGTGTGGGTTTTGGCTGAAGGAGGTTCACTTTTTGGGGCATATTATTTTCGACCGGGGAATATCTGTTGATCCGGGGAAGGTATCCGCGGTGAGGGAGTGGGGACAGCCCACGACACCGACTGAGATCCGTAGTTTCTTGGGCCTAGCAGGATACTACAGGAGGTTTATTCGGGGTTTCTCAAAGATAGCGGGTTCTTTGACACATCTGACTCGTAAAGGCGTGCCGTTCATATGGAGTGATGCCTGTCAGTTGGCATTCGATGAGTTGAAGGACAAGTTGACCTCAGCACCTGTGTTAGCATTGCCGAGATCGGGAGTTGAGTATCTAGTTTACACCGATGCGTCCTTACAAGGACTTGGAGGTGTATTGCAGCAGGAGAGTCAGGCCATAGCTTATGCTTCCCGTAAGCTTAAGCCTCACGAGAAGAATTACCCTACCCATGACTTGGAGTTAGCGGCAGTGGTATTTGCCCTTCGCATTTGGAGACATTATCTGTTGGGGGAGAAGTTTCGATTGTTCACAGACCACAAGTCCCTACAGTACCTATTCACGCAGAAGGAGTTGAGTATGCAGCAACGGAGGTGGCTTGAATTTGTGAAGGACTATCAGTTTGATATCCAATACCACCCGAGGAAGGCTAATGTGGTAGCAGACGCGTTGAGCCGTAGTCCAGTAGATGAGGTGGCAGGGGTGTGGAAGGCAAAGTGGAAGGAGTTGGGACACCAGGATGCAGTGGCCCGATCATTCATGTCGGTGATGACTGTTACACCGCAGATTGTCACGAGAGTGGTAAAGGCACAAGCAGATGACTCATTCTGTCAGGAGCAGATAGTTCGATTACTAGCAGAGGGAGCCGAGTCCTATACCGTTAGTTCATACGGGGGATTACGCTTCAATGGGAGACTGGTAGTTCCGGAAGGGGAGGAATTGCGACACGAGGTGATGGTAGAGTCGCACGACTCACGATTCGCGGTACATCCCGGTGGGGACAAAATGTACCAGGACATGAGACGTCAGTATTGGTGGAGCGGGATGAAGAGAGATATTGTCGTGTTTGTTTCTAAATGCGCCACTTGTCAGCTGGTAAAAGTGGATCATCAGAGACCGGCAGGACTTCTACAGCCATTAGAGATCCCGATGTGGATGTGGGAGAGCATCTCAATGGACTTTATCACCGGGTTGCCTACGTCACAGAGAGGTCACGACTCCATTTGGGTGATTGTGGACAGGTTGACCAAAGTTGCTCATTTTCTACCCGTAAGGACAGACTACACTACGGGACAGTATGCCCAGCTCTTTATGGCAGAAATAGTGAGACTTCACGGTGTGCCCCTGAATATCGTGTCTGACAGAGACAAGATATTTATTTCACGATTTTGGGAGAGTTTTCAGGAGGCCATGGGCACGGAATTGCGATTGAGTACGGCTTATCATCTGCAGACCGATGGGCAAATCGAGCGTACAAATCAGATGTTGGAGGACATGTTGCGGATGTGCATCATTGACTTCGGGGGTGGATGGGAGCAGTATCTTCCACTTGTGGAGTTTGCTTACAACAACTCCTACCAGTTCACCATTGGCATGGCTCCATTTGAGGCGTTGTACGGTAGACCTTGTCGTTCCCCAGCATGTTGGTTGGAGGTGGGGGACAATAAACTACTTGGGCCGGAAGTAATTCAGGATACTTCGGCGAGGATAGAATTGATACGGAGTCGCATTCGGGTAGCTCAAGATCGGCAGAAGAGCTATGCTGATGCGAAGAGGTTCTTCAGGGAGTTCCAAATGGGGGACCAGGTTTTACTCAGAGTATCTCCTATGAAGGGGATTGTGCGATTTGGGAAGAAGGGGAAGTTGGCACCAAGATATGTGGGACCATTTCCTATCATCGAGCGGATTGGGTCTGTTGCGTATAGACTTGGGTTACCGGAGCATTTGCACAGGATTCATGATGTGTTTCATATTTCCTCGCTAAGGAAATATCTTAGAGATGATTTGGCTCATTCTCACATTGCTTTGGAGGACATCGATCTCCAGCCCGATAGCTCCTACGAGGAGGGGCCGATTGCTATTTTGGACCGAAGTGAGCGGAAACTGCGGTCAAAGATTGTTCCGTTAGTACGTGTTCAGTGGCGGCATCATAATGTCGAGGAGTCTACATGGGAGCGTGAGGATGAGATGCGCGAACGTTACCCAGAGTTATTTTTACCAGGTACTTTCTAGTTTCGAATTTCGGGATGAAATTCTGTTATTAGGGGGGAAGTATGTAATACCCCGTATTTTTTGATATTTATTTATGGGATTAATTAAATTAAATGTGTATTAATTGGAAATTAATCCGGATAAAATACTAACGAGATGTGAGTTGGTATTTGATTATAATGTGTATATATGGCAATATATGAATATTGGAAAATTGAATTAGTCGTGAGATAGAAATACGGTAATTTGGGAATTTTTGTTGGGACGCGCGTGACAGTCGCGTCAAGAAAATATTTAATTTAAGTAAAAAGTGAATTTTATTTTTATTAACTGTATGGTCATTTTGAGTGCGCCAACGTCTCCGGAAGGGTCGAAATAGTCAGAAAACACTAGCCGGGGGTTAAGTTTGGGTCCCGGGGCATTATTGGGCCATACCGGTAACTTAAAAGGGCATTTTGGTAATTTCGGAAATTTGGAAATTAAAACCCACGAAAATTAGAAATAAAATCTGACTTATTCTTTATCCACTAAATCCACTAACTACACTTAATGACTTAATGGGCTACGGGAGTTATTGGAAGAAATAGAAAAGAAGTTCCTAAGGCAACCTCTAAACCTCCATTGTCATCATCTTTAGAGAAGAACTTGTAGAGAGAGAGAGAAAAGAGAATTCTGCAGAGAGAGAGAGAACAATTCAACCTTCAAGATTAAACATCAAATTCAGAGAAAGATTAGAGGCAAGTGATTTAATTACAATTGATTCAATGTTATGCTTTTCCATGTTTAGGGAAATTATCGAATTTATCTTGGAAGATTGATATAGACCCATGAATTTGAAGATTAAAACTATGAACTATGTTAGGTATTGCATGTAGAAACATTTTGGACGAATTATGAATTCAAAATATAACCCTTGATGATCTAAAAACGGATTTAAGAAGAGGTTTATTAATGTTCTTGAAAGAAATAGAAAACTAGAGTTCTTGATGAAGTTTTGATCCAAATAAAGCCCTTGGTTGTTGAATTATTGGTTTTAGAACGTTAACAATGTTGTAGGATGGTTGTATGATGATATTATAACGTTATATTAGAGTTTCATGCTTTATAATGGAGTTTTGGGACGTTTTGAGGACTGCAAAACGAAGCAGTCCGTAGCCTACCTGGTGCGATCGATCGATCGACATTCATCAGTTGATCGATCGACCACCATCGATCGATCGAGGTTCAAGGTTGATCGATTGACCTTCCCAGAATGAGTAAAATTTCCCTAGTTAAATTTTAATGATGTTATCCCTTGAAAAATATTATTGGAGACCTTATGAATATCCTTAGACTTAAGGAAGAGCAGTAGGTTTGGTTATAAAGTTTGGACCTTAATTAGAATTCAATTTGAGGAATTATTCTAAAAGATAATGAAACTCGATGAGTGAGATAATATTAGGGTTAAAAGAGTAAATTTGAATAAATTGATGAAATGAGGTTTGGGGCAGAAGTAAGGACCTTAAGGATAATGATGTTATATGTGGGAAAAATAGGAAACTTAATAATCCCTTTGAGATATGTTTTAAGTACAAGAAACTATGACGTGAGATGTGTCGACAGTCTACATTTTATATTATCGGAAGACTTAAAATGTATAAAATTGGAATAATGGTATAAGAATGTAGAATGTACCTTTATTAACATTGAGACATCTAAGATGTGTGAATGCTTAGTATATGATTCTTGTGTATGACATACCTACCATACTTGCTATCACGGGAGGTTTACGTTCGCTTAGGGCCATCTAATCCTTGTGTGCCCAGATTTAGTTTGGTACCTAGAGGACATAGTTCAAGTAAATGACTTAATTGTGAGTTATTAAGTCAGCTGACTATGGAACGTAGGTATGTACGTGACCCATGGATATGTTGAATTATGTTTGCCTCCACTTTTGTGTGTTGTGCTTATTCTAACAATTCCTGAGAGATTCGGAATTTGTAATCCTTATGTATGTGATAACCGGGATGGATAGCAGAGTATGTGTGTACCGCATCTTAGCCTCGGGGTGCTTATATTGTATATTTATGATGTGAATAATATACGGTTAAATGAAATGGAATTGTTATGTTTAATTATGAGAATAATTTATAGTAACTCCTTGAGAAGATAAATAAAGGGATAACCTCCAGTAAACGGTAATGCTAATAATTGAGAATCCGAGTTCAAGTAAAGCTATTTTATTTAAGTGATAACTTTGGGAATTCATAGTGTAAATCGAGTAGTTGGGTTAGAACTTATGACGGTTTAGTTAGATATAACTAACACATGAATGGGTACAGGAACGTTAGGAGTGCACAGTTAGACGAGAGGTGAGTATTTCATGTGAGAGCACGTCCTAACATGTATTTTTCATTCATTGTTTTAAATGTTATTAAAGCACTTGCTATTTTTAAAATACTCTCCACTTTCGGGATCTGACCCGTTTGCTTTCAAATCTATTTTTTTGTAAAAACCTTTTTAGGTGCCCAGCCACAAGGACACCATGCATAGGATCTTTATTCAGGTGACGAGCTGTAGCTGTTGTGGAAGTTACAGGGCTTTGCTAGTAGACGCCTCTTTTCTAGTCTTGATTCCATATTCAGTTTCATCATTGTAGGGAATGTCCCCCATTTCTTTAGGGACAGTTTATATTTCAGTTATTCAGACTTTGGTTTGTATTTAATTCAGGATGCAGACTTGTTTTATTTATTTCCATATTGGGATTGTTGTGAGGAGTATTTCCTTTAGACTCTGTATTACTTGTTGATTACACTATTGGGACTTTATTGTGAATGGTTATGTTATTCTTTTATAATTCATTTATTGCATGTTAATCAGATTTAATTTAAAATTTGACATCTTACTTTTAAATACTAGGTGGTTAGTAATCATTAAAATGTTTTCGACGGTGATGCTATTAACTGAACCAACTTGGCATTTTGTATTAATTTAATAAAGGAGTAGCTCTCCGGTATTTAATTAGTCGGGGTGTCACAGAAGCATAGACTATAATATGACAAACAAACATACAACTAGTAAGAACATATCATGAAGCACAACTAGTGTATGTAAAAATACAAGCAATCACCCATAAGATATTGCAAGTGAAGAGTCAAGTGCAAGCATGCGTAAGTCAACAATTTAAACAATTATACACAGTTTTCGATACGCGTAAAGAGAATCATAAAAAATAATAAACCTCGAAAATGATAAATTTTCATATTCAAGCATAAAAGGATCTAGCATGATAAATCCTTTGAAAAATTCTTAAAAATCAGGATCACACGATATCTTAGTGTAGCCCGCTCTGATACTAATTTGAAAGGAAAAAATGCTCTAATACCAGTTGTTGGAACGTAGGTTCCCAGAAAATTTAAAATTTTAAGTACTAAAGGGATGGTTCACCGAATATTTCTAATTTTTAATTTCTTTTAAAAATTAAATCATCTTCTTCAAAAGCACAACTTTAATTCAAGTTTAAATATACACAACCCAAATTAAAACATGTTAATTCAAGAATAACATGAATTTTTCCAAATAATTAATTTTAACTTAAATTATATAAAACTAAAATTACCCAATTTAGTTAATCACCAATTACACCATTTTTACGGTTAAACCAACTTTTATCTTGTTAAACCTGAGCATGCATCTAAATGAATTTGCAAGATAAAATAAACACAACCACAATGCCTCGACGTACGAGAAAAATTCACAACGGAAAAAACCTCAGACGACCCAACCACAAGTTCACTAAGTATGGTGTTGATACCAAAATTAATATGCTGATGTGGACGAATAATACGAAGACACGTGTCAATCTACGTGGCACAATAGTAACGAGGAAGTTTATTTCACCGACCAATTCATGTCCTCTCCGAGCAACGAGGATACCCCGAGGAACTCCAGCACTCCGAGATACTCAAGCGCTCCGAGGAACTCTTGATCAACGAGCAACTAAGGCGGTCCGAGCTGCATCTCGGCCGTATCATTAATTACCAGATAATCAACAGTTCAACTATTCATTGAATGTTTATAATCTTGGCACACACGCTGCATTAAATGTATTACCCTTTCATGTGTATATCATTTAATGTATCGACCCTTTCATGTACAGCCTCAAGGCTATAAATACCTTGTATCACCCTCATTCAAGGGGATCGAAATTTCTTGACAGAACTTGTAATCGAGAATTCCCAAACACTCAGCAATAACATAACAGTGGACGTAGGCCATTCTTATAAGGCTGAACCACTTTAAAATTCTTTGTCTCATTTTATTTATCTGTGATTGAATAATTAGAGCAATCTAATTTTTTACATCAACAGATTGGCGCCGTCTGTGGGAAACGACTGTTGCTATCGTTTTTCACCAAAAATCATTTATCATCAATGGCAGATAATCCAGAACCCAGTAATCGAAATGCTGGAAATGCTGGAAATCCTCCAAATCCATCTGCACCTCCAGATCTGGCTGGAATTATGACGAATCTGGCTGAAGGACAAACCGCCATGCAAGAAACAATGAGGCAACTCATTCAAACTCTTCAAGGCGGTGCACCTACCCATTCAAGACAAAGGAGTGATCGTGGGCAATCGCGATCCAGGCGTACTGGGTCATATCGTAATGAAGAATCTAATGATTTTTCTTATCAACCTGGGCGAACTTCATCGATACGGGCTACGAATACAGATCAACATATCACTCTCTCTCCGGAGAGAACCAGCGCCCTGGAAAGATTAAGCAGGGTGTCTCCTTTCAGTCGGTTAGGACCAAGGAGAAATATGAGTCCACCTAGAGCCCCATCGAGAAGCTTTCGACCACCATCGGGTTTGAGAGAAGGATCAACACAATCACGACCAGCTACTCGTCGAGATAGATCTCAGGAAGCTACGTCAGAACAATCAATTGCTCGGACTAAGCGGCCCGAGGAAGGAAATGAAGCATGGAAAGGTTCCATTCAGCGATTGGAGGATAGACTTGGAGAAATGGCTAAAGAAAAGAATCCCTTACAGAGAACTTTTGTTCAAGGGACACCTTTTGTGCAGGCCATTGTGAATTTTCCTACACCATCGAAGTTCAAAGCACCTGTGGTAACCCCTAAGTATGATGGAAAGACAGATCCTGTTCTTCATATAGAACAATACCAAGCTCCTGCCGACATATATGCCGTCCCCGACGAAATGAGGTGTAGAGCATTCTCGGGAACTCTTACCGGATCTGCACAGATATGGTACAATAATCTTCCTCGGGGTAAGATTTCGACTTTTATTCAGTTAGCCGAATTGTTCATTGGCAATTTTTGTTTTGGAGCAAAGCCGGTAAAACGAGTGGCGCACTTGTTAAGTGTTAGACAAAAATCAGGTGAGAGTACTAGAGATTACATAACTCGTTTCAATAACGAGAAGTTGGAAGTCATAGATTACGAAGAAAAGACAGCGATCACTGCTTTGATGAGTGGATTGCTGCCTAACAAGTTATACTACACTTTGGCCAAGGATCCAACTAAAACTATGTCGGAGTTGATGGCAAAAGCGGCCAAAATCATGAATGCCGAGGAAGCTATGGCTGCGAAGAAGAATATGGATAAAGAAACCAAGGTGGAGGTTGACAAATCTAAGAAAAAAGAGCAAAAAGGTAATGGTGGTGACAAGCACTCCAAGAATAATAGGACGTCATGGGAAGTCCTGAAGAAATACGATAATTATACTCCATTGAAAATGGGTATAAATCATGTTTTGGAAGAAATCAAGAATAACGAAGAAATCAAGTGGCCAGATAAACTGAGGACCAATCCTGACCTGAGGAATAGGGCCAAATATTGCGAATTCCATAAAGATCATGGCCATACGACCAAAAATTGCATAGCCCTTCAGAACGAGATTGAAACGCTCATCCGAAGAGGAAAGTTGTCAAAGTATGTAGATCGCAGAGGTGAAAGGAAGAATGATGATAGAACTAGAGATCGTTCCAGATCTCCTCGTCGGACGGAGCAGAAAAAGAAAAGAAATCATGAAGATGATCCAGATGAAGACCCCGATCTTCCAAAAAAGCCAAGGCAGCCTGAACGAGAGGTATTTTCCATACGTTTTGGGTCATTTGATTGTAATGTTATTACAGGAGGAGATGCTGGAGGGGGAGACCTTACTGCAGAAAGAAAGGCCTATCTCGGAGAGGCTCAAGCCTGCTCATATATTCAACGAATAAATCTTGCCGAGGATGATCGTCCGAGGAAGGTAAATAAAGAGAAGCTAGTTATTGGTTTTTCAAAAAACGATTTGGCAGGTGTTCTTTACCCTCACGACGATCCTTTGGTGATCAAAATGAGGATGAAAGATGTGGTGATTTCAAGGGTGTTGGTGGACAATGGTAGTTCGGCAGACATCATGTACTATTCATGCTTTGATAGCTTGAATTTGAAATTATCTCAATTGGAACCTTATCACAGACTGCTTCTGGGTTTTGCTGGCGAGAAAGTTTTTCCACTTGGGACGATCAAGTTGGACATATTCATTGGAACTTGGCCTGCTTGTCGAACAGAAAGAATACGCTTCTTTGTGATGGATAAGAATGTGCAGTCAGCCTACAACATCATCATGGGAAGATTTGGTTTGAAGAAGTTCGAAGAAGTTCCATCTACAGTGCATCAATGCTTAAAATTCCCAAAAAACTTCGGAGTAGGAGTTGTGAAAGGTGATCAAAAAATAGCTCGGGAATGCTATTATTCATCTGCCGAGCAAGAGGAGCTTGAGGAATCAAGGAAAAAGACTACTACCTACCAGGTGGATGAAGGTACAGAAATTGAAACTCTTGATCCCAGGGATGAATCCCAACTTGTAAAAGGACAGGTGGTAGAATCTACAGAAAATGTTATTCTGGACGAGGAGCACCCTGAACGAGTAACCCAGATAGGTTCGTCGTTGGATGCTTCAATAAAACAAGAGTTGATAACTTTCTTGAGAAATAGGAAGAATACTTTTGCATGGAGTCACGAAGACATGCCAGGAATAGATCCAAACTTCTTATGTCATGAACTCAATGTGAATAAAGAGATCAAGCCTGTGAAGCAGAGAAGAAGAGTGTTTAGTCCCGAGAATAATCAGGCTATACAAGAGGAGGTCGAGAAGCTCCAGAAATCCCAATTCATTGAAGATGTGAAATATCCAGACTGGTTAGCAAATGTGGTGATGGTAAAGAAGAAGAATAATAAATGGAGAATGTGTGTTGATTTCACTGATCTCAACAAGGCATGCCCGAAAGATCATTTTCCATTGCCCAGAATAGACCAGCTAGTGGATGCCACTTCGGGACATGAGCTGCTCAGCTTCATGGATGCATATTCTGGCTACAACCAGATCAAAATGAAACCTAAAGACAGGGAAAGTACTTCTTTTATTACCCCAAGGGGAACTTATTGTTATAATGTCATGCCTCTTGGTTTGAAAAATGCAGGTGCAACATATCAGCGGCTGATGAACAAGGTTTTTGCCGAACAAATCAGTTGCAACATGGAAGTCTACGTCGACGATATGCTAACAAAGAGCAAGAAAGCTGTTGATCATCTAGTTGACTTAGGTCAGACCTTTGATCAACTAGATAAATACCAAATGAAGCTCAACCCGACGAAGTGCACCTTTGGAGTACGAGAAGGAATGTTCCTCGGATACATCGTCAACCAACGAGGTATTGAGGCAAATCCAGAAAAGATCAAAGCTCTTTTAGGGCTGCGATCCCCAACGACGAAGAAAGAAGTACAGAGTCTTACAGGACGAGTTGCGGCGCTCAATAGATTTGTGTCCCGAGCAACTGATAAATGCCTCCCATTCTTCAAAACACTTCGAAAAACTTTTGAATGGACTGATGAATATGAAAAGGCCTTTCAAGACTTGAAGAAATATTTGGGAGCACCTCCATTGTTGTCCAGGCCAATAACAGGAGAGAAGTTGTATTTATATCTGGCAGTATCAGAGAATGCAGTCAGATCAGCATTGATCAGATTGGAGAATGGGGTCCAGAAACCAATCTATTACACAAGTAAGGCTTTCCAAGGTGCAGAAATCAGGTACCCAAAGCTGGAGAAATTGGCATTAGCATTAATTGAAGCAAGTAGAAGAATGAGGCCATATTTTCAGGCCCATACCATCATTGTGTATACAGACATGCCATTGAGACAAGCCCTTCATAAGCCAGAAAAGTCGGGGAGACTGATGTACTGGGCAATAGAGCTAGGTGAATATGATATTGTGTATGAGCCCAGATCATCATTGAAAGGACAGGCTATAGCAGATTTTATAGCAGAATTTACATATCCCGATACCCCTGAGGAGCAAAAATTGCTCGCTGACCAACCTGTGGATGTTACAGGATCAACAGACATAAGTCCAGACCAACTCCGGTTGGTAAAAGGTCTTGTGGATGTAGAAGGATCATCAACTTCAAACTCAGACCAGCTCCGGCTGGTAAAAGAGCGAGAAGAGATGGTCAACGAGGAACGAAAAGTGTCAGGGGAGGATGAAAAGAAACAACAAATATTTCACCGGGGAACTTTATCAGATAAGAAATTTGAAGACGGGTTGCCCATATGGAGATTATATGTAGATGGCTCATCTTGCACAGCAGGTTGTGGGGCAGGAATTGTTTTGAACACCCCA
The DNA here is from genome assembly GCA_949130495.1 of Sambucus nigra. Classification (NCBI taxonomy): domain Eukaryota; kingdom Viridiplantae; phylum Streptophyta; class Magnoliopsida; order Dipsacales; family Adoxaceae; genus Sambucus; species Sambucus nigra. Next base: position 28,091,428 of record OX422219.1, on the reverse strand, counting down.
GACGAGATTGACATGGAATATGCTTTGCGATTCCAATTCAAAGCCTCCAATAATGAGGCTGAGTATGAGGCCATGATAGCAGGTCTTAATTTATCAAAGATTATGGAAGCACAACAAGTGATGGTATTCAGTGATTCTCAATTGATTGTGAATCAGATGATGGGAACGTATGCAGTTAAAGGAGAATTAATGGTCAAATATCATGCCAAGGTAATGGAGTTATTGGCAGAATTTGATGCGATTCAGTTGATCAGAATACCCAGAATAGAAAATGCACAAGCAGACGCACTGGCCCGACTAGCATCAGCTACTCGTACCGAGCTGCGAAGAACAATACCAATTGAAGTACTGGAAAGTCGGAGCATAGATGAAGACTTGACGATAAATGTTATTGCCCTTGATTTAGGACCATCTTGGATGGATCCCATCAGGGTATATATTGAAGAGGGAGAATTGCCAGAGGATAAGCTCGCTGCCAAGAAATTGAAGTATAAAGCTGCTCGGTACGTATTAACTAATGATATTTTATATAGACGAGGAATTATGGGAGGTTTGCAAAGATGTGTACATCCCTCCGAAGTGAAAGAATTGATTAAAGAGATCCATGAAGGGTCTTGTGAAGCTCATGTAGCAGGTCGAACACTTTTGCAAAGGGTAATGACTCAAGGATACTACTGGCCGACGATGAGGGCTGATTGTATAGCCTATGCTAAGAAATGTGACAAGTGCCAACGTTTTTCCTCCATCCGACGAACTCCACAATCATTGCTGACACCAATAACTTCCCCTTGGCCATTTGCAATGTGGGGAATTGATTTGGTTGGACCACTGCCGACCACCCGAGGAAGATTCAAGTACCTCGTCGTTGCAGTGGACTATTTTACTAAGTGGGTAGAAGCTGAACCGCTTATCGATATGACGTACGAGAAGGTATACCAGTTTGTTTGGAAGAATATCATCTGTCGATATGGTCTCCCTCATGACTTCATTACAGATCACGGAACACAATTCGATAATGAAGAATTTGCAGCGTATTGTCATCAGTCGAACATTTTGAAGTTTCATTCAGCACCAGGTCATCCTCAGAGCAATGGATAGACTGAAGTGATGAACAGAACATTGCTAAATGGTTTGAAGAAAAGGCTAAGTGAAGCTAAAGCCAACTGGATTAACGAGCTACAATCAGTATTGTGGGCTTACCGAACAACTCCCCGAGCAGCGACTGGAGAATCACCATATATGCTAGCATTTGGCAGTGAGGCTGTAATACCTGCCGAATTGGGTCTCCCAACACACAGGGTGTTGAATTTCAATTCCCCAGTTAGCGACTTGATGAGAAGACTGGATTTGGATATGCTCGAGGAGGTTAGAGAAGAGGCAGCCATTAGGAATGCTGCTTACCAACAACGCACAGCTCTGTTCTGCAACTAAAGGGTGAGGAAATGTGACTTAAAAGAGGGGGATTATGTGCTAAAGAAGGTCATTCAGAAGCACAATAAGCTGGAAGCAAACTGGCATGGACATTACCGAGTTACAGAAGTTGTTCGACCAGGAACTTACCGAATAGCAACTCTAGAAGGAGAAGAATTCAAGAATGCTTGGAATGCTGAACATCTTCGCAAGTATTATCAGTAATGTAAAATGTAAAGCAGTTCCTTCATTATGAATAAAAAGAGGATGTTTCACTATTTTATTTCAATTGAAAGTTTTTCGAGGAATACTAGTGTTGTACACTACGCTGCTCGACAGCAAAAAGAAGACAAAAGTTCGAAAGAACCAAAAAATATACTCCTTTGGTTAGGAGGCGTACACTAGCATGACCAACTAAGGTTGGTAAGATAACTAGTGGACATAAAGTTCGAAAGAACCAAAAAATATACTCCTTTGGTTAGGAGGCGTACACTAGCGTGACCAACTAAGGTTGGTAAGATAACTAGTGGACATAAAGTTCGAAAGAACCAAAAAATATACTCCTTTGATTAGGAGGCGTACACTAGCGTGACCAACTAAGGTTGGTAAGATAACTAGTGGACATAAAGTTCGAAAGAACCAAAAAATATACTCCTTTGGTTAGGAGGCGTACACTAGCGTGACCAATTAAGGTTGGTAAGATAACTAGTGGACATATAGTTCGAAACAACCAAAAAATATACTCCTTTGGTTAGGAGGCGTACACTAGCGTGACCAACTAAGGTTGGTAAGATAACTAGTAGACAGATAGTTCGAAAGAACCTGATAGTTTGAACCCATTACCAACTTTGGTTGGTAAAAGGGCAAGAACAACATTCTTAAAAAAAGCCAATCTCAGTTGGTTTGAAAACAAAATATGCCAACAAGTTGGTCGGAAGGTAAAATCATTACAGAAAATACAAAGAATTCCAAACTGAACCAAGTATAGTTGGTCGGTGATCAAGTATACTTGGTCGACGAGGATAAATTATCGACCATGGTTGGTCGGACACATTTTATGAAAAATTTTACCAAGTATGGTTGGTCGGGGATAAAAACCCATCAACTGTAGTTGGTCGACAAACACAATTTAACAACCTTGGTTGGTTGGAAACATTTTAAACATTTTATACTCATTACTTTATTATTAAGTAATTAAGCAACATTGATACTTGTAATTTTGATTACTAAGTTGGTTGATGAACAGCACCATATTGTTATTTTTTAACAGATGCATATGCACAAATATAAAAATGTCTGATAAACACAAGACAATAGCAATACAGAAAATGAAAGTCTTTCATTGAATTTCAAAACAAATTATAAATTACATGTGTGCTAATCATTACATTGAGATTCCTATTCTATTGGTTTCTTGCCCTTTGCTTTTGAGACAGGCTCTTCGCCAGAAGGAGGATCTTCCAAGCAAAGAGGAGAATTAATAAAGTTCAAGTCCTTCAGCATTCTGACATTCATTATTGAAGGTGTGTCCATTAGATGCTTGGGACGAGATACTTCGACCTGAGAATGAAGCTTGTAGTCACCAAGGTATTTTGAAATTAAGCTCCGAGGAATGGAACGAGCAGGAATCCATTTCATATCCAATTTATAAGGCGGGCACGGGCAAGTCTAGTAAACCAGGAGCATGATAATCCCATAAATAATGCCCTTGCTCTAATTTTAATACACCCAGGGCGTTCAACCATCCCTGCTTATAACCTTCATTATTGGCACTTTCAATGCGAGCATCCAAGTGATAAAGGGCCTCATTGTAGCCTGCCATCCAGAACTCCCGAGGCTGTTTATGGAATTATAAATTTAATTTATCTACTTGCTCATGAAAGTTCTTGACAAGAGCATCCTTGTTATCCAGAGCAAACTTCATCGAAGTAAGTTGATCTTCCAAGGATAGATTTTTCTTGGACATTTCAGATAAAGCCTGGTCTTTTGCATTCAATTGGAACGCTTGAGTTTCCAACGTCGACTGAGTACGAGCTTCTTCAACATTACGACTAAGAACTCTTGATCGACTCCGAGCAGGTGGGGAATTTTGCTCCTCGACAACATTTTGAACAGTTCTTCCTCGCCCCCGAGACCCTCTTCCTCGTCCCCGAGCAGTAGTGGAAATACCAGATCTTCTCAGAGCATCCAACTCTTGCCTTAATTTGACATTCTCAACCTCTAAGAATGAGAAACCTTCATCAGTAACTTGTACTAAAGCAGTGGAAGATGACGCTGCAGATTCATACTGTGCCAGCTTTTTCTGCAAATTATTGTTCTCCTGTTCCAACAACTCAGCAATTTGCCTACAGGCCTCAACTTCACCTTTTAAAGTTCTTTCCCTGACATCGTATCCAGCGAGGATCTTTTTATGGCCTGTTTCAGAAGAAAGCTGTTGATATCTATTTTCATATTCCTTGTGCAACAAGGCAGTTGATTCATTGTGTTGATTCTGAGATCTTCTAAGGAACAATGAAGTTCCTCGATCAATTCGTAGTATGCCACATTATTGGCCACAGATCTATCAAGTAAATCCTTCAAGTACCGGTAAGCCTCAACTGCTTGCTCTGAGGCATCATGGCCAAGGATGTCGGCAATCTCTGATACACTCAGGTCTGTATGACCAGCTTTATAATATCCATTGCATTGTTGCATCAACTTGGTATCAGGGGCAGATATCAATTCCATTTTGTCCATAAACTAATAAAGAAGAGAAGGCAGGAGTTAATAAATAAAAGCAGACAGAGTATCAACAATGTAGAGAAACGAAGATGTATTTTATTAGATCATCAAAAGGATTACATTGTTTGATTACAAATAATGAAAGATAGAAGTGATACCGAACAACTTCACACCTTTTCCTTGTCTCCCAAGACTATCTCGGGAGGCTGGGACGAGGAGCTTGGTTGCTCGGTGGTAACAGCAACTTGATCAGCATGGGTTGAAATTTTCTCAGGAGGAGGAGGCATGGAAGAAATGTCTTCGTTGGCAGAAGGAAGAGAGGCAGGGACTTGATCACCTATGGCCATGGAAGATTCGTTAGAGATAGGCTCATCTTCTTCTTCTTCCATAATTGGTGGGGGAGGACCAGGGAGGTGTAGCTGGAATAGCCCAGAGTCGTCCTCGATCTTCAATTCCTGCAGGGCAGCTACCCAGCCATCTCGGAAGTATTTCAACTTCCCATATTGAACTTGGGATGTCATCGCAGCAATCCCCTTGTCCCATCCTTTATCCCAGCCAGCACTAAAGGATTTTTTAACTGCGAGCTTTCTTTTCAGTTTCTCCGAGGAGAGCTTCGCATCCAATTCTTCTTTTTGGCCTTTGATATCTCGCAGGGCGGACAATTCTTCCTCTGCCTTCCTCAGCTTATCCTCAAGCTCTCCAAAATTCTTGAGCTTGTCGTCATATTTCTTATGCTCGTCCTCTAAACTTTTCACTTTATTCTCCAAACTCTTGGAGATCTCAGCGATCTTTATCTTCTCGGCCTCAACTATAGATAACTTTTTCTCCCATTCGGCTTTGTCCTCGTCATACTGCTGACGAGAATCCTTCAAAGATTGGGTTAAACCCAGCAGAGCATCCTCTACACTAGACGAGGAGCTGGAAGCTTTAATTGCCTCGTCCTTCTTCACTATGTTATTGAAACAGTTCACCAGCTGAAAGATGAGAAAAACAGTAAAGTCAATACAAAAATGCAAGCATTCAGGGAAAGAAAGAAAACTCAGAATGTGAGAAATTTACTGAAGCAAGATGACGAGTAGCTAGGGATGTCAGCATATCCCTAGAAATTTTTTCATCAATTCCTTGGACCTCGGGTATGATCCAAGTTTTTACCGAGCTCATTGCAGAGCTCGGGGGAATGATGGTTGGAACACCAACACCACCAGCTGGTAGAGAGGAGACAGTTTCAGCCAAATTGACTGAGGATGATTTCCTCAATCTTCTCAAAGGGACTTCAGCAGCTTCAACCAAGGAAGAACTCATGGTCGGAGAGATAATAGTCACTTCCACAGGAGCAACTTTCTTGCTCGGAGCCACTGGGGGCTTCTCAGTAGTTTTTGAAGGCGCAACATCCACCATCTTAGTCCCCTCTGGGACATCAATTTTACTTTTCTTGGCCTCAGCAGCAGATGAAATGTCATCAAATAGAGCAGGAGGAGCTCTTTTCTTGCCCATTCTTTGACTTAAAAGGATGTGAGAATCTGAAGAAGATTCCTCTGGAGTTGAAGCTGGCTCAACAGGACGAGCAGTATAAGAGGTTGTATAGCTCTTATACTGTAGCAAATATGATGCAGACCTGATGTGCTCGTCTGCAACGTTCTTATGCAAACCCCAGATAAGTTTTAGATGCTTGATATTAACCTCTGACTCTTTTGGAGTTTTTCTTTTACTCTCAACTGCAAACAAACACATAATAGAATATCAGTCATACATTTTGTCAAACATAATGAGTTCGTAAATTCAGAAAAGAAATAAAATGAAAAATAAACCTATCCCATTGCCATATGGGGGACATCTGGGACCGTTGTATACTCCATCTCCAACTAAAGGGGCATATTGCAATTTTTAATAACCACCCCATGTTCAAAATAATCTCTATTTGCATCGGGGAGGTTAACTACAAGAGCCCTATTCAAAAACCTAGTTTTTAAGTAATAAATATTATCTAGAACGGCCCATCTATAGCAGTACATAATTTCAGGGATCCCTATACGAGTCCCATGAGTTAGATTTAATTTATACACCCCATTAATTATTCTCCATGAATTGGGGGCTATTTTTGCAGGGACAAGATCGAAATACTGACAAAACTCAAGACACAATGGGTTTGGTGGAAAGGAAAAACCACATTCAGCAATAAAAAGACTGGGTAACCAATGTCCCTCAGCCAAACGAAAGTAATTTTGAGGCTCAGAAAGCTCCTCCAAAATTACCCAAGATGGGATGGAAAAGTCAGAACGGAATTTTTCAAGAGATTCAATAATGTAAACCATGATGAATAAAAGAAGAAAGAAGAAAATCTTACAGGAAGGAAGGAGATCTGCTGACAACTAGCGAAGGAAAAGATGAATGCACAAGAGAGAAAGAGAGAATAGAAAGCTTGAATGCAGAAAATTGGAAAAAGAAGAAGACGGTATGGTTACCTAAGAAGTTTAAATACTTTGCCTTGGGAAGCGGCGAAGGAAATGATTACACGAAAGAAACTGTTGAACTTCCGGCGGCTAAAAGAACAAAAAGGGCACAAAGATCGAAGCAATTCGAAAAAAGGCGGATTCTGTGAATTTGGAAATAAATTCAAATACGATGCTCCTAAAACCCAGGAAGATCATTCAATATTGCCATATACCGAGAAAGAATGTTCCATATTCCTCAAAGTTCGAAATACGAAACATTGGGGGCTTTTGTTGATACCAAAATTAATATGCTGATGTGGACGAATAATACGAAGACACGTGTCAATCTACGTGGCACAATAGTAACGAGAAAGTTCATTTCACCGACCAATTCATGTCCTCTCCGAGCAACGAGGATACCCCGAAGAACTCCAGCACTCCGAGATACTCAAGCGCTCCGAGGAACTCTTGATCAACGAGCAACTAAGGCGGTCCGAGCTGCATCTCGGCCGTATCATTAATTACCAGATAATCAACAGTTCAACTATTCATTGAATGTTTATAATCTTGGCACACACGCTGCATTAAATGTATTACCCTTTCATGTGTATATCATTTAATGTATCGACCCTTTCATGTACAGCCTCAAGGCTATAAATACCTTGTATCACCCTCATTCAAGGGGATCGGAATTTCTTGACAGAACTTGTAATCGAGAATTTCCAAACACTCAGCAATAACATAACAGTGGACGTAGGCCATTCTTATAAGGCTGAACCACTTTAAAATTCTTTGTCTCATTTTATTTATCTGTGATTGAATAATTAGAGCAATCTAATTTTTTACATCAACATATGGTATTACAAAGGACACGATAAAATACTTATGCAACGACTCGATGACCGTTCCTTGCCTTAACGCCCTTCATTCCTTCCACCTCCGCCTAGCGACAACGCAGGAGTCCACCTACGTCTGGGAGTCCACCGATAGGGCAAAGCTACCGTCACGCACACAAAGTCCACCGTATGAAAATCCACGAGCACAGACTCTTCCACAAGAAACAATCTCTATGATGTAGAGAATAAAACTCTGTACCAAAAATGATCTTCAAGAATTATCACGTTGAGACTTGGATCATACAAACTATATGGGTGTAAACATGTTTTTGTTTGAAAATTAAATCATTTAGTATTCACAAAAACCAAAAGGACTTTTTTTGGATATGTATTTTTGCTCTCTAAGGATGGAAAAAGTATTCTAAAAAACTGCTCTCCCACATTATTAAAATGGTGGAAAAGAAAAGGTAGTGGGAGTTTTTTTGAAAAACTGCGGAAAAAATTATCGAAACTGCCTTGTCGTTTGAACGTCATATCGAACGAGAAGACATTAGGTTCAAAAATGAAGGCTCATTCAAATGACAAATCAAACGAGATCTCAGTGAAAACAAAAAGGAACCTCGTTAGATACCTCGTTCAAACGACCTGGAAATCTGATTCTAATGAGGTGTCTCGAACGACCTTATCAAAGGAATTTTCAGAAAAAAAATTATTTTTTTAGAAAAAAATAAAAAGTCATTTTAAAATGTGTTTACAAAGTATGAGACACCCAATAAATATATCCAAGGCTCAATATAACATATGCATTCATATCTTAGAGATCCTTGGAAAGTTGATGATGACACAAGACACAAAACTCGATATATGATGTGATCTTCGTTAGACTTGGCCACTACGTCCTCAACTCAAATGTCATAATCTTGAAAGGTCACAAACTTCTATCCTATGATTCAAATAGTTTTGTTCAGAATTAAGCCAATACAAACAAATTGACTTGGTTGAAAATTTTTCCTTACACATATAGAAAAACCAATCAAATATGTAATGGGTGTTGGTAGAGGACGAGGTAATTGAATGCAATTTGGGAGCCATTTCAATAGCCTAAAATTACGAACCAAGATAAAAAGCACATAAATCCTATTAGTAAATAAATATCGCTAATTGATTATCCAAAGGATCCTATACGAAAAATATGTGAGAGAGTTTCATGTAAAACACAATGTCAAATAATCACGAACTCTCTCTCATACTAGACATTAAAGCAAAAAAAATTTAAACTGAGCGAAGCAAAGTAATAAATCATAAGGATAGACAAATAAACTAACACTCTAAGCCAATTTTTTTTTTATCTTGAGACAAATAAATTCATCGATCACAGACAAAACTCAAAAGCCAAATAAAAAATCTATTACCCTAAGGACTAAGAAAAGAGAAATCCATAAAATCAAGAAATAAATCTTACCCAGACGATGGATGGTTGCTTTTATCTAGAATTTGAACACTTAAACTCCCAAGATTTGATAATGGTGGGAAGAAAGATGAAAATAAGTGCAAAAGTATATAGGTTTGGGTGGAAAGAAATAAAGCTTAAAAATAAGATTTTATAGCAACTTTACTCTCCCACGTCGATTCGCTGGAGCGTCGGTCAAGCATCATTGGTCGTGGTAACTGTTGCTGAAGTGATGGTACTAGTTTATGGGTCACTATCTAGGATAGAGATCCAATATGTGAAGTAAGAAGCACGCTGTAGTGTAAACATAGTCTTCTTAGTTTTTAAGCAAGTACATTATATCCCCATTTAAAGTAAACAATGATACGACGATACATAAATCATCCATAAAGTTTTCATTATGTCAAATACTCCACAAAATAATTATTTAGAATTCAAAAGGAACAATGGTTCAAGTTATATCCATTTATAAATAAGATTGATTTAAGATACAACTCATGATATAAGTAAACAACATGAGTATTAACTTGTAAAGTATGGGATGTAAAAAATTGTTTTATCTCACTTTTGAAAATTTTAGGTTTATGCAACTATAAAAAAGCTTCATTTTAAATATTTATTTTCTACTACCACTTTTTACTTCCACGTTTTGTGATATTTGGTTAAAACCTTCAAAGTCCCATATCTTTGATGTTACCCAATTTTATATAAATTAAAACATTTGAGACATCGTAATAAAAATGACTTTTCAAGTGGAGACCTCCACACGCACATAGGTGGAGAACTTATTTACAAATTTCAAAGGAAAAAATCTATTTTGACCTAAAGTCGTAGTCCCAACTACTCTTTCTCTACAGATGGTGGAAACATGGGTTATGACGTGGGGAGAGGACAAGAGACTTTACTACGAGGAGATGAAGGAATATCACTTAAAAAGCTAATTTTTACCTTATCTTTTGATGATCTTCACACTAAAAGCATCTTACCAATGTATGAAATATATCCTCCAAATTTAACTTCAAAGTGGAAGTGGATAGTAACTCGACCTTAAACACGAATATTTTGTTCATTAAGGCAATCCGGGAGTCTTCACTAAAGCTGACTTGATATACATTTTTGCAACTACCTTGACCCCATCCAATAGGAAATAGCTTGGAATAATGTTGTTTCCACCACATGGGACGACACTTGGGGAATATTGCTTCTTCTTCCCACTTCCTTTACCATACTCAAATCTAGACGGATACGAATTTTGATTGCCTTTAGTTTAAAATCATTTTTTCCACGTCTTAGAAAATTTCCCAGTGAACATGGTCATATCCTCTTCACTAAGGTCAAGGGTATTAGGTTGAGCAACCTTGTGAGTTTTATTTTTTATGCTAAACTCTTATCTTTTGTAGGTTATCCGAGATGATAATTCAAATTCTCCTCATAGGTTTGAAGTAACCCCAATAATTCATCTACTTTCATAGGAGTTTTAAGTAGATCTCGATCTTTTTCGATGACATCAACCTTGTCAGATAACATAATGGGTAAGCATCTAAGAATGTTATCAATTATAATATTCTCTTATATAACCGTTCCTAATATAAACTCTGAATTAACTATGTTGCATTGTTAACTAACGAATTCGTCAAAAGTTTGGTTGTCCTTAATGGTAAGGAGTTTAAAAAGGGTCTTGAGGCATTGAAGCTTCTCATGCTTCACGGAGCAGGTGCATTCATATGTCATTTTTAAAACTTCCCCTACCTCATTCGGCGTAGAACTCATCAAAATATATTGAAATTGGCTAACGGTTACACAACTAGAGATTGGGTTTAAACCTTTCACATTCCACCCATTCCATTTGATATCGTTCTCATCCCAACTAAATCAAAATTTGGGTACTTTAACGCCATCAACTATTGTAATCGAAAGATTTTAACCGGTTAAAACACAATTCCAAATTCAATCATCCATTAACATCATATTTGCCACCATGAGTATTTTCCAATAGGAATAGTCGCTGCCATTAAAAAGAGGAGGTCGGAGAGAAAAACCACCCTCCATCTCAAAAATAAAGGATATACCCTAGAGTTTTAAATCTAAAATAATCAGGCCTACTCTGATACAAGATGAGAGTGTGGGCTCCCGATGATAGCTACCCAATTCAAATGAAATTGTATATTGAGTGATAAAAATTAAGCAAAGAGTTAAAAATATCCTAAAAGTATTTGTTACAAAAGTGATTTATCAATATTATAATCTATTTAAATTTTATATTCAATTTAAAACTAGTGATTATAATATGCTAAAGGATAAAATAAATCACACGACACTTGGTGTATGAGGAAAAACCCACTAACAGGAAAAAAAATGGCCAAAATGAATGACAAATGTATTAAGGTAGACTATTAGAAATACAAGACAACGACTTGCAATCCAACAACGTACTGACCGGATATCAACTCTAACCCATAATATTTTTTTAGGAGAGCGTCAATAGCTCAAGAATGCTACACAACCGGGATCAATTTTGGACTTGTCCAATGTGTTCAAGTCTTACGCCTGCAATTTTTTTATTGAAAGTGAAAGATCATTTTATTTCGATGAATCAGAACCACCTAGTAACAGCAGACTACAACTAGGATGTGTGAGGATATTCTATGGTTTAAAATATGTAGTAGAAGGTTTAGTTCCTATAAAAAAACTCATGAGTGTGTTTTTTAAACTTGGAAGAAGGTCATACTCAAGAACAAATAATGTTTGGAAAATGATTTGTCAAAGCTTGCTTGAGTACAAAAGTCTAACTTTCAAGGATTCAATAATTAATCATAAAACTTGAAAATCACACAAGAGATGAACAAAGATATATGTTGCATGACGAGCAACAAAAAGTGTGTGCTACGTGTGTACCTACAGCTCAAGCGTAAGCGGTCACTCAAGTAATAACTTAGTAAGTCGAGGTCGAATCCTCAGGGAATTGTCATAAAATTATCTAGGCTTCAACTCGAGAAAGAAAGAAAAGGTGATTTCGTATTTTGAGAAACTTCTATTTATTTATGCAAATTTAACTAAGCAAGTGCAAATTAAACTACTAAAAACAAGAACTTCAACTTTGGTTTTGAAAACACTTTTGGAAAAAAGGAGTTGAGATTCAATATCCCGAATCACAGAGTATCTCCACTAAATATAAATTTCTAGAAAATTATTTAATTAATTGAAAGAAGAGCATAAACTAATTTGAAGCTCCAAATATGTTCGGGCATTAACCCGCACGATACTTGGTCAATAAATTAATTAATGCGGGTTGTAAAATTATCGACACATATATTACATCCTCAAACACTCCGATTGCTTTCAACAAACGGAGTTTATAGACCTATAATATTAGTCCCGATGAAAATATCAAACTTTAAGAATTAATCATCCAATTAAGTTGAATTTATATCTAACATAAAAAAAACCTGGGTTCCCCAACCCACTATTAGTTTACCTAGATATGGATTTAATCTCTACACTGATAATCATAATCATGCAAGGGTTCATTCATAAATAAAAAGAGAAAAGAGATGGAATTGTTATACCAAACTTGAAGAAATAAACTTGCAATGCAAAGAATCCATACCAATGGAAGAAATCTGAAATACTAGCAATTCTTGAATTAATTTGAAGTAGAAAAGTGAAATTTTTTTTCTTCAATTAATTGTGGTTTATAGGTTGCCTAAAAAAATATATAATTATGTTAATTAGACTCCTAATAGTCTTAAACATCTACTAAAATTTGGCCAAAGAGGTTAAGTTAGACCCAAACTACATTAGCTAGAATTTAGGAAAAGATAAGAAATCCCGCTAGAGACCGAACCGTAAGGCCAAACCGAACCCTCAGGGGCTGAACCCTCAGTAAAAGCAAATTGGATCGCATACTGAACTGGTTTGGTCTTCACCTTTTCTTCTTAATTACAGTTTTGCCCCTAGATTTCTTCTCAACTTCAAATGGTAATAACTTCCTCATCGTAGCTCAGATTGAGATGTCGTTTCTTCTAGTGTTCTCATAAACTCGAGATATTCAATTTTAAGTTGGCTCCTCCTCCGAGTTCTAGCTAAAAATTTATCGATTTTCCCTTGAATCTCCTTTCTCGCAAATCTTTCACTGTTTTAATTTTTCTCTTCCATCCAATTGCACGATTCACTCGTAAAACGTACGAGAGATATGAAAAGCACAAAATACTTGACAAAAAGGTTAGTAACACAAATATGAGATAAATTTGGGATACATACAATGTTAGGGATCGTAAAAATACCGAAATTAAGAGGATAAATATGGAATATTTGTGCCTAATCATTGCATATATTCTATCTTCTTAAAATTTCTTTCTTAAATCTACACAGAAGATGGTGGAATGTAAGAGTATATATAACACTTGTTTGCGAAGACAAGTATGAAGATACTCAAGTAAAGCAACCTCATTGGCTAAAAAACATCTTTGTTATCTACGAATAAAGATTGTGTCTAGTTACAATTTCCAATGTGATCCAAGTAAAAATATTTAAAAAGGTGAAGAAATCAGGCAAAATCCGTGGGCATCTTCGCTGTAGCAAAATTATTTTTTGCTAACATGAAAGGGTTAGTAGACCAAGTCGTGCTAGTAACAAGATGTTTTGAGCTTGGATTAGAAAGGTATACAACCAGCGAAGGAGACACACAGTCCTATTTCGTTGTAGCGAACCATGAAGGAGGAAGGTCACGGGCATTACCAGACCTTTACACCAACTTAGTTTTCACATGATCGCGAGTATGAAGCACGCTTTCGTTGATGCGAAGTTCTTTTTTGCTGCAGCGAACCTTTAACGAGCAAGGTCGCAAATGGAAATGGAGAATTTCTTATATTATATTATAAATATGGTATTGCCCGTAGACCATTAAGAAGAAGATACATGGACTCATTTTTGGCAGAGTTGAGGTCAACTCAGTTACCAACTAAATCGACTTAGGCAATCTAGTCGTCTCTAGTGTCACAACACTTAGTTTAACTCAGCTAACTCATAACAAGTTAACAATATTATGTAGCTCCATTAGAGTAATCATATATTGTGTGATTGGATGACATCAACTGCGCACAACACATGGGGGAGATATGAAGATATTCCCCCATGTGCTTATAACAAACTTTATGATTATTCTCCCATTTGTATGTAAAGTGCCTACCTGCATAACCTATAAATGCACGACACTTGTCCCTCTCTATTTTTTTTGTTCTAATAGTTCATAAATATGATACAAACCCTCACTTTAAAAGGATGGATACATATTTTTCATACCGTTATATTGTTAAAGTCTAGAGTAAACTTGAGGGCTTGTATATAACCTTTATTTATGGCTTTGGACCATTGAATCAATACAATCAATACTAGCACCCGTTGACATAGGCACCTCCTTCGGTTAAACCACGTAAATCTAGTTTCATTCTTTTTCTCTCATTCCGCTATACTATTTGCTCTGGATTAGATTTTCTATAGTTTATATCTCTTTATCTGTTATTGTTTAGAATTAGTGTACTCTTGCTAAAACACAATTAATACATAAGTTTTAGGTAATAACAGATTGGCCTCGTCTATGGAAATGACAATCCATATTTGCTCTCCACCATTGTTAATTTTCCAAGCTTGAGGAAACCTATTTTTTGATAAACCAGTGAATCGCATTCTGATTCATCTCGATTTGGATGTATTATAGTTATTTTTAATCAATTGCTATTAGATTCTCCTTTATTCCTCTAATCCGCTACCGGATCCATTTTTTCTTCTTTGAATTCACTTTTCATGCAATTTCTGCTATCGCAATTATCATACTCTATTTTTGGTATTACAATACCCTATTTTTCTGGAAATAACTTGAAAAATTACGGAGAACCCAAAAAGAAGTCAAAAGGAGTTCCTTCATGTGTGCATGTGGGTATGGACGATCTATAAGGGATTTTAATGAGCGTGGCTAAAAGCCATGAGGTTATGCATTAGAGCATGAAGCAACTGATGCAAATCTTTTTTTATTGAGCTATATTAGCCCGAGATGAACCCAATCACCCAAGCAGGGGTGAAAACTCTGACATGAGGTGAGAAAGGCCACCTCTTTATACATGGATAGGAGACAGGCTCATCATAGTAGAGCAGTTGGTTATTATGACAAATAAACCAACTCCATGGAGCGCCCAAGTATTTTAAAATGGTTGAGTATGGGATCTACATTTGATCAGCTGGGCCCAAGAGCGGCGAGGTCACACCAGTACCGGGAGCCAAGAGAACACAGGGCATCTTCTACGAGGCTGATACTAGGAGGATAGAATTCTCATCTAGGTTAAGGCCAAGCATGCGAGGGATGGCTAAAGCCGGGTATATTTCCCAAGAAGAGAGCTCAACTGAAAATCGAGACCAAGAAGATAAAACTATCACAGTGAAAGCAGAGCAAGAAGAACAACACTGGGAGGGGTCTATTCAATGCCTAAAGGACCGTATGGGAGAGGTTATAAAGATAAAGATCCCTTTAAAGAGGGGTTTCGTGCAAGGATATCCATTCACAACCGCTATAGTGGATTATCTAACACATGTGAAATTTAAATCGCCTATCAGCCTATCATCTTTCCCAAGTATGATGGAAAATTTGATCTTATACTGCACATCGAACAGTACCAGGTTTTTTCCGACATGTACTTCATTCCAGATTAGATGCACTATAAGGCCTCCTTAAGTACTATAATTGGGTTATCTCAAATTTGGTATAACGGCTTGCTAAAAGGATATATCTCCAATTTACAGTAGTTGGTCGACCTTTTTGTCAATAATTTCTATTTTAGTACGAATCCCGAAAAAAGAGTGGCTCACTTTTTAAGCATTCGCTGAAAGATGAAAGAAACAATAATAACGTTCATCACACGTTTCATAACTGAGAAGCTTAAAGTTATCGACTATGATGAGAATGTCACAATAACGACAATTATGAGTGGATTACTATCGAGGAAGCTATACTTGGTGCTAGCTAAAGAGTTGTTGCTGTAAGGATAAATTTTCGATCGAGTGAATTTGTTTGTAATTGGGTTAATTCCGGATAAAACATTTGAGTCATAGGTAAGTTTTTATATTTCCGATCTCGTAAGCCTATGACATATTTGATAAAGACGTAGCGACTAAGCTTCAAAGTGGATATACATCGTGTCGTGTTTTTCGTGCCAAGTTTGTCTTCACGTTCACTAAGGATCTCATAAGGTATTAATGCATTTTGAATACGGTCCTTGGATATTTTTTAAGGGTGTTTTATTTTTTTGCAAAATCGTTTGGAACTCTTTTTAAAATGTGTTTTGAAGAAAAAATATTTTTCTCGTTAGAACGAGTTTTGCACCTCGTTAGAACGAAAAGTTGTTTTCGTTGGAATGAAGTCTGATCTCGTTATAACGACTTTGGAATCATTGCACGAACATCTAATGAACATCAAACAAGGACTTTCTGTCAAATAATTGACAACTCATTAAAAGCTTGTTAAAATGAGAAACCCAGTTCGTTCGAACGAACTTGAGTAACGTTAAAACGAAATGGGGTTCTCATTCGAATGAGTTCGCCACCTCAAAATTCGTGTTTTCATGATTTAAGGCGTGTTAGACTATGGTTTTTTAGGAACTTTTGCCGAAAATCAATTCTCTATCTATTTACCAAAGTTCCTAAACTCTAATTTCATCATTTGTGTTTAAAGATCCCAGCTTTCATATTCGTATGCTTTGAAGATCTTTTGTTTGGGCATCGAAGTTTGTTCTCATCATCTTGTGAGAACGTGTTTCACGTGGTAGACTTCGTACTTGATGTTTACACACGGTGTCCTCCATGTTTATGGTGTTGCGGTGAAGAAATGATGGATTCCATGTTCCAATTCATAGATAGTTGTTGAGCCTCATCGGTGGATACTGAGATGTGCATGGACTCGTGAATTGTGGAAACTTGCGTGGGTGGACTCCTACATTACACTATGGAGGATCGGTTGAAGATTAAAAGACACATTAAGTCTTGTGTGGATGAAGTCATCGAGTAAGTCATCCGTCAACTTGTGTAATTGCGTATCATAGTGAATTGCGTAGCTAGGTCATCTGAGGTTTTTTTCATTGTGGGTTTTCCTCATACATCGGTCCGTTATGGTGTATAGGTTTTGTTGGGTTTAAAGTTGTTCAATGTTTTGACATTTAAAATTATTTTTTTTTAAAATAATTTTTTTGATTATAATACCATCCCTTCCTAAGCACACACCGTATAGGGGCATTCCCAAATTGGTATCAGAGCGAGTTACACTAAATTATCGTGTTTTAATCCCATGTTGTTAGGCATGCATTTTGGTAGTTTTGATGGCATAAGAGCCTTGAGGTTTGATGTGTCGAACTACTCATACTAAAAAATACGTATGAAGTCAGCAATTAAGGCTATAGATGAGGGGGTATGGCAAGAGGTTTTAAATGGTTGGACTCCACCTACTACTTTAGTTGGAGATATTAGGATACCTAAACCTGTAGAATCATGGAGAGAGGTCGAGCATAGGTTAGAAAGTTTTAATTCTCTAAGTTTAAATGCTCTATTTGGTTCTGTCACCCTGGAGGAGTTTCGTCGTATTATGACATGTGAGACGTCAAAAGAGGCTTGGGATATACTCCAACTTACCCATGAAGGAACTAGTGTTGTGAAAGCTTCCAAACTTCAAAACCTCACCACTCAACTTGAAACGATTAAGATGTTAGGGAGTGAGACATTTGATGAGTTTTACGTTAGACTGTCTGACATAGTTAACTCGTCTTTTAACTTAGGAGAGAAGATACCCAAAAATTGAGTAATCAAGAATATCTTAAGGCCGTTGCCTAAAAGATTTAATTCAAAAGTGATGGTTTTTAATTCCTCGGGTACTTTAAATTCTACGAAACTTGAAGACCCTATAGGTGACTTACAAACTTATGAGCTTAACATATTTTCCTCTAAGACTCTGAAGAAGAAGGATAATGGTATTGCTTTGAAAGTCTGAAAGGAGTAAACACTTATTTCGGATGATGAGTCTGACATCGAGTCTGCAGATATGGCCTTAATAGCAAAGAAATTATGAAAACTTCTCAAGTTGTAAAAACAATCAAAAGATGCGAAAAAGTTTGAGAAAAATATGTATAACAAGGCCGATCACTTCCCTAAGAATCGTGTGAGAACTTTAAGAGGGATGAGTCGGATAGGTGTTATGGTTGTGAGGGCTAGAGACCTTGACCTTATGGGCATGTTTTATATCACTATTGAGTTGGGATACACGAGTTTCACGTTTCTCACGAGTCTCCAATGAATATTGAAGATCTCTCATAAGAATAGCCACGGTGTTGGTTAAATTGGTCTTTCCCTTACCTACAACAGTCAACTTCTCACATAAAGAAACTTTCACCTTTTCGAGTTGACTCACCGATGCCTCACACTCTCTCAAGACTTTCACCTCCGTCTCCAAATTTATCACCCTAAGAGACAAATGTTTATTAAGATTTTTTTTTAAATCTCTGTGTAAAGATCATTAAAAGCTTTTTGGAGTCCACCTTCTCCCTCATTCAAATTTTCTTCCTCAATTTCACTCTCTCCAGAATGATTCGAAATATCATCGAGACACTCACGTTTAGATATATCCTCATCATCGTGGGATAAACTAGAAGTACTCACGTGACTAGCCATGAACGTGAGATACAATTCATATGGTTATTCTCCCCCTGAATCAACCGACTCGATGTCGCTATCGTTAAGAGTTGCCATATTTGCAACTTTCTTGCCCTGCCTCTTTAGCCTAGTTGTACCCTTTCGTGGAAGTCATTAAAGGAACCAACAGTAACCATGCAATTAATCTCCAACCATTGCAACAATACAAAGGTGAGCCTGCAATAATATTCTCAAAAGACCAAATGGAAACTCTTGCCGCTCCTTTCAAATATGCATTCGTGGGAAAATTCTCTCATGGTAAGCCTTCTTTGTATTTCATACGTAAAAACTTTGCTTCGTTTGGTTTGAAATCAGCATACGAGATTGGATTGTTGGATCACAAACACATTCTGATCAAAGTCCATTGCGAAGAGGACTTTATTAGATTGTGGATGAAGGATCTATGGTTTGTAGGGAGGAGTCCCATGCGTACATTTAAATGGTCTCCCTCATTTAGGGTTGATCATGAAAGCCCTATAATCCCATCATGGATAAACTTCCCTGGTCTACCAGTCCACCTCTTTGCGAAAGAGGCCCTATTCTCCATTGCCCAATCTGTGGTTAAACCTTTAAAATTAGATAATCCAACTCTGAATTGTTCAAGACCTAGTGTTGCTCGTGTTTGCGTTGAAATGAACCTCCTGAAGAAAAAACCAAAAAGGGTATGGATAGGATGTGAGGACTACGGTTTCTGGCCGGCCATCGTATATGATCCCACACCGGACTACTGCGAATGCTGTTTTAAACAAGGCCATAAAGAGGAGGATTGTAAATTTGGAGGAAAATTAGTCACCCCTACCAAGATCAGTGTGCCATAGAAGTCAGGAGTACCAAAGAATAAATTGGTGTATTAAGTTAAGAACACTGGTGTCTCAATTGATAATCAAGAGATGGATCTAGCGGCTACCCACAATAGTGAAATTGAAGAAGGAGAAATAACATTCACTGCACTAACTGAATCCCCTATAACCATCGAACAAGCAGACACAGAAGCAGACCAAACAAGAGAAATGAACTTAATTAAAGGAGATGAAAGAAGTCCCCAACAGAAGGAAAAAGGAAAAGAAGACTCAAATGCAGAAATCCACCAATTAAAAAGCAATCAGACAGGAGACTTAGACCAAATAAGGGAGATGACCACACTTATTGGACATGAAAATAGTTGCAAAAAAGCTTTCGAGATGGAAGACTTAGACCAGTGTAACCCAAGAACAAAGACTCTCAGATGCTATTTCTCAGACACCGAAAAACCAAACCAACTGATGTCTCCCATTTCAAACCAACTGTTGTCTCCCATTTTAGAATATAAAATCTTCTCAAAATTAGTGGAGAGGAAACTAAAGAGATACCACAGGAAGAAAGAAGAAATTTTGAAAGCTCAGAAAAAAATCCATATGATTCCGAATGGAAAAGTAAACTCAGCAACCAAAAATTTCCCATCATCAGGTCCCTCTTCCTCTTTTAGAAGATCAGCAAGACTTTCTCAGGTAGCCAAATCTCTAAGTTTTAATGATTAGCTCACTTATTTGGAATATAAGAGGGATAGGTAATAAGCCAACAAGGAGGAGGTTAAAAAAGCTGTGTAAGGTCCATAACCTTTCCTTTTTAGCTATATTAGAACCTATGATACCTGTAGAAAAAATAAACTTCCTAAGGCATATACTAAACTTTGAAGATTGCTATGCCAATAACTCTAATAAAATCTGGTGTTTTTGGAGACATGGAGCAAAATGTGAATCAATTTCTGATGGAGGTCAAGCCTTGTTTCTTGTAATGGAGCATCCCATGATTCATCTCAAAATGGGGATAGGAGTGGTGTACGCCAAATGCAATAGAGCTGACAGACATCAGTTATGGGAATTCATTGAAGATCAAGCAGGTGATTATGCTAACATGCCTACAATTTTTGGAGGGGACTTTAATATAGTCTGTTCAGCAGACGAAAAGGCAGGAGGAAATGAAATAGATATGGGAGCTGCAAATGATTTTCAAATATGTATACAGAATAGTCATCTTCAAGATATGGGATTCAGTGGATCTAAATTCACCTGGTCTAAATCCTCCAACGGCAGAATGATATTTGAAAGATTAGACAGGGGTCTCATAAACCAATGTTGGATTGATTCTTTCCCTCACTCAACCCTTAAACACCTCAATAAAACATGCTCAGACCATTCTCCTCTTTTGATTACTATCCCTAGTCCCTCAGACCTTTCCTATAAACCGTTTAAATTCCTTAACTTCTGGACTTCTTATGCCTCATTTAAAGATTCAATCCAAAACTCATGGAACCAGCCTACCTCTGGAAGACCTATGGCAGTGTTTGCATTCAAGCTAAAAAGACTGAGAGCAGCCCTAAGAATATGGAGCAAATCGGAGGTAAAAGATGTATTCCAGGAGATTAAAGACATTGAAGATAAAATTACTGTTGCAGAGAAGAAACTTGAAGACTCGCCAACTCCAGAAGCAAGAAGCAACCTTTCAAAAGTCAAGGCAGACCTTAACTTAGCTCTGGCAAATGAAGAACTTTTCTGGTTTCAAAAGTCCAAAAGCAAGTGGATAGCTGAAGGTGACCGAAATACAAAGTTTTACCACTCTCAAGTTAATCAACAAAGACGCAGGCAGTGGATCCACAAGATTAAGAAAGAGGATGGAATTATCCTTGAAACCCAAGAGGACATTTCTAACCATTTTGTCTCTTATTTTGTTGATCTTTTTTCTGCAGGTCCTCAAAGTAGCTCAACAATGACAAAAATTATCCCCAAGTTAGTCAACGCTAAAATGAACCAAAGCCTGTCAAAAATTCCAGAAGAAGAGGAGATATGGAATGCCATTTCAGAACTAAATGCAAACAGTGGAGCAGGACCTGATGGATTCAATGGATGTTTTTTTAGATCCTGCTGGGAAATAATTAAACAAGACCTTATTCTAGCCATACAATCATTCTTTTTGGGCGAAGATATTCCAAAATCCTGGAACTCCACTCTTATCTGCCTTATTCCCAAATTTTCCAACTCTTCCAAGTGCAAAGACTACATGCCAATAAGTCTCTGCAATTTCTCTTACAAAATCATTTCTAAACTCATTAATTCTAGATTGAGTCTTATTCTCCCAAACCTCATTTCTCCAAACCAAACAGGATTTATCAAAGGTAGAGGAATTCTTCACAATATCCTCATGGCCCAAGAGATGATGCACCTAATTGATAGAAAATCGAAAGGAAGCAATGTCATTCTGAAACTGGATATGCAGAAATCTTATGACAGACTCTCCTGGAATTTCTTTATTCAAACTCTGAGAATGTTTGGTTTCGGCGAGCACTTCATTGATATGATTTGGAGATGTATATCTTCCACATGGTTTTCAATCCTTGTAAATGGTAGAATCAATGGTTTCTTTGCTCCCTCTAGAGGGATTAGACAAGGAGACCCTTTATCTCCCTCTCTTTTTGTTTTAGCTACTGAGTCGCTAAGTAGAGGTTTGCAGGTGTTGACCTCTCAAGGTTCCATCAAGCCATTCTCACATCCAAGGGGGTGTAGCATCATAAGCCATCTTAGTTTTGCAGATGACCTGATAATTTTCACAAATGGATCTAAGAAAAGCCTCAAGACCCTGATGAAGTTCATAGCAACTTATGAAGAACAGTCTGATCAAGTGATTAGTGTGGAAAAAAGCCAATTCTATACTAGCTCCAAATGCCCCCCAAGAACCAAAAAAGTAATAGAAGAAGTGACTAAATTTAAGCAAGGAGTAGGACACATCAACTACCTGGGAGTTCCTCTCTTTAAAGGAAGGAAAAGAGCTAAAATGTTCGACCCTATGGTCCACGGTATAGCAAATAAAATTTCCTCTTGGCAAAATAAATTTCTATCTTTTGGAGGAAAAATTTCCCTCTTACAATCCGTCCTAAGATCAATGCCCATATACCTTTTATTTGCTACACATCCCCCTAAGAAGACTCTAAACCTCATTGATAAGCTGTGCATCTCCTTCTTATGGGGATCAAACAAAGAATATGGGAAAAAACACCAGTGGGTCAAATGGGAGGAGATTTGTTTCCCAAAGCCAGAAGGAGGACTGGGAATCCGATCATTACAAAAAATTAGAGAGGCTTCCAACCTAAAGATAGCATGGGAGTACAAACTCGGAACATCAATATGGGCTGTATTCATGAAACAAAAATACCCAATAATGCCAATCTCTCACGGATCTATGGCAGCTCAAAGGATTAGCAAAGCGTGGTCAATTATGGAAGAAACCTCAACCAAGATCAAAGAGGAATGGCACTGGACCACTTCAACATCTGGAGTATTTTCTTTCTCTTCTGCAGTTCAATTAACTAGAGAAATCAAACTGCAATCAGTATCATTTAAATTCATCTGGGATAAATATATACCTCCGAAAGTATCAGCATTTGCGTGGAAAGTGCTTCTCAAAGCAGTGCCAATTGACTCCGCAATCAGAGCTATGGGAATAAAAATGGCATCCAGATGTAATTGTTTCCCTTTATCAGAAGAAAGTTTGTCTCATCTCTTCTTCTCAGGTCTTATAGCTTATCAGGTATGGGCTTTCTTTGAAGATAGACTAGGATTCAACTCTCATTCTTCCTCTTCTTCACAGAAAATCATTTTTTGGTGGTTGAATTCTAGCTCGGATCCAACTTTTAAAAGGTTGTGTCAGCTTATCTTTTGTTTTATCTTGTGGGAAATTTGGCTGAGTAGAAATAATTCAAGATTCCACAATAGCTCCATGAATCCTCTTCTAATCATTGAGTCAATTAAAAAAAGAATTCAAGAATCTTTTTTCAGTTTTGGATGTCCTCAATCTTCATCGAAAATATGTTTGCATTCTTTGAAAAACCTAAACATTCCTTGTTTAATTCCAAAACCCCCTTCCTTTTCTCTCATTGCCTGGTCAAAACCTCCAATAAACTTCTTGAAGATAAACACAGATGGGGCTTGTGATTCTAATAGAAGAATGGATCTGGGAGCAGTCTTGAGAGATTCAAAAGGCGAATTAATCTGGGCATTTTATAAGGGCATTCGTGATGGGACTAACAACTTGGCGGAGGCTATGGCTATCAAACACAGCTTAGCTCATTGCATACTAAAAGGATGGAACAATATTATATTTGAATCAGATTCTGCTCTAATTGTCAGTTGCATAAGTGATCATCTCAAAATTTCTTGGAAAATAAAAGAAGAAGTTCTACAAATTCAATATCTCATCAAAGGCCTAAACATTAAAGTTTCTCATTTCTTTAGGGAATCAAACTTCACCGCTGATTTGTTATCTAAGATTGGAATGGAAGCTCAAGAATCGAAAATGTTCAACACAGCATATGAATTGCCGAGGGAAATTAATGGGTCTCTTTATTTAGATAAACATCACGTCCCTTACTTGAGAAAAGTCAGTAAAGATTCTTCATGTAATAGATAGTTTCTTTTCCTCTATGTATAAGCTCTGAGAGAAGCTGTTTCTCTCCAATCAATAAATTCTAAATTTTCCAAAAAAAAAAAAAAAAAACTCTTCTTTCTCACAAACCTTCTCACCCTCATTCTTATTTTTATTTTTCTAAAAATTATTTTCTTTGGAAAACTTGAGATTTTTTTTTTATTTTTTTTGCAAAAAGGGCTAAGTCATCCAGTTCAAAATCAAATTCAGACTTAAACTCACAACTTTCTCATTCTTCTTTTTCTTAGTATGAGTTTTCAAAGCAATCCCTATTTTTTTAGGTTTAATAGTTATAGGAAATATATCAATCTCATTCTTTTGAAGATCTCCTACAAGTTATTCTAACCTTGAGTAACTAGGATCCCTAACGAATTAAGCACGGTGACCTTAGGAATAAAGCGGGCGGGAAGAGATCTCAAAATTTTCTTAACAACTCTCATCTTCGGAATTTTCTCACCGAAATTAAAACTAGAATTTACGATATCCGACAGGTGTGCATAAAATTCATAAAAGTGTCAGACTCTTTCGTAGTGATGGTATCAAATTGGGTGGTAAAATTTTGAAGCTTAAAAGCTTTGATAGCGTTGGTACTCTCGTAAATGAGTTGCAAGGTGTCCCAAGCTTCTATAGACGTGGTACACGTCTTAATGCAATGGAACTCATCGGGGGTGACGGCTCCCGAGATAGAACTTAGACCGCGGGAGTTAAAATTGCTCCATTTCAATTCATCCTCCGTCGAGGAAGTGACAGGTTTAAAACTTCGACATTATCGACAGTCATAGTGGGTAGTGTCGACCCTCTTTCACAAACCAACCATACATGTTCATCAATTGATTTTAAGGTTGACCTTGTCCTATCTTTCCAATACGCATAGTTTGAACCATAAAAATAGACATTCGATTATACTGATTATCCATTAAATCCCAAATTTTTAAAAGACCTATAATTTTTTTCAAAAAAAATTGATATCAACTAATTTTTGGGAAAAGGACCACATAGTAACTTAGTGCAACCTTCTCTGATACCAATTTGAGAAAATTGGTATCTAAATTTTTTTTCTAGAAATCAGGATCACGCGATATTTTAGTGTAACCTACTTCGATACTAATTTAAGAAAGCACAAGTGATCTAATGGACCAATTTATATAGCTAATGCCAAAACACACAAAAATAATTTTAATCTTCAATTAATTATGGTGTGCATATGAGATGTGTCCAAATACGACTTTGCAATTTCCACGCCAGGCATGCAAAAATACACGATATGAGGAAAAATTCCTAAAAATGGTAAAACCTTTAATTCAAAACTATTGAGAGTTGTAAATATAATAGACTTACAAAACACTTACCTACATCAATTTAGATGTGCAGAGTCTTCAAAGCTTCAACAGATACGACTCAGCTCCAGAGCTAGGGCTGTGTTTCGGCCGGATCGGATCGGAAAATGCCTCTCCAGAAAAAATTCTGATTTTTTCGAAAATAAAATAACTATTCCAATCCAATTTTTTTGAAAAATAAAAAAAACGAATTCGAAAAAATCGGCAAAAATCGGAAAAAATTGGAAATTCGAAAAATATATTAAAAATTCAGGAATTTTTGAAATTCCAAAAAATAAATTATGGATTTTCGATTACTCGAAATTCTCATTTTAAAGAAACAAAGAAAATGGCTTAACCCAACATATAAATACATGAGAATTTGACTCATTGTTTCATTTTGTAGAAGTTATGAGGATGTTCTCCTTTTATAGAGCATATTTTGGAGCCATCTCCCTCTCCCAACCGATGTGGGATATGGGAAACTTTCAAAAAATCGAAAAAATCGAAAATCGGAAAATAATTCCGAAAAAATCGAAAATAATTCGAAAAATTCGGATCGGCATAATTTCGGAAAAATCGAAACGGAAAAATCGGAAATTCAGAACTATTTCCGATTTTCGGTCGGATTTTTTCGAAAAAATTGGAAATCGAAAAACTAAAATTTCATTCCAAATTTGAAAAAAATCGAATCGAAAATCGGCAAAATCGAAAAGTTCGGAAAAAAAATACAGCCCTATCCAGAGCGATCCACATGTGGCGGTCCACCCTCGGAATCCACCGATTCAACCTCGTATTCTTCTTCAACAGTGAAACCTCGTTTCACAAATCAACCATAGAGAAAAGTCATTACAAAATAATTTAAGCAAGAATCCTTATTGTGAATAGTAAACGTGTTCTTGAATATATTCCGGGAGTGAGGAATATGATATGAGGTGTTTGATCACAAAAAGATAACTCATAAGGTATTTTTCTCCTTGAAAAAGAGTTCGTAATATATATGATCTTGTTCAGCCTTTTTATAAGAAGGGTTGATAAAAAGGATAAACACAAAAGATACGGGAAATATATTCTTTGAAAAAACAAAAAATCGCTCGATCGTTCAAACGAAATCGGGTGTCGTTCGAACAACACTGGTTCTCGATAGAACGACATCGAATGAAGACTTCAAATAAGATTCTAGAAAAACAGGAAAACCGTCTCATCAGTATCCCGTTCGAATGACTTTAAACGATCTCCATAAACTCGTTTGAACAAATCGTCATTTTTTCGGCATTTTTTCTCATAAAAAATTAAGTTTCTTTTCATGAAAATAGCCTCGAAAAAGATAACTAAACCCCAAAATATATAAAAGACCTTTTACCAACAACGATCGCATACTTCTTCCATGATTATTGAGATTACCCAGTCTTCCAATTTTTAGCGATCTTTAACAAAGTCTTCGAGTATCGAGAAGTTGTGACGGTGACGTATTTGTGTAACAGAATACGCCAAACCAAATCAAATAAAAAATACAAGCAATCATAAATTTTGCTCTTACATGGTCCAAACAAAGTCCCTTCAATTTTGGGCCCCTAGTCCTCCTTCAAACCCTAATCGAAAAACAACTATGGTCTCTCCAAGCCTTATTTGACTTTATTAAACTCTTGAACCTAGAACTCCCCCATCACGAAATTGTAAATCTTTGAAACCCCTTTCCAGCGGCCTCGTCTATCTGCGAATCAAACTTACGATTCGGATTTTATAGCCAAAAAATCATTTATGTTTACCTATTTGCAGGATGCCTCACCTGCCTAATGGCAGGCTACGCCTTACTTGGCTAGAAAGTTTGACCATCATGTCTATAGGTAGGGCTAAAACCATGAAGACCGATAGGTCCCTAGGGCAGAATGGTCCTTTTATCTTTCTAGGGTTTTTCGATATAAGGAAACTTTAAACTCATTTGAAGGGGACCTCGATTTTAGTTCGACATTCATTCCAAATTTATAATATATCAGTTTCTTCACATTTTCTCTAATATTACCCTACATAACCTTGCCCCACCTTTAACCACCACTCTACCACCATCATTCACCATTAAAATTGAGCCCACAAAAGTGCTTAAAATATAATCTAAAAGTGATTGGAGGTCCAAACCCTTTTTTTATCACTCCAATAAAAGCTAAATGCGTATTATAGAGTTCTTATTATATCTTTAGCTTATTTGATATATATATATATATATCTTCAAGTAAATTTTTATAAAACAAAAAAGGAAATTTACACTATAATTCCAATTCAGAGTTCTCACACGTTTTTCAAAAATTTCACCACATTTTACTCACTTTTTCATTAATCAAAAGAGATACTCTTGATTTGGATTATGGGTTAGACCCTACCTTGTTCTTATTGCGAACTACATGGATTTCGATTCCATTTTCGGCTACGTCACTACCCCAACGTCATTTTTGGATTCAAGTCCTTTCTTATTTATTTCATTTTGTGTCTTTTCATATATTAACATTTTATTCATATAACTCGTATGTTTTAACCATGTAGTTAGTTTTATTAGGCTTATTATCTCTTTAGGGCCCCAATATTATGCGTATTCACTTTTCCACAAAGATATTATATTTTCGGGGTGTCGCTTATATTTTAGCCCTATTCACGCATTTCTTTTATTACTTTATTCATATTTAGTGAGTTTATCTCTTTATAAGGATTCGTTTCCACGGTATGGATATGATGATATCACTCATTACACATATACACACGCTTGCACATTTCATGCATATTTTTACTTTGAACACTTCACACGAAAAACACATTTTACTCATGTACACATGGTTATGCATTTAAGAGAATGATAACATTATATAGCCCATGAGAGACCAAAAGGGCAGAGTGGGTGCATAACACCTTCCCAATCCATAACATAGAGTCTGAACCCATATCTTATTTGGTTTTGCATGCATTAGTTGTCATTTATGTTATCTCTTTGGAGGTGGCTACCTCTTTTGAGTAGAATAGGTTGACGACTGATCTCTACACGTTCACAAAACTCACATTGCCATGACCATTTATATCCTTTTATCCCACTCATCCGAATGCGTACAAGAATGCCGCCGCCTTATTTTGGGGTCAGGGACGAACACACTCCCTAGGCAACATGTGAACCTACCAATATAAGTATAAGGTGATGTGTTTCGTGAATCAATTGGGGGCACAAAAACAATCTCTTCATTTTATCTATAAATATGAATATCAACTTTCCCAATTCTAACTCTATGATCATTCATTTCTTAATTAATTATTCCTCTCCTCACATTCCTAGGTGTTCGTCTGTCATCGACAAATGGAAATCTTTCTCTCGAAATGATCTTATATCTCCTCTTTTCTCTCTGATTGAAAACCAATTCAACCTTTCTTACTAGGATGCTAGACTCATCACTCAATTCCTTCAAGGAGTATACTTTTCTCTCAACGAATATAGTACATCTGTCATCCAACCTATAAAAATTTTGTATTGCATATCTTGTCAACCTATAATATGAATAATATGACATTTTGTTTTTGTAACTAGGGCTTAGTTTCATAAGGTTCATCCTATTCTTATTTTCAAGTTTCTTTCACTTAAAGAAAAAAATAAGCAACGTATTTCTCTAACCATAAAAGGAACAACCATAAGTCCTAAAATAGTTTTGATCGATTTTATTTTTAGCATTAGGATAAAAAATTATCTTGGTCTAAGGTTAAGATATATAGACAATTTCCACTTTTTATTTTCTTTTGGAAGTTTGTATCCTTGTCAGTCTTTTTTCACAAACTTATTCTCATAATGTGATGCATATTTATCTTTCATTTTGTCATTTGAATAAAAAAAAGTAACCCAAGTCATATTTGTCCTTATATACTTGACCATATTCAAAGAAAATTCTGTCAAGTTTAAGCTTTGAATCAATGTTGTATTTCAAGAAGTTGGATTCTTTTTACTCAATTATAATTTTCTTAAAATCAACTTTGGAACTTGTTTTTTCTTTTCAATCTTATCTTTTTCTTTCTTGAGGCTCTTATGAAAGGACAAATTTCCATATCGAGTCATTTGTAGTATTGGCATGTTTAGTTGAATAAAACATTTAGAATGTCAAAGTTTCATTATGTACTCCTCGTTGAAGAAATTGAACAATCGGGATATCACCGCATTGAAGAGTTCATTTCATCCATCTGAACGCTCAGTTTTCCCAAAGGTATATGACCCGTTTTAAGTATATTAATTTTATGGGCTTTCAGTTTTCACAAAACTATTTTTTATCCTCACTTTAATTTTCCAATTCGTTTTAAATCGTTCATACGAGATCTGGGAATATCGTTCGAACGATGGTGTTCAAACGACTTCGAATGAGACTCCTTAAGGGTTTGGATTGAGAACGAGTTTGAATACTCGTTCCTATGTCGTTCAAACATTTTAGTTTGAACGATCGGTGCATTATGGAAAATTATAGTTATTTTTGAAGTTTTCTCTTTTTAACTTCCCCTCCCCACTACTTCCACTTTTCACATCCTTAAGGGACTCGAGAAAATTAAGAACATACCACTTTTACACTTTAAGGGAAGCCAAATCTTTTTCAAGAAAATATCTCCAATATTTATGTGATCTTTGTGAATCACTCTCCAAGAACACAAACCCAAAATTGTATTCTTTTACATTCATCATCATCAAAGTTTGTTGTGGACCTCCGCAGGGGATAGAGACGGAGCTTTGTCCATCCGTGGATATTGAGACATCGAACGATGTTATACAATGTGTTGGATTTTCATGTGTTATGAACGA
Organism: Sambucus nigra; assembly: GCA_949130495.1. NCBI lineage: Eukaryota > Viridiplantae > Streptophyta > Magnoliopsida > Dipsacales > Adoxaceae > Sambucus > Sambucus nigra. The sequence continues at coordinate 28,061,276 of OX422219.1, read as the reverse complement.
AGGTGTTGAAGACGACATCAGTGTCAAGTCAAGTCTGTAAGTCTTTTGAATCTTCTTGTAAAACCATATTCGTAGTGGATTTTGTCTAGGCCAAGTCGTCCGAGATTTTTCTCATTTGGGTTTTTTCTCATAGATTGTAGTGTTGTGGTTGTGTGCTTTCTTATTATGTATCAAATCCTGCATGCTCACTTAGGATTTAGTAATTGATAGGCTGGGTTGTGTCGCGGCGCGAGAGTCACCTACGCTTCGATCGTTTTGAATTCGCCTCACCAACTCTATGCAAAAACCTAAACTATGAATACACTCTTTTAATGGAGTATAGCGGCCATTCCGGGCATCGAATCCACATAGACGAGTTGCTAGAATTTCATTGGTTTATTACTTCCCAATAAAAGTGTAAAAGGTGATTTGTTAACTAAAAGAAAGAAAAGATAAACTAGGCATGAGTGTATTTAAACTAGATTAACAAAATGAATAACAACTATAGGTTGCTCTAGATATCCCTCACTCCGAGTTAATTGGTATAAATGGTTACATGTGTTCACGAGTTATTAAGATTGCGTCTCATTCCGTCAATTAATTAAATGAAGAGTGGTCACACCCTTAAATTCGCATAAAAGACTACTATGATTTTAGCGTCAACAAATACCCCGAAAATTATGTACGCAAGCTCGTAAATACGGAGCATCCGTGATATACCCTGTTAAATCTCCTAGGCATAATAACTAGGACAACCCAATTGAAATAAATGAGTCAAAACTCTATCACCAAAGCAAAGCAACAAAACTAACCCTAGGTGAGTTCAATCCAACACAACCGAATCTAAATTAACTAGAAAGTATGGTTAAAAAGCATGTAGTTAAACCTAATTAACAAAGCAAGTAAATAAAGCAAGGTAAGGAAAGCAATAAGTCTGCACCATAAAGCAAGTAATTAAAGAAAGACAACTTAAATAAATGGAGAAGAAAGAGGAATAATGTTCTTACACAACCATAAGTGGATAAACCCACTATATGAGCAAAACCTAGGAGGGAGAAAATGGCACACTCTCCATCCTTCCCCAAACCCTATCCTAAACTATCTAAAAATGATATATCTCTACAAATAAAACAAGTCTTCCATTTTATACTAAGTTGGAATAAAGGAATAAAAGAAAAAGAAAAAAAAGGGGGGATAAGTTACAATTGATAAATAAAAGAAAAAGAAAAAAAGGGATAACAGCAAAGTCGGGTAAAACAAGGGACCGGTCGATGGGGGGTGGTGGTCGATCGATTGGTGAAATCATATCAGCCCACTGGAATCGATCCAAGCCAAAAATGGAAAAATAGGTCGACCAGGGTGTCAGGGCCGACCGACTGGGCTTGACAGCAACAGACCACCATTTCTCCAAATCGTGCGACAGCAGCACACAAGGGCCCAAATCGATAAACAATCATCCACACACAACAACCATGGTTATAGACCTGCCAACATCAAACTCATCTCCACATCAATGGTAAAAGACTAAAACCCCAAGACTGCCTCAATGGTCTAAGACCCGAAATCTGCAAATGGTGAACAAGTCGAGACCCACTGCTGTAATTTTGTACCCAGGACTCGCTACCAATAGCGTGAAACGACAAATATGACCATAGACCATGAATCTCCACATACAAAAACGGATCTGGTGAATATGAGTATAAGCCAAGATCCACTTTCAAATTGGCAAAGGCCAAAGACCCATATGCATTTTTCATCAAAATCCATGCTCCAATTTCGTACCCAAGTCCTCAATTTGAAAGAAACCAAGACCCGAGCATGGCCCCAAATCGTCATTTCCAATTTGAAGTTTGCTGCAAAAGTGGTGATAGGACACAATGGTCATTAAAAAAATTGTTTTGTCTTTAATGATTTCCTTATATTTCTTCCCCAATAAAAAACCCGTGGAATATTCATTCGGACTCCGATTCACACACCGTTCATGGCTAGGTGAAGCATATTGTGAGGTACCCAACTTCGGTGAAGACTTTGGTAAAAAATGTCAAAGTGTGAAATTACGAAAATGGCCCTGAACATGCGAACTTTGACGGGACTTTATCGGAATGCACCCAAATTCCACACTAAGCACCGTAACATGCATAAAAGCTCAATAATACCTCAAATAACATGTTATCATATAAAATGGAGGTTTCCTGATTAACGAGCATAATTATAGACATTAAAGTACCAGATGGGGCTAAAATGCCTAAGTCACGAGGGTATAAAGTGCAATGATTCGGGAGGAATCAATAATCAAGACTAAAAATTAGAAAATAACAATTTGTGGGCTAACCGTAATTATAATTTTTGGTGTGTACCAGAGTGTATTTCATGAATTTGAACCGAATCCATATAACCCTGCGTTCTCAAATTGGTATCAGAGCTTGTTTCTAAAAGTTATTTAGAAGAATCCTGGAAATTACATGGAAAGTTATTCGTCAAATAGACTCCATATGTTTAATGGAACTAATTATGCCTATTGGAAACCACGTATGAGATCTTCTTTAAAATCAATTGATGTACATGTATTTCTTGCTGTTGAAAAGGGTGCCCCCCAACTTTTGTAGTTGATGAATAAAATGTTTTAAAACTTATAGAGGAATCGAGTGAGGATGAGTTGAAATTATGTAATTTTAATTCTAAAGGTTTAAATGCTTTGTTTACTATCGTTACTCCCGAGGAGTTTCATTGTATCATGACTTGTGAAACTTCAAAGGAGGCATGAGACATTCTTTAAGTTACTTACGAGGGAACGAGTGCGGTTAAAGTGTCTAAACTTCAAATTTTTCCCACTCAATTTGAAATTATCACTATGAAAGATAGTGAAACCTTCAATGAGTTTTAAGCTCGTATTTTTTATATTGTCAGCTCATGTTTCAACCTAGGTGGTAAGATCCCTAAAAATCATGTAGTCAAGAAGATACTAAGAGCTATTCCTAAATGTTTCAAAGCTAAAGTCACGGAACTTAATTCTTTGGGTGTGTTAAACTCATTAAAACTCGAAGAACTTGTAGGTGATCTCCAAACGTATGAGTTAGACATGTTTCACAAAGACAACAAAATGAAAAATAAGGGAGTTACTCTAAAAGTTAAAAAGCCAGAAGAGTTTGAATTCGATGAGTCCGATATGGATCCTGATGATATGGACTTATTTGTTAAATATTTCAAAAAAAAATCTCAAGTTTAAAAACCAAAACACAAAATTTGATAAACCTAAATTTGAGAAAAATAAAAACATGACAAGTAGAAGTTCTAATGATCGGGATCAAAAGAAATTTAAAAATGATAACATTAAAAAGGATGATTCGAAAAAATATTTTGAGTGTGAGGGAAGTGGTTATCAAGTGTATGAGGGCCTCACTAAGCTTAAAAGATAAGGCAAGGACAAAGTCATTTATAATGCCACTCTCAGCGATAGTGACAATGAGTCTAATGACTCCACTCCTTCTGGAAACAACTTCACAGCCTTCACAGTGAGTCATGCTAGCAATTCAAGCTTGTTACATCCTGATGTGGACATTTTCGAGCATGAAAAACTTCAAGTTGTTGTCACACCCCGCTAAATTCTGGCGTCGTCCCCCACAAAAACTAAGCCGGGTGCGAGTAAATTATATATCATCCTTAGCATGTGACATATATGAGACATAAAAATTTAAATCCAAAAGATAAATTATTTTAATCAAACACAAATATGAATGACATGCAACTGATGAAACACCAAAGTGTGATCAAAATCCATCACATGTGATCTCCGAATATCACAATAATTAAATAAATAAATCCAACTAAAATCTTAAAACAACTTTGGAACCGAAAGGCCCAATAATCTCAAAAGTAGTCTCATAATAAAAACGACGGAATAGGAGAGAAATCTAGCTACTAAATCAATAAAATTAATCCAGCTGCACCTCCCAAAAGATCTCCAATGAATCCTATGCAACAACTCCCAAATAAATCCTGAAAAGATTAGTCAACGCATGTGTCAGAGCCAAAGCCACGAGCATGAAAACCGGCTACTCTTCTCCGTTAGGGTCCCTGAACCCCGACAATAGTGCTATATATATCGACCATAACAATAGAATATTTTAATTATGAGATTATTAATCGTCATAAATAAATTACTAACTATGCGCAAGGTTTATATACAAGCCATACCAATATTATTTTAATTAACCCACCTTCCCGAAAATGTTAAATTTAATTAATTTAACCGTGAAGAAAATTTACCAAAACACACGTCCCCTTGTCAAGTCCGCCGTCTGATCCATTTTGATCCTGCGATCCTCGCGATATGACAAGGTTCCACACACACACACATCCCCTTGTCAAGTCCGCCGTCTGATTTGTTTTTATCCTGCGATCTTCGCGATATGACAAGGTTCCACACACGACACGACATAAATCGTCCTCTGACCCGTTTAACTGTCGGCGCTAGACACATTATGTCGCAAATAAATTTTAATATCCGTTTTAGTCCTACGATATTAATTTTCAAAGTTTCTTATACTCATTAAATCAAATATATTTTCCCCACCCTTAAAAGCGATGTGAAAATCATCAAAATACCCCTTAGTCCCAACTAATGGTTCCTAAAATACAAATTCGTCCTATCCTTAAGCAAAGGATGATTATAAAAAATTTACTCCACCTAGATATCAATCCTAGGCTATCGTAACAAGGGCATAACATAGAAAATCAACCCCCATCCTGAATTATATAACCCGCATAAACTCATACTAACTAGTCCCATACCTAATTAGCATAAATCGCAACTAAGGCCCACTCACTAGTCCCATACCTAACAAGTGTACTATAACAAGGGGTGAAAACCAATTACCAACAATACCCAATATTTTCGAAATATTATAATATTTCCATAAAGTGGCATAATTAACAAATTATAACAACATTCAAAACAACACTAAATTACTAATTAAGGGACTGTTTGGTTTACAATTATAATTCTATTTTTCGTATTTAAATACAATTCTGATAAAAAAATTCATTTGACAACCTGTTTTTAAACACTAGATTATAATATTTCTGTGTTATAATCAAGTTTTCCAGAAAACAGCAAAAAGATGTTTTATAACATGCGTTTTTTTATTGTTCAACTCAAAATTACTCATTCTTAATATTTTAATGCATTTATACCTTAATAATATACATGCATAATACATTAATATGCGTGTAATTCTTATAAATAAAAAATATATATGTACATGTACAAAAAATTATGTATATTTATATTACTAAATTATATAATATACTAAGATCCATATGTTAAATAATATTATCAATAGATAGAGGATACTTATATATAATTTTATACATGTATTATTAATGTATGAAATAATATAAAATATACATATACTACATATGTATTAAAAAATAATATCAGTTCATGCATGTATATAATTTCATTGTGAATTATACATGCATATCATTATATAGACATACATATATGTATGTATGTAAGTTTACATTCGTATTATATATATATCTAGACAAACTCTTCAACATACCTCATTAAATATACGTAAAAATACATGACATTTATGATGTATATAATTTTTGATGCATGCATGCACGTATGTATGCATGTAGGTATGTATGTATACATTCATGTATCATGTATACACACACATACATGTACAATATAGATATACATGTTTGCTAATTTTGTCAAATTTTAAAAAATTGTATTTAAAAACAAGTTTACCAAACGCACACTAATAATTATAAACACAAAAACTATATTTAAAAACGACGTTTAAATCGAGTTTTCTGAATACATAACCAAACGGGCCATAAATAATTTTAATATAAATAATGGAAATCAAGGACACATAAATATTGTGATTTTCAGAATATTATCTACATGCAAGTCCTATCATAGTTATTATTTTCCAACACAAGTAATTAATTTAGTAATGGGTACTCACGCGAAATATCAAAATTTGCTTTCTAAGGGCTCCTCTACATGCATGTGCCCATAATACAACCAACTACGCCAACACAACCCAAGAACAACAAAGTTATAAGTATTAAGTAACAATAATATTTCATGCAAAACCGTCCCGAAATTTAACTCTTCAATAATTATATTCATGACTTATTTTAGAAAACATGAGTTTAATGGAGGCTACAATCAAGACACATAACACTAAGGGAAAAGAATAGGGTAAACATGCCTGTGATTAGTTTGTCAAAAATTTGATTAGATATGTGAGTTCCTCTCGAAAAATGGATCAAAAAACCTTCTTGAACCAACTTGGGACAGATTAGTCTTGGGCTTCCAAACTGAGCGTGAAAAGTAATTTTAATGGTGGCTAGGGTTTTGAGGTAGAAGATGATGAAAAATAGAGAGTCTTATGATCTTAGGGTTTTCACAAATGAGAGTTTTAAAATCTAGCCCCGTCACTATAATTATATAAAGGTGAAAGAGTTTACTATAACTCAAATTCGTCAAGAAAAAGATTGTAGCGCACGAAAACTGCTGGGGTCGATCGATCGATCGCCCAGGTAAGTTGACAGTTCGGCTTAAAATAATATAAGGGACAAATATTAATTTAAAAATTCATTTTAACTCCGATTTCGAAACCGCTTGAAATTCTCGTCTTTAAAAATAAAAATCCAACATATTTTAGCAAGAAAAATAATTTTATAAAAAACTTTATTTTTCCTCTATATTTTGAAAATACCCCAAAAATTACGCGGGTTGTTACATTCTTCCCCACTAGCAAAGAATTTTGTCCTCGAAATTAGACGAAGCATACACGTCAAGCACAACTTGCGCAAAATAAAATAAGGCTCATATATGCCTACCCATACCACGATCAGGCGCCCATACACCCAATCCTACACGTTCGTAATCCCACGATAAAATACAATATATATAACTCCTATATATATAAGTATCTAAGAAAGTAATGGCATCCCGCGCTCTCTACTCGGATCATCACTCGATCCTACCTCCAATAATCATTACGACACTTAACTCCTCAAGTCAAATTGCATTGCTACATCAATATTAGAGGCATCCACAATTCATACCAACGATTTCTCCAAAATAAATCCTCATCTCCAAAATTAAATTTTGAAATTTTCAACTCCATAATTAAATGCTAAGGATTCTCACGTCAAGATCTCTATCACTAACCTCAATGCCTACAACATCCTTAAAAACACAACTCCCTATCTCCAAGAAACACATCTAACACGTATGCTAGACCCTCTACCATAAGGAGTACGAGTCAATAACGGAAATCAAAGATCGGTAACTTGGGAGCTAAACGAATTTACAACCTACGAGACCTAAGACCATGCTCTGATACCATCTGTCACATCCCGCTAAATTTCGGCATCGGCCGCCACCAAAACTAAGCCGGGTGGGAGTAAATTAAATATCATCCTTAACATGTGACATATATGAGATATAAAAAATTAAATCCACAAGATAAATTATTTTAATCAAACTCAAATATGAATGACATCCAACTGATGAAACACCAAAGTGTTATCAAAATCCATCACATGTGATCTCCGAACATCACAATAATTAAATAAATAAATCCAACTGAAATCTTAAAACAACTTTGGAACCGAAAGGCCCAATAATCCCCAAAGTAGTCTCATAATAAAAGCGACGGAATAGGAGAGAAATCTAGCTACTAAATCAATAAAATTAATCCAGCTGCACCCCCTAAAAGATCTCCAATGAATCCTATGCAGCAACTCCCAAATAAATCCTGAAAAGATTAGTCAACACACGTGTCAGAGGCAAAGCCCCGAGCATGAAAAACGGTTACTCTTCACAATTAAGGTCGCTGAACCCAAACAATATTGCTATATATATCGACCATAACAATAGAATCTTTTAATTACAAGATTATTAATCGTCATAAATAAATTACTAACTACCCGCAAGGTTTTTATACAAGCCACACCAATATTATTTTAATTAACCCACCTTCCCAGCAATGTTAAATTTAATTAATTTAACCGTGAAGAAAAGTTACCAAATAACACGTCCCCTTGTCAAGTCCGCCGTCTGATCCGTTTTGATCCTCGCGATATGACAGGGTTCCACACACACACTCATACCCTTGTCAAGTCCGCAGTCTGATCCATTTTTATCCCGCGATCTTCGCGATATGACAAGGTTCCACACACGACACGACATAAATCGTCCTCTGACCCGTTTAAACTGTCGGCCCTAGACACATTATGTCGCCAATAAATTTTAATATCTGTTTTAGTCCTACGATATTAATTTTCAAAGTTTCTTATACTCATTAAATCAAATATATTTCCCCCACCCTTAAAAGCAATGTGAAAATCCCCAAAATACCCCTTAGTCCCTACTAAGGGTTCCCAAAACACAAATTCGTCTTATCCTTAAGTAAATGATGATTATAAAAATTTCACTCCACCTAGATATCAATCCTAGGCTAGCGTAACAATGGCATAACATAGAAAATCAGCCCCCGTCATGAATTATATAACCCGCATAAACTCACACAAACTAGTCCCATACCTAATTACCATAAATTGCGACTAAGGCCCACTCACTAGTCCCATACCTAACAAATGTACTATAACAAGGGGTGAAAACCAATTACCTACAATACCCAACATTTCCGAAATATTATAATATTTCCATAAAGTGGCACAATTAACAAATTATAATAACATTCATAACAACACTAAATTCCCAATTAAATAATTTTAATCTAAATAATGGAAATTAAGGACACATAAATATTATGACTTTCAGAATATTAGCTACATGTAAGTCCTATCATGTTATTATTTTCCAACACATGTAATTAATTTAATTTAGGGTTCTCACGCGAAATATCAAATTTGCTTTCTAAGGACTCCTCTACATGCACGTGCCCATAATATAACAGACTACGCCAGCACAACCCAAGAATAACAAAGTTATAAGTATTAAGTAACATTAATATTTCATGCAAAACAGTCTCGAAATTTAACTCTTCAAAAATTATATTCATGACTTATTTTAGAAAACATGAGTTTAATGGAGGCTACAATCAAGGCACATAACACTAAGGGAAAAAAATAAGGTAAACATGCTTGTGATTAGTTTGTCAAAAATCTGATTAGATATGTGCGTTCCTCTCGAAAAATAGATCAAAAACCCTTCTTGAACCAACTTGGGACAGATTTGTCTTGGGCTTCCAAACTGAGCTTGAAAAGTAATTTTAATGGTGGCTAGGGTTTTGAGATAGAAGATGATGAAAAATAGAGAGAAATCTGCTCTTCGGATTTTCACAAATGAGTGTTTTGAAATCTAGCCCCGTCAGTATAATTATATAAAGGTGAAAGAGTTTTAATATAACTCAAATTCATCAAGAAAAAGATTGCAGCGCACAAAAACTATTGGGGTCGATCGATCGACCCCAGGTAAGTTGACAGTTTTTGCTTAAAAAAATATAAGGGAAAAATATTAATTTAAAAATCCGTTTTAACTCCGATTTCGAAACCGCTTGAAATTCTCATCTTTAAAAATAAAAATCCAACATATTTTAGCAAGAAAAATAATTTTATCTAAAACTTTATTTTTCCTCTATATTTTGAAAATACCCCAAAAATTAGGCGGGTTGTTACATTCTTCCCCACTAGCAAAGAATTTCGTCCTCGAAATTAGACGAAGCATACACGTCAAGCATGACTTGGGCAAAATAAAATAAGGCTCATATATGCCTACCCATACCACGATCGGGTGCCCATACACCCAATCCTACACGTTCGTAATCCCACGAAAAAATACAATATATATAACTCCTATATATATAAGTATCTAAGAAAGTAACGGCCTCCTGCGCTCTCTACTCGGATCGTCACTCGATCCTACCTCCAATAATCATCACGACACTTAACTCCTCAAGTAAAATTGCATTGCTACATCAATATTAGAGGCATCCACAATTCATACCAACGATTTCTCCAAAATAAATCCTCATCTCCAAAATTAAATTCTGAAATTTTCAACTCCAAAATCAAATGCTAAGGATTCTCACATCAACATCTCTATCACTAACCTCAATGCCTACAACATCCTTAAAAACACAACAAATCTAACACGTATGCTAGACCCTCTATCATAAGGAGTACGAGTCAATAAAGGGAATCAAAGATCGGTAACGTGAAAGCTAAACGGTTTACAACTTACGAGACCTAAGACCATGCTCTGATACCATCTGTCACACCCCGCTAAATTCTGGCGTCGGCCACCACCAAAACTAAGTCAGGTGCGAGTAAATTAAATATCATCCTTAGCATATGACATATATGAGACATAAAAAATTAAATCCACAAGATAAATTATTTTAATCAAACCCAAATATGAATGACATCCAACTGATGAAACACCAAAGTGCTATCAAAATCCATCACATTAGATCTCCGAATATCACAATAATTAAGTAAATAAATCCAACTGAAATCTTAAAACAACTTTGGAACCGAAAGGCCTAATAATCTCAAAAGTAGTCTCATAATAAAAACGACGGAATATGAGAGAAATCTAGCTACTAAATCAGTACAATTAATCCAGCGGCACCTCCCAAAAGATTTCCAATGAATCCTATACAGCAACTCCCAAATAAATCCTAAAAAGATTAGTCAACGCATGTGTCAGAGCCAAAGCCCCGAGCAAGAAAATCGGTTACTCTTCTCAATTAAGGACCCTGAACCAAGATAATACTGCTATATATATCGACCATAACAATAGAATCTTTTAATTACGATATTATTAATCATCATAAATAAATTACTAACTACCCGCAAGGTTTTTATACAAGCCACACCAATATTTTTTAATTAATCCACCTTCCCAGCAATGTTAAATTTAATTAATTTAACCACAAAGAAAATTTACCAAAACACACGCCCCCTTGTCAAGTCCGCCGTCTGATCCATTTTGATCCCGCGATCCTCGCGATATGACAAGGTTCCACACACACACACATCCCTTATCAAGTCAGTCATCTAATCCATTTTTATTCTGCGATCTTCGCGATATGATAAGGTTCCACACACGACAGGACATAAATCATCCTCTGACCCGTTTAAACTGTCGGTCCTAGACACATTATGTCGCCAATAAATTTTAATATCCGTTTTAGCCTTAAAAAACAAGTTAAGTATGTAGTCAATACATCCAAAGGCTTAATGGAATAGTTTTTAAGGTTGTCAATGACCCAACAAAATGATTCCAACCAAAAGACTAAAATCAACACGGGAAAGAAAGACAAGAACATAACTCATACTTGGGTTGCTAAAGATAAGGCCAAGATGACTTTTGTTGTCCATGTTGCCCTTAAGGCTCAAAATACCTCACAATGGTATTGTGATAGTGGATTCTCCTGACATATGACAGGTGATAGATCTCTTTTTATCACTCTTGGGAATCAGAAGAAAGGTAAGGTCACCTTTGGCGATGGGAGTAAATAAAAAATTACGGGTAGAGGCACCATTGAAGTTTTTAATTTTCTAAAATTGGAAAATGTTCTATATGTTGAATAACTCAAAGCTAATTTGATAAGCATTAACCAACTATGCGATTAAAACCTAGTAGTTAAGTTTCACCAAACGAAGTGCACGGTTTATGATAAGTCTGGTGAGAATACTTCAAGGTGTGAGAACTAGTGATAATTATTATGGGATCATTCCAAAATCTTTATTCGTTTGCAATAGTGCCATGGTTTCCTCTGTCGACCTTTGGCATCATCGTATAGGTCATGTTAATTTTAGAGATATTGACCATATTGTGAAGAGATACCTAGTTCATGGCTTGCCATCATTTGGAAAACCAACCTCCTTAATTTATGGTCCTTGTCAGCTTGGAAAGAAAATTAAGAGTCCTCATAAGAACACGAACTCTATAACTACCTCTCGTGTCTTAGAATTGATTCGCATGGAGCTTATGGGTCCCACTCGTACCGAGAGTATGTGAGGAAATATGTATATTCTAGTAATGGTAGATGACTTTTCAAGATATTCAATTATTGGATTTCTTAGGGAAAAGTCCGATGTTATTGAGTTTTTGACGATTAAATGTTGAGTCATATAAAATAAACATGGTGTGATCATTAACCGGTTTAGAAGTGATAATAGAACATAATTTAATGAATCTGGTGTGGATGCTTTTTCTGATGAAGTTGGTATAAAGCATGAATTTTTGAACGTTCGAACTCCTCGACAAAATGGTATAGTTAAGAAGAAGAACTTAACGATCCGAGAAATGGCAAGGTCCATGCTTTTAGTAAGAAAGTGCCTCAGAGGGGTTGGGCGAAAGAGGTAAGTACTGCTTGTCACACGTTGAATATGGTATACTCGCATCCCCATACAAATGAAACTCTATATAAATTATGGACCGACAAGAAACCTAACTTTCGAGTCTTCGGGAGTCCTTGTTACATCCTTAGGGATGGAGAGCTTTTAGGTAAATTCGACTCAAGGAGTGATGAAAGTATTTTTCAACCTTGTTAGATCTAAAGTTGTCGAATCAATAAATGTCATAAAAAAAGATGATGCTTCAACTATAATTGTTGATGTTGAGGATGATCCCTCATGTGAGTGTGATGCACCCCCCCGGTGTTGACCACATTGAGTCTCACAATGACTCAGTGGACCACATATTTAAGAAAAATGGTCCATCTCCTTGGGTTTGTAAAAGTCATGACCCCTCTAAAAAATTTGGGAATCTTGACGTAGGTGTTAAGACTAGAGCACAACTTAAAATGAGGTTACTTATTTGTGTTATACCTATAAAATCAAACCCAAAAATTTTAAAGAAGCAATAAAAGATGAACATTGGATAAATGTTATGCAGAAGAGTTGCTTCAATTTTAAAATAATGATGTTTGGGAGTTGGTTCCCCCGCCTTCTGATACTAACGTCATTGGCAACTAATGTTTCTTCAAAAATAAAATGGATAAAAATGGTGTCATTGTTCGTAATAAAGCTAGGTTAGTTGCCTAAGGGTATACCCAAATAGAGGGTGTTAATTTTGACGAGACATTTTCTTCTGTTGCAAGGCTAAAGTCCCTTCGCCTTTTGCTAGCCATTACATGTAACCTATAATTTAAACTTTAACAAATAGATGTCAATAGTGAATTTCTAAATGGAATTCTTAAGAATGAAGTCTATGTAGAACAAGCAAAAGGGTTTGAAGACCCCAGGGGCGGCCTTGAGCATGTGCTAAGTAAGCGATCGCACAGGGCCTCCCGTTGATCCATTTTTGTTACTTATATATTGAGGGCCCATTTTTTATATCATTACATGTAAAAGGGGCCTATTTTACAATTTTTGCACGGGGGCCTTGTCAATTTTTATCAATCTCAGGACCGGCCCTGGAAGACCCCAAGCACCCGGACCACGTCTTTTACTTACAGAAGGCCTTATACGGTTTGAAACAAGCACCACGGGCTTGGTTTGAGAGGCTCACTTCCTATCTCCTTTCTAGTGGCTTCACGAGAGGGGGAGTTGACATGGCATTATTTATTCGACAGGATGAAAATGGTATTTTGGTTGCCCAAGTATATATCGACGACATAGTGTCTGGGTCCACATGTGATAAACATGCTCATCTCTTTGTGGGACAAATGCAAAGTGAATTTGAGATGAGTATGGTAGGCAAGCTTACTTACTTCTTAAATGTTCAAGTGCGTCAACTTAAAAGTGGGATATTTTTGTCTCAATCTAAGTATGAAAAAGATCTTGTGAAGAAATTTAACTTAGACTCCGCTAAGCATGCTCATACATCCATGAATTCTTCTATTAAGCTTAGCAAAGGCACCGAAGGAAAGGATGTGGAACACACTCTCTTTAGGAGTATAATAGATGATCTACTCTACTTAATCTCTAATCGTCTAGATATTTCCTTTAGTATAGGAGTTTACGCCTATTACCATACCTCCCCCAAAGAGTAACACTTGTTTGCGATTAAACGTATTATCAAATATGTAAATGGGACCATGTATTTTAGGATTTAGTACTCCTTCGCCATCGATGATTGTCTATCAGCTTGTTTGGATGCCGATTGGGCAGGAGACGTTAATGGATGTAAGAGCACCTCAGACGGGTGTTTCTATTTTGGAAATGCACCTGTCTCATGGATAAGCAATAAACAAAATTATATTTCTTTGTCCACGGCAGAGGTCGAATACATAGCCGTTGAAAGTTATTGCACTCAACTTATTTAGATGGAGCAACTGTTGGAGGATTACGAAATCTTTCAAGGCACAATGACTATTATAGTTGTAATACCCCGTATTTTCGAAGATTTAAACAATTATGTGATTTATTATTATTATGAGATTAATTAAATTAAAATGTGAGAATCAATTATTAATCCGGACTAAATTTGAATATTTACTAGCGTGATGAGAAGTTCGTAATTATTAATATTACTATGATAATAAGTGTAACAACCCGCGTAATTTGGGGTATTTTCAAAATATAGAGGAAAATAAAATTTTTGATAAAATTATTTTTATTGCTCAAATATGTTGGATTTAATTTTTAAAGATGAGAATTTCAAACGGTTTCGGAATTGGAATTAAAATGGAGTTTTAATTGAATTTTTATTATATAGAAGAGTCCTCAATACATAAAACTCTCTAGCAAAAAAAATATTTAAAAATATTGAACAGTCCAATCGAGCCGAATTTTTTTTTGTATCTTCCTCTCATCTTCATCTAATTCTCTGTAAAATTTCATCCAATTACAACGGTCCGATCGTCCGAAATAATTTTTTTAGTGTTTATATCTCATTAGAACTCTTTTCTTAGTCAAACTCTTAATCCTGTATATATCAACAAATTCGTGGATGGACTTTTCAAATCAATTTTTCTCAAACTTTTCAACCAGAAGACCTCTCCAAAATTACTCCCTTTTCTATACAAACCATTGCCCCAAACTTATTCAAGATTTCAACCTTAGATTAGAAGGCTTATTTGGTGTATTCTCGAGTTTGGGCTAGAACGAGATTTGATTAGTTTTGCGAGAAGAACGTGATGGTGTGAATATATTTTGAGGCTAAAATTATGTGATGATTCATGTCATGATTTTGAGGTATGGGGTTTTACACAATATGCTCCTTAATCTCGCGAGTGTTTCTCCCTTTGGTTTCATGTGATTATTGACTCATATTTGAATTGTTAAATTCTTTTGGAAATCTGAAAATATTTATTGGAATCTGATTTCGATTCATGTGGTATTATATTTGGTGTTGAGCATGTTGTCATGAGATTTTAATATGACACTGAGGTTGGGCACCCGCCAATATTCCTTTTTCCGGATATGCTAAAAAAATGCATAGGCGCGGTATGGTGGTGAGGCCTGGTGACCCGATTAATGTGTTGTTGAGAAATTATATTGATATAATTGCTATTGAGATTCGCATTTGATTTGAATATTCGTATTCGTATTGTGACGTTTCATTCAACGCTAATATTTGTTGAGCATCTTCCTGTCGTATTGTGTACTTCCCCATATTTTCTTTTAGTGGCAAGTTAGAGCGAATTTTGGGGCGCTATGGAGATTGATTTTTGCGAGGATTATTTTGGGAAGATTATTCGAGAATACAATTTGGAAGATTGTATTCTTTTTATGTATAGAGCATTGGAGATTTATTTTAGTTGTTGTATTTATTCGAGAGACTTGGTTGTATTTATTTGAAGAGATTTGAGATTAGTGGGTTCTTTTCTATTATGGGATTTATATACTCTATACCTTGTTATTTGTGGATTTGAATTAGTTTTATTGATGAGTAGCGCTCCGTTTGCTCTCCCCGGACGGGCGGGGTGTTACAATACGTAATATGGAATGACGATTTTATATAACTTGTCGTGAGAGAGGGATACGACAGTTTGGTATATTAAGTCGATGGGACGCGCGAGTGAGTCGTGTCAGGACTAATTAAGTGGATTAAAAAGGTAAATTATTTTAAGTAACTCGTATGTTCATTTCGAGTGCGTCGGTGAGTCCGTAGGGGTCGAGATAGTCTAAAAACTCTACCCGGGTATTTTATTTGGACTCCGGGACATTTTTAGGCCAAGCCAGCACCCGGTAGGGGTAGTTTTGTAATTTGAATTTTGGGAGGAATTAAATGGAAGAAAATTGGAGATATATTTTATCAGCTAATTGAGGCCAATTAGGGTTAGGTTACGTCAAAATCAAGAGAGAGCCATAGTGGGTGAGGGAGAGCAAATTCCAAAGGAGGAGAGGTTATTTCACCACTTTACATAACCACCACCACCATCGTGTAGATCGAAATGCAAGGAGCGCATCCATACCAACAACACCAATGGATCAGACCTTCGAAATCGAGGCAAGTTATTATTGCTTGCGCTCCTTAGCGATAATTATGTTCATGTTAGTCTAGGTTAATAAACCTTGTTTTGAAAGTTAATTTGGGTGAAATTGGAGAACTATATCATTAATTAGGGCTGATTTGATAAGAATTTGAATACCATATGTAGACAAGACGATGCCTACGAAATTAGGATAATTTCTATGAACAAATCTCGATTTAATTTAGAAGTTTTTCATATTAATTTAAGAACTAGGGTTCTTGACAATAAAATTGGGGATTTCGAATTATATGGATGATTGGTGATGATTTAATGATGTTAGGTTATGGAAAATCACATATTCATGTTAGAATAATGTTTGGTATTGATTGTTGGAAGTTTAGGCTTGATCTATAGAGGTTTTTAGGCTTAAAAATAGAGGAAATCGGAGAAATCTGGTGAAGGAGACGACACAGTGCAAGTCGCGCGATGTCACGCGTAGTGGTTCGAACGAGATTGGTATCTCGCGAGAAGTGTTTCGAACGACAATGGAATGTCGCGTGAAGTTTGGTTCGAGCGAGATTGGAATCTCACGTGATGTGGTTCAAGCAACAACCTGATCTCGTTTGAACTAGATCAGGTCTGGTTCGAGCAACAATTTACATTTTTGGGAAATTGCAGAATGGTCCAAATTAGTGTGGCACAGTACTATCAATGAGAAGATGATATTTTGGGAAAATCAATATAGTACAGGATTGTTAAGGAGTATATGAGGGTAAATACTTTAAATATTTGGGACCGTGAGTTTACCTTAAAGACTACGAGAGAGAGAGAGATAATCGTAATTGTAAATGCGTCGAGAGTATTAAGTGATAAATACTTACGATATTAGTTCTAACGATATGGAACTTATAAGAATAAAAAGTAGTGGTTACTTTTGGGGACATCTTATGATTATGAATTAAGGATTTTCGGGTGACATATTAACCTTATATATATTTTACGAGAGAGGGAATATCGTAAATTAAAATACGTTGATAGTATTTAGTAATAATAATACTACGTATGGAATATGCCATTTAGTTGTGTGTATACCGTTTGATTTGATGGGTTATGTGCATACCTATATTTGATATATTATGTGTATGACATACCTACCATACTTTCTATCACGGGAGGTCGGCTTTCGAATCAGGGCCATCTAATCTTTGTGTGCCTACGGGGGGGATTTAGATCGGTACCTTAAGGACATAGGACTGTGAATGGCTTATTTGTGAGTTAATAAGTCAACTGACCATGGGAGCGTAGGTATGTGCGTGACCCGTGGGTATGTGAACTATGTTCGTCTCCAATATGTGTGATTTTGCTTATTGTATCGGTTCTTGAGAGATTTGGAACACGTAGTCCTCATGTACGTGATGTACTGGGATTTGATAGCAGATTATGTGTGCACCGCAGCTTAGCCTAGGGGTGCCCTATTTGTATATTTGTGTTGAGAATAATATACGTGCGTTTATAATGAAATCTTTGGTAAAGTATGTAAGTAAATTATTGGGACATTTTAAATGAGATTTTTCTACCGTAACTGTTATACATTAATCCGGTTAATAAAAAGGTGAGATACACGTAGGATATATTAGAATGTCATGAGTAAACTCCCATATTAATTTGAGAATAGGGAGGTAGTCACACTAGTTATTTAATGACGTAACTAGGTTGGATTAGATGTACGTTAGGCTTGCACACTAGTCGAGAGGTGAGAATCTCATGTGGGAGTTCGAACTAACATGCATATAATACTTGCTTTAATGCAGTTTTAAATACTTGCTAAAACAAATATTTTTACACATCGGGCTCTAACCCGTTTCTTGCATCTCTTTTCTCTCTTGTTATATATATATATATATATATATATATATATATATATATATATATATATATATATATATTAGTACAGGTGCCCAGCCACAAGGACACCGGTTCTAGATACTTCGATGGTTTGTCAAGCAGCAGATGTTGTCGAAGTTGCAAGTTATTGAGATTAGACGCTTCTCTCATTTCTTTTAGTTCCTAGTTTAGATGTTTCAGTTCGAGCATGTGTCGCCCATTCTCATTAGCAGAGTTGTGCTCAGTTTACTTTGTAGTTCTTTTCATTTGGATTGAGTATTTATTATGGTTTGGTATGTAATTTTGAACTGGAGGATTTTATCCAGTCTTAATTATTCAGTAATTGTTTCAGTCAGCAATCAATTCTTGTGTATGGTATAATTACATGTTCAGAATTTATTCAATTAATTGGTTTTCATTTTTAGTTGAAAAATGTTTTGACACTAGCTTAATTAAATGTTAAGTAATTAATTGGATTTAAGTTTTTGACAGTGATGCTAAGAATGAACCAATCGAACATTATGTTATAAATTTTATAAAGGACTGATCACCAGTGATAGTACGAGTGCAATTTATATTTCTTGTAATCCCGTCCAATATTCTCGTACAAAGTACATTAGGATTCGTGAGCACTTTATTCGCGAGTTAGTAGAAGAGAAAGTCATTTTCTTAAGCTTTTTACGCACCAAACATCAATTGGATGATATATTTACCAAACCTCTAGATTCCCTTAGGTTCAAAAATCTAAGGAAATCCATTAGGGTTTAATCCACTGATTGAGTTCGAAGTCATAAAATCTAGTTTAGGGTGAGCTTTATGAGTATCATTGTCCCTATGAACTAGAATATATTTGCGTACATATTTTCAAAAATTCAAAAAATATTTTTCATTTTTTAAAAGTTTGTTTTTGTATCAAAACTTTTGTCCGGTTGGGATATGTTTGTGAGATTTTCAGGTCATAATAACATTTCATACTCGTGTAGCTTTCAATGGGTAACTAGTAATGATTTTGTTTCACTTGTGCTCTTTATGCGATGTTACAACGTCTTGATACTCGTTTATGATAATTCATTGCGAGTTGGAGTCATATCATTCCCTTTATTTGAGCAACCTCTTGGAATCGTTTGGAAGTTAATCTCGCTTCTTATATTCTAGATGAAGTAAGGTGTTGTCCTATTAATTTTGTTACCTAATGTTATAAGCAATATACATATCAATTGTGCATGTAAGAACCATTACCCATTTCTACGGACTGTATCAAAATGTGAGCGCAATGAAAAGGGGCTACGAAAAGAGCAAACTCTTTTGCATTAAAATCCACCATTAAAATAGAGCCTAAAAGATTATATGGAATATAAAAACATAATTTCCAAGGCCAATATTTATCCTTCATTGATTCTTCTCATATTTAGTGAAATTGAGATATTATTGCTTTTGAGGGAGACATAAGCCAAAGATCAATGGGTTTGCATAATAAGTCATAATATTGCATTTTAAGGTGACTTTATCGGTCAGAGAATCATCGAACTTCTAGCCATTTTGATTATGTGACTTGACTCCAATTGTATTTCCCCTTTTGTTGTCAGAAGGTCGATATGAGTTCTCATTATGTAGGGTTATTGTTTAACATCTTGCACTTGTATGATTTCTTTGGCGATGTTATCATTCGTATTTTTAACACCCATTCATTCCATTACCACGATCCAAATATTTTCAACATTTCCCATGACGAGTTTGGAACTTTTTTATTTTTCAATCTTTTCATTTTTCCTTCGTTTTTCATTTTTTTCTCTCTTTTTAGCCCCTTATGCAGTCTTGTTTGAATGAGATTCGAACGACCCTTTTGCCCTTTCACACTGATTTCTCGTTAGAAGTCTCGTGTGAATGTGGTTTGAACGATGTCGTTTGACTGACAGGCCCAATCGTTCGAAAGACCGAGGTTTTTCCAGGTCGGTTTACCTTTATTTAAATTTTCTAGCCGTTTTGTTTCCCACATTTCCCACTCCCTCTCTAAAGTCAAAACGATTTTCTTCCTTTCCCTATTATCACTCAACCCTTAACCATAACTCCACTCTCTCCACCTTCTTAACCCTCCATCTTCCCTCTACTAGTATATCACACCTTCACCTCCATAGAGTTATTTTACATTTCTCCTACAACTTTGCTTGTTTCTCCATCAAAGGCTTTAGTTTTGGGGTATTTCTCTTGAGGTATTTTTTTTCTTCTCTTATATTCTTATTATTTCTTTTATTTTTGTTAATATTCATGTATACTGGGTCCTATTTTCAATATGCAACAATTTTTTTGTATTTTTCTTGCCCATTCATAACCCAACGGACATGAATATTTATCAAAAAAATATTAGGGCTATAATCATATATATCATCTTCAAAATGCAAATTTTTTTTTGCCCCGGTTAAATGACAATTCATAATTTTTGTTGACATTGTTTTTATCTACATAACCTTGTGTCAAAAGAGTTATGAACCATCATTTAATTATGCCATTTATTTTTTACTTTTTTTTTATATATTTGTGTTATTCTGATGGAGTATGGGATTTATTGTTGTTGTTGTTGGCTTTGTGTTGTGGCGGATTGGTTGGTTATGCTTGGGTAGGTTGTAGAATTTCCGTTCTCTTTCTATCGCTCATGGTAAGCATGTTAGGCGTGTTGCCGACTCTAACGAAGAATATTCCTTGGGTGATGATGATACGGTTCCCAACCTCCGACTAGGTTGGGTAACTCGTGTGAACCACACCCTTTATCACACAATTGGTTTCCCCACTAGGTTCATCGTTAGGGGAAAGATTGTTGACCTAGTTTCCCTCTCCACCACCATTGTGTATTCTTGGCTAGTCACACAAGGTTGGGACCCCATGTTCAACCTTTGTGATCCCATCTACCCCGACCTCATTCAAAAAAATTTCTTTTCTATAGTTGTGAGCCAGCGTGGCCTACTTTCCAGGGTTCGTGGTAGGGAGGTCTTCATTTTCATTGACTCCATTGCTAGGTTAGCCAGTTTGCCCCATGTTGCCAACCCTATCTATCCTTGGTCTGATGATGTGCGACCCTCTTTTTATCTCATTTTTTATACTGTTCTGAGACATTTGAGCCAGGGACTGCTATTCTCTACTGTAGAATCTCAAGGTTGATTTTATGATCCTTAGTTGGATTGTTTATGTGTTCCTCATTCCACGTGCAAATCATATTAAGATCACTATTGACCACATGCGTGTGATGTATGCTATTTGAATTGGGACTTCCATTGACCATCCATCCCACATTTTTAGCATTTTTCATGTCGTTAGGATTAACTGCACCTCTCCTATTCGCCAAGCATTGCCATTTATCGTCTTAGTCACTCGACATTACCTGGATGTTGGTTGACCTCTCCTTACTACATATATTCCCACTACTAATTACCAATATATAAATACTACATATGTTGGTCGGTCTCGTAGTCATCTTCCCATAGGTACTCCTCAACCCACTCCATCTCATTCTGAGTTTTCCCACTCCATAGCCTCATCTACCCCCGCTCAACCCCATCCATCCACCTCTCGTCGTCATCCCCCATCTGAGTCGGAGGATCTTAAGTTGATTCGTTTGCAGGTAGAGCAGATAAGGGAGCAGCAGGCTCGGGATAGGACCATGATGCTGGAGTTCTTTGCATCTATGCAGAGAGGAAGCCCAGGCCCTTGGAGATTAAAAGATGATGCAATATTTTGATGATTTTTGTCATGCCGAGATGTGACGTGGTGCAAGTTTTTCTGTTCTGGACCACCTCATGGAGATGATGCTCCTAATTATCTGACCC
Organism: Sambucus nigra; assembly: GCA_949130495.1. Taxonomy (NCBI): domain Eukaryota; kingdom Viridiplantae; phylum Streptophyta; class Magnoliopsida; order Dipsacales; family Adoxaceae; genus Sambucus; species Sambucus nigra. Next base: position 28,039,225 of record OX422219.1, on the reverse strand, counting down.
AGTGACCGAGGTTTATGTTTATTTTATCTTTATACTTATGAGAGAGAGATTTCGTGTTATTTTTCGTTACTCTTATATGTACGAGATATTTAATCTTTTTATTCATTTTCGTAGTTTATGTTGGGATATTTGTTATTACACATTTGAATATTAATCCACTTATGTTGTCTTTTATCTCATGTGATAATAGTCTGGATGCTTTATTTTCTATATTGTGCTATTTATTCATACTCACGTTAGTGGTTCCTTATTTTTCACTATATTCTTCATGTTGTAATCGCTAACAATGCAAGTATAATCCTATCCCTTTGTCTTTTTCGAGTAAAAAGAGGGAGAACATGTGTTGGGGGAGATTATTCTTAAATGATACTTAAGAGATTATAAGCCTTAATTATGATTAATTTTGTATCTCTATCTCCACATGCGTTTATGAGCTTGTTGTTCCATGTTTGTAGGCCCTTTAATTTGTATGATAGATTCTTGCCTACAAAGATCTTCAAGCAGTTAGTTTGCCAGGGAGTCGTGTTGTCCATTTTCTATTTGGGTTTGGGGATGGGCATTAGGATCGGCGTGACGACCTGACGACCTGACTTAGTAATTTTTGTTCTTTTATTCCTTTTAATGATTTGACCCAAAACAGCCAAATGAGGAGATTTGTAAGGATAAATTTCCATATCGAGTCATTTGTAGTGTTGGCATGTTACGTTGTACAAAACATTTAGAATGTCAAAGTGTCATTATGTACTCCTCGTTGAAGAAATTGAGCAATCGGGATATCATCGCATTAAAGAGTTCATTTCATCCATCTGAACGCTCAGTTTTCCCAAATGTATATGACCCGTTTTAAGGAGATTAATTTTATGGGATTTTAGTTTTTATAAAACTCTTTTTTATCCTCACTTTAATTTTCCATTTCATTTTAAGTCGTTCAAACGAGATATGGTAATCTCGTTCAAAAGATGGTGTTTAAACGACTTCAAACTAGACTCCTTGAGGGTTTGGACTGAGAACTCCTTTGAATACTCGTTCCTATATCATTAAACTATTGTCGTTCGAATGAGACCTCCTGTCGTTTGAATGATCGGTGCAGTTATGGAAAATTATATTTATTTTTGCAATTTTCTCTTCTTAACTTCCCCTCCCCACTACTTCCACTTTTCACATACTTAAGAGACTCAGTAAAATTAAGAAGATAACCACTTTTAGTCTTTAAAAAAATCCAAATCTTCTTCAAGAAAACCTCACCAACATTTATGTGATCTTTATGAATCACTTATCAAGAACTTAAACCCCAAATCATATTCTTTTACATTCATCAACATCAAAGTGTTCGGTGGACCTCTGCATGGGTTGAAGACGGAGCTTTGGCTATCGATGGATACCGAGACATCAGACGGTATTATGCAACGTGCTGAATTTTCACATGCTATGGACGCAGGTGTTGAAGACAGTATCAGCGGGTCTTGTCGATTCAAGTTTGTAAGTCTTTTGAGTTTTCTTGTAAAACCATATTCATTGTGGATTTTATCTAGGTTAAGTTGTACGAGGTTTTCCCATTTGGGTTTTACTCGTACATCACAGTGTTATGGTTTTGCTCTTTCTTATTACGTTTAAATCATGCATGCTCGCTTAGGATTTAGTAATCAAGGCTAGAAATTAAAAAGTAACAATCTGTGGGCTAACCATAATTGTAATTTGTGGTGTGTATTTGTATCCCGGATTGTATTTCACGAATTTGAACCGAATTCATATAACCCTGCATTCTCATCTTATTGTAGTTCTTAAGCGACAGAAGTTCAACATTCAAACTATCAATCGACTCTGGTAATTTCATATTTTTAAGTCGAGACTTCAAGTTTCTTCAAATTATTTTCTTTTCAACTTGAAAAATCTTGAGCTTTTAGGTAATCTTAATTTTCAACATTTTAAACTCAAATGATTCTTGGTAAATTTCATCAAAGGCTTGTCCTGTGTTTTCATTATCACTACCACAAGAAAATATAAAGAAATAAACGTGATAATTTACACTATAAATAGACATAATATCCTCATAAGAAGCAATGATAGATAAATCACTTTTAGAATTCAATGGTCTCTTCAACTCGCTTTAAAGGACTTGAACTCGCCTTATTTATTTGAGAGTCACTCACATTTAAAACACACACACACAAACACATAAAAGAATTTACCTTGTCTATCCTGAATGACCGGGCGGAAAAAGTGTGTTCGTGTGAGGACACAATCGTTGTGTGTTTCGCCGTCACGATACAAAAGAACCTAAGCTACTACCACACTTGACAAGCAAGCACAGAGGTAAGTCGGGTATCGTAAGAAATCCACAGGGAGTGATTAAATTTTAGATGTTAATTGTTATAAAACTTCAAGAATAAAAATGGTGTAAAATAAATAAATGAAAAGGTGATGGTTGGTTATGGTGACAAAAGAAGAGAATAAGTTACGCTACACAAAAGGAAAGCGAGGATCGGGATCGCATACACGCATTCATGGGATAAACAACTACTAATTAGAATTTCGATTCGAAAACATTTAATCAATCATTTTCAATTAAGCATAAACATCACGCAATAAGGAATTTAAGCCAAAGTTGCGAGATTAAACATTTAATCAAAAATGGTCACACGCGGATTAAATTCGGATAATCGCTATAAACACTAACGTTGCGTGACAAAGAAAGTTAAACGCATAATAATCCGACTTTAATACGCGAGGTTTCAATTAAATGCAATTTTACACGAAACCCTAACTTTCGAGGTCCAAACCCGTAAATGGCGTAACGAAATCCCGACCCTATTTATCTAAGGGTAATACATGAATTAAACTAAATTACAACTAATTAAATTAAGAAAGCAAGAAATAAATCAATTAAACTAATTAACAAAGCATGTAAATTATCTAGAAAGCAAGAATTAATGGAAAACAAGCTATATTAAAGGAGAGTGTAATGAAAAGTCAACTTACAAACCAATTAGATTGTCAATCCAAAGAGAAATGAAGAAGAACCATCCAAAACCCTCAAAACCCTAACTATTCTAACCTAAAATCGTGTATGTACTGATATATGTCTTATTACAACAAAATTGGCTTTATATAGTAAGTTGGAATAAAAATAAAGAAGAAAGAAAAGAAGGCAAAATATTTGCAGAAAACAGAGCATCGATCGATCGACCCCTTTGGTCGATCGATCGACCTAGGAAAAAATTCGACAAATCAGAATGGTCGATCGATCGACAAAAGGGGACGATCGATCGATCAAGCAGGGCAGAATGCAGCAGCCTACTGCATTCCTCTCTTCCTCTTCTCTTCTCCTCTTTTGCTTTCCTTGTTTTTCCTCCGTCGAAATCGCCGTAACTTCTTCGTTATGAATCGGAATCGCGCACCGTTCACGGCCACGCGAAGCTAGCGAGGAGGGCTACAACTTCAGTGAGATGTCGGGCCAGGTACCCAAGCTATGAAAAGACTAAAATGCCCTTGTGCGTGCGATTATGTACGGAACTTCGTCGGAATGCGTCCGAACTTCATACTAAGCATCCAAATACCTACAAAAGCTCAATTAACCCCTGCAAAACATGTTAACATAGAAATCCGAGGTTGTCTGGTTAATGAGCATAAATATAGGGATTAAGATACTCGAGGGGCTAATAACGCGTAGATTAACGGGTGAAATATGCAATATTTGCGTCGTATCACACCCCCTAACTTACACATTGCTAGTCCCTAGCAATGAAATAGGAAACAACAAGAACTACAAGCAAACCAAAAGTAGGAGAAAGTACAAAAGTATGGTATAAAAGCAATAAAAAGATAAGGCCACTTTCACGGGCGATTCGATTGCATTTAGTATATGCAATAAGCCGTTAAACCCCTAGGTTACCCTAGTGGACGAGTGTCGTCTCGTGAGGGTTTTCAGGGATGAAACCCACAAACATCATATGGTTTCCTCAAAATATGCCCAACCCAACATGCGACGAACTCAACAACAATGAAAAAGATTTCAAACATGTTATTCGCATATTGAATGAATTCAAACAAAAGTCCGTTGTTATTAACAGGTTGAATGCACCTCATAGAATTGAAACTTTAAAAGTGGGAGGAGGGAGAGCAAATGCACAATATGATTTGGTAAAAACTTAAATAAACCGGATAAACATAAAGGCATGCATATATTCAATCCTCACGGGCATTACGCTCATCAAGCGAATTCACTCAAAATAGGGAGGCAACACACGGGACATGCGGGATAAAGAGTAAATGTAAATGGAAACTAGGCCGAACACATGTCACAAATGAAGAACGCTATATATAAAATGAAAAACTGTAATCTCAATGAAAGGATACCGCACACTAAAAGAGGCGAAATGCATTTTCACAGATTATCAAAACTATTATGACTTTTAAATTAAATGCACCCTAAGATCACATAGGACTTTAATAGGGTTATAATGTAGGTTAGGCTAGGGTACGAAATGATGGAATGTATTTATGAATTCAAAGTGTTCGGGATAATGGAAAAATGCGGACAATATCAAAAATTGGAAAACAAGTTCCAAAACAAGCATTAGATATATCATCGGGGAGAGTAATCAAAGCTTATTGAACTATACACAACATTTACAACTTTCTCTTTCTTTTCTTTTCTTCTTTTTCTCATGTTTTCTATTGTTTTCTTTTTGCTTTTTTTTTGCTTTCTCTTTTTCTTCATTTTTTTTCACATCACTTTTCTTTACTTTTCAAACTCTCATATGCCTAAATTGCAACCGGCATCATAACAACATCATTCAATCCCAAGTAACATTCCAAACAAAGGTATGGAAAGTGTATGTATGGTTTATAACTCCAATTCGGAGTTGGTTATGGGAATTTGGGTTATGAAAAGAAAGGTTATATTTAGGCTCAAAGGGGTTAACGAGGGTAAACATATAAGGTGAGGTCAAGGATAATATGGGTGATATAACAAAGATGGCCTATGATCATTTCACAAAGTTTACGCAATTCTCGAGTCAAAATAATATATGAAAATCATGATCAAGTAACACATTTCAAGTATGAACTCAATTAATGAACGGTCAAATGAAATAATAGAGAGATTACCGACGAATTCAACGTTTTCAAAGAGAAAAGAATAGTGTATAACACTCACAAACGACGAAAGGTACAAAGCTTACTCGGTGTAAGTATATACAATGCAACAAAAGATTCCCGAGTTATAAAAATCTTAAACCAAATCAATATAACAAGGAAAGTGCATATGCTCATGGGATAAAGTTTAACTCATGAAGTTATTCACAATATCAATGATTTGAGGACTAAAGTCTAATAACTTCTAAAATCGAGAACATGCATCATTGAGTTGTCAATCAGATCGAGCAATTATTGAAATTTATCATCGAAAACAAGGCAAAATGCCCAACAAAGGAGAAAAAAGAAAGAAAATATTTTTGAAAATTTTTAAATTTTTCACAAAAAGGCATACTTAGTAACTAACAAGTAAGCAAATCCACGGACAAAACAAAGAAATGGATAGAATATCCTACACCCCCAAACTTAAATGTTGCATTGTCCTCAATGTGCATTAAGAACACAACACAAAGAGAGGAACAGAACGATATTACCCAAAATTGGAGAGATCTCCATAAGCACGAGTACAATGAAATCTACAAAACAAGTTAGTACTGAGCATAGCAAAAACAAATAACAAAAAGTTAACTAATTACACTAGACTAAATTAAAAGGAAAGAAAAAAAAATTAAAAAGCTAACTATTTACAATCTACTATTTAGACTTCACACTAACTATACACTAGAAGTCTAAATAGTTGAGGGTCCACCATAAGAACGATTTGACTTTGGAGGATAACCGGTGTACCCTCACATACAAGCATGCCTTCCGAAAAGTATGAATTCCGTTTTAACAACGGAAGGCATGTGTAAGGCGAAAGAAAAGAACCATCGTCAATTAAAAGTTTTGGAGGGACGATGGGGGATTTGGATACTACGGGGGACAAGACTACATTAGTCTCAAAAAAATCAGAATCACATCCCCAAGATTATTCAATTGGAAGGGAAGGTGGGGCAAGTGCAAGTGAAAAGCCCATGAGATGAAGTATCTCAAAATAACATTCTCGTTCAAGAATCGGGTCAAAGTCCTCAAGACTTTCAACCGATTCTTGCGATAAATTTAATTGTTCGGGAATAGTAGGGAGTAAAGGAAAGGAAGGACCAACAACCTCAATACAATCGGAAGAATTAATAAGAGGTCAAAAATCGAAAGTGCTAAAGCTTGGCTCACTCTCAATTATTTCTTCAACAAAAAGGGGTGGAGATGAAACGCAAGTTTCAACCTCAACCCGATTTTGTAAAGAAATAATCTCATCGAGAATGGCATCTGTTTCAAGAAACCAAGTTTGAGAACTTTCGGATCGGTCATTAATTTCCTTTATCATTAACTCATAATCAAACGAACAAGAAGACATTTCATCTTCTTGTGCGGGTTGCTCATAGCTAACGGATCCCCCGCATTCCAAATTACCCTCACAAGGCAATGAGGGATTACTTACATACGCTTGAATTTCACGCTCAATGCGCTCATCTTCAAGAATTTGTAGGCATTCTCTCAATGTTTTGGGAGTATAACTTGGAAAAAAATTCTCATAACAATTAAGGTTATCTAAAGCGTAATAGCGAGACATTTCAAAATAAGCTATTCAACAAAAGCAACAAGCGCCAAAATTTCAATTTCTCAAAACAATCTAGCACAAGTCAAAAAGAAAGGGGAAAATAAAGAATACAAATATGAATGGAAGAAATACTACGAAATAATAAAACAATTACAATCTAAAACACACTCCCCGGCAACGGCGCCATTTTGTGACCGGGCGGAAAAAGTGTGTTCGTGTGAGGACACAATCGTTGTGTGTTTCGCCGCCACGATACAAAAGAACCTAAGCTACTACCACACTTGACAAGCAAGCACAGCGGTAAGTCGGGTATCGTAAGAAATCCACAGGGAGTGATTAAATTTTAGATGTTAATTGTTTTAAAACTTCAAGAATAAAAATGGTGTAAAATAAATAAATGAAAAGGTGATGGTTGGTTATGGTGACAAAAAAAAGAATAAGTTACGCTACACAAAAGGAAAGCGAGGATCGGGATCGCATACACGCATTCACGGGCTAAACAACTACTAATTAGAATTTTGATTCGAAAACATTTAATCGATCATTTTCAATTAAGCATAAACATCACGCAATAAGGAATTTAAGCCAAAGTTGCGAGATTAAACATTTAATCAAAAATGGTCACACGCGGATTAAATTCGGATAATCGCTATAAACACTAACGTTGCGTGACAAAGAAAGTTAAATGCATAATAATCCGACTTTAATACGCGAGGTTTTAATTAAATGCAATTTTACACGAAACCCTAACTTTCGAGGTCCAAACCCGTAAATGGCGTAACGAAATCCCGACCCTATTTATCTAAGGGTAATACATGAATTAAACTAAATTACAACTAATTAAATTAAGAAAGCAAGAAATAAATCAATTAAACTAATTAACAAAGCATGTAAATTATCTAGAAAGCAAGAATTAATGGAAAACAAGCTATATTAAAGGAGAGGGTAATGAAAAGTCAACTTACAAACCAATTAGATTGTCAATCCAAAGAGAAATGAAGAAGAACCATCCAAAACCCTCAAAACCCTAACTATTCTAACCTAAAATCGTGTATGTACTGATATATGTCTTATTACAACAAAATTGGCTTTATATAGTAAGTTGGAATAAAAATAAAGAAGAAAGAAAAGAAGGCAAAATATCTGCAGAAAACAGAGCATCGATCGATCGACCCCTTTGGTCGATCGATCGACCTAGGCAAAAATTCGGCAAATCAGAATGGTCGATCGATCGACAAAAGGGGTCGGTCGATCGATCAAGCAGGGCAGAATGCAGCAGCTTACTGCATTCCTCTCTTCCTCTTCTCTTCTCCTCTTTTGCTTTCCTTGTTTTTCCTCCGCCGAAATCACCGTAACTTCTTCGTTATGAATCGGAATCGCGCACCGTTCACGACCACGCGAAGCTAGCGAGGAGGGATACAACTTCCGTGAGATGTCGGTCCAGGTACCCAATCTATGAAAAGACTAAAATGCCCTTGTGCGTGCGATTGTGTACGAAAATTCGCCGGAATGCGTCCGAACTTCATACTAAGCATCAAAATACCTACAAAAGCTCAATTAACCCCTGCAAAACATGTTAACATAAAAATCCGAGGTTTTTTGGTTAACGAGCATAAATATAGGGATTAAGATACCCTAGGGGCTAATAACGCGTAGATTAACGGGTGAAATTCGCAATATTTGCGTCGTATCACTGAACATGAAATTTATGGCATTACCATCTTCATCACTCAAAGAATACGAAGAGGATTCTATTTCAGAATTGATCAAACTAACTTTTTAAGATTTATTCGTCTCATTCTTTCTCGGATGAGTGTGGCAAACACTTATTTGATGTCCAAAGCTTCCACAACCAAAACATTTGTCTTTATCTTTTGGGTTTCCTCTCTTAGAATTAAAAGACTGTTATTCTATTTGACTCTTTGTTTATATTTAGAAAAACATTATTTCCTTGGATCAAAATTTGTTTAACTTTTGAAAGATTTTTGTTGCTTTTGTTAAATTTCTTGAATCTTTTCATAAAGAGAGACATGTCTTCATCAAAATCATCACTAGGCTTCTTTCATTTTCAACCACAATAACATTATCACTAATTTCGGCTTGAAATTCTATGACTTTTGAGGTTTGGGGAGCTTGATAAATCTCTTGCTCAAATACTTGAATGGATCCTACTAAATCCTCTAACTTTCACAAGTCGATATCTAAGATCTTACCAAGGATAACTACTTTTGTATTAAAATTAGAAGATAATGACCTTAAAAACTTCTTGACAACCCTACTTTCCTCTATTATTTATCCCAAATTATAAAATGCGTTAACCATCTTGGTCACCCTAGTATAATAGTTATATAAAATGTCCCCTCTCCCTTCCTTATCATAATATCTAAGGGTCTTGCAAGATGTTATAGCTTGGATAATTCATAGATGATGTTCCTTTATGTGTGACACTTATGATATCCCATGCATCCTTAGTGGTTTCACAATTCAAAATGTGATTATACTATTGTATGCTAGCCAACACAAACAAAGATTAAAAGTATTATAATTATAATAGCAAGCTAAAAATTCATCTTCACTCCAATTCCCTCTCAGCTTTCTCCCATGAGAACCCTTCATTTTAACCATAGACTAACTCCAACCATCTTCAATAGTCAGCGAAACTCTTTCATGTTTAGATCTCATGTGTTCACTCATTATAACTTTTTAATGTCACAATAAAAAGCAACATGAAAACTAATGAGATCTATTGAAAATAGACATGAGATAGAAAAATTAAAAAATCACAACATATCAACACACAAATTCAACATCCATAATACAAGATCTATACTCTAGCACCTGAGTACGAGAAATAACAAATAATTATGATACCAATTAAAACATGGATATATAATGTGTGCAAAGGTGAAATAATAAGTAATGTATGGGGATGAATAGGACTGAATTTATTTTCCAAAACTATGCCTAATTTTTAATTGAATCACCTAGATTTCTATTTTTTTTGTAAAAAATAGATTTTAATCAAATAAATTTCAATTGATAAGTGTGATCAAGTTTTTGATTCAAAAATAAGATATTTGAATGATCCAATTAAGCACTCACACACGAGGAAATCTAACCCAATTAATGCCAATTAAATAGGTTTTAACAAAACTTGCTGAATTGTCTATCCAATTGTGATCAAATCATGGATCTATGGTGATTTGGTGAGTGATCTGATTTAAACAAGTAACTAATGCACAAATCAACACACAACTACGGTTATATGATGAAAACCTCACAAGCTCTCACTTATTAACAGTAAAAAGAATATTTACAAATGCAAGAGGACAACTCTCACCCAAGCTCTTACATATATAGTTACCTTTAAATATGTCAACTTTCCCCCATTAAATGAAAATCAATTTCGAATCTCCATCATGATTGAGAAGACGTCCATTTTATTCCAAGCATCAAACCATTAGATCATTTTTCTAATAAATCACATAGTTCCCTTTATATAGTAGTAGGTCTGATTTGGAATTGAATTTTAATTCTAGGGTTTTAAGGAATTTTAATAGCAACACCTATATAAAGATGTCTAAACACTATGTCAGGTATGAATCTATGTTTAATTCACTCACAAACGAAGGTCAAAGAGAAATTGTAGAGGGTGTGATTAAAACCTCTTAAAATGATTTTAAACTCTTGATACAACTTTTAAAGTTTTTGGACTTTTAAAATTTGAGGTAATTATTAAAATTTATAAGTGCCTGAAATTTCTGGGTGGCTTACGCACAGTGGCGAATTTCATCCATTCACAAAATACAACCGTCATTGATCACTAATGTGCCATATGTAACTTATACTTGTGCCATTTAAATCGTGTGCACATTTGAATTTTGGCGTCGTGTGCACTCTTGTACAATATAGGCCAACTTTGAATATGTGCAAGGTTTTAAGATCAATCCCCATTTTTGAAATGTTACGCACATTTGAAAATTAGTCTATGTAATTATTCCAAACCACTAAGAATAACAACACGTGCAGGTGTGTGTGAAACCAAGATTTCAAACTCACAACCAATAAAATGATATCGAGGTAGAGTGCGTAGCCGAAAGCTCGATAAATGTGATGAACCCCTGATGTCGAACGAAGTTGCGAAGGCAAACATATATGATTCAAGTCTCTCACTTAAGACATCTATATAAAATGAAGTTATGGGCTTGATTAATGAAAGACTTTATGAAAATAACACAAATGTAGCCAATATATTATATATGAAATAATAATTGTATACAATTACATTTTTACTCTAGTTAACCCAACGATGAGGCATCTACGTTATTATGTAGCTTCACATCACGATCAAATGTGAAGTGTCCAATATGAGAAAACATGATCGAGGTTGTAATTAGCTTATTGTGAAACGTGCATTTTTCACCATGCTAAGTTATACCAATTAGATCGTTCCTTTTTTAATTTGGAGTGAAATAACCTCCCATTAAATATGGAAACTCTGAAGCTTTTGGCAAATATGGATCATATAGCTACAAAACATGATTGGTTATTGGCCTATACATTTTGACTAGGCATTAAGAGCTACATATATATATATATATATTTATACATTGTGCAATGTAGGGTTAGGTATGTGGGCTATTATTTGATAAGACAACTCAAAAATAAAATTAAAGTGTATTATTGGTATAATTATACTTGAGCATCATAGATAAACACCACTTATTGTCTTAAAAAATTAACTACATAAATACATTGATGGATGTTGATTTTTCTCGTATATATTAGGAAGGTGCAACTGACTATGGGTATCTGGATATGGTAATCCACTTAACATTAAACTGAATAAACAAAACATGACCGGTAGAGAGACTCCCCTTGGTAAATTATCTTTCTACTGAAGATTTTCAACCCTATATTCCAATTTCTATATTTTTTTTAACATGAACGTGGTTGCAATTGTAAAGGATTTATCAATGCATTTGTTCGAAGATGCATATTTCACTTTGAAGGACCCTACAACACAATTCGTTCGTGTCTTAACTGTAATGCCTCTATATTCGGTTAACTTGCAGAGAAGATCGAGGTTAAAGTTGTTATTGTTTAGATCGGTAAACACTTTTTCAACATAACTCCAAACCAAACCAATTCGTGACAAAGATATCAACTACCAATTTTCCAAATGTTATTCCTCATAAAGAAGTGGTAGTCACCCTAGTCATGTCAAGGGTGTGTATAGTTTTGAACATCTGGTTGATATTTATAATGCTCTACCTTCATTTTGAATTTTTTAATCGTACTGGTACTTAAATGCGACTACATCTATTATTTTTGCACAAACTTATAAACCAACAAAAATAGTACGCAATGCATACCAATGCTTTATAACAACTTTTTTTCAACACTTAAGCAATAGCATATTATTAACCCTACATACTATCAATCCCATACCACTTTGACGGTTTGATATCATCGCAGTTGGACTGAACTTGGAAGCCACGTTGTCACATGAAGATCGTGGGACATTTGCAGAGTTCTCTTGCATAAGATGAGGCATATTTGGTTGATAAAAGAATATGTTGGCCCATTGAGTACCCCATAATTGCTAAATTTGCCAATGTTAACCAAGGAGTGTTCGTATGTTATTGTATAACTCTGTATATAAAAAAACTATGTAGTTCGTGGACTTAGTGCACATATTTCTCCATTCTTTACATGTATGCACCCCAACACAATCAACAAGATATTTTTCAATCAACCTTTTAAGCGTAATTTTTGCGTTCTATTTGCTAAGAAATACCAATTCTATCATTCATGTAATATTATCCCGTGTCGAATGGGGCATGATGTTTGGTACTAACTTATGTGTGAAAACAGCCATAAGATTAACGGTAATTTGAAGCCCATCCCCAATTGTCGATACCAAACCAAAGACATCAGTATTTACGTCCCTCCTCAGTGTTAGTAGAAATAACCCACACGATTCACTCCTTTAATATTCATCAAACTCCTCTTGAATATTTATATTAATTTAATGGGTGATATACTTCAATATTTAGCCTTTTGAGGAATATAATACTCGATCAAACGAAGTTATTTGATGGTGGGTATATGGGAGTGTTGAGGATTGACACTATAAAGAAAAAATCCTGCCCATTGATCTCGAACTGATCATGTTCCAGAAAATAAAATAAAACAAATAGATCTGAAGCACATATCTAGAGATCGAACCACAATACTTTTATGAATCTTACAGTTGATCCGATACAGAGGAAATGGTTTGATGAAAAAGGTGAACTTGATGCCATTCAAATGTCTCAAAATACATTGCTAAAATCCATTAAAAGCCTCGGATCTTATAGTATAAGATCCTCCTAAAGTAGACTATGTGTTTGGGCACTCTTGGAGATGAATATTTGGTGTTTTGAGCGAGATATGACCTTTCTCCACATCCCTTCACAACCATAACTTACGCACACAGACATACACCTGTGTGTACATAGTGGAGTTGGGCTAAACTAGGTTTCCAAATATTCGGGGCTTGCTACTTGGGTAAATGGAATATATTAGGGACCTAAGACTAAATATTTAAATTGGCTTCCAAATAGGTACTCGAAAATACCAAATTACATCCTCGTAATTTATTTCCTTTCTCCTTTTAATCGCAATTAATTCAACTAAATAATCACGAATGCACTCCAATTTAATTACCTCAAAATTACTCAAATGATGATATCTTATTTGAAAAAGTGTTGTGGCATATAATATGATTCCCCATATTAAGCATACATTACCCTCTTGATCGAATCAATTCGTCGTTAATCAATGTAACCAATTCTTATTTATTCTTTGATCTCGGACTTAACTTATTTGATACTCTACTTAATTATAAGCCAATAAAGGGGATATCAAATTCCAAGATTTTTATTCAACACATATTCCTCTGAATTATGATCTCAGACTTACTCACACAACGATTGCCCAACTTGCGCCTTTTCAACCGTCACGTTAAGGTTTATATCACGAGATTTTAAAAGCCACGAAAAGCTGAGCTATAACTTATTTCATGTTAGTTAAAAAAAAAGTGTTTTTGTATTAATTAACTTGGGTCGTATTTGTGTTAGTTAAAAACAAGGACACCTTGTTGCATCGTGTTTATATTTATTCATGTTAGTCAAGAAAAATATAATTTCACGTTATGACATATTTTAACACATATAGTTTTAACATATATCTTTTACGTATATATAATGTATAAACACATAATGTGTGTGTGTGTGTGTATCAAAATATATGTGTATTTTGACCCTTATGGCCCCTAAACTATTTTGGTGTTAACTTTGATGTTTGTTTGACGAAATAACTTAATTAGTTACAATTGAATAATTTAGGGATTGAATTACTAAATAATTATAATGTGTATGTATAATTTGTAAATATATAATGTGTGTGTGTGCGTGCACGTTGAAAATCATGTATCAAGTTATTAACAAAAGTTAAATTTTGTGGAAACTCCTATTAAACTTGTTGAAGAAACTCCTCTTGAAAATAAACACAAGATGTGTAAAGATTTAATTTCAGAATCAAATTTAAGATTCTTGGTTACCTAGTTTTTAAAACAAAAACCTTATTAAGTCTTTAAATCCTAACCAGTATAGTAAAACCTAAGAACTGAAAGCAGTAAATAACACACGACATTTTTTACGTGGTAAAACCCCAAATTAGGGGAAACATCTACGGTGACCTCTACGCCACAAACAAAAAATCCACTAATACGAACAAGGTTACAAGCATGCGAACAGAAACTAAAAATCAAAAGTACAAAACTTGAAATATACCTAATATGAGTAACTTTCCAACGGTAGTATTTCCTTGATTTGATTTCCCCGTCTGTTTGTCCATCTCTATGTCCTTTTCTCCTCAACGAACGCCGACTCAGTAAAAACAGACCTCTCACTTAACAACACACTTTGTTTAAGTGTTCAGTGTGTGAGAGCGGTACACACTTAATAGTTACAAACCAGTCCTACAAATTACAATGAATCTAATATAAAGATATTGTTTTAAAACTCAGAAAACCGCAAAAGATTATTTAAGATCTGATATTTTTAGATCTTGAAAAACTTAGATCTAAAAGGATTATTTATGAACAAAAATTTTACAAACTGTAAAACTTTGAAAGAATGTCAGATCTAAAACATGCAAGAAGTTTTAAGACTCTTTTTCTAATTTTCAAAACAGAACCGAGTGGATCTAAATACTTAAAAACTTTTTAAACGAAGATCCAACGAGAGAGGATTTCAAATGTTGAAATCGTAAAACAACCTAAAGATAACGTGAAATGTATCACAAGGTTTAAATCTCAAATTTCTACTAAGAAATGAGATTTTCGACCACATGAGGTTGTTTTGAGAGAGATAGGTTTTCAGAGAGAGTTGTATGGATTTGTACGCTCAAAATCAC
This sequence comes from Sambucus nigra, assembly GCA_949130495.1. Lineage (NCBI taxonomy): Eukaryota > Viridiplantae > Streptophyta > Magnoliopsida > Dipsacales > Adoxaceae > Sambucus > Sambucus nigra. The sequence goes on along the minus strand of OX422219.1, from coordinate 28,024,068 downwards.
TCAGCTTCATAACTCACAAAAACCCTAAAATGTTTAAAAATGAAAATAGGGTTTACAGAAGTAGTTTTCAATAAAAGAAGGGTGATCCTTCTATCTTTTAAAACCTTAACAACTTCTGTGAATGAAAATAGTTTTTCGAAAAAAATTGATAAAATTTTTACACAAAAACTAATTCATCTCAGATTTTTCTTCTCCTATCTCTCTCTACTCTCTTTTTTCTCTCAAGACTCAATCTCTCCCAAAGTATCTGAATGACGAAACAACGTTCCTATTTATAGCGAAGGCTGAAGGTTCTGGAAACTTGGTTCGAAATAAACAGTTGGGATCAAAGTGACTGGGTAAGATTTGATATAAGGGCTCATAATGCACCGCCCAAGAAAGTTAAGCTGGCTATAACCAATTAAGGGTAAATTTCTTTGATTGGTTGAAAAGGTTAACACTGGAATTACCAAAGAACACACGCAGGCCGTAGATAAAGTTGAATCAACGGCTGATAAGGGCTCTCAGATATGTGAGTTTAAGAAAACACAAAAACAACCAATCATATAAGGACATGTATATAACATGTGTAGGATAAATACACGCTCTTAGACGCGCATTTTAGATGTTTAATAAATTCCATTTGCACCCCCAATATTTTGTGCTGGGTTGAGAATAAGTGCAATAGGTTTTTAGGGAAATTATGAATATTACTAATTAATCCCAAAAACTATTAAAATCAATTTTAAATGTTTAAAAATCAATTTTTAATGGTTAAAAAATTCCTTAAAATTATTTAAAACAATTTTAAAAACACTAAATGCATAGTTGCAATCTTGGTAATACACTATTGAAGAGAGGCTCATTCAAACTAGAAAAATATTTCGTCTTTATATCCAAACTAGTTGAAGCTCTTATATGGCACAAACTCAAATAAGTCAATCATATAGTGTGTTTCAATCTCCCATTTTGGATATTGGAGACAAAATTCCCTTGAGTACATTGGTACTCGTAGGCCAAAAAATATCATAGATTCCTATACAAAAGAGCTATTCTACCCAATCCCATCCTAAAATCGAAAATACGATGAAATAAAAATATTACATAACTCAACTATAATACAGACCATTACCCTAAGTAAAGAATAATGTACAACAAGATATGTATAAGAATGCCTGAAATAAAACTCTTGAATTTGCATGTTAGTTGAATCGCAAAAAATATATTACAGACATGTACTCAAGTCTTGTCCCCCGTCTTGTCTTAAATAGACAATAGGTAAACAACTATAAGAGAGATAAATCAAAATTATTCTACTAATTGAAAGTTATAACTAGGGTCCTATCATGGGTCTAATATATAAAACAAATACATGTCATTTATCAAACAACCATACCTTAAATCCCCAGAAACCAATTATAAGAAAGATATGTACCGAGGATATGACAAATAGGCATAATTATTATTCAAAAACTATCATTCCTACGGCTTCCCTAAATGATTCAAAAAGAATATTATCCAAGGGTTTTGTGAATAAATCAACCTACTATTTTCCAGTGTTTAGATATTCAATTTCTAGTTCTTTGGATTCAACAAGTTCTCTGATGAATTAGTGTTTAATTTTAATATGCTTAGTGCGTGAGTGATGAATAGGATTCTTAGATATGTTTAGAGCACTTTTATTATCACAAAATAGTGTAAGTTTCTCTTCTTTAATGCCATAATCACACAATATTTGTTTAATCTATAACAATTGAGCACAATAGCTACCAGTTGTAATATACTCAGATTCAATAATAAATAAGGATATACAATTCTATTTCTTACTACTCCACCCAACTAAATTATTTCCTACATAATAGTAGGCACTAGACGTACTTTTACTATCATCTGAGCATCCTGCCCAGCCAACGTCTATGTAACCAACTATAGTGCTTGTAGTTTCTTTTGTGTACCAAATGCCATAATTAAGTTTGCCCTTAACATATTTTATGATTCGTTTAACACACAATAAATAACATTCTTTGGGAGAATATTGATAGCATGCACAAACACATACATAAAAAAAATCAGGTTTGGATGTAGTAAGGTATAACAAACCCCCTTCCATGATTCTATACAGAGTAGGATTTATATTTTTCCCACATTCATGTTTAGATATCTTAGTGGTAGTGCTCATGGGTGTTCGTGCGGTTTTAGCATTATCAAGACCAAACTTTTTAACTAACTCACTAGCATATTAAGCTTGAGATATAAACATGCCATCATTACATTGTTTAACTTCTAAACCAAGAAAATATTTCAACTCCCCCATTAAGGAAATCTGAAATTCCCCGTGCATGATACTAGAAAAGTCCTTAACTTATTCAAGGGAGGTGGAGCCAAAAATGATATCATCCACATATACTTGTTCAATCAAAACTTCGTAATCAATTTTCTGAACGAATAATGTTTGGTCATTGCCGCCACGTTCAAACCCTTTATTAACTAAAAAGGTTAAGAGGCATTCATACCAGGTCCTAGGGGGTTACTTCCATCCATACAATGTCTTTTTGAATTTATAGACATGGTTAGGGTAAGAGGGATCAATAAAGACCTTAGACTGCTCAACGTATACTTAGTATGATAAAATACCATTTAAATAGGCAAACTTAACGTCCATTGGAAAAAGCTTGAATTGCAAATGACACGCAATAGCTAAGAGGAGATGAACAGACTTGAGTCTTGTCACATGAGCAAAGTCTCGTTAAAATCTATTCCCTCTTTCTGAGAATATCCTTGCGCTACTAACATTGCTTTGTTTCTAACGACTACCCCAGACTTATTTATTTTATTTCTAAAAATCCAATGGGTGTCGATAACCTTTTTATATCCAGGCCTTGGGACTAAATACCAAACATAATGACTCTGGAACTGAACTATCTCACCTTACGTAGCAGTAATCTAGTATGAGTCACTGAGGGCATCATTCACACTTTTTGGTTCTACAAGAGAAATAAAACATGCGAAGTTTTCCACATTTTAAAGTTGGCATCTTGTTCGAACAGGCTCCGAAGAGTTACCAACAACCTTCTATAGGGGTGGTCTTTAGAAACCCAGGTCGGTACTGCAAGGCCTCAGTTGGTAGTGGATCAGTTATTCGAGGAGGGTCGAGTTCAAAATCATTTTCATACGCATCCATGACTGTTGATTAATCGTCACGACTCTCAGCGCTTGTGTCATTTACAATTACATTAATAAACTCCATTATAACTTTGGTATGCAAGTTATAAACACGATAAGCCCTACTTGATTGGGAATATCCTAGAAAATGGCTTTATCACGTCGGGTATCAAATTTAAAAAGATATCATATGTCTATGCAGACATAATAAATATTCTCGAAGGTTCTAAAGTATTTCAAGTTTTTTTTATTGGACCACAGTATATAGGAAGTCGCTTTAGTATTTTTTCTAAGGTAAACACGGTTAATATGTGACATGTCGGTTGGACTGCCTCAACCGAAACGTATTTCGCATCCCTTTGGTGTGTAACATAACCCTAGCCATATCTTGGATTGTCCTATTATTTCGCTTAACAATACCATTTTGTTAAGGTGTCTTAGGTGCACTAAATTCATGTTTATAACCGTTACCAAATAATATTCTGTCACACCAGAGTCTTTGAATTCTCCACTTCTATTATTCCTTAGACGAGATACTTGGGTATCTTTCTCGTTTTCTATTTGTAAAAGGATATTAAGAAATTCTCGGAAGGTATCCGATTTGTTTTTCATAAAAGCGGCCTAAGTAAATCATGTAAAGTCATCCACCATCACAAGGATGTATCTGTTACCATAAAGGCTCACAGTTCTAGAAGGACCCATTAAGTCCATGTGGATTAGTTCAATAGGTTTATGAGTTAAAATGTCCTTAACTTTCTTGTGATTCGTCTTACTCATTTTCCTCACTTAGCAAGGACCACAAATAGTGTTAAAAGTATTTTTTAGTGTGGGTAAACCTCTAACTATCTCTTGGGAATTCAATCTGCGAAGCTTATCAAAATTAGTGTGACCTAATTTGTTATGACATAAATCATAATCATCTAATCTGGCTATCTTATAGAATTCATTACTTGGAATCACTGTGTAACAGTTATCCTGAGTTCTGTTTCCCGAAAGAATATAGTTACCTTATTTATTCAAAATCTCGCAATATGTTTTAGAAAAGGTAACTATGTGATCAGAGTCACAAAATTGTGATATACTAAGTAAATTGGCTTTAAGACCTTTTACCAACAAGACATCATTTAGATCAGGAAGACATTATTCATAAAGTGTTCCCTTACAAATGATATGGGATGAGACTCCACTGTTAAAAAGGACATTACCTCATAAGAAGTATGTCTTATTAGTTCATTTAGTTTCATCCCTGCTCATGTGTGTAGAACACCCGAAATACAAATACCAACCAGTTGAGGCGTGTTCAGCTTTAAACGCAGTAATAACAACATTGCACCTAAGCTGGGGTAAGAGGTCATCTTTTCTAACCTAAATGGCCTTGGTTTTAATTTTTTTCTTGGCCTTGGACTCAGAAAAGGTTTGACGGGACTTTTTAAAGGCTTTCTTCTTAGTTCGAGGTCCTCCCTTTTTCTTCCTATAGTTAAAGTTTTGAGTGGTCTGCCTAGGGAGAACATATGTATTTATACTATTCCTAGAATAATTAAAGTTTTGGTAAATAGGTTTAAACAAACGTTTTTGAAAACACTCAGTAATGGAGTGACCATAGACATCGCAGTAATTACAATATTGGTGCGAGATAGGCTTAACTTTATTACCTAAGTCCTTTAAAATAGGTTTGGTCATATTTGACACATTTGTTTTAACTTCAATGGTCTTACTACTTTGTTTGAGGTCTCTTATAGGTAGAAAAACATACTTAGTTTTACCATTAGGTTTCGGCTTCATATTACTCACACTTTGTGTTGCTTTAGAGACATCAATGTTTAGAATTCATTTATGAGATTTCTCCAAAGTCTGATCTGTTTTAACAAAGACTATTTTTGAATCTGGAAAAGGTGTCTTTGTTTTTTTAAATTGTTTATCAAATCCAAGGTCAGATTTATCATATGATTTAAGTTTGCTACAGATAATTATTTTGTCATAAGTTTTAGCATTAGTCTCAAAGTGAAGGCATTTTTTTAAAACAGTTGAGACCTTTTGTTTGGATTCTTCCAATTCAACTAAGGTAGCCTTATACCTTTCTTCTAAAATAAAATTTTCCTCAAAAGGATATTTTAATTTGGAAACATATTCTTTAGTTTCTGTCTCATGTGCAACACATTGGGTTGTGTAATCCTCAATATTCTTCCTAATAATATTACTTAGTTGTTCAACACATTCAGTCAGTTGTTTCACCATTTTTCTAACTTAGCACTTCTCCTAAGGGTCTTAGTGCATAATTATTGTGTGTCAGGTTGGTCGTCTTCAGACTCACTAAGTTATGTGTGTGATATGTCCCCTAACGTTTCAATTTATGTACTAAAACTCCCACACCCGTTCAATTCATCACAAGATTTTTCACTATGACTCACACTTATATAAGAGCTATCTAAATTATTCATAACAACAGTAGATACAACATTTACAACAACATAAGATATATCACAATCAACAGGCAATATAGAACTCTCAACGGGCAAGCATGCTTTGTTATCAGAATATATTATCTTAGCAAAGAAGGACATGCATGATTCATCTCAAGTTTTTCACATATTAGGCTTGACACTTTTATTTAGTCTAGTTCTACATTTAGCGACAATGTGTCCCAGTTTCCTACATCTATGACATTGAACAATACTAAGGTCTTTCTCATATCTATAATTTTTATCAGAGGTTTTTTTTTATCACCATTTCAGTCACGTGGTGTATGATTTTGAAAGTTTTGACAGCCATATTTTCCCATTTTAGAAGCAGCTGAATTTATAAACTTAAGAATTTTCATAAATTATTTACTCATCAGGGCAATTTGATTATCAAGACTTTCTAAGTCACAATCCTCATCTAAGTTTAGGTCAAAGTCAAGTAGGTTCCATTTAGGGACATTTAACTAAGATGAAAATACAACATTAGAACCAGAAGATCTTTTACTGTGTGTGGTCATGCGTTTCTTGTACCCTAACTCCATTTCAACAGTTTTAAGTTTACTACTCAACAATTCAGGAGTCAAATTGGGATCATCCATCTCTTATATGGTTTATCTTTTATTATCAAACTTAGCAGGCAGGGATCTCAAGATTTTAAGTACAATTTCTTTCCTATCATATACTATCCCATTAACATGCAATTTAGTGATAATATCAGTCAACTTAATATAGAAGCAGTCTCATCCATCATAAAGGTGTTATACTGTTGAACTAGCATTTGTGTCTTCCCATCATTAACACGCTCATTACTTTCTCGGGCAGTGACAAGGGTGTCCTAAACTTCTTAGGAAGTTGTATAGATAGATATGCGTTTAAATTCATGCTCATTCACAGACATAAAGATGCAGCTCTTACCCTAATTATTACTAAGTGACATTAGTTTTTCTTCCTTAGTAAACTCACTGAGACTTTTCTTAATCCTTATTGTACTGGTTTCAGCTAAAGGCTTAGTAGAGTGAACATACCCATTTTCAATCATCTCCTAGACATCGTCACTCAGAGTCCCTTGGATGAAAGCAATCATACTTACATTTCAGTAAGAAAAATTGTGTCCATCAAAGAGGGGTGGTGGGGACAGGTTACTAAGCTTCTCAAAATTTTCATCAATTTTGAAAAAACTTGATTTCAAAAGCAATTTTAGGAGTTTCGGGATCAAAAATTATTTTGAAAAACCCGCTTTGATACCACTTGAAAATCGCTTACCAAATTATTAACAAAAGTTAAATTTTAGTTTACCTCTGATTAAACTCGTTGAAGAAACTCCTCTTGAAAATAAACACAGGATGTGTAACGATTTAATTTCATAATCAAACTTAAGATTTTTGGTTACTCACCTTTTAAAACAAAAACCTTCTTAAGTCTTTAAATTCTAACCAGTAAAGCAAGATTTTAGAACTGAAAGCACTAAATAACACACGAGATTTTTTACGAGATAAAATCCCAAATTAGGGGAAATATCCATGGTGACCTCTACGCCACAAACCAAAAAATCCACTAATATAAACAAGGTTACAAGCATGCAAACAGAAATTTAAAATAAAAAATACAAGACTTGAAATATACCTAACATGACAAACTCTCCAATGGTATTATTTCCCTGCTTTGATTTTTCCCATGTGTTTGTCCAGCTCTGTCTCCTCTTTTCCTTAGCGTATGTCGACTAAGTCAAACTGATCTATCACTTAACAACACACTTTGAGTGGTGTAACAATGTGTGCCTAAACATGCAACAATATAACCCACGCACACTTAATAGTTACAAACCAGTCCTACAAATTACAACGGATCTAATCTGAAGATATTATTTTAAAACTAAGAAAATCAGACTTATTACAAAAGATTATTTTATATCTGATATTTTTAGATCTTGAAAAACTTAGATCTAAAAGGATTATTTATGAACAAAAACTTTACAAATTGTAAAACTTTGAAAGAATGTCACATCTAAAACATGCAAAAAGTTTTAAGTCTTTTTTTTTTAATTTTCAAAATAGAAGAGAGTGGATCTAAATACTGGAAATTTTTTTAAACCAATATCCAACGAGAGATGATTACAAAAATGTTGAAATCACAAAAAATAACCTAGAGATAACGTGAAATGTATCACAAGGTTTAAATCTCAAATTTCTAAAAAAAATGAGATTTTCGACCACGGGAGGTTGTTACGAGAGAGGGAGGTTTTTCAGAGGGGGTTGTATATATGGATTTGTACACTCAAAATCACTCAACTTCACAACTCATAAAAACCCTAAAATGTTTAAAAATGAAAACAGTGTTTACAGAAGTAGTTTTGAACAAAAGAGGGGATATCCTTCTAGCTTTTAAAACCCTAACAACTTATGTGAATGAAAATAGTTTTTCGAAAAAAGGTTTGACACAATTTTTACATAAAACTAATTAATCTCTTATTTTTCTTCTCTCTCTACTCTCTCTTTTCTCTTAAGTCTCAATCTCTCCTAAAGTCTCTTGAGAATGCCCTACGCTATGTGTCCTATTAGGTAGAAACAATATTTTTAAAAAAATTCAAATTTTATCTTTTTCAAATTAAACTTAGCACCAATAAACTTATCTTGTGAAAAATCAATATTTATTTACCCAATTTTATCATGTTTAATTCCTAAACATGCATCTAGGTGATTAAGCAATTAAAATAAATAAATCAACAAACCACAAAATGATGATTTAAGAGGAAACAACTACGGGTAAAAACCTCCTAACGGCCCAGCCAGACAATCACTATGATACGGTAATTACAAAGATATAATTTAGTCTTACACAACGACTCGACTCCACAAGCCTTGACGTCTCTTCTTCTCTTCACCCACTACTCTACAGTGCAACGCATGACTCTCCCTACGCAAGGTCCACATCACACGAGTCCACGCACACCTCGGTGTCCATCAATACAGATAAGTAACCAACTACGATTCGAAACACGGAATCACCCTTCTTCACCTCAAACACGAACAGAATCCACTGGACGGAAACAAGTTCTCTTATGATAGAAGAATCAAACTAAGAGCCAAACACGCTCTTAAAGCATATAGATTATGAATTTTAGATCATGTAAACAAAAGGGTAAACTTTTGGGTGTTGGAACTCTTGTAAACAAGTGCGAAAATGTTTTTGCAAAAGAGTTCTCAAAACGCACTTCGCCTAAACAGATCTAAACCGAATTTATAGAAAAATTAAGTCGGTGGGCTCATTCGAACGAGAAACAGATCTCGTTTGAAATAAAAAAAATCTCGTTACTAGCGAGGCAAACAGTATGAAACAGTACGGGTCATTAGAAGTTCGTTAGACAAAAGGCTTTGAACGAGACATCAAACGACACCAATCCGTTGTTCGAACAATATGAGCATTTCGCTTCTAACGAGAAGCAATTCTTGTTAGAACGAAGTCCACATTTTATATGAAACGAGGATTGGTAAAAAAATATTTTTTAAAAAAATAAGTAAAAATTGTTCCAACGATTTTTTTAAAGCAAAAAGCCTTATAAAAAATATCCAAGGACTCATAACGAATACGCATTCATACATGCGAGATCTTCGGCATATGTGAAGACAGTCATAGCACAATGAACACGGCTTTAGGAGAATCTACCTATTTTTTAGGCTTGAATGCTACGTCTTCATCAAATAACGTCATAGGCTTATGGAATCAACCCAATAAAGACTATCCCATGACACAAGCATTTTGACCGCAATTGTGCCAATTACTAGCAAATTGACACGATTGGAAATTTATCGTTACATCTCTGAATGTCGAAACAACGTTCCTATTTATAGCGAAGGCTGAAGGTTATGGAAACTTGACTCGAAATCAACTGTTGGGGATCAAAGTGACTGGATAAGATTTGATCTAAGGGCTCACAATGCACCGCCCAAGAAATCTAAACCGTCTATAACCAGTTAAGGGTAGATTTCTCTGATTGGTTGAAAATGTTAACACTGGGATCGCTAAAGAACACACACAAGCCGTAGATAAAGTTGAATCAACGATTGATAAGGGCTCTCAGATATGAGAGTTTAAGAAAACACAAAAACAACCAATCACATAAGGGCAGGTGTGTGACACCCCGCCCAATTTAGTATAGGGTGATCAGTCCTTTACCAAAATTTAAAACAGGATATACGGTTGCTTCATTCTTAGCGTCACTGTCGAAAATAACATACTCCATATAAATCACCTAATATAATTAAGCTAAGTGTCAAAACCTCTTTTTTTTTAATAAAACCATTTAATCACAACAATCCAAATATAAATTATAAACCATTCACCATGCATAGGAACATTAAGTACGGAGCAAGAGTTAAATACGGAATTAGATAAGACCGGGTAAAATCTCCCAGTTCAAAACTCCAAACCATCAAATAAACTAAATACAAAATCTCTGATAAAAACTAGAAGTGGGAGACACATGCCCTAAATAAGAAGTCTAAGAGAAACTGAATGAAAAGAATAGATCGCGTCTACTGCAAGGACCTACAGCTCCCACAACAGCTGCAGCACGTCTAAGAATCCAATCTCTAATTCTGGTACCCCTGCGGCTGAGCACCTGGCATAATATATATATAGAAAAAGAGAGAAGAGATGCAATAAACGGGTTCGGGCCCGAGGTTTTAAAAATGATTTAATAAGTATTTAAAACTGGTTTTTAAACAAGTTTTATACGCATGTTAGTTATCGGACTCTCACATGAGCTTCTCACCTCCTCTGTTGTGTACGCCTAACGTACATTTAATTTTTCCCCTAGTTATTCCCCTCAGTTTAACTAGTCTGAATTTCATCATAATAGTATTTATTCTCACCATTAGTATACTCGTATCGCCCATGCAATACGTTTACAAATTAGTTATGTCGAATGGCTAATTAATGTATTTTCTCATTTACGTAATAAATCTATTATACTCTTAAGATCTATTTTATAAATTAACATTTTCATCTCTACTAACTCAACAGAGTAGATTGATTCACATACTTACGTACATATATACATATAGTCACATCTGCACAATATATATATATATATATATATATATATATATATATATATATATATACACACTACATCCCTGGGCTAAAACCCATTAGCGCACCTAACCATAATACTGTACCCCCGGGTTATCACCTATTAGTATACTTAAGAGAATAATCTTGTACCCCCGGGTTATCACCCATTAGTACACCTTATGATAACATTCTTGTACCCCCGGGTTATCACCCATTAGTACACTTAATAATAAGATTTTAGCACCCCCGGGTTATCACCCATTAGTGATCCTAATAAAAATATCACATAATAGGCATGCACACATCCTATTATAATTTATAGGTATTTCTCCAACCTACACATATATTACTCATACGTATTTTAATCTCAACACTACGTATAGTATGAATATTTAGATTACTATCCCTCTTGTAATCTCTAAGGTACATTCTCTCTATACCGAAATAATTAAACTATTTAGCCGTGCATACTTTTCCCGAAATTCTGCCTTATTTAAGTTTATTATCTGGTAATATATCTCACTCCCATAAATCGATAAACTCAAAACTGGACTCTAAGAAAATTCCCAAAATTTCACTCTGTCGCGCGAACCGGATGGCATGTCGTTCGAACGACTGCCACATGTAGCTTGAGCGACTTGGCGCAAGATGCCATCTCACTCGAACGACCTCAAGCGACTTCGCTCGAGATTTAACTGTTCGTCTTCCTGCCCAGATTTTTAGCGTTTTTCACCATTTTTTAAACTAAAAGCCTCTAAGATTCAATTCCCAACACCTCATCATCAATACTCAACAACCTATAACAGATTATAAATCATTTCTAACATCTTAGGATCCTTAATTCGTCAATAATCATCATAATTATACAAAACCCCTAATTTAATTTACATGAACCCTAGTTCTTCAACTTCTTATTCAAGAATGCATGTTTCCCAGATTCGTCCTTCACATATGTTCATCCAAACGGGATTTCTATTCTAGCTACATATAGGGTCTCAATTAAATAAAACTCAGAAGGGTCTCAATTAAATAAAACTCAGATTCAATTTATACCTTCTAATTCCCAAATTATCATTACTTTTATGAACCAAAACATAAGTATAACATTCCTATACTAACATGGGTGTAATAAATGCTAAGATATAGCAAGTAGTAAACACTTGCCTCGAATTTGTCATATGATTTCTTAATGTTATTGGTATGGGTGTGCTCCTCTTGTCCCGATCTACGCGATGGTGGTGGTGGTTGTGCAAGGTGGTGTTATCTTGTCCCTTTTCTCTTGGAATTAGCTCTCCCTCACACCTCCTATAGCCGTACTTAACTTCCTGTAACTTTTTAACCCTAATGCACTTTCCTTGGCTGATATAATTACTCTTAATTTTCGTTCATTAATTTAGCCCAAAAATACAATTTACCATAATGCCCTCTCGGGGTGCTGTTAGGCCTAAAATTACCCCGGGACCAAAACTAAACACCCGGGTATACTATTTTGACTATTTTGACCCTTCCGGACTTAACGGTACACTCAAAATGACCATACGAGTTACTAAAAATAATTAATATAGTTATTTCATTAAATTAATCCCGACACGACTCACACGCGCGTTTGACCTAATTTACTAAATTGTCATATTATTCTCTCTCGACAATTTATCAAAGTGTATAGTTCCATATTACATATCTCACTGTAATATTAAATCAATAAGTATTAACCCTTGGCACTCTAGTTAATATTTATTTTATTGAATCGGGATTAATTAACAATTTAATTCTCACATTTAAATTTAATTAATCCCCTCTGTAATAATTAATTCCATAATTATTTAAATCATAAAAAATATGGGGTATTACATACCTCCCCCCTAATAAAGGAATTTCGTCCCGAAATTCGGAAAATAAGGCATACCTGGTACGAGTAAATCTGGATATTTCTCACGCATATCCGTCTCACGCTCCCAAGTAGACTCCTCCACATTGTGATGCTGCCACTGCATCCAAACAAGTGGAACTACCATTGACCTCAGCCTCCTCTCACTATGATCTAGGATAACCACTAGCCTCTCCTCATATGAACTGTCCGGCTGTAACTCAATCTCCTAAATCGTGATGTGAGTCTGTGCCAACTTATCCCGAAGATACCGCCTTAGTGACGAAATGTGGAACACATCATGGATACGATGCAAGTGTTCCGGCAATCCAAGCCCATATGCCACTGGTCCGATCCTCTCGATAATAGGGAATGGTCCTACATATCTCGGGGAAATTTTCCCTTTCTTCCCAAATCTCATTACCCCCTTCATCTGAGATACTCTCAATAAAACCTGGTCCCCCACTGTGAACTCTCAGAAAGACCTGCTAGCATTGGCGTAACTTTTCTGTCTGTCCTGTGCTACCCGTATGTGATCCTGAATCATCTCAATCCTGATCGACGTATCCTGAATCACCTCTGGCCCGAGTAGCTTGTTGTCTCCCACCTCTACCTAACAAGATGGAGAACGACAAGGTCTACCATATAATGCTTCGAACGGGGCCGTGCCAATCGTAAACTGATAGGAGTTGTTATAAGCAAACTCCACCAGTGGAAGATTGTGACAACCCGTATATAATTATGATAAATTATTTTTAAATCATATTTATCTTATGTGATATGAATAATGTGTTATTAGTATATCTAATGTTAAATGATTATGGTTAGTATAATTCTACTTTCATAAATCATGAAATGTCGAATTATTTACAAACACAAGATTTGGTTATTTTCGATAGAAATGTTACTGTTTAAGACTAGTTTTGACCCTTGTAACATTACAATTGACTTGAGGTGAAAACTACATAGTTGTAGACATGTGAGTTAGGGTTGTAACACAATAAACGGTGCATCAAACGGATGTTCGAGTAAGAAGTTAGGCCGAAATTACGAACAAGGGGAAAACCTGTCAATTCCCTTAAGTGCTAAATTGTCTTTTATTAAACCAAATGTTTTAATTTGATTGGATGGAGTGGGAGGAAGCCTTGGCCGACTTAAAACTCTCCCTTAACCTTATTTCTTCAGCAAATAAGTCCCTAGGTTCAGTTTGAGGTGTTATTAGCTTGAGGAAAGAGAGGTAGAAGTTAAGGAAGAAAGGGTAACAAGGAAAATCTGGGAAAACAATTCCAAGAAAATCCTTAAGGTGTTTCCAAGGTAATCTTATGTGTTAATATTATTTTAATCTTCTATTATACTTATTTCAAAGTAAAAAAATCGTGAAGTATTGATTCAAATTCCATCCTCCTTTGTGATAATATGTATTGGTTCATATGTGAGATAAGTGGTATTATAGGTCATATTGCTTTGTATTGAAACCCTTTGTATTCAAACTTTCATATTTCTTTGTGTACTTACTGGAATTCATGAATTATAATTGAATATGAAAATAGACTCATATATTCATATCATATTAGAAAATTAGAATTTAACTCCTTATGGTTAGGCTTTAGTGATGGTTGCAAGTTGGTATATTGTTGTTGTTTGTATATTTCATTTCGGTATGCCCTGAGTTTGGTCAAGCTTTTGAGATAGAAAATGAAGTCCAAATATTATGAAACTTTAATTCTGTACTATTCAGTATGTATAATGAAAGTGTGTTAAAAATCATGGAAAGTTATGCTGTAGAAAAATTATGAAAATTCTTGGAAGTCGAAGGAACAATAGAGGAGTTTGTAGGGCAGATTTCTTGTATTGTAAAGAAATGGCCATAACTTGCCCTAGGAAGCTTGAAAAATTACACCGTCACTTGTAACGAAAAGTATATTCATATATGTTTTCATATTGATAAGCTTGGACACCTGTATGTGTAATATTTATGAATATGCAATGGTTAAGTATGGAGGACAATAATTTGAGGCCATATTGGATACTCCATGAAAGAATGTTTTTATCTGCTCTTCCCAAGGGTATTTTGAGTACATGTTTCATGTGTATATACATTGAGAAGTATGCTTTAATAGTTACTTAGTTTTAGTTGTAAATTTCTTATGAGGTATGTTCTACGATTGAATGTTCATAACTCTATCAACATATATACCATTGTTTCGACTTTACTCATGTTTCTTGGGATTCTACTTAGGTGGAATCATATTGTGGTTGTGTAGTCAGTGAAAGTACATAATTATATTAAGATAATACTTATGATAGAGATTCAGTACTGATTTAGTTGGATTAACAGGTGTAAGGGAAAATCAACCAAGTTCAGCTTCACCAGAGGGAAACGTGAATACATAGTTGACAACACAAGGTGAGTGTACTTACTGAGTTGATTTGGGATATGATGTGTATGTATTATATATTGACATGATATGGCTTATTAAAAGTCATGAGATGTTGAGATTTTATGGCTTATTAAAATCTAAGAGATGTTGAGATGTTATGGCTTATTAAAAGCCAATAGATGTTGAGATGTTATCGCTTATTAAAAGCCAGGATATGTTGAGTTACTATGCAATTCAGGAGATTTTGGGTTATTAAAACCTATGGATATGATTATTGCTTACGGGCAGGAGATGTGGGGTTTATTAACTCCGGATATGTATATGGCCTAATTTGGCACAGAGATGTATATATTGTTATGTTGAGATGTTAATATAGTACTTTTACTATAGATAGCTGTAGTACATTCACTGAGTTTTTAAACTCATGGTTATATATGTTTACATTTTCAGGTCTTCCAGCTGCCACTGCCAGGTCTAGGAGGTTGAGTAAATAGAAGTAGGGTCTTGTTAGTTTGTTTTATGCACTGTACTATTTGTAAGTAAGTTAAATGATATGTGAGTTCTGTTGAAATTATGTCTCCTTAAAACGATTGGATTTTTAGTATTTCGCATTTTAACCTTGAAGTTGTTTCAATATGTATTACTAAAATAATAAATAAATTATAATTGTGGTTTGTAAACTATTTAGTTAAATATATCCTAATGGGGTTGGGGGGTGATAACTTGGTATCAGAGCTTTAGGTTTTTATATTATGGGGTTAGAGAGTCTAGATATAGCAGTGGCAGAAATAGCGTTGTGTGGGTCATTTATATTAATTTGTGAGAAATACTAACCATTATGATGGAAATAAATGTTGTATTCTTGTTTCTATAATTGTGGTTTATGACAGATAGTAAGCTATGGAAGGAGCAAATGTTCATGAGAGGGCGGATGAGGAGTCTTCAAATACAGTGAACCAACAAAATCCAAATAATGTAGAGGGGGCTCTTGAACAACTTACAGATATGCAGAAAATGGTTCGTGCCATGACTTTGATGGCAGAACAACAAAACATGTTTATAATGCAAATAGCAGAACAACAAGCCAAGTACTTGGAGGAGCAGACTTTGGTAAGAAGAGAAAGGAAAATACAACGAGAGGAGAAGAATACTCTGTACGAGAAGTTTATCAAATTGAACCCCCCAGCATTCTCAGGTTCTGTAGATCCTTTAGAAGTTGAGGCTTGGGTCAGAGACACA
Source organism: Sambucus nigra (assembly GCA_949130495.1). Lineage (NCBI taxonomy): Eukaryota > Viridiplantae > Streptophyta > Magnoliopsida > Dipsacales > Adoxaceae > Sambucus > Sambucus nigra. The sequence goes on along the minus strand of OX422219.1, from coordinate 28,007,908 downwards.
TAAACTATCTTCGGGGTGATGAATGTACCTGGCGCGCAGAAGGTAATTTTGGCTACTTTCATGTTAAAGGGCGAAGCTAAATATTGGTGGGAGTCCTCCAAATATTTATTGCTTACTCCGGAGGGAGGTGAGGTAATTACTTGGGATTCCTTTATTGAAGTCTTATATGAAAAGTATTTTCCTCGCATGTATCGAAAGCAAAAAGAGAGAGAATTTTTATCATTGACTCAGGGGAATATGTCGGTCAGGGAGTATGAAACTAAATTCACAACTTTGTCTCGATTTTCATTACATTTCTTACATGATGAGGAGGATAAATGCATCGGATTTTAGGATGGGTTGAATTTGGTTATCAAGTCTAGACTCACTGCACTTGAGATGGTAGATTATTCTTCCTTAGTTAACAAAGCTATGATGGTCGAAGGAGATGTTAACGATGCAATAAAGAATAGGGAACAAAGGGGAAAGAGGAGTAGATTTGATCCATCTCAGCAAAAGGAAAGCAATGTAGAATACTCAAAATAAGGGAGTCAAAGATTTAAGCACGGTAGAGGGACTGGAAATTATGTTCAGAATAGGACACCAAGTAGTTTTAGGGGTGCAGGATCGATGGGCCAACAGAATAGACAGCAGGAGAATAACAATAGGTGATCCAAGCCTGTTACATGCTATTTTTGCAAAGCTGAGGGCCATATCAGTCCAGATTGTCCCAAGTTAAAGGGGGTAGAGTGTTATCACTGCCATCAAATTGGTCATACCAAAAAGAACTGTCATATGCTACTGGGAGGGATTCAATCAGCTATTACTAGTCGAGGCTCATCACCTGGAGGCACAAGGAGAGGAGGAGGTCGAGGACAGGCTAGTGGATTCAGGGCTCTGGGAAGGATATTTGCTATGACTTTACAGGATGCTCAGGCTACTCCAGAGGTGGTGACAGGTACATTTTTTGTCATGAATAAACATGCTTACGTGCTTATTGATCCAGGTTCTACTAATTCATTTGTAGCACTGTCATTTACTATGCATTTGGGTAGACCATGTTCTTATCTAGATTGTGGTTTATATATTTCTACACCTATGGGGGATGTGAAGTGGAGCTTGTGTATTGTATATGGGGGAGAGGGAGTGGACCATTGATTTAATTCCACTAGATATTTGAGATTTTAATATTATCTTGGGTATGGACTGGCTATCTTCCTACCATGCATCAATTGACTATTTTCGTAAGGAGGTTACATTTAATATGCCGAGGGAGGAAGAATTCAAATTTACTGGGGAAGGAAATATGGTTCCGAACTGTCTTATTTCAGCCCTTCGGGCGAGGAAATTGTTAAATAAGGGTTGTCATGGCTTTTTAGCATATATTGTGGATACAAACAGGGAATTCCAAAAATTAGAAGATATCCCAGTCGTTAAGGATTTTGCAGATGTGTTCCCAGATGAATTACCAGGATTGCCACCTAGCAGAGAGGTAGAGTTTACTATCGATTTAGTGCCTGGTACAGCTCCAGTTTCTATTTCTCCATATAGAATGGCACCTATGGAACTAAAGGAGTTAAAGGTTCAACCGCAAGATTTACTAGATAGAGGTTTTATTCGACCCAGTGTATCACCATGGGGCGCTCCAGTATTATTTGTGAAGAAGAAAGATGGCACCATGCGACTCTGCATTGATTATCGACAATTGAACAAGGTGACCATTCGAAATAAATATCCATTACCTCGTATTGATGATTTATTTGATCAATTACAGGGTGCTAAAGTGTTTTCAAAAATTAATTTGAGATCGGGTTATCATCAATTAAGGGTAAGAGATTGTGACATTTCTAAGACAGCTTTTCGTTCTCGCTATGGTCATTCTGAATTTTTGGTAATGCCATTTGGGTTAATAAATGCTCCTGCGGTGTTTATGGATTTAATGAATTGAGTATTTCATCCTTTCATAGATTCGTTTGTGATTGTCTTTATCGATGATGTTTTGATATACTCACCTAGCCAAGGGGAACATGAGAAGCATCTAAGAGTTGTATTGCAAGTTTTGCGAGATAGTCAATTATTTTCTAAGTTTAGCAAATGTGAGTTTTAGGTAAATCAGGTAGTATTTCTGGGGCATGTTATTTCGGGAGATGGAATTTATGTTGACCCTAAGAAGGTGGAGGCAATTGTGCAATGGGAGAGACCAAGGAATGTAACGGAGATAAGGAGTTTCCTAGGATTGGCTGGATATTATAGAAGATTCATAAAGGGGTTTTTATCTATAGCCTTGCCGTTGACTAAATGGACCCGAAAGGAAGTGAAATTTATGTGGAGTGATGAATGTCAGCATAGCTTTGAAAAGTTGAAAAATAGGCTAGTATCAGCTCCAGTTCTCACTGTTCCATCCAGTGGAGAAGGTTTTGTGATTTCTACTGACGCTTCACATCAGGGCCTGGGTTGTGTTTTCATGCAACATGGAAAGGTAATTTCTTATGAATCTAGACAGTTGAAAATGCATGAACGTAATTATCCTACACATAATTTAGAGCTTGCAGCTATTATTTTTGCCTTGAAATTATGAAGACATCATTTATACGGAGAGACGTGTTAAATTTTCACTAACCATCAAAGTTTGAAGTATTTATTTACACAAAGAGACTTGAATTTGAGGCAGAGGCGTTGGATAGAGATGATTAAAGACTATGACTGTACCATTCATCATCATCCAGGAAAGGCCAATGTAATAGCAGATTCTTTGAGTCAAAAATCATCGGGGATTCTAGGTTGCATAAAGTGTGCACGTGTGGAAAATATCCTTGACTTGGCATCGATGGGCATTGAATTAAGTTTTTAAAAAAGGGGAGGCTTATTAGCACATGTTATAGTGAGACCTTTATTGGCAGAACGCATAAGAAATTTTTAGGTCAGTGATCCATTCCTTGAGAAGAAGAAACAAGATGTCTTAGAGGGTAAAGAGAGTGACTTTGAAATTAAGAATGATGAATCGCTGTGTTATAAAAATAGGATTTGTGTATCGAATGATCCACCCTTAAAGAAGGATATACTGGACGAGGCACACAATTCTATTTATTCTATACATCCGGGAGGTACCAAAATTTACAGAGATTTGAAAGAGTATTACTGGTGGAACAATATGAAACGTGAGATTGCAGAATTTGTAGCTAAATGTTTAGTATGTCAGCAAGTGAAAGCAGAGCATTAGAAGCCGGCAGGATTATTGCAGTCATTGCCTATTTCGGAATGAAAGTGGGAGCATATAACGATGGATTTTGTTACAGGATTACCACGGTCACCAAAGGGGAATGATTCTATTTGGGTGATTGTAGATCGATTGACAAAGTCGGCCCATTTTCTTCCAGTTAAGACCACCTACACGGTTGACAAGTATGCACGTATGTACGTTGATGAGATTATCCATTTGCATGGGGAACCAGTGTCAATTGTATCAGATAGAGATCCAACATTCACTTCTAAGTTTTGGCCTCGTTTATAGAATGCCATGGGCACAAGTTTGAAATTCAGCACTGCATTTCATCCACAAACCGATGGGCAATCTGAAAGGACGATTCAAATATTAGAAGACATGTTACGAGCTTGTGTATTTGACTTCAAGGGCGGTAGGGATGATCATTTACCATTGATGGAATTCTCGTATAATAATAGTTATCAATCCACCATTGGTATGGCTCCGTATGAAGCTTTTTATGGGAGGAGATGTAGAACGCCTTTGTGTTGGGATGAGGTAGGTGAAAGGAAACTTTTGGGTCCTGAATTGATAGATATGACAACTGAAAAGATCAAAATGATTCGGGAATGGATAAAGATAGCGCAAAGCAGGAAGAAATTTTATGCAGATAAGAGGAAGTATCCATTGGAATTTCAGAAGGGTGATTTTGTATTCCTACGTATTTCACCGTGGAAAGGCATTATGAGATTTGGAAAGAAGGGGAAACTAAGTCCAAGATACATTGGATCATATGAAGTGTTGGAAAGAATTGGAAACCTGGCATATAGATTAGCATTACCTCCAGAGTTATCTCGTTTGCATGACGTGTTCCATGTATCAATGCTTCGTGAGTATTTGGCAGATCCATCTCATAAACTGAAAACCCAACCTATTGAACTGAAAGAAGACTTGTCGTACATCGAGGAACCGATGGAAATTCTTGATCGTAAGGAGCAAGTATTGAGGAATAAGGTTATTCCCTTAGTTAAAGTTATGTGTATGAGCCATGGAATTAAAGAATCAACTTGGCAAACGGAGGATAGCATGAAGAAACAGTATCCCCATTTGTTTGGTAAGTGTCATTTGTATTAAATTTCGGGGACAAAATTTTCTAGGAGGGAGGTTGTGACAACCCGTATATAATTATGATAAATTATATTTAAATCATATGTTGATACCAAATTTAACCTGCTGACATGGATCAATTAAGTTAAGACACGTGGCAATCTGCATGGCAACAACAACATTTTCGAACAGCACTTTGATTCCGAGGAACCATACTGCAACGAAGAACTCTGCTTCCCCGACTAACTCAATCGCTCCGACCTACAATAGTCCTCCGAGGAACTTTAATACACCGAGCAGCTTAGGCGGTCCGAGCTGCACCTCGAACAGAGCATTAATTGTAGGATAACCAACAGATCGAATGCTCATTTAATGCTTATCATTATCATACAGATGTATACGCCTAAGGGGCATTAATGAATTACCCTTTCACATGTACAACCTAAGGGCTATAAATACATTGTATCATCCTCATTGTAGAGGGATCGGAATTTCTTGACTAAACCTATAATCGAGATTTCCCAAACAAGTCAGCAATAACAGAAACAGTGGACGTAGGTTATTTTTATAAGGCTGAACCACTTTAAAATTTCTTTATCTCATTTAATTTCATCTGTGATTAAATAATTAGATACAATCTAATTTTTTACATCAATAGATTGGCGCCGTCTGTGAGAAACAACTGATAATATCGTTTTTCACCAAAAACAATTCATTACGAATGGCTGATAATCCAGAACCCAGCAATCGAAACGCTAGAAATCCTCCAAATCAATCTGCTCCGCCAAACGTTCCAGATCTGGCTGGAATAATGACAAATCTAGCCCAGGGTCAGACAGCCATGCAAGAAACTATGCGATAACTCATACAAACCCTTCATGGCGGTGCACCAACCCATTCACGACAACGCAGTGTTCAAAGAAACACCCGTTTGCTTCCTTCGCGTACTGGGCGTACAGTTTCATATCGTGCTGAGGAATCTGATGATTTCTCTTATCAACGTGGGCGAACTTCATCAGTACGAGCCACAGATACTGAACAATGTATCACTCTCTCTCTAGAAAGGACCAGTGCATTGGAAAGATTATGTAGGGTTTCTCCTTTCGATCGATTAGGCCCTAAGAGGAACAAAAGTCATCCTAAGGCATAGTCGAAGAGTTTTCGACGATTAACCGACTTATGGGAAGGATCTGCCCAGTCGCGACCAGCTGCTCGTCAAGATAGATCCCAGGAAGCCACATCAGCGCGATCAATTGCTCGAACCAACAAGCCCGAGGAAGGAAATGACGCATGGAAAGGGTCTATTCAAAGGTTGGAGGATAGATTAGGGGAAATGGCTAGGGCCAAGAATCCCCTACAACGAACTTTTGTTCAAGGGACGCCTTTTGTCCAGGCCATTATGGATTTTCCCACACCGTCAAAGTTCAAAGCACCTGTTGTGACCCCCAAATATGATGGAAAGACCGATCCTGTTCTTCATATAGAGCAATATCAAGCTGCCGCCGACATCTATGCTGTCCCAGACGAGATGAGATGCAGAGCATTCTCGGGAACTCTTATCGGATTTGCTCAAATATGGTACAATAATCTTCCTCGGGGTAAGATTTCAACTTTCTTTCAATTAGCCGAACTCTTCATTGGAAATTTCTATTTTGGGGCAAAGCCAGTCAAACGAGTAGCACATTTGTTAAGTGTTCGACAAAAACCTGGTGAGAGTACTAGAGATTATCGTTTTAATAACGAGAAACTCGAAGTCATAGATTATGAGGAAAAGACAGCGATCACCGGCTTGATGAGTGGGTTGTTGCCCAACAAGTTGTATTACACTTTGGCCAAAGATCCACCCACAACCATGTCAGAACTGATGGCAAAAGCGGCCAAAATCATGAATACCGAGGAGGCTATGGCTCCCAAAAAGAATATGGATAAAGAAACCAAGGTGGAGGTTGACAAAGCCAAGAAGAAAGAGCATAAGAACAATGGTGATGATAAACGATCCAAAAATAAGTCGTCATGGGAAGTATTGAGGAAATTTGATAATTATACTCCTTTGAAGGTAGACATCAACCATGTCCTGGAAGAAATTAAGAATAGCGAGGAGTTAAACTGGCCAAAGAAAATGAAGGCAGACCCTAACAGGAGAAATAAGGAAAAATATTACGAGTTTCACAAAGATCACGGCCATGCGACAAAAAATTGCATAGCTCTTCAGAATGAGATCGAAACACTCATTAGACGAGGAAAACTGACAAAGTATGTTGATCGTAGAAATAAAAGAAGAAATGATGACCGAACAAGATAGAGGTCTAGATCTCCTCGTCGAGTAGAGGGGAACAAGAAAAGGGACCATAAAGATGAGCCAGAAGACGACCCCGATCTTCCCAAAAGACCAAGGCAGCCAGAACGTGAGGTATTTTCAATACGTTTTGGGTCATTTGATTGTAATGTTATTACAGGTGGAGATGCAGGAGGAGGAGATCTTACTACAAAAAGAAAAGCTTACCTCTGTGAGGCTCAAGCTTGCTCGTTTATTCAACGAATAAATCTAACTGCAGAGGATCGCCCGAGAAAGATAAACAAAGAGAAATTAGTCATTGGTTTCTCAAAAAATGACCTCGCAGGTGTCTTGTATCCTCATGATGACCCATTGGTAATCAAAATGAGGATGAAAGAAGTGATGATTTCAAGAGTACTGGTAGATAATGGTAGTTCGGCAGACATCATGTTCTACTCGTGCTTCGATAATTTAAACCTAAAGTTATCTCAACTGGAGCCTTATCATAGACCCATCCTCGGTTTTGCTGGCGAAAAAGTTTTTCCACTTGGGAGGATCAAGTTGGATATATTCATTGGTACATGGCCTGCTTGTCGAACAGAAAGAATACTCTTTCTCGTGATGGATAAGAATGTTCAGTCAACCTACAACATCATCATAGGAAGGGTCGGATTGAAGAAGTTCGAAGCAATCCCATCTACGGTGCATCAATGCTTAAAATTTCCAACAAATTTTGGAGTAGGAGTTGTGAAGGGTGATTAAAAAGTAGATCGAGAATGCTATTATTCATCTGGCGAGCAAGAGGAGCTGGAGGAATCAAGGAAAAAGACTACTACCTATCAAGTGGATGAAGGTACAGAAATTGAAACATTGGATCTTAGAGATGAATCGCAACTCGTGAAAGGTCAGGCGGTGGAAGCTACAGAAAACATCATTCTGGACGACGAGCATCTTGAACGAACAACTCAACTAGGTTCGGCGTTGGATGCCTCACTAAAACAGGAACTAATAACTTTCTTAAGAAGCAGAAAGAAAACTTTTGCGTGGAGTCATGAGGATATGCCCGAAATAGACCCAAATTTCCTATGTCACGAGATCAACGTGAATAAGGAGATCAAACCAGTGAAGTAGAGAAGAAGAGTATTCAGTCCCGAGAAGAATCAAGCTATACAAGAGGAGGTCGAGAAGCTCCAGAAAGCTTGCTTTATAGAAGATGTTAAATACCCAGACTGGTTAGCCAATGTGGTGATGGTAAAGAAGAAAAACAACAAATGGAGGATGTGTGTAGACTTCACCGACCTCAACAAAGCATGTCCAAAGGATCATTTTTCGTTGCCTCGTATTGATCAACTAGTTGATGTTACCTCGGGACATGAGCTGTTGAGCTTCATGGACGCTTATTCTGGTTACAACCAGATTAAAATGAAACCTGAAGACAGGGAGAGTACTTCTTTCATTACCCCTAGGGGAACTTATTGTTATAATGTTATGCCTTTTGGTTTGAAAAATACATGTGCGACATATCAGCGGCTGATGAACAAGGTCTTTGCAGAGCAAATCAGTAGCAACATGGAAGTCTATGTCGATGATATGATGACAAGGAGCAAGAAAGCTGCCGATCATCTAGTTTATTTAGGCCAAACTTTTGATCAACTGGATAAATATCAAATGAAGCTGAACCCGACGAAGTGCATATTTGGAGTACGAGAAGGCATGTTTCTCGAGTACATTGTCAATCAACGAGGCATTGAGGCAAATCCTGAAAAGATCAAAGCTCTATTAGGGCTGCGATCTCCAACGACGAAGAAAGAAGTACAGAGTCTCACAGGACGAGTAGCAGCACTCAACAGATTTGTATCGCGAGCAACTGATAGATGTCTCCCATTCTTCAAAATGCACCGAAAGACTTTTGAGTGGAATGAGGAAGTTGAGAAGGCTTTTCAAGACTTGAAGAAATATCTGGGAGCACCTCCACTGTTGTCCTGGCCGGTGATGGGAGAAACATTGTACTTGTATCTGGCAGTATCGGAGAATGCAGTTAGCTCGGCATTGATCAGAGTGGAGAATGGAGTGCAAAAACTAATTTATTACACGAGTAAGGCCTTCCGAGGAGCAGAGATCAGATATCCAAAACTGGAAAAATTAGCACTGACGCTGATCGAGGCGAGTAGGAGAATGAGGCCATACTTCTAGGCTCATACTATAGTCGTATATACTGATATGCCATTGAGGCAAGCCCTTCATAAACCAGAAAAATCAGGGAGATTGATGTACTGGGCAATAGAGCTTGGTGAATATGATATAATTTATGAACCCAGATCATCGCTTAAAGGGCAAGCAGTAGCAGATTTTATAGCAGAGTTCACCTACCCTGATACCCCCGAGGAGCAAAAGCTACTCACCGATCAACCTGTGGATGTTACAGGATCATCAAACACAAGCCCAGACCAACTTAGGTTGGTAAAAGGGCAAGTGGATGTTACAGGATCATCAAATTCGAGCCCAGACCAACTTAGGTTGGTAAAAGGGCAAGAAAATATGATCGACGAAGAGCAAGAAATATCAGGGGAGGGTGAAAGGAAGCAACAAATATTCCACCGAGGAACTCTGTCAGATAAAAAATTAGAAGACGAGTTGCCTACATGGAGGCTCTATGTAGATGGCTCATCTTGTACTATAGGCTGTGGGGCAGGGATCGTTTTGAACAACCCGGACGAGGTCGACATGGAATACGCCCTACGATTCCAATTCAAAGCTTCCAATAATGAGGCTGAGTATGAGGCAATGATTACAGGTCTTAATTTGGCAAAAACTATGGAGGCACAACAGGTTATTATCTTCAGCGACTCTCAGTTGATCGTAAATCAAATGTTGGGAATATATGCAGCCAAAGGAGAATTAATGATCAAGTAACATGCAGAGGTGATGGAGTTGGTATCAGAATTTATTGTTGTTTAGCTGGTCAGAATACCAAGAATGGAGAATGCGAGAGCAGACGCCCTAGCCCGACTAGCATCAGCTATTCGTACCGAGCTATAAAGAACAATCCCAATTGATGTATTGGATAGTCGAAGTATAGATGAAGATCTGATGATGAATTTATTACCCTTGATTTAGGACCATCTTGGATGGATCCCATCAGGGCATATATTGAGAAGGGAGAATTACCAATTGACAAGCTCGCAGCCAAGAAGTTGAAGTTTAAAGCTGCTCGGTATGTATTAACTAACGGTATTCTATATAGACGAGGAATTATGGCAGGTTTGCAAAGATGTGTACATCCCTCCGAGGTAAAAGAATTGATTGAAGATATCCATGAAGGGTCTTGTGGAGCCCATGTAGCAGGTCGGACGCTTTTGCAAAGGGTGATGACGCAGGGATACTACTGGCCAACGATGAGGGATGATTGTATAGCCTATGCCAAGAAATGTGACAAGTGTCAGCGTTTTTCCTCCATCCGAAGAACTCCACAAGAATTGTTGACACCCATCACTTCCCCTTGGCCATTTGCCATGTGGGGAATTGACTTGGTCGGACCACTTCCAACGGCTAGAGGAAGGTTCAAATATCTCGTTGTCGCAGTGGATTATTTTACTAAGTGGGTAGAAGCCGAGCCTCTTGTCGACATGACGTACGAGAAGGTATATTAATATGTTTGGAAAAATATCATCTGTAGATATGGTCTTCCACATGCATTCATCACCGACCATGGAACACAATTTGATAATGAGGAATTCGCTGCCTACTGCCATCAGTTCAATATTTTGAAGATCCACTCGGCACCAGGTCATCCCTAAAGCAACGGACAAACTGAAGTGACAAATAGAACACTGCTAAATGGCTTGAAGAAAATACTAAGTGATGCAAAAGCAAACTGGATCAACGAGTTACAATCAGTACTGTGGGCTTATCGTACTACTCCCCGAGCAGTAACTGAAGAATCCCCATATATGTTAGCGTTTGGAAGTGAAACTGTTATACCTGTCGAGTTGGGCCTCCCAACACACAGGGTACTGAATTTATTTCCCCCTGTCAGCGACTTAATGAGAAGACTGGATTTGGACATGCTCGAAGAAGTTAGAGAAGAAGCAGCCATCAGGAATGCTGCTTACCAATAACGAACAACTTTCTTCTACAATAAGAAGGTAAAGAAGTGTGACCTGAAAGAAGGAGACTATGTGCAAAAGAAAGTGATTCAAAAGCACAACAAACTGGAGGCAAACTGGCATGGACCATATCGAGTTACAGAAGTCGTTCGACCCGGAACTTACCGAATAACAACTTTAGAGGGGGAGGAGTTTAAGAATGCGTGGAATGTAGAACATCTGCGCAAGTATTATCAGTGATGTAAACTCTCATGTAACGTAGTTCCATCAGTATGAATAAAATGACGATATTCTGCCAAAATCTCTCATTTTATCGAAATTTTTTCGGGGAATACTAGTGCTACACACTCCTCGGCAAAACTCAGACTACTCAGCAAAATATTCCTAAAAATGCCATCTTAGGTTGGTTAGGAAACAAAAATATTCCTAAAAATGCCAACTTCTGTTGGTTAGGAAGAAAAATATTCCTGAAAATGCCAACTCGGTTTGGTTAGGAAGAAAAAATATTCCTAAAAATGCCAACTTAAGTTGGTTAGGAAATAAAATATTCCTAAAAATGCCAACTCGGTTTGGTTAGGAAGCAAAAATATTCCTAAAAATGCCAACTTCGGTTGGTTAGGAAGAAAAATATTCCTAAAAATGCCAACTCGGTTTGGTTAGGAAGCAAAAATATTCCTAAAAATGCCAACTCGGTTTGGTTAGGAAGCAAAAATATTCCTAAAAATGCCAACTTCGGTTGGTTAGGAAGAAAAATATTCCTAAAAATGCCAACTTAGGTTGGTTAGGAAACAAAATATTCCTAAAAATGCCAACTTCGGTTGGTTAGGAAGAAAAAAAAATATTTTCCAAAAGTACCGAAGTTGGTCGGGAAGAGATAAATTCACCAATTTAGGTCGGTCGAGAATAAGAGGATGTTGACTACTGTTAGTCGAAAACATTTTATTTAAACAAAGTATGAATATATGAAAGAGATCAAGTAAAATTTTTGTTACTTGTGATTTTTAATTGCTGCCAAATTGGTCGAGAAACAAAACATCACTAAATTTTGTCAGTCAAATGATCACCACGAATTCAAGCTAGTCGACAATAAGTTTTAATCAATCACAGTTGGTCGAAAAATTACATAATGTTGTTATCTTTTTAACAGATATACATACACAAATGAAAAGTGTTTTACAACTACAAGACAATGGCAAGTAAGATTGCGAACAAAAATAAATGTCTTTCATTAAATCCAAAAACAAAATACATTGAGAATGAAATGTATACTAACTATTACATCAAGATTCCTACTCTATTGGTTTCTTCCTCTCTGCTTTTGAAACAGGTTCCTCGCCAGCGGGAGGATCATCCAAAGCATAAGGGGAGTTTATGAAGTTAAGATCTTTCAGCATCCTGATGTTCATCACAAATGGTCTGTCGAGCAGGTTCTCGGGGTGAGATATCTCAGCATTAGAATGGAGATTGTAATCGCCGAGGTATTTAGAAATCAAACACCGAGGGATGGCCCAAAAAGGGATCCAGCTCATGTCAAGCTTGAATGGTGGCACTGGTAGGTCGAGCAGCCCAGGATTATGGTAATCCCACAGGTAATGGCCCTGTTCCAGCTGCAGTACACCTAAGGCATTCAACCACCCTTGTTTGTAACCCTCATTATTTGTATTTTCGATACGATCATCCAAATGGTAGAGAGCCTCATTGTAGCCAACCATCCAGAATTCTCTGGGCTGCTTGTGGAATTGATATGTCAATCATTCCAGTTGCTCATGAAGATTTTTTCCAAAGAGTTCCTTATTCTCTAAGGCAGATTTCTGGGAAGAAAGTTGCTCCTCGAGATTTATGATCTTCTTAGACATTTCAGCCAATGCCTGGTTCTTTGCCATCAATTGGAAGGCCTGATTCATACCTCTGCTCGGGTTACCATAAGGGTATGAATCCAGTGCCACTGTTCAATGTCATGCAAATTCCTATGTAAGGGGAACAATCTATTTCTACCCAATCAGGAATATTGTACTTCTTCCTAAATTCTTCTATTGATTTATTATCAAGCTTTGCGATAACATATAAGAACCCTATCTACAATTGTAGAAAAATTCAAAGAAGAGGAAAGTAAAGAAGGTGGGCGGAACTTATAAAGATTAACGAATCTCTGAGGAAAAAGAAGACATTGAGGAAGATGAACGTTGCAAAGATTAGAAAGTAAGTAAGAAGGCGCACTCAACTAAACTGATGCAAGGAACTATACCTCCGATTTAAAGCCCGATAATAATGATCACTCACGACCTCCAAGAAAGAAAATCCCTCATCATTCACAGGGACTAAAGCATTTGAAGTAGAAGCAACAGATTTCAACTGGGAGACTTCCCTTTGCAGGTTATTATTTTCTTACTCCAACAGCTCAGCTATTTGCCTGTGCTCCTCAACTTCAGTTTTCAAAGTTCTCTCTCTCACCTCATAGGCAGCAAACATTTTATCGTATCCTTTATCACCATTCAGTTACTGATATTTTTTCTTGTACCCATCGTGCAAAAGCGCAGTAGATTCCTTATATTATTGTTGAAGTTCTTTAAGAGTACCCTGGAGATCTTCAATCATATCATAGTATGCTACGTTGTTAGCTACTGCACGGTCGAGTAGGCACTTCAAATATTGGTATGCTTCAATTGTTTGCTCTGAAGCATCTTGGCCGAGGATGTCAACGATTTTTGTTGCACTCAGGTCTATGTGACCAGCTGTGAAGTACTCATTACATTGCCTCAACAACTTTGTATCATGAGCAGACAATAACTCCATTCTGGCCATAAACTAATAAAGGAAGAGAAAAGCAAGAATCAGTAAGAATGCAAACACAGTATGAAGAAAAGAATCAACAGTTTGCATAATCAAAAGTTCAAGTTTTATTACATCATAATGAAGAAGTACAAAGTCAGAGTTACATTTGATAAAGAAAAAAGAAAACATAGAGAAAGATCCGAACAACTTTACACCTTTTCCTTGTCTCCCAAAACTTTCTCAGGAGGTTGAGACGATGAGGTGTGTTGCTCGGATGGAAGAGAGAGTTGCTCGGGGAGTGCAGGAAGTTGCTCGGATGAGATAGCGAGAAGTTAAAGTTGCTCGCTGGTAGATTGAATAGCTAGGGGGTGCGAAGTTTGATCTCCCATCACCATGGAAGATTCATCAGAGGAAGCTTCATCCTCTTCTTCTTCTTCGGGAGTTAGAGGGGGGCCCGGTATGTGTCGCTGAAATAAGTCGAAATTTTCATCGACTTTCATTTCTTGCAGCGCAGCGACCCATCCATCTCTAAAGTATTTGTGGCTACCATATTCTACCTGCGACATCATGGCAGCTAAACCTTTGTTCCATCCCTTGTCCCAGTCGGCACTGAAAGACTTCTTCACAACCAACTTTCTTTTTGCCTTCTCCAAGGAAAGCTTCTCGGAAAGAAGATCCTCGACAGCCTTCAGTTTATTCTCCGCTTCTTCCTTTTGACGACCTACTTCACGAAGTCGGCCCAATTCTTCCTCATCAACCTTGAGCTTATTCTCAAGCTCTCCAGCATTTTTGAGCTTCTCGTCGAGCTCTTTATTTTTCTCTTCCAAGTCCTTTATTTTCTTCTCCAATCCTTTGGAGGCTTCAACAGCTTGGTTCCTCTCCTGCTCTGTGGAATCAAGTTTCTTCTCCCAGGCAGTCTTATCATCGTCATATTTCTGACGAGAGTCCTTCAAGGACTGGGTCAGGCCCACCAAAGTTTCCTCTACACCAGACGAGGAGCTTGAAGCTTTGATAGCTTCGTCTTTCTTCAAAATGGTATTAAAACAAGTCACCAACTGGAAAAAGAAAATAATGACAAGTCAGTACAGAGATAGATAAAACTAGGGAAAAATGAAAAGTTCAAAATAATAAGACTTACAGAGGCAATATGGCGAGCAACCAATGAGGTCACCATGTCCCGAGAAAGGTCTTCTTCAATACCTTGTATCTCGGGAATGATCCAAGTCTTCATCGAGCTCATGGCAGAGCTCGGGGCAATAAAAGTAGGAACACCGGTTCCAGTAGTTGGGGGCTGAGAGATGGTTTCAGCCAAATTGATCGAGGAGCTTTTCTTCAGCTTCCTCGGAGGAACATGAATAGTCTCGACTAACGACGTAGTCTTAGTTGGAGATATAACAATCACTTCACTTGGAGCAACAGCCTTGCTCGGAGCCACTGGGGGCTTCTCGGCAACCTTCGCAGGAGCATCCGGAGGAGGCACATCAATTTTCTTTGTCCCTTCTTCTGGGACATCATGTTTACTTTTATTTGCCTCTCCAGTAACAAAGGCAGGTTTCTCGAAGAGAGTACGAGGTCTTTTTTTCTTCATCCTTTCACTTAAAGGGATGTGTGACTCAGTCGAAGAACTCGAAGAAGCTGGTACTGGTTCTACTTCACTTATCACCGAACGAGAAGTAAAAGATGTAGTATAACTCTTATACTGCAGCAGATACGAAGCTGATCTTATATGCTCGTCGGCAACAGTCTGATGCAAGCTCCAGATAAGTTTTAAGTGCTTTAAGTTAACTTCTGTCTCTTTTGGAGACTTTCTTTTGCTGTCAACTGCAAATAAATGAACATGAAAATATCAGTGACACCTTTTATCAAAATGCAAAGAAAGCATAGTTTCAAAAATAAAATAAAATTAAAATAACCTATCCCATTACCATAGGGAGGGCATCTGGGACCCTGATACACTTCATCTCCAGTTAAAGGAGCATGTTGCCAATTTTTTATAACAACCCCGTGCTCAAAAGTAGTCCCTATTGGCATCTGGGAGATTGACCACTAAAGCCCTATTTAAAAATCTAGTTTTTAAATAAAAAGTATTATCACCAACAACCCATCTATAACAAAACATAATTTCTGGAATTCCTATGCGAGTTCCATGAATTTGATTTAGTCTATGAACCCCATTAACTATTCTCCATGTATTAGGGGCTATTCTTGCAGGAACAACGTCAAAATATTGACATAATTCCAGACATAAAGTATTTGGCGGAAAGGAAAATCCACATTCAGCAACAAAAAGACTGGGGAACCAATTTCCCTCAGCCAAACGAAAATAATCTGAAGGTTCAGAAAGTTCCTCCAGAACAACCCAAGAAGGGATGGAAAAAACATAGCGAAATTTATCAAGAGATTCAACAAGGTAAACCGTGATGAATAAAGGAAATGAAGAAGAAGGAAGAAGATATTACAGAAAAAGAGTGGATCTGTTGACAACGAATGATGAAAAGGATGAACGCACAAGAGAGCAAGACAATGGAAAACTCAAAGATACAAATTTGAAAAAGTAGAAGACGATGGGATTGTCTGTGACGCTTAAATACCTTACCTTGGGAAATGGTAAAGTTAATGATTACAAAAAGAAACGATTACGCTACCGGCGGCTAAAGGGACAAAAAGTGCGCGGAGATCGAGGCGATTATAAAAATTCAAAAGGTTTGATTCTACGAATTTGGAAGAAAAAATAAATACAAAGGAAACACTCCTAAAAATCAGGAAGACCATTTAAAACCGCCATATTTCGAGAAAGAATATTCCACACTCCTCAAATTTCGAACTGTGAAACATTGGGGGCTTCTGTTGATACCAAATTTAACCTGCTGACATGGCTCAATTAAGTCAAGACACGTGGCAATCTGCATGGCAACAACAACATTTCCGAACAGCACTTTGATTTCGAGGAACCATACTACAACGAAGAACTCTGCTTCCCCGACTAACTCAATCGCTCCGACCTACAAGAGTCCTCCAAGGAACTGTAACAACCCGCGTAATTTTTGGATTATTTTAATTAATTTTTGGAAAATGGAGGAAAATAAAGTTTTTGATAAAATTATTTTTATTGCTCAAATATGTTGGTTTTTATTTTTAAAGGCGATAATTTCAAACGGTTTCGAAAACGGAGTTAAAACGAATTTTAAAATGATTTTTAAATATTTTTAACTCTTGGAGTTGTTTCGACTTCCAACTCTTCATTTCTTTGCCTTATATAAAGGAGTCTTTTGGATTTCAACTCTTCATTTCTTTGCATTATAAAAGGGAGTCATGGGCAACCCTTTTAACATATTTTTGGCACAAATTTTGGCAGCAAATATATTTTATATTCCTCTTCTTTTTAATTATACTTTGGCCCTTGAGATTTGTGAGTTCCAACCTTAGATTAGAGGTGTTCTTGGAGCTATTTTGTTGGAGGTTCTTGGAGGAGATTTTGTAGATCTTTTGTGTTGATCTTGAGGATGTGATCGTTGGTTTCTCATCATGGTTTGAGGTATGGGGTTTTACACAATATGCTCCTTAAATCTCGCGAGTGTCATTCTCTTTGATTTCTTATTAATTGAACTCATATTTGACTTGTTAAATTCATTGAAATCTGGAAAATAATTGTTGAAATTATTTTGATTCATGTGGTATCATTATATTGTTGATGAGCACGTTGTCATGAGATTTTAATATGGCACGGATGTTGGGCACCCACCAAAACTCCTGTTTCCCGGGCTATGGCTTGATAAAGTATATACGGATGTGGTGAGACCTGGTGACCTAGTTAAAGTGTTGTTGAGAAATTTATTGATAAAATGCTATTGAGATTTGCATTTGATTTGAATATTCGTACTCGTGTTGTTACGCTTTATTCATCGCTAAAATATATTTGTTGAGCATCTTTCCTGTCGTATTGTGTACTCCCCCATACTTTCTTTTAGTGGCAGGTTAGTGCGAATTTTGGGGCGCTATGGAGATTGATTTTAGCGAGGATTATTTGGGAAAGATTTGTATTATTTTGATGTATAGAGCTTTGGAGATTTGTATTTTTATTCGAGTTAGATAGTTGTATTTATTCGAGAGACTTGTTGTAATTGAAGAGATTGAGATTAGTGGATTTATATTATTGTGGGTTTATTTAGATGCTCTATACCTTGTCACTTGTGGATTTAGATTTATTTTATCGATAGTGGCGCTCCGTTCGCTCTCCCCGGGCGGGCGGGGTGTTACAAATGGTATCAGAGCTTAGGTATACGTCAACCCTCGGGGCTTGGGTTTTGGGTTCATTGCGTGGTTAGCAATTTTTGGAGATTGAAAATTTTATGTGATATTCGTGTTAGGCATCTAGATTAGATGTGAGGAAATTATTTTTGGAGACGAAATTATTTTTGGAGTTAGTATAATGGCCTGATTTTTTTGAGAGTTAGGCATTCGGCGAATTTCGAGGGCGAAATTCCATTGTTAGTGGGGAAGTGTAACAACCCGCGTAATTTTTGGGTTATTTTAATTAATTTTTGGAAAATGGAGGAAAATAAAGTTTTTGATAAAATTATTTTTATTGCTCAAATATGTTGGTTATTATTTTTAAAGGCGAGAATTTCAAACGGTTTCGAAAACGGAGTTAAAACGGATTTTAAAATGATTTTTAAATATTTTTAACTCTTGGAGTTGTTTCGACTTCCAACTCTTCATTTCTTTGCCTTATATAAAGGAGTCTTTTGGATTCCAACTCTTCATTTCTTTGCATTATAAAAGGGAGTCGTGGGCAACCCTTTTAACATATTTTTGGCACAAATTTTGGCAGCAAATATATTTTATATTCCTCTTCTTTTTAATTATACTTTGGCCCTTGAGATTTGTGAGTTCCAACCTTAGATTAGAGGTGTTCTTGGGGCTATTTTGTTGGAGGTTCTTGGAGGAGATTTTGTAGATCTTTTGTGTTGATCTTGAGAATGTGATCGTTGGTTTCTCATCATGGTTTGAGGTATGGGGTTTTACACAATATGCTCCTTAAATCTCACGAGTGTCATTCTCTTTGATTTCTTATTAATTGAACTCATATTTGACTTGTTAAATTCATTGAAATCTGGAAAATAATTGTTGAAATTATTTTAATTCATGTGGTATCATTATATTGTTGATGAGCACGTTGTCATGAGATTTTAATATGGCACGGATGTTGGGCACCCGTCAAAACTCCTGTTTCCCGGGCTATGGCTTGATAAAGTATATACGGATGTGGTGAGACCTGGTGACCTAGTTAAAGTGTTGTTGAGAAATTTATTGATAAAATGCTATTGAGATTTGCATTTGATTTGAATATTCGTACTCGTGTTGTTACGCTTTATTCATCGCTAAAATATATTTGTTGAGCATCTTTCCTGTCGTATTGTGTACTCCCCCATATTTTCTTTTAGTGGCAGGTTAGTGCGAATTTTGGGGCGCTATGGAGATTGATTTTAGCGAGGATTATTTGGGAAAGATTTGTATTATTTTGATGTATAGAGCTTTCGAGATTTGTATTTTTATTCGAGTTAGATAGTTGTATTTATTCGAGAGACTTGTTGTAATTGAAGAGATTGAGATTAGTGGTTTTATATTATTGTGGGTTTATTTAGATGCTCTATACATTGCCATTTATGGATTTAGATTTATTTTATCGCATTAGCGCTCTGTTCGCTCTTCCCGGGCGGGCGGGGTGTTACAGGAACTTCAATACACCGAGCAGCTTAGGCGATCCGAGCTGCACATCGAATTGAGCATTAATTGCAGGATAACCAACAAATCGAATGCTCATTTAATGCTTATCATTATCATACAGATGTATACGCCTAAGGGGCATTAATGAATTACCCTTTCACATGTACATCCTAAGGGCTATAAATACATTGTATCATCCTCATTGTAGAGGGACCGGAATTTCTTGACTAAACCTGTAATCGAGAATTCCCAAACAAGTCAGCAATAACAGAAACAGTGGACGTAGGCTATTTTTATAAGGCTGAACCACTTTAAAATTTCTTTGTCTCATTTAATTTCATCTGTGATTAAATAATTAGATACAATCTAATTTTTTACATCAACATCATACTTATCTTATGTGATATGAATAATGTGTTATTAGTATATCTAATGTTAAATGATTATAGTCAGTATAATTCTACTTTCATAAATCATGAAATGTCGAATTATTAACAAACACAAGATTTGGTTATTTTCGATAGAGATGATCCTGTTTAAGACTAGTTTTGACCCTTGTAACATTACAATTGACTTGAGGTGAAAACTACATAGTTGTATACATGTGAGTTAGGATTATAACACAATAAACGGTGCATCAAACGGATGTTCGAGTGAGAAGTTAGGCCGAAATTACGAACAAGAGGAAAACCTGTCAATTCCCTTAAGTGCTAAATTGTCTTTTATTAAACCAAATGTTTTAATTTGATTGGATGGATTGGGAGGCAGCCTTGGCCGACTTAAAACTCTCCCTTAACCTTATTTATTCAGTATATAAGTCCCTAGGTTCAGTTTGAGGTGTTATTTGCTTGAGGAAAAAGAGGTAGAAGTTAAGGAAGAAAGGGTTACAAGGAAAATCTAGGAAAACAATTCCAAGAAAATCCTTAAGGTGTTTCCAAGGTAATATTATGTGTTGATATTGTTTTAATCTTCTATTATACTTACTTTAAAGTAAAAATATCGTGAAGTATTGATTCAAATTCCATCCTCCTTTGTGATAATATGTATTGGTTCATATGTGAGATAAGTGGTATTATAGGTCATATTGCTTTGTATTGAAACCCTTTGTATTCAGAACTTGCATATCTCTTTGTGTACTTACTGGAATTCATAAATTCTAATTTGATATGAAAATAGACTCATATATTCATATCATATCCGAAAATTAGAATTTAACTCCTTATGGTTAGGCTTTAGTGATGGTAGCAAGTTGGTATATAGTTGCTGTTTGTATATTTCATTTCGGTATGCCCTGAGTTTAGTCAATCTTTTGAGATAGCAAATGAAGTCCAAATATTATGAAACTTTAATTCTGCACTATTCAGTATGTCTACTGAAAGTGTGTTGAAAATCATGGAAAGTTATAGTGTAGAAAAATTATGAAAATTCTTGGAAATCGAAGGAACAATAGAGGAGTTAGTAGGGAAGATTTCTTGTGTTGTAAAGAAATGGACATAACTTTCCCTAGGAAGCTTGAAAAATTACACCGTCACTTGTAATGGAAAGTATATTCAGATATGTTTTCAGATTGATAAGCTTGGACACCTGTATATGTACTATTTATGAATATGCGATGGTTAAGTATGGAGGACAATAATTTGAGGTCATATGGGATACTCCAAGAAAGAATGTTTTTATCTGCTCTTCCCAAGGATATTTTGAGTACATGTTTCATGTGTATATACATTGAGAAGTATGCTTTAATAGTTACTTGGTTTTAGTTGTAAATTTTTTATGAGGTATGTTCTACGATTGAATGTTCATAACTCTATCAACATATATACCATTGTTTCGACTTTACTCATGTTTCTTGGGATTCTATTTAAGTGGAATCATATTGTGGTTGTGTAGTCAGTGAAAGTACATAATTATATTAAGATAATACTTATGATAGAGATTCAGTACTGATTTAGTTGGATTAACAGGTGTAAGGGCAAATCAACCAAGTTCAGCTCCACCAGAGGGAAACGTGAATACATAGTTGACAACACAAGGTGAGTGTACTTACTGAGTTGATTTGGGATATGATGTGTATGTATTATATATTGAGATGATATGGCTTATTAAAAGTCATGAGATGTTGAGATGTTATGGCTTATTAAAAGCCAAGAGATGTTGAGATGTTATGGCTTATTAAAAGTCGAGATATGTTGAGTTGCTATGCAATTCAGGAGATGTTAGGTTATTAAAATCTATGGATATGATTATTTCCTACGGGCAACAGATGTGGGGTTTATTAACTCCGGATATGTATATGGCCTAATTTGGCACAAAGATGTATATATTGTTATGTTGAGATGTTAATATAGTACTTTTACTATAGATAGCTGTAGTACATTCACTGAGTTTTTAAACTCATAGTTTTATATGTTTACATTTTGAGGTCTTCCAGCTGCCACTGCCAGGTCTAGGAGGTTGAGTAAATAGAAGTAGGGTCTTGTTAGTTTGTTTTATGCACTGTACTATTTATAAGTAAGTTAAATGATATGTGAGTTCTGTTGAAATTATGTCTTCTTAAAACGATTGAATTTTTAGTATTCCGCATTTTAACCTTGAAGTTGTTTCAATATGTATTACTAAAATAATAAATAAATTATAATTGTGGTTTGTAAACTATTTAGTTAAATATATCCTAATGGGGTTGGGGGTGACAGAGATATTGTTGCCAACCTCCTCCGAAATCAAGGATACACATGCGCAACATAACCTCGAGCATCTGATTAGTGCGCTCAGTCTGCCCATCGATCTGTGGGTGGTATGCCGTACTCAATCGCGACTCGATACCCATAGCCTCCTGAAAGCTCTCCCAAATACGAGATATAAACGTCTTGTCTCTATCCGACATGATGTTAAGAGGCACACCATGCAATCTTACTATCTCTGCGATAAATAGCTTAGCATACTGTCCCGCTGTATAGTCTGTCCTGACGGGTAAAAAGTGGGCTAATTTCGTCAATCGATCTATAATAACCCATATAGAATCGTGCCCCCTCTGCGAAGTGGGTAACCCTGTGATAAAATCCATGAAAATGCCTTCCCATTTCCACGTAGTAATCTCCAACGGCTAAAGCAAACCTGGTGGTCTCTGATGGTCTACTTTCACTAACTGGCAAGTGGTACACTTGGATACGAACTCTGTGATATCCTTTTTCATCCCTCTCCACCAATACCGCTGCCTCATATCCTGGTACATTTTGTCCCCACCAGGATGTACCTCAAATCGGGACCCATGCGACTCCGTCATCACTGCATGTCGAAGGTCCTCCCCTTCTGGAACAATGAGTCTCCCATTGAAGCGCAAACCGCCCTCTGAGCTCACTGAATAAGACTCGGTCCCATCGACTAAAAGCTGCCTAATTCGATCTTGACAGAACGAATCCGCTGCCTGTGCCTGTACTACTCGCGTAACAATCTGAGGCGTAATTATCATTGTAGACATAAATGATTGGGCCACGGTATCCTGATGTCCTAATTCCTTCCATTTCACCTTCCACACCTCGACTGTGTTATCTACCGGCCTACAGCTCAATGCATCAACAACTACATTAGCCTTCCCCGGGTGATAGTGTATCTCAAACTGGTAATCTTTTACAAACTCAAGCCACCTGTGTTGATGCATATTCAACTCTTTCTGCGTGAACAAGTACTGCAGTGACTTGTGGTCTGTAAATAAGCGAAATTGTTCCGCCAATAAGTAATGCCTCCAAATTCAAAGCGCAAACACGACTACTGCCAGCTCTAAGTCGTGGGTGGGGTAATTCTTCTCGTGAGGCTTAAGCTTCCGGAAAGCAAAAGCTATGGCCTGCTCCTCTTGCTGGAGTACTCCCCCAAGCCCTTGTAGGGATGCATCAGTATAAACCAGGTATTCTACTTCCGCCCTGGAAAGTGCTAGTATGGGTGCAGAAGTCAACTTATCCTTCAGCTCATCGAACGCCAAGTGACATGCATTATCCCAAACAAATGGCACGCCCTTACGAGTCAGATTTGTCATCGGACCCGCAATCTTCGAGAATACTCGAATAAACCGTCTATAGTATCTGACTAATCCCAAAAAACTCCGCACCTCCATCGGTGTCGTGGGCTGTCCCCATTCTCTCACCGCTGACACCTTACTAGGGTCCACAGATATACCTTTCTCTGATACAATGTGTCCCAAGAACTGTACCTCTCGCTGCCAAAATTCACACTTCTCATACTTGGCATACAACTCATGCTCTCGTAAGGTCTGCAAAACCATACGTAAGTGTTTGGCATATTCCTCCTTGGTTTGGGAATAAATCAGGATGTCATCTATGAAGACAATGACAAATTGATCTAAGAACTCTCTGAATACTCTGTTCATCAAGTCCATAAATACTGGTGGGGCATTGGTTAGCCCAAATGGAATAACCCTGAACTCATACGACCCATACCTCGTTAGAAAAGAAGTCTTAGCCACATCCTACTCCCTGATGCGTAGCTGATGGTACCCGAATCTCAAGTCTATCTTCGAGAAGTGGGCCGCTCCTCTCAGCTGGTCAAACAAGTCATCGATGCGAGGAAACGGATACTCATTCCGTATCGTGACTTTATTAAGCTCCTGATAATCAATACAAAGTCGTAGGGACCCATCCCGCTTCTTCACAAATAGAACTGGGGCACCCTAAGGTGAGGTACTCCTACGGATGAAGCCTTATCCCAACAGTTGTTCTATCTGATCCCGTAATTTCCTCATCTCTGCCGGAGCCATACGGTAAGGCGCACGTGCTATCGGACGAGTGCCCAGTGTTAAGTTTATCACAAACTCGATCTCCCTACTCGGAGGTAACCCCGGTGTATCCTGAAATACATCAGTAAACTCGCAGACACCGGAATTGAATCGAGTGGAACCATTACTGCAGAGGTTTCATCCTCTATATAAAGCAAGTGGGTGGATGACCCTCCCTCAGAATGAGGCATCGCCACTAAGAACATCTCCTGGCCCGGAATGGAGAACACGTTACTCCTACTGAAGCAATCAATCATGGCCCTATACTCGACTAGCCAATCCATGCCAATAATGGCGTCGTACTCAGATATATCTAACACTAGCATATCAGCCGGTAAAATCAAACTGCCAATCTCTATGCATACTCCCCAGCATATGAAGAAGATCATCGACCCATTACCTAACGGTGAGTCTACACATGTCATTGTACTCTCTGCCGTACCTAACAACCCAGTGGCCCGTACAAAACTAGTGGCTATAAAGGAGTGTGATGCCCCCGTGTCAAATAAGATACGACCCAAAGTACCATGATAGAAAACTTACCCTCCACTGCGGGTGGTGCCTGCAGAACTGCGGCCCGGTGGACGTTATAGATACGTCCATACTGCAACTTCCCCTGCTGCATCGAAATTGCGGGCAAAGCTGGAACTAGAGCTGGTGCTAGTAGGGCGAAGGGAAAAATGAGGTCTTTGGGGCTCCTGGTGAGCACCCTGCTGCCGAGGAACTTTGTCCTTATTGGGGCACTCCTGTTTCTTATGGCCAGTCTTTCCACAAGTATAACATTTACCGATGAAGTTTCCTCCCCTCTGTCCCTGATAGCCTCGGCCCTGCTGGCCGTTACCACCCCTACCTTGGCCCTGCTGTTGGCCCTGTTATTGGCCTTGTGGATGGCTCTAGTGGCCTTGCCTCCAACCCCCATGACCATGCCTGAAACCTTCAGAACGAAACCTCTTAGCAGACTCCACCTGTTCGTAACCCTGCCTCTGACTCTGCTCAACTGGTACCTTACTGGCACTACCTCCCCCTGTCTTACCCATCTAGCTGGGCTCTCCCCCTAGCTTGCTTCCCTTAGCATGGAAGCAGTTGTCCTGACAATGCAATAAGGTTGCATTCAGAACGTCGGTATATGACTGTAGGGAAAGGTTACCCAATAGATGTTGGCGTATCCTCCATGTCAAGCCATCCATGAACATCTGAATGCGCTTCTCCTCAGTAGGCACCTCATCCGGTACCATGTTTGTCAATCGGGTGAACTCCTCCTCATATTCCGCAACTGTTCTCCCTTCCTGGGTGAGGTCTAAGAGTTTTCGCCTCATCTCAGTCTTGACGGTGGAAGAAAAGTACTTGAGGTCGAACCGCACCCAGAAATCACTGATCGTTATCAAATCTCGCTCCTCGATAGTAGTAGTGGACTCCCACCACTGTAAGGCTGCCCTTTTCAGCTTGAAGGTAGACAAAACTTGCCTCTGAACCTCCGTGCACTCATACATACGAAGGTATCGTTGTATGTCCTTCTTCCACTGATTAGCAATAACCACATCTGAACAGCCCATGAACTCTGGGGTACATTCCCTCTGAAAGGAATCTCTCACTCTTTCCCATGCAGTGGGAAACGGATGCACTGGTACTGGTGCCACTGCTTGAACCTGGGGTGGGGCCTGCTGCACCACCGCTAAGGCTGCGTTCACCGCTTGTGCAACTATCGCGGTAACCTCCGCTTCATTCATTGTCCCCTGAGCATGCCCTGCCGGCTGCTTTGGCTGGGGCTGTCTGTCTCTTAGTGAACGTCGAGGAGGCATCTGAGACGAGAAATAATTTTATTAGTCCACAGTTATTACTAAATCTCGAATAGCTGAAGATGGAATCGCAACAATTATTATCACAACAGTCCTAAAAATAGGGCTCTATATCAAAGGACGTAAAGCTGAAAACATAGTAAGCCGTACAGATCCTAAAGGACTCTAGAACCTGATGCTCTGATACCACCTGTGACACCCCGCCCAATTTAATATAGGTTGATCGGTCCTTTACCAAATTTTAAAACAGGATATACGGTTGGTTCATTCTTAGCATCACTGTCGAAAACAACATACTCCATATAAATCACCTAATATAATTAAGCTAAGTGTCAAAACCTCTTTTTTTTTCTTTTTAATAAAACCATTTAATCACAACAGTCTAAATATAAATTATAAACCATTCACCATGCATAGGAACATTAAGTACTGAACAAGAATTAAATACGAAATTAGATAAGACCGGGTAAAATCTCCCAGTTCAAAACTCCAAACCATCAAATAAACTAAATACAAAATCTCTGATAAAAACTAGAAGCGGGCGACACATGCCCTAAATAAGAAGTCTAAGAGAAAATGAATGAAAAGAATAAATTGCGTCTACTGCAAGGACCTGCAGCTCCCACAACATCTGCAACACGTCTAAGAATCCAATCTCTAATTCTGGTACCCAGCGACTGAGCACTTGGAATAATATATATATAGCAAAAGAGATAAGATATGCAATAAACGAGTCAGGGCCCGAGGTTTTAAAAATAATTTAGCAAGTATTTAAAACTGGTTTTTAAACAAGTTTTATACGCATGTTAGTTATCGAATTCACACATGAGCTTCTCACCTCTCCTCTGTTGTACACGTCTAACGTACATCTAATTTCCCCCTAGTTATTCCCCCCAGTCTAACTAATCTGAATTTCATCCTAATAGTATTTATTCTCACCATTAGTATACTCGTATCGCCCATACAATACGTTTTCAAATTAGCTATGTCGAACGGCTAACTAATGTATTTCTCATTTACGTAATAAATCTATTATACTCTTAAGATCTATTTTATAGATTAACATTTTCATCTCTACTAACTCAACACAGTAGATTGATTCACATACTTACGTACATATATACATATAGCCACATCTGCCCTATATATATATAGGGAAAGGATCATGTGAGGTCCCAGTTTGAGAATCCCGAATGAGGACCATTTTTTTAAAATAGTAAAAAAAATATTTTTGGGCAGATTTTTTTTATGACTTTTAAACATTTCAATAAGACCATAAAAAAATAATCAGCACAAAATGATTTTTTTGCTATTTTAAAAAAATCAGTCAACCTTTGTCAGTTTTTGAGTTGTTTTTAAGTTGTTAAAAACTGACAAAGTTTGACCGATTTTTTTAAAATAGTAAAAAAATTCATTTTGACCTGATTTTTTTATATGGCCCTACTGAAATGTTTAAAAACTATATAAAAAAATTAGGTCAAAAATTTTTTTTGTACTATTTTATCAAAATTGGTCCGCGCCAGCGGTATGCAAATAGAGGTCCTCATGAGATCCTCTCTCTCTCTCTCTCTCTCTCTCTATATATATATATATATATATATATACTAATACTGCACCTCCGGGCTAAGACCCATTAGCGCACCTAACCATAGTACTGTACCTCCGGGTTATCACCCATTAGTACACCTTATGATAACATTCTTGTACCCCCGGGTTATCACCCATTAGTACACTTAATAATAAGATTTTAGCACTCCCGGGTTATCACCCATTAGTGCTACTAATAAAAATATCACATAATAAGCATACACACATCCTATTATAATTTATAGGTATTTCTCCAACCTACACATACCTCATACGTATTTTAATCTCAACACTACGTATAGTATGAACATTTAGATTACTATCCCTCTCGTAATATCTAAGGTACATTCTCTCTATACCGAAATAATTAAAGTATTTAGCCGCGCATACTTTTCCCGAAATTCTGCCTTATTTAAGTTTATTATCTGGTAATTTATCTCACTCCCATAAATCGATAAACTCAAAACTGGACTCTAAGAAAATTCCAAAAATTTCACTCTGTCGCGCGAACCAGATGGCATGTCGTTCGAACAACTGCCACGTGTCGCTTCGGCGACTTTGCGCGAGATGCCATCTCGCTCGAATGACCTCAAGCGACTTCGAGCGAGATTTAACTATTCGTCTTCCTGCCCAGATTTTTAGCGTTTTTCACCAGTTTTGAACCTAAAAGCCTCTAAGATTCAATTCCCAACACCTCATCATCAATACTCAACAACCTATAACAGATTATAAATCATTTCTAACATCTTAGGAGCCTTAATTCGTCAATAATCATCATAATTATACAAAACCCCCAATTTAATTAACATGAACCCTAGTTCTTCAATTTCTTATCCAAGAATACATGTTTCCCAGATTCGTCCTTCACATATGTTCATCCAAACGGGATTTCTATTCTACATACATAGAGGGTCTCAATTAAATAAATTTGATATTCAATTTATACCTTCTAATTCCCAAATTATCATTACTTTTATGAACCAAAACATATGTATAACATTTTTATACTAACGTGGGTGTAATAAATGCTAAGATATAACAAGTAGTAAACACTTGCCTCGAATTAGTCGTCTGATTTCTTGATGTTATTGGTATGGGTATGCTCCCCTTGTCCCGATCTACACGGTGGTGGTGGTGGTGGTTGTGCAAGGTGATTTTATCTTGGCCATTTTCTCTTGGAATTAGCTATCTCTCACACCTCTTATAGTCGTTCTTAACTTCCTGTAACTTTTTAACCCTAATGGACTTTCCTTGGTTGATATAATTACTCTTAACTTTCGTCCACTAATTTAGCCCAAAAATACAATTTACCATAATGCCCTCTCGGGGTGCCGATTAGGCCTAAAATTGCCCCCGGACTCAAACTAAACACCCGGGTATACTATTTTGACTATCTTGACCCTTCCGGACTCAACGGTGCACTCGAAATGACCATACGAGTTAATAAAAATAATTAATATATTTATTTCATTAATTAGTCCATATTACATATTACATATTACATATTACATATTTCATTAATTAATATATTTAATTTACTAAATTGTCGTATTATTCTCTCTCGACAATTTATCAAAGTGTATAGTTCCATATTACACATTTCACAGTAATATTAAATCAATAAGTATTAACCCTTGGCACGCTAGTTTATATTTATTTTATTAAATCCGGATTAATTAACAATTTAATTTTCACATTTAAATTTAATTAATCCCCTCTGTAATAATTAATTCCATAATTATTTAAATCATAAAAAATATGGGGTATTACAAGGTGTATAACACGTGTAGGATAAATACAGGCTCCTAGGCGCGCATTTGAGATGTTTAATAAATTCCATTTGCATCCTCAATACTTTGTGCCGATTTGAGAATAAGTTCAATAGTTTTTTAAGGGAATTATGAATATTACCAATTAAGCCCAAAAACTATTTAAATCAATTTTAAATGGTTAAAAAATTATCCAAAATTATATAAAATAATTTTAAGCACACTAAATGCATAGATGCAGTCTTGGTAGTACATTGTTAAAGAGAGACTCATTCAAACTATAAAAACATTTTGTCTTTATATCCAAACTAGAAAAAAGCTCCTATATGGCACCGACTCAAATTTGTCAACCATATAGTGTGTTTCAATCTCCCCATTTGGATACTAGAGACAAAATTTTCTTGAGTACATTGGTACCCGTAGGCCAATAAATATCGTAAATTCCAATACATAAGAGCTATTCTACTCAATCTCATCCTATAACCGAAAATAAGATAAAACAAAAAAATTACACAACTTAGCAAGTTCTCTAATGAAGTGATGTCTAATTTTAATATGCTTAGTGCGTGAGTGCTGAATAAGTTTCTTAGATATGTTTATAACACTTTGATTATCACAAATAGTGTAAGTTTGTCTTCCTTAATGTTATAATCACACAACATTCGTTTAATCCATAACAATTGAGCACAACAGCTACCAGCTGCGATATACTCAAATTCAGCAGTATACAAAGTTATAGAGTTTTGTTTCTTACTACTCCTCCCAACTAAATTATTTCCTACATAGTAACAGGCACTAGACGTATTTTTACTATCATATGATCATCCTTCCCAGTCAGCGTCTGTGTAACCAACTATAATACTTGTAGTGTCTTTTGTATACCAAAAGCCACAATTAAGTGTGCCCTTAACATATTTTATGATTTTTTTAACACACAATAAATAACATTATTTAGGTGATCATTGATAGCGTGCACAAACACATACATCAAAAGAAATATCAGGTATGGATGCAATAAGGTATAACAAACTCCCTATCATGCTTCTATGCAGAGTAGGATCTATATTTTTTCCACGTTCATCTGTAGATATCTTAATGGTAGTGCTCATGGGTGTTCGTGAGGTTTTAGCATTATCAAGATCAAACTTTTTAACTAACTCAGTAGCATATTTAGTTTGAGATAAACCAAGAAAATATTGCAACTCCCCTATTAAGGACATCTGAAATTCCCCATTGATGATACTGGAAAAGTCCTTAACTTGTTCAAGGGAGGTGGAACAAAAAATGATATCATCCACAAGACTACTCCCTTCGTTCAATTTACTATTATTTAGATTTCTCTCTGCATTCTGTCTTCTCATGGAATCGAATTAGTGATGACATTTAATTGGATGACTAAATTGAAGAGTCCTTCTACGTTAATAACAGTGACGTATTGTACTAGTATTGACTCGTGTCCGGGGTCCACACATGCCTCACAATAGTGAAATTCGAATATGAGTCAATACCTGTACAACACGTCACTGTATCGCACCAACTATATCAAATTTCTATTTCGAACAAAAATTATTGCTAAATTGAAACTCCTTACCAAGTTCATCGGGTAAAAGCATATTTAATTTTGGGATTACTCGATCCAAAAAGAGAGGATCAACTTTAGGAAGTTATATTATATTAAATTGTTACATTTTGTAGACAAATCATGTCGTCATCAATTTGCGTGCCCTATCCCCCCCCCCCCCCCCCCCCCCCCCCCCCCGGTGTCTACCACCTATATAAAACTCCCGGGGATTCAACATCATCAGAAAAAACCTACACGAAACCTCGAAGAGAATCACCCCAGCTATCGTATCACTCAAAATTCCTTCATCTGATACCATGGAGGTCATTGACATAAGTGGTAAAGCTATTTTTATCGCCAAAGACTGGATGGATACTGAGAAAGCTACCGGTGTTTTACAGGTATTTGATATTGACTCTCTCTTGTTTGAGTCTGATGCAACGGCTTTCAAATTCTCAAATTCATATGATGCTCAAAGATGTCTAGATGTTATGACGAAGTTCCCAAGTGCTACCGGCTGCAATGGACATCATTTGACGAAAGATAAAAATGATACATACGTGATTGTAAGTCCTACACTCAGATCATGGGGGGAGAATTGGTTGTCAAACCCTGAAGTTGATAAGTTTTGGTTGAATAAAGGTGGGAACTCATGGCTCGGAATGAGTGAAGAATTTTGTGAAACTTTTAGGTATAATTTACATTCTTTCCTTTTTGTGTCTTATTTAATTTAGAGTAAAATACACTAAGGGCGTGTTTGGGAACCCGAATAAAATTGGAAGTTTTCGGTTCAAATTTCAAAACTTATGAACGGAAATTTTTTCAATTCCAATTCCAAACCGTGAGATTGAGGTCCCAAACACACCACAAGGGTGTGTTCAGGAACCCCAAGAATTAGAATTGAAAAATTTTGAGTTCAAATCATGAAAATTTTGAAATTGAAAAATTTTCGACATGGAATTGGGGTTCCCAAAAGCACCCTAAGGTCTTTTGAGAATCCCAATTCCATGCTTTGGAAATGAAATTGGAAAATTTTCACTTCAAAAATATCAAAATTTTGAACCGAGGGTGCGTTTGATTGCAAATATGGAAAATGCGTGAAAAATAGTTCATTTGGATGAGAAGTTGAAAATGATTGAAAAAATATACGAGTTTTTGGTCTTACTTTTTCTATTTTTCATAGAAACCAATTATTTGATGGGTAGATAAAAAATATTTTCCATTAAAAACGAAGTTTGAGATGGAGCACTTGTTATGTGAATGAATGTTATTCTTATATGAAGTATTCGCAATCAAAGAAGTACAAAGACAAAACATGAGTCAAAACAACTATTTTTCATAGTAAAATTTTCATGTCAATTAAACACCCCCTAAATTTTTTCCAATTCCAATCACAAAACACTCTAATAGTCCCTAAACTAAAAATCGTGTCAATTTTGTACCTAAAATACTATTTTAGTCCCTTAACTATACATGTTTCAACTAAGTCCCTAAATCATAATGAGTGTTTAAACTAAGTCCTTTGCACAAATTTAAAAAAAAATCATAAATAATTACTTGGTCACATTATATCCGCATAATATTATACTATAAACATGACTATACTTGTTTCAACCCTATAATCATATATTTATTGGTTTTGTATCAAGCTAAAAGGACACAAACTTGACTCTGATACCGATTTAGAAACAACAATAGATTTTACAGAATAGTATTATCGGAATATAATGTGACCAAGTAATAATTTATGACATTTTTTAAATTTTTTACGAGGGACTGAGTTGAAACACTTATTATAATTTAGGGACTTAGTTGAAACATGTATAGTTAAGGGACTAAATTGACACTATTTTTAGTTTAGGGACTATTTAAAAACTCGAGTGATAGTTTAGGGACTATTAGTGTATTTTATTCTTTAATTTATCTTAAATATTTATTTACATCAATTTCTATTTTTCAGGGAAATTCTTCAATTTCTGAAAAAGATTCATGACGAGAATTATTACCATGGGAATCTCAGGGATGGAATTTTTTTGGGGAATTTCACTTCCAAGCCTGTTTTCACTAACTTTAAGGTTTGTCCTAAGGCTAAAACGGTAGCCGAAGGAATTGCAGAGGACTTTCGTAGTTTCGCGAAATTGGTTGAAGAAGTTATATCTATGAATCCGCTGGCAAAGAAATTGTCAGCTGTAGCTCCCAAGGAGCTCGATAATTTTAGGGTTCTTATACAATCGATGCCCATGTATATGAATGATATTGAGTAAGAGGATTTCCTTTTTTTCATTGTTTATTGATCAGGGTTAGACTCCTTAACTTCTTAATGTTCATAATATGGGCACCCTATTTTGTATTGTTTAACAACTTCACTTCAACTGCCTAATAAGTTTCAACTCTCAATAAGTTTCTTAAAGTTGAAAGTTATGGAGATCTTAATAATACCCTTTTGTCAACATAATTATCTATAACCAACATTACGTAAGGAGCAATCCTCAAGTACTAATTCTTTTAAAATTATAAAAAATAAATATTTTGAATTGATTTTTTGAACTATTAACCCCCCCCCCCCAAAAAAAAGAAAAAAGAAAAAATCAACTCAAAATATTTGTTTACTATTTATAAAATATCAGTCAGTATATGACTGTTTTAGCTGCTTAAAATAGTCCAATGTCGATTTTTTTTAAATAGCAAAAAAAATTATCTTGATACAAGGGCAGACTCTGAAATATTCCCCCAAAAAATCAATTCAAAATAATTTTTTTACTATTTAAAAAAAATTAGTCCTTAACAAGTCTTTAAGTAACTCGTCTTTACTTGATCATGCCTTTTTCTCTAATATATATTTAGTATGATTATAGCCATTTTCAATGCAAGATCTACAACCACTTTCTTTTTTGAGAAGTTGATAATAGGATTAGCTTTTACGACCATATTTGGTCTATGATGAGATTGTATGCGTGCAATTGTCACTAAGTTTTCAATGGGATACTTAACACATATATAAGTGGTGGACACGACCCCCTGCGATAATACACTTCACTTCAACAATACAATTAGTTTTAGGGCTTTTTTGACACGACCCCCTGCGATAATACTGTACTTAAACTTAACCCCCCAATGTCCAAAAATTAGACATAAAACCCCTCAATAATCTATATTTTGACTTAGCCCCCTAAAAAACTTGGACAATAATGCCATCGTCTCTTTCACCCTTCACCTTCTTCCCCAAATCACAAACCCGAACCCTAATTTCTAAAACCTAAAACACAATTTGAACCACACATGGCCAATGGCACAAAATCCAGATTCATGATTGGTGCAAAGAGAAACACAATCCTTGTTTCCCTTACGACCCGCCGTGTCTACTCATCTCATTGTTCATCTGATGAACTTGAAAGACTTTTACTCCACTGACCACCACCTCCTGTCGTCACCTTCAAACCACAACTGCCATGGTGAGGTTCAAATTGTATGAACAAATGTGGTGCTGTCACTGACAAAACAAGCGTGGGGTTACACGGAAAAGTGACTAAGACCTAGTTAGAAGAAGGTGGTAGTTGAAAGCTTGCTGGAAAGTGACATTCAGGGTGGCCGGATTAAACGGCTCTGAATAGAGCAGATATATTTGGAATTTGCCTGAAAAACACCATCTCCTTTCGTCACCATCCCATAGTTCAAATTGGATGTTGTATAAATTTTTCGACTGTATTTTATTCTTCTTCCATGTTTTTAGGTTTTAGAAATTAGGGTTAGGGTTTGTGATATAGGGAAATGGTGAAGGGTGAAGTAGATGAGGGCATTATTGTCCAAGTTTTTTAGGCGGCTAAGTACATATAGATTATTATGTTTTTTTAACAAAATAGAACGTCCGTCTAGTTATAGGGGGTTATGATTTTTGGACATTTGTTGGGTTTGAGTCTAAATATGATATTATCGCATGGGGTTATTTAAAAAAAGCCCTTAGTTTTAACTCTAAATAAGGTGCTTAAAGTTTAAAGTTATGGAGATCT
This sequence comes from Sambucus nigra, assembly GCA_949130495.1. Taxonomy (NCBI): domain Eukaryota; kingdom Viridiplantae; phylum Streptophyta; class Magnoliopsida; order Dipsacales; family Adoxaceae; genus Sambucus; species Sambucus nigra. The sequence continues at coordinate 27,973,234 of OX422219.1, read as the reverse complement.
TAACGATATCCTTTTGTCAACATAATTATGTATCTAACATATATATATATATATAAAATTGTTTTAGCCATTTTCTATAGAAAATTTACAACCACTTCCTTTATGAGGGAGTTGGTACGAGGATTCGCCTTTATGACTGTATTTGGTCTCTACGAGGTTGTATGTGAGCAATTGTTATTTTTGTTCAAGGGATACTCAACCCATGTATAAGTGGTGGACTAAGATACACTTCACTTCAACTGCCTAATTAGTTTCAACTCTATATAAGGTGCTTGAAGTTAAAAGTTATGAAGATCTTAACATACCCTTTTGTCAACATGATTATGTATCTAATATATATTTTTTTACATGATTTTAGTATTTTTCGATGGAAGATTTACAACCATCCCCTTTTCTGGGGAGTTAGTACGAGGATTGGCTTTTATGACCATATTTGGTCTCTGAGGTCGTATGCGAGCAATTGTTGTAACCTTTTTTCAATGGATAATCAACCCATAAAGAATTGGTGGACTAAGATACCGCCTCAGTCACCATGGGATAAAACCTATAATTACGCGGGCCGATCAGCAACTTATGCATATGACAATGGTTTCGATTTTGCTTTGTTGGTAAAGAATCTCCGATTCCATCCAAAGGGGGGAATGGACGACCGGGAAATAATCGAAAGCTCCCAAGAGATTTGGCCAGACGCATGTATTAAACTGTTTTTAAACTTGTCAAACCGTCTGAATTGTGAACTGAAACGCAAAAATTCGGGCCAGAAGTAAGTTGTGATCCATCTTCGTTTTTTCTTTGTGTTTTTTATTCATGGGAATTAATATGTGGTTTTCTTCTAATTTTGTAGAATGAAGGTGTGCGATTTCATAAATCACAATCCAAATCCGTTCTTAAATTGAGGTATGCTATTCTTTAATATTTGTTTATTTCATTCAGTTGCAGTTCAAAAACATCACATTTTCATGAAGTCATAAAGTTCACTCTCTTTTTCAAGCCATATAATTTGTCTTCATTTATCTCTCCTGTCTCATTATTTTTTCATATGTTTAGTTTCATTTACAAACTGATTGTGTAATAGTGGATTTTCATGTGACCTGTAATTTATTAGCAAGTAATTTACAAAACCTGCTGTTTAAGAAATTATTGAATACATGTTTTTTTAAGCAATTCTGAGTGCATGCAATTGGAATTATCTATTGTTGTCTTAATAAGGATACCCGGAATTTTGTCTGAAGTTTATATAAATGTATTGTAGTATCTTTTTAAGAGTTGCATTCTAATGAATGTAGTACGCTTAGCTCTTCAATTGGATACTGAATCCATTACTGCTCTTAAGGCAGCTTTTCGTTCAACATTATTATTATTTTTCCCGCATTTACTGTTAAATCAATCAGCCATATTGCTAGTGAACCCAAACACATCTATACATCTGTTGGTACTCCCTATTGAAGTTACTACTATTTTTTTGATTTTTGGTTTCCTCCTTACCTCTCTTTAGTTGAGCTAGGCACATATATTGCACACAACGGTGTTCCTTTATAGGCTTTTGTTGCTCAAATGGGCGGGTCGGGTGGGCTGTAGGACATAGCCTTTCAACTCTACACACACACACACACACACACACACACACTCTGATGTAAATCTTCAAATGCGGAAGCTTTATTACCAAGGTTGTCAAAATGTGTATCGGAGCCGTATCGTTTTCTCAAAAAATGTGTATCGTATCGTAAGATACATTTTGATTTTCAATAATTATATAAATCATTTTATATACATTAAAATACGTGCGTGTAGTATCTAAAAATAATATAGAAAACACAATAATTATTTAGCAATCTCAGCCTTTTATTTTTCCCTTCACCAACTTGCGTGCAATGATCATACACAGAATCTTTTTGTCTTAGCATTCGTTATTAACATTAAAAAATTAAGGAATGAGTAATTTAACCCATTAACTGAAATATAATAATATTCTTAGTAGTCACTATGGTTTATTTTCTATTAAACACAATATTTAATAATTTATACAATAATCATAGCCACTAAGACCAATTATACTTATTATATAATAATATAGTGACTTTGCACAGGACACTAGTCCACACATAAATAAATAAATTTGTTGGGAATAAGAAACAAAGGAAGAAAATAATAAATGAAAAAAAGAGAGGTGGTTGCGATCAATGGAAATCAACCCTCACCTAAATCGAAGAAGAAGAAGAAATAGAGAGGAGTATGTGATTTGGTTCATAATTAGAAACCCTAGAAAAGCTGTAATGGTTTGTAAGTTCTTCTCCTTGTTTTCATAAGTTCTTCTCCTTGTTTTTAAAACCCTCGTAACTTTGCTAAACCAAATCCCAAGTCCCAAATCCCTTTTACAAACTCCCTCAACTTATTCTATTTTTTTTTGTTAAAAGGCAAAGTGACGTTGTTTAGTTGAAAAACAAAAAAGGTATGTATCGACGATATAATACGATACGTCCGATACATATGTATCGACCGATACTTACTTATTTATCGCCGATACTTACAAAAAACGATACATTCACCGATACAACACGTTTTGCCCCCGATACGATACGATACGTCCGATACGTATCGTGTATCGGCGGATATTGACAACATTGGTTATTACTACACTACACAACAACTATTACCTACACAATAACAACAAATAATTAAACTAAAGAAATGGGTTTCTTTCTTTCTCTATTCTTAATATTCAAGGTTAAGTACAAATGAGGGCGAAAAGGCCTATTTATAGGAAGAGTTAGCTTGCTAGCCAAGCTATTACCCAAAAAGACCAAAAATAACCACTAATACCTAAAAATGACCCATTAGCCTCGAACATGCTTGGAGACTTGTTAAACACTAAAAATAAAGGAAAATTACAATAAGCCCTAAACTAAAAATAGAAAATAAAAGATAGGCTTCTCCTGGAGGCACAACCACGCGCCACGTGTCATAGGGGTGGCAATTCGGGTTAGTTGTGTCATTTTCGGGTTCGGGTCGCGTTGATTTTTATTTTATTATAAATTTTGGGTACTCTTAAATCTATACAAGCTAATCGGGTCATGTTCGGGTCATTTCGGGTTATTACCGTAAATGGGTTATCGGGTCAAAAATTGCTAGCTCTAACGTGTCGCTACAGATCTCATGCACAACATTCTTCCCGTCTTCGAAAAAGCTCGTCCTCGAGCTTCGAGGTGACATATCAACGCCCAAATGTACACGTGTCGGTACAAGTGTTAACTTCCAAAGTAAAAACACAAATCAAATCCAACACGCAAAGGGACCAACTGAATTTCTGTTAGACCCATATGGACCTTCAACAATAGGGCCTAATATACCCAAATCTCAACGAATACCCCCTACGGAATCTGAGCAACCAAAACTTGACGACCATATCCGCCTTCTCAACGCTACTAGCACACGGTTGCAACTTGGCTTGTTGGAACTTCGGCAACCGCACCTTTGCGAGTATGATGGCGAAACAAGTGGACTGAAGACGGCGACATCTTGGAAAGTCGGGCCTCAAAACGGCAAATAGTCGGAAAATGTATCCCCGTGGGTACATTTCTCATGGAAGTCATGTGTTGTGTCAAAGATTGACCGGATTAGAGGTCAATAGGGAGGGTGAGATCGACTCAAAGTAGGGCAGGCCCGTTTTGGATCGGATTTGATTTGGTTGCATAAATGAGTGGGAAAAGGGGAAATTAGGGTTAAAATAGGGGTAGGGCTTGTTTTGGGTTAAGAAAAAAGGGGCTAGGGTTTGGTATTTGGGGTTTGAGACAAAATAGGGTTTTGTTGGTGTAACAGGGCTGGATCGGGATGGGGGGTATAGATCGGAGATTGGGAGGAGGTTTCGGCAAGGGAAAGGGGGGTCGCAAGTGTTAGGGCTGTCGCTGGTGGCTGCCGACCACCACCAGGACAGAACCCTAGTGGGTCGGGGTCGCCACTTGAGGGGGAAGGGTTGCCGGCCACCTGGGGGTGGTCCGGCCCAAAGGGGATTTGATTTTGGGGCTGTCGGGGCTGTTATAGAGGTGGGAATAGATCGGAGGTTGGGTAGGGTGATCGGCGGCTGTTCAGGGCAGTGGGTAGGTTAGGTTTGAGTATGGCTAGAGTTTCTTGGGTGGGATGAGGGTTTCTTGGAGTTAGGGTTTGTAGACTCTTGTTTTCTTGGGAATTAGGGTTAGGGTTTGGGTAAAAATGAAGACGGAGATTCACGTAGAACGGGGTGGTGGTTGTGTGGCGGTAGGAGGAGGAGGTGGAGGTGGAGGATGGTGGTGGTGGAGATGGAGGGTGGAGGTGGCCAAAAGGGTTGGTATCCTCCCTTTATAGCGGTGATGGAATTTAGGGTTTCCATCCACCCGATTCCCATTTGGACATTTATCAATCTTTCGATTGAAGGGTTGCCGGAGTTGGAATCACAACTCGTGACCCGCTTCACGCACCCCGACGAACACCAAGAACAAATGCAACTCTGATACCAATTTGATGTAAATCTTCAAATGTGGAAGCGTTATTACTACACTACACAACAACTATTACCTACACAACAACAACAAATAATTAAACTAAAGAAATGGGTTTCTTTCTCTCTCTATTCTCAATATTCAAGGTTAAGTACAAATGAGGGCGAAAAGGCTTGTTTATCGGAAGAGTTAGCTTGCTAGCCAAGCTATTACCCAAAAAGACCAAAAATGACAACTAATACCTAAAAATGACCCATTAGCCCCAAACATGCTTGGATACTAATTAAATGCTAAAAATAAAGGAAAATTACAATAAACCCTAAACTAAAAATATAAAATAAAAGATAGGCTTCTCCCAGAGGCACAACCACGAGCCACGTGTCGCTACAAATCCCATACACATAACACACATATATGCATGTTTTCTTAATAAAATTGGAGAAAAAGATTCTCAAAGAGGAAGAGGGCATAAACCAAACTTCCTCAACTAAAGCGAAAAAATGTAAAGCTCTATGGACTTTATAAAACAACCCAATAGTCTAATTCACTGAACATCAATAAAAATAATAAATAAACCCCTACCTCTTACATTCTGATCCTTGGCAATTTATTCAGCTTGAGACGACCATCTGGTGACAAAGAATGAGACTTATAAAAAAAAAACTCAAAACTTTTGCAAAGCCACACACCTCTTGATGCCAAAGCATCGACACTACTGATAACTTCTCTATAACAATGATTAATTCTCATTTCAAATGACCCACAACTACTATCTACCTTATCAAAAGTAATGTTTTAAAAGGCTTGAGGCAGGATCAAGGCGTTTTGTGCTAGTGAGGCGAGGCGTAAGCCTCAAGGCGGATTGAGGAACAAAATCAGTAAATATTATTTTTTAAAATGTGATAAAATTGCAAAATAATGCATCATTTCTTTTGTCACAAGAAAAAAGTTCATAATCACGGTCCATAATCCGTGTCACCAACATAATAAATAATTTATCATCATATGATCAACCAAGTAATCCATAGTTAAAACCAACACTAAATAGTAAGTTATCAAATAGTCCAAAAAGTGCATTATCAAATTATAGTATAATAGACAATACCTATAAATTAAACAAAATTATAACATGTTATTTATATATGAAGTAAAAGTAGAAAAATAATTCCAATAATATAGAGTATATATAGCATTATAATTAAATACAAAATTACAATTTTATAATAATAGTTCTAATAATGAACGTTATAAGATAACAATGACATAACATATTATAGCACAATATTATAATTGATTATATATATAAACTAAAAATAGTAAATTTGAGCTTAAATTGACGGTTCAAGCTCGCCTGCCTTGAGCCTGCCTTGAGGCAAAACGCCTCAAGGCGCCTGCCTCGATCATTTGAGGCTTAAGCCTCAATCTTGGAGCACAAATTTGTTGACCCTACCCAAATGAGGGTTAACATGACCCTCCAAATGTGATTGGTTGAAACATAAATGACTCATCAATGGACCCCACACTTTTTAACGAGTTGTCCATGTTTCAACCAGGGTCATGTTAACCCTCCTTAAAGAGGATCAACAAATTCGGACTCTCAATCCTGCTCCATGAGACTTAGCCTTGAGGCATTTTTTCAGCTCCTCGCCTTGAGGCTTAGCCTCGAGGCGTATCTCACATCGATTTTTAAAACATTGATCAAAAGTAGCCATAAGCCTCGAGGCGCGTCACATCGATTTTTAAAACATTGATCAAAAGTAGCCAAAGGGTTTGAAAGAATGTCTCATTTATTTTTTCTTCTAACATGGTAGAAACAGATTCAACAACTGTACAAGTCACTCCAAAGTTCATACACAAACTCAATCCTTTTATGAAGCTTCTGTTTCCACAACCATGTTTGAGGAAAGCCCAACAATACCCAAGTCTTCTCTGAGCACCTCTCCCCATCCATTGGGTTTGGATTACCAATAGCGGCATCATCAATATTAAGCTTCAACTGAGAGGTTTAATCCACTTGAGCTGGGTCATTTCAACTACAGGATCGAATTTCAGATTTAACAATTAACGATGAAATTTTACTAAATCTGCTGTGACATTTAAACTTCACCAAGGCAAAAATGTTTGACATGTCATTCACTACTTCCTTAATAATAGCCTCCATTGACATCTGAATCCCATCAAAGAATGCCCAATTACTATATTTCTATATATTACAACAGATTGCCATGGGTAAAATATGCAGCAGTGTAGCCAAATAACCCCTTGATGATTTCACCATCTACCAAGACATTAAAGTTGTTTGAATCGATCTGTCATACAATTTCAAACCCAACATATCAGATTTTTTTTCTTTTCGAAACCTGTTTAGCTTTTACACTATCCCCAAATAAATGTTGAGCAAACTCCAAATCTGCCTTCTCACTGCACCGACACAGAGAGTACAATCTAATGCCAATACGCCGCACTTCAACCTCTACAGGAATAAAAGAGTGAAATAGTCTCCATATAAAAATAGTAATTTTAATAGGGAGGAGATGTGCCAAATACATTAAATAAATAGAATGTTGATTACGATCTCACCAAATCCCAAGATGTGAATAAATTAAACTGACCATGAGATTCAGGTTGCCAATACCAAATGTTATTAATATTGACCATATTTTCTTTTGTGATAGCCCTCATCTCCTCTATTCTACTCCAACAAAGAGATCTACAACTGGAGGAAGATGATCTCCTCTTCACATATTTATTAGTTATAAATTTTACCTTTTTTTACTTCCAAACTAGTTTCATCACCCTTCTTCTCATTGCCACCCCAAAAAAACTTTGCACACATTATGTGGATTTCCTTAATGACTCTTTTGGGAGAATGAATCACCAATAGCAAATACATAGGAATGGAAGGAATCACATATTTAATAAGATTCCATCTCCCACCAATAGACAAAACTTTGGCCTGACACCCTTGAAGTTTGTCTCTAATCTTATTAATGAACTCCTGAAACATGCTAGCTCTTTTCCTCCCTGAATTTGGAGGGCAGCTCCAGATATTTGATTAGCAGATTTTTATTTGGATATTTTGCAGCCACAACTTGGAGCCTTGAAGGAGAATTTTTTGACAGAATGAAGCAACTCTTATCTGCATTTATCTTTTACCCTAAGCAATCCTCATGTTTTAAAGTTTCATCAATCTGTCCAAGGGTGACATATGAGCATTTGAAAAAATGATAATATCATTAGCAAAAGATGGGTGGCTAACTAAAGGACTACCAATAGCATTGAGAAATGCCTACCATTTGCATTGAGAAATGCTTTCTTTTTCCTATTTCATCAATTTATTCAAACCTCTATTCAAACGTTTTGCCGCAATCACAAATAAGTTAGGGAATAGGGGATTTCTTGTCTAATCCCTCTCGAAGATTAGGAAAATCCTGCAAATTGACCTCTAATCAACATTGAAGACTAAACGTTGAATATATACCTCCAAATCATATTGTTGGATTTCATGTTATTTTAGTATTTTTCCCTTTGTATTGGGCTCTCCATGTTTGGGCCTTAGTTGTGTAGAACCTTCTAGAAATGTAATATGTTTAGCATAAATACAATTATTGGGCTCCCAATTGGGTAAGCCATTACATCACAAAATCCTTTTTGGTATCAAAGCCAAACTCCTCTCTCTCTCTTTAAACCTTTATTACCAGATCCGATAACAGCGATTCTCCGTCCCTATTTAGTAAGGCCAGGAGGTATCCCATCTACAGACATTAGCCCCAAATGCTAGCTCGCATTATTCATAGTAAGTCGCTACATCATGCTTTTGAGGAAGCTATTCGGGCTTAGCCCGCCTCCTATTTCTCAATTCTTTCAGTTTGATGGGCGTGCTCTCGTTTCTAGGTTTGGATTTTATTTAAGGGTTATGTCAATACATGAATCTCATCTTTCCAATCTATTTATTCTTTTGTCTTTCAGTATACTGGCCGTCTTCTTCTTAATGGCTGCCTGCCATCTTCCTTGTCGCCGTCCTTTGGCTTGGCTTATACACCTCCTGTCTTTCTTGTTCTCTGGATGCTTTCGCCGACGCTATCGGGGTCTTAGCTACTCGCTTTTGAACGATCTTCCGCCGCCTTCTGAGTTCTGGCCATATACTTTGTCTTTCGGGCTGGGTTGTTGTTGCTGCCGGTAGTCCTTGTTGGATAGTCTTAGCTTATCTCAATTGAGAGTCCTGTGTCTTATCTAGACCGCTGGCAGCCTTAGCTAGAGCCACTGTAACATTGGGGTAAGTCCTGCCTTGAACGAAGATGAACAGAGACTCCTTGGGACGTCAAGTTCGGATCTTGGCCTATCCTATCTGCCAACAACCTCCTTGCGCGGTTGGAAACCACTCGTTGTGCGGCTCTAGGCATCCTGAGCTCTACAACTACCAGTGTGGCCTTTTCAGGTTCTGGATACTCGCATTCTGTTGAGCGAGATTGTGATTGTCTTCTCTCATCTAACTCCTTAGAGTCGAATGGTCTCGAAATAGGCTTCAAGAAGAAGCGAAATTAGGTCGTAATAAATAACTAAACCCTAATCCTACCCTCAAAACCAAACCGCCCCTTCCTTTTTGTCGACCGATCGCCGCCAACGCAATTGCTTTTTCCAACCGCCAGCTCGCTCAGTGCCTCTTTTTCCGGCGACAGGGCAGTCGCCCCATTCTGTTTCAGTTGGGTTTGGGGGTTCAAACCCCTTTTGGTATTCTTCCTTTTTCTTTGAGGACCAAACCCTAGATCTAGGGTTTTTCCTTTCTTTACCCTTTTCTTACATCCTTATATTGTTGAGGGCTGTCGATTTTGTTTCCGGCGGCATTTTATGATTGGTTGCCATTCTTTTGGCCTTTTTTGGGTGATTTTGTGACAATTTCATGTTTTTGGGATATTTTGTGAAGTACTATGGATGTTTTTCGTGATTTTTGATGAGTTTTATTGGTGTTTCTTGATTGGAGGTTGATATGCCCTTGATGGTAATTTAGGGTTTAAATGGCATATTTCAGTAGAAGACAAACCACTTTTTCATTCGTAAAACGTAATCCGCTTCAATTAGGTACAAGTCCCCTATGAATGAGTACGAATTTTCTTTGAGATCCCGTCTTGATAATAGGGGAGATTGTTTGTAGAGATCGTTCGAGATCCCGGCCAGAGTTCTTGATATCACTAGTCCTTTAGTGGATCCTCCGCTGCCGAGCAATTCTTTTCATACCTGTTGGGGATCGATATACACGGAATAAATTTTTTTCAGCCATGAAACTTCGATTAATCAAACATAGGAAATAGGTAAAACCAAAGCTAGGCTTGAAGAACAAGGCTAGGGTTTAGAACACAATACCTTTGAGGATCCGATTGCAATTTGATGGGGAGAAAAGTATTTGTTGTAGATGTAGGGTGCCTTGTTTTGGATCTCCTCTCCATTACCTTGCTTAAACCTTCAGTACACTAGGATCTTCGATTCTCCCCAAAGTGAGGTGGGTGGACACCTTTTGAGATGAAAGTTTTGCTAAATCTTGAGATATGGTGGTCTCTCTCTAGCCTCCTTCACTAAAAATGTGAATAGTGTTTTATCTCATCCTTCTGAAACCTTAGTGATGGATTATTATGTTTAAAACCCCGTCCCACACCTTTATATACAAGTACAATCAATAGGTGGGCTTGTGCTGAACTGGATTTCTTGAGAAGGCCTGACTACTTGGGTAATTAAACTACACCAGGGACCCAAGATAAATAATTAAATTAGCTCCGAATAAATACTTGGAAATCCTAAATTACTTTTACCGTAATTTTATGTCCTTTCCGTATATAATCATAATTAATTTCACTAAATAATTATGACAAGACTCCAATTTAATCGTCTCAGAAATCACTCGAATATAATGAGGTCTTATTTGCAAAGTCGATAATGGACATAATGTGATTCCCCGCGTTAAGCTTTCGATACCCGTTTGGTTAAAATCAATTTGCCGCAAATTGCCTTTAACCCACATCTAATCAATTCTTTGATTCTCAGACTTAACTTATTTTGCTACTCCACCGGATTATAGATAATCCACTGATCAGGTTTACTGGTGGAAACAAATCTTATAATTCTATCAAGGGGGTATCGCAATCCAAAGTATTTCCGGAGGCGGATTACTCCGAATTATGATCTCAGGCCTACTTATATTATTGTCACCCGATATTCGGAGATCATTTGATTCAATCCAAGATTGAATCATCCATAGCAATCAAAGTAACTGACGTAAACTACACGCCAAAAGGTTCCAAAAAATATCTAACACACTTTTAGAGAGAGAAATACTATTTTTAATTTCAAAATTCAAGTCTTCTTCAAATGAGGCTTACATGGGGGTATTTAAAGGAGAGGAGTAGCCTGGGCTCTAAGCTAAGGCCTCAATTACACAAATGCCAATACTACTCCTCACCTCTAAATACTAAAGGAAAACAAGGGAAAATACAATAACAAAATAAAAGAAAAATAACAAAAAGAAAACAAAAATACTAATATGCCCAAAATGACAAGTACGCCCTCGATTCACATCAATCTCCCCCCTTTGAAAAGAGTTCGTCCTCGAACTCAAAGGGGAAGGCCAACTGAATTTCCTTCCAAAACTGTGATCAAGGCAATACTGGGGAAGCTTCTCGGACGCCCCCAAGTAGTCAGGTGGATGATCCATTGTCAATAGTGCACGACGTCGCGGGAGAGAGCCATTAGAAGCTCGGTGACTAACATTGCCACAGTTATAGCACCGAAAGGTAGGAGGCCCTGGATGAGGCGCAACGGAAGTGGTGGAAGCAGGGACTGGAGCTGTCACCGGAGGAGCTGGGGTAGAAATCGGTGTAGTTGGAGTCCGTGAGGCCGGAAGAGCTGCGGGCGCTGTGTGGTAGGTCTCAACCTTGGTCGCATACTCGACCGCCTTCAGAAAGGTCGGTATCTCCCTCAAGCCGAGATCATGCTGAATGTACGGCTACAGTCCCAAAATATAGCGGTTGATCTGCTGATCCTCTGTCTCTGGGAGGCGAGCTCGAGTGCAAAGAAGTTGGAATTGCTCCGTATATTCCACTACCGTAGACGTGCCCTGTCTGAGGGACTAAATGCGAGCAAACAGGTATCCCTAGTAGGTGGGTGGGATGAATAACTCCTGGAGGGCAGCCTTCAGCTCAGGCTAAGTTTGGATAGGAGGCAATCCCGCCGCTGCTCGGCAATAGCAGAGATCGTTTCATTAAATCCGGGCGAATCCCTGAAATTTGGTGGCAGCGAGAACACAAGAGCGGCCCTGAACTCTCTTGTAGTCGAAAATCGTCTCCATCGAAGCTAACCAATCAATCATGGCATCTGGAGAGAGCCGCCCATCAAACATGGGAACGTTAATGCGAATGTCCCCATGGAGGCTTCGGAAAAGCAGTTCAAGAGCCATAGATAGTGGACCTTGAGCATCAAGGCCCATCACATCACCTGGCACAGGCGGAACATGATCAGCGGGAGGGGGTGGCATCTGTGCAGGTGGTGGATGAAGAGGATGAACGTACTGGGGGGGGGGGCACGGGACATCGGGAGGGGGTGGCATCTGTGCAGGTGGTGGATGAAGAGGATGAACGTACTGGGGCACGGGAGCTGCTGGGGGAACGTGAGGATAGTGAGGGCACATGCCAATCAAATGCCCATGCTCATCATAATAAAAACAGTGCCGGTCCCATATGGGTGCAAAGCGGTGGGCATCAGGTGGAGGTGGAGGTGCCCACTCTAAAACACTGGGGTGGTTGTCCCTGAGCTCGGAGGAGGAAGAGGAGGAATCAGAATGGAGTAGCGAGAGGGAGTGATGGGAGGGTGTATGGTATGAGGGCGGGGGTAATGGATGATCGGGAGTCCTAATAGGGTGTTTAGGAACTCCAGGATGGTCGAATAAAACGTTGGGGTTGGGATACACATTTGGTCTAGGGTTTGGGATAAATGTGGGGTGGAATAGTGTGGGTGGGTCCGAATAAGTGGTCGGGTCGAGATAGAAATAGGGAATGGGGTTTGCCGGGCTCGAATTCAAATCGGGGGGTTTACTTCTTGGGTCGGTTTGATGTGGGGAGGAAAAAAAATGGGTCGGGTGAGTAGGAGGGAGGTTTGTTGGAGTCGGGGAGGGGGTGGGTGTTCAGGAACTTTCCGGTGGTTGTGGGGTAGGGCGTAGTGACGAAAGCAAGGCGGGGGGAAAAAGGTAGGCTCGCGGCTAGGTCGGCAGGCCCTGAGGTAGCCCCTGATGGCAAACCCGGGTCGGAGGCGCGGCGGGGTGGGTTGCTGGGGTCGGGGGTTAAGTCGCCGAGCATGGGGAGAGGGTGTTCAGGAGCTTTTCGGCGGCTGTGGGGTAGGGCGTAGTGACGGAAGCAGGGCGGGGGGAAAAAGGTAGGCTTGCGGCTGTGTCGGAAGGCTCTGGGGTAGCCCCTGATGGCAACCCGGATCGGAGGTGGGGCGGGGTGGGTTGCTGGGGTCGGGGGTTAAGTCGCCGAGGGTGGGGAGATGGTTTCCTGGTGCGCTGGAGTGGAGGTTTGCAGTGGGGGTAGTGTCGGCAGGTTGGGGGGTGGGAGTGATATGAGTTGGTGGTAGAGGAAGAAACTAGGGTTAAGGAATCATGTGAGGGTTGAGGAAGGGTGGTGGTGGGAGGTTTGATGGCAGAGAGGAGTTGGGTCATTTGGGAGAGGAGTTGGGTGTGTTGTTGCCTCTTCATGTTGTTTGGATCTCTTTGGAGCCATTGAAGAGTAGTGTACGATTCGATAAAAATTACACTGATACACCAAACACAAATGTGGAGCGACATCCGATCTAATACCAATTTGATGTAAACTACACGTCAAAAGGCTATTAAAAATATGTAACACACTTTTAGAGAGAAAAATACTCTTTTCTATTTCCAAATTTAAGTCTACCTCAAATGAGGCTTACATAGGGGTATTTAAATGAGGCTTACATAGGCTTACATAGGGGTATTTAAAGGAGGGGAGTAGCTTGGGCTCTAAGCTAATTCCCCAATTACAAAAATGCCAATACTACTCCTTACCTCTAAATACCAAAGGAAAACAAGGGAAAATACAATAACAAAATAAAAGAAAAATAACAAAAAGAAAAAGAAAATACTAATATGCCAAAAATGACAATTACGCCCTTGATTCACATCAGTAACAATCAAATAAGTATTCCAATTCTCATAATTCTTGGGATTAAGAATCTTTGCACCATTTGCAAATGGTGTGAGATATATGGAGTTGGTGAACTATGTATATCTTGGTGTTGTCTCTCTTGTTTACATCCAAACGTGCTTGTTATTATTACCATTTTAAACTCTTTATCTATAGTTTTCCCTAATTTTAAACTCTATATCTATAGTTTGTAGGTTTTTTATTATTATTTTCTTTGGTTGTTTAAAACCATAAACCTTTTATTATTTTGACATTCTTTAAAACGTGAGTTAATCAGTTGTATATTTTGGTTGTAGGTAACATGCAAAATGAATATTCTATATTGATTATATAGATAACACATAAACGTTGAAGACAGTCACTCAGTTAGGACTTTTTATCCATGATTGGAAAACAGAAAACAGGGGAGTTTTGAATAAAAAAAATCTGACCATTCTGCCATTCTTGTAACCATAATATTTGTTGCTTTTTATCAGAGTGGAGGGGTTTTTATTCATGATTGGTTTTTTCTACATTGGTGAACATTATAATCTGATCTGTGGATCAATATGTGTTGGACATTTTTGGATAAGGTGTTGAAAAGGGTGCATTGGACATTTTTGGACAAGTTTATGGTGTTATTATTACTTTGTTATGGAGTTATGTTTGCTGATTGATTTGGTTGGTAGTGTACACCAAGGACATAACTTCAATTTTTGTTAACGACAAATGGCCTAAAGAATAATGCTTTGCACACCGGTGGCTAGTACCGAGTTAGTACCGGACAAGTTTTATATGGCTTGTACCATGGTGAGACTCACCATAGGACAAGTTATATAAAGCTTGTCCGGTATTAATCCGGTACTAACTACCGGTAAGTGTGGCATTACTCAATGCCTAATTGGGTGTGGTGTTGTAGAATCGCGTGTGCAAGTGACTTCATGACTGAAATTTGGGTACTTGTGTGCTTTACAATCTGTTTTAGCATAAGAATTCGGTTACATTACCTTTTCATTTTAACTCGAAGCTAATATGTTTTAATTTCTAAGATTGGCTGGTATTTAAAAACGGTAAGCATGTTAATCAGTTCTTATTTGAAATTTACCTTTGAAAACTTACGTCTAACCTGTCCAAATTTATCTATTTATTGATATTGTAATTTATATGATGTTGCTAATCGTGATTTTTTTTATATTTTTTGATTGGTATTACAGGTTTCTTATATGGATAGTTTAAGGAGAGCATATTATGTAGGGTCCTATTCCCTGAGAAACACACTAGAGGAATGTTGCAGTGTGTCAGGTATAGTGAATTATGCTCTTCTTATTTGTAAATATTACATATAGCAAAAAGGATCTAAAGAAATAGATCCACCATGAACATGAATTCCTGATACATTTTTGTGCCAGTTGTTCCACTTTTTTTATTCCATTTTGTTACAGTTTTCTCATATGTAAATCTGTTGAAATATATACTGGTTGCGCTTTTAACTCTCTTGAATTCCCGGAAATTTGCATAAAGCAAAAACATACCCTTGCTTTTTTAATATATGTGAGAAAGTAGCTATTTATATATGGTTAAGGCTCTTGGAGGCTTCAGTGCATTATGTTGTTGTCTTGAGGGATTTTTAAAGGGTTGGTAACAAGATTTGATTCTAGAAGGATGCATCAAGTAGGTAGATAGCTACTCATTGAGAAGGGTATAATTTATAAGGTTTAGCTGTTCCTTATAACCGTCCTTGTCTTGATTTGTTACATATTAGTAGAAATCAAGGTTGCAGATTCAAGTCAATTTGTCTCAAGAGCCCATACATTCGTATCCTTCTTCTTTTCTTTAGATTCCAGCAGTCACACTTCCATCTCTTCTTCCAACAATATCCCCATACTCGATCTTTATTCATTTATTTTGAAACAGGTTTACTGTATGATGGGTTAGAGTCGTTTCCATTGCTAGCAGAGACCGTCAATGTAACGATGACCACCAAAACCTGTTCGCAATCATCATCTCCAACATATAAAATTCTCTCTCTCTCTCTCTCTCTATATATATATATATATATATAACATTCCACCATGGTTTTATCAAAAATATCTTCATTTTGGCATGCATGACATTTTTGTCTTTCATGCCCATACATGAATGTCATGCTAAAAGTTATTATTTTTTTTTTTGTGTTATATATATACTATTATAAATACTATTATACTAATATAAATACATGTATTTTTTTAAATACGTGTAAATTTAATTTTTTTTTATTAAATATTTTTTTCCATTTTTTTCAACTATTTTTTATTAATTTTTTAAATATTTTTTTCTTTTTTTAATATATATATATAATTTTTTTTTTCTCAATTTGTTTTCATCACGGGGGCAAATTTATAGCCGTGCCCTCGGGCACGAGCATCCACTAGTATATATATATATATAGAAAGTTTCCTATAAGATTTCCTTATGGTGCAGACTCCGGTACATACTATTTTTTTTAAAATAGTAAAAAAAATGAATTTTTTGATGAAACTTTATCGATATGATCTTTCCGGTGAGAAGATCTTTAATTTTTTTTGTCAAAAAATTCAATAAAATAATTATTGAGATGAGGTGATGTGATGTAAAAAAATGGTATAAATATACATTTTCAACCATTGAAATGTTAGGTCGGCGCTAATAGCTTTATTGATTGAATTTTTTGATAAAACTTCATGGATATGATCTTCTCACTATCGAGATCATATCCATGAAGTTTCATAAAAAAATTCAATCAAAAAGTGGGTGAGATCGCCAACATTTCAACAATCGAAAATGCATATTTATAACTTTTTTTTTTACGTATCACCTCATCTTAACGTTTTTTTATTGAAGTTTTTGATGAAAAAATTGTAGAGATCTTCTCATCGTGGAGATTATATTCATGAAGTTTTATTAAAAACATTATTTTTTTACTGTTTTTAAAAAATAGTATGTACCGGGTCTGCACCATAAGGAGTCCTTAGAGGAGATGACATATATATATATATATATATATATATATATATATATATATATATATGAGGAAGACTCACTTACATCATGATGTATACATTACACCACACATCACACCTAGTTCTAGGTCATAAGAATTTTTTTTTCCAATTTTTTTTTTTTATTTTTTTTCTTGAAATTAACATTCCAATCAACCCATATTCAAAAAATTAGGGCAAAATGCATTTTGTAGCTATTTTTAAAAAATTCACCAAAAATTGCTGGCGCAAACCCTTATAAATAAGATATTTTGAGCAGTTTTTGTGGATTTTTTAAAAATAGCTACAAAATGTATTTTGACCTAATTTTTTGAACATGGATTTATTGGAAGTAGATCGATCAATGGGTCGTGTCGAGTTGTGTTTGTGTCATTTTTTATCGTGTTCAGGTCTTATTGGGTTCGTGTCTAAACGGTTGACTTTTTTATCGTGTGAAAAAGTCATATCCAAATTTGATCAGTTATGTTGTCGTGTCGTGTTCACTCATTAATACCCATTAAGATAATAAATTATTTAGAATTGTATACAAGTTGACATATTATCTCAATTTTGAATCCAAGTTAGACTCATTAATTCACTGACATTACTAAATCTCTCATTTAGTAAAATTCATTATGATTAAATTAACATTATGCTACATAAATTATTTATAAGTTCTAAGAGTATATCTTATTTACTTAAATTAATGGGTCATAACGGGTCTTATCGGGTATTAACGGGTGAAGGGGGTCAACACTCACCCAACCCGTTAACTATCGTGTCTTATCAGGTTGACACTGATATGATCCGAACCCATTAAGGGTTCACCCATTAACTTATAATTTCGTGTCGGTTCGTGTCGTGCCTCAGTTTGCAAGGGCTAATTGGAAGGTTAATTTCAAGAGAAAAATAAAAATTTTGAAAACAAAGTTTTTTAGGCCTTAGAACTAGGAGTGATGTATATATCATGATGTAAGTGAGCGTTCTCCATAGATATATATTCTAGTATATGCACGTCCCTGAAGGCACAACGAAATTTTTTCAAAGTATGTAATCGCAAAACGACAAAAAATTTCAAAGTACGTAATCGTAAAAGGGAGAAAAATTTCCAAAGTACATAATTGCAAAACGACAAAAAATTGTTTCCCGACAAAACATAGTGTGGTCTAAGGTATTGAGTGTGTAAACAATTTACGTTAATTTTTTACAACACAAGTGAAAATAATTTAGAAAATATGGGCAAAATTTCCTTTATTTATAGGACTATCAACCCTGTTAAGAAATAAAAATAGTCCACAATAAAGATTTTCAAAGAACGTATTATCAAAATGACGAAAATTTTCAAGGTACGTAATTGCAAAATGACAAAAAATTCGTTCCCTAACACGTGCCATACATCTACATTAGAAAATGGAATTAATAATTATAAACAATGCACTTATTGAAAATAGTAAAAAAAAGATAGAAAAGTATTAAAGAGAGTTTCAACTCTAGATCGATACGGGATTGGGAATTTAATCATACAGTAGTTATAGAAACTAACCTTATTCTTTTTAAGGTGTTTGTACTAAGCCTTCTTAGTGTAAGGCATAATAACAATCAAAGACTACTATATTCAATTCAAAGAGGCATTTTGACAAACATCACATAAGCCTTTGACAACTGCATACTTCAACAACATTTAGGTATTTCAACAATATTCAAGTCAGGTCTATAGACTCTTGCCACAAATAGATCAATAAATATCTATCTTTAAACTGCAAAATAACATTTAAGTATATTAAATGCACTCACAACAAATACAAAAAGAATACACAGTAAGAGAGTGACTGTAGCTAGTGTCGCAACTTAGATGCTTGTGCCAGCAGAGCTCTATCCAAAATTGGCTTTGGAATCTGATAATCTGGCAGACCTTGTGCCGAACCGGTGAAAAGTTACCCCTGTTCTCTGACGCACCATATTCCCAAAAAGAAAAATATGAGATGTAGAACTGACTGAATATATGTGTATAAGTAGTGTCACTTTCAGCTTCACTTCAATCGACCCACTATTACCGTCAACCCACCACGGTATAAATCAAGTCGAGCTGCCAACAAACCGACCCACCATGTTTTTAAACTTGTGTAGAAATCAACGCACCAAAGAGTTAATCGACTCAACACAATTGAAGTTAGATGGGCCTTCGACGCACCTCAGAGTTAATCGACAGTGGCATCATTGCCATCGTCGTATTAATGATGGTCATCCTCAGTTTCTGAATTATAAGCATTATATTCTTCATTATTTGCATCACTTTGTGGCTCTTCATAATTATCATGATCATGATCAACATCTTTAGTAGATTCAGGTTCCTCACTTTGCTGCTCAGTACTATGAACCAATAAATATATGAACCAATAAATACATTGAGAAGAAACAACCAAGCATCTTTCGCAAGGAATCTACTATATTCCTTGTTTATATGGCTGTTGGAAAATCTTCTTATGACCTTGGGAAGCTATCTCATGAATTCGCTGCAGCTTTCACAATGTTGTAGCTCAAGAAGATGTTTCCTTTTACTACCGTGACTGTTCAATATCATTTTTGATAAATAACTATTCAGTATCTTGTAACTCGTTGGGGAACAGTTCGACTCCATAGGATGCTATTCCTTTGTGGGGAAGCCAACAGATGCGTATGATAGGCTTCGAGCAGCTATCAACATGATGAATAAATTGCAATAAACAATATGAACATGTATTGATTATAAACAAAATATTAAATCTTACACATATTTCCTAATCTAACAGCACATTACGAACATAATATGAACACATATTGATTACGAACATTAGTTATGGGGCACCCCAAAATAGTGGAGTTATGTTAAAGGCAACTACAAAAAGTTATGAGAGTGTGAGAGATAGAGATCCAATATCTAGAGATGTCAACTTTTATGGATTTTTGACAGACATAATTGAGTTGTATTATTCTAAAGATTATAAGTTTATTTTGTTCAAGTGCGATTGGGTTGATAACAGTAGGGGAATCATTGAGCTGGATAATTTTGGATTCACAATTGTGAATTTCAACCATTTTTTATATTCAAGGAAACAACTCTCAAATGAACCTTTAATCCTAGTATCTCAGAAGAAAACAATATTTTACGTGTGAGATGCGGTGGAGGAAGATTGACATGTTGTTAATATAAGCCTAGAGATTTTTTTGATATGGGTGACCAACATCATTCAGACTACGATAAGGTGGAGATATAGATTGAGCAACATTTAGATGACACGACATTCGAATGCGATGAAGATTAGGCAGGGTGTCGTAAGAATCGAAGTTAAGATTGAGGTAACCAAAGAGATTAAAAAAAGGGGAAAGCCAGATGAGACATAGGAAGATTAGAAAATTTTACTGCTTAGACTTTTTTATTAGTTAGGCATTTATTATTTATAGAAATTTGACTATTTTTATGTATATAAAGGTTGATTTTCACGTGTAAGAAGATTTATTGCTAAATTTAATACGTTAGTTTTATAAATTTTGTGTGTTTTTGTGTATCTTGTTTATTGGGTAATGCTGAAATGAAATACATGTAGTTCAAATTTTTTATTTTGATTATATATATATATATATAGTTCCTTGTGATGGTGCTATTTATGTCGTTAGTATTTGCTTGGTGTTGGCATTTCTTCTGGATGAGAAGCGTTGGGTGCATTTATTCTACAATTGTTAGTATCGTTTATGATTTCAATATAATGTTCTTAACAGCAACAACTTTCTTTCACAATGTTTATGCTTATGCTTATGCTTTTAATTGAAAGTCTGTGGTAGAGCGGAAGGGGCTCTTCCTCCCTTAACCAAGGGTCGGGGGTTCGATCCTCGCCTTGGGCATGGAGCAACCTTAAATCCCTGGGCCAGCTGTCCCACCCATCGAGGTGCCTACAAATCAGCGAAGGGATTAGTCACTAAGTCGCTAGTGGATACCCTGGTATAAACCAAAAAAAAAAAAAGGTCAAAGTTTATTCTATAATTCCTTGTGTTGGTGTTATTTATGCGTTTAATGCATTAACACTCATTTTTTTTATGTTTTTCTTAATTTTGTTATTAGTTTACTTTAATATTAAATTTGACTTTTGATCTTGTACACAGGTAGCATTTCAAATAACAGATACTTTTCTTTGTATAGGGAATTACAAAAATGTTCGTGACTAGGCAATTATGTCATTGTGAGTGGAATTTTCACAAACTAGCATGTACCCCGCACGATGCGCAGGGGAAAAATATAGGTATAAATATTTTTGAAATTAAGTAATAAATTTCCTTATACTGGCATAAAGAAATTGTATAAATATATTGAAATGACCTATTAAGTCACATAATAATTTTATTAAAAATTTACAAAAGTTTATTATATTCTTAAACTGATAAAATGTCTTTAACATTCCAAATGTCATTGTGCTTCCTCAATCGTTGATCTCACTTCCTTTTCTCCTGCAAATTAATGACATTTAATTCATAAATATTTAAATGTGTTAGAAAGTAAGAGAATGTTATAATTTCAACTTGTGTATGTAAAATAATGTAATGAAGGTTACCTTGCTAATTTGAGTCTCTTTTATGTCTCTATGTTGTTTCCTTCCTTAGTAATTTTCATTTTTGAGATTGAGAGATCGAATCTTGTGCGACATGCATATCTTGCGATCCCTCTCTAACTTTTTTTCGAGAATCCTCATTTTCATGACTTGAAGCGGTATTGTCCTGCATTATGTAATACATGTACAAAATATGTTCCTCATTATTCGAAGATATATATAATTTGTGCCATAAAATATGAACAATCGAATTCACATAACACATACTTTTATTACTAGTAGAACAATTAGAAACTACAACATATCGTTAGAAAGATCACTTCCAAGAGAATGATTTGTTTTTGTTAATAGTCTAACCAAACACGTGGAATGAAACTCTATGTGAAAAAACAATTGTTTACAAAAAAATAGTAAACTACTAATAAAATACATCCAACAATGTATTTCCATCATAACATCGTAATAATTGAAGGTATAACTCAAAAAGAAATGGATAACTATAACGAATGCATAACCCAATGTATATGATGTCCAAGCTCATATTAAATGACGATACATGGACTAAATCAGATAAGTAATTAAATGAACTCGTTAATTGAATATTTCATCCAATCTCAAATAATGGATTGTGATTAACACCAAATTCATAAAAACCTCATTGAAAACTCTAATAGTACCAATAACATTAAAATTATACCAGCAACACTAATGTTTGGACCCATAGAATTTTTAACCAACATCATTGAAAATGTCTTATGCTTTATATATGGTAAAAGGAAGTTTATATTCTTTTTTTTTTGTAGGGGCTTTGTAAATTTATGACCTATTGTAATATGTATTTTGGAAATAGGACAACAAACATTTAATTTATAGTTTTAGTCCCTATTTTTTAATAAAGCCTCTGGCGCGGACCCATATTCATAAAACGTCAATCAATCACAGTATGCCACGTGTCCCTTTGATTTGAAAATAGGGACTAAAAATAGAAGCGAAAAGTTTATTGTCCTACATCCATAATCAATATTATTTTAAGTCCTAAAATTATATAATCTATTTTTTCTAATAGTCATTCGAAGATGATATATATTAATTGAGGGAAAAGAGAACAACACTTGTCCAACAAAGCCACAAACAAATTATATATGTAAAGCTAATACACAATCAGCCTACACGTAGCTTACCCAGAAAAGTAAAAAACACTCCCCATTAAAATAACTAAGAAAAATGATACGGCGACTTGAATTTTTGACATAATATCCCAACATGATGATGTGGAGGTGCCACATCATCCCAACTTTTTCTTTTGACAGCAAGCCCACCTTTTCTTTGACAGCAAACCCACGAGCCTTATTTAACCCTCCAAAACTTGATTATTAAGTTAAGCTCATTTATCCCGAAAACTCATTCACCCCCAAACTCATTCACCCCCAAAACCTTCTACAGAACTCCGGCACTGACAACCAAACTCCGGCTGAACTCCGGCACCGACAAAACTCCGGCACCGACCAACCAAACTCCGGCACCGGCCATATTTAGGTTTTTTTCTCCTTTTTATTTTTTTCTAAATATATTTATATTTACAGCAATAATATATTTTTATTTTAATCAATAATATTGTTTATCAAGTTCCACTAAAATAATATTTGTTTTAAGTGAAAAAATATTTGAATGCTAAGATTATTGGGTTGTTTTATTGGATTGTTGAATTTAACTTTTATTTTTTGCTAATCAATTACAATAAAATTATTTTGTTTCACTTGGTATTCTGTTACTCTGTGTTTAAATCCAATTTTAATCCCAAGATTGTAGTAATTTTTTTTAAAGTGATAAAAATATTTAAATGCTAAGCTTATTGGGTTGTTTTATTGGATTGTTGAATTTAACTTTTATTTTTTGTTAATCAATTACAATAAAAAAATTTTGTTTCACTTATTTTTTTGTTACTCTGTCACTAAATCCAATTTTAATCCCAAGATTGTAATAATTTTTTTTAAAGTGATAAAAGTGTTTAAATGCTAAGCTTATTGGGTTGTTTTATTGGATTGTTGAATTTAACTTTTATTTTTTGTTAATCAATTACAATAAAAAAAATTTGTTTCACTTATTTTTCTGTTACTCTGTGTTTAAATCCAATTTTAATCCCAAGATTGTAATAATTTTTTTTTTGCAAGTGATAAAAATGTTTAAATGCTAAGTTTATTGGGTTGTTTTATTGGATTGTTGAATTTAACTTTTATTTTTTGTTAATCAATTACAATAAAAAAAAATTTGTTTCACTTATTTTTCTGTTACTTTTTATTTAAATCCAATTTTAATCCCAAGATTGTAATAAATTTATTTATATTCTTGTAGGGTTGTAAAATGGCTTCTAGTAGTGAGGCAAATAGATTTTTTGATTTAAATGATGACGTGGGGGATTTAGAAGGGGATGATGAGTATATGCAAAATAAAACGAAAAAAATAATAGATCCCGAGATAGGAATGGAGTTTACTAATGTTGAAGAGTTGTTTGATTACTACAAAAAATATGGTAATGAGAAGGGATTTCCTGTCAAAAAGAGATCATCTGAAAGGGATGTTGGCGGGGAGGTAAAATATGTGGTATATTCATGCTCTCATTCCGGAAAAGAGGAAAGCAAATAAAAAAATGTGTTCAAGAAACGTCCGGTTTCCAAAACGGATTGCAAGTCACGAATTAGGGCTATCTTGTGCCCCGATGGAAAGTGGCGGATTTCAACATTAAACCTTGATCATAATCATAAGGTTAGTCCTGGAAAATCAAGATATTATAAGAGTAATCGGATCATAAGGCCTTTTGTTAAAAGAAAACTTGAATTGAATGATAGGGCCGGTATCCGACCATGTAAAAATTTCACCTCCTTGTTAGTTGAGGCGGGCGGGCATGAGAATGTGCCATTTTTGGAGAAGGATTGTTATAACTTTCTTAGTAAAGTGAGGCGTTTAAGATTTGGTGATGGGGATGCTATAGCCATTCAAAAATACTTTTTGAAAATGTAATCCAATAATGAAAAGTTTTTTTATATGATGGATTTTGATGATGATTGTAGATTGAAAAATGTTTTTTGGGCGGATGCAAGAAGTAGGGCTGCGTATGAAGAGTTTGGAGATGCTATTACATTCGATACCACTTATTTAACCAACAAATATGATATGCCATTTGCTCCTTTTGTTGGGGTTAATCACCATGGTCATTCAATTTTATTGGGTTGCAGATTGATATCGGGTGAGGACATTGACACATTCACATGGCTTTTTCGTTCTTGGCTTGCATGCATGAATAATCGTGCTCCTTCTGCAATCATTACTGACCAAGACAAAGCAATGAAAAAAGCCATTGAGATTGTATTTCCCACTACATGACATAGGTGGTGTATATGGCACATCATGAAAAAGTTGCCCGAAAAGTTTAGGGGTTGTAGCGAGTACGAAGCCATCAAATATGCAATACAATATGCCGTTTACGATTCATTAAACACCGAAGAATTTGAGGCACGTTGGAATAGTTTCATTGATAGATTTCAACTACATAATAATGATTGGTTAGTTGGTTTGTATGACGAGAGGGATCGTTGGGTCCCCTCATTTGTAAAAAATACTTTTTGGGCAGGAATGTCATCAACCCAAAAAAGTGAG
Organism: Sambucus nigra; assembly: GCA_949130495.1. Classification (NCBI taxonomy): domain Eukaryota; kingdom Viridiplantae; phylum Streptophyta; class Magnoliopsida; order Dipsacales; family Adoxaceae; genus Sambucus; species Sambucus nigra. Next base: position 27,948,344 of record OX422219.1, on the reverse strand, counting down.
AGCATGAATGCTTTTTTTGATGGATATGTGAACTCGAGGACGACTCTAAAACAATTTGTCGAACAATATGAAAATGCCTTGCGTAGCAAAGTGCAAAAAGAGGACCAAGAAGACTTAAACTCCTTTAACTCCTTCATCCCATGTGTTACTCTATATGCCATTGAAAAACAATTTCAAGAGGCATACACCAATGCAAAATTTAAGGAGTTTCAAAAGGAATTAACAGGGAAGATTTATTGTGAGGTGAATACTATTAACGTGGAATGTGACTATGTTGTGTATGATATTTTAGAAGATATGATTGGAGAGATAAATCGTCAAGTCCATTTTATAGTTTTCTTTAAAGAGGATGATGGTAATATTAAATGTAGTTGTCGATTATTTGAGTTCAGGGGTATCCTATGTCGACATGCTATTACGGTCTTGATTAAAAAAAATATTCAGTTAGTGCCTGATAAATACCTTCTTCGTAGATGGAGAAAAGATGTCAAGAGGTGTCATACAAAGGTTAAAATTATGTACTCAAATTGGATGATCAATCCGGAAAATGAACGTTTTGATAGGATGTGCAATGTCTTTTATCAAGCAGCAGACTTAGCGACGACCAATGAAGATAAGACCAAATTCGTTATGCATTGTACTAATAGGTTAATTAAGAAATTGGAAAAAGGCGATGGCTCATATGGGAGTAGTGAGCCAAATATTCACTTTCACTCATCACCACTTAGTGATAATATTGATCCCACAACAAAAGAAAACGACGGTGTTCGTTTTATGCAAAACACCATTGTGTGTTATGTAATTGGCTTTGTTTTATGCAATAGAAGACCGTTGCTGTTAAAATGCAAAGCATCCAATCTAATGCCTTAGATAAAAATATCTGATGCCTTTATAAGTCTGTTGAACCTTGCTGTTAAAATGATGTGGAGTTTTGTTTGTGGTATACTAATGATGTGGCAAGTCCACATCATTAAGTAAGAAATTTATGTCAACAGGCTATAGCCAAAATCAACCATCTTCAAAACCATGTGAGAGAAAAAAAACCTTGCTGAACCACAAAACCATCTCAGATCTAAATAGCCAAAGGTTAAATAATTGAAAGGCCAAAATGCGAAAGAGTGACTTCCATAGAGGAAAACACGACTATGTAATGACTTAATGCTTCAAAAAATCTTTGTAAGAAGAGTGGGTGGTTGTGGTTAGCTTTTCTCTCTGCCACAATTACCACTTTAGGGTTCAGACTGTCATGGTCTTTGAGTAAGCGATGAAGATATAAAATGCAATTGAAGGCTAGTGTGGAAGAAACCTTTAAACCTTCTGTTTTAATTTATGGTAGCAAAAGGTTGAAGGAGCATAACATATGAAGAGCCAAAATTCTGTATTTGACGATTTTTGTAGATTGGAAGTTAGAGAGTCAAGACTCTTGATTGTTTAGGTTGAACGATTGGTGGTATTCATGGGAATGGCAGGAGTTTATTAAAACAGATCCTCAGTTTATTTTGTAACATTAATGAATATTAATACCTCTAATACTATTATTTTAAAAGTATAATATGAAATTTCTGCCTAAAGGTATGGTAGGGTCCATTACAATATTTGAGTTATATCTAGTTAGCTATTTCCAAATTTCAGGTTGTTTAACTACTAGTGTCGTTCCTATTGATTACTGCAGTTTTGAAAAACTCTTAGGGTGTGTTTGATAACGCTAATTTTCTATGGAAAATACAATATATAGAGTTATTTTTCATCTTTTGAATGTTTGGTAAACAAATTTTTCATGGAATTGATTTCCTTAAAATAACTTGCATAACCACTTTTTTCACAAAAAGGTGGAATTAAAAAACCTCCTCCCACCTTGTTATTCATTTTCCAGGAAAAGAATTGTCACGCCAAATGATAAAAAATTCAGAAAATGAGTAAAAATTCAAAAATAATGAAAAAAATTCAGAATGTGAATAAAAACCGAAAAATAATAATACAAAAATCCAGAAAGTGAATAAAAACCCAAAAATAATGAAAAAATACAGAAAGTGAATAAAATCCCAAAAATAATGAAAAAAATTCAGAAAGTGAATAACCTTTCCAAAGAATTGAAAAAAAAATCCAGAAAGTGAATAAAAACCTAAAAAAAATTGAAATAAATCCAGAAAATGAATAAAATCCCAAAAATAATAATAAAAAATTCAGAAAGTGAATAAAACCACCAAAAACAATGAAAAAAAATACAGAAAGTGAATAAAATCCCCCAAAATGAAAAAAATCCATAAAATGAATAAAATCCAAAAATAATGAAAAACGTCCAGAAAGTGAATAAAACCTCCAAAATAATGAAAAAAAATCCAGAAACTAAATAAAAATCCAAAAATAGTGAAAAAAAATACAGAAAGTGAATAACCCCCCCCCCCCCCCCCCCCAAAATGAAAAAAATTCCAGAAAGTGAATAAAAAACCAAAAATAATGAAAAAAAATTCAGAAAGTGAATAAAAACCCAAAAACCCAAAAATAATGAAAAAATACAGAAAGTGAATAAAATCCCAAAAATAATGAAAAAAATTCAGAAAGTGAATAAACTTCCCAAAGAATTGAATTTTTTTTCCAGAAAGTGAATAAAAACCTAAAAAAATTGAAATAAATCTAGAAAACGAATAAAACCCCAAAAATAATAATAAAAAATTCAGAAAGTGAATAAAACCACCAAAAACAATGAAAAAAAAACAGAAAGTGGATACAATCTTCTAGGGTACGAGTCAATATCCCCATAAAGGTCCAATCGAGATAAGACTGTCCCGACGTGGAAACCTCCGTGATAGCAAGTATTCCGGGTATGATTTTACACAGATAAACACTTAATATATTTACAGTCACATAGTCATATATATAGATATTCACATTTTTCAAATTAGGTGCGCCCACGACCCATAATTATAATTATCTGTTCTTAGCACAAACTACTCAATTATCTAGCATAACGGATTCGACTAATTTATTCTCATTTATAATTTATTTCTTACTTACTTCTCATCTCTCGAAGTATTATTTCTCACTAAGTATAATTTCAGTAGGTATACCCTCTCTAATCTTCTGGTTTAAATCTTTCACGAGTCTCAAATCTTTAGTGAACATACTCACAATTTCTAATGTGTGAAGAAACTCCTCGTTAACCCATAATTTCATCCCATATTAAATTTCACTCAACGGAGTCTACTTAGACCCTCTTGGTCCTCTTCATAACCCATTATACTCTAAAAATAATAATCTAGGGTTCCTACGCATTTTAGCCGGATTAAACAAAAAGGGAAAAATATGCAGTTTTCCAGGGGGGATCGATTGATCGAGAAATGGGATCGATTGATCGATCGATGCTCTTGGTCGATCGATCGATCAAGCAGTTCTAGCCCAAAATCTGCAAAATCCATCCTACGGGTTTCATAAAATTTTTTCTCCAAAACACCATTAATGATCCCCAAACTTCCAAACAAGATTACTATATGCCTATATACATGATTTCCTACGTGAAACATGTCCAAATTCATCAAAGGTATTAAATTAATGGGGTAAATTAACATAATTATCAAGAACCCTAATTTTTCATGAAACTTCCATTCTTTTAATTCTTTTCTAGATTTCTTGCTTTTAAATCCATAGAAAAATTCGTGGGTAATCCTCTACATGTGATTGAGATGTCCAGAATATATCTACTTCCTCTACAACATGTGATTTAAAGTCTCTAAGTTATCAAATTCTTCCATGAAACATGTTCTTAACAACCCTAAACTACCATGGATGAAACTTTAACTAAAAACAAAGCAAGATAGTGAAACGCCCCGTATTTTTGGTGCACTAAATATTTAATTAATTCGGGAATTCTAAATTACTAGTGTGTCGTAATTTAAAATGAATTAATTATGGAAAAATATATTTAAATAATAATCGGGGAGTAAATGGTTAATATTTAGGGGAAATTATTTACTAAGCGAATAGTAATTAATTATTTAAGTCATTTCGAGTATTAATGACAGGGTATGCACTTATCTCAACCGAGAGTCGGTATAGACTAAAGGGGTGGGGGGATATGTATTTTTATAAATTAATTCGGATGCCAATTCTGAGTGTACGGTTGAGTCCGGATGGGCCGAGATAGTCGGAAAAGTGTACCCGGGGGTAGTAAACGGGTCACGGGGCGTTTGTAGACATAGCCGAGCCCACACGGGGGCATTTGGGTCACTTGGGCTTGGCCCATTAGGCAAAAAACGGGATTTAGATTAATTATTAAATTAGAAGAAATAAGGAAACGGATAAAGAGAGTTTAGAAAAAGGCTAAGTGTATTAAGGAACCCTAATAGCAGTTAAAGGCAGTTTTGGGATCACTAGAGAGCCAACAAGGATCATCTTCAACCTTGGAATTCATCTCCAAATCAGACACAACGAAACCTAAGGCAAGTGGATAACTTGCAATAGTATTGAATCTGTTTTTTTTCAATTCATATTCATGTGATGTGTTTGATTAAAATTCGTTTTGGGTGTTCATGGCATAAACATGGGATTTTGAAAATAATAATCTGATTTACGAATTTGAGTGAGGTTTCATGTAAAATCTGATAGTTATAAGTTGATACCTATCTGGTAGGATGATATCTGGACAATTTAAAACGGATTTGATGATGGAACTTGGGGTGTAAATGGGTTAAGGGTTAAAGATGAATTTTTCTCAAATTTAGAAATTGTAGTTAATGGACGAATTAATAATGTTGGTGGACATTCTGAAGGTTCCTAATAAGTTTTCTAACATGTATTGAGGTTAAGAGGGCTTGAGGTTACTAGTAGAAGAAACTAGGGTTTGAGAAATTTTGTCCATGGCTGATTCTGTCTTCGCGAAGAAGACGAAGACCTGCTCGATCGATCGATCGAAGGTCTGGGGTCGATCGATCGAAGGTCGGCAGAATCTGGCAGATTCGCCCAGTTATATATATAAGAGGAAAATTATATAAAGATCTTTATGTAATTAATTATTGAGAGATTAATACATGAGTTTAAATCTAATTAATTGTGAGTAAAGTTAATTAGACTTTGAGGAAATTTTTGAGTGACACGCCAGGATTATAAATTCGGGAGTCAGGAATTTTGACTCGGGTGAGGTTATTTCGGGCTACGAGAGTAAGTCCAAATTTATGGTGGGGGGCGACACCAAAGGTGACTAAATTAATTAATGTACAAATTAATTAATAATTAGGGTTGGACCATAAACTCTCAATAAATTAAATAGGCTTGTGTTACGGATTTAGTACATGGTGTAGCCGGGGTATTTTATATTTATATATATATACGGTGTGTGATAGTATATATATATAGTGTGTACATTAATATCAGAGATTGAATATTATTATTATATACTCTGGTGCTATAGGGGGAGGTTGCGCGTAGTGGATGAATCCCCTAACTTGAGGAGTAGGGCGAGTATATTCCCAGGTCATAGCGTCCGTTATATGGGGTGAGGGGCATCTCACTTTCAGGGAAGGAATATGACCGCCTCTAATCGTATGCTAAACTAAGTTAGTGAGCGAATCTAACTTGAGTAACTAGGTTATACGAATACACCTAGTGGGATAGCACTTTAGAGATATTATATTTTTGAGTATTCTCATTCGGTGGGATATTAGTATTAAATGTTATTTCAGTATGTTTGAGAATACTGTAAAATGATTAAATATATAATTAGGTAAATAATTATATATGGGATAATTAATACATAGTGAAAAAAAATGTATTATGTGCATAACAGGTGTGAGTGTTATATGAAATTAAAAAGGGTAATGATTAAATTAAGTTGATGTTTATCATAACTTAAAAATCATGATTTAAGGCATACTCGGTTAGAGTAGGTTAATTGCAAAGGGTTACATAAGTTATCAGGTCAGGAGAATATGACCTAGGTAAAATTAAATTAGGACGTTAATAGTGCACATTAGAGGAGGGGTGAGGATATCCTCAAGGGAGTGCGGCATTAACTAAAATATGAAGAGCATGCATATTTATTTATTACTGCAAGTTAATCATTTGTTAAATGTTTTCAAATGTTTTTGGGGTACTAACCCTTGCTATAAAATTTTTAAAAACCTTTTAGGTGTCCAGCCACAGGGACGCCAGGCTTGACTCTATTCCAGGTATCCGTTGCTGCAGCACTTGTGGATGTTGCGGGGTTTTGATAGACGCCTCATTCTTTCATTCGTGTAGAGACTCTTTCGTAGTTGTTTGAGCATGTCGCTCACAGTTCATTTATTAGTATTAGACTTGTTGAGATTTACTTCTTGTCTTTACTTATATTGGATATTTGGACCGATGGTTTATTCGGTTAGGTATTTTAATTGTGGATGGTTATTTTAGTTAACTGTGATTCTGTATTATTTTATGTTCCGCATGAGTTTCATTTAATTAATGGAAAGATAAAAATTGACACCAGTCTATTTTTCTCACTTAGGTTGTTAGTAATTAAAAAGACGACAGTAATGCTAAGAATGAACCAACTGAGAAACCTGTTCTAACTTGATTTAGGACTGTTCACCCGGGATTAATTAGGCGGGGTGTCACAGATGGTATCAGAGCATCAGGTTCTAGTGTCCTTAGGATCTGTGCGGCTTTCTACGTTTCAACGTAGCACTCGGTTGTTATAGAGCCCTATTATTAGGACTGTTGATTCATTTTCCGCTTGTGAGATATCGTACTTCTGCTGTGAATATTTTTTTTTGTGTAAACTGTGTACTTATGCGATTTAATCTATTTCAGATGCCACCGAGGAGACTAAGAGCGGAGAGGGCTGAGGCTAGGGATGAGGTCAGGGAAGCTCACCAGGAGCCACAGGTACCACCACCACCACCCCCACCCGAGTTGATTTCCACTACTCAGGTGGCAGTGATAGTGGCCTAGGTGGCCGAGACAGCAATGCGAGCTATGGCAGCTCACTTTCCACAGCCCCAGGCACCGCCTCCAGTGGCACCAGCAGTTCAGGCTCCAGTGGGGCCACCATCTTGGCAGAGAGTTAGGGAGACCTTCCAGAAGGGTCACCCACCTGAGTTTCGGGGTAGCACAGATGTAGTAGAGGCTTGTGACTGGAAGAAGAACATTCAGCGCCATCTGCGCATGCTGGAGTGTACCGAGGTACTGAAACAGATGCTTGCTACCTTTCGTCTGTCGGGGACAGCCTTACAGTGGTGGGAGTCAGTTACCACCGTCGAGGAGCGAGACTTGATGCCAATAGCAGAGTTCTGGGTGCGGTTCGACCGCAAATACTTCCCATCAGCAGTAGAGGCTGAGATGATGAAGAAATTTAGTGATTTAGTACAGGGTGACCGATCAGTGGCAGACTATGAGGAAGAGTTCACCCGTTTGGCAAACTTTGTGCCAAATGAGGTGAGCGATGAGGAGCAGAAGAAATCAAGGTTTTTGGACGGTTTAGCCTGGCGGATCAGGCAACACTTGATTGGGAACCGACGTTAGTGACGTATACAGACGTCGTTAATGCAGCACTTGTACACTTCCAGGATCATCTCTTCCATGCGAAGGGGAGCAAGAGAACAGGGGAGCCGAGCCAACAGGGCAAGGCAGTTACTAGTAGTGACACAAGTGGTGCTCAGCAACAGACGAGAATCCAGCAAGAGAATCAGGCCATGAAGTTTAAGCCTGGTGGGTTCCGACCGGGGGGACAGGGGTTCAGGCAGGGGCAGCCGGGCCCGAATCAGCAACAGCAGGTTGCTCAGGGCCGTCAGGGCCAAGGGAACAATGGGGGAGGCCAGCAGGGCCAGAGCCAGCCGCGTCAGGGCCAACATGGCCAATGACAGGGGGATGGTCAGAGACGCAGTTTTGTTTGTGGCCAACCAGGACATTTTAAGAGGAAATGCCCACAGAGGGGCAGAGGTCAACAGCAGGAGGCCCAACAGGGGCAACGGGAACAGATGCCGCCAGCAGCAGCAGCACCCGCCCAACCACAGCAGGGACAGATGCACTACGGACCCGTGTATAACGTCCGGGATATTCCCAATCCCCTAGCGCGGCAAGCACCGCCAGCAATTGAGGGTATGTTTATCATTCATGGTTATGAGGGTAGTATTCTTTTTGATACGAGAGCATCACATTCATTCATTAAACATAATTTTGCTAATCGGACCGGACTACTAGAGACCGCGGGTAGTCTTCGGATGTGTGTAGAGTCATCGGTAGGCAGCGGGGCTACAATCCACTCGATTTGTCGAGGTGTGGACATTTTGATTGGGAGACTTAGTTTAGCATTAGACCTCTTGGTGTTAGATATGGAGGGGTACGATGTCATCTTGGGGATGGATTGGTTGGCAGGTTATCAAGCGACGGTGGATTGCTACAAAAGGACCATCGTGTTCTCCATTCCAGGGCAGGAGATGTTCTTGATAGCAATGCCACTACCCGAGGGAGGATCACGCACACACTTGTATTACATTGAGGAGGAAACCTCACAGGAGGTGGCTATTCCGTTGGACTCAATCCCAGTGGTGAGAGACTTTGAGGATGTGTTTCAGGAGATACCAGGGTTGCCACCGAGCAGGGAAATCGAATTTGTAATCGATTTAGCCCCGGGGATGAGGCCAATTGCTCGGGCCCCATACCGTATGGCCCCTTCAGAGATGCGTGAGTTGAGGGAGCAGATTCAGCAGCTTCTGGGTCAAGGCTTCATTCGACGGAGTACATCGCCATGGGGTGCACCGGTATTATTTGTGAAGAAGCGAGACGGCTCACTACGATTATGCATGGACTATAGAGAGATGACTAAGGCCACGATACGGAATAAGTATCCGTTGCCTAGGATTGATGATCTATTTGGCCAGTTGAGAGGGGCGTCTTATTTCTCTAAGGTCGACTTGAGGTCAAGGTATCATCAATTACGTATCCGAGAGGTGGATGTTCCTAAGACCGCTTTCCTGTCGCGGTATGGATCTTACGAGTTGAGGGTGATGCCATTTGGGCTCACCAATGCACCAGCAGTGTTCATGGACCTCATGAACAGAGTTTTCAGGGAGTTTCTCGATCCATTTGTTATCATGTTCATCGATGACATCCTGATTTACTAAAGCACCGAGGAAGAGCATGCAGAGCACCTGCGTATAGTGTTACAAACATTGCGGAATCACCATCTCTATGCCATGTAAGGACATTTTTGTCCATTATCAATTTGTATGTCGTACGCCATTACACCGTTGAAGAAATTCAAAATCGCATCTACATCAACGGATCTTAATATCAAAGCGTTTTCAACATCATAGCCTCTGCGAGAATGAACTTGGTAAAGTTTTGTTTTTATGTTCGTTAAAGTTCATATTTAGTATTGGGAAATTTTCATAAAATATTTTTGTAAAAATAAGAAGTAAGTTTTTTCAAGCAAAATGAGGCATTTAAAAGAATTTTATTTTTTCTAGTAAGCCGGACCGGTTCGCCTCCCTACCGGACCGATTCACCTGCGAACCGGTCCGCCTCATACCTAGACTGATCCGCCTGCTGAAAAGCCAGAATACCCCGGACTGTTAGCGAACTGATAAAGCCTATTTTGAAAAGAATCGATCCGAGGTCGGACCGATCCGCCCCCATACCGGACCGGTCCGCCTGGGATAAATTCGGCCAGATCTGTTCGAGATTTTTTAGGCTAAAAGTTTTCTTATTTAAACCAACTTCGGGGAGTTGTTTTCTAAGACTTTTCAAGACGATTTTCAGAGTCCTAAATACTCTAAGTCTTCACCTTTTTGAGTCCCAAGACTCTTTTTGATTCACACACAAAAATCCCAATTACTTTTGTGAATCTTTTGGAACCCTAGAACACAACCTTTGCTATTGTTCAACCTTTGTGGGGAGATCTTTGCAACCGAGGGATGCGTGTCATTGCTGAGGGAGTCTCTACAAAGTGTTATGGCTGCGTGTCATTAAGGAGAGCTGTGGTTCTTCCTCTGTTGTTTGAGCTGCGAGTCCTTGGAGGGTACTGCGTGTATTCTCTTGCTGAGTTCAAGACTGCGTGTCTTTATGGGTTGGCTGCGTGTTGATCCATTGCAGATTTCTCTATGTAATTGTAAGTTGTGACTTGTATATTCATAGTGAAATAAAGGTTTTACCCGAAAGGGGTTTTTTCCTGAAATCTGTGTCTCAGCATTTTTTTTGTGTCACATGCTTTATTTATTTATGGGTTGACACACGCACCTTAGATGCATGTTTAGGGTCTCTAATTAAATAAGGGTTACTTGAAAACTTGCGAATCTAGTTTAATCAATTATCACACAGTTCGCACTCTTCAAATTAGTATCAGAGCATGTTGCGCTAATTTATTGCTTATTCCTATTTTCCGCAAAATCGTGTGATATTGATTTTTTTTGAAAAATCAGTTTTGTGAAAATTCGCATTTTTCCCTATGGAGCACTTATATAATCAGATGCCTATTTTTGACGGGTCTAATTATGCCTACTCGAAAGCTCGTATGAAATCGATTTTAAAATCTATTGACGAGCGTGTTTGGTTGCTTTGCGAAAATGGTTGGATTCCTCCCACGGTCACTGTTAATAACATCACCACTTTAAAACCCGTGTCAGACTGGACTGAAGATGATTATAAATCGTCCAATTTTAATTCTCGTGGTCTGAGTGCTATTTTTGGAGCTGTCTCTCCTGATGAGTTTCGCCGAATTATGACGTGCACCACGTCTAAAGAGGATTGGGATGTTTTGAAACTGACATATGAGGGTACGAATGCGGTTAAAGAATCAAAATTACAAAATTTGGCCACCCAATTTGAGACTATTACCATGTCTGAGTATGAATGCTTTGATGATTTTTATGCTCGTTTGTCGGACATTGTTAACACATATTTTATTGGGTGAGGTGATTGATAACACGCGTGTCGTTAAAAAGATTTTGAGATCTCTCCCAAAACGCTTTATTCCTAAAGTCACTGTTTTGAACTCTTTGGGAAATTTGAAATCACTTAAGTTGGAAGAACTTGTAGGAGATCTTCAAACCTACGAGATTGACATGTTTCCCAAAACCATTAAGGCTAAGGATAATGGCATTGCTTTAAAGACTCATTTTAAGAAAAAGAAAGAAAAAGTTTGTGAGTCCGATTCTGAGGGTGATTTTGATTTTAATGATATGGCCTTGTTTGCGAAAAATTTTAAAAAATTTCTCAACATGAACAAAAATATTTCTTCCAATAAAAAGAATTTTTTTGAGAAAAATAAAAAGAAAGGAAAGGCCAAAGAAAGTGGTGAGAGGGAAAAAGAGAATAACTCCGATGAGGAGTGTGAGGAAGATTTTGAGAACGTCACTTGTTTTGAATGTGGGGGTGAGGGTCATAAGTCGTTTGAGTGCCCTACATGGCTTAGAAGGAAAGGAAAGAAAGTATCCATGCCTGCCACACTTAGTGATAGCAGTGAAGGTGAGGGTGATGAGACTAGTGGTGAGAAGTTTATAGCTTTTTCGAGTCGTGTGAGCACACCCACTTTGTCTCACGTTGATAAAGGTCATGAGAGCACGAGTGATGACTCGAGTGTTTATAGTGGAGATGAGAGCGATTTGGAGAGTGGAGATGAAAGTGAGCTCCAAAAAGCTTTTAGAGATTTGTACACCGAGACCTTGAAAACAAAGAAGTATAATAGAAATTTAGGTCGTCGGGTTTTAAATTTGGAGAAAGAGAAGGAGGTTTTGAGAAAGGAGAAGTGTGATTTGACCGACACGTTGTCTAGTCTGACGACACGTGTATCCCAACTCGAGAGTGATCTCGAACGTGCCAGGGAGGTCAAAGTCAATTTTGTGAACGCACCTAAGAAGGTTGAGAAGGTGGTTCATAAGGTTAAAGGTGAGAATTTAGGAATAAGTCATGACAGTGCTTCTACTACCCAATTAGCACCCGAGCCGGTTCCTACTTTAGTGTTTGATTCACATAAGTCTCACCCTAACCCACCTAGGCGTCCCATTCCTATTAGGAAAGTGCGTCCTAGAGTTTTTGAGAGAGGTGTTCCTAGGCCTATTTATATTTGTTCCCATTGCAAGAGGAGAGGGCACCTTAGGGAATTTTGCTTTAAGTTGGGTTATGTGTCACGTTTTTCTTCTACACGTGTTTCTGGCACACATGCACCCACACATGATACTTTACATTCTCCCGGAGACTACATGAGAGAGTTTGCACATTTAGGAGAGCAAGTTAAGTTTTTAGTCAAAACTTCACAAGAACTGATGGAGGTTTTTCATAAGTTGTCACCACCTTTGGAAAACCCCTCCGAACCTAATGATTGAGGTTTGACTTGTTTACTAGCATAGGGTGATTTTCATGATGTCATTGTTTGCCTATTGCTATTATGTATCAATTTGTATGTTTTATTTCTTTTGAAAATTTTTGAAAAATACAAAAATATTTTATTTTGATAATTTTTTTCAAAAATACAAAAAGGTTTGAAAAATCCAAAAAGATTTTTGTATTTTTTTTGTGGATGAACACTTTGGATGGCCGAGTCACAACATCATTGTAAGGACACAAATTTCCAATTGAGTCCATGTATTGTGTTGGCTCAATTCCGGACAAAAACATTATTTCATAGGTTAGTGTTTTATTGTAATACTCTCAAGCCTATGAATTATGTGTTGAAGACGTAGCGGCAAAGAATTTAAAGCTTCGTCAAAATTCCGGTTTGCGTGCCTCGTTTCTACTTCATCAACTAAGGTTCCATGCTCCCAAGGTATGAATGTAATTATATTTATATAGGAGCTTGGAACAAAATTTATTTGGGTGTTAGGTTTAATAAAAAACCATGTTTTACTTTCAGAATAATTTAATTGGAACTTTAATTAACGTATATAAAGTTCCTGGGCCAAAATAGAATTTTAGAAAAAATTTCTGGAAGTCGTTCGAAATCTCGTTCGAATGAGTTTTTCGTTATAACGAGGTTTCGTTCGAACGAGTTTGCCAACGAACTTAAACTGGTCAGTCGTTCCATATGTCGTTCGAACGAGTTTGTTCGTTCTAACGAGGTATCTAACGAGCCCAGACTGGTTGCTCGTTAGAATTCTCGTTCGAATGAGTGTCAATGTCGTTCGAACGAGAATGCCAGGCGGGAACAATTTTGAGCAGTTTTTGGCAGTTTTTACCCACTTTCCCCACTTGGTTTTTAACCAACTTTTTCAGACTTAATAATGTGCGGGAATGACATTTTCCAAATTATCTTTTTCATACCATAAAAACTCCTAGAGAGTGTTTTGATAAAAAATTTGTTTAAGGAAAAAGATCAAGTTTTGAGTGTTATTCTTTAATGAAAAATCCTACACACTCTAGTGTTTACACCCAATAGTTGTTTATCCAAGTTCTATATACATATCTTTACTTGGAGTTTTGGCACCGGTTTTCTCTACCGAATTGAAAAAGAGACGTTTCGGGTTTCCTTCTACATCCCATCACAAAGAAGAAGAAGTTTGTTGCGGTATTACTCACTTGGAGAAAGGCTCCAAGCTTGGGTGACGGTGACCATACAAAGTCCTATCGGTGGATTCCGAGATCGCGGTGGAGCTCCGTGGTTGTCCGCTAGGAAGAGGTTTCTACAAGAAGGAGCAACAAGGCTTGAGAGGGTTCGAGTCGAGGATGTAAGTCTTTTGTCTTGTAATTGTAATTCCATATCTAGTGGACTTGTGGCTAGGGCCGTCCGAGGTTTTTTCCCGTCTTGGGTTTTTCCTCGTACATCGCGGCGTAGTGTGATATTGTTTATTTTATCTTGCACAATAATTTAGAATCCATGCTTTAGGTTTAATTCAAGATAAAATTTGGTTTAATTATCACACTCATTTAATTTGGACTTATATTAAATGTTGGGTAATGTTTAATTAATTCAAGTCATTTGCTAAAATTTGGTTTCGCCTAATTTACTAATATTGATTAATATGACTAAGGCACATTCTAGGACTTGGATTAACTTATTTTAATTTGTTATTAAAATTTGGCTTTGTTTATTTGTTGAACCATTACTTATATACGCTTCCGCATCATCTCGTGTTTTACATAAAAAGGAAATTATTAACTTTGATTTTAATTAAGAAAATCACCATCCGGGGGTTCCAGCTTTTTCAAATTGGTATCAGAGCCAAAGAGATAAATTATTTCGTTAACGATCTTTTTAAATAATTTTTGGCTAAAATGGATTTTTCCCCATTTTCAAAATTTCCTATTTTCGATGGTTCAAACTACGCGTATTGGAAAGCGCGAATGAGATCGGCACTAAAATCTATCGACGAGAGAGTTTGGATGTCTGTTGTTACCGGGTACTCCCCACCAACTTACTTAGTTGAAAATGAACGTGTTATCAAACCCGCCGATTGATGGACTTAAAATGAGTTTAAACTTGCTAACTTTAATTCCCGAGGTTTAAATGCCTTATTTAGCGCTGTCGCACCGGATGAATTCCGACGTATTATGACGTGTGAAACCGCTAAAGAAGCTTGGGATATTTTACAATTAACTCATGAAGGAACTAGTGTCGTTAAAGCTTCAAAACTCCAAAACCTCACCACTCAATTTGAAACTATCAAAATGGATGAAAAAGAAACTTTTGATAAATTTTATGCTAGACTTTCTGATATTGTTAATTCATCTTTTAACTTGGGAGAGAAAATACCTGACGACCGTGTTGTAAAGAAAATTTTAAGGTCCTTACTCGATAGATTTATTCCTAAAGTGACCGTTTTAAATTCTTTACCCACTTTAGCCTCTACGAAATTAGAAGAGCTTGTAGGTGATTTGCAAACCTATGAACTAGATATGTTTCCCTCTAAAACTGAAAAGAAAATTGAAAAGGGTGTTTCTTTAAAAGCCCGAAAAGAGGTCAAACAAGTAGTAGAGAGTGATAGTGAAAGTGACTCGGAAGACATGGCTTTGTTTGCTCGTAAATTTAGAAAATTTCTTAAATTTAACAAAGATAAATTTAAAAATGATTTTAAGAAATTTGATACTTCTAAACATGATAAAAGCGAGAAGATTTCTAAAGCCGAGAAGATCCCTAAACCTAGCAATGAAAATTTAGATAGGGACGAGTCTGATAAGTGTTTTGGTTGTGAAGGTTATGGCCATAGGGCTTATGAGTGCCCCACTAAATTAAGGAAAGATGGTAAGCGACCCATTTCATATAATGCAACCCTTAGTGATAGTGATAAGGAAGAAAAGCCAGATTCCCCCACTAAGAAAAATTTTGTGGCTTTTATGGCTAGTCATGTGAGTGATTGTGACAACTCATCGATTGATGAAACGATAGAATATGCCACTTCTAAGGTCATTGTACATGATTCTATTGTTTTTGATGATAGTGAGAGTGAAGAAGAAAGTGAGAGTGAAAATGAAGAAGAGGTTAATGTGAGTGAACTTCAAAATGCTTTTCAAGAACTTTATAAAGAATCTATTAAATTGAAAAGAGCTAATTTGAAGTTAGAAGCTAGTTTAAAAGAAAGTGTCAAGGTCATTGATGAAAATGTTTTAATAGAAGACCTTAGGACACATGTGAGGACTCTTCAAGAGAAGCTTGATTATGTAGAAGGCGAAAGAGATAGCCTTAGGGGTTTAATGGAATCCTTGAAAAAGGAGCTTCTTGCTTTTGAAGAGCGAAATGTTTTACTAGAATCTAACATTGCAGAATTGGAAAATAAATTAAAAGATTCTAGTAATGTCAAATTTGGTTTGGAATGTCGTTCAGAAAAACTAGATAAAATGTTAGGAACGGTCCAAATTAAAAATGACACTTGTGGTTTAGGCTTCAATCCTTGTAATGAATTTACTCATAATGCCCAAACCAATGTTTTAGGAGAATCAAGTAGGTATACTTTTAAAGATCACTCCTTAAGTAAATCTTTTCGACATGTTCTCACTTGTACACATTGTGGTCGACAAGGTCATCTTAGAAAATTTTGTTTAGATCTTAAACGAATTCCTAGAAAATTCCATAGTAAAGAAACCACGGTAGTTAACGTTCCAACACCCCAAGATAGTCATTCTTCATTAATTTGGGTTAGGAAATCCGACTTGGTTGTCTTGCAAAATAGGATTTGTGACTCTCATTTACTTTCACATGCTTCCTCCCCTTCTAAATCTAAAGGATGAATGTGTTAGTATTTGCATATTTTAGCTTTTGTACTTCATGTTATATTCACATGCTAAAATGTATGCTTGTTTTAGTCATTTTCTAGTCATTGCCTTAGTTCATATCCCATGCTAGAAATTATGATTGTTGTTTATCTTTTGTATTATATTTCTTTCATATTGTTTGCTTTAAATGAAAAATACAAAAAGATTTTTGGTTTATCATTTGAATTTTATCTCTTGTTAATTTAAGCTTAATGAAAGATTCAAATGATTTTTCTTTATCCTTTTGAGTATATATATTTAATTTTTTTGGATAAAAATGTTAAAAACTCAAAAAGATTTTATTTTGTGTGTATTTTTGTTTGACACACTTTATGTGGCATATACTTGTGTTTGAATCCCATCTTTTACGCTCCCACGTGGCTAGAACTTTTGGTTTAGATTTTCAATCCTTAAAATGTTCTTTACCATGCTTTATATGGAGTAGTTGGATTTTGTGTTGTTTAAATGGATTCTATTTTTATATGCCTCTTTTCACACATGCACGAGCTCTTTTGAAATCTTAACGTCACATGTTATATTTGAGCTTTTTGAGGTGTTCTCCTACCAATCTAGTCATCTACATATCTATGACCTAGGAGGACTAGTGCATGTCAAAATCCGTTGCATGTGAGATTTGTGTGAAAATGAAAACATGATAAATAAATATGCACGGGGAAGGGCTCCGAAAGGACTAAGTGATCCTTTGCGATAGTATCTATATATATGCAAGTACTCTATTGGTATATTTCTAATGTATATATATATATATGATATTTATTTGTCTTTGCCTTGCTTTTATTGCCCATATGCTTTCATGTCTTATCACTTTAAGCTTCAACATGCTGTTTATTAGTTCTTTATCCTTTGCCTATTCCTGAACAAAAAGGGGGAGAATGATGATAGGGGGAGAAATGGTATCTAATCCTATTATTATCGTATCTTCGTTTGGGGGTGATTTATTTTAGGGGGAGACGTCTTTCTAAGTAGGTCATGTGCTTGATAAAGGGGAGAATTATTTTAGGGGGAGTAATTATTTAATTGCATCTAGTATTGTGATATTCCCTATGCATTTGATGAGTTTGCTTAAGTGTGCAGGTATTCTACTAAAGCGACTTCTTTAAAAGACAAAGATTTTAATCCTTGGGTTGAGTCAAGTTTGGGCGGGTTATGTTTTGAGTCTAGTGAGCTTGACGGCCCTTTAGGATTTTTGTTTTGGTTTTTGTCCCGAAATAGCCAAAGGGGGAGATTTGTAAGGACACAAATTTCCAATTGAGTCCATGTATTGTGTTGGCTCAATTCCGGACAAAAATATTATTTCATAGGTTAGTGTTTTATTGTAATACTCTCAAGCCTATGAAGTATGTGTTGAAGACGTAGCGGCAAAGAATTTAAAGCTTCATCAAAATGCCGGTTTGCATGCCTCGTTTCTACGTCATCAACTAAGGTTCCATGCTCCCAAGGTATGAATGTAATTATATTTATATAGGAGCTTGGAACAAAATTTATTTGGGTGTTAGGTTTAATAAGAAACCATGTTTTACTTTCAGAATAATTTAATTGGAACTTTAATTAACGTATATAAAGTTCCTGGGCCAAAATAGAATTTTAGAAAAAATTTCTGGAAGTCGTTCGAAATCTCGTTCGAACGAGTTTTCGTTCTAACGAGGTTTCGTTCGAACGAGTTTGCCAACGAACCTAAACTGGTCAGTCGTTCCATATGTCGTTCGAACGAGTTTGTTCGTTCTAACGAGGTATCTAACGAGTTTCTAACGAGCCCAGACTGGTCGCTCGTTAGAAGTCTCGTTCGAACGAGTGTCAATGTCGTTCGAACGAGAATGCCAGGCGGGAACAATTTTGAGCAGTTTTTGGCAGTTTTTACCCACTTTCCCCACTTGGTTTTTAACCAACTTTTTCAGACTTAATAATGTGCGGGAATGACATTTTCCAAATTATCTTTTTCATACCATAAAAACTCCTAGAGAGTGTTTTGATAAAAAATTTGTTTAAGGAAAAAGATCAAGTTTTGAGTGTTATTCTTTAATGAAAAATCCTATACACTCTAGTGTTTACACCCAATAGTTGTTTATCCAAGTTCTATATACATATCTTTACTTGGAGTTTTGGCACCGGTTTTCTCTACCGAATTGAAAAAGAGACGTTTCGAGTTTCCTTCTACATCCCATCACAAAGAAGAAGAAGTTTGTTGCGGTATTACTCACTTGGAGAAAGGCTCCAAGCTTGGGTGACGGTGACCATACAAAGTCCTATCGGTGGATTCCGAGATCGCGGTGGAGCTCCGTGGTTGTCCGCTAGGAAGAGGTTTCTACAAGAAGGAGCAACAAGGCTTGAGAGGGTTCGAGTCGAGGATGTAAGTCTTTTGTCTTGTAATTGTAATTCCATATCTAGCGGACTTGTGGCTAGGGCCGTCCGAGGTTTTTTCCCGTCTTGGGTTTTTCCTCGTACATCGCGGCGTAGTGTGATATTGTTTATTTTATCTTGCACAATAATTTAGAATCCATGCTTTAGGTTTAATTCAAGATAAAATTTGGTTTAATTATCACACTCATTTAATTTGGACTTATATTAAATGTTGGGTAATGTTTAATTAATTCAAGTCATTTGCTAAAATTTGGTTTCGCCTAATTTACTAATATTGATTAATATGACTAAGGCACATTCTAGGACTTGGATTAACTTATTTTAATTTGTTATTAAAATTTGGCTTTGTTTATTTGTTGAACCATCACTTATATACGCTTCCGCATCATCTCGTGTTTTACATAAAAAGGAAATTATTAACTTTGATTTTAATTAAGAAAATCACCATCCGGGGGTTCCAGCTTTTTCAATCATTCCATTATTTTCGTGTGACTATTTGATAGTGTTTGAGACAATAGGTCAATTCATCCTTGTGCTTTATAATGTTTGGAGTCATTAAGATGTAATTAAGTGTTACTTCCTACATGTTTGACTCATGTTTCCTTTATTGCAAACATGCACGGATTTGTTTGATTATTGTGCTTGTCTTATCACATATTGGTTGGGTGTTTTCACTTCAATCCTGTCCTTAAAACGAACCAATTGAAATAATACGAGAGTAATAAAAGTATTGCATGTAAAAACCATTGCCTGTGAGGAATTAACTGTTTAGTTTGAAAAAATGATGAGTGAACACGGGAAAGGGCTGCGAGTGAATAATAATCACGTCGTGAAAGCCACCGTTTGATAAGAGCCCACACAAAAAATTAAGGCAATAAAAAGATGAAATATGCCAACAATTTGGGCCAATAGGTTTTCTCTAAGTTGAGAATTTAGTACCTCTTCAGATATAAAGAATTGCATTATTATATATAAGGGAGTTTTGGATGGATATATCAATGGGTTTGCACGTCCTTTAAAAAGTTCTCGAAACGGCACTAAATAGTTTTGGACGTTATTGGTGTGGAAATCACTTTAACTTTGATCTGTTGATTTGCATAAGTTGATGTCACCTAAATTCAACAATCTTCGCACCTAAGGATACTTTTGATGTTCATTCGTTAGGGGTACGCATATGCATCGTGCACATATGATTGATTGAGTTGATTTACCTATCGAATGTGTTCACACCCATTCATTCCATTTCCATGACTTGGTTGTTTGAGTCTAAATCCATGGTGTGATTTTTGTATCATATTTTTTCAAATTGGTATCTTATTTTTGTACGAAAAATTTGAAAAATTCAAAAATAGTTTGTGAATTTTTTTGAGCATCTCCTTGCAAGAGCACGTTTACCATATTGTTTGATGCCCTTTGTTTTGTATACCGTGACACCCCGATTTTGCTTGTTTGATTCATTCTTCTTATTTGTCTATTTGGGGACATCATAAAAAGGGGGAGAAAGAATTATCATTTCATGGGGGAGTTTGAATTTTGGGGGAGTTTTTGAGATTTGACTTATGCGTTCATCATAAATTGGTATCCATGTTTATCTCATTTCAAACTCGATACGTCACGTGGTATTTGCTTTGTCTCATGTGTGTACGTTCGAAGATTGAAGATCAATTTGTTGCACACCCTGATGAGAAAAGCTTTGAGCTTTGATGAATGTTGAAGATTGAAGAACAAACGATGAAGATTTAAACATTTGTATCTTTCCATCTTTAGGGTTCATGGGAGGGTAGATTTGTATAGGTCATAAGTTTATAATTCAGATATGTTTTATGTATGTACCGGCATAGACATAGGGGGAGATTTGTAAGGAAATTTTTGTCCATTATCAATTTGTATGTCGTAAGCCGTTACACCGTTGAAGAAATTCAAGATCACATCTACATCAACGGATCCGAATATCAAAGCGTTTTCAACATCATAGCCTCTGCGAGAATGAACTTGGTAAAGTTTTGTTTTTATGTTCCTTAAAGTTCATATTTAGTATTGGGAAATTTTCATAAAATATTTTTGTAAAAATAAGAAGTAAGTTTTTTCAAGCAAAATGAGGCATTTAAAGGAATTTTAATTTTTTTGGTAAGCCGGACCGGACCGGTCCGCCTCCCTACCGGACCGATCCACCTGCGAACCGGTCCGCCTCATACCCGAACCGATCCGCCTGCTGAAAAGACAGAATACCCCGGACTGTTAGCGAACCGATAAAGCCTATTTTAAAAAGAACCGATCCGAGGTCAGACCGATCCGCCCCCATACCGGACCGGTCCGCCTGGGATAAATTCGGCCAGATCTGTTCGAGATTTTTTAGGCTAAAAGTTTTCTTATTTAAACCAACTTCGGGGAGTTGTTTTCTAAGACTTTTCAAGACGATTTTCAGAGTCCTAAATACTCTAAGTCTTCACCTTTTTGAGTCCCAAGACTCTTTTTGATTCACACACAAAAATCCCAATTACTTTTGTGAATCTTTTGGAACCCTAGAACACAATCATTGCTATTGTTCTACCTTTGTGGGGAGATCTTTGCAACCGAGGGATGCGTGTCATTGCTGAGGGAGTCTCTACAAAGTGTTATGGCTGCGTGTCATTAAGGAGAGCTGTGGTTCTTCCTCTGTTGTTTGGGCTGCGAGTCCTTGGAGGGTGCTGCGTGTATTCTCTTGCTGAGTTCAAGACTGCGTGTCTTTGTGGGTTGGCTGCGTGTTGATCCATTGAAGATTTCTCTATGTAATTGTAAGTTGCGACTTGTATATTCATAGTGAAATAAAGGTTTTACCCGAAAGGGTTTTTTTCCTGAAATCTGTGTCTCAGCATTTTTTTTGTGTCACATGCTTTATTTATTTATGGGTTGACACACGCACCTTAGATGCATGTTTAGGGTCTCTAATTAAATAAGGGTTACTTGAAAACTTGCGAATCTAGTTTAATCAATTATCACACAGTTCGTACTCTTCATGCCAAATTTGGTAAGAGTGGATTTTGGCTACGGGAGGTTCAGTTTCTTGGTCACGTGGTGTCAGACCGGGGTATTGCGGTGGATCCGAGTAAAATATCGGCGGTGAGGGAGTGGGGACAGCCCACGACACCGACTGAAGTGCGCAGTTTTCTGGGATTGGCCGGTTATTACAGGCGGTTCATCAAAGGATTCTCAAAGATTGCGGGCCCTTTGACGAATCTGACCCGGAAAGGGGTACCTTTCACTTGGAATGATCATTGTCAATTAGCTTTCGACGAGTTAAAGGACAAGTTGACATCTGCACCCGTGCTTGCATTGCCGAAAGGAGGATTAGAGTATCGGGTTTACACTGACGCATCCTAACAGGGACTTAGGGGTGTGCTTCAGCAGGAGGAAAGGGCTATAGCTTATGCGTCCAGGAAGCTAAATCCCCACGAGAGAAATTACCCCACTCATGACCTGGAGTTAGCAGCAGTCATTTTTGCTTTGAGGATATGGAGACATTATCTTCTGGGGGAGCAGTTCACGTTATTCACGGGTCACAAATCACTTCAGTATCTCTTCACTCAGAAGGATCTGTATATGAGACAGAGGCGATGGATAGAATTCGTGAAGGACTACCAGTTTGATATTCAGTATCATCCTGGTAAGGCTAATGTGGTAGCAGATGCATTAAGTCGGAGACCGACGGGGGAAATATCAAAAGTCTGGAAAGCGAAGTGGAGAGAACTTCGATATGAGGATGATGTAGCCAGGGTATGTATGTCAGCATTGTCCATCACACCTGAGATAATTATGCGGGTTGTGAGGGCTCAGGAAGAGGATTAGACCTACCGAGATAGGGTGAGCCAGTTGCTAGCTGAGGGAGCAGAGGGTTACTCGATCAGCTTGGAGGGAGGCTTATGCCTTAATGGGAGGTTGATTGTGCCAGAGGATGAGGAGTTACGGCACACTGTTATGGCAGAGTCTCATTGGTCGAGATTCGCGATATATCCCGCTGGGGATAAGATGTATCAGGATATGAGGAGACAGTATTGGTGGGAAGGAATGAAACGGAACATAGCAGAGTTTGTTTCGAAATGTGCCACGTGTCAGCTCGTGAAAGTTGACCATCAGAGACCATCAGGAATGCTACAACCACTTGAAATTCCCGTGTGGAAGTGGGAGAGCATCTCCATGGACTTCATTACAGGGTTACCGACATCGCATAAGGGTCACGATTCCATATGGGTCATTGTGGATCGGTTGACCAAAGTGGCCCACTTCCTACCGGTTCGCACAGACTTTGAGACGATGCGTTATGCGCAGCTATTCATAGCAGAGATTGTTAAGGCTTCACGGGGTACCGATAAATATTATGTCGAATAGGGACAAGATCTTTGTGGCCCACTTTTGGTAGAGTTTTCAGGAGGCCATGGGCACGGAGTTACGTTTGAGTACAGCCTACCACCCACAGACTGACGGACAGACTGAGAGAGTCAATCAGATGCTGGAAGATATGCTCAGAATGTGCATATTAGACTTTGGGGGAGGTTGGGAGAAATATCTTCCTCTGGTAGAGTTTGCGTATAACAACTCTTATCAATTCACGATCGACATGGCACCATTTGAGGCACTATACGGGAGACCTTGTCGTTCACCCGCTTGTTGGTTAGAGGTGGGAGATAACAAACTATTGGGGCTGGAGATTGTTCAGGAGACATCTGCCAAGATAGAGCTAATCCGAGGGAGGATTCGGATAGCTCAGGATAGGAAGAAAAGTTACGCTGACGCTTCACGGAAACATGTGGAGTTAGAGGTTGGGGATCTGGCATTGGTCCGGGTGTCCCCTATGAAAGGGGTAATGAGGTTCGACAAGAAGTGTAAGTTAGCACCGAGGTACGTGGGACCTTTCCCTATTATCGAGAGGGTGGGGCCTGTAGCCTACAGGCTGGGATTACTGGAGCATCTTCAGCGGATACACGACGTGTTCCATGTGGCATCGCTGAAGAAATATCGCAGGGGCGAGAGGGCCTTCTGGCACATCCCACTCGAGGAAATTGATTTACAGCCAGACATCTCATATGAGGAGAGACCGGTAGCTATTCTAGACCGTAGCGAGCGGAAGTTACGATCCAAGGTTGTTCCATTAGTTAGAGTACAGTGGGGTCATCACAACGTTGACGAGTCTACCTGGGAGCGGGAGGAGGATATGCGAGAACAACATCGAGAACTTTTCATCACAGGTATGACCTAATTTCGAGGGCGAAATTCCTTTGTAAGGGGGGAGTATGTAACACCCCGTATTTTTGGTGCACTAAATATTTAATTAATTCGGGAATTCTAAATTACTTGTGTGTCGTAATTTAAAATGAATTAATTATGGAAAAATATATTTAAATAATAATCGGGGAGTAAATGGTTAATATTTAGGGGAAATTATTTACTAAGCGAATAGTAATTAATTATTTAAGTCATTTCGAGTATTAATGACAGGGTATACACTTATCTCAAGCGGGAGTCGGTATAGACTAAAGGGGTGGGGGGATAAGTATTTTTATAAATTAATTTGGATGCCAATTCTGAGTGTACGATTGAGTCCGGATGGGCCGAGATAGTCGGAAAAGTGTACCCGGGAGTAGTAAACGAGTCACGGGGCGTTTGTAGACATAGCCGGGCCCACAGGGGGGCATTTGGGTCACTTGGGCTTGGCCCATTAGGCAAAAAATGGGATTTAGGTTAATTATTAAATTAGAAGAAATAAGGAAACGGCTAAAGAGAGTTTAGAAAAACGCTAAGTGTATTAAGGAGCCCTAATAGCAGTTAAAGGCAGTTTTGAGATCACTAGAGAGCCAACAAGGATCATCTTCAACCTTGGAATTCATCTCCAAATCAGACACTACGAAACCTAAGGCAAGTGGATAACTTGCAATAGTATTGAATTTGTCTTTTTTCAATTCATATTCATGTGATGTGTTTGATTAAAATTCGTTTTGGGTGTTCATGGCATAAACATGGGATTCTGAAAATAATAATCTGATTTACAAATTTGAGTGAGGATTCATGTAAAATATGATAGTTATAAGTTGATACCTATCTGGTAGGATGATATCTGGACAATTTAAAACGGATTTGATGATGGAACTTGGGGTGTAAATGGGTTAAAGGTTAAAGATGAATTTTTTCCCAAATTTAGAAATTGTAGTTAATGGACGAATTAATAATGTTGGTGGACATTCTGAAGGTTCCTAATAAGTTTTCTAACATGTATTGAGGTTAAGAGGGCTTGAGGTTACTGGTAGAAGAAACTAGGGTTTGCGAAATTTTGTCCATGGCTGATTCTGTCTTCGCGAAGAAGACGAAGACCTGCTCGATCGATCGATCGAAGGTCTGGGGTCGATCGATCGAAGGTCGGCAGAATCTGGCATATTCGCCTAGTTATATATATAAGAGGAAAATTATATAAAAATCTTTATGTAATTAATTATTGAGAGATTAATACATGAGTTTAAATCTAATTAATCGTGAGTAAAGTTAATTAGACTTTGAGGAAATTTTTGAGTGACACGCCAGGATTATAAATTCGGGAGTCAGGAATTTTGACTCGGGTGAGGTTATTTCGGGCTACGAGAGTAAGTCCAAATTTATGGTGAGGTGCGACACCAAAAGTGACTAAATTAATTAATGTGCAAATTAATTAATAATTAGGGTTGGACCATAAACTCTCAATAAATTAAATAGGCTTGTGTTACGGGAATACCGTTTAGTTGGCCTATGCCTGTTTGAACAGCCTCAGTTAATCCTGTCTTTCTTTGATAAGAATCAATACGATCTTTATAAGGCTCCTCCTCCGAATGAAATTCAATGGGATCCAGAGAGACCATGTCTTCATCCATAGGATCCCAAGTACCCGGATCAATCGAAAGTTCGATTCTCTCTGAACTACTCATTTTCAAATGATATCCACATTGTTCACAAATATTCATTTTTGATTTAAAAAATTTCTTATAATTTAATCCATAACAATTTTCGCATTGAACCCACAAATGCGGGTATTTTATATTTATATATATATATATATTCTGACACGACACAGGCGTGCCCCGACTTAAATTTTCATAATTGCCATTTTATTCACTCGTGTTAATTTTAATACAAATCAATCGTATATATTACTTTACTCATATAGTAATATTCAACAAATTCCTAATGATTACTAACTCACGTCACGCTAGTAAATATTAAAATAAATTTCTGAATTAATATTAAATTAATATCTCAAATTAAATTTAATAAATTCTCAAATTTAAAAGCCATAAAATTACGGGGTATTACAATTATTTTCGATGCAATATCTAAGAGATGTATATTTGATCACTCAGCATGTTCTAATTGTTATAAAGTTCATAAGTATGGTCCTAATATGTTTGTATACAACATTATTCATATAATATTTGTTTAGTAGGTTTCATCTGAATCTTATGTGGATCGACTAGACTCGATACAACAAAATTAACAAATGCAAAAATAACAACAGGTGAAATTAAAGGTTGGGATGCAACCACAAGTTATTACGAACACTCACTTGTTGAACTATCATGATGTCAGTGATAATGCTTTATGATCCATCACTTTGCCTACTGTTTTATATGTTTGTCAATAGCCGTTTTATTTTTGGTTATATATGTGTGTGTGTGTTGAGCAAAATAATGAGTAAAAAAAGTTGAAGGAATCATTGGGAAATTGGAGGATAGAAGGTAGTCAACATGCTTTATTGTGATTTTTGTGAACACATAATATGAATGCCTTAATTAACATACAACTAAGGACAAGGTCTGTGTGAGTGTATCCAACTTTGATGCCAAAGCATTGTTGAGAGCCTTAATTAACATACATGGGTGTGAAAATATTATGTAAATTCCTTAATTAAGATACAACTAATGTAATCCCAAGGGTTGTTAAAGTTGGTAATTGGGTGTAGCTGTAAACCCAGGCACCTCAGGTTCGAAACTTGGCAACCGCGTCTTGGGGGCACGGACCGCAGGAATTAAACGTCTGTTTCGAAAGCCTTGTTCGGGGAGAAGAGATTAGTCTCTAGGTGTGCGCAAGCTGGCACGGGGTTTACCCTACGTAAAAAAACATACAACTAATGATAACTAAGGGTGTGGTACACATGAGAATAATGAGTAAAACTAACAGTTTTATAGGGTTTTTTACTTGGGTACCCCCGTAAGAGACATATTTAGACTTTAGTACCTCCATAATTATTTTTTAGAATTTGATACTTTATTTTTGTCGCTAAATGTTTTAATGTTTTGCCACTAAGTGTAACAAGGTAAAAAAAATCAATCAGCAATGGAACATTTATGTTCAACGAGAGAAAAGTATCAGTCTAGAAAAAATTTATGCAGGTATCAAAACCCAAATATTTGTGCCTGTTTTATGGAGATATGGTGGTAATGAGCTCTTTTGGGTGGTAACATACACATCAGATCAAAAAGTTCATAATAGCTCAAAAATTAAATGAGAAATGTGTATCCATGAGTTACTAGGATATTTAAACTCATGACTATATTGGGATTGAGAAAGTGACGGATATGTGTGGGACTTTGGTATTTCCTGTCTAATGGGTTATTTCATTTTTTATTAGTTATATATTAGCCATTATAGTGAGTAATCTAATATATAATTAAAAATGGAGTCTCCTCATGTTTTTCTGGCACGTGAAATGTATTTAATCTTTAAAATGAATACACTGCATCAACCACTAACACTAATCCTTTTGCACACCCTCTAATGAAAGCGTCAATCCGTATGACGTCACGTATACCTTGTTTAATTAACTTTTTATCTATCTCTTCACAATTACGCATTGATTCTCTATTTTCTCTCAATTTACTTTTTATTTTCATCACCATAATTGAAGAGGGAACTTTGCAACTCATGAATGAAAAAATTTAAGGGCATTCTTCAGACGCATATGATTAATAATCCCTTTTTCCTATTATATGAACTTTTTATTTTAATTTATTTATTTTTGCACAAGTTACATTAAATCCATTTAATAATTTCATAACATTAAATATTAGTTTAATAATAAATTTAATTTAATTTATAAGTTAACTGAATATATAATTTTTTATTGTTATTCTATAGGTTCAAATTCAATTTGTATTATATTCAGTTTTTGCACCAATGACATCAATGATTTCTATATCTGAGCGCTCATATTTAAATTTAGTTTATGTTTTCTATTGTTATGAATAAAATTCACTTTAGTAGTCATGGTTGACAATTGTATATATAAGTTGTTAGTTGTAAATATTGATGTTTCACGTACTTGCTTTGCTTTCTTTAAACATGAGAGATTAACATAGTTAGTTTGATAAAGAATTGGGAGTGTTTCAATATGTAATGTTAGCTAACATTATAGACGCTTTAACCACTGGTTAAAATTATCACATATTCACACCTGCTGATATGGCAAATATAATATCACATGGAGGAAGCTTACTAGTAAAAGTGACATTTAACACTGAAATGCTTCATCTTTAAATAGTGAAAAGCTTTATCTTTTGGAAAGGATGACGATTTAGAGAAAGTTCATATTTTTTAACTTATCTCCAATTTCTTTCTCTTCCATTCTAAATTATATTTTAATTATAAAAAAAATAATTTTAAATTATTATAATTCATTCCTAGACACCCAAATGTTATTTAACTTTAATAGAAAAACATATATGCAAAGTGTGGCGTATTGATCGCGTCATGTTAGTTTTTTGTAAAAGAAATCGTGTTATGTTGTATAACTTTTATTTGTGTCAGATAAAAAATAGTTTTTCATGTCATGTGGTGGTTGAAATATGTGCATGTTTGGTACAAATATAAGAATTCACGTCGTGTCATTTTTTTGGTCGTTTTCGTGGTAGGTAAAAAAATAAATTTTTTATTGTGTCTAATTTTAATTGGGCCATATTCATGTTTGAATTTTTTTTTTAATTGTCGTGGGATGCCTCTTTAAATTGGGTCATGTTCATGATAGGTATAGGGGATATTGACCCACAATAAAAGCAGTAATTAAAGATTTTACCCTAAATAATTATGAATACAAAAAAGAATAAAGAACACTAGATGTGCCGAGTTCAGTAGATAGGTCTGCTTACGTCCACAGGGGGAAGAAAGGGATATTGGTGTATTACTCACGAAGAACAGTGGCGATTGGACTGCTAGAGTTTCTAGTTAAGAGTCTAAGTCACCACATGCAGGTTATAATCAACATCCTCATTATGGGTGAGGTCACCCTTATATATAAGCTTTAGGATCCTACTAATCTAAGCCTCTTCATGATATCTTAATTATAAGTTATATAGTCTTATAAGGATTGGTCTTCCAATGTGCCAACATAATATTCTAAGATTTACACTTATTTCCCTACATATTCATGATCTTCCAAGATAAATCGTATGACATCCACGTGTCACAAATTCGACCAGAATCCCTTCAATTGTCCCTAAGGTTGGGGCAATCAACAAACACGCTTTTTTTAAGTTATCAATCAGGTGTTATTAAAACAACTATTTAAACGTATTTTTGAAGTTCACATGCACCTATTCCTTGGGACATGCAATGAGATTTCAATCCTTTCTTTGGGAATCATTTTGCACGTATTTCACTCTTTGGTCCACACTACTCAACGCCACTTCTATAAGTAGGTAGTGATGGCACATGAGTGCGTGCCTGACCCAACAAATAGATGACAATTGATTTAACTAGCGACAAAATGCATAATGCCCCCAAAGACTTATACCTCGTCGTTCCGGCGTCTACAGAGGTATTCCTACTTTCACTCTCTCTCTAAATCTTTTTGCTACCTAAAAGATTTTCTTCTCATTGTATTTTTCTTCTTCCCATCAATTACACCATGTTTAGAAGTGGTAAAAGGTATGAGGTGTTCGCAACTGATAACTTCTGGGAATTTTATGA
Source organism: Sambucus nigra (assembly GCA_949130495.1). Classification (NCBI taxonomy): domain Eukaryota; kingdom Viridiplantae; phylum Streptophyta; class Magnoliopsida; order Dipsacales; family Adoxaceae; genus Sambucus; species Sambucus nigra. The sequence continues at coordinate 27,918,857 of OX422219.1, read as the reverse complement.
AAAATATAGAATCTCTGATAATGTTAACATTAGGCTATCTCCAAAGAAATATGTCGTATTCCCTCTAGTGAGGTTGCTTTTATGATAGTTTCCATATTATAAGGGTAATTCGTCTCCACCTTAACCCAATGTTGGTGAGAGTACTTCACTGTAATGGAATACTTCCAGCCTAAGAAAACAGAAGCTTTTACCCTTATTATGATGCGTACAGTGGCCATTAGCAAGGTTTATAGGATAAATTTAGGTATTAAGGAGATTAGGTATTGTTATGACTTGAGGTCTTCCCCAAGCTCAGATCTCTACCATTTTCATATCTGGGGGAAGTCCCGCAATTTGGTTACATTTTTGCCCCGATCACAAAAGGATATCGAAAGGAATATTCATGTGTTTTGGGGGAACTATATGACAAAAATTATAACAGTCTCAGGGGGGTTCCTATCATAAGGGGCACTTGGTAGATCATCCTATCGCCTTCCTTTTTATAAGTACTAAAAATTATGTCACTAATCGACTTGATTTTTGTGCAGATCATTTTCTAAACACGAAGTCATCTAACTACCGGTTCAATCTTAGAGATTTAGAAAAGGTTTGGAAGCGAAAAAACCCTGAAGGTGTTTGTCCACATTAGAGGGAGACCAACATTTTTCTCAGCTACAGATTGATTTTCCAGTTAATAAAAAACTTCACAATTGTTCATAACGCCTCGATCGTCAATTATCCCTCCGTCGGCAATGACTCCATTCTAATTGATACCCCCATCCCTAATGAGAATGAACCCCTACGCATCATTTCGATCGACTCCAATTCTAACCAGGAAGAGGAAGCTGAAGAAGGTATTGACCCCTTCTTGGATGATCTTGACCCAATTTTTACCTACAACGCCAGTATCTTTAGTCATCCTTAGGAGGAAGTTGAAGCAAAAGAAAACTTTATTTTAGAAGAGTTCACATTCCCTCTAGTCCTTTATGACTTGGAAGACATGATTAGGAGATAGAGGAGGTCGATTGATCTAATAGTTACCAGAGATATGTTAAAATAAATAGGTGGCCGACAACAACCAAGTTGAATAAAATGGTGCTAAGAAAGAGAAAAATTTAATCACCCTTATAGAGAAAGAGTCATAAGAGACAGAACATCGGCGTTAAGCGGCCAAGAAAAGTAAAGCGAGGAGGACGAACAAGAACCATGCAGGTCCTCCACTTGCCCCAATTATCATTCCTAGTTAGCCTATAACAATTAATGATCCTCAACAGCAGCAGAGAGAATGGTCGAGGACTCCTCCCCCTAAGGGATCCGATCTTTCCCTTGGGATATCTCTTTTCTTAAAGGAAAAGAGACAGTATTTGAGGTTGATTCGACCCAAAGGGACTTGGAGGTTATGTACTCCTTTGCTTAGGAGGCGATGATGTCGTGTGATATGATTGATCTGATGGGATTTTCTTTATAGAGTCTCCATAAGGAAGGTTTCCTAAATAATCACATGACTTTTTATTTGTTTTTCGTGTAATACCTCGTGAATTTTTTGATCGTAAATAACTCGTTTTAAATCAAAAATCAAAGAATTATTTTATTGGATTAAATTATTTTTTTTGCATTTAAAAATGTTAATTTTATTATGTAAGAATTAGGTTTTAATCGGAATTTAAAATGGGGGAAGAATCGAATTTTTACGTTTATACTTAAAAAAGGCATCCTTGGGGTTAGCTCAGGGGCGTAATCGATTACGCGATAGGTAGAGCTGCGAGTTGGGTTAATCTTTAAGTGTTTGTGTTTAATTAAAACTCTTCCATATTTTTATATAAATTAGACTCGGGGTTTAGACTTATAAAACACTTGTATATCATTTCAAAAAGCAACAGCCTCCCATAATTTTATCTCCACTCATTTACAAAATCTAAGCCCTATTAAAAATAATTTTCAACCCAAGTTTTGAAGATTTAAATAAAGTTTTCTCAAGAACCATCAAGAATGTGTCTTCACTATTTTTACGAGAGGAACACAACCGTGTAATCAGATTTTCAAAATGACTTCTTTACATGCATAAATGCTTGTATTGTTCCCCTCAAGTGTTATGAATTTTAGATATTGCCTGAACTTTAATAAATAGTGTTTTCTTACTATAAATTAGAAAGACTAATTAGGGAAAATGAAAATAATTTCGGGGATATTTTTATTCAAATCTAAATTTAAGACTTGAAACAATCGTATACTTAGATTATATATTTGGTCTACGATAGAATTGTGGGGTGTTTCATGTATTAAAAATTAAAAATATGAATTCGTAATAACGTTTCGACTAAAAAAATCATGTATTTTATGTGTAGATAGTAGAATGGATTTATTATGGTGTAATATTGTGAATATGCATGTTAAAAAAGGGAATCTTGTGTTAGCCAATAAAATATAACTTCTATGGGAATTATGAAATTTGACAACCTGTATGACGATTATTAAGACTTGTTTAACTACATAAATATAAGAAGGTAAATTAAGTAAATTGACAACTTTTATGAGTAGATATGTTTTATTTGAATGTTACTTCTGTTAATATTTTGACACCGCGGGGACGTTGGGATTTTGGGGTGGTTATGCTTTTATCTTTATTGTAGGTTGCTTCCTAGGTATTGGACTAGTAGGTAGGACTCATTATCGTTAACACTTCCTAGGTACGGGACTAGTGAGTGTAGGTTCGTGCGATTGGGTATTTCCTAGGTAGGGCTAGATAGTACGTCGTCGCGTGTTTTCTATTGGCCTAGGTGCGAGACTAGGTAGTGATTTGTTGTAGGTATCTTTCCTAAGGTGATAGGCTAGGAAATACTTGTGATTTTGGTGATCTCTAGGTATAGGACTAAGAGATCACCTCGCAGCTAAACTATTATGCAGGGTGTTACAGGTATAGCTAAACTATTTTGGTGATTTTGGTGATTTTGGTGGCGTCCGACGCCAGAGTGTGCAGGGTGTTACAGTTCGCACATAATTTTATTTTTAACCTTTTTCCTCTTTTCTATGCAGAGTATGAAGGTCACTAAAAACTCTTCAGTCGGTTGACCTCTATCAAAGGAATAATGATCATCTCGTGAAATCCAATAACACCTTAAAGGTCTAGCTCCTCACCCAAATTAATAATTTGGATGACCTCAACAATAAGTTGAAGGTTGAAGAGGATGCAAGGGTGAAAGCGGTGGAAAAAGCTGAGAGAACTCAAAATGAGTTCAACAGGGTAGACACGGAATAGTATAATTATAGGACCTTCTTTCAACATAAGGTCCTTGAAAATATAATCCTCTAGAGAGGCAAAATAATGCTATGGAACGGGCCCAAGGGGACTATCTGAAGAGAGCCTACAATGAAGGATTTGAGGAGGCGGTCTAAGAGATCACCTCGCAGCTAAACTATTATGAGTCTATTGTGTTGGGGCCGAGTAGCCTAACTGAAGAAAGGAAACGTTCGCGAGGGAAATTTGGCTTATGACTAACACCCACCCTAGGTGAATCCCTTAGGGTGACACAGTGGAAGATCCCCTAGTTTTTTATCCTAAAAAAAGCCCGGTTGCTGAGGTCGCTGCCAATCAATCCGCCCTACCTGCTACGATCGATCTTGGGAAGACCACTCTCAACCCTTAGCTTTTATGTCTTTTCTTAATGTAATTTTTGTTGACCCTTTGAGGTCATTGCCTTGTTGTACCATGTCCATTTTTTATTTATCAATCAAAATAAAATTTTCATTTTACATGATCTCTTGCAATGCAATCGTTTAATTTTTGCGACAAAGCCAGAATGTTTATTTTTCTAATTACGACTTTATAATTTGTGCTTTTGAGACCATGGTAGGCCTTTGCAAATTGTTATTGCCTTCCTAGGACTTTTTTTCCTTTAATGTAAAACCAAATAGTTTCGTTTATAATAAATTGGTATTCAGTCTATCTCACTTGAGTTTGATCCATTTTTGGAAGTTTTAGGTTGGGTTGTTAAGTTCATCCAAATGGACCATTATTGTGAGGTCTAGTGTTAGACATAGGCGATGCATTCAATTATACACTTATTTTAGGTTGACCATAAGTGGTCAATGACATGCAGATATTCAAGTCGGCCATGAGTAGCCAATGATATGCCTTATTTTAGGACGGACATGAGTAGTTAATGACATGCAGATATTATGGCCGGCCATGAGTAGCCAATGATATGCCTTATTTTAGGACGAACATGAGTAGTTAATGATATACCTAATATTAGGTTGACCATACTTTCTTAGAGCCATACCATCATTTCCAAGTGAGTTTAAGGTCAAACATAGGTGATCAATCTACATCTGAGTTATAACATGCAATTCTTCAGTGGGTTTTTGCCTTTTCCAGGTTGATCTGCTTTAGATCATACCACTTTTGTAGTGGGTTTAGGTGCCAAACATAGGTGACCAACTCACGTCTGAGTTAAACCATGCAGTTCTTTCATGGGTTTTTATGGGTTTTAGGGCAATATACTTTAGATCATACCACTTCTGTAAGGTCAAATTTCTAATTCAATTAGTTTTTTAGTAATTGGCTTAATTTCAAACAAAATATTTTGAGTCATATATTAGGGTTGGTGTTTTCCCTTCAATCCCTTGATGCGAAGACATGGCGGAAAAGCTTCAGAGATTGTATCATCATGCCGTGTTTTGTGCTCATTTTCATTTTCAAGTTCTAAGGATATCTCCGGAATGAATGCATATTTATTTTGAGCCTTGGATATTTTTATTATTGGTATAAAAAAATTTACAAACTTTTTTAAAGATTTTTTTAAAAAATTTCACTATTTCGGTATAACAACTTGAACTGTTGTTTCAACGAGTCTTTGTTCGTTAAAATGAGATTCATTCATTCGAATGATATCTAGAATGTTTCCTTGTGGGTACGCTCTGGAATATTGTTCGAAGTTTCATTGGAAGCACGATCTAACGATAATGAGTACTTCGTTCTAATAAGAAGTCAGTTCATTTGAACAAGCACCCGTGGTTTGATTTTTTAAAACAGGTCTTTCCAAATATTTAATCCCTATACTTTTGTAATAACTTTCCTTATAAATAGATATGTGGATTTGAACTTTTAGGAAAGACTTTCGATATTTTTTTGTGATAAAATTCTTCACAAGATTTTCTATGAACCCTCGATTTCACCCAATAAGTTTAGGATCTAAGCTTCATCTTATATATGCTTTAAAAATCCTGCTTTGGGGGACCATGTTTATTCTCCATATCTTTGTGATAATTATTTCAAACGCACTGAGAATTGTTTCATTGCGCTATGTTCCGGTGAATAAGCAGTGGATTATATGTTCCAATCCATAGACGGTTACTGAACTTAGATCAGTGGATACCAAGGTGTGCGTGGACTCATATGTTATGGAAATTGCATGGGTGTATTCCTATATTGTCGCCGTGGAGGAGAGATTGAATATTGAACAAGCGTTAAGGCTTGTGGGGATCGAGTCATTGAGCAAGTCATCTGTCATCTTATGTAATTCTGTATCACAGGGGCATTTTTGCGTTCTCAAATTAGTTTCAGAGCGGGTTGCACTAAAATATTGAATGATCTTAATTTTTATGATTTGTTTGGATACAAATTCTCTCAAAATAGAATCAGAGCTGGTTGCACCAAGTTATTGTGTAGATCCTTATTTCGTGTTGTTTAGGGTGGTATGTTTGTCCCTCTCTCTTGTGATGGTTTTGTGTGTTTTCTTCTCAATGAATCCACATAATGATAAGTTGTCTAATGAGTTTAGCGATGATCACTTTGATATTCGAGAGAAGTTTAATGAGCTTTATAACCGCGCTAAAAAAATTTAACTCGTTTGAATTTAGAGTTTAAGAAAAGAATTAAACTTATTAAAAAGAAATTTTTGTTTGAAAGATGTAATTAAACTTTTGCAAACTGTTCAAAGTCAATGATATTTTCTACGTGAGAAGCTTGTGGATTGAATCGTGATTTTAAATCTTTAGAAGTGTCCAAGAAAGAGAGTGAGGATCGAGTGTGATTTTTATAGAAAGAATTAGAGGACAGGGCTCTAAAATTTATAGGGTTAGTGTACATGCTAGTTAGGATAATGATAACCTTATTAATGATTTGAGGGCATGTGAAAAGACTTTATGGATAAGTTTTCTTACATTTAGGGGGAGCAAGATAACCTTTTAGGAATGATTTAAATTCTAAATAAGGAGTCCATAACACTTGAAGAATCTAATTCTTTGCTTGAGTCTTGAATTTTTAAGTGAAAAGATATACTAAGATACTCAAGTAGTACTGGTAGTGATGGTACGGGCTTCCACAATTCTAATGGTTTTGTTGATAAAGCCAAGGCCATTGTTTATATTAGAGGGTCAACCACATCCCAGGGTGTTAGAAAAGGTCAACCCAAATCCCTCGTTCCTCATCGCGTCTACACATACGCACACTGATGTAGGAAAGGTCACCTTAAGCATTTTTGCTATGATATTAGAAAATATTTTAAAAAGTTGAAGTCTAGTGTCCCTTTAGTTCTTGAAAGTCGATGTGTTAGGTATACATCTATTTTGGTTAGGAAATCCATTTTAGAGGATCTAAATATTAGACTGGCTAATTCTTACATGCTTGCACAAGACTCTTCACATGATATATCTTATGGGTAATTACTTGCATGTTTGCGTACACGAGCGTTTGTACTTAATGATATATATATGTTTTCTAGTTTTGTGTTGTTTATATATTTTTTATTTTATTTTACATTTAGTGAGTCATATTTAAAAATAAAAAAAGATTTTTCTTTCATATTAAGTTAGTTTGATTTCAAATTTGTATTTTTTTTAAAATGTTAGAAAAACTCAAAAAGATTTTTAGTTTTTGAGTATCAATGTTTTACACATTCGATGTGGCATATTAGTTTGTTTAAATCCAATTCATTCGGTGGTATCCATATAACTAGGACATTTGGTTATGATTTTTAATACTTAGATTGTTCTTGATCTTGCTTGCATAGAGATGGTTCACACTTAATATTCTTAATGGATTCGTTTTGTATATGCCTCCGCACACACATGCACGAGCTCTTTGAATTTTAACTTCACATGTATATGTGAGCTATGTGAGATGTTCTCCCATCAATTTTGTCATTTAAATATTTTGTGACTCGGGGGATTTGTGCATGTAAGAACGATTGCCCGTGCGATTATTTAATTTTATTGAAAAATATGTCTGGGAAAGGGCTACGAAAGGAGAAAATATCCTTTGCTATAAAATCACCATTAACAGGAGCCTAATGAAAATATTAAGGTAACAAAAACAAAAAAATTGCCAAAGGCCAACAAGTTTAGTTTGATTGATTTTCAAAAGTGATAGCTTCAAACGAATTGAGAGAAAAGAAAATATGATATATGTTTATCTTTTGAGGGTGTTATAGTTGACGATCAACGGGTTTACCCAATGAATCCTAGTTATACTTATTTTATCATGACGCTATTGTTTATTAGAATCGTCAATATTTAAGGCTTGTGTACATTATGCTTGTTTGTTCATAGAGTTCACTTTGTCTTGTCATTTGAGGCTAAATCTTAGTTTGATAAAGTTTTGCGGTCAAATAGAACTCCTTTAACATATTTAAGTGTTTGGGTCATAATTTATTTGTATCTAGTTCACACCCATTCATTTTATTCCACATATTTACACACATCGATACTATGCTAGTGTGTAAAGTTTGTGTTTGTGTCAATTTTTTATGGTTTTTATACCCATATATATATATGTGTGTGTGTGTGTGTGTGTGTGTGTGTATGTATGTGCGCGCGTGTGTGTGTGCTGGTGTGTCATTGATATATTTTCCATATAGTAAATATGGTAATGTTTGAGTATTTGTGCTTTGCATTTAGTCCATGTTTACCATATGCTTTATCTTTGAAATTTATTTTACATGTTATATGATCATTGTGGTATATCTTGTTAGGTGCATTGAAATTCCATGCTTAGTATTGGTAATTTCAAATTGATATCATATTTCATTGCTTATTCATATTGGTATCTTGTTGTATCAATATTGACATTGTTTGATCATATTTTGGATTATATGTGCTTGAGTTGTCATGTTTTGTGTGTTCTACACTTCATACCATTGCATGATTTTATTTCCTCTTTCCTATGTTAAAATTGATATCTCATGTTCACATATTTAGGGGAGATTTGATTTTTTTCTTTTTTTTTTTTTTTGGGGGGGGGGGGGGGGGTAATAGTTTTATTTTATCTTGCTTTGTCTATTCCTGAACAAGGAGGGGGGGGGGGGGGATGCTATTTTTCCTTTCATTATTAGAATATCTTTATCTTAAGGGAAGTCGTCTTACCTCAGTTGAGATTATTTTAGACATTGTTAAAAACCTATTCTTATGCAGATTTTGTACTTGTTATATTTTCTTTGTATTTGAAGGTGTGTTTAAGTGTACAAGTTTACATCATATTAAAAAGTTTTCAAGTGAGCAAAGCTAATTAGAGTTTGTGTCTGTCGAGCGTTTGTACTATTTTTCCTTTTGGGGTTAGGTATTGAGTCTTTTTAGAGAGCTTAATGGTCCATAGGATTTTTATTTTGGTTTTATCTCAGAATAGTCAGAGGGGGATATTTGTAAGAATAAATATTCAATTGTGTCAATTTATTTGTAATTGGCTTAATTCCGGACAAAACATTTTGAGTCATAGGTTAGGATTGGTGCTTTTCTTTCAGGCCTTTGATGTGTTTGAATGAAAATGTAGCGGCAAGGCTTCAGAGATTATATCATCATGTCGTGTTTCGTGATTGTTTCTATCTTTAAGTTCCAGTGATCTCTCATGTATGAATGCGTATTTATTTTGAGACTTTGGATATTCTATTATTGGGTGTTAGAATTTTATAAAATGTTTTAAAACCTTTTTTATAGATTTTTTTTTTAAATTTCACTATTTCGTAGAACGACTTGAAATGTCATTCGAATGAGTCTCCATTGGTTGTTAGAAAGAAATTCCTTCATTCCAACGAGATCTGTAATGTCGCCTTTTGGGTATGCTCTAGAATATCGTTCGAAGCTTCGTTGGAAGCACAATCGAATGAGAATGGGTACTTCGGTCGAACGAAATTTTCGTTCGAAAGAAATTTTTATTCGAACGAGTACACGTGTTTTTATTTTTTAAAACATATCTTTCCAAATCTTTAATCCATATCCTTTTGCAACAAACTTTCCCATAAATAAAAATGTGGGATTAGACTTTTAGGTGAGCCTTTTGAGAGTTCTTTTTGTGATAAAATTCTTCCAAACAATTTTCAAGAACCCTCATTTTCATCCAATAAGTTTAGGATTCAAGATTCATTTGACATATGATTTAAAGATCCTGTTTTTGGGCACCAAATTTATTGTCCATATATTTATAAGAATTGTTTCGATGTAGTGGATTCCGTATTTGCTACGTTGCAGTCAATAAGCACTGGATTTCGTGTTCTAATCCATAAACGGTTGTTGAGCCTAGATCGGTGGATATTGAGGCGTGTGTGGACTCGCACGTTCTGGGATTTGCGTGGGTGGATTCATGCATTATCGCTGTATAGGAGAAGTTAAAGATTGAAGATACGTCAAGGCTTGTGAAAATCGAGCTGTTGAGTAAGTCATCTATTATCTTATGTAATTTCGTATCACAGTGAATTGCATGGCTCGATCGTGAGAGATTTTTTTCGTTGTGGGTTTTCCTCATACATCTGCGTGTTGTGTGATTGGTTTATTTATTTTATCTGCTATCACCTAGACGCATGCTTAAGTTAATAAGATAAAATTGGATAAATTAGTTTATCGCTATAATTCGATTTAGAATTGGTGAATAATTTTTTATCTTTAAAATGAAAAAGTTTTAAAAATTAGATTCTTTGTTTGCAATACCATCCCCGCCTAACCACATACTGTATCGGGGAATTTTTGCGTTCTCAACTTCTTAAGTGGGTTTTGGTGCCAACCGTAGGCAACTAACTCACGTATGAATTGTACCACACAGTTCTTATTTGGTTTTCTTCTTCTTTTAGGTCAATATACTTTACATCCACTTCTCAAGTGGGTTTTAGTGCAAAATATAGTAACCAACTCATATTCGAGTTATACCGTGCAGTTCTTACATGGGTTTTTGCCTATTCTAGGATGATATACTTTATATCATACTACTTCTCAACTGGGTTTTGGTAGCAAACGTATGCGACCAACTCATGTCTGAATTGTACCACGCAGTTCTTACAAGGGTTCTTGCCAGATTACTAGGCGATCGAACTTTCTTACCAGTCACACCACTACTTGAGTGGGTTTAGTAAAAAAATATTTGAGGTAAAAAGTTTGAGCAATTTTAATGACTAATTGACAATCGTTTTATTGTGCAAAAAAAAAGAAACAATGTATGTGCCTACCAATCTAATAATAAAACTTCTTAAGGTTTATGGCATTCCATAACCTTGGGACTACTCTTCCATTTAAATCTCCTAAATGATATGATCATCCACCCCCTTTGAGACTATTCGATAAGTTCCCTAACAATTAGGTGCAAGTTTCCCATCTAACGGATTCTTAGCTGCGGATAAAATCTTTTCTGAGCACCAAGTCACTGACCTGAAATTTTCTGACTTTAATCTTCTTGTCATATTATCTTGCCAACTTTTTTTGGTAGGCGGCCAAATATATCAGATCTTGCTCCTTTCTTTCTTCAACCAGATCTAACTTGTGAGTTATTCGGTAATTATTATGGCCATGATCAAACATCTTTGACCTAGGTGTTGGAAGCCCGATCTCTAAGGGGATAACAACTTCCATACCATAGGCAGGGAAGTATGAAGCCTCTTTTGTTGGATTTTTTAGTGTTGTTTTGTACACTGAAAGAACGAAGTGAAGTTCATCCACCCATCTTCCTTTGACATTATATAATGGATTTTTAATTCTCGACAAAAAAGTTTTGTTAGTTATTTTTGCATATCCATTGCACTAGGGGAAGACTACCGATGTATAGTGGATTCTGACTGCTTGTTTTGAACAGAAATCATGGAAAGATTCGTTGTCAAACTTCATTTCATTATCGATAACCACCGTTCTTGGGATTCTAAATCTTATGACAAGGTTCCTTCAAATGAATCTCTTAGATTCTCTGATGTGGGTGAGCAGTTCAGCCTCAACCCGCTTTGTGAGGTAGTCGATTGTTATTATCAAATATCTTCAATTTCTTTATGCAACAGGTAATGGACCCATTATGTCCATGCCATATTGAGTAAAACGCCATGCACTGGTGAGGGGATTTAGATCTCTAACAGGCTGCTTGATGATCGACAAAAACTTCTGATACTTGGTGAATTTTAAACAAACATCACATAATCCTTTTACATGAAGGGACACCATTATCCTTGAGAGATCGACCTGTAGGTGAGCGATCTTCCACTTATGTGTGCTTCAAAGATGCCTTCGTGTATTTCTCTTAATAGTCCCACCACTTGCTTTGGGTAAACGCATTTTAGTAAAGGGATGATGAATAATTATTAGTAAATCATGCCCTCGGAGTTAAGCCAATACCTAGTCGACCCGATCATCAACTTGTATGCCTGCCTTTAAGTAGGATAAGATGGGATCCATCCAAGACGGAGATAAATCCACTTGTAGAATGCAAAGGCCTTGATCCAGCAATTCGATGCTCGGTTGGTTTACGTATTCCACTTCGATCTCCCTTTCTAGGTCTCTACTAATACTTGACGCTAAAGTAGGAAGGGCATCTTCATGTCTATTGTTAGTTCCTTGGGAGCTGCTCCACCGAGGAAGACTTGAACTACTAAAAATACATTTTGCCTTATTCTTGTAAGTAAGAATTCTAGAGTCCTTAGCCTTATATTCTTAATTAATTTGGCTTGTGATCAGTATGGAGTCGCGTTACACAATAACACCGTGAGAACCTAGATTGATCTCCCTAAGGAGACTATGCACCATCGCCTTATATTTTGCCCCGTTGTTTGAGCCTTTAAACCCTAATTTAATGGCTTTTCGTTGAGATTTCCTTACGGTGTCACAAAGACAATTCTAACTCTTATTTCCCTCTCATTTAATGCTCCATCTATGAAAAGTTTCCAAGTTTGTTGATCCTCATTGATTTCCAATGACTTCATATTGGGATTTAATGCTCGTACTCACCTCTTGGTGATGTTCAAAATTCAACTACAAAGTCTTCTAAGACTTGACACCTGATGTCAAATTGCTCATGCTCCATAAGCCACTTGGTCATTCTATTTGATTTGTCAATTTTTTTTAGTGAACTTCCAAAGGATAGGTTATGGGGACAATAATGGTATGAACATTAAAGTAGTGCCTCCACTTTCTGGATGCAGTTATTAATGATAGAACTAATTTCTCAATTGACATGTATTTGATTTCTACCTCAAGGAGAGTATGGCTAACGAAGTATAACGACCTTTGTTCTTTATCATATAAGTGAACTGGTTCAACCCTTGTCACGTGTTATATATGGAAATAGATCTTCTCTATTCTTGAGGGTTGACAGCAAAGGGAGATTCAAAGTACTGTCGAATTCCTTCCATAGCTTGATTGCACTCATCTATCCAGATGGTAGGGCTTTCCTTCTTTAATGCTTGGATTGACGATCGAAACTTATCCCATGATCTTAAAATAAAGTGATTTAGAGTGGCTAGCATTCCACATATGACCTAGATATCTTTGATAGTAGTCAACCTCCTGATATCTTGCAGAGCCTTGCTTTTATCTAGATTCACCTCTATACCTCTCTGGGTTACCAAATATCCAATAACCTTACCCGAGATAACTCGGAAGACGCACTTGGAGGCATTGAGCTTCATCTTATATTCTATGATGATCTTGAAGTTTTCGTGAGGTCTCTAATGTGGCTGAATTCTTGCTTGCTTTCGATGAGCATATCATCGATGTACGCTTCCATGCTAGAGCCGATATGCTTCTTGAACATTGTGGTTACTAGGTGCTGATCACCATTCATAAAACCAAAAGGCATTACCTCGTAGCAATAAAGTCCTAAGGTTGTGATGAATGTGTAACACCCCATATTTTTGGATAATTATGAATTTAATTATTTCTAGTATTTTAAAGTACACATGTGAAGTAATTTAATTAAAATGAAATATTTCGTATTTAATAAATATTAATTGGTTGAGATTAAGATTAATATTTATATGATAAATTACTAAGTGTGTAGTAAATAACATGTGATAACTATTATACATCGTAGTGAGTAATAACGATGAAACTATGTCATTTCTCAAACGGGGGTCATGTGTGGGCTATGTTATAGTCGAGATAAAAAATTTGTGTAAAGTGACTTAAATGGCTATTTTGAGGTCATGGTTGATCCCGAATGGGCTGAAATAGGAGGAATAGAGTACCCAGATGTATTATTTGGGTTCCGGGGGGAGTTTTTGACTATACAGGGCTCTTACGGGGGTAAATGGGTAAAGTGTGCTTGGCCCATTAGACTAATTTTTGGGTTAGAGACATTATAACCTAAAATTAGAGTTGTTGGCAGCCATTATCATTAGAAGCAAACCCTAAGAGAGAAAGGAAGAGAGGCAAAGACTAGGAGAAAACTAGAAAGGCCAAATTGGGAGAGAATTCAAGAGGGATTTGAGCATTCAACCGTAGATTCATCGTCTACAATGGATTTTCTGACTCTACGAACCATTTAAGGCTAGTAATTGACTTGCAATAATTGTATATGTAGGAATTTTTTATTCGTATCCTAGTAGGTATAGACTTAAATGATTTTTTTGGAGGGAATCTCACATGTAAAAAGGGTTTGGGGTGAATTAATCCTTTAATGTGAAATTGTATGATGAATATAATAAAATTGAATCATGAATAGAGGTGTACACAATCTAATCTTGTTGGGAAATCAAATCCATATTAAAATGTAGAGATTTAATATTATTGTTGGGAATTTTGAAACACAAGGGCTGCGAATTAATATTCTTCCTATGAACCCATTTGGTGAATTAAAGTAAGATATATTGATGATTTATTGATATTGAATGATTGGGAGCTGTTAAGACTAATTTAGAAATAATACCAGAACTTACGTATGTATTAATTGAGGATTGGGATCATATGAATGGGTTTGGAGTAGTAAATTGGAGAAGAAACCCATAGGTTTTAAGGCCAGGTACGTCGAACTGGTTCGGGGGTACAGCTGAACCAATTCGAATGTCTGGGAAATTTTGGGTTGGGCCATTTTTGTGCGTGGGTTTAATTCGTGGAATTTTAATTAGAGATTATAATTTCATAAAAGGGGAAAAATATTTATTTGGGTAATTCAACGTGGTTATATTACCTAGGAATAGGCAAGAAATTAACGTTTGTGTTTATTAAATTAATTGGCGAGTGATTTTTATCAACGAATTGAGCGGGATAAATTAGAGAATATTTTATATATGGACTGATTGGGAAGTCCGAGCATATTAGTTGAGAAAAGCTATTTTGTTTAAATTATAATTAAGAACAAAAATGAATTTACAAGTCGAGAGTGCAGGCTCAGGATAATAGGTGAGTACTTTGGGTGATAGGCACGGTTTGGCTAGATTTGTGTTTATATATACAAACAGATATCGAGACAATATATATATATATATATATATATATATATATATATATATATATATATATATATATATATGTGTGTGTGTGTGTGTGTGTGTGTGTGTGTACTTTATAAATATCAGTTTGAATGATATTTATGTGAAACATACCCCTCTACCGCTATCATAGGAGGCTGGGCGATGTGGGTGATCCCCTTTGCTAGTGAATGCAGGGTGCGTATAGTCCCCGGATCATAGCGTCGCGTATTTTATTGTGTGATTTGTTTTTGAGGTGAAATGATTTGGGTATGGTTCAGTCTCACTATTGAAGGACTATGACTGCCTCCATGTCATTTGCGATGTTTTTACCAAGTTTGGTGTGAGCTAGCCTGACTTATGGTAATCGAGTTAGAGTGATCATACTTATATATGATAGCATTTTAAAGAAAAGCATCCATTGAGTTATTTTGAAGGAAAACATCCAGTGAGTTATTACTCTGAGGGATGGCATCCAGTGAGATTTTACTCTGAGGAATGGTTATTATACGTGATATATGTGTGATTGTTGTAGTATACTATTACGTATAATTATATATGGGTAGAATACATAAAGTGTCAATATATTACATATATAGCTATAGTGGAAGTTATATAATCAGTTAGTGTTGAAATAATTAATTAAGCTAATGAGCAAAATAGCTTATGAATCAATGATAAAAATTACTCGAGGCCGAGTAGTGAGATAGAAAGATTTGCACCGGGGCTAGTTAGGCAGGGTAGCATTACTAGGCAGGTTAAGATGTAAGCGCTAGGTGTGGACTATAGTTGAGAGGTGAAAGGTATCTATGAGAGTGCGACACCAGCTTAAATAAGAAAAATGTTCATGCATATTTAATTAATGCATCTTAATTACTTGCAAATATTTTTCAAACATTTTGGGATCTAACCCATGTAAAAAATATTTTTCAAAACCTTTTAATTGTCCAACCATAGGGATGTCAGGCACGATGATCCATTCTAGGGATATATAGTGGCAACGCTTGTGGAGGCATGGAGGACTTGAGTAGATGCTTCAGTTATTTAATTCCTAGTCTAGGATTCATATTTCATTATTTTAGTTGGGCGTGTTGACCACTCAGTTCAGACTTTTAGTAGGATTTATTCGTTTTAGTTTCAGACTTTATACTTAGATTCATTTCATTTATGTTAGATTTATGATTTGGATGTTGGATATGGAACAAATGGTTTATTCGACATTTATTTATCTAATCCTGTGATGTTTAAGACTTCATGTGTGAATGATTTATATTATTTTTATTTTCTCATATTATTGCGGGTGTTGTCGTTTAATAAAAAGATAAATTTGGCACTGGCTTATTTAACTTAGGTGGTTAGTATTTAAAAAAATTGTTAGTAATGCTAAGAATGAACAAAATGAGATTCCTGTTTATTTTAGTCTAGGACTGATCACCCATAATTGAAATAGGTGGGGTGTTACAAAATGAGGTTTTTTCCTTATCTCCAAAAATAGGTATTTGGTGGTAGCCGGAGTATGTATCCATGATGCTCATGCGTTAATGTCCAGTCATGGAATCCATGATTTGATCTATCCGTGGTAATGAAAAACTTTCTTTGGGGTCGTGCTTATTAAAATCGGTTAAGTCTACACATATTCTCCACTTTTTGCTCTTCTTTCTAACAACAACAGTGTTAGAAATCCAGTTTAGGAATTGGACTTATCTGATGGATCCGACCTGGTGTAGATTGTCAACTTCTGTCCCTATAGGTTTTACCTTCTTTATGGATGACTTCCTTAGATTTTGCTTAATTGACTTCATAATTGGATCTACATGTTGTCAATGACCAGTGATCTCTAAGTCTATCCTCAAAAGGTCAACACACAAAGATATCTACATTGGTTCTAAGGAAATGAACAAGATTCTCCACTTCATCCTTAGGTAATTCCAATCCGATCATGAATGTTTTATTTGGCCGTGATGAATTCAGAGAAATAAAAAATGAGTTCCTCTATTACGCATTCCGTGAGAGCCAATCGAGTTTCTTCTACCCGGGGCTTAATTCCTTTTGGTTGCTACGTAGGATGATCGTCCTCTAAATCATCATTGTAGATGTCTAAAAATGGACTAACTCCAAATTTATAATCAAAAATTAAAAAAAAGATAAGTGACTCAAAACACACACATAAGAGACCAGGCTTTTAGAGTGGTTAAGCAATAAAATAGCTTACGTCCACTGTTGGTTTTTATTAAGTAGGGTTTACAATAGCTCAATATGGTGTGCATATGAGTGATTCGAGTTGTCCCTTAATCTAAGGGAGTATTTTGTATTTATAGTGGTTACAAATCCTAAAGATGGAGCGCCTTTATAGTGCCATGCATTTACATCTTTGTACAATAAATGAAACTCGTGGAATTCACTGCTGGTTGGCATCTCATCCGAGTAACTATTGGTATTACAGTTGGTTGGACTTCTGGAGTTGGTCGGCATTCCAGCTGACTAAGTGTCTCTGCAGCCGATCAAGGAGGATGATCAGCCATATAGGAGGACACGTGTACATTCATCATTGGTTCACATGGGAATATAATTTTTACATAAAAAAAAATCCCCCAATACTCCATGCTTGATGCTTGAGTGAAAGCATGGAGTATTTAGCCCAGGAAGTTATTCCGTGTGCTGTTTTAAGGGTTTGGTCGGTAGCCAACCTCCCATACTTATAAATTTTACCGCTAGCACAGTTTGATGATGGCATTTTTGTAAATAATTCAAACTTTTTTGAGTTACCAAAGGGCACAGTCATCTTTTGACGCTTCGGGAAGCATGCAGCCGGTGGTAACTATACGGTTCGCTCAGTTAATCATTTCATTCCCATTTATTAAGGCAACCTATATATAGGTACCAAATTTTCCTCCTTTCTTTCCACCTCAAACCTTCTGAACTTTAATATTCTCTTTGCCTTCAAGCTTTTTTCTGTGCGATTATTTAATGTTATTTTCTTCTTTAATTTTCATCTTTTGATCTTTTATAAGCCTTTTTTTTCCTTTTTTCTCTGTTTTATCATCTTTTTCTCTATTTCCACCATGGTTCACATCATACACGAGAACTCGTTAGATGCGTTTAGAGAAAAGAGGAAAGTTCTAGGTTTGGTAGATTTAGAGATACCCAGGGATCCTGTAGATGTTTATTCTCTTCCTGAGGGTCATTGGATCCCCCACTTTGTTTATAGAAGGGTGTGGCATCACCTTTCCACAAAACCCCTTTCTTCTAATTTTGCCAATATTTTGATGTAGTATCTTCTAGAATAGTGCCCAACACTTGGAGGGTTGTGAATGGGGTACATAGGTTGAATGAACTTTATGGGACCCATATTGGGGTTTAGGAGTTGATTATCTGTTATAAGTGGGTCACTATTGGAGAAAGTACCTACTACTTAAAGACTAGGTACGCCAATAGGGCTTTAGTAGTAAATCTACTAGACTCCAATAAAGATTATTGGTAGTATGGTGTTATTGTTGAGAACTAGCAATAAGTTCCCCTCCCTACTGGAGTGGATTATACTGGTCATATATGTCCTCAATCAGGACGTGGCATAGGTCGTAATTCGATTAATTGTTTTTTCCTCTTTTTCTATGCATTTTTTAGTTTTCCAACTAACTCTGTCATTTCTTTTTATATAGAGGATAGTGAGAAGAGGTGCCACAAGGAAAGGGAAATAAATATCAATGATCTTAAGTTCTTGTGGGGATTAAACCACAAGATTGGAGAAGAACATCACAGGGACGTTTAGTCGATGTTGTAATATAAAAGTTCCATCACTTTCTTTGTTGCCTGACCTACACTTGCTCTGGCCCAAATTGTTGTCAATCTTGAGTGGGATCCTGTGCCAACTTCCTCAGCCACTGAATCTGGTGCTGAGTTTATTCAGGAAGGAAATTCTTTCTCATTTAGGTACCTTGAACTTTTTCAGATTTCCCTTTCTTCTTCCACATATATGAGGAAGAGGAAGATGCCTAACTTGATGTGTGGACCCTTATCTCCTACCCCCAAGAAGACTGCTAATATTGGCAAGAAGCCAACCTAAAAGAAATCCCGAACCAGTGACAGGAGACTTATTGGTGCTGATAAGACTCAGACTATTGAGCCTCAGTTGAAGAGGTTGAGAAGAGGTTTACCTGATCTTTCAAAATAGGTCCAAAAAAATTCAGTCAAGTAGTAAGCTTCAGCTGTAAAAAAGACCGACGACCAACAGGAGTTGGTGAGAAAATTTTAGGCTGGCCTTGACATTGGGTTAGCCTATGTTGTTATTAACCCTGGGTTGGCCAGGGATTTGATTAAATTTGGGACACTTCCGACTGACAGAGCGGCATTAGCCCCCATGCTTTGGTCCAGGCTGACTGAAAGGGCTTGCCATAACTTGGCATTGGTAATTTTCTTACTTTTTTGCTATTTTCTCCATGATTTTGAACTCTTTCTAATGTCTAATATTTTGCCCTTCTTGTAGTTTTTGGTTGATTTTAACCAAATAGGACAAGGACGATCAATTGCATTCTTCTAAGGGAGAAAATGAAGAGGCCTTTGAAGGTTTAAAGCATTCTTTAGAAGAGTCCAAATGAGCCTTGGAAGCAAAATAGAAATCCTGGGAAGTGGATCTAAAAAAGGCCAATAATAGGGTCAATCTAGCTATATGAAAAATAAAGGCTGCTGAGAAGAGAGCTGAGGCTGCTGAAAAGAAGTTAAATGAGGCTGAAGGTAGGGTAAATACCGTCAAAGATATACTTTCAGATTCCACACCTAGGGCACAAGTTGTTGAGGGTAAGGTGACTGCTTTGAAGGCCAAAGGCAAAACTGCCTTTGATAAGGGATAGGAAAAGGCTATTTGTGCTATCCTTCAAGAAAGTTGGGCCGAGGCTTTGAAAGTGGTTGACATAGAAGAACGTTATTAACATGGCATCACCCTGGTATTCTTCCTAACTTGGATGATGAGTTTGATGATGAGGAGCGGTTAGGAGAATCTTTTGTGATGCCTCTTGAGTCTTCAATAGTGCCCAGTACCAGTGCCGACCTGCCAACTGCTGGACAAGATCAAAATAAGGACAAGGAGAAGGTCTAACAATTTTACTTTCTTTTTCTTTGTCTTTTATTTATTAATGATGGAGCAACTTTTGTGCTTTAACTATCAATCAATCAAAAAACTACTTTTTCTCTTCAAATGTCGTTCATACTTTATAATGATTTTAATTTCTTATTGAACTATGTTGTTTATTGCTTATGTTGTCTAATCTTCTGGATTATTCCCACAAACTCATATAATTGTGATTTTCTATTTTGATGCTAGGAAGAAGGCCATAATTTTTGCTAAATTTGACCTGCTCAGATGAAGTAGAAACCGTCTAGAAGCTGGTCATGTTCCTATGTGTGAAGAAGACTTAAATGGGTTACTCGACCCAGACGCATCTGACCAAGTTAAGGATTTATACATCCATCTTCATTTCTAGTTAGATAGGGTTGTTGATAATAATGATGCATATTATGAAATGATTAAGCAACTACGAGAAGATAAAAAAATGTTCCTAGCTTTACTTTAATCTGATTATGAGGCTAAGTATAAAGCATTGAGTGAAGGTTAGGATTTTGACAAGAAGTTAAAAGATATTACTTTTGCTTTGAACAAGAAGGGATTGTCTCTGAAATAAGATTTGGATAGTGCCCAGTCAATTACTGCAATGCTGGAGAAAGAAAATAATGACCTACGGGATGAACTTGTTAGCTTAAAGAGATCAACTACTATTAGTCCCAATGACAGTGATTTATTTTTAGAAAATGAAAATTCAAGATTGTTAGAAGAAATGGAAGCATTGCATAAGAAGAAGGCCAAACCTGGGCAAACTTATAAGCAAAGGATAACTGTTCGACCAACTATTGAGGAAGAAAGAACTAAGAAAACTATTCCCGACTAAGATGCCCAGTTGAAAACCAAAGATACTTCTATTATCGACCAATCCCAGCTGAAAGACAAAGATAGTGTCCTTAAGAAGCTTCAAAATTAGTGGGAGAGATTAACATTTCAATTTTAAAAACAGCATGAGGATGTTTGGATGGAAAGCTATAATGAGGCTTTAGCCCATATGGATGATCATCTTGCTCAAAATAATCGTGAAGGCTATAAATGGGGATGGACCAACTTTCTAATTTTACTAAAGTCTGATCAAAATAGTGAATTTTGGCACTATAGTGACCCAGGTCTATTGGATTATGACAAGCCTCCATTCAAATTGGACAGGAAATGGATTCCTCCCAATGCCATTCCCTAATGCTTGATAATTAAATAATTAGGGGATTATATCCTTTATAATGAGTGTGTGATAGTCCGTACTCCTGATTTACTTGATAGACCGAGCATCAACAGATGTTAAGAGATTTTAACACTATCAATTCTCCATATACCCTATATGATCCTCTTACTGGAATGGACAAGGCATAAGGAAAGCATCCAGCAAAATAAATTTATATTTCTTGTACGACATTTTGCTCACTTGTTGCTATAGATTAATGAATTTTTTTATTGAGTTCTATTTATTCAAGATTATGGTTCTTATTAATCTTTTTACCAACTAGGCTTATAGACTAAGTAACCTGCTCAAACATGTAATATTTGATTCAAGTTTGAATCATGTATACAACCTTAGATTTGATTAGTGCACTTAGATAAGATTATAAATAGCTTCATTGTACAAAGTTGCAGCATTAGTTATCAGTGGCAACCAAGTGTATTTGGATTGTATAATTATTCCAGCATGTTAACCTGGTCAGGTAAAATCTCTAATTAAGAAATTTTACTGACTTCTTATCCGTGACTTGCTAAGGACAAATCATATATGAAGTTTAACTTTTCTAAAGTTGGAAAAAGTTCAGAAAATTTTGAACCATGCTCTTTTGGCGAGGAAATTTTTGAAAACTTTTCTGAAGTTGGAAAAGTTTGAAAACTTTAAACCATGATGTTTTGGCAAGGAACTTTTTGAAAACTTTTCTAAATTTGGAATTAAAATTTCTCATTAATTCTAGTTAAGGTGTGGCCACCATACTCTAAAAAATAAAACACAAAAAGGATTTATAATGGAGAAAAAAATGAAATTTCATTAACTTGAATAAGAAATTACATTAAGAATAAAATTTTTAAAACTAATTTACGGATATTACTTATGCATATAACTTGCATTCTAAGGGTTCTTGAATTCTTTTCCTTCTAGAATTTCCAAACGATAAGTTCCTGGTCAGATAAATGCCGAGATACAGTATGAACTATGCCAATTAGGCTCTAGCTTATTATTCTTCTATATTACTTTCTTGAGTATCAAATTTCCTTGCTTCAGGTTGGCCTGATTGACCCTTAGATTATAAAACCTTTCAGTCCTTTGTTGATAGGAAACCATCCGAATAACAACATCTTCTCAGACTTCTTCTATCATGTCCAAATCTAGTCGCCTCATGTGGTCACTTCTGGTTGAATCAAAGTTCAATAGCCTGTGAGTTGGCTTACCTATTTCCATTGGTACTATTGCCTCAATGCCGAAAGGTAGCATATATGGGGTTTCTCCTATTGCTGTACAGGGAGTAATCTTATATGCCCAAAGGACACTATGGAGCTCATTAATCCAATTGCCTTTAACCTCATCCAACTTCTTCTTCAACCCATCTAGAAAGGTTTTATTTGTGACTTCTTTCTGATGATTGCATTATGAATGCCTAGGTGTTGAATGAAGTTTCTGGATGCCTGACCGAATACAATACTCTTCAAATTTTTCCTTATAAAACTGAATGCCATAGTCGGTGATAAAGTTATAGGGCATGCCATATTTAAAAATGATTTGTTTCCATATGAATTGGAACACTCTATGATAAGGCATATCAACCAAGGGCTCAACCTCCACCCATTTGGCGAAATAATCAATAGTTATAACCAAGTACTTGAATCTTCCCTTGGTGTTTAGCAGTGGCCCGACCAAGTCAATTCTCCATATATCGAAAGGCCATGGAGAAGTGATGGGTGTTAGACTTGCTCCTGGTCTTTTGTGGATGGTGGCAAACTTATGGTATTTATCATATTTCTTGGTGAAAACAATAATGTCTCCTTTCATCATTGGCTAATAGTAACCTTGTATAGTTATTCGTTGTCTCAAAGATATCTCCACATGAGTCTTCATGCACCTCTTTGATCAAATCATTCACTTTGTTTGGATGAACACAATGAAGTTGAGAAACAATGTATCCTCTCCTATACAGAACACCATTTTCTAAAACATAACTGGATGCTTTATACCGCATCTTCCTGGCTTCCTCTTCGTCGAACAGTAGTGTTCCTCTTTTAATGTAATATCTAATTAGGCCCATCTATGAAGGACCTCACTCTATAGATATGATGTTAATTTCCATCATATCAATGCTTCCATGAGCGATAATATCTACTCGGATTATCCGCCTAAGTTTTGTTGGAGTTGCCGAAGCAAGCTGAGAAAGAGCATCTGCTCCGGCATTCATAAGTCTGGGAGTCCTCACTATTTTAACTGAAGTGACCAATGAAATGATTTCCATTATTTTTTTATGATATCTCATCACAGTTTCCCCTTTAACGCTATAAATTTCCTGCATTTGATTAATAATAAACTGGGAATCACTATATACCAATACCGAGTTGACGCCTAGTGATGAAGTCAATTCTAGTCTTGTGATCAAAGCCTCACATTTAGCCTAATTATTGGAAGCCTTGAAATAGAATCTCAAAGCATATTCCATATCCAAGGTATCTGGAGTGTTGATGGTGAGACCTTCTCCACTTCTAGTGGCACATAAGGATTCATTTACAAATAACTGCCAAATTAGAATGTCATAAGATAACTCCTCTTCTACCAGTATTCCATTCTTGAACACTTTTTTCCTTTGTTGTAATTTATCTTAAGCAGTTGACGATTCAGGTTATTTGGTCATAATCACTGTTTTCTTTTGAGATAAGATCTCTTCTATAGAAGTCTGCTCGGCTGGCAAAAGTGGATTATGTTACCCCTCTACATACGTGAATTCAGTAATAAAGTCTGCCACTGCTTGGACTTTTATTGCAACTCTGGGTTCATAAACAATTTCATACTCTCCCAATTCGAATTCCCAAGACATTTGCCTTCCAGATTTTTTTGATTTTTGATGTGCTTATCGTAGAGAAAAATCTATGTAGACAATAATTTTATGGGCTTGAAAATATAGCCTCATCTTCCTAGAGACTTCAATGAGAACTAAGGCTAACTTTTCCACGTATGGATATCTAATTTCATCCCCTCGAAATGCTTTACTAGTATAATATACTAGCCTTTGAACCCCATCATCCAGTCGGATCAAAGCTGATCTAACAGCTGACTCTAAAATAGCCAAGTATTAATATAGTGCTTCTCTCAAAGCTGATCAAGAAAGGAGTGGAGGAGAACCCGAGTACTTATTCAAAGCTAGGAATTCCCTCTCAAATTCTTTTTTTCACTCAAAGGTCTTTCTAATCACTTTGAATAATGGAAGGCACTTATCAGTTGATCAGGAGACAACACGAATCAATGCAATTACTCTTCCGATCAGTTTTTGAACTTCGTTCTTATTAGTCGGGGACTGCATTTCAAGCAAGGCTTTAATCTTGTCTAGGTTTTCCTTTATTCCCCTTTGATTAATAATCTATACTAGGAACATACCTTCATGTACTCCAAAGATGAATTTGGTAGGGTTGAGCTTCATCTGTTGCTTTTCCAATTAATAAAAAGTCTGAGCTAAGTCTGTAATATGGTCGGCAGCATGTTTGCTCTTGGTGAGCATGTCATCTACATAGACCTCTATGTTTTTGCCAATATGATCTTCAAAAACATTGTTCACTAATCTCTAATAGGTAGCTCCAGCGTTCTTCAACCCAAAGGGCATAACATTGTAATAGTAAGTTCCTCGGCTAGTAACTAGGCAAGTGATTTCCTTGTCTTCAAGCTTCATCTTATTCTGGTTATACTCAGAATAAGCATCCATAAAATTGAGTAACTCATGGCCTGCTGTAGCATCGACCAATTGATCAATCCTTGGTAAATGGAAATGATCTTTTGGACATGCCTTATTGAGATTTGTAAAATCTACACACATATGCCATTTATTATTTTTCTTCTTGACTATCACCATATTAGCCAACTAACTAGGGTACTTGACATCTTCACTGAACTATGCTCGCTGTAATTTCTCCACTTCCTCCTAGATTGTTTTATTCATCTTGAGGCTAAAGACTTTTCGCCTTTGCTTGATCGTCTTGGAACCTGGCTAAATATTAAGCTCATGGCACATGAAGTTTTAATTAATTCTCGGCATATCTTTATGGATCCAAGCGGAAACATTTTTACTTTCTCTAAAGAATGTAATTAATTCTTGTTTGAGCGAAGGAGATAACGTGGAACTGGTCTGAGTGGTTCTTCCTAGCTTCTCGTCATCCAACACAACAACTTTTGTTTCTTCAATAATTTCCCTTTTACCAGCTTTTCTTCTTCCCGAGAATCCAGAGTGTCGATGTGAAAAGTGGTTGTGCTCTTCATTTGCACCTCCTATTGGTCGGTTGATGTATAATAACATTCCCTTGCGTCTTTCTGACTGCATTTACCATCCTGACTCCGTAATTTATTGGTAATTTCATGCACCAATGCACAGTAGATAGCACAGCCTCTAATTTCTTGATTCCCATTCTTTCTAAGATGATATCATAAGCTAATGGGACATTTCTATCTAACACAAAGAAGCGAATTCTTTCTCTTCTACTCATCGGCCAGGTGCTGACAGAGACTTTCTAGGTTAATGGCTCCTAATGGGTATACTTTCTCTCCTATAAATCCAATGATAGGTCTATGGAATGGTTCTTTCTTTTTGAACTTCAGCCCTACGCCACCGAAACAACTGTAATATATTACATCAGTTGAGCTCTCATTATTAACAAATATCCATGTGACTCTTTTATGATGAACTCTACTTGTGATAACTAACGGATCGCTATGAGGATAAAGAACCTCACTCATATCATTTTTGAAGAATCCAATCACTAGCCTATATCTATTAGTTTTCCTTGGCCGACTATCATTGGATTCAACCATATCAATCTATCTAACAGTTGGACAAGCCTTGACTTCATTCAAATAAGATTTCCTTCCTGCTACTACGTCTCCTCTTCTAGAATCACTCCATGCGATGAAATTGCATCCAAAGGATATCATGTTGACTTCTATTTTTGGTTCATCAGGATTTTTCTGCATGTCTGGATCTTCTTCAAAATCACCATTTCTTGTTCTTTTATTGCCATCCCTTGATCGAGCTGAAGATTCAAACCTCTTTCAATCATTTCGGTTGCCATTTCGATTAACAAACTTACTCAACTTTTCCCGTCGAATAAGATTTTTAATATCATTATTTAGCACAATGCAATTATTGGTGTTGTGCCCATGATTCATCTGGAAATCACGGTACTTGGAATTATCCCTCTTGTTGGGGGTGTCTTCAACTTTTTAGGCCAATTTAATTCTCTATTTCCTTTGATCTCCTCCAGGATATGGTGAAAACCCTTGTTGAGCGGGGTATATTCATCATAGTTCTTGATCCGATCCAGCTTCTTGTCTTTCTAATCCTTTTTTAAAAGAATTAGAATTGTTTTTCTGACCTTCGCCCTTGGTCTTAGGATCTTCCTTAGCTACTATAGCTTCCTCGGCATTCTTTATTTTTCCATCTTTAGCCATTAGTTCTGTCATGGTTTTGGGTGGATTTTTTGCTAAAGCATAGTAAAGATCTTTAGTAAGCAACCCACTCATAAATGCTATAATGGTTGTGTTCTCCTCATAGTCCACCACCTCTAGTTTTTCATTGTTAAAATGAGTAATATATTCTCAAGTGCTTTCTCCTAGATTTTGTCGCACGGTTAAGAGATAACTGACACTCTTAATCGGCTTAGCCCCAAAATAAAAATTATCTATGAATAATTTAGCTAAATGATGAAAAGTAGAGATTTTACCTCTTTAGAGATTATTATTCTAAATATAGGTTGGTCCTGTGATGGAACTAGAGAAAGCTCTAAATCTTATCTCGTCAGGCACTGAGTAGATGTTGACATCAGCTTGATATTGCTCTATGCAAAGGACTAGATCAACTTTCCCATCATATTTAAGAGTAACCAATGGTGGCTTGAACTTGGAAAGTGTGGGGTATTCCACAATTTCCTAGATAAAAGGTGATTCCTTAGTGGAAAATCCTTTGCAATGTTTTCTTTGTTTTGGTCATTATCACCTAGACAATTTTCTAACCGTTGCATGGATCCCTTCTAGGAATATTCTTTTGGCTTAGACTTGACCAAGGTAGATCTAGTTGCTTTACTATGTCTATGTGTTGAACTCTCTTCTTGAGAGGTATGCTCGATACTTACCGAGCCCCTCATACTAGACCTGGATACTGTGGATACTTCTCTATATTCATGATGATGTTCTTCCTCCTTATGATGTCCTCTGGTGACTCGGGGGACTAAACGATCAAAAGCAGACTTCTTGCTTAGCCTCTCTAAGACACTTGGTCTTCTTTTAGAAAAAGATCCACCATCATAGTAATTCGTTGACCGGTATAAAGAATTTTCACCAGGACAGTATAACCTATCATTAGAAGAACGAGAATGATAATTCATTTTATGTCTAGAAGACGAGTGTGGCATATCCCTTCTAGAATTGGAAGGCTTAGATTGCATAAAGTGGGCTAATTTCTTGACACACTTTTGCATGGCTTCTTGCCCTCTACTAATGTTGAGAAGAATTCCTTGTAGGCCGGCCTCACTAAGAAGAGAAGATGGGATGATGTATTGCCCTTATTTCAAGCGTTATTTTTAGGATCATTCATTTATTTGAAGGCAAAAAAATGAAAAAAATGGTAGAGAATGATGATAGATAAATGTTCTTACAGACGGTGTCAATCTGTTGATGTATAAAAATAGACTAACTCCAAATTTATAATCACATATAAAAATAAGATAAGTAACTCAAACCACACATATAAGAGACTAGGTTTTTAGAGTGGTTCAACTGTAAAATAACCAACGTCCACTATTAGTTTTTATTAAGTATGGTTTACAATAACTCAGTTTGGTGCGTATATGAGTAATCCGAGTTGTCCCTTATGCTATAGGAGTAGTTTGTATTTATAGTAGTTACAAACCTTAAAGATGGAGCACCTTCATAATACTAGGCATTTATATTTCTGTATAATAAATGAAACTCTTGAAATTTAGTGTTGGTTGGAATCCTATCCGAGTAACTATTAGTAGTCCGATTGATTGGACTTATAGAGTTGATCGACATTCCAGTCGACTAAGTGTCTAAGTAGCTGATCAAGGTGGATAGTCGACCATGTAGGAAGACTGGTGTACATTCATCATTGGTCCACATAGGAGTGAATTTTAACATACAACAGTCATCGTCCTAACTTTTCTTGGAATGATTTTGTCTTACTTTGATGGATAACACAAAGCAAATGCGAGCTGCTTCCTGATCTTCCCTAATCTCCACCACCCTTTAGTCTCTTAATAACTTGAGTTTTTGTTGAAGGCAAGAGAGGACATCTTGTAGGGTGACTCCGATTGAATAAGATGGAACTCGACCTCCTAGTTGGTCGAACCAACCTTGAATGGTAGCTTGATCTTCCTCAGCATTTTTTTACGTATCCATTAAACCCAATTAGTGTCCCTACATTATTATTAATGTCCTTGATGCTGAAGCCAATTTTTAAGAGCATTGTTAGATACAAGATCTCTAAGAACTTCCTTGCTCCATCAGTATTCTTTTCACATTAAAATTCTCAATTCGCAATGTGAGGACTAGGGCTTCCTTATGTGGCAGGTTCATGTCGACTAGATCTTCATCGATGAACATAATGTCCCAATCAATGTCAAATCATCTTCTCTCCCTATTAAAAAGGATGCAAGTCTACCTTGAAAGCTTATTGAAGGTTGGTGATAATCTTCACCTTTCTCTCGATCTACTTAATTTAACGGGTGGGATCCACCTTCCCGTCATATGTTGTACCTTCGATAGGGATAACTTCTTGGGTGGTTCGAAGAACTTTATATTTACAATAAAGGGGTATACATAACCATGCCCCAATGCCTTTCTAGATTGATCCTTGGGAGTTCGATCAAATTTGGGTTTAATCTTCCTTCTAACTCGTTCTGGATGAGCCACCTAATCTCGCCACTTTTTACTTTGTTTGAAGGTGCATCTGGATGGCCAAGCTTTCTACTTTACGATGGTTTAGTGGTCTGAATCTGATGGTGATCGCGATTAATGGAATGTCTCCTAGGAGAACGATTTTCACACCAATGATTTCAGTGTATTGTGCGAGGGATTCTAGAACAAGAGGACTTCCTAGTTTGGTGAGAGTCATTATTTCTTAGAAAGTGGGATCTTCTCTTACGACATTCCTGGGTCTGAGAATCAGACATGTGATCTTTTAACTTCTGTGTTAACTGCCACCTCAAACAGGTGATTTCCTGGTCACGATTGTCTAATCTTTATTCATAAATCCTGACTAGATGGGAACTAACTCTTGCTTCAAGTCTCTCACCCAGTGGTTTTCGATATCGGTGATCGGGTCCTAATCTCTTAATGGAACACCCGTAGACCTAGAAAGTCGTGGCAGTGACGGGATCTTGATAAGAGTGTGGTCCCTTCGAACGATACGTATATCAGATTGGGGGTGATTTCTAACTTGCATGTGGTGATATTTATTTGCACTCATGATGAGTTTTGGGATAAATGACTTTGATAATGGTGAGAACTCAAATTTTCCACAGACGATGCCAAATTGTAGGGGATATTAACCCTCAATAAAAGCAGTAATTTGAGATTTTTCCTTAAACAATTATGAATGCAGAAAATAATAAAGAACATTAGACGTACGTGATTCAGCAGATAGGTCTACCTATATCCATAGAAAAGGGAGGGAGATTGGTGTATTACTTAGGAAAATCAGTGGTTATTGAAGTGTTAGGATTGCTAGTTGAGAGTCCAAGTCACCACATGTATGTCACAATCAATATCCTCATAATGAGTGAGGTCTCCCTTATTTATAAGCTTCAGGACCCTATTAATCTAGGCCTCTTCGTGTTCATTTTAATTGTAAGTTATAAAGTCCTATAAGGACTGATCTTCTAATCTTCCAGCATGATCTTCCAAGATTTTCACTTATCTCCCTACATATTCGTGATCTTCCAAGATAAATTGCATGACATCCACATTACACAAATTCACCCAGTCTCCCTTAAATAGTCAATATTAATAATTCATGTCATGTCCAGTTTTAATTAGGTCGTTTTCATGTGTGGTAAAAAATAATAATATTTCGTGCCGTGTTACTTTTATTTGGGTCATGTTCGGGTAGGTAAAAAATAAGACTTCGTGTCGTGTTGCATTTTTAATTATATCATGTTCATATTTATATGTATTAAATGAAAATTTCTTTTTTTAAACATGAATATGACCCAATTAAAATATGACATGGTTAGAAATTTGTGACACTCCGACTAATTAAATATCGGGTAGCTACTTCTTTATTAAATTAATACAAAATATCAAGTTGGTTCAGTCTTAGCATCACTATCGAAAAACATTTAATTAGTTACTAGCTACCTAATATTTAAAAAGTGAGATGACAAAGTTTATTAGTTAAACTAACTTACCACTAAGTAGCGAATAATCATCCCCACAACATTCACTAAAAAAACTTCAAAGGAACAATCAATCGAAATAAATAATAGAGTCTGGAGCAACACTACAAAATATAATCTCAATGCCAAATAATCCCAATACATGAATCCGAATAAATAAACTCAACAACTAAAATAATTAATTCTTTAAAACTGTTTTCTCTAAATAAGAATGGGCAACATGCCTTAACTGATAATTAATAACTCCAAAGGAAGCAAAGATAGATGTGGAGGCGCCTACTATCGAGATCATGTCACTTCCACAATAGCTAAAGCACGTCAACAGAATGGAACTCCTATGCTTGGCGTCCCTGTAGATGGGCAGCTAAAAGATTTTTACAAAAACAAAATAGATTTGGAATCAAACGGGTCAGAGCCCGAGGTGATTTTTTTTAAAAATAGCAAGTGTTTAGTTGTATTAAACAGTAAATATTATATACATGTTAGTCACATGATCACACTTGAGATTCTCCCCCTCAACTATTATGCACGCCTGACGTATATCCTTAACCCATCCTAGTTATGCTAATAACTAACTAGTCTGGTACCAATCTTTGTCTATAGGGATTACTACAATGAACCACTCGTATTATTCACTTAAGACATTATTAACTAATAAATACTCGTTATTTGAATCCATTATCTCATGTATTAATTAAGTTCCCGCATCATTAAGTCATTTAAATATCTTAGCCATCCTCATCTACAAAGCAGTGGTGAATAATCACAAGTATATATATTTATATCACACTCAGTATATATATACATATATGGAATCCCTAGGATAAGCTGTGGTGCACGTATACTCTGTTATAGAATCCCGGTACATCACGTACATGAGGATCACGAGTTTTGAATCTCTCAGGAACTGTATCAATATGAATCACACATATTGGAGGCGAACATAGTTCACATACCCTTGGGTCACGCACATACCTACGCTCCCATGGGCAGCTGACTTATCAACTCACAAATAAGTCTTCACATTCCTATGTTCTTGAGGTACCAAATCTAAACCCCTTGAAGGCACGCAAGATAAGATTTTCTTCTTCCTACAACCTCCCGTGATAGCAAGTATGGTAGGTATATCATACACATATTATAATCCATATACCAGGTAATCACATAACCTAAGTAATCATCATTTAAATATAGATATACTTCTGTCCTATATTATAAGTCTCATACGTAATATAGTTTCATCCCAATTATTTTACATAATATATTTAGCATGACAACTCTCGTCATATGAATCCGAGTACTTAAACCTATTCCCAAAGGCTACTAAGTCTCCCACTTATCTCTATGGTTATTTTAGTAATTTGAAGTCCCTCTACTATTATTCCTAACCTTAAGTTAATTTTTATCCGAATTAACTTCACGTTTCCAAAATTTCCAACCGTAACACTCACGTCGAACACTAATAAGTTTATCATTTAATTCCAAATCAAAACTAATATTTTTCGAGCTTTAAATATACCCATACTGACCTTCCCTAAGTCCCAATATATTCAAATAGTCCATATCAATAATTCATAAAAGTTGGGATTTGGCTAAACCTTAAAAGGAAAATATAACACAAATTCAGGAGGAGTCGATCGATCGATCGATGGTAAAGGTCGATCGATTAATCGATCGATCAATATTCTTGAGTCGATCGATCGATCCATCCATCAGGTATGCCTACGGTTTTTGCATATTTTAGTCTACGAGTTTCATCAATTTTAACCCTCAAATCTTCTATTAAAATGTCCCAAACTTCCAAATAAATATACCAAATGTTATACTACTATAAACACATAATTTTTAACGTCTTAGAATCATCAAATCATTATGGGTTATCAATTTCTTGGATCAATTTCTGCATTTTTCATACAAACCCTATTTCTTCTATTTTCTTCAAGAATTGTCATAAATCTCAACATGAAGTCATAATTATTTACACATGGATCATGATTTCGTGTCTATTATTTTTTCAGAGGTTAATCTACATGCAAAACCTACCAAGATTAAGATTTAAGTCTCCAAATCGATTAATTCATCATTTTTCAAGGTTTTTCTCCAATTCCATACTATCATGGATAATATATAAACTGAATTATTGCAAGTGAAATCACTTGCCTGGAAATAGGAATTATGATCCTTTGATGAAGATGATAAGGTGGTGGTGCTCTCTCTCCGATCACAAATTCGGCGATGGTGATGGTGCAAGGTGGTTGTTTAGCCCTAGCGATCCCCTTGGAAGACCTTCCTTTCTCTCTAGTTCCCTCTCTCAAGTTTTTAGCATCCAATAACCTAATAAACCTAATGGTTGGATCATATATTCAACCTATATTTCGTAGTTCACTATTCACCAAAAAGTAAAATGACTAAAATACCCTATCGGGTAGCCGGTTTGGCCTAAAACTACCCCGGGACCCAAACTAACCCCTCGATTAGACTTTTCTGACTATCTTGATAGTTACAGACACGCCGTAGCACTCAAAATGACCATAAGGATGATATAAAAGCAAATTACTTTATGATCCATTAAATTGGTCCCGACATGACTGACACGTGTGTCCCAACTTAATTTTCAAAACTCCCATACTTTCTACTCGTGAAAATTTTACTAATTCCGTAATCATATATTACTATACTCGCTCAATAATTTTCACATAATGATCATAATCAAATACTAATTCTCATCTCGCTAGTATTTAAACCCAGATTAATTATCAAATAATTCACATCTTTAATTCAATTAATCCCATAATTAAAATCAATAAAAATACGGGGTATTACACACTTCCCCCTAATAATGGAATTTTATCCTAAAATTAGAAAATAAAGGTATGCCTAGTAAAAATAACTCGGGATATTTTCCGCGTACCTCATCATCACGCTCTCAGGTAGACTCCTCAACATTATGATGCCGCCCACGTACTAGAGGTACTACCTTAGATCTCAATTTCCTCTCGCTACAATCGAGGATAGCAATCGACCCCTCCTCGTAGGAACTATTGGGATGGAAATCAATCTCCTGCAAAGCAATGTGATTATGGTACAACTCATCCTGAAGATATCTCCCCAACGAAGAAATATGTAACACATCATGAATACTATGTAAGTGCTCTGGTAACCAAGTTTATAAGCAATTGGTCCAATCTGCTCAATAATAGGGAATGACCCTATATATCTCGGTGCCAATTTCCCCTTCTTTCCAAAACGCATTACCCCATTCATAGGAGAGACTCTCAGCAACACCTGGTCTCCTACATTGAACTCCAGGAAGAATCTCTTGGCATCGGTGTAGCTCTTCTGTCGATCTTGAGCAACCCGAATACGTCTCCGAATCATTTCTATCCTGAACAAAGTATCCTGGATCACCTTCGGCCCAAGTAGATTATTTTCTCCCACCTTTAACCAACATGTTGGCGAACGATAAGGTCTACAGTATAACGCCTCGAATGGAGCCATGTCAATCGTAAACTGGTAGGAGTTATTATAGGCAAACTCCACTAATGGAAGACACTGCTCCCATCCTCCGCCAAAATCTAGGATACACATCCACAACATATCCTCTAACATCTGACTCGTCCGCTCAGTTTTCCCATCAGTCTGTGAGTGATAGGCAGAACTCAAATGTAATTCTGTACCCATGGCCTTCTGTAAGATCTCCCAAAATTAGGACACCAAAACCTTGTCTCGATCAGATATAATATCAAGAGGCATCCCGTGAAGTCTCACTATCTACGAAACTAACATCTGAGCATGCTTCCCTATAGTATAATCGGTTCGAAGTGGCAGAAAATGAGCTACCTTGGTCAAATGATCCACAATCACCCACATCGAATCGTGACCTCACTGATATGTAGGCAACCCTG
The DNA here is from genome assembly GCA_949130495.1 of Sambucus nigra. Taxonomy (NCBI): domain Eukaryota; kingdom Viridiplantae; phylum Streptophyta; class Magnoliopsida; order Dipsacales; family Adoxaceae; genus Sambucus; species Sambucus nigra. The sequence goes on along the minus strand of OX422219.1, from coordinate 27,884,607 downwards.
TGATGAAATTCATGGAAATGCTCTCCCACTTCCACATAGGGATCTCTAACGGCTGTAGAAGCCCTGGTGGTCCACTTTTACCAACTGACAAGTGGCACACTCCGAAACAAATTCGATAATATCTTTCTTCATTCCACTCCACTAGTACTGTCGCCTCATATCCTGTTACATCTTATCCCCACCGGGATTTACCACAAAATGTGAACCATACGAATCTATCATCACCTCATGTCGCAAGTCCTCACCCTTAGGAACAAACAGTCTCCCATTGAAGCATAAACCTCCATCTGAACCAATTGTGTAAGACTCGTCCCCCTGTGCTATAAGTTGTACTATTCGATCCTGGTAGGATGAATTCGTTTTCTGAGCCTGTACCACCTTCGTAATAATCTGAGGTGTAACTGTCATAACAGATATAAATGGTTAGGCCACTACGTGGTGTCCCAACTCCTTCCATTTTGGTTTCCACACCTCGTCCACCTCACCTACTGGTCTACGACTCAACGCATTTGCTACCACGTTAGCCTTCCCCGGGTGATATTGGATATCGAACTGATAATCCTTCACAAATTCAGGCCACCTGCGTTGACGCATATTCAACTCCTTCTGGGTTAAGAGGTACTTTAGTGACTTGTGATCTATGAATAAGAAAAATTTATCCCCCAAGAGATAATATATCCATATCCGAAGTGTAAACATGAATTTCGCTAACTCCAAGTCGTGGGTGGGGTAATTCCTCTCATGAGGTTTAAGTTTTTGAGAAGCATAAGCTATAGCATGTTCCTCCTGCTGAAGCACAACCCCGAGTCCCTGTAAAGACACATCAGTATAAACTATATACTCCACTCCTAGCTTAGGAGGTGCTAGTATGGGTGCCGAAATCAACTTGTCCTTCAGCTTATCAAAGGCTAACTGACAGGCATCATCCCAGATGAATGGCACCCCTTTATGACCCAGGTGTGTCAATGGACCCGCTATCTTCGAGAATCCCCGAATAAAACTCCTGTAGTATCTTGCTAGGCCCAAGAAACTATGTATATTTTTTGGTGTCGTGGGTTGTCCTCACTCCCTTACCACTGACACTTTCCCTGGATCTACAAATATGCCCTTGTCAGATACAATATGCCCCCAAAACTAGACCTCTTCAGCCAAAATCCACACTTTTCGTATTTGGCATACAACTTGTGTTGGCACAATGTCTGTAACACATGATGTAAATTCTCAGCATGCTCCTCCTTAGTATGAGAATATATCAAAATTTCATCGATGAAGACAAATGATAAACTAATTAAGGAACTCTTTGAATACCCGGTTCATAAAGTCTATGAATACAGATGGAGCGTTGGTTAGTCCAAATGGCATAACCCTGAACTCGTAGGATCCATATCTCGTCAAGAATACAGTATTAGACACGTCCTTCTCCCTGATACGTAACTGGTGGTATCCAAATCTCAAGTTTATCTTTGAGAAGAAGGCAACTCCTTGCAACTGATCGAATAAGTCATCGATTTGGGGCAACGGATACTTATTCCGTATCGTGACTTTATTCGGCTCTCGATAATCAACACATAATCGTAAGAATCCATCCTTTTTCTTTACAAACAACACGAGAGCACCCCGAGGCGAGGTACTCCTCCGGATGAACCCTGTCCCAAAAGCTGCTCAATTTGATCCCGTAACTCCCTCATCTTTATCGGAACCATATGATAAGGCGCGCAGGCGATCGACCAAGTGCCTGACATCAAATCTATAACAAAGTCTATCTCTCTACTAGACGAAAATTTCGATATCTCCTGAAATACATTCACGAACTCTCGTACAACAGGAATCAAATTAATTGGGATTACTACTTCCTTAGAGGTCTCCCAATCTATGCAATACAAGTGAGTGGATGATCCTCTCTCGGGATGAGGCATCGCCATCAGGAACATCTCCTGACTCGGTATAGTAAATATAATACTCCTACTAAAGCAATCGATCATGGCCCTATACGCAACGATCTAATCCATACCGATAACCGCATCAAACTTATGCATATCTAGGATAAGCATATCTGCCAGTAATAACAATCTCCCAATCTCTATGGCTACTCCACGACATATAAAGAAATCAGTGACCCATATCCCAATGGTGAATCTATGCTAGCAACCGTGCTCTTTGCTGTGTCTAATGACCCCGTGACGCTTGCAAAATTAGTGGCAATGAAACTATATTATGCCCCCATGTCAAACAAAATATGCCCCAAAGTCCCCTGGATAGAAAACATACCCTCAATCGTGGGTGGAGCCTGTGGGACTGCAGCCGGATGAACGTATAAACACACCCACACTCTAACTACCCCTGCTGAACTGGGGCCGCTGGTATAGATGGCAAAGATGGCATATGTGGTGGTGTTGGGAGGGCAGCGGGAAATATCGGTCTCTGAGGATCTTGTCGAGTACCCTGCTACTACGACTGCGGAACCCTGCCCTTCTCAGGACAATTATGACGCTTGTGGACAATATTGCCATATATGAAACACTTTCCACCAAAGTTTCCCCCTCTCTTTCCTTGCTTCCATAGCCGTTACCACCCCTTACTTAGCCTTGCTAGTCCTGTTGATGCTGCTGATGGCCCTGATGTCCCTGTTGACCCTGATGGCCCTATTGACCCTGCTTTCTATGCCTATAACCTCCATGACCATGTCAGAAACCTCTCGATCTAAATCTCTTAGAATCCCCATGCTGGGAATTCTGGTCACCCTGCCTCTGTTGGCCCTGAGCTAGTTGTGCCCCACTGGCCCCACTACCTCCTATCTTGCCCTGATGGCTGGACTCCCCTACTCGTTTTCTCCCTGACAGATGGAAGTGATGGTCTTGGCAGTCAAGTAGTGCTGCATTAAGCAAATCATTATAGTTCTGCAATGAGAGATTACCTAGAAGATGATGTTGAATCCTCCAGGTAAGGCCATCCATGAACATCTGTATCGTCTTCTCCTCAGTAGGTACCTCTGCCGGTACCAGATTAACCAGCCTGGTAAACTCTTCCTCGTACTTAGCTAAGGTCTTCCCCTCCTGGGTATGGTTTAGTAATTTTCGCCTCATCTCAGTCTAAACGGTGGAAGAGAAATATTTGCGATCAAACCACACCCCGAAATCCGAAATATTAAAGACATATCTCTCCTCAGTAGTGGTAATAGACTCCCACCACTGCAGCGTAGCTCCAACTAGCTTAAAAGTAGATGGTACTTGCCTTTGTACATCTTTGCACTCATACATCCTCAAATGCCTCTGGATGTCCTTCTTCCATTGGCTCACCACTACAATATCGGAGCTCCCTGCGAACTTCGGAGGATGTGACTTCTAAAAGGCATCTCTGACACGTTCCCAAGAAGACACGAATGTATGAGCCTGAACTGGGGCCATTACCCGTGCCTGAGGTGGCGCTTGCAGAACTATTACTAAAGCTACATTTACCGCTTGCGCTACTATAGTAACAACTTCAGCGGCATTCATAGTACCCTGAACTGGTGCTGGTTGAGGCTCGGGTTGGGCACCCCTGGGAACTCGCTGTGCACGTCGAGGAGGCATCAGAAATGAGAGAGAAACTTTATAAGTTAACAATTATTATCACAAAATGGCTGAAGACATAAAATGCGTAATTAAAGAATACAACAACCCTAAAACATAGGGCTCTATATTAAAGAATGATACGCGAAAAGCATAATAGGCCGTACAGATCCTAAAGACTATAGGAACCTGATGCTCTGATACCACCTATGACACCCCGACTAATTAAATACCGGGTAGCTACTCCTTTATTAAATTAATACAGAATATCAAGTTGGTTCATTCTTAACATCACTGTCAAAAAACATTTAATTAGTTACTAGCCACCTAATATTTAAAAAGTGAGATGACAAAGTTTATAAATTAAATTAACTTACCACTAAGTATCGAATAATCACCCATACAACATTCACTAAAATAATTTCAAAGGAATAATCAATCGAAATAACTAATAGAGTCTGGAGTAACACTCTAAATATAATCTCAATGCCAAATAATCCCAATACATGAATCTGAATAAATAAACCCAACAAGTAAAATAGTTAATTGTCTAAAACTGTTATCTCTGAATAAGAATGGACAACATGCCCTAACAGATAATGAATAACACCAAAGGAAGTAAAGATAGATGTGGAGGTGTCAAGCACCGAGATCCTGTAACTTCCACATCAGCTACATCACGTCAATAAAATGGAACTCCTATGCTTGGCGTCCCTATGGCTGGGCACTTAAAAGATTTTTACAAAAACAAAATAGATTTGGAAGCCAACGGGTCAGAGCCCGAGGTGAAAACATTTTAAAAACAACAAGTGTTTAATTGCATTAAATAGTAAATATTATATACATGTTAGTCACGTGCTCTCACTTGAGATTCACCCCCTCAACTATTGTGCATGCCTAACATATATCCTTAACCCATCCTAGTTATGATAATAACTAACTAGTCTGGTACCAATATTTGTCTATAGGGAATACTATAATGAACCACCCGTATTATTCACTTAAGACATGATTACCTAACAAATACTTGTTATTTGAATCCATTTTCTCATGTATTAATTAAGTTCCCGCATCATTAAGTCATTTAAATATCTTAGCCATTCTCATCTACTAAGCAGCGGTGAATAATCACAAGTATATATCTTTATATCACACTCAGTATATATACACACATATGGCACCCCTAGGATAAGCTATGGTGCACGCATACTCTGCTATCGAATCCCGGTATATAACGTACATGAGGATCATGAGTTCTAATCTCTCAGGAAACGTATCAATACAAATCACACATATTGGAGGCGAACATAGTTCACATACCCATGGGTTATGCACATACCTAAGCTCCCATGGTCAGCTGACTTATCAACTCACAAATAAGTCTTCACAGTCCTATGTTCTTAAGCTACCAAATCTAAATCCCTCTGAAGGCACGCAAGACAAGATTGTCCTCTTCTTAAAACCCCCGTAATAACAAGTATGGTAGGTATGTCATACACATAATAATCCATATACCAGGTAATCACACAACCAAAGTAATCATCATTTAAATATAGATATACTCCTGTCCTATATTATAAGTCTCATACGTGATATAGTTTCGTCCCGATTATTTTACATAATATATTTAGCGGGACAACTTTTATCGTATGAATCCGAGTACTTAAACCTATTCCTAAATACTACTAAGTCTCTCACTTGTCTCTAAGGTTATTTTAGTAATTTAAAGTCCATCTACTACTTTTCTTAACCTTAAGTTATTATTTATCCAAATTAAATTCACGTTTCCGAAATTTCCAACCGTAATACTCACGTCGGACACTCATAAGTTTATCTTTTAATTCCTAATCAAAACTAATATTTTTCGGGCTTCAAATATAACCCTACTGACCTTCCCTAAGTCCCAATATATTCAAATAGTCCATATAAAAAATTCATAAAAGTCAGGATTTGGCTAAACCTTAAAAGTAAAATATAACACAAATTCAGGAGGAGTCAATCGATCGATGGTAAGGGTCGATCGATCGATCGAGATTCTTAAGTCGATCGATCGATCCCTGAGGTATGCATACGATTTTTGCATATTTTAGCCTACGGGTTTCATCTATTTTAACCCTCAAATCTTCTAATAAAATGTCCCAAACTTCCAAATAAATATACCAAACGTTGTACTACTATAAACACATAATTTCTAACGTCTTAGAATCATCAAATCATTATGGGTTATCAATTTCTTGGTTCAATTCGTGCCTTTTTCATAAAAAAACGATTTCTTCTATTTTCTTCAAGAATCATCATATATCTCAACATGAATTCATAATTCTTTACACATGGATCATGATTTCGTGTCTATTATTTTCCAGAGGTTAGTCTACATGCAAAACCTTCCAAGATTAAGATTTAAGTCTCCAAATCCATTAATTCATCATTTTTCAATATTTTTCTCCAATTCTAAACTATCATGGATAATATATACACTGACTAATTGCAATTTAAATCACTTTCCTTGAAATTTAACTTCTGATCCTTTAAAGAAGATGATACTGTGGCGGTGCTCTCTCTCCAATCACAAATTCGGCGATGGTGTTGGTGTAAGGTGGTTGTCTGGCCCTAACCCTTCCTTTCTCTCTACTTCTCTCTCTTAACTTTTTACCATCCAATAACCTAATAACCCTAATGTTTGGCTCATATGTTTAACCTAAATTTCGTTGGTCACTATTCATCAAGAAGTAAAATGACTAAAATACCCTCCCGGGTAGCCGGTTTGGCCTAAAACTGTCTAGGGACCCAAACTAACCCTCGGGTAGACTTTTCGAACTATCTCGCTAGTTTCAAACATGTAGGCGTACTCAAAATGACCATAAGGACGATATAAAGACAAATTACTTTATAATCCATTAAATTGGTCCCGACGCGACTCACACGCATGTCCCAACTTAATTTCCAAAGCTGTCATATTTTGTACTCGTGAAAATTTTAATAATTCCATAATCATATATTAGTATAGTCGCTGAGTAATTTTTACATAATGATCATAATAAAATACTAACTCTCATCTCGCTAGTATTTAAATCCAGATTAATTATCAAATAATTCACATTTTTAATTCAATTAATCCCATAATTAAAATCAATAAATATACGAGTATTACAAAATTTTATTTTTTACCTACACTAACACGAACCAAAAAAATGTCACTATACAAATTCTTATATTTGTACCAAAGACCAACATATTTCAATTATTACATGACAAAAAAACTATTTTTTTAATCTAACACACAACTCAAATAAAAGTGACATGACATAACACGATTTTTTTTACAAAACACTAAAATGACCCCATAAATACATGACACTTAACATCTTACCTTTTTTTTACTTCTAAAACTATATAACATTTGGGTGCCTAATGATGAATTTATAATATTTTAAAATTATTTTTCATAATTAAAATACAATTTAGAATGTAAGACAAAGGAATTGAAGATATTTGGTTAAAGTATGAACTTTCTCCTAAAAGAAGAAGAATTCCAGTGTTAAAGTCACTTTTTCTAAGAAGCTTCCTCCATGTGATAGCATATTTGCCACATCAACCGGTGTATATATATCCAGTAATTTGGCTAAAGCATTTATCTATCTGACATTATAGCTTCACTCTCTTTGAACATGAGATGTTTAACATTTTTAGTTTGATAAAGAATTGGGAGTATACTTTTTCTTTGATAGGAGTTTAACATATGGCTTTTAAGTTGAGTCTTCCACACCAACTCATAATTTTGACATATTTGATGTGGCATACTAATGTGCTGCACCCATATTAGCTCATGTCTAGGTCCAACAGTAGTGGAACCCAAACAAAAGATGCGGATTCGACACGTCACTGTGTCACACCACTCTGTGTCAAAATCATGAGTCATCCTAAAACTATTTTTTAAGTTTCTTGTCTATAAGGCGTTAAGAAATAAGAATGTTATGTCAAACAAATGAAGTTGTTTTAATATAAAAATCTTTATCTTAAAATTGATTTTAACATTTGGATGTTTATTTGGACAAGGCATTTAGAAGTAAAAGGGTTAAGTTAGTTAAAAATAAAATCCTACAAATTTGTTTAGTAAATTAAGACTTCTTAATTTTGCGTGTCACATAAAATGTTCCGATTGCCTTAACAAAGATTATTTTGGTTCAAAAGTTCATTCAAATTTCAAACATTACTTTAAGAATAAAAAAAGATAAAATGTCTAGTCATTGTTAATCATTACAAAATATTATAATTTTTGTAGCCTCTAGTAATCCGGTGATAAAATTGATTTTGGAAGGAAAAATGGAATTGATACTAAAATACTTCATGTTTCCATTTTTATGATATTTTTAGTTTATCTATGGGATATTTGAAAACTTTTGAAGTATTAGTATATATGTAATTATATATTTTTCAACATATATGCTTATTAAAGTAAGTATACCAAATTTATTGAATGAACTGTAGAAATTTTTTTATGTTACTCCGACAATTCATTTTAGAAAATAAAATAAACTATTTTTAATAATTTGAAATAGGATAAAAAAATAAATAATAAATATACAATATGTATTAACAGTAAGAAAAGAAACTTACAAGTAATCTGTTAAACGAAACCAATGATATTGACTTGAAAGTTGATAATAGAATCCGAGCCCAATAAATTCACATTGTGTCCTTAAGACGATATTTCTTCCTCAATAGGTGCTCAAGGTTATAAGCAAACGTCTCCTGGGATAAAACGGATTTTTCATCCTTGATGGTAGTAGAACTTCAAATTGTTAAGACTCTAGTGATCTCAACAAATGTTTGTACTGTGTACATTGAATTCTACTTCGAGCAGAAGCAGAATTAAGAATACAGAATGCGGGAGGGAGAGAGAATGGTTTGGAAATTTTTGGTGTGAAAAATAGAGTCTTGAGGATTCCTTTTATAATGATTTTCATAGCCATTTGAATAGGCACCATGTCTTTTCACAAAAGCCACACTCTTTCACTAAATAGTTGATTGTTTAGCATTAATTAAAGAGGACGTACCATTTCATAATTGATTAAAATATTTTTTAATTAATTAAACTTTTCACCTTGAAAAGATGTGACTGTTCAATAATTTTTCCACGAATTATTGGTTCTAAAATAGATTCATTTGGTTCTAAATTTTTAGGAATAGAAACGGTAGTGGATGTCGAACCCCTTCTATTTCTCAATTTAAATGGAGATTCATCTTCATAAAAATCAGCATCGTTTGATTCGATAGTAACTTGATTTTTCAAATCATAAAGCTTATATGTTTTTCTATTAACCGCGTAACCAATAAAAAATTTCTGAATTTCATAAGGAGAAATTTTTGTTTTAGTCTTAAATATTCTATTGAGCACGTGACACGTTAAAATAATTTCTCCCCACCAATGTGAGGTAGCCCCCGAACTTAATTAAAAACAACTACCAATTCAGTTAAGGTCCTATTTTTTCTTTCAGCTTTACCATTCATTTCAGGATAGTATGAGGTTATTTCTTCATATATAATGCTGTGGGTTTTATAAAATTTAATTAAAGGTCCAGAATTATATTTAGTGCCTCTATCACTATGTAGCCTCTTAATTTTTCGGTTCAATTGATTTTTAATTTCATTTAAAAAAAATTTAAACATGTCAAACGCTTCACTTTTATTTTTCATTAATTACACAAATGAATAATTCGTGCAATTATCAATAAAATTAATAAGGTAACGTATGTCATTTCTAGTCATAATTCTATCCAATTCATAAATATCCAAATGAATTAAGTCAAGTGGTCCAATGTCTCTAATAACAGATTTATTCGTTCGAACCACTAAATTTTTAAATATTTAAATTTTAGCCCGACAACTTCTATAAATTACAAGAGAAGCACCAAACTATATTGGATGAAGGGATAAGATCTCATTAAATAATACTCCTCTTTCATTAACTTCACATTACTACGAATTACTTGAAATGGGATAAAATATTGGGTCGGGTTATAACATTCAGTGATGAAGGCGTATGGCATCCCATATCGGCATATGATATGCTTCCATATAAATTGGAAGACTCTTTCATAGGGCATTTATACTAAGGGTTCAGCCTCCACCCACTTGGTGAACTAATCCAGTGTGGCTACCAAGTATTTAAATCGCCCTATTGTCTTCAACAATAGGCCGACCAAATTAACTCCCCAAATGGCAAAAGGCCAGGGAGAAGTGATTGGAGTTAGGGTAGCCCCCTGTCTCCTATGTATGGTGGTGAATCTTTAGCACTTGTCACATTTCCTAGCAAATAAAGTGCAGTCTGTTTTCATATTTGGCCAGTAATACCCCTGTATGTCTATCCTTCTTACTAGTGATCGATATGTTGAATGAGATCCACATGATCCTTCATGCACTTATTTGATGAATTCTTGCACTTAAATTGGACGTACACATCAGAGTAGAGAAACAATATAACCCCTCTTGTAGAAGACTCCCCTTTTCAACACATAACTTGCTACTTTGTACCTTAGTTTTCTCGCTTCTTTAGGGTCAGCATGTAACATACCTTTGTTAATTTAGTTTTTTATAGGATCCATCCAATAAGGTCCTAATTCCATGGAGATTAAGGCGACAATCTCCTCATTTATGCTTCTGTGGGCTAGAATATACTGGAATAGTCCTTTTAAGCTCTATCTTAGTCGCTGAGGCCAACCGAGTAAGTGCATCTGCTTGGGTATTCTCAATCCTCGATATTTGAACCATCTTAAATGCTAATAGTTTGGAGATGACCTCAACATATTTGGAAAGATACTTCTCCATGGGATCCCCCTTTACCCCATATACTTGGAGCACCTGATTAATAATTAATTGGGAGTTACTATGCGCTATGACCTGTTCGACACCCAAAGATACGTCTAATTCCAAGACGGTGATCAGTGCCTCATATTTGGATTCATTCTTGGAGGCTTGAAACTAAAAGTATAGTTCGTATTCTACGTCTATATCATCAAAGGTATGGAGCGAGCTCTGCTCCACTTCCCATAGCGTAGGAAGATCTATCCACATACAACTTTTAGATAAGGATGTCATTAGTAAACTCCCCTTCACCTAGGGTTCCTTGCATGAACAACTTTACGCTTTGTTCACCATATTGCCAGTTAATTTTTGATGCACTGTATGTCTCAGGTCTACCGACTGTAGAGCTGTCTTTTAGAGGAGTTCACTCGGTTTGCTATGGGGTTAAGCTCTCTTCCAAGGAAGTCTGCTCGGCGATGAAATATTTCGCAGCTTGTCCTTTCACTACCGTTCTTAGCACATAAAGTACATCATATTCACCCAACTTTACTGCCTAGGGCACCAATCTCCCTGATTTTTCTGGATTTTTAATTGCTTGGCATAAAGTCAAGTCTATGTGAACCACTATTGTATATGCCTTGAAGTAGGGTTTCATTCTTCTTGATGCTACGAGGGACAATACCAATTTTTCCAAGCGAGGATGCCTGATTTTTACCCCTCTAAAGACCTTACTGGTGTAATATGCTTTCTTTTGTATCCCATTTTCTAGCCGAACTAGTGCCGAACTGACATAAAATTCTAAAACAGACAAGTATGGATACGATTTCTCTCCCATAAATGGTCGAAAAAGAAAAAGTAGAGATCCTAAGTAATGTTGCAACTCATGAAAGGCTTTCTCATAATCCTCATTCCATTAAAAGTCCTTTTGAGTACTTTAAAGAACGACAAGTACTTGTTAGTAGCTCGGGAGACAAATCGATTGAGGGTTGCTACCCTTCTAGTCATCTTCTTTACATATTTTTTACGTGAGGGAGATTGAATTTCAATTAGCACCTTGATATTGTATGGATTGGCTTCAAGTCCTCTATGATTCATAATGAAATCGAAAAGCATGCCTTATTGTTCCCTGAACACACATTTAGTCGGATTAAGTTCCATCTGATGTTACTCAAGCTGGTTAAATATTTGGCTTTGATATTTGATTTGGTTGGCAATTTTTTTGGTATTTGTAAACATGTCATCAACATATACCTCTATATTTTTGCCTATTTCTCCTCAAAAACCTTGTTCATAAACTTTTGGTATGTTGCTCCAGCATTTTTTAGCCCAAAAGTCATAACATTGTAACAATAAGTACCTCGATTGGTGATAAATGATGTACTCTCCCTGTCCTTTGGCTTCATCTTGATCTAGTTATACCTTGAGTAAGTGCCCATGAAGATTAGTAACTCATTCCCTGTTATGGCATCCACCAACTGATCGATCCTTGGTAAAGGAAAGTGATATTTGGGACAGGCTTTATTGAGACTGGTGAAGTCAACATATATATACCACTTATTGTTCTCTTCTTTACCATCACTACATTAGTCAACCAATATGGATATTTTAAGTCTTCAATAAATTTCACCTTTTGCATATTGTCCACCTCCTTCTGGATGGCCACACTCTTCTCGGGACTAAAAACTTGTCATTTTTTCTTTATTGGCTGAGCACTGTTGATGATGTTCGGCTCATTGCATATAAGTTTCAGATCAATTCTCGATATATCTTCATCAGTCCAGGTGAACACATTTTTCCTCTCTTTAAGGAATGCTATAAATTCCTGTTTGATGGATGTTTCTAAGGTTGAACCAATTTTTATGGTCTTTCCTGGTCTTTTATCATCTAATATAACCGTCTCAGTAACTTCCACAGCTTGCCCTTTAACCAAATCTGCTTCCTTCCAAGGATCCAAGGTCTCAATCTAGTAAGTGGTGGTAATATTTTAACTCCTCATGGTCGGCAGATGTATAGTTGCATTATCTGTCCTCCACTTAATTCCCCTTTACTACACTAACACCATAGTGAGTGGGGAATTTCAGGAATCAGTGAACTGTGGACAATACTACTTCAAATTTCTTTAGGTCAACTCTGTCGAGGATTATGTTGTAGGATGACTGTACATTCTTATAAAGGATGAATAAACAGATCTTCTCAGTTCTGCTAGTTGACCAAGTGTCGATCAAAACTTCTAGCTGATAGTTCTCAAAGGATAACCCCTTTCTTTTGAGAAATCTATCAGAAGCTAATGATAAGGTTCCATCTTGATGTCTGTCAGTCACAAATTATAAAAACCTTTGTAAAACATAACAATAGCCGAGTTGTCATTGTCATTGTCGTTGTTGTTGTCTGTCAAAATCCTGGAAATCCTTGCTTCATGTACTCTAAAGTTGATGACCATTGGATCGTCATTTGAGTAGAGTACTCCTGACAGGTCGTTCTTGAAAAGCCAATGACTAACTTATCTTTATTCACCTTTTTAGGTCGTCCATCTACCTTATCCGATTAGTTGATTTGTCAAATGTAAGAACAAGCTTTGGACTCATTCAAATAGACTTTTCTCTGAGTTGTTTCGTCTCCACCGTCGACGTCTCTTCCTACAATAAAATGACGATAAAATGATACATTTTTATATTAAACTTTGGATCTCTGGGTTCTTCGACCAGTCTAGATTATCTTCTGAATCATCATCTATATCTCTCTTCTTCTCATGTATACCTTTACACGGGGAATCCGATCTTCCTCTGGAGTCCCGATCTTGTGTCCAATTCACAAAATTATTTACCTTTCCCCGACGAATAAGAAATTCAATTTCATTTTTTAGGGCGATGCAATTATCGGTGGTATACCCGTGATCTTTATAAAATTCATAGTATTTAGATTTGTCCCTCCGATAAGGGGTGATTCAACTTTCCAGGCCATTTCAAGTATCTTCTGTCGCTAATTTTCTCCATGATGTGATTCACACCAATGGTGAGAGGATGTTATTCCTCATGTTTCTTAGGATTCTCAACGTGTGGCCTTTCATATGATTGATGATCTAACTTCTTAGAGGTGGTCGACAGGGAGGCCAACTAACTAGTAACTATGTCGACTAAGTATGATCCACTATGGTAAGTCCTATGATAATGTTGATAGTTGGCACTATATTATCGGTCAACTTAGTTAAGTAATTTTAACCCATAACAAGCCCGACACAATACGAACGAAAGACGAATTCACTTGTGTGTAAGGACATTGTCCGTCACAATTTAGTATGTCGTATACCGCTACAAGTTTCTACAAGTCGTCGAAGGATTGAGAAGATTACATCTACAAAGGCGAATCCGAATTTCAATAAGTCTTCAACATTTAACCCCAACAAGGATGAATTTGGTAAAATGTGTTTAAGTTCCATTTACATTTTACATTAAAAGTGTTGGGATATTTTTATAAATGTTAAAATGATTTTTGAAATGTTTTTAATTTCTCAAAAAATATTTTATCATAAAAATATATTTTTATATGGCTCGTTCGAACGACAGCCAATGTCGTTCAAACGACATGGCATGTCGCGCGAAGTTCCACCTGTCATTCGAACAATAATGAATCTCATTCAAATGACATGCTATCTTATTTTAGCGACCCTCCACCTTGAGTATTTTATAAATAGGCTTTTCAACTCCTTTTTTCATTGAGAGACCTGATGTTTTTATTGTGCACAAAAATGCGAAAAACAGCAGATTTAGGTTTTCTCCTTTTAGGGTCTTTAATCCCTTTTTGGTTACAATTCACAAATAAATCCCAATCTTTATGTGAGTTGTTTTGGAACCTAAAGAACATATTTTGCTATTGTTCATCCTTTGTGGGGAGATCTCTACAACCGAGATCTGTGTGCTATTGTGGAGTGAGTCGCTACGAAGTTTATGACTGCATGTTATTGAGGATCTTCTATGTGTTGATTCTTTGCTAAAGACTGCGTGTCCTTGTGGTATAGCTGTGTGTGAACCACTGCTGATTTCTAGCTAATGCTTTGAAGGTTTGACGAAGACACCGCGCGTTACACTTACGGGCGATTATCAAGTTGTATGTAAGTCAATGGTCTTGTAAACTTGTCAAAGTTCTATAGGTTTTTCCCTTCGGGGATTTTTTCCGAAATTATTGTGTCACATGCTTACTTGATTTGTTTTGACATGTAGATGCATGTTTTAGGGATGAACTAAAATTGGTTTAAAATTGGGAATTCGTGAAAACCACCGTGGCAATTAATATTTTACAATTTCATTGTGTCTTTAGCCTAAATTGCTCTAAGATTTTCTCTTTACTTCTTTTCTAGCCTACCACTAAAGTTCTCCGCCCCTAATTCTTTTGTACTTAATTTGACAAAGAACCCCTATTCTTCCCCTAATAATCAATTTTCCAACCACAAATCCATTATCTTTAAGCGAGGGAAGAAATGTAAATCTACATCCCAAACCCGAAAGCGAGGCCTAAAGAAACATTGAAGAGTATAAAATCAAGAGAATACTAAAAGAAACGACGTCCAATTCTGAGTTATGATTTAAGAGATATGCGCAATTGAAGTTGAGAAGAATCTAAGGGCAATATTGTAATTTCCCCAACTTGCAAACCGATTTGGGAGCTCTAGATTCGGTTTGCAAGGCAAACCAGTTCGCCCCTACTCCGAATTAGTTAGGTTTTCCTGCTCGTGAAATTTATCTTATATTATATTTTTAATAAGAGTTCGGTTTCATTAAAACACTTGAAAAAAAAGTTGTACCCAATCGGTTAGTTTGAGTTTAGAACTAATTTAGAAAAGTTTTTAACCTAGTTTTGAAGGCAAGAAACATTAAGAGAAAGCATCATCATTCAAACTTCATCTTCTTCATTATTTTATGTGGAATTCATCGATACAAGTATCATTCTCCTATTGCTCTCAAGATTTGTCTTCTTTATAGATTATAATTCTTTATTCTCTTGCTGGAAATCTTTTATATATGTTTAGTGGCAATCTTTATGTAACAATGAATCCATGCAACGTATAAATCATGCTTAATCGTAATAACACCATGTACGGATAAGTTTCTTAAAGGGTTGGGGTACATGAACCCAACCTAGGTATTATGGATGGACTTAAAATTGGATAAAATTTAATTACTGATTCAGAGGTTTAAAATCTTGTTGAAACAAATATTTTAGGTTTTTTAATTTCGATTGCCCTAGGTAACCGAAATGTTTAAGAATATAATATGCATTTCCATAATTTATCATTCACATTAAATAGTTTTTGATTTGATATTGTGAGGAGTAAAATTCGCATATGTCCAATACTTAGATACTATTTAATGTTTCCTTGAATTATGAATTAAATTCTTGAAGGTTTTATATCCAACGTAATTACCGGCGGTCGGGGCTCTGTTTTCTCACATGGATAAAAAAGCAAAGTAGTTGTTCTTGCATGCGTAGCTATTTCTCAATTATTAGTTAAGTTGCATTAGTTGCTAGAATTTTCCCAAAATAATCATCTTTTCCCTTCTTTTTCTAAGTCAGTCATGAGGTTATTCGTCTTCCCTATTCATCTTTACGTTTTTCGTCTTAGTCCCTTAGTTCGATACCTGACTTTTTCGAATTATTACTTACATGACCTGTTTGCACTTGAACCAAAATTAGCATGCGCTAGAAACACTTTTTGAGCCGCATCAAGTTTTTGGCACCGTTGTTGGGGACTAGCTAGATATTTAGTTTAGGTCAAATTGATCTAAAATTTGACCCTAATTCTCAAAAAGCAAAAAAACTTCAAAAAAATCCAAAAAATGTCAGAAAATATAATCTTTTAATATTTACATGCAAAATGCTCAGCAAGATCCTCACTCTACTCCAACTAGAATTCACTAAAATCCCATAATTGAGTACAATTTTGATAGCTTGTACACTCCAGGCATTCCAAAATTTTGATTTCCACCTCCTACACCACCTAATTCCGTCTCGAGTCACACATCTAGAGAGTCTAGAGAGGTTAGTGATACTATTAGTATGAGCGCGATGTCAGATCCCCTAATATTTCGAGCAAACCGCCGCTTCAGGATGCATTATATTCTCGTATAATGCGGGGTAGTATTGTTTTCAAAATGGGATGATTCAAATCCTCCCTACATTCCATGGTATGGAGTAAAAAAAAACCTACCTCCATATTAGAGAGTTCAAGGAGGCGTGCAAGACTTTCACTAATCAATCTTGCACTCACGCTGTCGTTCGCCTTAAGCTATTTACCTTATCTCTCAAGGATAAGGCCAAGAATTGGCTATGGTCTTTGGCACCAAACTCAATTGGAATGTGGAGGGATGTGCAAGCAAATTTTCTCCAAAAATTCCTTCCCCAACATTAAACAAATTCCATTAACGCTCAAATTCAAACATTTTGACAAATCGAAAATGAGGCTTTTGATAGATGTTGGGAGCGTTTCGCTAAGTTACTTAATATGTACCCGCACCATGGTTTTGATAAGTGGAGGATCATCTCCTTTTTCCATTATGGGCTAAACTTAAGTTCCAATCAACTCATTGAAACCATGTGCCCTGGGTAGTTTCTAGGGTTGGACGCAGACGAAGAAGAGGCTCACCTTAAGTATGTCACTGAGACTACTCAAGCATGGGACATATACAATTCAAACATCTAATACCGGTCTTGATAAACATCCATAGCTCTGCATTCGAAGTTTATCATTTAAAAAAATAAGTCGAGTTAAAGCTTTAAATCAACCAACTTGCCAAGAGGTTAGAGGACATAGTCGACTTAAGAGAGCGAGACACATCCGTCTCCACTCGAGCATTGAGAGAGGATGTGTGTGCAATTTGTGAAGCGAAACATTTAACGAAGGAATGCCAGAAATATTCGCCTACAAAGTGATGCTTCAAGAGCAAGTGGAAGCGATATGAGCTTTAAGGGCAACGTTAATGCCCCTCACGGGAATTCCTATAACCCTTTGTGGCAGAACCATCCCGATTTCAATTATGGGGAGCCAAGCGCAACATTGAATCTGAATTCCATAGTTTCCCAACACCCACCACCACTCCCACCTTTCTAATAAGCT
The DNA here is from genome assembly GCA_949130495.1 of Sambucus nigra. Taxonomy (NCBI): domain Eukaryota; kingdom Viridiplantae; phylum Streptophyta; class Magnoliopsida; order Dipsacales; family Adoxaceae; genus Sambucus; species Sambucus nigra. Next base: position 27,867,147 of record OX422219.1, on the reverse strand, counting down.
CTACCCATGCAAGCACCATCTCCCGTACCCTATATTACCCTATCTCATAGAAATTTTGAGGATACTCTAAACTAATTCATGCAAACTTAGTCCGTGATTAATGCCCAAAATTTTGCTAACTTAAAGGTGTCGTTCTCTAAGTTACATTCGTCCCCAAGTGTCCAAGAGAAGGGCAAGTTTCCCACCGAAGGCTAATGAACTCCACAAGGTCAAAGTTGTGTTATCTCTAATCCAGAGAAAAATCAAGAGAAATCTATCATGGTAACCATTCTACGAAGTGGAAGAGTTATTAACTTGTCACCTCCTCCACATGACGAGCAAAATGATAAGAAGATGTCGCTCGTCACGAAAGGGGCCGAAGATGTCCGCATGAGAAAGAGTGGTAATGATGATACAGTGAAGCCCGAGGTGGTTGTGGTAGCTCCCATTATTGCCCCATACCCTTAACGGTTGGTGTCTTACGCTAAAGAGACATCTTCTGACGAGATCTTAGAGTTTCCTAAGCAAGTAAAGATCAATTTACCTTTCCTCGAGACCATAAAGAAAATTCCCGTGTATGCTAGGTTTCGTAAGGACTTACTCACGGTGAAATGTAGGCTAAAGGTAAAGAAAAATGTGTTATTAGCACAGAACGTCAGTTTAGTACTGTTGAGTGACCTTACACTAAAATATAAAGATCCAGGTGCACTAACCAGTTTGTGCGTCATGGGGAATAACAGAATTGAGAGAGCGCCAATAGATTTAGGGGTGAGTGTTAACATCATCCCTTACTCTATCTATAAGAACTTAGATTTGGGGTACCTTAAGCCCACAAAGATGACACTCCAACTCAAGGATCATTTCGTGAAGATACCTAGGTATCGTTGAGGATGTGATCGTCCAAGTTGACACTTTCTACTTCCCGATAGATTTTATCATTTCGGATGAAGTGCCCTACGCTTGCTCGAGTAATCATGTTCTCGTGATCCATGTTCGTCCATTCTTAGCTACGGAAAATTCATTGATTAATATACATCATGAAAAAATGCAACTCACGTTCGAGAATATGACTCTCGAAATAAATATCTTCAACTTCAACAAGAACGAGGGTGATGAGGGCGAATTGCGAGAGATAGATCTGTAACACCCCGCCCGCCCGGGGAGAGTGAACGGAGCGCCATTGTCAATGAAAAAATCCAAATCCACAAGCAACAAGGTATAGAGCATCTAAAAATCCCACAATATAAGAGAAACCACTAATCTCAATTTCTTCAAATTAAATACAACCAAAAGTCTCTCGAAATAATATAAATCACCAATGCTCTATACAACACAATAAAATAATACAAATCTTCCAAAAAATATTCTTCCCAAAATAATCCACTCTAAAATCATCCCATTTAGTCCATAGCGCTCAAATTCACACTAACCTGCCAACTAAAAGAAAATATGGGGAAGTACACAATACGGCAGGAAAGATGCTCAACAAATATATTAACGGTGAATAAAACATAACAACACAAGTACGAATATTCAAATCAAATGCAAATCTCAAAGTATTTATCAATAAATTTCTCAACAACACATTAACCGGGTCACCAGGCCTCACCCCATCCGCATATGCTTTATCAAGACATAGCCCAGGAAACAGGAATTTTGGCGGGTGCCCAACCTCCATGCCATATTAAAATCTCATGACAACGTTCTCAACAACAATATAATGATGCCACATGAATCAAAATAATTCAACAATTATTTCTCCAGATTTTAAAGAATTTAACATTTCAAATATGATTTCAATTAAACATGAAATCAATGGAATAAACTCTCGAGAGATTTAAAGAGCATATTTTGTAAAACCCCATACCTTAAAATCATTACATGAATTACCACATGAATTCAGCCTCAAAATATGATCGCACCATCACGTTCCTCTCGTAAAAATAATCAAATCACGTTCTAGTCCCAACACGAGATAACCCCAAATAGTCCTATTTTAAAACTCAGAAAAATCTGATCCAAAAATTATTCGAATCGTTGATCTGACTTTATATTTGGATTCTACACGAAAAATTGAGTCATGTATGTGTTTTGAATTTTTCTCAAATCTTATTCGAATGTACTCAAAAAGAAGATCTAAATATTCCAAATTGGCTCTTCTCATTCCACTAATTTTTGCCTCTTTGGATTTCGTTTTTTGCCTCTCTTTTTCATCTCCCTTTTCTTATAATCACCCATAATATTCCTTATATAATCTTTCTTTCAAAATCTATCTTAGAGCCTAAGCTTACGCATATTACTATATTGCCCTTTAATTCAAAATTATCAACTTTACATATTTAAACCATTACAAAATCTCCAAAAATAATTTAAATTTAAATATTTGATTCGATTTCAAACCAAAATAAATTATATTATTGAAATCTTGTATAATATTCATAAATAAAGCCCTCAAAATTACGGGGTATTACATAATTCCCCACTTGAAAAGGAATTTCGTCCTCGAAATTCGATGAAACCTAACGCTCGAAATAAAATGCTAGTCGATTCTATTTCCTAAAAATCACATACTAAAGTCTTCAAATTAATTCTAAACATCCTCACCACGACGCCTAACACGTCCTCAATAATCGTCTATCTCCAAAGAAAACACATCTAACCCGTATAATTGAGTATTAGGTGATAGGCAAATGTTTTCGACAGTGATGCTAAGAATGAACCAGCTGTATATTCTGATTTAATTGAGAATGGGACTGATCACCCGGTATTTAATTTGGCGGGGTGTTACAAGATTCAATTCAATCTCATAAGTATTTATCAATAAATTTCTCAACAACACATTAACCGGGTCATCGGGCCTCACCCCATCCGCATATGCTTTATCAAGACATAGCCCGAGAAGCAGGAATTTTGGCGGGTGTCCAACCTCCGTGCCATATTAAAATCTCATGAAAACATTCTCAACAACAATATAATGATGCCACATGAATCAAAATAATTCAACAAATATTTCTCCAGATTTCAAAGAATTTAACAATTCAAATATGAGTTCAATTAAACATGAAATCAACAGAATAAACTCTTGAGAGATTTAAAGAGCATATTGTGTAAAACCCCATACCTTAAAATCATTACATGAATTGCCACATAAATTCAGCCTCAAAATATGATCGCACCATCATGTTTCTCTTGCAAAAATAATCAAATCACGTTCTAGCCCCAACACGAGATAACCCCAAATAGTCCTATTTTAAAACCCAGAAAAATTATATCCAAAAATTATTTGAATCTCTGATCCGACTTCAGATTTGGAGTCTACACGAAAAATTGAGTCAGATATGTTTTTTAGATTTTTCTCAAATCTTATTCGAATGTACTAAAAAAGAAGATCTAAACATTCCAAATTGGTTCTTCTCATTCCACTCGTTTTTGCCTCTTTGGATTTAGTTTTTGGCCTCTCCTTTTCATATCCCTTTCCTTATAATCACCCATAATATTCCTTATATAATCTCTTTCTCAAACCCTATCTTGGAGCCTAAGCTAACGCATATTACTATATTGCCCTTTAATTCAAAATTATCAACTTTACATATTTAAACCATTACAAAATGTCCAAAAATAATTTAAATTTAAATGTTTGATTCGATTTCAAACCAAAATAAATTATATTATCCCCGATTAATTAAATAATAATATTACTAAAATCTTGTATAATATTCATAAATAAAGCCCTCAAAATTACGGGGTATTACATGATCTTATAAAAGAGACAATAAATGAGCACATTGAGGAGAATCACACGGAAGAGTCATTATGGATATTCCTTGTTACATCAAGTGAGAGTGATATTTTTTATGTTGAATGAGAGGCGGAGGAGATGTGTTTAATCACGCTTATTGGAACCGAAAGTGAGCACGTAGATATGAGCGATAGAGAGAGGTTTGATGAGAGTAACAGAGAGTATTCGGATATGGAGAAAGAGAGAGAATTAGGGGATATGAGCCTTAAGGACTTTGAGAAATAATTCGGGCCGGTGGATGAGAATCTCAATATCAAAGTTCAATCGTTATTGGACTTCTTTTGTCACTTAGAAGATAAGGACTAAAAATATCGGATATATAAATTCCTTCTTAGTGTCCATCCACCCAGGTCACTTGAGTTCTCATATGCGATTAAGGAGAGAACTAGAGTTTTGTCTGAGTTAGAGAACGATCCCAAATGTTTCGAATGTAAGGGGAAATAGGTTTAACATGTCCTTTAAATTTTCATCGAGACACTCTCTCTCAACTCGGAACAAGTATGTTGCGTTTCGATTGGACACCACCATGATCTCATTCACGTCATTCATCATGAGTATGAAGATATCCCCCATATCTATGGGGATGATACCCATTTATTCTAATTATTAGTTTGTGATGTGAGGAAGATGGAGACAAAGAGAGCATCGGACCCCGTACATGGGATCGGGTGATTTTTTAGAGGAAAGAGGTTGTAGCACCCCCTACGTGTATGGGGTATTTATTGTGTACTAGTGAGTTGAGTTAGTTTTAGGGTAGTTTAGAAGTCCGTAGAAGTTATGAGTTAGGAAAGTCAGGAGCACCACGTTGGGTTTTCATGCAGGGAAGAGCATACGGTCATTTCTAAAGCGAGTTTGAGTTATCCCGAGTTTCTAAGGTGTTTAGGGAGACTTGATATGCATTAAAGAGGAGAGATATAGGGTGGCATCACTTAGAATAGGAGAAACATGAAGAAAATTATTTTGTTGCAGACCACATTGGCCGAACCGGTTCACTTGCACCCCCCGAATCGGTTTGAAGTACCTGCTATAGATTCCTCCCCCTTTTTTTCCCACCAAATTCATTGACATATCCCTCCCTTTTCTCCCGTGCTCCGATACCACCAGCCCCTCACATTAGCTCTTGTGTTATGATGTTTTTGTTGCTCCTTCTTTATGTAGTTCTTTTATGCTTTATTATTTCATCATTGCAAAAACGGTGTAATTTATCCTTTGTCGCATTGTAATAAACTGTAGTGAAAATAAATCTTTTGCATTTTCATATTTTTCACTTTTTATTCTGCACTCTTCTTTTATTATAAAATTTAGTCATTTTCAATGAGGACAATGCAAAAGTCTAAGTTGGGGAGGTACACGTGCATGTTTCAAAAATCTTACAAACTTCAAAATGCCCCCTAAAAAATTATAAAATTTCCAAAATATTGAAAAATTCCGAAAAGGCAAAAATATTTTTCTTCAAAATAAATGAAAATTTAAATTTAAATTTTTCGAAAATATCACTGAAATTTTTATTTGAAGTCTCAATTCGTAAAAATCTAATGCACAAAGTAGAAATTTACCAAAAATGAAAATTGAGCAAAAATTAACGACTTAACGAATAAGTGTGGAGACTGATTAACCCGGTGAGATTTTGAGCCTATCATTTTTTCCAAGTAACTAAATCAATCCGAGCTAAAATTAACTCAATGTTCAATTTAGTGCTAAATTAGTCGTTGAAGACATCTATTTCTTTATTTTGATCGGTTACTGGAAATGAGTAAGATGGTTCATCTTGAACACGTGCTAAAATATCTCTAAATGAATCTCGAGACGCATATGGTAAGATAATTAGTAATTCAGATAAATAAAGTTAGGCCATCGTTTGTTACCCAAAAATATTAGCCATATAAAGTTGTGAAAAATATCCTTTTACAAACTAATTTGAGCCCAAAATGACATTCCTTTTTGTTTGATTAACTCGAAAAATTCAATTAGCCCAGAGTCATGAAAAATAAAAAAATTCATCAATTAAATCCAAATGGTGCAATAAACAGGGGCAAAAAAAAAAAGAGAAGAATACTGCTCAACAAAAAAATAGAAAAATGAGGAAAATATAAAAAGAAAAAAAATTGAGAAAATGCCCGAAAGAAAGTGCCAACGGATATAATTGTATAAATAAAATTTCAACTCTTAATTTCCCATTCATTCCCATTTTATCATTACACCTTATAACCCGAGAGAGTATTAACTGAGTTCGAATAACGAAGTTAGTTACCGCATGGAGAGTTAAGACACAAAAAGATAATAAGAGAGATTAATTGGTACAGAGTCGACATTTCCCATTTTCCAATAACTATAATTTGATAATGAGATCTATTCACCCCAAATATCTTATCTTTCAAGCTGTGTGCGTGAATTCGTGTTCCATTACATGTACACTTAAAAATCACGCATATCGAGAGAAATAGCAACATTTCGAGTGATTCGCTTGTAAGAGTATCCTGTGAGAATTGAATCAAAATGAATTTTTCGAAAGTAACGTAATGATCAATCAATGGAAGTTAGCGATTTGATTTTTGGCTCTATGCACACACACAATGAATTGAGACTTACCGAAGAAAAAATTTATAGTGACTATTTTTATGAAATCTAAATTTTGTGATTTTGAGTTATTTTGATACTTTTCTTAAGTCGAAAACAAATTTTGTTGATATATTCACTGCAAACCCTCACGAGACACCACTCATCCTACTAGGATAGCCTAGGGGTTTCACGACTTGTTGCATACGCTAAATGCAATCGCTTGCTTGTGAAAATTTATTCCATCCCAATAAATAATTTTAGAAGTGATTATACCTTACTCTTATTTTATTTACATTGCTCGGGATGATAAAAAGTTCTAAGTTAGAGGGGTTGATTCGGCATAAATATTTCATATTTATACCCATAACTTAGGTACTTTTATTATCCCGTGCGATGTAATTAGGATGGCTTATCTCATATTAATTCTACTGACCCTATTTGGAAAGTTTATCTTATTTCATGTATTTCACGTGTATTTTATAGGTGTTTTGTACAAGTGAATGCCAGAGAGAACCCGAAATAAAAAAAAAAAAAGAAAAGAAGAAAAGATAGTCCAAGGGCAGAAATGGGAGCTCTAGATTTTGTTTGCAAGGCAAATTGGTTCACCCCTAAACCGAATCGAGTCAAATTTTCTGCTCCTAAAATTTATCTTTTATTCCATTTTTAATTAGAGTTTGGTTTCATTAAAACTTGAAAAAAAAACAAGTGCCCAATTAGTTAGTTTGAGTTTAGTAATACCAGTACAGGCGTAACCCCTATAGGTATAGTAATAAATGATAACCCAAATACTCTTAACAATAAAAAATGAACACACAATATGGTATATAGTAAACACACAGATTGAACTCACAATCTCTCATGTATAAGTCCAATGATAATAAAGAAAACTCAAAAGTAACTCATTCAAAGGGAGAGAGAAGTAAGCATCCTAGATACACCATGGCCGGCAGCTAACACACCAATAACCTTCGATTTCTCTCTAGTTAGCTATTAAAAGCTTCACAATAATTGACAATGGTAGGTGAGTAAACTCTGGTTTGCAATAACTCGCAATATCGTCTCGCTCTATCAAGAAACTCTCTAGGAAAAACTCTCTCTTTTCAGAAGTGGTTAAGGCCAATAAATAGCCTCACACCTTTTCGAAAGATATCCCCCTCACACTTTACACCATAGGAATTAAATATTTGAAGGGTCAGCACACCCTGCGTATTAACCATTAAATGCCAGGACATGTCTTTTGCCTATAAATTGTGTGTCAGAGGACTGTCAAAATAGAGATGGCTCACCAAACTGTCTGACAGCCCTAATGCTATAATGGTTTAATCAAGTTTGGATAAGACAATGTTTAGCTGGCTAATGACAGCACCTAAAGTAGTTGTGAGATTAGGTAGAGGGTTGTTTGGCTCAAAGCTCAATATACGATGGAACTCAAGGTTACTCTACATAATCTTTCAGGATAAAAGATCTCTCGGTGTTTTACCAAGTGTATCTATGATGGTCAAGATAAGCCTTAACACTGCCTCACTTCTCAATCCTCCAAACCAAGTCCCTCTGAAATTCCCACTGCGAGGTCATTCGGTAGAGCATCTAAGCTCTCCTAAGACCTTCCATGCCTGGTCTCTCGCCAGTCTCGTTTGACTCACACTTAAGAGAGAGAGAACCAAGGAAGAAGAAGGAGACTCCATTGGAGCCTTAGCCAAGAATTCAACCTTTCACAATAAAAAGTACACCAACGCGTAGATCGTGTTAGGAGGATCGTTCATATACCAATTTCAACCCGCAAATCAAAAGATCATTTTTAAGGCAAGTGATTATCTTGCTCTTCTCTTAGCAATTATTACTCCCGTTAACATATATTATGGTTTTAGAACAACAAATACCAATTTGGGTTTTCCTATGATGAAATCGTGTAGAAATATTTAGAAAAATCTGATGGGGGTTTGCATGTAGAGGATTTTTCCCCTTAATAGAAATTTGAAAGTTGATGAACTAGATGTAAATCACGAATTAAAAGGGAGTTTTTATGAACAGATAAATTATGGGTTCACGTTAATAGGGTTTGTGATAAAATTGGGGATTTATTGAAACATGATGATTAGAAGAATTTTACCCCCAAAATTATGTTATTATGTGTTCTAAGATGACTTAGGATAGTGGGAAACATTGTATTTGGGTTGGAGTGAATTTTGGGTTGAGTTTTGAGTGGTAAAAATTGGGAAAAATGAAGTTGAGAGACGAACTGGACAATTTCGAAAATTTCGTTAGAAGTCCAGCCCAGGTCGTTCGAACGACGTCGATCGAATGAGACTTCTAACGAGATTCCAGTAGCCCTTCTAACGAGTTTGATGGTTCGTTTGAAACCCTTCATTCGAACGACCGTCGTTCAAACGACCTCATTCGAACGAGATTTCTGGGCCTTCTAACGAGATTCTAGAATGGTCCTTTTTAAGCCGATTTTGTTTCGAACTTCCCGTAGGCTTCTTTTAATGAGTGATAAACTAGAATGATCATCGAGTGACTTATATTGATAATTAATAGTGAGAGGAAAATATTTCGACCCTCGGAAGGTATAAAATTCATAAAATTGAGGAAGTACGAAAATATAAGGTAGGGTATACACGAATAAAGTACGGGTTATAATAAGAGTTAAAATACGTACTAAAGACACTAGACTGTGGGAAAGCTAATGAATTAATATAAGTGGTGTGCATGCTTATTGTTCAAAATATTATGTGTATAACATACCTAGCTACTGGCTATCGAACGGAGGTTAACGTGTTGTGGGCAACCGAATCTTGTGTGCCTTCGGGGGATTTAGAGTTGTACCACTAGATCATGGAACCTAGGTACGGAGTATCCGTGAGAATGATAGTGATGACGGTCGTATGGGTGCGTAGGTATATGCGTAGCCCATCGACTTGGGACTATGTTCGCCTCCAATATGTGTTTATGTTTCTATTAGTTCTCGAGAGATTAAACATGTTGTCCTCTATGTGTGAGGTTTGAAAATGGACTAGATAGCCGAGTATGCGTAGTACTAGTGGGTTCTTAACCAAGGGTGTAATATTGCTATACTTATATAATTTGATATGTATACATAAAGCGAATAAGGTGTGTAGAACGAAAATCATGTTTGTTGCCTTTGCTGTTGTCAATATTGTTATTTGTACACTTATGGTATTATCAGTTAGGCATTTAGAATATGAGAATAACCTAAAAAAATCCTAATTTTATATTGAAATTATAAGTACGTCGATTTTTACGTTATTTAGAGAGACTTTCAAACTTCATATTATACACTTAGTAGTCAGTTAGGGTATCATGACTACTACGGGTAGTTAGGCTCGTTAGACGTGCACACTAGATTGAGGGGCGAGTATCTCAAGTGAGTACGCTAAGTTAACTTGATAAATAATTGTGCTAATTAAATCAATTTAAGCACTTGCTATTTTAAACTGTGTTCAACTCGGGCTCTGACCCGTTTTTCTGTCTATCTTTCTATTGTTCCATTATTTTAGGTGCCCAGCCACAGGGACACCAACCTTAGGAGACTCTATTCAGTTGTTGTGTTGTAGCTGCTATGGAAGCTGCAGGATTATTGCTAGTAGACGATTCAATATATCCTTCCTTTTCAGTTATTCATCTTGCTTGGATATGTCGTCCTCACTCATGCTTACTTTCAGAGATTTAGTCATTTTAAACTCTTTTTTGAATTTGGTTTCTTCCATTTGATTTATTGTATGGTATTGAATTTGGAGATGTTTACTCCAACCATTTATTTTACTTCAATTAGACTTTACTTATACTACTGTGATGCATGGTAATCGCTAGTATTCTCTGTGATTAGTTATCAACAAGATAAAATTTTGACATCAACCTTTTTAAATACTATGTGGTTAGCTTTATTAAATTAAAATTTGAGATTTCGACAGTGATGCATTATCTGAACCAACTTGATATTCTGAAATTAATTAATTAAGGACTGATCACCCGGTAATTAATTAGGCGGGGTGTCACATTTCTTTAATTGGGCTTTTGGGTTTTAAATATATTTCAAACATTTTAGAGCCAAAAATCATTACTTCTTTTGAAAGCAACACTCTCTTTCTCCCAAGCGTCACCTCATTAATGACGTGAGATTGTATTTTCAACTATCAGAGCACTCCCCGAAGTGCCACATGTCCATTTGTAATCATTATGGGCGGCTAGGCACGTTCTTTTGTCGAAAAACTCAACCGTCTGTTTGAATACCTTCAACACTTAGCGTTTTTTTCTTTTCATGCTTTCATTTGCTATTATAATTTTCAGATGCTAGAGAGAGAAAAAAATATTTTCGCCATTGTTGAGTTATTCCCTAGCTTTCCTTTGTTGGAGTTCTTTCTTCCCTCTTTCTTTGCCACCTTCAACCACCACTATTCTATTTCTTTTCTCTTCCTTTTCTACCATAATCTTTCTACTCCAAGATTCTCCCATGGCTTCTTTCAGTGCACTAGTTACTCCCACCATACTCCTCCTTCTGCCACCGTAGCAATCTTTACCCCAATTTTGGATGCCACTTCTCTACTATAAGCTCGCCAAAAGAAACTTCACTTTTACCATGGCTCTCATATCTTTGGTGAAGGTGATGACTTCTTTGGTGCTTTCAAGACTTGCACTTTTAATTCCAAGTGTGATCCCTCACTCCTGGGTGAAGAGGACGAAGATCCTTTTGTTTGGGGTTTTTTCCCCTAAAGGGAATTATGAGGTTCCGCATTGACTAAGGTTACTTCCCTCATTGTCACATTGACTTCGAAGGTCGTGGGGGTTCTCCATCCATTTTGCTACCTGCAATGCTTATATACAGTCCACCTATGCTAACGCCCTTACTAAGGTTGGGCTTCATCGTTCCACCTGGTTTGGGGAGTTCACCCCACCCAAACACAATACTGCGCTACATATATTGGTATCTTATTAGAACATCACAACCTACACTTTTATTTCTTCGTGGGGTAGTTCACCATTACACTTGAGGACGTTTGTGAGCTACTTGGGCTTAAGCCCATACGTACTTTGCCTTATAATGATGAGGCCTTAGATGCTAAAGAAATAAAGGCCGAAGCAGATTTGGATGAGATTTATAGAAGATACATTGGTTCATCGAATAAAGCCACCTTCAAGCCCTCAATTAGCTACTTCTTTCGTGGCCCTACTTCTTCTGATTTTGTCCAAGGCAAAGGTACACCCCTTGAGTTAACTACGTACATACTTATAATTCTTTCCCATTTTGTCTTGCCTAGTAAGCCCAATGATCAACCTCATAGGGATCTTATTAACATTTCTATTCGAATATCCAGGGGGTACAAGCTCCCTATGGCAACCATGGCTTTGGAGTCTCTTTATACTTGGTTGTATAGGATCCACTTGGACATGGAACAATCTCTTGATTGATAAAACTGGTCTAATTTCGCCAATGCCATAGTCCTAACGGGGTTCTTATATACCCGTTATCCTAAAATGGCACCCAACGAGAAGCCCTTTCCATCTAGAGAACTCATCAAGCCCCATTGCCTATTTCGCTTCCAAAAGAAGCAAAGTCGTAAGGATATCCTTAAAATTTTTGACAAACCCAACTTCTTCGTTATGAGGCCACACAATAAATACTTTTTTCCCACACTTGGAACTTTTTTACTCATGAATCTGCAGTGGTCCAACCTACTTCTGAGGATCATATCATTGAGGAGCCCTCATTTGCAGTTATTCTTGATCTAACCCCAAGTTACCTGCCCTCTTATACTGAGTGGGGATATACCTCAGAGCAATATAACCTCTATCATTTCAATCGTGAGTTTGGTTACGATCAATGGGCGCCTTGCCCCATTTTTCAAGATTCTCATGCCAGCGACACTTTTTTAAGGCTTGTGCCTTTTACACCATTGCAGATGCCTATACTATTTTCTTGGCGATCAGTGGCCGAATTACCATTCCCGCCCTTACCAGGAAGGGGCATGTGACTTCTGATTTTGCATTAAAGTATTGGCCAACTCAGCTGGCCTAGATTGAAGAATTCATTCAAAATCCCCCAATTTATCCACTTGTTCAAACTTTCCCACCCTTAAAGCTGGGTCTTAAAGGTAATTCCATCCCGAGAGTTAAGTTCCCTCTGAGTAAAACCCCCAGTGGTCCCACATTGAGCTACTTGCCTACCACCCTCTAGTCGTTACAGCCACCCCTAAGCCCAAAAGGCTCTAGTGCAGAAAATAACTACCCCTGCCTAAGGATCCTCTAGAGAAGGTACTGTTGCCGCAGGTGCTTCTAGCGAGGCACCTTCCCATCCCCTTATAAAAAATTAAAGACTTCAAAAAATAGAACTTCCTCAAAATCAAAGTCTAAGTCCAAAGTTCCCGTTGATGCCTTTCTCATTATCTCTGTTCCCCCTCCCATGTCTGCAAATATAAGTGGGAAGATACAAGCGAAATGTCAAACCAAGCTTGAGCGTGTTTAGCGTGAGTTTCAAATAAACACTCATAGCGTTCCTCCCTTTATCGTATTTCCCATAATCTAAGTTTATCCAACTGAGGGGGACACATTAATAAGAGGAAATTTTAAAGGCCCATTTGCTGCTGGTGGTTCTGGTACAAGGAAAAAGACTTTGGATATGAAAACCCGTAAGAAGCATGCATACGAGGTGCAACTGCCACCTACTACCCCTGGTCCCAGGACCTCTCCTCAACCATCTCCCCTTTAGACTATTGGCCTTGATGATAGTCCTAAAGTTTTATAATGTCCCACTAAAGGAGCTTCTGTAGTACCCTCTTCGTCGTGGTTATTTTACCCCACTCTTCTCCAAAGCAAGGGGTACGTTCTCCAACACTTAGAAAATCTTTCATAAGTTTCCTTATTCTCTATCACTTGTGCAATTTCTTATCTCTGAAGGAGAATAAAATAGATAGACCTTCTTCGTCGGTGATCTCATTCGTGGGAGGATGGTTCGGTCTTCTTAAGACCGTTGCACCTACCCCTATTCTCCCATGACTGGGCTAATATACACTTGTTGTTCCCAATGTGTAGAGGATGCTGGTAGGTAAGCTACTACATCTGTTGCATTTGTTGGAATCTCTTCTTGGCCAGAGGAGACTCCTTTGGCTTCTTCTGAGACATCTTCCTTGCTTGTGGTTCCTCTGGACGTTATTCCAGTCTCTTCAAGACCTCTAGAGGTAATAGATTTTTCACTTTTAGCTATCTTTTTAATTTAGTTATCTTGTATTCTTAGTATTTTATTATGGTTGAGGTTGTAGTTACTTCTAACATGGCCACATCTCTCCCTGATTCACTTCTTCACTTCCCTCTGGTGAGGCATGTCACTGGGTTTACCCCTTTTTCTACCATTACTGAAGTAAGTTCACTTATTGCGCATTTGTCCTCTTTTTAGTGGTGTTTCTTGTGTCTAACACTTTCATATTATTTTTATCTTTCTCCAGGTCTCACTCCTCCCTCTCGTTCTGAAGCTCCATGGGTTCCAGAGGCTACAGTTGGTTTATCTTCTCGCCTAGGGGTTCTTTCATCCCTGTAGTAGTTGATACAACTGGAGTTCAAGTGACTTCAGTGGAACCTTCCCCCATCTTAGTGCTTATGACTTTTTTCGAGGAAGATGCTTCTCCATGGACTGAGGTCCCTCTGTATGAAGGTTCAGATGAAACACACAAGGGTGTTAAAGTTACTACTCCTAAAGTTACTACTGAGATAACTATTGCCTTCTCACTTTTTTGTATAAGTCCAATCATTATGCCTATTGAAACGAAGAATAAGAATAAAAAAATATGGGTTCCTTAACAATGAAAACCATTTGTTAAGTTTTTTTGCCACGCACATTCAAGGTGACTTAACAATGAAAACACACTTGTTAAAATTTTTCCCAAGCTCCACTTGTAATGGTGACTTAACAATAAAAATACACTTGTTAAGATTTTTTGTAAACTCATTCTTCTTTATCGTATTTTAGGTCGCGAGGGAACCCGCTCCTGCTGAAGAGACAAGTTAATGTTGTCGCTCACCTATTACCTCTGCTCATTAAGGACGAGTTGCTTTAGAGGAATCAAGCCATAATGATCGTGTTTCAACTATCGATCTGCCAACTGATAGCGAATCTGGTTATGAGATTCCTCTTCCCAACATGGTTCCTCACGAGTTCTGCCTCATAGTCCTATGTCAGTCTCCCTAAATATTTATGTGTAATAATTTTATCATCGAATAAATGGACATTCATCACCCCTAAACTTTTATTACTGACCATCTCCGTTCAACATAGTGGTGATGAGCTATAGGTTCTAGGGTATGGAAATCATTATTACTAAGGTTGTCAATACCCAAACTTTAAGTCTTACTAGGCCCCTCATCAATTAATATTTGGGAAACTTGAGGGAGTTGAGCAAAGATGGCTTCCAACTCAACTGATTGATTAGTCACTTGAAGCTTTTGAAGAGAAATCAGTTGGAGGGTTAGAGGGAGCTTTATCAAAATTACTTAGAGGCCTAGCGTGTAATGACCCCACTTTTATGTGCTCATATGTATATAGTTTGTTTTTACACTCATGTGTTACTTACTATCTTATAAATATTGTATTATTAGATATGTGATGTTATTGGCTATCAATATAACAAACCCCATTTTTAAATATGAAGAATCAATCGTAAATAGGATGAAGTCGAAGTCTTATGACATATCTTAAGGTATATAATAAGTTTTGGGGTAGAAAATATAATTTTATGAAACTTTAGGGACAAAAATAAAAATATAAAAAGGGCCATTTTGTAAATAAAATATTTTCAAGGACCTCTAAGAAATATTGAAAATATATAGTGTGAAATTACCAAAATACCCTTCATGTGTGAAATGACCCTTATACCCTTATCATCTTTCCACCACGTGCTGGTCACCTCCCCCTTACACATGTCATCTTCAGAGAGAAAGCTAAAACACTTGTCATCATTTGGTGATGTTAGACTGCAAGACCACCCCGGAATGCGACACCCAAACGATGACTTGCCACCGTAATGCTTGATCACCTAGACACATGTCAACACCGTAAGACTTTTGGAAACCTATAAATAGGGCCTTAGGGTTCATTTGAAACTCACACCAATTCCTTGAGAATTATAGTAAGAAAGAGTGATAGAAAGCTTGGAAAATATCTTAAGAAGGAGTTCTATAATTTCGAAGAAAGAATTCATTTCGTAGGTTTGATTTTATTTAAATGTTATAATTCATTTTTGTAGTTTTAATTTCGTATTTTATAGCTTTACTTAGTAGTTATGCTGGTAAAATACACTAAAGACTTTACTAATCAAAACTTAAAATTTGGAAACAATCTAAATTGATTTTATTTTCAAAATATGTCAACTTGTTTGAAAAATATATATACTCTTTTTAAAATGATTTTTGTAAGCAATTGCTCGTATTATGGAATCTCATTTAAGTAATTCCAAAGTCAGTCCCGGTGAAATTCTGTCTAGTTGAGATGGTATTTAAGTGGTGCCCCTGTGACCCTCCATCTCTACTGGGAATAAATCCGGAAATGTTCTGTCTAGATTAGATGGTATTTAAGTGGTGCCCCTGTGACCCTCCATCTCTAGTGGGAACCGACTGATTAGGAAGAACTATGAATTGAAATTCTTTAAATACGATGAATGAATATTAAAAATAGAGAAAATGGTTTTAGTAACCTTTTTCAGCAAGATATTTTAGGATTAAAACACAATATTTAGAATTGGGCTTTATTTAGAATACATAATTAAACCTTTATTGTATTTATTAGATTTACGTGTGATCCAAGACTCAATATCTATATTTTCG
Source organism: Sambucus nigra (assembly GCA_949130495.1). Classification (NCBI taxonomy): domain Eukaryota; kingdom Viridiplantae; phylum Streptophyta; class Magnoliopsida; order Dipsacales; family Adoxaceae; genus Sambucus; species Sambucus nigra. Next base: position 27,850,982 of record OX422219.1, on the reverse strand, counting down.
AGCCTCTATTTTAGGTGAGTACTCTGACATTCCTTGTGTATTTTGATTATATGATATTATGCAAACTATATATATTTTGTGAACTGCTTTTATTCTCAAAATCCATGTGATACCGATGACTGATTCAATTGTGATATGTTTATATTTGTCCATATAAACATACCAATTAAAATGATTATTGAAAAGGATATTGAATATTGAAAATATGATTCGGCCTAAGGGACCTCTTTACTGACTGACCTTCCCAGCTGGGTTATCGCTGGTGTGCCCTAAATAAGGCGTTGTGACGAACTAGTTCGATTGACCCTCAACTACCGGGGTATAATACGGTAGAAGAATACGGTATTAGAGTGTACTTGGCCATTAAAATGATATGATTGAAAGAAAAAGATATCACATTTGAATTATTGCATTCATTTTATTCTGAGCTATCCAATTGTGATATATATACTATCATTTCAAAATACATATCTATTTACTACAAGTTCCTATCCATATATGTATATGCCTTCTCTTCTGACTTGAATAGGTATCTATTTTCTAAAAAACCTTGGAATGTCGGGACATTAAATCTCATTCAGCTTTTAGCTGACGTTGTATAAATAACGATTTTTCAGGAAATAATTAGACGGGAGGATGGAGTGTAGAAGGACTATGTTGAAGATCTAGCTTGAGGAGCTATTTTGTTATAATTTTAAATATAACATTTGTTTTTAGGAGATAGAGCATGTTTGGCTCTTTAGTAATAAGTTTTTAAATTTGGCATAAGTTGTAATCCGTTCATACTTTAATATATACGAAGTTCCCTTTTAGAAAGCTCTGATGACGTAATTCCATTTTTTCAATAGTTTACGATTCATGACCATGTGAATGTATTTCCGTTTCATTTATTTTAAGAAATATTTTAAGTCCATAACATTGAATGCCTTGGTGGCATGTCAAGACACTCATTCCCTACTACTATTGGGTTGGGGTCGTGACATAGCTGGTTGAGGAGGCTAGGTTGGTAGAGTTAGCACCTCTTTTATAAGTAGTTGATCAAGAGGTTAAGGCTTCCAAAGAAGCTCTGCTCAAATCCAAGTAAAAATGTGAAGCCTTAGTCAAATGCGCCTAAGTTTAGACTAGACTTGAAGGTGTAATTACTGCTCAGTAAACATGCTTAGAAGCCTCTTCAGGCTTGAATGGGGACTTCTTATCCTCTATCGACCTGTGGTTTCTGTTGGGTTGAAGTCCTTTTTTGTGTTTTAATTTTATTTGCTTTCTCATATATAATTCTTGGGCAATAGTTCCTAATTTTGTAACCTTTTTTTAAGTATATGAATGAACAAAAATTCCTTTTTACAATTTTATGCCTTGTCATTTGTTACAACTCACTTCTATTCATTGCACAAACTAAACTCTTACCATTTACAAGAAAACTCTTCTTCTTAACTCATGATAATAATCACACGAAAAAAAAGAAATGACTTATAATGAATTGTAGCATAACTTCAACAATTTAACAGAACATAAATCTCTAAATGACGTTACTCGCTCAAATATAATTGACCTTTAACCACTTGTTATTAATCTATAAAGGTTTATCCTCTTTCATCTTTGAGATTAAGTAGTAACCTGAATCGTGAGCCTCCTTCACAGTGAAAGGTCCCTCCCAATTCGTAGTAAATTTAGGCAATGGGAGCCCTCGAATGTGCTTTATAGTTGGCTTCAAAATTAAATCTCCTTCTATAAACTTCCTTGGCCTCACCAAGTTATCATATGCCCTAGAGAGCTGCTTCATGTATATTTAAAAGTGTTACATCGTGTTGTCCATGTGCTCATCCATTGCTTTTAACTGTACGTGTCTACTTTAAGGAAGAGTGCTGCTTCGCAAGGCATATCGAGTCGAGTGAACTTCCAACTCCACTGGCAGAATTTCTTAAGCTCCAAATACAAGAGAGAATGGCGTATACCTTGTGGTCTTACTCTTTATTGTTTGATAGGCTCACAGAATTGCTGGAATCTTGTCATCCCATGAATTTATGAAGTCTTTCATCATCTTTGCCAATATATCGACCAATGTCTTGTTAGTTACTTCGGCCTGACAATTGCCTTTGGGATATGCCACCGTTATGGTGTGATGGATAATGGAGTACTTATATGTGATCATCATTACTTCTTTATTGATAAATGGGATTCCGTTAATAAAAAGGATAAACTTTGGAATCCCAAATCGATAAATTATGCATTCCCTAATGAAGTTGACCACCACACTTGTTGTTCCTCTCTGTAGTGGTATTGCCTCAGACCACTTTGTAAAAAACATCATTGCCACTAATATCCATATCTTTCCTTTCGAATATAGATGTATTGCACCTACCAGTTCAAATGCCCAAGTGTGGAAGGGATAAGGAGTTGTCAAAGAGTGTAAATCCATCGAGCGAACATGGATCATATTTCCATGTAATTGACATGACTTGCACTTCCGAACAAAATCAACAGAATCTTTATCCATGTTTGGACAATAATAACCCAAGGTCATGATTTAGTCATATAATTTTCCCCTCCAATGTGAGTTGGTTCGTAAGCATGCTTCAAAACTTCTATTGATTCCTCCCTTGTGATGCATCTTAATATCCTATTGAAGTATCCTCTCCAATAGAGCTACTCCTCTTAGATGTAGAATTGCAAGGGCCTTCACTTCAGTCCCATAGAATTAATTTTCTCTGAAGGAATAACTCCGTCTTTGATAAAATCAATGTAAGGGTGCCTCCAATCAGCCCGAGTTTCAACAAAGTGGCATTCAGCAACCTGAAAAAAGTTTACATTTATTACACCTTCGTTGTAACTCCGTTCCATCCTATTTCATCGTTGGCCAAAGGTATCCCTCTCTTTAAATTCTTCTGAGCAGAGGGATCTTAGTTGTCTTACAGTGTTTGTCATGTGTCTTTTTTAACTTTTTCTCTGCTTTTTCTGTCCTGATACACCTTGATAACCATGCTCCCATATTCCTGAAGTAAAGACTTCATTGTCTTATAAAGTACTGTGCTAACTCTCTGAGTTCCATCTTGCTTTCCCCAGACTCCAATTGTATCCTGATCTTACCTCTCTAATTTGAATCATATTCCATCAGTAAGATCAACTGTACCACCGAGGGAGTTGTTCTTTATTGTATCACAACTGTAGTTGTGTCATTTTTTATGGTCACTTTATGAGCAATAGTGGCATAAGAATCAACATGCATGATCATCATTATAAAATGCCTCCTTATCTTAAACTGATGGAACTAGTTGATGAGCCATTGGTTTATGAGTCATTGGATGATTGTTCTGTAGGGTGACAAGTTGAGATGCTTCAACGCATATTCCCCATTCGCTTGTTTGACCACCAAGTTCGAATCACCTTTGATGCACAATGAATTAATTCCCCTTTGAAGGGCCTCCAGCAATCCCATCACTAATGCCTCATATTCTGCTTCGTTATTGGAGTAAGGGAAATCTAAATTATAGGAAAGGAAAATCTCTTCCTTGCCTTTTGAAAGAATAACCCCTTCTTCTATGTCGAAGAACAATCAAATTGTATAGTCCACTCTTTAAGGTTTGCATCCAAAAAGTTGGCTTATAAATAGTCTCCAGGAATGATCTCACGGGGTGGCTCAAATATGTCGAACATAAAGATTGACAATAAGTCTGCATATGCCTGGCTCTTGATCGCATGAGGGACCACACACTTTGAGTCATATTCTAAAAGGATGAGGAACCACCTAGCTATTATTCTAATCGGAATAATTCTTAACAATAAAAACTTAATAGGATCACATCTTATCACAATATGAATTGTGAAAGATATCATATAATGTCTAAGTTTTTGTGCTACAAATACCAAGGCTAAACAATCTCTTTCTATACTACTATACCTTGACTCTGGTCTATGTATAATCCTACTCAGATATTAGATTGGACTTTCCTACCCATCAATTTCCTAAGCCAAAAGAACTTCGAAAGACATTATAGTATATTTGAGATAGAGCTGCAATAGTATCCCTGCCCTTGGAGGAATCATCGTTTATAGAGAAGTGAGCAGCTTTTTCATCTTGGTGAGAGATTCTTAGTGAGTTTATTCCCATTTGAACTTCGTTCCTTTTTGCAGTAGCTCCATCATTAGATGAGTTATCTCGGCCAATCATAGCATAAATCTCCTGAGGTTGGAGACTTTGTCGAGAAAACTCATGAACTCCTTCGTCGTTCATGGGCATGGCGTCTCTAGGAACGCTCATCATTTGTCTTGTTCCATCTGTACTCCCTATCAATCCACCAAGAAACCCAGAAAATTCCCGCTTATAACTCCGAAGTCACGCTTTAGTGGATTCATCTTCTGTTTGTACTTTCTGCACCGAATGAACACCTTTCTCATATCATCCAGATGGGACTCTTCCTTCTATGATTTGACGACCAAACCATCCACATAAAATTCTAAGAATTTATGAAAGAAGTCATGGAAAATGTCCATCATTGTTCTTTGGTATGTTACTCCTATTTAACCTGAAAGGCATCACTTTGTACATAAAATTGCCTAACGGAGTTCTGAATGTTATTTTCTCTGAATCTGTTAATCCATATTGATTTGGTTGTATCCCACATACCCATCCATGAAGCTATAAATTTCATTCCAGCAGTTGCAACTATCAAGCTAATAATGGAGATCAGAGAAAACACATTTTTTAGTCAAACTTTATACAACTTTCTGAAGTCCAAGCAAATTCGTATTCGGTTCTTGTCCTTCTTTTCCACTAGGACAATGTTAGAAATCTAGAGTGGCTGCTGGATCGATTTGATGAACCTTTCCGCTAACAACCATTAAACCTCATCTTTGATCTTCATATCCAACTCTGGATTGTAAGTTCTTATAGCTTGCCTCACTTGTATGGCTCAAAGCATAGCGTTCAGCTTATGGTAACTTATCTCTTTATCCAGACCGTCCAGCTCTATATATTTCCACACAAAGACGTCTCTATATTCCCAAATTAACTCAATTAAGGAACTTTTTATCTCTATTCTCAGTTCCTTTGATTTACAGATGGGCCTTGGATCTTCTCTTTCTTCAGCTAGATTAAATTGCTCCAGCTTCTGCACCTGCAGCTTTAGGAGATCTATTGTATACCCTGGTTCTTATTTTACTTCCTCCATAAACTCTTGTATGTTTTATTTGTCTATGACCATGCACTTCCCCTGTTGGTCCACCAAAAAAGACTTATACACCAGGTCAACCTCTTCGTTAGCCTCTACAACATCTCCTTCGATCGCTCGCGCACATCTTCAAAGGTGGTAGATAACATTTCCATCCTCTATTATCACTTTCTTGTATTGCCTATTGGCCGCCACTGCTGCCTTTTATTTCCTATCTCTTGAAGCTTTTGCCAACCTATCTCTTGAATACCTCTTCAGTACGTTTTGTCATTTGACCTCATGCTCCATCCGGTCTATCCTGGGTCTCATCCATTTCTTAGTTATTTAGAGATATTTTAAGGTTAGGGATCGACATGGTTGACCTCCTTATCTACTTCTCTCATTCCTGCTCCTTCACTGCTTTGGTTATTCACAGGCCCCATCCTTTCTCTGATAGAGGGAACTCCGGTTCCCTCTATTTATCTCGTTAGGACTCTATCATCCTCTTTCATCTCTATATAAAATGTTGTATCCACCAAATGAGCTTCTTCAGTTATAAAGGACTTCTTTATTTCTCGTATAATGATTTCAGTCCCTTTTACATTTGCCTTAGCGCATTAGTAGTGCATTGAAGGAACTAACCCGTGACTGTGCAACTGTACCCTTCCTATCAAAAGATGGTAGGAAGCAACACTCTCAATCACATGGAGATTCCCCATTACAATCCGCACATTTACATATCTGATGGATTTGGATGACTAGTTGGCATAACCAGAGATAACTAAAGGCATTTATATCAATCTTACCTCAGAAATGTTAGAAGCGTGGAATGAGTTGATGGGAATGACGTTTATGGATGCTCCCCCATCCATTAGAGCTCTCGCAAAGCTCACTCCATTGATACTTTCCATCACGTACAAGGGTCTATTATGAGGGAACCTCACAACTCTATCAGGATCGCTAAAAGTTACTTTGGATAAGAATTTCCTCAGCAGCCTGACCATAGGACCCCTCCATGTTAATAGTGATCCTGTATTTTTTAATGCAATGTCCAAGATCGATTAAGTTATCTCCAGTCTACTTTCCTTCGGCATTTCCACCTGATCGAACCATGAGAATTTGGGCGACTGCGATACAGCATGGTATTCCAGCCATTGATCTACTTCCTCACTATTAAAATTATACACATCCTCCACATCCCTTGCTCTTACTTCATCATATGCTATTACAACATTAGCCATCCCTCTTGTGCAGTCTTTTAATGCTTCCTCAAACTCTTTTTTCTCCATTACCAGTTCCCTCACCTCATTCTCAACTTCTTCATCATAAGTAACCACCAGGTTAGCTACTTGTGCTGGTAGTGGGTTGTTGTTAACATTCTCTTGAGGGATCTTAAAGTCCCCACCTTCATATGCTTGCTTATGATCTTCCTCAGCGTAAAATAAGACGTCGTTGGATGACCAATATTCCAATTAATCTAGCAGTATTTAGGATTAACTCTCACTTTTTCTTCTTATTCCGTTACTGGAGTATCCATGGGATCATAGACTGCCCATCCTCGTAGCATTGTGTTATAATAGTTAATCGCTTCCTCAACGGTGCAAGGCAATAGTGGTGGATCCTCTCTATCTTTACTAAACTTCCTTTTGTTATCCTTCTTCGGCTGCTTGGCCTCCTCTCCTCCATCGGTATATCCCACTTGTAGGTACTGGCCATATCCTACAATGGGATGTACTTGTTCCCTGAATATCATAGGCACTGAGACTGGGTTTGGACATACAACCAATGAGATGTTTATTACAGTTTTTAAAAACACAATAAAAGTCCCTTAGCACGTCTCGTTTATACGGTGGCAGATGTACTATGGGATCAAACCTTCAACACCAATCTGAAGAAGTTTGGACTCCTTATTCTCCCCCCTCACGTCGAGGGACCTTTATCTGAATCTTCGAACATATGCCACCACCTCCTCTCCTGGTCATTGCTTCTCCCTACCCAACTTTATCAACGTAAATTTATCTTCTGCCATAAAGAACTTTTGGACAAAAAGAATGTGCATCTCCTCCCACGTTGAGTCACACTTCGATGCCAAGTGAGAGTAACAGGTATATGCTTTATCAAAGGATTTAGAGAACTCTTTCAACCCTAACATCTTATTGTTGCAATTGGTCCCCAAATTCTCAATAAACTGCTTGATGTGTTCCTTTAGGTTTCCTCCCTTCCCTATGTATTTCTTAAAGATATGAGGAGTGTAATCCTTCAGATAAGGCTCTTTATTGTACACCTCTGGATAAGAAGTATGAAAATCATCATACATTGATGCTACCTCGTTAGCAGACTGCGAGGAAGATGTTATTATCTTTAACATTTCTTTTTGCATCTCCTTCCTCATTTGCCATAAGGAAAACGGAGAAACATTCTCAGTCGTTGGAGCAATGGTTGTGGAACCACAGGTGGAATACCTGTCACACCTGAGGCACCCACCATTGGGACCACGGTGGGGAAAGTGGGGACTACTCTCATTGGAGCTGCACTCGATTGGGCTATTAGAGCCGCCATCGGAGTTACAAAAGAGCTGGGGTCTAGTCCCCCCCTAAAAAAATTCATTGCAGCTATAGGAGTCTGTAAAAACTCAAAAAAATTAGCCATGAGAAGAGTCATCTGTGCCTGTTCCATTACAGCACTACTAGAAACTTGTGTGATCACCAGGATACAATAAGCTCCCTCGCATGCTCCTCATTTCGCTGAATAGCATCAAAGTCAGGGGTATAGTTAATGTTATCTTGTGCCATACTTCTAAAAGAATGCCTCCCTAGTGGAGTCGCCAAGTTCAAGAGGGTAATCCCCTTGAATCCTAGGAGTATAGTAATACCAGTAGAGCCATAACGCCTATAGGTATGGTAATAAACGATAACCCAAATACTCTTAATAATGACAAATGAACATATAATGTCGTATATAGTAAACACACTGATTGAACTCAAAATCTCTCGTGTATAACTCAAATGATAATAAAGAAAACTCAAACGCAACTCATTTAAAGGTAGAGAGAAGTAAACAGCCTAGATATATCTTGGTAGGCAGCCAACACACCAATAAGCTCTGATGTCTCTCTAGTTAGCTATTAAAAACTTCACAATAAATGACAATGGTGGATGAGTAAACTCCGATTTGCAATAACTCTCAATATATTCTTTCTCTAGTAAGAAAGTCTCTAAAAAGATCTCTCTCTTCTTTCCTGAGATGTTTCTATCCTCCACATCATGGAAGACATCCCCCTCACACTTTACGTCACAAGCATTAAATGCCTAATGGTCAGCACACCCTATGTCATAATCATTATATGCCAGGACATGCCTTATTCTTATAATACGCTCGTCAAAGGTATGTCACAACATAGATGGCTCACCAAACCGTCTGACAGACCCAATACCACAGTAGTTTATTCAAGTTTAGATTGGTAAATGTTTAAGTAGCTAATGACATCACCTAAAGTAGTCGTGACATTAGGTAGATGGTTGTTTGGCTCGAAGCTTAATATACGATGTACCTCAAGGTTAGTCTGCAAAAACTTCCATGATAAAAGATCTCTTGGTGCTTTACAATGTGTATCTAAGATAGTTATAACAAGCCTTAATGTTGCCTCACTTATCAATCCTCCATACCAAGCCCCTCTGAAGTTCCCATGGTGAGGTCTTTCATAAGAGCATGTAAGCTCTCCCAAGCCCTGCCAGGCCTGGTCTCTTGTAATACGTTTAACCTCACACTCAATATTATAATCGTTATATCATTACAATCAATTTATTTAAAGATACAATTTGACTAAGTAAGAACGAAAGATAAAGAAGAGCTCTATGGACAAGTTTCCTCGCTGAGCTATCTCGCTAAGTTGTTTCTCTGAGCTGTCTCACTGTCTTCATGTTGCTTCCTTATCTTGAGTCTCTTTTGTTAATTTGGGAAGCTCTCTCTAATTTAGATATTACCTTCAAGTCCCCCTACACAAGTATTATTCTCTTATTTCTTTCAATATTTGTCTTCTTTATAAATTATAATTCTTCATTCTATTGCTGGAAATATTTTATATGTGTTTAGTGGCAATCTATATATAACAATGAATCCATGCAATATAGAAATCATGTTTGATCGTAGTAACACCAAGTTCAGATAAGTTTCTTAGAGGGTTGGGGCACACGAACTCAATCTAGGTATTATGGATGGACATAAAATTGGATAAAATTTAAATACCAATTCAGAGGTTTGAAATCTCGTTGAAACAAATGTTGTACGTCTTTAAGTTTCGTTTGTCGTAGTAATCAAAATGTGTAAGCATATAATATGCGTTTTGATAATTTATCATTCACATTAAATATGTTTTGATTTGATATTGTGAGGAGTAAAATTTGCATATATCCAATGCTTAGATACTATTTAATGTTTCTTTGAATTATGAATTAAATTCTTGAAGGTTTTATATCCAACGTAATTACTGACGGTTCGGGGGAGGATACTCCAACTCTATTTTCTCACATAGATAAAAAGCAAAGTAGTTTTTCTTACATGCATAATTATTTCTCAATCATTAGTTAAGTTTCATTAGTTGATAGATTTTTCCCAAAACAATCATCTTTTCCTCTCTTTTTTGAGTCAATCGCGAGGTTATTAGATTTCCCTATTAGTCGTTACGTTCTTTGTCTTAGTCCCTGAGTTCGATACCCGACTTGCTCAGATTTTTACTTACGCGACTGATTTTCACATGAACCAAAATTATCACGCACTAAAGACCATTTAATATTCACGTTAGGTACTTCAATGAAATATCGATCTATAGCCGATCTGAAAAGGAGAATACTGATCACGTGGCTCAGATTTTGGCTGTCTTACGAGTGGATCACTTCTTCCTAAAGTTGAAGAAGTTCGCTTTTAAGGTTCATTAAGTGACCTTTTGGGGTATGTGGTTTCAGGTGATAGCATGAGGGTGGATGACGCCAAGGTTTAGGTGATACTTGATTGACCCCCATCGACACTAGTATCCCAGCTTCGTAGTTTTCATGGTCTGGCTGGGTTTTACCAGCATTTTATAACGGGGTTCAGTAACTCCATGACACAGATTACAAATTTGATGAGTACCTCTTCGAATACTAAGTTCTGATGGACAGAGGAGGCGTATATGGCCTTCAGATGCGTCAAGGAGTTGATTACCACGACACCTATCCTAGCTTTACATGATTTAACCAGTCGTTTAAGTTGCCTTATGATGCTTGCAAGACGGAAGTGGGTGCCTTATTGAGTCAAAATGGAAAGTGTGTTATATTTTTTTGTCAAAAGTTGACAGGAGTCACCCTTAACTATTCGACTTATGATTTGGATAACTATACGATAGTGAAGGCAGTGAAGTTTTGATCGTCTTATCTCATGCACATGGAGTTCGTTATCAAATCTAATCATGAGGGCCTTCGATACCTACATATCCAAAGACTTGTTAGTGATAGACATGTCAAGCGAACGATATACCTTTAGAGATATACATTCCATCTACAGTATAAATCGAGGAAGGAAAATCAGGTGGATGATGCTCTTACTCAGAGGTCGCATATTTTAGTGACTCTTCCGAATCATGTTTTTAGATTTGATAAGGTTCGGGATATCTATCCAATTGATGTGGAATTTGGACTGATATTTATAGCTTTCCAGCGGGCAATGGAGCATCAGGTTAATATTTATCGTAGGATGGTTTCGTACAAATAAGTACAACTTTATGCATTCCTACCTCTTCTCTTCGAGAGAAGATAATTCTAGAGGTCCACAAAGGGTGATTATCAGGACATTTGGGACAGACGCGTACCTATGTGATGCTAAGGGACCAATGTTATTGGCTGATGATGCAGTGGATGCCAACACCTTCATTCGACATTGCTATACTTGTTAAATGGCCAAGGGAAAGCATAAAAATGTCGGCTTATATACCCCTTTAGCGATTCTCGAGAGGCTATCGCCGGACGTCTCGATGGATTTTATAGTGGGACTTCCTCGAACATCTAGTGGGCATGATTCCATTTTTTTAGGTGGTGGACAGATTCTCTAAGATGTTCCATCTCATACCATGTACTCGCACGACCGATGTTTCCTATGTCGTTACGTTGTATTTTCGTAAGGTATTCCGTCTCTATGGGATTCCCCGTAGTATTACGTCTGACAGGGACATGCATTTTATTAAACTTTCTGGCACACTTTGTGGCATCTCTTATAGACAGAGATGCAGTTTTCCACAGTCTTACATCCTCAGATAGACGGACAGACCGAGGCGGTCAACTAAAGTATTGGTGATATTTTATGATGCTTTTCTTTCGATCACCCACAATAATAGGATGTTATGATAGCATAAGCAGAGTTTACCTTTAATAAAGTTGTTAATCGCTCTACTGGTCTATCCCTATTTCAAATTGTATTGGTAATGTCCCCCAATATACCCCTAAACCTTATCGAGCTTCCTCCGATGGTGCCTACTTGTCCTTCTGTCGAGGAGTTTTGCAACTCGTTTGAATTTCATTTAGGCGGATGTTTATGCTCGTCTGGAGACCATTTATGCCTCCTATAAGGAGGCCGTAGATGAGCATTGTCATTTTGTATCCTATCAGGTGGGTGATTTGATAATGATGTACCTTCAGAAAGCACAAAGATAGGGCAAGGGTAATAAACTTCTCATGAGGAAATTTGGTATGTTTACTATTGTTCGGGCTTGAGGGAAGAATGATTATGAGGTGTATCGTTTTGAGGAATTTGTATGCATCGTACGTTCACGCGAATCTCTTTCCTTCCAGAGGCACCTATGCTCCTCTTATCCCCCTTCCTCCCACCACAACCTATCCGGTTCAATCTCATGTTAATTGTGTCGAGAGGATCCTTAAATCAACACATATCTACTCATACTCTGATGATTATACCCTCTCTTTGGTTCGTTGGTTGGGTATGCTCGAGGTGAAAGACTCCTGGATAATCAAGGAGACACTGCAACACATTGATCCAAATTTTTACCGTCAGTATACTAAATATACGGGCCTTCCCATGGGGAGGAGTTTATTGTATAAGCATAGGCAGCGGGCGACATCTTCATTATTTCTTCTTTTTTATCCTTTTTACTCTTTAGTATAAATATCCTTGTGAGGGTCATTTGTAGACACTTTTGGAATTGAGATGATATGGTAAAGAGAGAAATTGAGAAACTTCCATGACTTTTTTGTTATTGTTATTGTTGTTGTGTAGATTAATTTTATGCTTCTGCATATTTTCATTTACATTAATATTGCTCTTCAAGTTGTGATATTATTCTATTATAGTAATATTTGTTGTTATGTTATATATATATTGTAAAACATAGAACTTTTCTCCATTCTTAGCTATGCCACGTGTAACTTCTCAATTTCACCGCAATTATTGTAGAGCATGGTGTTTCTCTTTCCATCCTTCTGGCGCAATGGGTGCAATGCTTCAGATTCTTCGATATCCCTATCTCCCCCCAACGTGACTGACTAAATGCCCCTGTCAAATCCTTTCGTATGCAATCCTTCCATTTATTTCCCCACCTATGTAAACACAACACACATGAGAACCTATTCATCCACAAAGAAAAATATCATCATCTCTCACCGTGCCCACTTCCCAACCAATGTTTTTCGTATGAAAAATTCATAGGCCACACGTCTATAGTTTATTCTTTGGAGGATGAAAAATTATATAATCCATTGGTTTCGAAGAAACTACTTTGTATTCGCTCAAATCTAAACTCAGAGACTAAACACACATGTTCACTTTTATGGAAGCATATGGTCACTTACAAAAGTCCGATACAAGTTTTTCACTATAAAGGATTCGATTAAGGCTTAATTTGGGAAAGTGTTGTGATTTATGTGTTGTTTATGATTAATGTCCGATGGATACTCCGCTATGAATAAGATCGACGGTTGTAGAGTTATAGAGGCATCACTTGGTAGAAATACAATGCTTAAAAAAAAGCAAGGTATTAGTTAGAATTTATACTTTCAATACTAAAGCTAAAGTTTTATACCTTACCACATAGAGAACAATGATTTAATAGAGGAAGGTTGTTTACAATATTTTTACCGAAACCATGTTTTCTTCAACTGTTTATGCCAAGCCATTTTTCTAAACGGAAGCTTACAAATTTCTTTCACCTTCTTTTTCATGCAGTAGCATAAATTTGTACATGATCTAAGACATGAATATGTGTAATAATTGGGTAGGTGCTACTTTTAGTGTGCACAGATTAATTACAAATTAACGTGCATGGTATGTGCATCATAGACAGTCTATGTGTCACCTTTCTTGTGTTCCAATATGTAAATATATGTTCTTAGTTTTGTGATCTACTTGAAAGTTTCATGTGGGTTCAATGTGTGTGTAAAGGACACATATCAAACAGATAAATGTAAGTTTATAGTTGAAACCAAATTTGTGTATCACATCTGTTGTTATTTATAGAAGTGGTAGAAAAACACACTTTCTATACATTTAATCCGTGATAATATAAAGAAAAATATCTATTTAATCATTACATATTGATTGCTTTAGTGGGAAATAGTAATTATCACTTTATAATCTTATCATTTCATTTCCACATATAAATTTCTTTTTTCCTTTCAACTAAAAAGAATTGTTATAAAATGTTTATTTAAAGTGGATGTCCACTTGTATTCTGGTCTAATGGTATTCCGCAATTATTAAGAGTTCCATTGGATTATCTTATTTTATACTATAAATATGGGTCATATTCCTTTAGTACTGACAGATCAATAATATGAAAGACCCACTCCTTTAAATTCTCTCTGTGACCCTTTTATTTTACAACACGTTATCAGCACGAGTGCTCTCAAATTTATTGTTTAATGAAAATATAAGGGACATGAAGCATTTGATCTCTCATTTATACAGCCTGGCTTGAATATTCATGTGGCTAATTTGGTGATAATCTATTATGGATATGAAAGAGTAAGTTTCAACACTCAAAGGTAGTTACATGTGCTTATACTATTAATTATTTTTATATTGATCCCATAATTTTAGTTATTCAAAGAGTTTTTATATATTCACATTTTGAATATCTAATCGTGAAAAATTACTATGCCACACCTAAATTTTTTGTGTACGAAAAAAAAGTGAAGATTGGAACCTGACATTTCCTTTAATAATTGAAACTTGAAGATTTGAGTGTTACCTTTGAATTTGGAACTTAAAAGTTCCTTAACTATTTAAATTATAGAACCAGAAGTTTCCTAATTTTTACTAGGATCCGAAGTTACTAATTATCATTCAAATTTGGGACCTGAAGTTCCCAATACTATTTGAAATTTGGGTATCAAACTCCAAATTACTATTTAAGAGGACATGAAGTTTTCAATGGCTATCTACATGTTGGGACATGAAATACGCAAATAATTATTTTAATTTGTGACTTGAAGTTCCCATATAAATTTTTCATTTGGAACGAGAAGATTCCATGTAAAATTTTCCTTTGAAACCAGAAGATCCCATATATTTTTTTAACTATTTGTGACTAAAAGTTCTCAAATTATTTTTTTAAAAAAAGTGGGACTTGAAGTTCCCAATTATTGTTTAAATTTTTGGACATGACAATGAAATATGCCCTAAAATCAAATTCGAAGTTTTGATTATTTTTGTAATAGAGCAAGGGATACTAAAAGTCCAATAATAATTATTTATAATTTTGACCTAAAGCTCCAATAATTTTGTAATCAAACAGGAAGTTTTTATTATTTATATAATAAGGGTAAGGATATTAAGTGTTTCGCAAGGATTTTTTTTTTGGACCTGAAGTTCCAAATAATTTTACCCCTTATCAAACTTGAAGCTTGCATATAATTGGGAGGGTGTTTAAAGTCCCTAAATATTTAATGTTGTGATATGAAGTTGCACTAGTTATTTACAATTGGAACCTGAAGTTCCTCGATCATTATCCAAATATGAAAATTAATTTTTTTCCTATTCATATTTTGGAATCTAAAGCTCCTAAATTATTTGAACCTAAGTGATAAAAGATAATATATCACAATCAAATCCGAAGTTTTGATTATTAGATTGAGAGGGTATAAACTTAGCTTCCCTCAACTATCATTGATTTGTAATATGAACATTCATATTCAATTTTGTGACCAGAAGTTCACAAAATATTTTTTGAATTGGCATATAAAATATGAAGTTGGAAACTCTCATACTATTTTTGATTGTTTGGACTTAGAGATTCAACTAAAATATACCATAAGTTAAAAATTAAAGTTTTCATTATTCATAAGGTATAGATTTTGAAATTTCTCAAATAATTATTTATAAATTGGACCTAAAGCGCCAAATATATTACTTCTATTGGGATTAGTTTCAAAATAAATTGGATATTTAAATATATCTTTTCAAGTTCTCGGCTTTTCATTTTCTTTATTAAATAAAATGCCTTTTTAAATACTCCTTTAATGGTTAAGTTTCCCTTTAACTATCACATTAATAGTTTCACCATTAAATTTTTATCTCTTGACCTTTCGCTTCATTTGAGTATTAAATTACTCTTAATGGTATTTAATATTAACTCATTTTCACATTCCAATTATATAATGTACATTGGAGCCTTGTGAATGTGAAAAATTAAGCTCCTCATTTTTTTTAATAAGGAAGTTGGATTATTATTGATAGGAGTTAATAAAATATTCAACAATTGTTTGAAAGAGTCTCTAACATTTTTATCCCCTAATTAAACCTGAAGTTTTGATACAAAAGGGTAGACAATTTAATGTCCTTAAACATATACATGTGACGTTAAATAGAGAACCTGAAGTTCTCGCTACTTTTTTATTGAAATGTTTCTCACAATTATTTTAGTGGGCCTAGTTATATATTAGAAACCTAAAGTTTTTTTTATTTTTGAGCTTGATGTCTCTGGCATATTATAAGATTATTAAATTTTGAGTCATCAATTATCAATTCAAAGTTCTAAACTTTAATTGGAAAAGTTTTTGTTATCCATCCCATTATTTAAATATTTGATAAATATTTGATACGAGATTTTTTTAATACTTTCATTTGTTTAAGTTTGGTCACCTATCACTTGATCATAATATAAATCATCATTGTTCATATATATATAGTTGGATTCATAGTTTATATTAAATTATGTCATTGAAAATTGTGAATTGTTATTATATAATGATATTTGTCTAGTAGACAATAAACAACTGACATTATTATGAAAACTTAGAAGCTTTTTATGACTTGGTGTGTAATATAATAGATGTTTCAACCATAATTGAATCTAAAGATCCAGGAGAGCCTATATGATGATGTTATTTGGTACCCTCCATACATATTAGATGAATTATAAGAAAGTAATTCCTAATGTAATTTGCTCTATTTTATGGGCATCAGTATACGTAGGTGTCCTATGGAAATAAGTTGTGCAAAATAATTTTGCATTCCTTCTAGTGTTAGAAGCCAAAAGCTTACACTAGCAAACAATCATTACAGTATTCAAGGGATTATACTATAAAATATTTAACATGGTAAAATTGTACTTTGTCATAAACCTGCAGCTCCATGGTTCAATTATTTATTATTATATAATGGCAATTTTTTGTTTAGTCAACTTAATTGTCTTTCATAAGACGTTGTGAATGCAAATGATATCTATCACAAAAGTATATATGGTGCTTATGATTCACCCTATATTGAACCATTGATAAATATAATATTTATGGTATATGTGCAATTTTGATGAGATAATATTCTCACCTTTAGGGGGAGGATAGAATGTACCAGAAGTATAAATTATATTTAAAGAATGATCCGTTCTTGAATAACGATGAGAATTATCGTGGAATGCTTCCACTTTGTCTCATATAATCTCTTGTATCACTCAATGTGAAAATGAAGTGAAAAAAAATATATTGCAACATCAAATGTCACATGGACTAGTTGCAAATGTTCTTGTCAAAAATCATTATCCCAAAAGGATAAAATAAATTTGAAAGCAAATAAATTCATTGCACGCCAGAAGCGTTGCAAACCTATAGGTCCCAACTACTTGATTCCCCAGAAGTGGAGATTAAATAAAATTATGCCCAAATAACGCTCCGGAAGAGGTTATAAACAACAAATCCATTTTCTCTAAAATCCCAGAAGTGGTTATTATATATGAAAAGACAGAAGTCTCCGAAGTGACTATAAAGCCCTTGAAGTTGGCAAAGGTACCTAAGAACAATAATAAAATCTCTATATTTTATACATATTCAAGAGAAATGTGGGATCGTAATGAAATAGTCATCGACGACATATTTTCATATGTAGTAGCTACACAAATATCAAAGGGCATTGATGATGATAGAGAACCACGTACTATAAATGAATGTCGACAAAGAATATATTGCCTAAAATGAGAAAATGCCATGATGGCATAATTCGAGCCTTCTAATATACCTGGTGTATTTTAAACTATAATAGAAACCCCATAAGATGTTAACCCTAGAGGTTATGGATGGGTGTTAATAAGAAAGCGAAGTGATAAGCTCGTTAAAAAGTGAACGACCTATGTCATAAGGTTTCTTGAAGAAATCTAATATTGATTATATGAACATGCCATCTTGTTACGGCTATAAATTGTTTTCAGATATCTGACTAATGTAGCAGTTTTTTAAAACATATTATATATGCAGGACTTAGACAAAGAATATATATAAAAATCTTAAAAGGATTTTTTTTATTGAAAAAAAGGAGTATGTACTTAAATACACTAAGACGTTCATTATACAGCAGATAATCCAAATGGATATAGGTACAATCGTCTTTGCAAATATTTGTCTAAGGAAGGGTATGAAAAGAATCAGATATGTAAGTGTGCCATTATAAAATTCCTTAATGGATGTTCTCTTTAAGAGCTCAACTATAATGAAAAAATATCCTTAAATGTATGTGCTCTTGAAGTGTTCAATTGAAATGCAAAATATTTGAAGTAACTAGTTATTGTCTCGGCCTATAAATCGAGAATAATTATGTTAAACTCGTATCAATTAGTTACATAGATTGAAAAGTCCTGCAATACTTTATCATATATTAAGCATACAATTTTAGTATACCCATAGTCTTGGGTATTTGGATATTAAATTATCCTAATCATCCAAAAGAGGATGGCTAATATAAATTTGGTCTCAAAGTACAATATGTGTATGTTATTACAATATTTGGTCCAGAAGTACCATACTGATATACACGACACAATGCATGATACTAGATATTATAATTGCAATTAATATCTTGGCAAGAAACAATTACTATTAACTTGCCTAACATGGGACTAATATTAATCATATCATATAATATTCTTATATCTAACCATCTATGTCTAGTTAGTTATATAGATGCAGGTTATCTCTGGAATCCTCTCAAAGCATAATCAAAACACTTATGACTTCTCAAATGACATATGGTATTGCTACTACTTATGAAGAAAATGGTGCTTGTAGAGCTCAAAATCGAAAAGGCTACAATAAGGGAGATATGACTAACATATTCCAATTCTTCTATATCCATGAACTCAAGAAGAGTTATGCAACATATAAACTCTAGAAGAGTTATGCCATCGAAGTTAAATACATCCGATAAAGTGATATGTTCATTCCTCTTCACCCAAGTCTTATAAAAATCGAGCTTATGAAGAAAATTTAAATTAAAGTAACAGCGGATCAAATTTATTCACCATGTTAAAGCAATATTTCAGAATATTGTATATGAGACTAATATGCATCGACTCAATCATTGGAAAAATATCATAATAAGGGGGAGTATCCAATCACGGGGAGCATTTGACCAGGGGAGAATATAAGAACATGATGTTTTGGACATATGTACATTATACTCTTTTTCCTTTAATTAGGTTTTTTCTCATTGGGTTTTCCAGTTAAAGGTTTTAATGAGGCAACACTAAGCGCGTCCAACACCGATTCAATGATCATAAAAGTTGTACTCTTTTTCCTTCACTTTGGTTTTTTCCCGCTGGATTTTTACTTAGTAAGGTTTTAATGAGGCAACAAATCACTGAATGGTGGATATAGTCTACATCCAGGGGGTTATAAAGTGTTTTTTTTAAAGTGGATGTCCACTTATATTCTAGTCTAATGGTATTCCGCAATTATTAAGAGATCCATTGGATTACCTTATTGTGTACTATAAATATGGGTCATATTCCTTTAGTATTGACTGATCAATAAAATGAAAGACTCACTCCCTCTAAATTCTTTCTGTATCCCTTTTATTTTACAACAAGAATATAATTATATGATATTTTTTTCACAAACTACTTTAATTTACATTTTATTATATATAGAAAAATGTTAAGCTATCATAATTGATGATGCTGGAAATAGCACCACCCTTCAAGGTGTTTGTGAGCTCAATTCAATGTTAACAATGGCAGTATAAGGGTTTATGTATATATAGTAGAAGGAGGTGAGGAGAAGAGGTTTCACACCCGAATATAAGTGGTTCAGCCAATCAGGCCTACGTCCACTATGTGAGTGTATGATGTGTATCAATGTATGAGGGTCTAATGGCCATAGATACAATCTCTCAAGCTTTCTCTCTCTACTGTGTATTTGAACAGAGTTTTAGCTAGGGTTGCTAATTTCGGGTCCCTTTTAAGAAGGAGAAGACAAGTATATATAGTAGCTGGGAGGTGTAGTATACCCCACATGCATGCAATGAGCATGTGTGTGTTGATCTAGCCAATGCGATGAAGACAGTTGTCCCTGTCACATGTAAAGAATGATGATGAAATATTCCCCCCATGTGGGGGGAATGATTTGTTATAACTGATTTGTGTCCATGTGTCCTTATCCACACATATGCCAATAAGAGCTCGGCCATCTGAGCTTGGTCACAACCTTGGCCCGAAAGAGTCCGAGGTTGGTAAGGTCTAGCTGTTTATTCAATTCGAGATGGGATAAAATGGTCTCGGCTTATGTGAAGCCGAGGTGAGGTAAGTGAAGGCAAAAGATCGGCCTGTGCCGAGGTTAAGCTGGAACATGTGAGAAACATCGGCTGATTCCCTGCTGAAGTTGGCCTTGATGGAGGTTAAGCTTCCGTAACCCCGACCCACTCCTAGCCGAGGCTGTCAGTCCCTGAATGATCCGATGAATAACTATTCCATGTTTCATGGGGACTTTTCTTGATGAGGTTGGTAGTAACCTCGGCCATGACCAACCTTGCCATGACCGAGGCTGTTGGTCATTGACCCATGGCCCTTCCAATGTCGGCCTTGTCCTTGGCCGAGGTTGATGTCTCAGAGCCGAGGTGGTGCATTTGGGGCATATCAATCACCCATATCCCTTAGTTACCTGTATGGTTAGGTATCTAAGGGGTGTATCGGTCCGAGGTTGGATTTCTTCAGGTGTCAAATATCATCTTGATAAGTGTCAACTATTGGAGTAGGTAGCGTGCCTAACATATTTGATGATGGCTGTCTTTTGGGCTCCCAAGGTAATGATGGGCCTTGGGATGTGTGCTCCCATACTTGAGTTTTAAACCCCCAATCTCCTCTTTCTTCCTCATTTCTCTCCTTTTCCAGCCTCGAGTAACTTTTGCAACTCTCTCTCTCTCTAGAAGAACTTGGTTTCGAAGTGCGTTTTGGTGATCCTTCCCCTGCTTCTCTTCGCTCAAGTCTAGGTCGAGCCTTCAGGTATCTCTTGCCATCCCTTCTTCTTCATTTTTCTGCCTTGGTATTATTTTTTCTTTTTTCGATGAGCTTTAAGAGATTTTCGGTGAGATCTTTATTTTTTTCTGGAAAACTGTTCTTGTGTGTTCTTCGTGGTTATTGCTCAAAATTTTATAGTTTGATCCTTAATTGCATCATTCCATTTTCCAGTCTTTGTTTGTTATTTTAGCAGAGTTGTAAGTGTAGGGTCTGCCTCTTATGCTCATACCCCTTTACCAACTCTTAGAGGAGTTTCCCTCTCTCAGAGAGAAGACTTTAGAGAAAATTAGGCAAATAAAGAGAGCGCATGAGGAAGCTCGTAGGTCAGAGGAATTGCCCCTCAGACCTATCTTTCCACCACCTATGAAGGTCGTATATCCTGAACCATCCGAACCAGCTAACCAAGCAGAGGTCCCTGTTGAACCCTCACCAATGTCTGAGTCTGAGTCATCCTCCTCAGACCCTATGTCTGTGGACTCTTTTCAAGAGGCTATGGATTTTTCAACTCAGCAAGATCAGGCCCCTGATCAAGCGGAGGTTTCCAGTCGAGCCTCGTCCCATAAAAGTTCAAGCACATCAACCTCTTCCTCTGAGGTTGAAATTGTTGGGCCGAGTGTGGCGGTTCCGCCAATCCTTGAAGCCATACCCTTTTCGATTGTCACAGGGGCTGAGTTCGCTCAGAGGTTTCCAAGTGGTGCCCCATCGTCTGCTCAGGATGACGTTGAATTAGATGATAATGATGATTCCGAGAGCGATGTTGACGTCTCTGAGGTGGCCGAGATTGAGAGTATAGTCAGTGAGGTCGACCTTCTTTACTTCAGATACTTATATTCCATAAGCCCCTCCATAAAGCTCAGGAGACCTCTGAGGGAAGAGAGGGCTTATCATGGCCGAGATGGTGAGATCTTCTTGTACGAGAAGATGTTCAAGTTGGGGTTTCATCTGCCCATCCATTCCATCATCAGGTTTATATTGGCCTATATCAACTTGGCCCCTTCCCAGATGTCACCCAATGCTTGGAGGGTGATAATTGGAGCTATTGTCTTATGGAGGACTGTTCATCACTCAGACCTTCCTGTCCAAGTCTTTACAGAATGTTATGTCCCTTCATCTGCCAGAAACCATTCGAGCTATTATCATTTTATAGCTCGAAAACCTAAAAAGAAGATGCTTCAGATAACTCAAACCTCTAATCATAACTGGAAGCCACGCTATTTCTTTGCCTTAGGGCCATGGGAATTCGGCCCATGTGCCCCCTCTTCCTCACTAGAGTCGAGGATGCCTATAAGATGGGGAAAGGTCACAATAGTTGCTAAGGTCGACCCTGGTCTAAGACAGCAAAATCTTCAGAAGGTCAAAGACCTTCAGGATCAGGGGTGCATGGTCTGCTCGTAAGATTTGAACACCTGATGACCCCCTCCTACCTCTCTGAGGCTGGTTTAGGGGGAAGTCCTCTTACAGAGCTTGGTAAGTTTCTTATTTCAATAAGTTATACCTCTGAATATATGTATATCTGATTCTCTAACTCAGACCCTTCTATTTTGCAGAGCGTCTGAAGGGAATATCTGACGAGCTGTGGGAAATAGCAGCACCAAGTTTAACGAGGCTCATTAAAAAGGCATGTCTGACTGCTCCTCCTCCCCCTCCATCTGCCTCAAGGGCTGAGGCCACTAAGAAGAGGAGGGTTGCTGATCCTGCCCCTGAGGATCAGAGGCAGAAGAAGAAAGGGGGAGATCATGCCATCCCCATTTCCTCTGAGGATGCATTAGCTGCTCGTATAGAGCAACTGAAAATTAATGATAGCATCATAGGCCACAGTTTGTAGGTGTTGTATGCCATCGGCTCTTCTATGACCGATGCCGATAAACGCTTTTGTCGATCTATGGACACTCCTTTATTGGTTGAGTTTGGCCTTCACAGGTCTATTCAGGTATGACTTTGAATTTTAGTTTAGATCAAGTGTATCCTCTGTTTTGAATTTTAACTTATATATACGACCACAAAATTTGCAGGGCCTCGCTGCTATGCACCATATTGCCAACTGGACTCTGAAGAAGTTGCCCCTCATCCGGAAAGGCCAAGAGGATGAGAAGGTGCAAAGCTCTCTGAATGCAGAGGTATACCTTCTGAAGTCTGCCTCTGAGGAGTCTGATAAGAAGGTTAAAGGGTTAGAGAAAGAGATCTCCAAGCTTAAAAAGTACCACACTATTGCCTTGAAGTCCAAGGACGATGTTCTTCAGCAGAAAGTTGACGTTGTAGTGAAGGCAGCCCTTGAGGATGCCTTTGAGAGGATTCTGGATGAATACAAAGTCTCCGATGAATTCATCAGCTTCGGCTTTGAATACCTCAAGAGAGGTATTAAGGTTACTGGCAAATGGGCGGCTGTTAAGGATAAGGAGTCAGGTAACTTAAAAGCCTTTGACTTCGTGGGTCTGGGTTTTGCTAACCCCCAATTTGCCCAAGCCCTTCAGGAGGTTTAAGATGAAGATTCTTCCCCAGTAGAGACTGTGCCACAGGATGTCACAGAGACTGAAGGAGCCAACCCCAGAGATAATGGGGCTGAGGTGACCAATGTCGGCCAGGGGAATCAGGCCGAGGATGTCATCACTCTCCCTTCAAATCCTTAGGCTATTTTTGTAAAGATTTTGTACTTTTTTGTAACTCCTGATTAGTTGTAACCTCTGAAGAACATCGTCAGATTATATTTTTATATTTTACAATTGAATGACAACCTCTGAGGAGGGTTTTTATTTCTTTATTTGTGGATTTGTTGAATGCTTCTTTGCCACACGATGTTCAGCTCTGAAGTCTTGTTGTAATGATGTCTGTTTAAACTAAATAAATAGTCTTACCTCAGACCTTATCACCAAATGATGATGTTAGGGCCTGAGGTCATCACTAAGATGTTATCCCCATAAGTAATTTCACCAAATTAATGATGTTAAGGGTATGAGGTCATCACCTAAGATGTTATCCCCATAAGTAATTTCACTAAATTAATGATGTTAAAGGTTTAAGGTCCTCCAAGTATGATGTCTGACCTCAGACCTTGCCACGAAATACTGATGTTAAGGGTCTGAGGTCATCCAAGTATGATGTCTGACCTCAGACCTTATCACCAAATGATGATGTTAGGGTCTGAGGTCATCACTAAGATGTTATCCCCATAAATAATTTCACCAAATTAATGATGTTAAGGGTCTGAGGTCATCCAAGTATGATGTCTGACCTCAGACCTTATCACCAAATGATGATGTTAGGGCTTGAGGTCATCACTAAGATGTTATCCCCATAAACAATTTCACCAAATTAATGATGTTAAGGGTCTGAGGTCATCCAAGTATGATGTCTGACCTCAGACCTTGTCACCAAATGATGATGTTAGGGTCTGAGGTCATCACTAAGATGTTATCCCCATAAGTAATTTCACCAAATAATGATGTTAAGGGTCTGAGTCATCCAAGTATGATGTCTGACCTCAGACCTTGTCACCAAATGATGATGTTAGGGTCTGAGGTCATCACTAAGATGTTATCCCCATAAATAATTTCACCAAATTAATGATGTTAAGGGTCTGAGGTCATCACCTAAGATGTTATCCCCATAAGTAATTTCAATAAATTAATGATGTTAAGGGTCTGAGGTCATCACCTAAGATGTTATCCCTATAAGTAATTTCACCAAATTAATGATGTTAAGGGTCTGAGGTCATCACCTAAGATGTTATCCCCATAAGTAATTTCACCAAATTAATGATGTTAAGGGTCTGAGGTCATCCAAGTATGATGTCTGACCTCAGACCTTGTCACCAAATGATGATGTTATAAGGTCTGAGGTCATCAACTAAGATGTTATCCCCATAAATTTCCAATCGAGCATAATGAACCAAGAATTGACACAGGAATTTGATCTTCTCATTAATGATCTCTTCATAAGATGATACATTTATATGAAAGCTCTTGCAATATCATATGTAATACTTTTTTAGATGATCAACATTCCAAGGATTGTTAAAAGGTTCCCCTTCAAGGTTCTCTAACCTGTAGGTTCCTGGAACAACCTCCTCAATTACTTTATAAGGGACATGCTAATTTGGGTAAAGCTTGTTTGCCTTTTGTAACGTCTTCTTCAGTACCAGGTCACCTACAACTATGGGCCTTGATTTTACCCTTTGATTGTAGAATTTTTCTGCTCTTTGTTGGTAAGTTGCTTGCCTGATTTCTGCATCTTCCCTTCTCTCCTCGATCAAGTCTAGGTCAAGCCTTCTCTCCTCACCATTCTTCTCAGGGTCATAAGTCTGCACCCTATGAGTAGGGAGTCCTACCTCTGTTGGTATGATGGCCTCTGAGCCATGTGATAACATAAATGGGGTCTCCCCCATAGGTGTTCTAGCTGTCGTCCTATAGTCCCAAAGAACAGCATAGACCTCTTCAGTCCATCCTCCCTTAGCCTCCTCCAACCTCTTCTTTATCCCGTTAAGGATCGTTCTATTTGTGACTTCGGTCTGACCGTTTGCTTGAGGTCGGCCAGGAGAAGAGAAAAATTGCTTTATCCCAATTTTTTTATAGTATTTTTCTAGGGAAGAGTTCTTGAACTGTGTTCTATTGTCCGAAATGAGGGTGTTTGGGAGGCCATGTCTGCATATGATGTTCTTCCAAATGAATTGGAAGGTCTTCCGCTCATTAATCGTGATCATCGGCTCTGCCTCCACCCATTTGGAGAAGTAATCAATGGCAACTATCAAAAATCTGTAATTATTTGTAGCCCTCGGTAGGGGACCTACTAAGTCAATCTCCCACACTGCGAATGGCCAAGGGGAACTGATAGGCGTCATAGGCTGATGAGGTTGATGGGGGATCATGGATAATCTCTGAAATTTGTCGCACCTCTTTACATAAGTTGCAGCATCTTTGGCCAGGGTCGGCCACCAATACCCTTGCGTGACAATCCTCTTCGCCAAAGGTCTTCCTCCTATGTGACTAGAGCAAGAACCCTCGTGTACCTCCCGTAGGACGTGGGGGACCTCGGTTGGATGGATGCATCTGAGCAGAGGTAATAGGAATCCCTTCCTATATAGGATATCTCCCACTATTGAGAACTTTGATGCCCTATACCTCAATTCCTCCTTTCTAACTTTGACTCCGGTAGTACCCCCTCTTTGATGTATCTGATAAGGGGATCCATCCATGAGTCCCCTAGGTCCAAATTGAGATAAAGATTACTAGCCTCTTCCTCTTCAATGGTTGCTTTGGGCAAGATCTCAACGGGGACTGTCCTACGGACATCTGTCTTCGTGGCTGAAGCCAACCTTGCTAAGGCATCTGTGTGGCTATTATTTTGTCGAGGTACCCTCTTCATCTTTACCTCTTCGAGGAATTCGAGTATCGTCCTCACCCTATTCAAGTACTTGGCCATCCTTTCATCCTTGGCCTCATAAACCCCCAATACTTGATTAACAACCAACCTTGAGTCACTGTGTAGGAAGAGTCGTCTTACACCTACGGTCCTTGCCAAGGAGAGGCCTGCTATCATGGCCTCATTTTCTGACTCGTTGTTCGATGCCTTGAAGTTGAACCTTAGGGCATATTCGATGTTGGTGCCATCCGGGCTTGAAAGTATCAGGACCGCACCGCTCCCACTTTCACAAGAGGACCCATCGATGAAGAGGTTCCATATGTCTTTATCTGATCAGAAACCCTCTTCTAACATAATTCCCTGCCTAAAGAGGTACTGGTCTTCCTCATTATCGGCTACCCCATCTCTGACTTTTTTGGGCATAACCTCTTCCAGCTGTCGAAAGACATCGCTGTTTGACACTTCTGTGGCCTCTGTGCCATTCTCACCCTCGACCTCTTCCCATATAAACTCTGTGACAAAATCTGCCAGTGCCTGCCCTTTGATGGCCATCCTAGGCTGATAGGCAAGGTTATATTCCCCCAATTCAATGGCCCAGGTCATCAGTCTACCCGACTTCTCAGGTTTATGGAAGACCTGTCTTAACGGGGAGTCAGTGAGAATGGCCATGGAATGGGCCTCAAAGTAGGGCTTCATCTTCCTAAAAGCATGTATCAGGGCGTAGGCTAACTTTTCCATGCGAGGGTAATTCTTCTTAGATCCCTGAAGGGCCTTACTGTTGAAGTATACTGGTCTCTGAATCCCAGCGTCTTCCCGTACAATGGTCGCACTTATAGCCGATTCAGAGACTGCTAGATAGACGTATAATTTCTCTCCTGCTATGGGCCGAGATAAGAGTAAGGGAGATCCAAGGTATGACTTGAGTTGATCAAAGGCCTCATCACACCCTTTGTACCACTCGAAGGCCTTTTTGAGCACCTTAACGAATGGAAGACACTTGTCGATTACCCTGGAGACGAATCTGTTGAGCGCAGCCACTCTTCCAGTGAGACTTTGAACGTCCTTAATACTCCGAGGTGTCTTCATGTCGAGCAAAGCCTTAATTTTCTCAGGGTTCGCCTCTATTCCTCTTTGATTGACGATGAATCCAAGGAGCTTCCCAGCTCCTACCCCGAAGACACACTTTGTCGGGTTGAGTTTTATTTTGTACAGGTCCATGGTATTGAAGGTCTTTTCTAGGTCTGCCACATGGGTGCAGGCCTTTAAGCTCTTCGTCAACATATTGTCTACATACACCTCCATAGTCTTACCTATTTGGTCTTCGAACATCTTATTCACGACGTTGGTATGTTTCCCCTGCATTTCTCAATCCGAAGGGCATCACCTTGTAGCAATACGTCCCTTTGTCAGTAATAAAGGTTGTCTTCTCTGAGTATTCGACATCCATGAAGATTTGGTTGTAGCCTGAATACGGGTCCATGAAGCTCATGAGCTCATGTCCTGCTGCTGCATCTACCATCTGATCAATCCGGGGTAAGGGGTAACTATCTTTTGGGCAAGACTTATTCAGGTCAGTAAAATCCACACACATTCTCCACTTTCCATTGATTTTGGGCACAATGACTGCGTTTGATAGCCATTCCGGATATACCACTTCTCTGATGAATTCAGCCTCTTCCAATTTTCTAACCTCTTCCCGAACAACGTCGTACTTCTCCCTAGAGTAGACTCTTCGTCTTTGCTTGACTGGCTTTGCATCCTTAGACACATTGAGTTTATGGCACATGACCTCGGGGTTGATTCTAGGCATGTCTGCGTGACTCCAAGCGAAGACACTCTACCTTTTCCTCAGGAAGTTTATCAGCTCCTCTTTGATTTCTTCCTTCAAGGCTTTGCCGACCTGGATGGTTTTTTCCGGTTCGTCCTCATTGAGGACGATGGATTCTACCTCTTCCGCAGCCTCTCCTTTCTTCAACTTCATTTCATCTCTAGGGTCAAGTGTATTGATGTTATAAGTAGTAGTAGCTCTCTTATGGGCCTCCCTCTCTTCAGCCGAGTTGAAGTAACATTCTCGTGCTATGGTCTGGTTACCCTTCACTTCCCCTACCCCGGAGGGGGTCGAGAATTTTAGCATCTGGTGGACCATCGACGTCACGACTTCAAAATCCTTAAGGGCTACTCTTCCTATGATGAGGTTATACGCCATCTCAGGGATCGATCATTCTTGATCTCATTGAGGATGTGTTCGCAGCTTACCGTAATAGGGGTATAACGCACAAACTTGTCCTCAGATGACCTCTTCTTTCCATCCTTCTTTCTCTGGAACTTTCTGCCACTACCGTCGTTTTCGTCCTCATATTTGGCGGCCATAGCCTCTTCAGCGTTCATGACCTTCCCCGTAGTTGCCAATAGCTCCGCCATGGATTTTGAAGGGTCTTCCGTAAGTTTCCACAATAACTTTCCCTTCTGAAGACCTCCTATGAGGGCGGTCATGGCAATATTCTCTTCGTAATCTTCAGCCTCAAGTTTTTCTTTGTTGAACCCGGTGATGTAGTCTCTTAGGCTCTCGTGCTTGCCCTGCTTGACATACAACAGATGTGTGGTCTTCTTTTGAGGTCTTACCCCAGAGCAGAAGTTGTGAATGGACCATTCAGCCAAGCCCTTAAAGTTCTCAATCGAATTCTTCGGAAGAGATATAAACCATATGTGTGCTGCTCCTGTCAAGGTTCCGGAGAAGGCCCGGCACTTCATCTCATCTAGTATTGAGTAAATGTCCGCTGCTGACTGGTACATCTCAATATGATGTACAGGATTGGTCCTACCATCATACTTGGGAGTGACTGTGGGCGACTTAAACTTGGTTGGGGTGGGGAAGCTTACTATCTTAGCCATGAATGGAGAGCCTTTTGAGAATCCTCTTTGCAGTGGATACCGACTTTTGATCAGGTATCCTATCTTATTCTCAAGGCGTTGTATGGAGTCATTCCATGGTCTTGCAACGTCGGCCTGGCCGGTGTTATCCCTAGCCACCTCCAAGGGGTGTACTGAGGGTTCCCCAGCAACGACACAATGTCTACTGTTGACCTCTTCCTGGTCTCTTACTCGTCCTTTATGAGTCCGACATTGTCTCTCTTCCCTTTGTGAGCCAACTGCACTTCTCGACCTTGACAACCTCTGTCTTAGGTCATTTACGGAGCCGAGCCTTTCAAAGGTTGACCCTCTACTCAGTCGATCAAAAGTTGATCCTCGTTGCTGGGCCTCTCCACCTCTTCTGCCTTCACAACCCTGGCTCCGTTGGATAAGACGAACTGTGTTATTCAAAACCTCATACGGCTCCCAATAATCTTCTGGGACATCTGCCGCCTCTAAATCATCATACCTGTCCTCAGGGCAAGGGTTTCCTTGCCTCCCCAAGCGCAAGCGCCTAGGGTCAGCAACGTCCCTCCTTTGATGGGGTGCAGGTTGGTCTTTTCGCGGTGCCTGGGGGTGGTCCCCTGGCGTCAGGATGAGGCTGAACCGCCGCCGGAGTTATCATTTCCGGTGATACTCCAGGTGGCCTCATCATATTCTGGCTGAGTTGTACAAATTGCTCCTGCATTGCTTATTGCATTGCAGCCAAAGACCTCAAGGCTGCGGCCACCTCCGCCATTTCTGATTGGGGTGGTGCCTGGCTGGAGCTAGGTCCCCCCGCTACAGGCGGCGGAAGAGGTGGTGGTAGTTCCGGTGCTATGTTTTAGTAAAAAAGAGCTGGTGTAGTAAATGAGCTTAATACCTTACAGGACCTCTTTCAATGGTGAAACAAATCCGCGCTAGAGGGGAGGCCTGGTTCACCACCAGAGTCTCCGGTGAGGCCAAGCAACAGAGGAGGAATAGATAGCTTCTCTATTCCCACAGACGGCGCCAAAATGATGATGCTGGAAATAGCACCACCCTTCAAGGTGTTTGTGAGCTCAATTCAATGTTAACAATGGCAGTATAAGGGTATATGTATATATAGTAGAAGAAGGTGAGGAGAAGAGGTTTCACACCGGAATATAAGTGGTTCAGCCAATCAGCTCTACGTCCACAATGTGAGTGTATGATGTGTATCAATGTATGAGGGCTCTAATGGCTATAGATACAATCTCTCAAATTTTCTCTCTCTACTATGTATTTGAACAGAGTTTTAGCTAGGGTTGCTAATTTCGGGTACCCTTTAAGAAAGAGAAGGTAAGTATATATAGTAGCTGGGAGGTGTAGTATACCCCCCATGCATGCAATGAGCATGTGTGTGTTGATCTAGCCAATGCGATGAAGACAGTTGTCCCTGTCACATGTAGAGAATGATGATGAAATATTCCCCCCACGTGGGGGGAGTGATTTGTTATAACTGATTTGTGTCCACGTGTCCTTATCCACACATATGCCAATAAGAGCTCGACCATCTGAGCTTGGTCACAACCTCGGCCTGGAAGAGTCCGAGGTTGGTAAGGTCTAGCTGTTTATTCAATTCGAGATGGGACAAAATGGTCTCGGTTTATGTGAAGCCGAGGTGAGGTAAGTGAAGGAAAAAGGTCGGCCTGGGCCGAGGTTAAGCTGGAACATGTGAGAAATATCGGTTGATTCCTTGCTGAATTGGCCTTGATGGAGGTTAAGCTTCCGTAACCCCGGCCCACTCCTAGCCGAGGCTGTCAGTCCCTGAATGATCTGATGAATAACTATTCCATGTGTCGTGGAGACTTTTCTTGATGAGGTTGGTAGTAACCTCGGCCATGGCCGACCTTGACACGACCGAGGTTATTGGTAATTGACCCATGGCCCTTCCAACGTCGGCCATGTCCTTGGCCGAGGTTGATGTCTCAGGGCCGAGGTGGTGCATTTGGGGCATATCAATAATTTATGATTTTACTTAAGACCAATAAAAAAATAATAATAAGAGCATAGAGGTGTTTGAATGTATCCTTTTTTGTATATGATATTATAATATTTGGTAATACTAGCAAAAACATTATGGATAATTTGAGGTTGTACTCTCCGTGGTTTTCCAAAAATTATAAAATACTTGCACATCGAGGCTTAAAACTAGTCGCCACTTAAAATAGAATATAGAGACCTCATTCAAAACTTGTTCCCACCCCCACCCTCCCATTTAACTTTAGTGTTCCCCTTTATCATTAGAAGAAGACTCCTCCGCTAGGATCTCAAAAAATCATCCACCTCCTTCAATTATTATTCTTAGAACTTGTCGCTATACTATTCACGTCCACATCTATCCTGGAAAGCACAAGGAACTTCTATGCTAGTGGGTGCTAGAATTTATGGTTTTTATGGGTTTAATTAAGTTGACAAAATCATATTTTGATTAACTTTAGGGTCAATTTAATATAGGATCCACACGTCTTTCCAAATGGTTCGAAGAAGTAACGCGTTCTTCTCTGCGAGGAGTATAACGTAATATACTCACATTCATAAAATTATAAATTAATAAATGAGAAATTATAGCCCAAAGTATCCACTCAAAAATTGAATCTTGGTTGAAGTGTTATGTTAAAGCTCTTATCCCACATGAGAATAATAAAAGAAATGAGTGTGGTATAATATAACCCATATTAACTTAAAGTCTTGGTGACCTTGGGGTATCCTAACACTTTGAAGGAGGAAGGACTTACATGGGCCTGAGTTGACTTCCAAGCCCAACCACACTGCCACTACCGCTTTCTCGACCCGGTCTGGCTCGGCATGGCTCGTGCTCGTGGGCCTTTAGTTTTATCTTGACCAAGTATAAACTTTTTGGGCATTTCATTTATTTTCGGGTCCATTTTTGTGGTTTTATATTTCATTTTCCTGTCCCATTAATTGATTCCATTTTTTATTTTTATTTCCTGAACAAAACTATTCAGTTAATTTGATTTTTTAATTTCCAACAGTTGGTGACTGTTGGGATTTGTCTTACCCAACCGGCATTTATTTAGTATAAATAAGCGGTCTGATATGTCATTTAAAGGGTTGAAAAATAGATAAAATATTAAGTGTCAGTCTCATTTTAGTCATGAATAAGGATAGTTTTGTTTTGTTGGTTCACTAGTAGCTTGCAAATTTAAGTGCTACCTTTGTAATTCTGATTGTTGTATCCAGGGAGACATTTGTGTCACACCCCGCTTAATTTTAGTGTCGGACGGTCAAAACCAAGTCGGGTGCGAGTAAATAAAATATCATCCTTAGCATGTGACAGATATGAGACAATAAAAATCAATCCACGAGATGAATAATAGTCAATTTCAATGAATAATAATAATACTATAAAACCATCACATGCTAAACTCCAATTACAACCAATCTCCAAAATATGAATTAATTTAAAATCTGAATAATCAATTGACTCTAAATACTCTAATTGAAATCCTTAAACAACTTTATAACCGAATGGCCCAACAAAACTCAAATGAGGTCTCATAATGAAATACGACAAAAGGGAAAGTCTAAACTAAGTAAGCAGGAAATATAAGCAACTACAGCTACACATCATAAAACTATCCGATAAATCCTATGCAACTACTCTAACACTAATACCTAAAAATGTTAATCAATGCACAAGGTCAGAATCCCAAGCATTAATACACACTACTCCCCTCAAATAGGGTCTGTGAACTCAAACAATAGCATTATACGCAATAAATATCACAACAGATTATTTTAATTAAACGAATATAATTAAACGCAGGAAAGATTAATTATTGACTATAAGATGTGGGTTCTTTAAATACAGTTAGTATTAAGTGACGCGTAACCCCTTATCAAGATTGGGATTAACACCGTTAGGTACACAATATAGGCTATAGCCATGGGTAAATCAGAGACAAAGAGATTTAATATTCAGGCTTGCATTAATGAGCATATTAACGCAGAAGCCATACGACAAGCACAATAAATGAATGTGACGAGCAGGTAGCATGGTCGGAGGGAGAATGAACAATCACTTCAGGCACAATAAAGGCAAGACAGGAACTTCAAGCTCAGTTAATGCCCGATCATGAACGCGTTAAATGTGTATGGGGGATTAATGCTCTCGTAATGATTCTCGGGTGTAAGGAAATTTGGGCAGCAGTTCTAGGCTCAGAATGCCCTCCCCTCTAACTTATTCATCTATTATATATATATATATATATGGGGGAAAGGCTGCTCGACTGATCTTATTTGCGATCGATTTGATCTAGTGCAAAAAATGTACGAGATATTTCATTAAATGCATGGGATCTCATGATTTAGGCGGGAAACCAATCTATTGGTTGGAAGAATTATGGGCGTTAATGAGGGATGTGACATATCAGCCTGAGGCTTACTTGAGGATGGCCAAATTGTCAGGTTTGGTGAACTAGGCCTGCCATCCTAGGGATAAACCCACTTGAGTGATACATTCTTGAGTCTCTAAATGCCAGACGTTATGACGTCAAAAAGTGGTTCAAACAGTGACTCTTGTTAGGTATCTAGTCACATCATTCAGGCAGGCTAGCATCCAAGGTGCCTCGAGAAGGTAACCTCGAGGGGGCAAGTATTGAAGGGGATCGGGTACCTTGAGGAGGTTCACTCGAATAAGTAAGCAATGAGTAGGCTCGAGTGACATCTGTTCTGGATGAAGTTTCATCCAAGTGTGCTGAGAGATTTGGTAATAATTCCCAACGTTGCCTTATTCTCAATCCTTCAAACCATGTCCCTGTGAAGTTCCTAAGAGGAGTTTTCTTGATAGAGAATGAAAGCTCTCCCATGCCCTACCAGGAATGGCTCCTTGTGGATACTAAACAGCCTCACTCGACGTGTACATTCATAAGATAAAATACATAATACAACATTCTATTTCTTATTACAAACCATTTTCATCCAGGTGACTTCGTTCTACGAGATGGGTCCTTCGAGCCTCTTATTGTGAAGAGTCTTCAAAGGGGGTACTTCGAGCCATTTATTGTGAAAAATCTTCGAGGGGAGTTTGCGGACTATCCTTCATTCTCCTTCTTTGTGAATAACCGATCTGCTTCACCAACTAAACCATTCATTTGGGGGGACCACTACATTTTCCCTTTCGTAGAGATATTTGTTTATTTACATGAAGAAATATATGTACAAAACTCTTCGTTCCCCTCTCTTGGGGAAATGAAGATATTTATTCAAATTTCCCCCAAAGCTCTTCGTTCCCCAAGGCAGACAAGACTCCAAGCACGTCGCATTAAATGTAATTGTCGTTTGCACTTCTGCACATCCTGCGTGGCAGCACCAGGGCGCGCGCGTGTAAACAATATCCCAAATCATCACATCATCCCCCGAAGCATCATCATTACGACCTTTGGTTAGTATGGCCACACTCGCTTAACAACCACGCCAACCAAACTATACTTTTTGTCGTCTTTCGGGTTTCAAGTTGCCCCTATAAAAAGAGGTGTACCCTCAATTCAAACTTCACCTTTGGGTTTTCATTTTCTGAGTTTGAGCTTTCGTGAGAGTGAGAGGAAAAACCCTTGTCTTCTTCAACCCTTCTATTCTTTTCCTGTTACCCTCAATTTTTCTTTCCTTAAGCTTCCATGGCACATGTGAAAATAAATCTCTCTATTAGGGGTTCTTCCCCTGTGACTCAAGTGCGCCAAGCTTAATGGGCACGCTATCATCGTGTGCCTTACTTTGGTGACAACGACCACTTTTGGTCAATGGCAGAGCGATTCCCCGGTGCCCCGGTGCCAACTGAAAATCCCAACCTGTTAATGGAGGAAGGGGAGGACGCTGAATACTTTGTTTATATCCCCACTGCCACTGTTACCCGCTTTCAAATTGAGCATGGTGATTTCCCTTACTCAAAGGTAGAGTTTGAAGCTTCTTCTGGTGCCAGCGAGGGACTAGGCCCTTGGACTGAGTACATACATTCAAAGTATTTTGTTTAGTTATCCCTTGTATGCCTATCCTCCTCTCTTTGGTTGGGTGACCTTACTCTCTCCAAGAACAATACTGCTTTGCAACTGTTGGTTTCCCGTTGGATCCATAGGTTACACACGTTTATGGCCACTTGGTGTGAGTTCACCATTACCTTGGAGGATGTGTGTGAGCTTTTAGGATTAGAGGCAACTGGGGTTGATACCTTCTTCGAGGAGGTTGTCTCTAGTAAAGAAAAAGCCTTAAGAGGGGAACTAGGGGCAGTCGTGAAGGACTGTATGGTCACCTATGACAAGTGCACCTATTCTGAAGTAATTCGTTACTTTTATTTTATTGAGGAGAAAGCCATTATTAGGGCTCGCGAGGTGGCCAGGGAGAACTCCCGGGGGAAAGAGGTGTTTGAACAGACCCTGAAGGGTAAGGTTTATGGGTCCAAGATCGAGCTGGCGGGTTATATTTGGGTGATGTTTTCGAAGGTCTATCTACTGGGCAAGGCTCACGACTGCCCTCGGAAGGACCTGATCAACATGGTCGTTCAAATGGCCAATGGAGTGAAAATCCCCCTTGCCTCTATTGACCTTGGCTCCTTATACACCTGGATTAATCGTGTAGCGACGAACTCTTCTCGAAGCATCGGAAGGTTTGATGTTTCCAATTACTCCAACAATATTCTTTTAACAGCTTTTCTCTATCCCATTTTCTTGATTACGCCCCCTCCGGTAATTACCTTGGTTCACAGCCCGTGAAGATCCCCCAAATTTGGTGGAAAAATAAGAGTGTCAAGAAGCCTTTGATTGCCCTGATTGATCGAGCCGAAAGGTTCATACCTCGTCTCTATGTTGGGGTGAGTCAATTTTTTACCAATGATTTCTTTGCTGAGGAGGAGCAACCCATTGCTCCGATTATTGAAGCCCTTGCCATGAATTTTCCTAAGAATAGTGTCCCTCTTTTGTTAATCCCCTCATATTTTCCCTCTTATACTGAGTGGTCATTTTTTTATTCTGTGTACAACCCACACCGTGTAGCCCCGCAGTTTGGTTGCAACCAAGGAGCCCCCCTATTAAGTCATTTCACTCGAGAAAAGCCCACTAATTTTTCTTTTGCGTGTGTCAATTATCTGACTTCCGTTGTTATTACTCTATGCACCAATTACCCAGCTAATGTCGTGGTCCCGAGAAAAAGGGCTCGAGAGCGGAGGTTAGCTATATACATGAACGTATTCTGTAATAATCAGTTAGTTCGTTTTCAAACCAACATCTTGAAGGAACCCCGATACCCTGAAGTTGAGAGATTCTTGCCCACAGAGTTGGGTTTAAGAAATTGCACCACCTCACCATCTATTTTTCCTCTTGGTACTGCTAACACTAGTGTACCCTTCGAACTGTCCCCATTAGCGCCTGTGAGCCAGGAAATTGTGAAAAGGAAGAAACTCTCCCTCCCAGTCGTGGTTACCGCCATCGCCCCTAGTCCCTCTTGGCCAGTTGAAAGGATTGAGTCCCTGTGCATTTCCTTATTCGGGGCAACAATTAGGGCCACCCGAAAGGTGCCTTTAAAGAAACTTAAGACCATCACCGAGCCTCTAACTAACCATACCCATGGTCCCAAAGTCGCCCAAGAGGTGAGCTCAATGTTTGATCAGCTTCTCCAAACTTGGGAGAATTTCAGTGACGAGGACAGGGCATTCATATCATCCCAGATGGCTTCTCTGGGTTTCACATATGATCCTCACACTGCTGGAAGTGGAAAGAAAAGAAAAGTGATCAGTACTCCTAAGCTCTTGATGGAGGAGGAGTTTAATTCTAACGAGGGGGAACTGCCCGAGGAACATGTTACTATAGATGCTGGTGATGATGATGATGAAGATGAGGAGGATGAGGAGAGAGAGAGAAGGTTATGGAAGAAGAAGAAGAAGAAGAAGAAGAACAAGAAGAAGAATAACAAGAACAAGAACAAGAACAAGAAGAACAAGAAGAACAAGAAGAGGAAGAGGAAGAGAAAACTTCGTTGGTTCGAAGGCATAGGTTGAGGAGAATGGTTTCTCCCTCTAAACCCTCCTCGCCTCCCCAAGATTATGAGATTGTGGAAGATGTTTTAGAGAAATAAGTAAGCCCCTCAATCCCTCTTGTTCTGAACGTTTCTCTTCTTATTTTTTTTCGTTCTAATGACTTTATTATGCTTTTATCCCGCCTTTGTCTCTTTTTTCAAGTTGAAATGCGAGGTGATACGCATGATGATGTTGGAGAGGATCGTCCTTCCGAGAGGTCTACCCTTACTACTTTGCAGGTAATCTCCCATTTTCCCTTAGGGGAAGTTATATCTGATTCTTTGTCTGAGTCTAGTAGCGGCTATTCTCCCGTTCCCTCTTTTTTGCGCGAGCAGGCTGGTCTTGAGAGGGACGTTCCTAATGTGAGAGCTAGTGAGGATATACCCAAGTCCCTTATGCCTATTTCTTCATTCCCTATGGTGAATTTATTTTCCTTACTTGTTTAAGATGTTGTTGCTCTTTCAACTTGTTATTATAACTTTTGACTTCTATGTTGCAGGCTCCCGTACTTGTTCAGACTGCTCCCTCAGGTTCCCTTCCATCGAATGACCAAATGCTTGTATCTGTGTTCGGGCCTTCCATCCTGAACAAGGAAGGCGTCGATCTTGCTGGGGTGGGTCAGGGGGAGGACGGGAAGGAACAGGTTGCTGAAGTAGGAGGATGTGATTTCCCCCCAACGTCAACATCCTTTGGTAGCACCTCATCCGATTGAGGAGGAAGACGTTGTAGAAATAGACACTCTCGAGTTTGCTAGCGAGCGGCTTCCAGAGGTACTTTTCGCGTCCACCTATCTCTTACAAGTAAGCTTGTTAATTTTTCCAAGTAGTGTTGGTCTTTAGAAATCTCCTATAGCCGAGGGTCAAGTGGGCCTAGTAATGTAGGACTTCAAAATAAAAATTTCCCATAACTGAGGGTCAGGCGGGTCTAGTCTTATAGGCATAATCTCCCATAACCGAGGGTCAGGCGGGTCTAGTCTTATAGGCATAATCTACCATAACCGAGGGTCGAGCGGGCCTAGTCTTATACGCATAATCTCCCATAATCGAGGATCAAGAGGGACTAGTCTTATAGGAATAATCTCCCATAACCAAGGGTCAGGTGGGCCTAGTCTTATAGCCATAATCTCCTATAATTGAGGATCAGGCAGGCCTAGTCTTATAGGCATAATCTCCTTATTAGCAAGATATTTTGTGTGCACTTTCCTCATTTTTGTTTCTTACTTAAGCTGCTTGTTATGTTTTAGGTGGAGGTCGATTAGCCTATAGTCCATAGGCCGAAGCTGAACCTGTTGCTAAGGAATTAATTCAAGAGAGGACCTTAGTTGGAGTTGCTTCTTTGGGTGAGGCCCCTGGGATTGGTGACGCCCCTGCACCTCAGATTCAAGCGAGTGATAGTGCCTCGCATACCCAACGTCCCTCTGCCAGTGATAGCATTTTTATCATTCATATCCCTGAGGCAGCCCCCGAAGTAGTTGTGAGGCGTACATTAGCTAATTTCCCTTTTATTTTAGCTGAGGGTCCTCACTAATTAATCGAGTAACTGCTGGTACATTTTCCTTCGATCTTTACCGCCCGCTACCGTCGGTTGATTCCTGGAATTATTGTGTGTCATTTACTTGGGCTCGCGATGGTGTTGGAGGAAATCCTCAACACTCCCCTCTTGTCCCTTAGCCCTGATTCCATCAAAACTTTACTTGGGAAGGTTAACGTGCTGATAAATGATGGATTTTCTATAACTTGGCTGGTGGAGCTACTGCATAGTTTAAAGAAGGTTGATCTTCCTCTCGTCTATCATCGCCTCCAAAGTTCCCATCGTTCACAAGTGGCCATTTCAGAGGATCTTATAAGTCTGGAATCCTAATTGTTGGTATCTGAACAAAGGGTGCAGGAGGTCCACGAGGCAGTTGCTCATGCAGAACTCGATTTAATTGAGAAGGAGAGAGAATTAGAGGCCATTCATTCGTCAGAAGGATTTAGTTGACCTTATTGCAGATCAAAACAACCTTGAGCAAATTCTTCCCCAACATCATCATAGGCTTCTTGGTTCAGTGAATCTTCATTTTATCATGGACAACCCGTAGGTCCTTTTGTCGATGTTGCTATCATTGTTTGCAACTCCTTTTTTAAGATTTTGGATTTTGCTTGACTGTAACCACAACTATTTCTTTGATGAAATAAAGAAACATTGGTGACTTTTATTATATTTTTTCCTTTCTGTTATTTCGATTGAATATTAGCTAAACTTTATATATCAATGCTAATTACATCATGCATGGTGATGGAGACACAATCAACTTGTAAAAGTAAAGTGTTGATCTAGAATATGCCACATGAACATTGCTTCCCATTATATTTAATAGGCGAGCCCAATTGTTTTAAATCATACATCCATATTTTCTAAAAAATTAATGAAAAAGAGTATTGGAAGAACATACATTCAAACGTAGTAAATCTTCACCCACTTGTTGTTCAATTTTAAAGACACATTATCTTCCAGCTTACATATCTTGAAGTAACCCAAATTGTGAGCTACTCGAATGACGTAGGGCCCTTCCCTGTTTTCTTCGAACTAGGGTAATGACAACCCTCTGCTATGCCTTGTGC
Source organism: Sambucus nigra (assembly GCA_949130495.1). Taxonomy (NCBI): domain Eukaryota; kingdom Viridiplantae; phylum Streptophyta; class Magnoliopsida; order Dipsacales; family Adoxaceae; genus Sambucus; species Sambucus nigra. Next base: position 27,811,184 of record OX422219.1, on the reverse strand, counting down.
ATGCTTTTAGAACCAAGTCCCCATCTTTAAACTTCCTTGGCCTTATAAACTGGTCATAAGATCTGGACAACTGCTTCCTTTATATTTCGAAGTGCCTTGTAGCATTATCCCTGTGCTCTTCTAAGGCTTCGAGTTGTACATAGCGGTTGTGGGGGAGCATATCACTTCGCAGGTTGTAGCAAGAAAAAGGTACCTCGAGTTCGATCGATAATATAGCTTCTTCCCCAAATACTAAGGAGAATGGTGTGTACCCTGTTGGTTTTCTTTTTGTCATTCGATAAGCCCATCAAACTTTAGATATCTTGTCATCCCATGTGCGTGGTAAATCTTTTAACATTTTTTCCAAAATGTTCACTAAAGTTTTATTGGTGGCCTATGCCTGTCCATTGCACTTCGGGTATTGAAGAGTGCGCTTTTGTTCAAATTAAGAAATTTTTTAATTAAACTCAATTTTTAAATTAAATCCTAAAACATGCATCTAGGTGTGATTGAAATCAATATGATCATGCAAGAACAGTCAATCGCAAACGAAACACACAAATGAGGAAAAATCCCCCAAAGGGGAAAACCTTTTTATTTTCACTATAATTTGTAAAAACGGTTACACGGATTATAATGAAAATAAGAGTGACATACGAAATACCCTTAAGGGTCGGTTCCGATGTCATCGGCCGGAATCTCCCGTAAGAACTCCAGATGGGCAGCAATGAAGAAGAGACGACTTCTCCACAAGTTACTCCAGATGAGTAAAAACAATCGTCTTGAAGGTTTAAAGATTCACAAAAATATGGTAATGATTTGTGAATCAAAACATGAGTTTTTGGGACTAAAAAATATGAAGACATGAGCTAATAGAACTCTCAAAAATGTCTCTCCAAGTCTTAAAAAATAACTCCCCCGAAGTTGGCATTTATAGGAAAACCAAAAGAGTTTTGAGTCGGTGGGATTTTGCTGTGCGTGTACCCCGAACCGGTTCGTCATGTACCCCAAACCGGTCCCCTCCCCCCCTCCCGAACCGGTTTACAATGTGGTTCGCGGTACCTCGTTGGTTTGGGGTTAAATGAAATCATCATTATTCTATGGGATTTTCTCCATCTTCAAAAGGTCATAACTCCTTCATTGTGGCTCGAATTGGGGTACCGTTTTTTCTAGTATCTTCGTGGCGTCGAGACCTTCAAATTTCCAGTTGACCAGACCTCCGGACTATGGTGGTAAAATTACCAAAATGCCCTTGAACTTTCCTATCTTATCTTTCTTTCATTGTTTTGACTTCTCTAGCGTACCAGTTACATAAATTCCATAAAATCGTGGATCGTGAAGTCGTTGAGGCAGATGTGGGACACTTGATGGAGATGTTGAATGCTTGATGCATAAAATTTGGATAGAAGCCTTCATGTGATATTTGGAAGGGACGTGCTGAATGTAGCGGTATCAGACATACAAACTGTGATTTAGGGAAAACAGAAAATTCCTAAATTCTAGCCCGGAGATTTATAAAATTATGTCCTTACAGGTATGATACTGTTGATTTATGATGGATGATGGAGTATTTTTCTATGAGCAGGTGAACCTCACTGTTTACAAAGGGGGTACCATTATCCGATAAAAACATCTTCGAGATGACAAAGCGACAGATAATGTATTCCTTCATAAATCGAGCTACTACCCTCGCAGTGGCTTTCTCAAGCGGTATGGCCTCCGCCCATTTCGTGAAACATTCTATGGCTACTAAGATCCATATCTTTCCTCGCGACAAAGGGTTGAGGTCTCTTACCAGTTCAAAGGCCCAGGTATGGAATGGGAATGGTGTAGATAAAGAATGTAGGTCCAATGAAGGTGCGTGAATCATATTCTCATATAGCTGACAAGCTTTGCACTTTTGAACAAAATAAGCTGAGTCTTTCTCCATCGAAGGCTAGTAATAATCCAAAGTCATTAGTTGATCGAAAATCTTGGCTCCTCCGATGTGCCCTGGTTTTTGAGGTTATTTTAACACCTCTTCAGCCTCATCTCCTCTTATGCACCTTAAAGGCCTGTCGTGATAGCCTCATCGGTACAAATGCCCATTTTATGTGAAGCACCTCAGTGCTCGCCTTTTTATCTTCATAGCATCCTTTTTTATCAGTTGGCATTAGTCATCAAGAAATCCACGTAAGGTTGTCTCCAGTCTTACGGTTGGTCAATAAAGTTGCATTTTGCAGCTTGATAGAAAAGACATAACTTTGAACACTCTCTTTGTACTGCGGTGGCTTCATGTCTCATCGAAGGCCAGTATTACCCTGCCCGTTATATCCTCCTGTACAAAGGGATCTTGATGATCTCACAGCTATCTTCATACACTTCAATCATCCTTCTTTTAGCTTCTTCGAGGTCCACACACCTGGATAACCAACCTCATTTATTTTTGTAGTATAAGTTTCCCCTGGCAACAAAGTAATGCGCTAAATTGGCCAAGTTAAGTGAATCTTCCCCTCTCTCCAACTGCTTTCTGATTTTTCCCTTCCAATTATCTATGTCCTCTGGGGGAAGCATCTCAGACACCGTCGAGGGGGCCATTCTCTTTATGATTAGGACCACAGTTAACTCTCCATCAAAGGTAATCTTTTGTGCGATGGTGGCATGGGCATCCGCATGTCTATTCATCATTGGAAGGTGCCTCTTTATCTTTACCACCTCGAACTGTCTAAGAAGTCGCTGGGCGATCGTGCGGTAAGGTGCCTGACTCATGTGCTTCAGTGCAAATTCCCTTCTCACTTATTTTACCACTAAGTTAGAATCCCCTTCAATTATCAAAACTTGGATGCCACTTTTCAGTGCTTTGAGTAACCCCAGGACCAGAGCCTCATATTTATCTTCATTATTTGAGCATTCGAACTCTTATTTGAAAGACAAACGAATTTCTTCACTGCCCCTTCATAGAATGACTCTCGCTCCTCCTTTTTCCTGACTGAAGAGCCATCAAACTCCATACTCCATTTGTCTAGGCTGAATGCTATAAAATTGTCCTAGAGGTCATCACCCAGGAGCTCTTTGACAGGTAGCTCGAACGTCCCTAAGGGGAAGATGGACAAGAAATCTGTGTATGCTTGACTTTTGATGGCTCGAGGGACCATGCATTTTAGATCATACTCCGAAAGGATTAAAAACCATCTATTTACCCTGCCTATTAATACAATTCTATCAAGCAAAAACTTTATGGGATCACACCTAGTTACAATATGAACCGTGAATGATAATAAGTAATGCCTAAGCTTTTGTGATACAAACACAAGGGCCAAATAGTGCCTCTTAATGCTAGTATATCTATCCTCAGGACTGTGTATAATCCTACTCATGAAATAAATAGGTTTTTCAATTTCCTCGCTCTCTTAGGCCAATAAATCCCAAATAGACCGTTCTGTTGACATAAGATATAAGCCTAAAGGGGTACCTTCCTTCGAAGGAATCATTACCTAATGAGAAGTAAAGAGTTCCTTCAGCTTGTCTATGGCTTCTTGATGCATTACTTCCCACACAAACTTCACACCCTTTCTCAGCAGCTCCATCAAGAGGTGTGTTACCTCAGCCAGCCTCTAGACAAACCGCATCAGGTAGGAGACCTTGCCCAGAAAATTCTTTAACTCTTTCGCAGAATTTGGTCTTGTCATATTGAAGATAACTCGTCATTTTTCCAAGTCCATTTATACCCCCTGGAGATTTACCACGAACCTCAGGAATTTCCCACTTGTTACCCCGAACGCACATTTGAGAGGGTTTATCTTTAGCTTGTACTTCCTACAACGAGTGAACACCCTTCTCAAATCTTCTAGGTGGGATCCTTATTTCTTAGACTAAATCACCAAATCGTTAACATAAAACTCCATTGTCTTATGGAAAAGTTCATGGAAGATGGCCATCATTGTCCTCTGGTAAGTAGACCCCGTGTTCTTCAATTCGAAAGGCATGACTGTGTACATGAAATTGTCCAAGGGCATTTGGACAGCGGGCTTCTCCATGTCAATCGAATCCATTTTTGTCTGAGTATACCCCACGTATCCACCCATGAAGCTATACATCTCATGACTAACTATTGCATCGATCAAGCTATTAATGGAAGGCAATGAGAATTCATCCTTTGGGCATGCCCGATTCAGATCCCTGAAATCCACAGATATTCTGATTTGACTTTTATCCTTCTTTCCCACAGGCACAATGCTATAGAGCCAGATCGGATGTTGAATTAGGACTATAAAACCGGATGTGAGCAACCTCTGAACCTCTTCCTTAATCTTCAGGTCTAACTTCGTCTTGTACGTTCGAGTGGCCTGTTTCATCAAGATGGCGGAGGGCAAAACATTTAACTTATAGAAACTCACATCCTGGTCTACTTCAAGCATCTCGGTGTACTTCCATGCAAAGACATCTTTGAACTCACCCTCTCTAGCCAAATCAACCTTTTCCATCTCTTAGATCTGCAGCCTAGTAATATCCTTCATAGATTTCGAATCTTCCTCCACTTCTTCCACAAACTCTTATACCCTAGAGTTGTCAATTACCAAGCATTGCCCCTGGTTGTCCATTAAGAAGCATTCATAAACTGGGTCAGCTTCATCGTCTAGACTCTCGACTTCCCACTCATATCTTTATAATCTATAGATAATTCTATTGTTAGGTAAAACCACCCGTTTTCACTGTCGGTCCGCTTCTATTTGGAAAGGTCTCTTCCTATGATTCTCATCCACCTCCTTCACCGTTAACTTACTGAGAACACTCTATGTCTGAACTTGGTGCTCAATGGGGTCAATTTGCAGGTCATTCGGTGGCGAAGATGCTTTGATAGGTTGGGAGGCTTTACTACTCCTAGATCACGCTCTTCTTCATAAGTTACCTCCATTTGGGTAGGTGATCATACCCTCTCTCGAGTGGAAGGTACTTTTATCCCCCCAGTATATCTTGTCACCATGGTGGCTTCTTCGGTCAGATCGGTATAGAAAGTAGCGTCCACCATATGGGCTTCTTCTTTCGTAAAAGGTTTTTTGGTAGCTCGAATCACCACCTCGTTTCCTTTTATATTTTCTTTAACACATTGATGATAGGTGGAGGGTACCAACCCATGGTTGTGCATCCATATCCTACCTACCAATAGTTGGTATGATGACTCACAATTCATGATGTGAAATTTGATGTGGAAAGTGATGTTCCCCATTTTGATGCCCACGTTAACATATCCCACTGACGTGGAGGATTGATTATCGTAACCTGATATTGCCCATGAATGGGTAACTATCCTCGTCTCCGATAACCCGGTGGCGTAAAATGATCCAATGGGAATTATATTAATGGATTCCCCTCCGTCCAACAAGACTCGTGAGAAAACACAATCATTCGTTGATGCAGTAACATACAAGGGTCTGTTGTGGGGATACTTGATCAGCCTATCAGCCTCTAAGAAGTTTCCTTCTGAGAGATATCTACTCACTAGTTTAGCCATAGTTCCCTTCCATTTTAAACGCGGCACCATATTTTTCTTCGCGATCTCCAAAATGGCTCATGTGACTTTCAGTTGGTAATCTTTAGGAAGACCGACCTAAATAAAAAAATAGCCAAACTTTGGCGAGCAAGCCGCAGTGGCACACTCGATCCATGGATCCGTCCGGTCATCTTCTATCTCGTAATCTTCTTCCACATCTCTATACGCAGCCTCATCGTATGCTATCACTGCATTAACTTCTTCTAAAGAATAGGCTCCCAAATGCCTGCTAATTCCCTCAATGGGATCGTACACGTGTTCCTCTTGGTCTTCTGTGTCTTCAGCCTCATCACCCAAGTGGATATGAGCCAGCTCGAAGGTGCATTCTTTGAGAGAATATTCGAAGTCACTACCTTCGAACCATCATTCCATCATCAACCATTCGAACCCTCATCAAAAACACCATGCGAGCTCCATGAGGTGGTAAAAGGGTTGTTGTTTACATTAGTCTACGGTAACTCAATGTCTTCGTTCTGTACATGACAGTCAATCAACCTCCTGAGTGTGAAGCACACTTCGGTAGGATGATTTACCCTATTGTGTAGTGCACAACAATGAGGCTTCTCTCTATCTTCTCACGTGAGTGGCGCAGTGTGGACGTTAACCGACCTGCATACTTTATCACGGACCATGAGATCATAAAAATTCAAGGCTTGTTCCACCATACAAGGTAGCTCGGGGGGATCCTCTTCATCTTCAAACCTCCTTTTGTTATCTCTACCCCTTCTACCTCCTCGACTGCTATTATTTCCTTCTTTACACCCCCCACCCCACCCCGTAAGCATAGTTGATCCTCGAGGGTATTCCCCTCCCCGAGGTGACTGTTGGCCTCATCAACAAGCTTGGCAAAACGAGTGGGGTACTATGGGTTTTTCCACAAAGTCCATATTCATTGTTGCTATTAAAAATGCTGCAAACGTACCTTCTCTTGTTTCGTTAATCAGGTGACATATATACTCGGGAAGCAAGCCCTCTTCACACACTTGTAAGAGTTTGTCTTCTCGCGTCTCCTCTCTCACATCCAGAGAGCGTTCACGGAACCTCCTAATATAAGCCACAAGATCCTCTCCTGGCTTTTGTTTCTCCGGCGCAAGATGGGTAAGTGTGAACTCGTCCTCGGCCAAAAAAAACTTTTGCACGAACAACACATACAGCTCTTCCCAAGAGCCTACGCTACCTGGGGCCAAGTGGGAGTACCACGTGTAGGCTTTCTCTATCAAGGATTTTGAAAACTCCCTTAGCCTTAACTTTTTGTCGTTGTAATGGGCCCCAAAACTTTCAATAAACCTTTTCACATGTTCCTTGGGGTTAGCACCCTTCCCCGTGTACTTCTCAAAAATTGGTGGAATATACCCTACTAGGTAGGGTTCATTGTTGTACGCTTCTATCTTGGGGGTAAAAAATCATCTCACACCGAATAACTATGTCCTTTAGACACGGTTATAAACTTTAAAAACTCTCTCTTCATTTCTTCTAAGACGTCTGATGAAGGACCAGCTGGCGGTAGCGTTGTCACCTCCAGGATCATGGGAGCTGGTAGGCCTACTCCTTGGCCAGCCATCACAGCTCGGGCCATTGAAGCTGCCCCCACCTTATGACATTAACCCTGTCGTCATGGGTGACACCACAGTAAGGGGTACACTGCCCACAGGTGGTAAAGTGGTGGGGAAGGTGTTATCAGAAGCGAGTGCGGCCACGCCTCCCATAATAGTGGGAACCGATATTGCTACAAGTGGAGTAGTGAAGGAGCTCGCTCATATAGGAGCCCCTAACATCGCCTAAGCTGCTGTAGGTTTGATAAACTCCGCAAACAAGCCCATCATTGCCTGTATTTGTGTCGGGCCTATTCCCACTTGCGTGGGTGTCATTTCCATGGTGCCCACACTAGGCATACTTGACCCTGCTCTCATCGTTCTTGCCACCTCAGGCGGCGCAGGGTTGTTTGCCTCTTCTTCACGCTGTATGGCATCGAAGTCAATGACTCTAATAGTGTTATCCTCTGACATCTTTTCAAAAGAGAATACCTCCCTAGCAGAGCCGCCAAATGTAAAATGTGGGTTCTTTAAATACAGTTAGTATTAAATGAGGCGTAACCCCTTATCAAGATCGGGATTAACACTATTAGGTACACAATATAGGTTGTAGCCGTGGGTAAATCAGAGACAAAGAGATTTAATAGTCAGGCTTGCATTAATGAGCATATTAACACAGAAGCCATATGACAAGCACAATAAATGAATGGGACGAGTAGGTAGCGTGGTCGGAGGGAGAATGAACAAGCACTCCAGGCACAATAATGGCAAGGCAGGAACTTCAAGCTCAGTTAATGCCCGATCATGAACGTGTTAAATGTTTTTGGGTAATTAATGCTCTCGCAATGATTCTCGGGTGTAAGGAAATTTGGGAAGCAGTTCTAGGTTCAGAATGCCCTCCCCTCTAACTTGTTCATCTGTTATATATATATATATGGGGGCAAGGCTACTCGAGTGAGCTTGCTTGCGATCAATTTAATCCGGTGCATTAAATGTATGAGATATATCATTAAATGCATGGGATCTCATGATTTAGACGGGAAACCATTCTATTGGCTGGAAGAATTTTGAGGGTTAATAAGGGATGTGACATGTCAGCTTGAGGCTTACTTGAGGATGGCCAAATGGTCAGTTTTACTGAACTAGGCATGTCGTCCTAGGGATAAACCCACTTGAGTGCTACATTCTTGAGTCCCTAAATGTCAGACGTTATGACGTCAGAAAGTGGTTCAAATAGTGACTCTTGTTAGGTATCTGGTCACATCAGTCAGACGGGCTGGCATCCAAGGTGCCTCGAGGAGGTAACCTCGAGGGGGCAATTATTTAGGTAGATCGGGTACCTCGAGGAGGTTCACTCGAATAAGTAAGCAATGAGTAGGCTTGAGTGACATTTGTTCTAGATGAAGTTTTGCCCAAGTGTGCCAAGAGGGTTGGTAATAATTCCCAACGTTGCCTTGTTCTCAATCCTCCAAACCATGTCCCTGCGAAGTTCCCAAGAGGAGGTTGCTTGATAGAGCACGAAAGCTCTCACATGCCCTGCCAGGCATGGTCCCTCGTGGGTACCAAACAGCCTCACTCGACATGTACATTCATAAGATAAGATACATAATACAAAATTTCATTTCTTGTTACAAACTATTTTCATCCAAATGACTTTGTTTTACGAGATGGGTCCTTCAAGACGCTTGTTGTGAAAAATCTTCGAAGTGGGTACTTTGAGCCACTTATTGCGAAGAATCTTCGAGGTGAGTTTGTGGAGTATCCTTCCTTCTCCTTCTTTGTGAACAACCGATTTTCTTGACCAAGTTAACCACTCATTTGGGGAGGACACCCCCTATATTGGCCACCCCCAAAGATTCTTATAAAAATCGAACCAATATAATTTTAATTATTCCACAGACCCAAAGTGTTAATTTAATTAACTTAAACCAAACGTCATTATTCTCACTTTTTATTATGGCGGTCCTCCCGCCCCGGGTGGTAAAATCACCAACATTTAACACTTTCACTTGCCAAAACGCCAGCCAAATTCGTTTAAACTATCGATCCCCCGTAATTTGAGAAGGTTCCTCACATGACACGACATAAATCGCTAGTCGGCCCATTTAAACTGTCAAACTCTGCACATTATGTCGCAACAAATTTTAATACCCGTTTTTTTATCTTAGGCATTAATTATCATTTCCTTAATTTCACAATTAACTAATTACCCCACCCTTTTAATCGATGTGAGATCCTCAAAATATCCCTTAGTCCCATACCTAAGGGTCCAAAAGCACATGTGTGTCCTATCCTACATATGGGGTGAATTACCAATATAAAACACGTTCTAGTATCATGCCTAGGCTAACGCAATGATAATAAAACATAAAAATCAGCCCACCCCCGGAATATAAAATCCCCACGAATTTACACTAACTAGTCCCATACATAGCAAGTATAAATTTTAACCAAGGCCTACCCATTAGTTACATACCTAGTAAGCATTCTAAAATAGGGTTGAGCAAAAATACTACCCAAAAGCCACTCGTCCACACAATGGCAAAAGTGACTAAAACAATTCACATAATACAGAATTCATAAGCACAACATAGCAATATAATCATAATGATCCCACTTCAATTTAATTCAATGGATAACATCATTGCTAATTTCAACACAATTAATTATGTTCAATGATGTTAAATTAATTAACATGCAATAATATTCCATACTTTATAATTGTCTCCTTTTTATAAGTCATATGATTATATAAGTTCACGCATCCCATATAATATATAAATAAACCCACATAAAATTCTACATGAGAGCCTACAACCAAAACCATAAACATCCAAAAATCTAATCTACGCACCCAAGAGTTTCAAAGATTAATTCATATTAAAATTTTACATAGAAACAATCACAAAATTTAGTGTCCACTTTCTCTAATTAAGTTACTAAGTGATTTTAATCAAAAACACATGATTAAAAGTTTAGGCGACACTTAAAACGCATAATACTAAAGGAAAGGAATAGAGTATTCATGCCTAATATTAAGATGAATAAATTCTGATACACGGTTGGATTCCTCTCGAAAAATTAGCAACAAGACGTTCTTGAACAATCTTGAGAAAACCCGGTTTAAAGCTTCAAAACTTGGATTAAAAATAGCTATCCAATGGAGTTAAGGTTTTGAGGGAGGAAGAAGATGTAAAAGAGGAGATTGATGCTCCGAGAATTTAGAATAAATTATTTTTGAAAGTCCTAAACCCGTCACTTTGTTTATATACCAAAAAGAATTTGAGTCTTTATCAAATACAAACACTCGAAAATTATTACGTACGATCGGATCGTCAGAATGGCTTGAAATTTTAGTATGTTGTAGCAAATGGGGCGACGGATCTGCGGTAAAAAAATTCATCTCGATCGGACGGTCGAATTTATAAAAATATTATTTTTATCCTCCTTAACTCGGATCCCCCCTCCCGATTTTTATACAAAAAGTTATAATTTTCAAATTTTAATCCTGATTTAAATTCCACTTAAAACCTTATTTTTTTTATTTATAAATCAACATATTTAATTACTAAGAATAATTAAATCCAAATTTTTATTTTTTTTCTCGAATTATCTAATTAATTAATTTAATTAACTATTAAAAACACAGGATGTTACAATTTGCCATTGAATTCGTAAAGCATAAATACGAGACAAAAATCATCTTAAGGTCAGAACGTTCAACACTTGCCTCAATAAAAAAAATGCATTTCTATAAATAAATTAAAGATTACAGATTATTATACATTTCCATAAAAAATTATGCATTTCTATAAATAAATTAAAAATTATGCGTTTCATATAGATTACAGATTATTATACATGTTTTAGTTATTGTTTATATATTCTATAAATAAATTAAAAAAATCATTTAGCACAACAATGTTTTCATTTTTTGTTATAAAATTCACGAATGATTTTTTTGCGTTAATTAATTACAGAAATATTTAATAATAATCTTTGTGTTAAGAAATTATTTTTCAGTGCTACAAAATTATTGTTTTTATATTTTGTAAAGTGTTTTTTATGAAAGAAAACTTTTCTGTATAATCAGAAATATAATCTAATAGTTGCATGGTTATAACAAAAATATTTATATACATTGCATGTTATTTTTGTTATTCAGAAAATTAGTCTAGTATTATTTTTTGTGAATTGTCAACAAGTAATTATTTGTTAAAATTCATGTACTTATATTAATATAGTTATTATCTCACATATCCTGTATAAACACATATTTATTTCTGTTTAAAATAGAAATAACAACTACTTTTGCATTGCTCATTGCAGTTGTACCAACTAATGTTGGACATGGCGAAAAATCCGAAAAGTTCAAAGGGACTGATTTCAGATTTTGGCAATATCAAATGTTATTTTACTTAATAACTTTGAACTTGGCAAAATTCCTTAATGAAGAGGCACCAACTTTACAAGAAGGTGAAACTAAGAACAAATAATTACTACAGTAGATGCATGGAAACAAGTTGATTTTCTATTCAAAATTATATCCTCAACAATCTAAAAAACACATGATATAATGCGTATAGCCCTTTTAGAACTCCTAAAGAGATTTGGGAGTCCTTGGATAAAAAACACAAAACAGAAGATTCCAAAATGAAGAAATTCGTTATCAGTAGATTCTTATATTTTAAAATGGTTGATTCAAATACTGTCATTAGTCAATTACATAAGCTCTAATTAATTTATCATGATTTTTTTTATGAAAAATAGAATTGAGTGAGTCGTTCCAAGTGGCTGCAATGATTGAAAAATTACCACCATCTTGGAAAGACTTCAAAAATTATTTAAAACATAAACGCAAAAAAATGGGGCTTGAGGACTTGATTGTGAGATTAAGGATTGAAGAGGATAATAGGCTATTAAAAACAGAAACAGAAAATCCTATGGAATCCAAAATCACATGTTGTGGAAGAAGGGCAAAGTAGCAAGAATAAGAAAATAATGCATGTTAACTAAGGTGAGCCAAACATAGGGACTAAAAGTAGAAACTTTAAAAAGTTTGATGGAAAATATTTTGTGTATGACAAGCTAGGACATTGTGCTAAAGATTGCTGCAATCCAAAAAATCAAGGGAATAAGAAACATAAGCCAACACAAGCCAATGTCACTGGAGTTGAGAACCTTTCTAATGATATTAATGATTTGAGCCTTTCGGTTGTGGTTTTTGAAGTCAACATGTTGAGAAATACTAGAGAATGGTGGGTGGACACTGGGGCCACTCTTCACATATGTTCTTATAAGAATAAGTTTACTATTTAAAAACATTCTAATCACGAGGAATAATTTTTCATGGAAAATTCTTCTATTTCAAAGGTTGGAGGAAAATGGAAAGTTATACTCAAAATGACTTCGGATAAGTAACTTACTCTTAATGACGTGCTTCATGTAACAAATATTCATAAGAACTTGGTTGCAGGATCACTGCTTACTAAGAAGGGATTTAAACTTGTATTTGAATCTCATAAATTTGTACCCACTACGAGTGGTATGTTTGTGGGGAAAGGATATTTGAGCGATGGGCTCTTCAAACTCATTGTAATAACTATAATGCCTATTAATAATAAGAACATATCATTTGCTTATTTGCTTGAGTCTTGTAATAGATGACAAGATAGATTAGATCATGTTAATTATGATACTATTCGTAAATTAATTTATTTATACTTAATACCAAAATTTAGTATTGACTCGAGTCACAAGTGTGAAATGCGTGTGGAATCAAAGTTAACTAAAGCTCCTTTTAAAAATGTTGAAAGACATACAAACCCTCTTGAGTTAATTTATAGTGATATATGTGATTAAAAACCAGTACAAACAAGAGGTGGAAAAAAGTATTTTATTACTTTTATTGACGGTTATACAAGATATTGTTATGTGTACTTGCTTAAAAGCAACGATGATGCGGTAAATATTTTCAAACTTTATAAATGAAAGGATTAAATTAGTTTGGAGTGATAGAGGAGGTGAATATGATTCCCCTTTTAACCAATTTTGTTCAAAACACGAAATTATTCATCAAACTACCGTTCCTTACTCACCTCAATCTAACAGGATTGCAGAATGCAAAAACCGAACTCTAAAAGAGATGATGAATGCTATATCGATAAGTTCAGGTTAACCTCAGAACTTTTGGGGGGGAAGCTTTGTTTTCTGTAAACTACCTTCTTAACAAAATGCCTCGTAAGAAATCATAAAAGACACCATATGAATTGTGGAAAGGTCGAACACATTCCTATAAATACCTCAAAGTGTGTGGGTGTCTTGCAAAGGTCATGGTTCCAGATCTTAAAAGGATTAAGATATGACCAAAAATTATTGATTGCACATTTATTGATTATGCAATTAATAGTAGTGCATAGTGATTTCTTGTACATAAATTTGAGATTCATGATATACACGTAAATACTATAATTGAATCTACAAATGTATATTTTTTGGAAGATATATTTTCTAATATAAATAAAGTGGTTGATTCAAGTTTTTATAAAATAACTTACGATATTGCTTCTAGTAGTCATTAAAACTATATAGAAAATGAATATATTGAGAAAGATGATGACCTATTCTAAAGGCAGCAAAAGGAAAAGACTTCAAAGTCTTTTGGTCCATATTTTCTAACATATATGTTGGAAAGTGAGCCCGAAAACTTCGTAGAAGCGATGTTAACTCCAGAAATCCCTTTCAAGAAAGAGGCAGTCAATAGTGAGATTGAATCCATCACGCAAAACTATATGTGGGGATTGGTTGACCTTTCGCCCTGATGTAAACCTCTTAGATGGAAGTGGATATTCAAGAGATAATTAAAAATTTATGGATAAATTGATAAATATAAATTTAAACTTGTAACTAAATGCTATAGACAAAAAGCAAGGATTGGATTACTTTGACACCAACTCACTTGTTACGAGAATAACATATATTCTAATATTAATAGCTATTGCAGCATTACATAATCTTGAAATACATCAAATGGACAAAAAGGAAGGATTGTACTTAAAGGATACAATAATGATAATTGGATATCTGATTCAAAGGATTCTAAATCCATAAATGGTTATCTATTTACACTTGATAGAGCAGCGATGTCTTGGAAATCCTAAAAACAGACTTGCATTACTAGGTTAACTATGGAGTCTGAATTTGTAGCTTTAGATAAAGATGGAGAAGAAGTTGAATGTCTTTGAAACTTTCTAGAGGATATTTCGGTGTGGCCAAAAATTGTGCGTGAAATTTGCATACATTGTGATAGTCAATCAGCAATTGACAGAGAGTACAGTCATATGTATAATGGTAAGCCTCGACATATACGTCGAAGACATAATACCGTCAAATAACTTATCTTTAATGGAATAATTTGCATGGATTATATTAAGTCTAAGGACAATATAGAAGATCCATTAACCAAAGGGTAAAATAGATACCAAGTGTATAATTTATCGAGGGGAATGAGACTAAAGCCTATAAAATAAAGATTTATCTTGATGGAAACCCTACCTATCTGACTAGAGATCGCAAGATCTAAGTTCAAAGGGACAACTGAATCTTGATTGACTATTTGAAAAGAGCACTGATGAGTTTCAAACTCATACCTATTCCTATGATAAACCAGTGATGCCAATAAAGTAAGTAGGGATAAACTTAGCTTTTAAAGGCTCGTATAAGTTAAAATTCAAGGGAGTTATATTAGGATACTCTTGATGGAAAGTCACCTATGAGAGTGTGAAGGGGTCGTTCTATAAGAAATTCGAAAGGCTGAAATTCTCTAAAGCACTCATGAATTCAGGGCCAAAATGAACACAACAAAAAGAATCAACTTTGTTTCAAAAATTATTATGTGAAGTCTATTGACTTGATTTACACAAAATAATGAACAGTTCAAGACATATCATTCGCTAATCAATAAGTAAATTCGATAGTCTCTCACTTGGAAAGATTCAAGGCTAAAGACTCCCGATACATGAATTTTTTAATAAAACCCTCTTAGCGTCTGAATAGGCTTTTAGGCTGATCCAACCAATTTCCATTCATGTTAGGGATTGTTAGAATTTATGACTTTTATGGGTTTTACTTAAGTTGACAAAATCAGATTTTGGTCAACTTTAAGGTCAATTTAATATGGGACCCACACGTCTTTAGAGACGATTCGAAATAGTAATATATTTTCTTCCATGAGGAGTATAATGTGATATACTCATATGAATCATAAATTAATGAATGAGAAATTGTATCTCAAATTACCCACTCAGAATATAAAACTTGGTCAAACTGTTATATTAAAAATCTTATCCCGCATAGGAAGAATGAGAGAAATGGATGTAGTATAATATAATCCATTTCTACTTAAACGTTTGGCGCCCTTGGGGTATCCCAACTCTTTGAAGGAGGGAGCACTTAGATGGGCTTGGGTTAACTTTCAAGCCCACACACGCGTATCGTGTACGCCTTCATCATTGCCCGCCTGACCCGATTCGATACGATCCGGCTCTGCTCGTGTTCGTGGGTCTTGGTCCTTGGGCATTGTCTTGACTAAGTATAAACTTTTGGGGACAAATTTTACTGGGCTTTTTATTTATTTCTGGGTCCATTTTTATTGTTTTATTTTTCATTTTTCTAGCCCATTAATTAATTCCAATTTTTTATTTCTTGAACAATTTACTGTTCAGTTAATTTGATTTTTTAATTTGTGACAGTTAATAACTGTTGGGATCTGTCTTAATCGAATTTTAACTGCCACTTATTCAGTACAAATAAGTGGTTTGGTTTGTCATTTAAAGGGTTGAAAAACGTCTTCAGCTCAGAGTGTTTAACATTTTCTTCAATAAAAAAAATTGCATTTCTTATCCCTATGAGTTTCATACAGATAACATATTATTATGCATGTTTTAATTACTGTTTATATATTCTGTAAATAAATTAAAAAATTATTTTTCATGACAATGGTAATCGCCACACCAATTATCTTTCCAAAACCTCATATATGGTCTATTTCCCACCTCAAATAAGATAAAAGAAAGGCTAAAATAGTCCCACGTATTCCCAGTAGCTGAAGATGTGGGATGTGCAAGGGTTTCTAAGACATCTTACTGGCTTTGATTGGGATGGATTGGCCAATGCCTACGTCCGATGTAGAGGTGATGTCCTCTTTGTTCGGCCCTAGAGTGAGGCATGAGGATTTGAGATGCATCTACATATTGTATCATGTGGTCCATTTGGTGGGAAACGAAGGAGCTTTGAGGGTTTGGATCTTACGATGGAAATATTAAAATATCATATGTTGAGTTTATTATTATTCTCATTCGGATAAATACCTATTTCATGTAATTTGTTTTGTAGATTTCTTGTGTACACTCTCTTAAGGGTAAATTTTTTTTAGTGGAAACATGGAATATTCTATTAATAACAATAAAGGATTACACAGCTCAGTGGACCAACGGTCCAAATTATAAAAACAAAACACAAAAAAGGGTCTAAAGAAAGGAGGCCCGACGATGGTTCCTCGAAGCCTTATTCAGGGCTCTACAACGACCACATCAAGAGGGAACTCTAGTACCAATTTAATGTAAATGCAAAAGAATTTACATGCACATTTAAAAATAGACAATAAGGCTTATTTCAACTCACTTTTATCAGTTTATAATAATCGTGTCATAAAAATATAATAAAAAAGACCATACAAGAGGTATATATTGACCTCAAAAACTTGGTGGGAAAGCTATTATTCTACCTAACCTAATTTAGAATATTCTAAACGAATGTTCAACTAAAAATACACCAATAGAACAAACTAAAAAGCATAATTAATTCTCCCAAACCCTAGGTATAAATCATCGATTTAATCTTTCATCTATGGTAATTTGAATATATACTACTGTTGATACAAAAATTTACCCACTTATGTGGACCAACCAGAAATAGACATCTGTCATCCACTATGGCAATAATCCTAGTCAGCAAGGAATAACCACTAACCAAGGCTTGGAATTTCAACCATCATACTGGAATGACGACCAATAGTAGGAAGGCCGACCAACACTGTCAACAAAACGCCAATAACCAGAAACATTATGGATCTTCTGTACTGATGAAAATGCCTAATTTATACAGGCATTCCATCTCTTTATCCCCCTATTGGGTAACAAATATGTTGTAATCCCTTTGTCAAGGGCAGGTGATTGAAAGAGAAATACAAGGCAATAAGAAGCACAGTGGACGCAGGCTTTTCTCTATAATCCGAACCACTTTAAAAATCTCAGTCATTTTATTTTACTTACAAATATTATCTGTGATTAAAAAATTAGACCTAGTTGAGTTTTTTATATCAACAGATTGGCACCGTCTGTGCGAACGTACTGGTAAACTTTTTTCACTCATTCATTTACCCAACATGACTGGTATTCCTGAATCAAGCACCAGGAATGATGTCATTCCTCATGTTCCATATACTCCACCAACAAACAATGATATAACTGGAATCCTAGCTAGCCTTGTTAGGGAACAAGAGGCAATGTAAGATATCATTAGGCAGTTAGCCCAAACACTATAGATCGAATCCCCCACCTTATTCGCTCGTGGAAATATGCCACCACTACCTCTAAGAAACAGCAGGCATAGCCAATACCGAACTACCAGAGATATATCCTATCGTACAGGAGAAAGTTCTTCACTTGGAACTTCAGAATCATATAATGAATAATCTTTCACTCCTGAAAGATTGAGTGCTTTAGAAATATTGAGTATATCATCTTCCTTTGATCGTCTGGGACCTAGAGGGAATAGAAATATTCCTAGGACATTGTCAATAAATACTCGATGACCACTCAATCAACGTGAAGGCTCAACCTAATCCAAATCAGATGCCCGACGATCAGTTCGTTCTGAGTAGGGGTGTCAATTCGGGTTAGTCGTGTCATTTTCGAGTCACGTTGATTTTTATTTGAGTATAAGTTTTGGTTACTCCTAAATCTATACAAGATAATCGTGTCAAGTTCGGGTCATTTCGGGTTATTACCATAAATGGGTTATCGTGTCAAAAATTTCCAGAGCTAATGCTGAGCAGACTTCATAGGAGGAGAGTTCAGCATAAATAATTGGTCGTAACAACCGAGCTATAACACATAGATCTGATGTTGGTAATAATGCGTGGAAGGACTCTATTCAATGATTAGAAGATAGGTTGGGAGAAATGGAGAAGGTAAAAAACCCTTTACAATAAAGTTTTGTGAAAGGATCCCCTTTTACACAAGTCATTGTGGATTCCCCTACTCCTTCCAAGTTTAAAGCTCCTGTGGTTTGTCCCAAGTATGATGGGAAAACATATCATGTTCTTCATATAGAGAAGTATTAAGAAGCAACTGATATTGATATTGTCCCTGACAAGATAAGATACAGGGCATTCTCAGGAACAATCACAGGTACTGCTAAGATATGGTACAATAGCCTTCCTCGGGGACAAATTTTTAATTTCAACCAGCTTGTCACGCTATTAATTGGTAATTTCTACTTCGGATCCATGTCTGTAAAAAGATTAGCTCATTTGCTGAGTGTGAGACAGCGAGCAGGAGAAAGTATAAGGGATTACATTACTCATTTCAACATAGAAAAATTAGAGGTTATTGACTATGAAGAAAAAATAGCCATTACAGCTCTTATGAGTGGACTACTTCCCGAGAAGCTTTACTACACACTTGCCAAAGATCTTCCTAAGACCATGACTGAATTGATGGCCAAGGCAGCCAAGATGATGAATTCCGAGGAAGCAATGGCATCAAAACAGAGCTCGAATGCAAAGCTTGAAGCGAAAACTGAGAAGAAAGATAAAAAAAAGAACACAAAGAGCAGAATGATTCAAGGCAAAAGAATATTGATGATAGGATAGGAGATACAATAACTACACTCCATTAACGATGGTCATTCACCATATTTTAGAGGAAATTAAGCATAATAAAGAAGTACGTTGGCCTGAAAAGCTAAGAGCACCTACTGGTAAGAGGGACAAATATGAATACTATTAATTTCATAAAGACTATGGGCATACTACAAATCGTTTATTACTCTGAAAAATGAGATATAAACCCTCATCCGATGATGAAAACTGAAAAAGTTTGTTGATCGACAGGATAATAGAGGAGCTCAGCGCAAGTCAAAATCTCTATGCAAGACTAGGAGAGAGAAGAAAAGGAATCATGAAGATGATCCCGACTTCCCCAAAAAAACCAAGCAACCAGAACGTGAGGCATTTACACTTAATTTTGGTACCTTTGATTGTCAGATGATTACAGGAGGAGATATTGGAGGTGGAGATCACACTGCTGAGAGAAAAGCTTACCTTAATGAGGCTTTATCTTGTTCCTATATCCAGAGGATTAATCTAGCCGGAGAATATAGAACAAGTAAGGTGAATAAAGAAAATTTGGTAATTAGTTTTTTCAAAAATGACTTATCATGAATTCTCTACCCTCATATGGCCCTTTGGTGGTCAAATTTAAATAGTAGAACAAAATTGTTTCTAGGGTTTAATCGATAATGGAAGCTTAACATATATCATATTTTATTCCTATTTTCAAAAGCTGGATTTGAAGCTCAGTCATCTAGATCTATACCATAGGCCTTTGATCGATTTTTATGGTGAGGAAGTTTATCCTTTGGGCACAATCAAGATGGAGGTATTGCTCGGCACTTGTCCAGCAATTCGAATCGAGAAAATTCATTTCTTTATAGTAGACAAGAATGTGCAATCATCCAACAATGTCATTATGGGCAGAGTAGGATTGAAGAAATTTGAAGCATTTCCCTCAACAGTCCATCAGTGTTTGAAGTTCTCGGCCAACTTTGGAGTAGGAGTGGTGAAAGGTGATCAAAAAGTAGCCCGGGAATGCTATTACTCCTCTGCCGAGAAAGAGAATATTAAGGAAATAAAGAAGAATATCACCACTTATCAAGTGGATACTACTGCGCCCAATAATGATTTTGAGGTGGAAACTTTAGATCTAAGAGAGGAGACATAATTGGTAAAAGGAAAAATTGTAGAAGTAAAGGAGAACGATGACAAACCGGAGTGAACTACACAAGTAGGATCAACTCTAGACCCTATTCTTAAACTGGAGCTAGTAATGTTCTTGAGACAGAGAAGGCACGGGTTCGCTTGGAGTCATGAGGACATGCCTGGGATTGATCCTAATTTCCTTTGTCATGAGCTCAATGTCAATAAGGATGCCAAGCTAGTGAAATAAAGGTGTAGGGGGTTCAACCCCAAAAAGAACCAGGCTATTCAGGAAGAGATTGCGAATCTTCAAAAAGCTTCGTTCATTGAAGATGTAAAATATCAAGATTTGTTGGCCAATGTCATTATGGTTAAAAGAAAAAGTAACAAATGGAGAATGTACGTGAACTTCACAGATTTAAATAAATCCTGCCCAAAAGATCACTTTCCTTTGCCCAGGATTGATCAACTTATTGATGCTACCTCAGGGCATAAACTATTGAGTTTCATGGATGCATATTCTGGTTATAACCAGATCAATATGAAGCCTGAATATAGGGAAATCACTTCTTTCATCACCCCCAAGGAACATATTAATATAATTTTATGCTATTTGGTTTGAAAAAATGCAGGTGCTACTTACCAGAGGTTGGTGAACAAAGTCTTTGAGGAATAAATAGGTAAAAATATGGAGGTATACGTAGATGACCTGCTGACAAAGAGCCAAAAATCATCTGATCACATTGTCGACCCTAACCAAACCTTTGATTAATTGAAGAAGCACCAGATGAAGTGGAATTCGACCAAGTGTGTATTCAGTATCCAAGAAGGCATGTTCCTCGGGTACATAGTGAATCAGAGGGGAATTGAGGTTAATCTTGACAAAATCAAAGCGTTGATTGAAATGCATGTAACGCCCCGTATTTCTGTGCATTTAAATACTTAATTAATTTAATTAAATTTTAAATTACTTGTCTGTCATAATTTAATTGAATTAATTATGTTAATATTTATGTAAATATTAACCGGGAGGGTAAATGGTTAATATTTATGGAAACTAGATTACTATGTGAATAGTAATAATTTATTTACATCATAACATGTATTAGTAACGTGGCATGTATTATCTCAATCGGGAGTCGGGTATAAAATAATTTGGGTGTGAAATAAGGAATTTTAGTAAATTAATTCGGATGATAATTTTGAGTACACGATTGAGTTCGAATAGACCGAGATAATCTGAAAAGAGTACTCAGGTGTAGTACTCGGGTCTCGGGACGTTTTTAGACATAACCGGGCCTACACGGGAGTGTTTGGGTCATTTGGGGTTGGCCCATTAGGCTAAAAATGTGATTTAGTATAATAAAACTAGGTGATAGAGTACTGAATGGCAAAAATCATATTTCAAACCTAGGGCTTTGAGAGATAAATAGAAGAAGCAAATTGAGAGCAATTTGAGGAGCTTTTGAAGACAAATCAAGAGAGGGATTTGGGTGTTCTTTATCAAACCTTCCTCTACCTCAATGGATCAGACTCTACGAACAAGAAAAGGCAAGTGGTTAACTTGTTGTGATTTTCATAGTGTGATATTCAATTCATATCATAGTGGGTGTATCCAAAATCCGTTTTGGGGTGTGTGTGTTTTGATGATTAATTTCGACTGAGAATGATGAATTTGAATCGGATAAATAAAACCCGAATAAAAACCCAAATCGGGAATACATGGATTGATATGTAAATTAGTTGATAAATCAAGGTCTCTAGGATGATTAGAACCTATTCTTATAAGGATTAAATGTTGATTGTGTTTGGGTAAAGGTCTAAGAGGGAATGAAAAGCTTACGGGTTTAAAAATGATGGAAACTGGAAATCGGAGAAGATGAACTCCTCAGGGTCGATCGATCGACTCAGCAGGTATTTTGGCAGTGACGCTTATTTTCTTCAATTAGCCTTAATTCTTTTAGGAGACTTTTAAGGTGGATTAATTAGTGAAAATTAAATACAACTTAATACCTAGGACTTTGGGGAGGTGGTGTTAAGGAAATTTAAAATTTAAGTAAGGGTGTGAATCTTACGAAAAGAATTTGGTGAGACAAAATTCTTAAGTATTTAATTTCGGGTCATGTGAGTGTGCCCGGGCATAGTAGTTAAGTGACACTACATAATTAAATGAACTGATGTACAAATAGATTAATTTAGAGTCGGAATACAGACTCGAAAAATATTAAGATACGGTCTAAGTGAGCGATTCCAGGTATATCAGTTAAGTAACACCAAGGTAATAAATTAGTTAATGGAAAATTAATTAAATTACATTCGGACCATAGACTCGGGAAAATAGAGGCTAGTGTTTAGGGTTTTTGTACACGGTAAAGCCAGGATTTAAATTATTTATATACGGTGTGTGATAGTGTATATATATATATATATATATATATATATATTGTGTACTTATAAATATCAGTGACTAGATATTTATTTAAATTTTACACTCTAGCGCTATCAAGGGAAGTTTCGTGATGTGGGTGAATCCCCTAGCTTGAGGAGTAGGGGGAGTATATACCCAGGTCATAGCGTCCAATTTCAGAGGTGGGGCATTGAGATAATGTCCTCATACTCGGGGAATATGATCTCATCCATTACGTTTATTATTTACATTCCAATTCGGCGGACCATAGTTATCTCGGAACTCCAGGTGGGAATGAGTAGCCTGGGTTGATAGCACTTTAGAGAATACATCTGGTGAGTTATTACTCAGGAGGATGGGCTATTACATATTCAACTTATGAGTGAATTAATAATATAGTTTTACATATATAATGGGATAAATAGTTATATAAGGGTAATTATATACATGAAGTGAATTGCATTAATTATATAATGGGTGTGAATGTTATATGGATTTAAAAGAGGAAAATGATTAACTAAGTTAGGGTGATTAACAACTTATAAATCATATTGACGCAACTTAAAAAGTGCCTAAAGTACGTGCTTATATAGGCTCAAGTGCAAGCCTATCGCGTAAGTAATAAATCCGTTAAGACGGGGTCGAATCCACAGGGAAATAGGACGTAAAACGTGATCACGGTAGGTAAGATGGTCAATCCTAAACTGACTTTAAAAAATAAAATATAAAGGTCATCTAAGTGAGATTATAGCTATTAACTAAGAGTAATTAAATGAAACTGAGTATGAACTAAGCATGCAAGAGTGAACTAATTGTGACTGGTTAACTATAAATGAGAAAAGAAAGGTCGGAATATAATCCTCCAACCCTAGTACATTTGCCGGTAATAAAACTAGTTATGAATTAGATAATTGACTGAACACGGTCTTTATTAATCTTAAGCATTTTATATATGAGGTTCAAGCCCGCATCATATATAATCAAAAGTAAGAATAAAGCGATGTCGTTATAGCCACACTCGTGTTGCACTCTTAAGCATCCCGGTTACCTAGGGCAAACGAGATCAAAAGTACTACGATGGTTGTGATCACTACACAACACGATTCAATTATTTATTTAATTCAGGAAATTAATTTTACACACATGCAAACCACATCGGGTTGGGTTCATGCATACCAACCCCTAAAAATCTAGTCTAGCATGCTGCAACTAGTGAAAGCAATGGTTTCTACGGTGTACGTGACTGAAATCATTGTGGGATTATAACTAAATGAGTAAAAGTATTCAATATTTATTTGAAATAAACTAAGCTTACATGAACTAACGAAATCAAATAATAGAAGAGAGAAAGAAATCAACTTTGATATAGAATCTTAATTGAGAATCAACATTTTGTATTACAGAGCTTCTAGGGTTCTTTTGCACTTCCTCTCTCTAAAACTATGTAAAAAGAAGCTCCCTACTTTCTCTCTCTAAAATTATGTAAAAAGAAGCTCTCTAATGTCTTCAAAGATGTTAGAATAAATAACTATGAAATTGAAAGAGTTTCAACTATGCAAGACTCTAATTTTATAAGGGGATAAACTCAAATTTCGACACCCGAACCAATCATGTTCAGGAGGTTCGGTTCGGTTCGATTTGCCTTTAACAGAAAGTTTTTTCAGAACCGATTTGATTCTTCTTCTTTTTCTTTGGTTCCATCTTTTGTATGTTTCGCAAAAAGTTTCCAAGGACAGGATCGGTTCTTATTTTTATCCTCTTCGGTTCGGTTCCATCTTTATAGGAAACTTTTCTTCTTCGCGATTTTCTCTCAACTTTGAAGTCTTGTAACTTTTGCTCCGTGATTTGGTTTGGATGCCATTTCTTCCCAGGTGTCCATAGACTTGAAATATTAAATTTCTCTTTAGGCCTCTCTTCCAAATTCTCGATGCAAATTACTCTTTTGCCCCTTTGATGTTTCTTCTCTAATTTTCATTATTTCTTTCGGTTTTTTCTTTCTTTATATGCATCAAATACCTGCAAAAGTGATGAGAAATATATGAAACTTGGCATACTCGTTAGGAAATATCATTAGGAATGATATGAGATAAATCCAATTGAATTACACTTCGTGGAGCGATAAAGGACCCTAAATTATGGGGATAAATACAAAGAATTTATGCCTAATCACATATTTTAAGCATACTCGAGATTGAGTAGGGTGGTCGAAAGAAGTTATATTAACTATATAGTTATGGGGTAAGTGACTAGGCGGGATATAAAGAAAGCGTTAGGTGTGCACATTAGTTGAGTGGTGAGTTTGTCCTCAATGGAGTGTGACACTAGCTTAAATATGAAGAGCATTCATGGATTTTAAATTATTGAAATTTAATCACTTGCTAAATATTTTCAAAGCGTTTTGGGTTCTAACCCTTGCTATTAAATATTTTCAAAACCTTTTAGGTGCCCAGCCACAGGGACACCAAGTGTGATTTCATTCTAGGGATTCGCAGCTACAGCATATGTGGATGCTGCAGGATTTGAATAGACGCATCTATTTTTCAAATTCCTAATGTAGGGATTCATATCAGTCTATCTCGAGCATGTCGCTCACAGTTTTATTTAGTTTCTTTTCAGATTGTATGGGATTTATTACTCTCTGTTAGTTTGGTTTGGTTTTGGATTTAGCCGATGGTTTATTCGGCAAGACTTTTATTATTCTATGTGATGATTGATTCTATTAGCATTAGATGTTTTATTTTATTTTTGCACTTATTTTGTCTTGGATTAATAAAGATAAAATTTGGCGCAAACTGTTTTAATAGTAGGTGGTTGGTACTTTTTAAAAAGTTTTCGACAGTGATGCTAAGAATGAACCAAATGAGATTCCAGTTTTAATTTGATATAGAACTGATCACTCGATATTTTATTAGGAGGGGTGTCATAATTCAGTTCCCGACCTTCAAAAAGAAGGTACAACGGCTCACGGGGAGAGTAGCAACACTAAACATATTTCTGTCCCGAGCTACAACAGCCTAAGCAGGCCCCATTAGAGACAAGCTCAGAAGAAGTTGTTGACGACTTACCAGAGACGTCAACAAGGATACAGGAGGTGGCCAGAAGATATGAGGAGTCAAGAAGCAAAATATTTCATCATGGGATATTAACAGATCAAGTGTTTGACAATAACATCCTATATGGAACTTGTATATAGATAGATCCTTATATGCAGCAGGAAGTGGAGCATGTATAATACTCAACACCCCTGACGGGATAGACGTTGATATGCATTGTGATTCCAATTTCAAGCCTCAAATAATGAAGTAGAGTATAAATCTCTCATTGTGAGCTTAAGTTTGGCTCAATCACTAAATGTTGAGCAAGTTGTGGCACACAGTGATTCTCAGTTAGTGTGAATCAAATTTTGGGTTTGTATGGAGCCGAAGGAGAACTAATGACAAGATAGTTATCCAAGGTATTAAAGGTTATAGAAAAGTACTTGCTGTTCGAATGAGCAAAATTCCAAGACTGGACAACTCCCGAGCTGATGCACTTGCTCAGTTGGCATCAGCAACCAAAATTGAACTCGGGAGAACCATTCCCATTGAAATTTTGGCCAATTTAAGCATTGATGAAGATTAGATGATTAGTTTTATTATAGTAGACATGGTACCTTCCTGGATGGATCCCATAATAGCTTATATTGAAGAAGGAATGCTGCCAACAGACCCAATTGAGGAAAAAATCTTAAGTACAAAGCAGCAAGGTAGGTATTAGACAAAGGAGTTCTATACAGGAGAGGATTAATAGCTACTTTATATCTCTATATTCATCCAATAGAGGTTAAAGATCTAATAGAAGAAGTTCATGAAGGATCTTGTGGACTTCATGTGATAGGAAGATTATTACTATAGTGAATGAATACTCAAGGGTATTACTATCCGACCATGAAGGCAGATTGTATAACCTTTGCGAAGAAGTGTAACAAGTGCCAAAAGTTCTTCAATATTCGTAAAACTCCACATAGAGCTTTGACCCCCATTACCTCACCTTGGCCATTTTCTATTAAAGGTTGGTTTTTATTTTCCATTTTTTTTATTTTTTTTTTTTGGGTGGGAGGATATTGGTGATATACATCCCCAAATACTTGGTCGGAAGAAATTCAGCAATTGGTCAGACTTGGTTAAAAAAGGCGATACTTGATCTGAAACACACAAATGGTGATATACATCCCCAAATACTTGGTCAGTAGAAATTAAGCAATTGGTCGGACTTGGTCAGAAAATGCGATACTTGATCGGCAATATACAAATCCAAGTCAAAATAGGATTTTAAGTCCTCAGTACTTGGTTAAGAAGAAAAATCAAGGCTAAAACTTTGTATAAAAATCAACAAGTTTTATCCAAACTGAGCAAAATGGAGGGTAAACATTGTGAAGATTCATAAATAGGAATGTAAACACATATTCCACATACGCTTGGTCACCACTGGTAACTGATGCTAAACCTAAAAATTTAGGTGTATTAGTAGAACCTATGGCCTGGATTTAAATCTACGTGCACTAGTATAACCTATGGCCACATCAATGGTAACTCGTATTAAGCATAGAAATCTAAGTATATCAGTAGAACCTATGATAATATCATTGGTAACTAATACTAAATTTTGGCAAATGTCTAAGAGTGTCAGTTTAACTAATAAAACAACAAAGTCATTCAAACATCCAGAAATTAACAAGATAAGTTAATGCCTTTCATTTATAAATATGATGATTATATGCAAATATTGTATACGAATGAAATACAGGAACAACTTATTCTACTGGACGCTTTCCTTTCGCTTTAGAGGAGCTCGATGCTAGTTCCATGCCTGCTGGAGGATCATCCAATGTGTATGGAGAGTTAATGAAATTAAAATCTTAAAGCATTCTCCTATTGATGCTGCTCGAAGCCTCTAACAGATGAGGAGGTAAAACTATCTCTAGCTCGTCGTGCAGACCATAATCCCCTAGATATTTGAAATCAAGCATTGGGGTATGGTTTTTATAGGGATCCATCTAACATCAAGCTAAATGGGACATTTGTCATAATTCAAAAACCCAGGAGTAGCCTAGTACCATAGGTTGTTGTCTTGGTCAACCTTCATAACTATTAGGAAGTTGGTCCAACCTCACTTAGAGCCTTCACGTTGAGCCTGACTGAAATGGTCATCAAATCGCCCAAGGGCTTCATTGTACCCCTCCATCCAAACTTCTCTGGGTTGCTTGTGAAACTAAAAAGTTAACCTTTTAACCTGGTACTGCAGTTTCTTTCGCACTCCATCCTTGATTTGCAGTTGAGAAGATTGGGTGACAAGTTACTCACCCTGGGTTTGGATTTTTTAGGACATCTCAGTAATGCCTAATTTCTTGGCCTTTATTTGTGCAGTTTGATTTACAAGCATTTGCTAAGTCCTGCTTTCATCAGTTGTAGCTCAGCCCGATCTTGCTCTTGATCGGGAGGAGGTAGAAGGTTTGGATTTTTTCAAAGCCTTCAGTCCTTCCCTCATATTAGCATTCTTAGTCTTCAAAAATGAAACTACATCATCAGCACTAGCAGTAGTTGAAAGAATCTTTAAAGAGTTCAGTTCATCTCTCAGATTATTATTTTCTTCCTCCAACAGTTTGATAATAGCCCTAGCCTCATCCATTTCACACTTGAGCGAACACTCTTTCTTTCTAAAAGAATAGGCATATTTCACTAATTTCTCCTCAAAGCCCCAAGATTCACTTAGAGCTTTGTATTTTTTCTCATAATCAGCATGCAGGAGAGCCTTGGCTTCTTTATGATCTTCTTAAAGATCTTCAATCATTTCGAAGTAGGCAACATTATTTGCCACTGTCCGATCAAGAAGACATTTCAAGTATAAGTAAGCTTCCTTGGATTGATTTGAAACATCAGCCCCGAGCAAATTTAACAGATCTTCCTTAGACAAAATTATATGAACAACCTTGAATAAATCATTGCATCTTTTGAGTAGCTCAAAATTAGTAGAGGAAAGTTGATCCATTTTTTCCATAAACTATAAAAGTCAAGAAATATCTAATCAACAACATATTAAAGAGCATAGAGAAATAATCAAAAGATGACAAATGCAGAGGAAAGAAATACTCATTTTCATTGATATGAAGTCAAGTTACAAATACAATGAAATAAAGACAAAAAAGAAAAAGGTTGATTGCCAAGCAAGTTTACACCTTCTCCCTATCAATAGTAGTTTCAACCTGATTGGAGACAGGAATGGGTGAAGTGATTTTCTCGAAAGTAGTGAGGAGAAAAGACTCAATAATTATTTGTAGTTGGTCGGTAGCAGGTTTCGAAACAAGGGTGGAATCCCCTGACCCCACATCATCTTCAACTTCCTCGTCCAAGTTTGGTGGGGAACTAGGGCCATGTTTAAGGAAGAGTTCAGACTCTTGAGTAGTACCAACCTAAGTGAGTGAAACTGACCAACCATCATTGTAGCACTTTTTCTTCATATACTCAAAATGAACAAAAGCAGTTGCGATGACTTTCTCCCAACCCTTATTAAAGGAAGCTTCTCTAGACCTAACCCTCTTGGCCTTCTCAGTAATGAAGTTCTTCTCCAACTCAGAGACTTGTCCCCGGGTTGTAACAGCTTCATTTTTAGATTTCTTCTAACATTCCTCGGTAACTTTTATTTTATTCTCCCAAGATTACTTTCTCATTTTCTAATGTTTGTTGGGAGTTATGCAAGGATTTCTTCAAGCATTCGAAAGCCCCTTCTATGTCATTAAAAGAAGAACGAAGTGCGTCATCCTTTTCCAACATCTGGTTAAAATCAACCATGAACTGAAAAAAGAAAGGCCAAATTAGTACAAGAAATCAATGAAAAATTATAAGTATGAAAAAGTAAGAGTTTTTGCAAAAGCAAGGCTTTGAGCCGCCCTTTCAGAAATATTCAAACGGGGCATGGCAGAGGCAAAACCCCTATGATCTGGTAAGGTACAATACTTTATTAATTATTTGGCTAAGCTAGGACTTATGTCCACAGGAGAGCCAGTACCTACGATAGACAAATCGACCAAGTTCTGTTGATTAGAAGTAGTAGCAGTTCCTTCAGCAAGTCTAGAAGAAAGACCTTTTCTTATACGTTTAAGAAGGGTCTCCTCGCTCTTCTTAGCTGGGGCCTTCTTCCCAACATCTTCTTTATTAGTTACCCCACCACCAGCAGATTTGGTGGATCCAGGAGCAACAAAAACTCCCATTATATTAGGGAGTTTCCTCTTTTCGATGGCAACATAATGAGGAAGGTCACAGTCCAAGGATGAAGAAGGACCAATAGTAATTTCACCACTGACTAATTAAGTGGACACTGGGTCCTGGTCCAAGTCAACCACAATGATAGGAACAACAATAGAAGGTCGAGCAACAAAAGAGGTGATAAAACTCATGTATTTCAGCAAGTATGATGCCGACGTAATGTGTTCTTCACCAATCTTCTGATGAAGGCTCCAGAGGAACTTGATCTCTTCAAGCTTAATGTCACCTTCTTCGGGACACTTCCTTTTCCTATCAGTTGCAAGTAAAAAAATAATCAGTGATTAATTAACATTTCAACAAAAAAATTATTAATAAAGTCATATAAGAATTTTAAAAAACCTACCCCATGTCCCTCCTGAGGGAATTTTGGCCCATTGTACACTTCACCCCCTGTTAGAGGTGCATATTACCAATTTTTGGGAATCACCCCATGGTCAAAGTAATTCCAATTGGTGTCAGGAAAGTTAACAACTAAATCTCTATTTACAGCCCTAGTTTTTAAATAGTAAGTACTGTCACTAGTGACCCGCTTATAATAAAATATGATTTCGAGATGCCTATGTGGGTCCCATAGAGTTGATTAAGTATATGAACACCATTGATAACCCTCTAAGTATTGGGGGGCTACTATAGCAGGTAAAATATCAAAGTGTTGACAAAATGCCAGACAAAAATGATTTAAGGGAAAAGTAAAGTTGCATTTAGCGACGAATAAATAAGGGATCCAGTGATGTTCAGATAAAGAAAAAACATCAACAGGAGGATTGGGAAACTCTAAATCTACCCAATCTGGAAAGTTCCATTCCTTTCTAAACTCATCTAGAGAGACAATAGTGTAAATCATGATTCGATAGGAAGGGAAAAAAAGAGAAAGAATTCTTACAAAGACTTAAGGATTCAGCAAGAACTAGAAGATGGTAAGAACGATTGCACGAAAACTTAAGAAATTGTAGCAGAAACTTAGAGGGTTTGAGGTGAGAGATGATCGGGCCTCAAAAACTGGCGAACGTAATGACTAAAGAGAAACGACGATGAAGACGCAGTGGAACCCCGGATTTTAAATAATTCACTCGATTAAAATATTTAATTTCCTTTTTAATGTAAAACACAATAGAGATGATGCGGAAGCGTTGTAAATGTGATGGTTCAACTTTCCAAAAATTAACAACAACAAGTTTTAATTAACTCAACTCCTAGAATTTGCCTAAGTCATGATTGTTCATATTATCCAAAGTTAGGCGAAACCACTTTTAGCAAATGACTTGAATAAACCAAATTTATCCAATATTAAATTTAGTCCCAAATTAAATGAGTGTGACAATTTAAAACAAATTTTATCTTGAATTTATCCTAAGCATGCGTTCTAAATTATGAGACAAGATAAAATAAACAATATCACACTATGCCGAGATGTACGAGGAAAAACCCAAGACGGGAAACAACCTCGGACGGCCCTAGCCACAAGTCCACTAGATACGTAATTACAATTACAAGACAGATAGACTTACAACGACTGAATCGATCCCTCTCAAGCCTCGACGCTCCTTCTCGTAGAAACCTCTTCCTAGTGAACAACCTCGGAACACCACCGCGGTCTCGGAATCCACCGATGGGACTTTATATGGTCACCGTCACCCAAGCATGGAGCCTTTCTCCTTGTGGGTAGAATCTCAACAAAAAGTCTTCTTTGTGATGGGGTGTAGAAGCAAACTCGAAACGTCTCTTCTTGAATTCGGTAGAGAAAACCGGTGCCAAAAACTCCAAGTAATTGATATTAATATAGAAACTTGGAATAAACAACTATTGGGTGTAAACTAGAGTGTGTATAAATTTTTCTTTAAAAAACTAACACTCAAAACAAGAACATTTTCCCTAAATAAATTAGCTCTCAAACTCTCTCTAAGAGATGGATATGGAATGGAAAAGTTGATTGGAAAAATGTGTTTCCCGCACATATTAAGTCTTGAAAAAGTTGGTTAAAAACCAAGTGGGGAAAGTGGGAGAAAACTGCAAAAAACTGCTCAAAACTGTTCCCGCCCTGACGTCTCGTTCAAATGAACTTGACTCTCGTTCGAACGAGGCTTCTAACGAGTGACCAGCCTGGGCTCGTTAGAATCTCGTTAGATACCTCGTTAGAACGAAAAACTCGTTCGAACGACATATCGAACGACTGGCCAGTTTAGGGTCGTTGGTAAACTCGTTCGAACGAAAGCTGGTTCGAACGAAAAACTCGTTCGAACGAAACCTGGTTCGAACGAAAAACTCGTTCGAACGACATTTCTAACGAACGACCAGAAAGTTTGTAAAATTCGATTTTGGCCCTGAAACTTTTATATACTTATTTTAAAGTTCTAATTGATTCTTTCTGAAAATAAAATGCAGTTTTTATTACACCTAACACCCAATAAATATTGTTCCAAGCTCCTATATAAATATAATTACATTCATACCTTGGGAGCATGGAACCTTAGTTGATGACGTAGAAACGAGGCACGCAAACCGGCATTTTGATGAAGCTTTATATTCTTTGCTGCTACGTCTTCAACACACACTTCATAGGCTTGAGAATATTACAATCAAACACATTCCTATGAATAAATGTTTTTGTCCGGAATTGAGCCAAAACTATATATGGACTCAATTGGAAATTTGTGTCCTTACAAATCTCCCCCTTTGGCTATTCCGGGACAAAAACCAAACAAAAATCCTAAAGGGCCGTCAAGCTCTACTAGACTCAAAACATAACCCGCCCAAACTTGACTCAATCCAAGGATCAAACGCTTTGCCATAGAAAGATGCCGCTTTAGAATAATTCCTGCACACTTAAGCAAACTCATCAAATGCATAGGGAATATCAAAATATTAAATGCAATTAATTAATTACTCCCCCTAAATTAATTCTCCCTTTAAACACATGACCTACTTAGAAAGACGTCTCCCCCTAAGATAAATCTCCCCCAACCTAAGATACGATAATAATAGGATTAGATACCATTTCTCCCCCGATCATCATTCTCCCCCTTTTTTGTTCGGGAATAGGCAAAGGATAAAGAACTAATAAACAGCATGTGAAAGCTTAAAGTGATAAGACATGAAAGCATATGGGCAATAAAAGCAAGGCAAAGACAAACAAATATCATATATATATGAACTAGAAATATACCAATAGAGCACTTGCATATATATATATAGATATAAACACACACATGACACAAAATACAATAAGTTTGCACACTCGTATGGCAAAAAAGTGTCATATGGATACGGAAGTGTAGGGGTGTGTACTAGCAACAATTAAATTTAGACCCAAACACTTAAGAAACGTTCACGGAGTTCTCATTTGATTGCAAACTTCATCACAGTTAAATATAACCTCATGTGACAATATAAAGATTGAACTCAATGAACAAACATACACAATGCATACAAGCCTAGCATAATGATGATTCTACAAACCAAATAGAGTCATGACATTAAAGACAACTAGGATAAACGGACATTGTGCAAACCGTTGATATACCATCCAATTCTCCCTCAATGAGCATATATATTCTTTTGTTTTTGAATGTATATATCAAACAAACATAGGCCTTGGCAATTGTTTTCTGTTTATGCCAAATATTCTGTTTTTAGGCCTTTGGATCATGTATTTCTTTTAGATCCAATCAACGGTGGCTTACTATCGCAAAAGATTTAATTCATCCTTTCGGAGCCTTTCCCCGTGCATATATTAATTTATCATGTTTTCATTTTTCGCACAAATCTCACATGCAACGGATTTTGACATGCACTAGTCCTCCTAGGTCATAGATATGTAGATGACTAGATTGATAGGAGAACACCTCAAAAAGCTCAAATATAGCATGTGACATTAAGATTTCGAAAGAGCTCGTGCATGTGTGAAAAGAGGCATATAGAAATAGAATCCATTTCAACAATACAAAATCCAACTACTCCATATAAAACATGGTAAAGAACATTTTAAGGACTGAAAATCTAAACCAAAAGTTCTAGCCACGTGGGAGCGTAAATGATGGGATTCAAACACAAATATATGCCACATAAAGTGTGTCAAACAAAAATACACACAAAATAAAATCTTTTTGAGTTTTTAACATTTTTTTTTAAACAAAAATAAATATATATATATACTCAAAAGGATAAACAAAAATCATTTGAATCTTGCATTAAGTTCAAATTATCAAGAGATAAAATCCAAATGATAAACAAAAATCTTTTTGTATTTTCATTTAAAGCAAACAAAATGAAGGAAATATAATACAAAAGATAAATTTGTCATAACTTCTAGCATATGATATGAAATGGGGCAATGACTAGAAAATGACTAAACAAGCATACATTTAGCAAGTGAATATAGCATGAAGTACAAAAGCTAAAGTATGCAAACACTAACACATTCATCCTATAGATTTAGCAAGGGAGGAAGCATGTTAAAGTAAATGAGAATCAAAATCCCTATTTTGTAAGGTAACCAAATCGGATTTCCTAACCCAAATTAATGAAGAATGACAATCTTGGGGTGTAGGAACATTAGCTACCGTGGTTACTTTACAATGGGATTTTCTAGGAATTCGTTTAAGATCAAAACAAAATTTCCTAAGATGACCTTTTCGACCACAATGTGTACAAGTGAGAATATGTCGAAAAGATTTACTTAAGGAGTGATCATTAAATGTATTCCTAGTAGATTCTCCTAAAATGTTGGTTTTGACTTTAGGGTTGTATTCATTACAAGAATTGAAGCCTAAACCACAAGTGTCATTTTTAATTTGGACCGTTCCTAACATTTTATCTAGTTTTTCTGAACGACATTCCAAATCAAATTTGACATTGCTAGAATCTTTTAATTTATTTTCCAAATCTAAAATGGTAGATTCTAGTAAAAAATTTCGCTCTTCAAAAGTAAGAAGCTCCTTTTTCAAGGATTCCATTAAACCCCTAAGGCTATCTCTCTCGCCTTCTACGTATTCTAGCTTCTCTCGAAGAGTCCTTTCACGTGTCCTAAGGTCTTCTATTAAAGTATTTTCATCAACGACCTTGACACTCTCTCTTAACCTAGCTTCTAACTTCAAATTAGCTCTTTTCAATTTAATAGATTCTGTATACAATTCTTGAAAAGCATTTTGAAGTTCACTCAAATCAACCTCATCTTCATTTTCACTCTCTCTTTCTTCTTCACTCTCACTATCATCAAAAATAAGAGAATCATGTATAATGACCTTGGAAGTGGCATGTGTTATTGTTTCATCATTCGATGTGTTCTCACTATCACTCACATGTCTAGCCATAAAAGCCACAAAATTTTTCTTAGTGGGGGAATCGGGCTTCTCTTCCTTATCACTATCACTAAGGGTCGCATTATATGAAACGGGTCGTTTACCCTCTTTCCTTAGTTTAGTGGGGAACTCAAAAGCCCTATGGCCATAACCTTCACAACCAAAACACTTATTAGACTCGTCCCTATCTAAATTTTCATTACTAGGTTTAGGGATCTTTTCGGCTTTAGAAAACTTCTCGCTTTTATCATGTTTAGAAGTATCAAATTTCTTAAAATCATTTTTAAAATTACCTTTGTTAATTTTAAGAAATTTTCTAAATTTGCGAGCAAACAAAGCCATATCATCCGAGTCACTATCACTATCGCTCTCTACTACTTGTTTGACCTCTTTTCGGGCTTTTAAAGCAACGCCCTTTTCGATTTTCTTTTCATTTTTAGAGGGAAACATATCAAGTTCATAGGTTTGTAAATCACCTACAAGCTCTTCTAATTTCGCAGAGGCTAAAGAGGGTAAAGAATTTAAAACGGTCACCTTTGGAATAAATCTATCGGGTAGGGACCTTAAAATTTTCTTTACAACACGGTCGTCAGGTATTTTCTCTCCCAAGTTAAAGGATGAATTAACAATATCAGAAAGTCTAGCATAGAATTTATCAAAAGTTTCTTTTTCATCCATTTTGATAGTTTCAAATTGAGTGGTGAGGTTTTGGAGTTTTGAAGCTTTAACGACACTAGTTCCTTCATGCGTTAATTGTAAAATATCCCAAGCTTCTTTAGCGGTTTCGCACGTCATAATCCGTCGGAATTCATCTGGTGCGACAGCGCTAAATAAGGCATTTAAACCTCGGGAATTAAAGTTAGCAAGTTTAAACTCATTTTCAGTCCATCTATCAGCGAGTTTGATAACACGTTCATTTTTAACTAAGTAAGTTGGTGGGGAGTATCCGGTAACAACAGACATCCAAACTCTTTCGTCGATAGATTTTAGTGCCGATCTCATTCGCGCTTTCCAATACGCGTAGTTTGAACCATCGAAAATAGGAAATTTTGAAAATGGGGAAAAATCCATTTTTAGCCAAAAATTAAAGGATCTTAACGAAATAATTTATCGTTTTTGTCTCTGATACCAATTTGAAGACGCAGTGGAACCCCGAATTTTAAATAATTCACTCGATTAAAATATTTAATTTCCTTTTTAATGTAAAACACAATAGAGATGATGCGGAAGCGTTGTAAATGTGATGGTTCAACTTTCCAAAAATTAACAACAACAAGTTTTAATTAACTCAATTTCTAGAATTTGCCTAAGTCATGATTGTTCATATTATCCAAAGTTAGGCGAAACCACTTTTAGCAAATGACTTGAATAAACCAAATTTATCCAATATTAAATTTAGTCCCAAATTAAATGAGTGTGACAATTTAAACCAAATTTTATCTTGAATTTATCCTAAGCATGCGTTCTAAATTATGAGACAAGATAAAATAAACAATATCACACTACGCCGAGATGTACGAGGAAAAACCCAAGACGGGAAACAACCTCGGACGGCCCTAGCCACAAGTCCACTAGATACGGAATTGTAATTACAAGACAGATAGACTTACAACGACTGACTCGATCCCTCTCAAGCCTCGACGCTCCTTCTCGTAGAAACCTCTTCCTAGTGAACAACCTCGGAACACCACCGCGGTCTCGGAATCCACCGATGGGACTTTATATGGTCACCGTCACCCAAGCATGGAGCCTTTCTCCGTGTGGGTAAAATCTCAACAAAAAGTCTTCTTTGTGATGGGGTGTAGAAGCAAACCCGAAACGTCTCTTCTTGAATTCGGTAGAGAAAACTGGTGCCAAAAACTCCAAGTAATTGATATTAATATAGAAACTTAGAATAAACAACTATTGGGTGTAAACTAGAGTGTGTATGAATTTTTCTTTAAAAAATTAACACTCAAAACATGAACATTTTCCCTAAATAAATTAGCTCTCAAACTCTCTCTAAGAGATGGATATGGAATGGAAAAGTTGATTGGAAAAATGTGTTTCCCGCACATATTAAGTCTTGAAAAAGTTGGTTAAAAACCAAGTGGGGAAAGTGGGAGAAAACTGCAAAAAACTGCTCAAAACTGTTCCCGCCCTGGCGTCTCGTTCAAACGAACTTGACTCTCGTTCGAACGAGGCTTCTAACGAGCGACCAGCCTGGGCTCGTTAGAATCTCGTTGGATACCTCGTTAGAACGAAAAACTCGTTTGAACGACATATCGAACGACTGGCCAGTTTAGGGTCGTTGGTAAACTCGTTCGAATGAAAGCTGGTTCGAATGAAAAACTCGTTCGAACGACATTTCTAACGAACGACCAGAAAGTTTGTAAAATTCGATTTTGGCCCTGAAACTTTTATATACTTATTTTAAAGTTCTAATTGATTCTTTCTGAAAATAAAATGCTGTTTTTATTACACCTAACACCCAATAAATATTGTTCCAAGCTCCTATATAAATATAATTACATTCATACCTTGGGAGCATGGAACCTTAGTTGATGACGTAGAAACGAGGCACGCAAACCGGCATTTTGATGAAGCTTTATATTCTTTGCCTCTACGTCTTCAACACACACTTCATAGGCTTGAGAATATTACAATCAAACACATTCCTATGAATAAATGTTTTTGTCCGGAATTGAGCCAAAACTATATATGGACTCAATTGGAAATTTGTGTCCTTACAGACGATTGAAATTTTGGCGGCTAAGTAGAAAAAGATGTATTTGACCCAAAATGATTCATTACAAGTTTATATATTTATAAAAATGCCATCAGCTATACAATCCATCGGCAAATCTAATAATTTTACAAGTGTGGGAAGTCGATAACTGAACAAGCATCAGAAATGTATCTCGAGCTACTACCAAAACTAAATGCTCCATACTTTCAAGCAAGCATCAAGCATGGAACATTGGGGCCTTCTATTGATAAAAAATTACCCACTTACGTGGACCAACCAGAAATAGACATGTGTCATCCATTGTGGCAATAATCCTAGTCAGCAAGGAATAACCACAGATCAAGCCCTGGAATTCCGACCATCATACTAGAATGATGACCAACTCCAGGAATCCCGACCAACACTGTCAGCAAAACACCAACAGCCAGAAACATTATGGATCTTCTGTACTGATGTAAATGCCTAATTTATAAAGGCATTCATTCCTTTAATATTCCATCTCTTTGTCTCCCTACTGGGCTATAAATATGTTATGATCCCTTCATCAAAGGCAGGTGATTGAAAGAGAAATACAAAGCAATAAGAAGCAGAGTGGACATAGGCTTTTCTTTATAAGCCGAACCACTTTAAAAATCTCTTTATCTCTTTCTTTTACTTACAAATATTATCTCTAATTAAAAAATTAGTCTTAGTCTAGTTTTTTACATCAACATCTATTATTGATCTTATAGACATACAATATCTACAAAGGGAGCAAATTTTGTATACCCTTTTCTAGAGATAAAAGGTTCCTCCCTTATAATTATTTAGAGACTGAACAACCTTATCTTTTTCAATAATTTTATAACCATGTCATCTCATGGATGTGTCACTTGAATTGCACCACATGTCGATGACCAGATATTCACAATGATAAAAATACCAAAATACTTTTCAAAATTTGCAGTAAAAACAATACTAAATGTAAAATTAACAATTTTTTACAGAATTTACTTTTTGACCCAACTCAATTTCAAAAAACTACTCATTCATTCCTATATTAAGAGTCCATTATTACATTTTTGGTTATCCCATATTAAGGGCCCAAATTTCTTCTTTGGATCTAACCAACGAACCAAGTTCCACAGCTGTGAACCAGAGT
Source organism: Sambucus nigra (assembly GCA_949130495.1). Lineage (NCBI taxonomy): Eukaryota > Viridiplantae > Streptophyta > Magnoliopsida > Dipsacales > Adoxaceae > Sambucus > Sambucus nigra. The sequence goes on along the minus strand of OX422219.1, from coordinate 27,772,230 downwards.
TAGTCTTGATCGTTGATTGAGTGTATCCTCAATCTATAAAATATAAAACATTAACTTTTTAATGGGGACGGAGAGAGTATATTCCAAGCCTGAACTTTTTGATAAGTATAAAAAGATTATATTTGGACATACGTCACAAATAGCAAAACTATAATACAAAATTAGCAAAAAATAATGCTTAACACAACATTAAAAATATATATCTTTAACCCTGCACAAATTACAATAATTAGTTATCCCCAGAGGATGCACCACAAGCATATATACAACTAGTGTGTACATATTTTTCTAGTAATCCAGCATCCATGTATGTATTTACTCTCACGTGTTGAGAGTGCGGTGATCTTATTAAAAAGCTTTTAATATCAATTTGTAAACTTGTGAAGTGCAGCGGAATATTTCAAGTGTTTTAAAATGAGGATGGGTGACACATTCCCTAACTGAGAAGCCTAAATAAAAGAACTGAAATCATAGATGTGGAGGCGTCTAAATACGAGGACCTGCGACTCCCACAATAGCTACAGGACGTCAAAACATCCAACGGTCTAAGTTTAGTTTCACAAGGAAAAGAGATTTTTGCAAGAAATTGGTCAAAGCCCAAGTGTAAAATATTTTAAAACAGTTTATCAAGTATTTAAAGATGAGGTAAAGCAAATATAATACACATGTTAGTTTTTCGAACACGCTCTTGAGATTTTCACTTCTCAACTAGTGTACATGCCTAACGTACCACTAAACTGTTCAAGTCATTGTCATCACCTAAATGAATTATAGTCATAAATCTACTAGCTAACACCCGTAGTAATAACCTACATTTCCCATGTACTATCATTGTCAAACGCTCTTGCATTTGATATTACCATAAGAGTTTCACAGTGAGGTTAAGTGTTCTCGTACTTAAGTCATTTAAGAATTCATTATCATCTCTATCTACAAATTTCACATAGTAGATAATATCACACGTATATATACATAATCATCAATATATTATATATATACCAACACAGCACACCAAGACTCAACTGCGGTGCATGCATACTTTGCTATCAAGTCCCGGTACATCTCGTACTAAATAAGGACTGATGATTCGGAATCACTCACGAGCCATAGAAATAAAAATCACATATACTTGGAGGCGAACATAGTCCTAAGCCTTTGGGTTATGCATATACCTATGCACCCAAACGATCGTTCAATACCACTATTCACACAAATGACAATCCAACCTAAGTTCGATGTTCCGAGATACAAGTCTACATCCCACCGAAGGCTCCTCAAGATAAGACTGTCACCTTCACAACCTCCCCCGATAGCAAGCAGAGTAGGTATGTCATACACATAATAAATCAATCATATAATAGGTATTCATCTCACCTATATATATATATATTCATAACACAAATATAGGTATACTCACGTCCTATATCATAATTCTCATATGTAGTATATTATTATCCCAAATATCCTACGTTTCATTGGATATTAGTTTCACTATTTATCGTACGCTCGACTATTCCATCACCACTCAAAGTGTACACATTATTCTACCCCAAAATATCAGTAGATACTCACTCTGTCCTACTGGTCTTAACCATCCTTGTCCTCAAATTCTCGTAACGCGAATTAATCTCCAAATTAGGTAATTCTCTCCATTAACCTAATTACGTTTGTCCCTAAATACACCATTATGAAATCAAGCCTAACACCTAACTTAGGCCTACTGGTCTTGTAACATATGCCCAAGTAATTTAAAATAATTCCCAAGAATAATTTTTAAATGAATTTCTAACCATAATTGACAAAAGGGAAAAATTGGGCAGTCAAATCATTCAGCGTGGATCGAATCGATTTCGGCTTCAACCAAATCGGTTCATCTCTATAGGTCTGAAAAATATGCACTTATGTTCTTACGGGTTTCATCAATTTCCAACTCCAAATCTTGATTCTAATCATCCCAAACACCAATACAATATTACTAAATGTTATACTAACATATATAAACAAGTTATAATGATTACATATCATAATTTCATCAAAGACATCAATTTATTTTGGCTTAATTTATGAATAGTGATTATGAACCCTACGTTGTCATCTTCTTTAATAATTTCCATTAAAACTTAGATATGTTCATCAATTTAAATCAAATTTCATGGGTAATCATCTATCTATTACGGGGATCAATCCTACATAATTTTCAGTCTTTAATTATAATATAATTTCTCTAATCTCATCAATTTCACATATTATTCATAATCAATTTCAACCTAAACTAACATGGGTGATATAATTGCTCTAATTAAGAAGGATTTAAACACTTGCCTCTTAATTGTAGGTCTGATCCATTGTAGAAGACGTTGGATTAGTGTTCCTCCTCCTCCGATCTATAATCCGGTTGTGTTAGTGGTGCTAAGCGGTGACTTTAACCTTAGAATCCCCTTCCTCTTCCTCCTATGGCGCCTTTGTGGATCTCCTTTATTTCTCCCGTTATTTACCCTAACACCATTTTTTCCAAAACTAATATAATAACTTGAAATTTCGTAGGTCCGTAATTACCAAAAATTCAAATTACCAAAATGCCGTCATAGGATGCCGGTTTGGCCTATAATTGCCTCGGGACCCATGATAAACCTCCGAGTAGAATTTTCTGACTATCTCAACCCTTTCAGACACATTGACGCACTCAAAATGACCATATGGGTGACTTATAAATTTTTTACTTTTTATTCCATTAATTTAGTCCCGATACGACTATCATGCGCGTCTTGTCTTAATTACCATAATTGTCGTATTTCTCACTCACGACATTTCTAATAATTTCACAATCATATTCATAATCGTATATTTCTTTATTCACTCAATAATATTCAGTATAATTCTCACTAATAAATACTAACCCTTATCTCGCTAGTTAATATTTATTTAATCTGGATTAATTATAAAAAAAATTCCCTATTTAATTTAATTAATCCAATAGTTTTAAAAAGTATAGACTAGGTACTCCACTCCTGGCCATGGCAGTGCTTGAACCGATGCTGAAGTAACCTTTTCCTTCAGCTCATCAAATGCCAACTGACATGCATTATCCCAAACAAACGACACACCCTAACGAGTCAAATTAGTCATCGGTCCCGTAATTTTTGAGAACCCTCGGATGAACCGTCTATAATATCCAGCTAACCCCAAAAAGCTATGCACCTCTATAGGTGTCATGGGTTGTCCCCACTCCCTCACCATTGACATTTTTCTCGGGTCCACTGATATCCCCAACTTAGAGATGATATACCCCAAAAACTGAACCTCCTTCAGCCAAAACTCACATTTCTCATGCTTAGCATAGAGCTAATGCTCGTGTAGTGTTTGTAAAAGCTTACGTAAATGCTTGGCATGATCCTCCCCAGTCTGCAAATAAATCAGGATGTTATCTATGAAGACAATGACAAACTGATCTAGGAACTCTCCGAACACTCTATTCATTAAGTCCATAAATACTGTTGGTGTGTTGGTAAGCCCAAACGACATAACTTAAAACTCGTAGGACCCATATCTCATTAGAAAAGCAGTCTTAGACACATCATGCTCCTTAATCCATAATTGATGGTATCCTGACCTCAAGTCTATCTTCGAGAAGTAGGCAACTCCTCTCAACTGGTTAAATAATTCATAGATACGAGGTAATGGATACTTATTCTGTATCGTGACTTTATTCAACTTCTGATAATTTACACATAATCGCAAGGATCCATCCCTCTTCTTCATAAAAATAATTAGGTCACCCCATGGTGAGGTACTCCTACCGATGAAGCCCTGTCCCAATAGCTGATCAATCTAGTTCCATAACTCCCTCATCTTCGCTGGAGCCATACGGTAAGGCACACGGGCTATCGATCAAGTGCCAGGCATCAAATCTATCATAAAATCTATCTCTCTACTCGGTGATAGCCCGGTATATCCTAAAATACATCAGCATACTCGCGAACAATAGGAATCGAATCAAGGGGAATCACAACTCTTGTAGAGGTCTCCTCCTTTATATAAAACAAGGGATGGAAAAACCTACTAAAGCAATCGATAATAGCCTATACACGACTAGCCAATCCATTCCAATAATAGCATCGTACTCTAATATATCTAGAATAAAAATATCGGTTGGCAAAATAAGACTCACAATATCCATACTTATACCCCGGCATATAAAGAAAATCATCAACTTAGTACCCAACGGCAAGTCTACATAAGTCACTCTACTGTCGACATGCCTAATAACCCTGTGGACCGTGAAAATCTACTGGCTATAAAAGAGTGTGAGGCCCCCGTGTCAAACAAAATACACCCCATGGACCCATGGATAGAAAACATACCCTTTACTACGGTGGAGACTATGGAGCTGCTGCCTGGTGGACGTTGTAAACATGCCCATACTGCAGTTGTCCCTGCTGAATTGAGGCTGCTGGGATGGTAAGCAAAGCTGGAACTGGCACTGGTACTGGGAGAGCGACTGGGAAGATCGGCCTTTGGGCTCCTGGTGTACACCTTAATTCTAAGGATACGTCCCTTTGTCGGGGAAATCAAATCGCTTGTGTCTAGTAAACTGTGACACCCCGCCTAATTAAACATCGGGTGATCAGGCCTTTATTAAATTAAAACAGGTTTCTCAAATAGTTCATTCTTAGCATCACTGTCGAAAACTTTTTAATTACTAATCCCCTAAGTAAAATTAGACCGGTGCCAAATTTTATCTTTCTTAAAACAGATAAATCAACCGTGCGGAACAAAGTAAAAATAATCATGTACTATAACCCAATCATCAAAGTAAAAGTACAACAGAACAAAAGTATTACTGAGTAAACCATCGGCTAAAAATCCCAAACAACAATAGAATAACCACTAGTCTGAAACTAACATCTGAGACTAATACCGGACCACAAGTCCATACATAGAATAGTGTGAGATCCTGTACTAGATCTGAATGAGAGATATCGCCTAGTCAAAATCCTGTAAGCATCCATTGTGCTACAGCTCCGAGTCCCTGGAATGGAATCACCATACATGGCGTCCCTGTGGCTGGACACCTAAAAGGTTTTGAAAACATTTTATAGCAAGAGTTAGTACTAAAAACATTTTGAAAATATTTAACAAGCGTTTATCACAATATAAAATGCGGTTATTGATTACACGTGTTAGGTTCTCGTACACTCTTGAGTTTACTCACCCCTCATCTTTTGTGCACACCTAACGTTCTACACTTAGTTTATCTAGCCATACCTCCCAAGCTAACTAAAACCAAAGTAGTCAACTGAACTTATTTGTACCCAAGTTCCAGTACCGCCCATACAGTACAACCGTTTCACTAACATCTCGCGTATGTTAATTAATTCTCCAGTAACATTTCATCTATGTTATTTTTCAAGACTTCTCATTTAGTTTCACTACTAAAATTACTACAATTCTCACAATTGTTGTCTTCCCACTTGTGTAATTAAGTTTCGCTACTTGAATTACTAAATAGATTTTCTCTATCTAAAGGTGCATTTCGTAATTAAGTTTCACTACTTAACTTACCAGTTCAGTATGTATCTTTAAATACATAATATATATCAATCTAATAGTACACAGAAGTAGAATATCATCAAGTATATATTTCACACACAATATATACTAAATATCAGTCATTACTATTTTGCCCTTTTTATACACGTAAAGGACTCTTGGTTCGGAATGATTCATCGACCCCAAGTAAGAATTGGTTCGGAATGATGCATCGACCCCAATTATTTATATACACACGTAATTGATTCTTGGTTCGGAATGATACATCGACCCTATGTGAGAGTTGGTTCTGAATTATCCATCGACCCCAACTATTTTAAATATATATATATATATATATATACACACACACATATTCTAGTTCGGAACTCTTTCATTGCGACACCAGTTCAAGGTTTGGTTCAGCATTTCTCATCGACCCCAAACATATAATAACTTTATGTTAGTTCAGAATATCTCATCGACCGTAACATAATTAATTTAGGTAAAATTCTCTTAACCCAAACTTTTATATAATTTAATAGGTACACACCCAACCCATCAAATTATGCACGTACGAAATATATTTTACTTATATCCACCGTACTCATTAATATAAAATTTATTTCACTATTGCATTTATTCGAGTATTCACGCAACTCTAAGGGTCCTAGTTACCCCTCACATATAATTTCAGTAGTTATTACTTACCCTGCTGGTTTATTACTTAAATTGAATTTACTTCGCCTCGTAACTCAATTCTAAATTCCCCGATACTCTACTAAATCGGATTTATTCTCATCGGTCCGTAATCCAAGCCCTATACCCAATGTCCTTATCGGACTTCAACAATATACCTACTGGTCTTACTCCCACTCCCATATAAGTATAATGTAAATCTTAGGACACTCATTCATTCCTAAAAATCAACGAAGACTTAAACAAAAAAAATTCGGGAAAAACAGCTTGCGTCGATCGATCGAGTGCTGGGTTCGATCGATCGATATAGTCGATTGATCGATAGTTCGAGATCGATCGATCGATCGAACAGGGACAGAGGCAGTTCGTCTTCTTCATTAAGCTTTTCCTCCATTAACAAATCTTCAAACTCCATTATAGTCCCCCAAACTTCGACCCAATGGTCCTAACATGTTTTCACATATACTAGGATAATTTCTAACTTGTCAAATACATCAAAACTCCAATTCCTTTAAAGAAATAGTGAATTAAACCCAAAATTTCTTGAAACCCTAATTATGGTGTTGTTCCCATATTTTCATTCAAAATTCAGATTTTATTCCGAAAATCATCAAGTCTAATATGAATATTAATCATCTACATAAGTTAAATCATTCTACATGCTATTCCTATCCCAACATGTATAAATATCATCATTCTCCTATCAAGATATTGATTTAAACAAGACTATTCAAAAACCCTACACATGGGTATTATAACTTTATAATTTTTGCAATAAACAACTTGCCTTATGACCAGTAGGGTCTGATTTCGTGGTTGTTGTTAATGATTGATGATCTTCATCCTTCAATCCTTCTTCCCCAATAAGTTGATAGTGAAAATCTCCTTTGAATCATTCCCAATTCTTCCTTTTGTCTTGAGAATGGTTTCTCTGTTATCTCTAATGGTTATGGTGTGTTTTTATGGGTTTTCTAACCCTAACACCTCTATCATATGGCTGATATAAAGCTCTCAATTTCGTAGGTCTCCATACCCTCTCATGTTAAAAGACCAAAACCCCCCTGAACGGTCTCGATTTAGTCCAAAATTACCCCGAGACCCGACTAGTACCCTTGGGTATACTATTTTGACTAATTTGACCCTTCCGGACTCATCTGTGACCTCCAAATTATCATTTGAGTCACTTAAAAATATTACTCGTTCTCACCCCAACACGGTCTACACGCGTTACGTAATTATTTACCACTCGCACTAAGTAAATAAAATGAGGCGGTATAAATCGGTATCTACCTCTCGATTAATATTCCATAATTACAATTTATAAATAAAACTCATTAAATTACTAATCTTACGTAATTTAAATTAAGCCGTATTTTCCTATTTAATTCTCCAATTTAATTAAATAGAATATTTAGAATATTCAGAAATACGGGATATTACATACTTCCCCCCTTACAAGGGAATTTCGTCCTCGAAATTAGGATAAGGTTACTATTAAGACTAAGGACCTTAAACATCATTGCATCCTCTATCATCCTCACGGTTGCCCCAAGTACATGCCTTGCTTCATTATAAACTCTTATCGCATGTTACCCATGCCGCATCTATCATAATTAAGTCTCACTACTTAATTTCTCCATAGATTTTTCCCAATCTAACGTTAACTCTTGAAATTAAGTTCCTCCTTACTTAATTTTACCCTTTTGATGTATATCTCTATATATAACATCTATGTGTATACTATCACTCATAAGTAGAATATTATATGGTATATATTTCGCACACAATATATACTATAAGGAAATTGGTCCGGCAAAATCATCGGCCCCAATAATCCTATCATTTACATTGGTCCGGAAATCCTCAACCCCAAGGTAAATGTAACGCATATGTTGATTCAGACCTTCCGTCGATACTAAATTTATCATCGATTTGGTTCGAAAAATCATCGACCCCAAATCGATCCTTCATGTATTGGTCCGGAACAACATCGACCCCAATACATAATTTAAGCCTACTTATTATCGCACATAAGCAGGAGAGCGTAAGGTACATATATATTACACATATCATATACTATCAACTTTTATTTTATAATCACCCCCCTTTTATAACACTTTTGGGGTTATTGGCTCGGAATCCCACCTCGATCACCAATAGTGATTGGTTATATTATCTCGAGATCACACTTCGAGCACAATATAAGGATATATATCTCATTCCACATGAGTAGACAATTTGTGAGCCATATTTTTCACACTTCATACATTCTAAAATGTCATACCCCAATAGAATGTCCTCATATCACGCGTTAAGGACTAAAAGTATAAAATGTCTCCTCGAACCACACCTCAAAGTACACATAAGTTCTTAATAGGTATCCACGAACCTAATCCTTATGTAAAGTCCATATAGGCACTCACACTACCTATAAATATGCTCATATAGGTATACATTCAACCTATGGATTGCTTAGTGGACTTATCCAAAATTCCACTATCATAAGGGCGTATCATCATCCTTCCTTACTAACATTGAGTCGTAGGTAACACAACATACTCAAAATAAAACTTTATCTCTATTCCTCCCTGACCATCTCTCACAGGGTTGAATTTTAGGATTTCATCCTGATTCACAAACATGTAGAGCGGCACCGTGCACATGTTCACTCTCCCTTTTCAACTATATACTAATCCATCCCGGTCACCCCATTCCGCTACCCCAGCAAAATGTCGTGCACTCATCCTGGTGGACTCATAGATCCTCAAATGCCACTGGATATCCTTCTTCCATTAGCTCGCCACATCAACATCAGAACTCCACTGGAACTCTAGGGGATGTGACTTTTGGAAGGCATCTCTAACTCGCTCCCAAGAATAAGGGAACGCATGTACTGGTGCTGGCGCCATTATTTGTGTCTGTGGTGGGGTCATCTGTTGAACCACTGCTAGTGCTGCATTAACTGCCTGAGCAACGATGGCAACAACCTCTATAGCATTCATTGTACCCTGAGTTCGAGCTGGTTGTGGCTTGGGTTGGGCATTTTCGCCCCTTGGTGCACGTCTTGGAAGCATCGGAAACCAAAAGGAATTTATAAGTTCACATTTATTAAATCTCAAATACCTGAAGACGTAATCATGTAATCAATAACGCAGCAATCCTAATAGTAGGGCTCTATATCAAATAATGCTAAGTTGAAAGCCTAATAAGCTATACAAATCCTAAAAGACTCTAGAACCTGATGCTCTAATACCACCTGTGATACCCAGCCTAATTAAATATCGGGTGATCAGTCCTTTATTAAATTAAATCAAAGTATCCAGTTGGTTGATTCTTAGCATCACCGATGAAAAATATTTACTTTATTAATCACCTAATAGTTAATTAAGCTAGTGTCAAAATATTTAACCATTTTAAATGTTACTAAATTTAAACCATTTAACACATTCCCCATTCTCATGACTAAATAAATAATGAAAAAAACACCATCTAACTGAATATAATAAACTGGAATAGTCGTCTTTGTTAAGCCAAATCCAAACCATCAATCGTAATAATACTAAATCCAACGGAAACTGAAATACCGAAATGAAATGAGTACAATGTCTTTCGGACATAAAATAAAATGAGGATGGACGACACATGCCCTAACGGATAAGCCTAAATCAAAGAACTATAATCATAGATGTGGACGCGCCTTCATTCGAGGACCTGCGACTCTTATATTATTTGCGGGATGTCAAAAGATTTAACAGTCTAAGCTTGGCACTGATGATGCTGGACACCTAAAATAGTTTCACGAGGAAAAGAGATTTTTGCAAGAAATCGGTTAGAGCCCAAGTGTAAAATACTTTAAAACAGTTTAGCAAGTATTTAAAGATGCGGTAAAGAAATATAATACACAAGTTAGTTTTTCGAACACTCTCTAGAGATTCACACCTCTCAACTAGTGTGCACGCCTAATGTACCACTAAATTGTTCTAGTCATTGCCATCACTTAAATGGATTATAGTCATAAATCTTATAACTAAAACCCATACTAATAACCCGTATTTCCCAAGTACTATCATTGTTAAACGTTCTTGCATATGATATTACCATAAGAGTTTCACAATGAGGTTAAGTGTTCTCGTACTTAAGTCATTTAAGAATTCATTATCCTCTTTATCTATAAATTTCATGCAGTAGATAATATCACACGTATATATACATAATCATCACTATATTATATATATACCAACACGGCACCCCTTGACTCAGTTGCGGTGCATGCATACTCTGCTATCAAGTCCTGGTACATCTAATACTAAATAAGAACTGATGATTCAGAATCACTCACGACCCGTCGAAATACAAATCACACATATTTGGAAGCGAACATAGTCCTAAGCCTTTGGGTTATGCATATACCTATGCACCCAAATGACCGTTCAACACCACTGTTCACACAAATGGCAATCCATCCTTACTTAGATGTTCTGAGGTACAAATCTAAATCCCCCCGAAGGCTCCTCAAGATAAGACTGTCACCTTCACAACCCCCTGCAGTATCATGCACCATAGGTATGTCATACACATAATAAATCAATCATATAATAGGTATTCATCTCACCTATATATATATATATATAGAGAGAGAGAGAGAGAGAGGCCTTCTCCTGTAAGGACTGCTTATTATGCAGACTCCGGTACATACCATTTTTTTAAAATAGTAAAAAATGAATTTGTTGATTAAACTTCATGGATATGATATTCATGGTGGGAAGATCATCTCCAGTTTTTTCCATCAAAAAATTCAACAAAAAAACCGTTGAGATGAAGGGATATGTAAAAAAATAGTATAAATATGTACTTTCGACCGTTGAAATGTTGGTGATCATCTCACCCACTTTTTGATTGAATTTTTTTATGAAACTTCATGGATGTGATCTCGATAGTGAGAAGATAATATCCATGAAGTTTCATTAAAAAATTCAATTAATAAAGCGATTGGCGCCGACCAAACATTTCAACGGTTGAAAATGTATATTTATACCATTTTTTTACGTATCATCTCTTCTCAACGGTTTTTTTATTGAATTTTTCAACGAAAAAATTGCATATGATCTTCTCACCATGGAGATCATATGCATGAAGTTTAACACTTTATCATAATTCTCATACGTAGTATATTATTATCCCGAATATCCTACATTTCATTTGATACCAGTTTCACTCTTTATCGTACTCTCTCGAGTATTCCTTCACCACTCAAAGTGTAAACATTATTCTACCCCAATATATCATTAGATACTCACTTTGTCCTACTGGTCTTAACCATCATTGTCCTCAAATACCCGTAACCAGAATTAATCTCCCAATTAGGTAATTCCCTCACGTTAACCTAATTATGTTTGTCTTAAATACACCATTATGAAATCAAGCCACCGAACTTAGGCCTACTGGTCCTTTAACATATGCCCAAGTAATTTAAAATAATTCCCAAGAATAATTTCTAACCATAATTAACAAAAGGGTAAAATTGGGCAAAACTAGGCAGCCGAATCAATTCGGCGTGGACCGAATTGATTTCGGCTTCGACCAAAATGATTCGTCCCTATAAGTCTGGAAAATCTGCACTTATGTTCTGACGGGTTTCATCAATTTCTAACTCCAAATATCGATTCTAATCATCCCAAACACTAATACAATGTTACCAAATGTTATACTAACATATATAAACAAGTTCTAATGATTACAGATCACAATTTCATCAAAGACTTCAATTTATTTTGGTTTAATTCAAGAATAGTGATGATTATGAACCCTAGGTTGTCATCTTCTTTAATAATTTCCATACAAACTCAGGTTTGTTAATCAATTTAAATCAAATTTCTTGGGTAATCATATATCTATTATGGGGATTAATCCTACATAATTTTCTATCTTCAACTATAATTTAATTTCTCCAATCTCATCAATTTCACATATGATTAATAATCAATTTCAACCTACACTAACATGGGTTACATTATTACTCTAGTTAAGAAAGATTAAAACACTTGCCTCTTGATTGTAGGTCTGATCCGTTGAAGAAGACGCTGGATTAGTGTTCCCTCTCCTCTGATCCATAATCCGATGGTGTTGGTGGTGCTAAGCGGTGACTTTAACCTTAGAACCCCTTCCTCTTCCTTCTATGGCGCCTTTGTGGCTCTCCTCTATTTCTCCCATTGTTTACCCTAATACCCTTTTTTTCAAAACTAATATAATAACTTGAAATTTCATAGGTCCTTAATTACCGAAATGCCCTCACGGGATGCCGATTTGGACTAAAATTGCCACGGGACCCAAACTAAACCCCGGGGTAGACTTTTCTGACTATCTTGACCCTTTCAAACACAGTGGCGCACTCCGATTGACCATATGGGTGACTTATAAAAATTTATTTTTTATTCCATTAATTTTGTCCCGACACGACTGTCTCGCGCGTCTTGTCTTAATTACCGTAATTGTCGTATGTCTCACTCACGAAAATTCTCATATTCATAATCATTTATTACTTTATTCACTCAGTAATATTCAGTATAATTCTCACTAATAAATACTAACCCTTATCTCGCTAGTTAATATTTATTTAATCTGGATTAATTATCAATAAATTTTCCCTATTTAATTTAATTAATCTAATAGATTTAAAAACTATAGACTAGGTACTCCACTCTCGGTCTGGACAGTGCTTGAACCGGTGCAGAAGTCACATTGTCCTCTAGCTCATCAAATGCCAACTGACACGCATCATCCCAAATAAACGGCACACCCTTATGGGTCAAATTAGTCATCGATCCCGTAATTTTTGAGAACCCTCGGATGAACCGTCTATAATATCCAGCTAGCCCCAAAAATCTACGCACCTCTATTGGTGTCGTGGGCTATCCCCACTCCCTCACCATTGACATGTTGCTCGGGTCCACTAATATCCCCAACTCAGAGATGATATCCTCCAAAAACTGAACCTCCTTCAGCCAAAACCCATATTTCCCATACTTGGAATAATGTTAATGCTCATGTAGTGTCTATAGAACCCGACGCAAATGCTCGGCATACTCCTTCTCAGTCTGGGAATAAATCAGGATATCATCTATGAAGACAATGACAAAATGATCTAGGAACTCTCTAAATACTCTATTCATTAAGTCCATAAATACCGCTGGTGCGTTAGTAAGACTAAAACGCATAACCTAAAACTCGTAGGACCCATATCTCGTTAGAAAAGCAGTCTTAGACACGTCCTACTCCCTGATCCATAACTCATGGTATCCCGACCTCAAGTCTATCTTCGAGAAGTAGGCAGCTCCTCTAAACTTATCGAATAAGTCATAGATGCGAGGCAACGGATACTTATTTCGTATCATGACTTTATTCAACTTCTGATAATTCACACATAATCGTAAATATCAATCCCTCTTCTTCACAAAAAGAACTGGGGCACCCCAAGGTGAGGTACTCCTACGGATGAAGCCCTATCCTAACAGCTGCTCAATCTGGTTTTGTAACTCCCTCATTTCCTCCGGAGCCATACGGTAAGGCACACGGTCTATCAATCGACTTCTAGGAATCTATCATAAAATCTATCTCTTGACTCGGTGATAGCCCCGGTATATCGTAAAATACATCAGCGTACTCACGAAGAACATGAATCAAATCAAGGGGAATCACAACTCTTATAGAGGTCTCCTCCTCTATATAAAATAAGTGAGTGGATAATCCTCCCGGGAAGTGGCATCACCACTATAAATATATCCTGTCTCGGGATGGCAAGAACAATACTCCTACTAAAGCAATCGATCATGGCCTATGCTCGACTAGCCGATTCATCCCAATAATAGCATCGTACTCAGATATATCTAAAACAAGCATATCGGTTGTCAAAATAAGACTCCCAATATCCATACTTATACCCCGTTATATAAAGAAAATCATCATCCTATTATCCAATGGCGAGTCTACACAAGTCGTTATACTGTCGATCATGACTAATAACCTCATGGCCCATCCAAATCTAGTGGCTAAGAAAGAATGTGAGGCCCCCGTTTTAAACACAATACATCCCATGGACCCATGGATATAAAATATATCCTCTACTACGGGTGGAGCCAGTGGAGCTGCTACCTGGTGAACATTATAGACACGCCCATACCGGAGCTATCCCTGCTAAATCAATAATGCGAAGATGGCAAGCAAAGCTGGAATTGGCGCTGGTGCTGGGAGAGCGACTAGAAAGATCGACCTCTGGGGCTCCTAGTGTGCACCTTACTTCTGAGGATACTTCCCCATATCGGGGCAATCAAATCGCTTTTGGCCAGTCTTGCCACAAGTGAAACATCCACCAGCATAGTTACCTCCCCTATGCGCCTATTAGCCTCGGCCTTGCTAGTTGTTGCCACCTCTCCCTTGACCGTAATAGCCCCGATGGAACGACTGCTGGAGTTATTATCCCTTCTCACCATGGTGACCATGCTTGAAGCCTCCCTATCCATAAAGAAAGCCCCCATATCTGAACTTCTTAGTATAATCCCCCTGATGGGAACCCTACTCACTCTGCCTCTGCTGACTCTGAGGTGCTGGTGCCCCACTAGCACGACCCCCACCTGTCCTGCCCTGCTGGCTGAACTCACCTCTTCTCTTTCTCCCCTTAATATGGAAGTGGTGATCCTATTAGTGCAGTAATGCATAATTGAGTAAATCGGTATAAGACTGCAAAAAGAGGTTAGCTAGAAGATGCTGTCAAATCCTCCAGTTCAGGCCATCCATAAACATCTGAATTTTTTCTCTTTAGTAGGCACCTCAGCTGGTACCAGTTTTACTAGTCTAGTAAACTCCTTCTCATACTCTGTTGTTATCTTCCCCTCCTAGGTGAGGTCCAGTAGTTTTTGCCTCATCTCAATCTGAACGGCGAAAGGAAAATATTTGTAGTCAAATCGCACCCAGAAGTCCTGAATCGTCAAAACATGACACTCCTTTGTAGTAGTAGTAGTAGTAGTAGTAGTAGTAGTATTAGTAGTAGTAGTAGTGGGCTTGCACCACTGTAACGTTGCCCCAACTATCTTGAAAGTAGCTAGCATATGCCTCTGCACCTCCGTGCACTCATACATCCTCAAATGCCACTGGATATCCTTCTTCCATTGGCTCGCCATAACATCAAAACTCTCCTAGAACTCTGGGGTATGTGCCCTTTGGAAGGCATCTCTGACTCTCACCCAAGCATAAGGGAACGCATGTATTGGTGCTGGCGCCACTGTCTGTGCTTGTGGCCGGGCTTACTGAACCACTGCTAGTACTGCATTAACTACCTAAGCAACGATGGCAACAACCTTTCCAGCATTCATTGTACCCAAAGTCTGAGATGTCTGTGGCTCGGGTTGGGAATTTTCTGTCCTTAGTGCACATCTGGGAGGCATCTGAATCAAAAAGTAATTTATAAGTTCACATTTATTAAATCTCAAATAGCTGAAGACATAATCATGTAATCAAGAATGAAACAATCCTAATAGTAAGGCTCTATATTAAAGAACTCTAAGATGAAAGCATAATAATCCGTATAGATCCTAAAAGACTCTAGAAAATGATGCTCTGATACCACCTGTGATACCCTGCCTAATTAAATATCGGGTGATTAGTTCTTTATTAAATTTAATCAAAGTATCTAGTTGGTTCATTCTTAGCATCACTTATGAAAAACATTTACTTTATTAATGACCTAATAATTAATTAAGCTAGTGTCAAAACATTTAACCATTTTAAATGTTACTAAATTTAAACCATTTAACACATTCACCATTCTCATAAATAAAACACCATCTAACTGAATATAATAAATTGGAATAGTCATCCCAATTAAGAAAAATCCAAACCATCAATCGTAATAATACTAAATCCAACTGAAACTGAAATACTGAAATGAAATGGGTACAATGTCTTTCGGACATAAAATAAAATGAGGATGGGTGACACATGCCCTAAATAGAAGCCTAAATCAAAGAATTGAAATCATAGATGTGGAGGCGTCTAAATACAAGGACCTACAACTCCCACAATAGTTGCAGCACGTCAAAAGATCCAACGGTCTAAGCTTGACACGCCTGATGCTAGACACCTAAAATAGTTTCACATGGAAAAGAGATTTTTGTAAGAAATCGGTCAGAGCCCAAGTGTAAAATATTTTAAAATAGTTTAGCAAGTATTTAAAGATGCGGTAAAGCAAATATAATATACATGTTAGTTTTTCGAACATTCTCTTGAGATTCTCACCTCTCAACTAGTGTGCACACCTAATGTACCACTAAACTGTTCAAGTCATTGTCATCACCTAAATGTATTATAGTCATAAATCTACTAACTGACACCCGTAGTAATAATCTATATTTCCCAGGTACTATCATTGTTAAACGTTCTTGCATTTGATATTACCATAAGAGTTTCATAATGAGGTTCAGTGTTCTCGTACTTAAGTCATTTAAGAATTCACTATCTTCTTTATCTACAAATTTCACGCAGTAAATAATATCACACGTATATATACATAATCATCAATATATTATATATATACCAACACATCACACCTAGACTCAGTTGTGGTTCATGCATACTCTGCTATCAAGTCCCGGTACATCTCGTACTAAATAAGGACTGATGATTCAGAATCACTCACGAACCATAGAAATACAAATCACAAATACTTGGAGGTGAACATAGTCCTAAGCCTTTGGGTTATGCATATACCTATGCACCCAAACGACCGTTCAATACCACTGTTCACACAAATGACAATCCAACCTAAGTTCGATGTTCTGAGATACAAGTCTAAATCCCCATGAAGTCTCCTCAAGATAAGACTGTCACCTTCACAACCTCCAGCGATAGTAAGTAGAGTAGGTATACACATAATAAATTAATCATATAATAGGTATTCATCTCACCTATATATATATATATAACACAAATATGGGTATACTCACGTCCCATATCATAATTCTCGTACGTAGTATATTATTATCCCGAATATCCTACGTTTCATTAGATACCAGTTTCACTCTTTATCGTACACTCTCAAGTATTCCTCCACTACTCAAAGTGTACACATTATTCTACCCCAAAATATCAGTATATACTCACTTTGTCCTACTGGTCTTAGCCATCGTTATCCTCGAATTCCCGTAACCCGAACTAATCTCTAAATTAGGTAATTCCCTCACGTTAACCTAATTACGTTTGTCCCTAAATACACCATTATGAAATCAAGCCACCTAACTTAGGCTTACTGGTCCTCTAACATATGCCCAAGTAATTTAAAATAATTCCCACGAATAATTTCTAAATCAATTTCTAACCATAATTAACAAAAGGGGAAAATTGGGCAAAACCGGGCAGCCGAATTGATACGGTGTGAACCGAATTGATTTTGGCTTCGATTAAATCAATTCGTCCCTACAAGTCTGGCAAATCTGCACTTATGTTCTTACGGGTTTTATTTATTTCAAACTACAAATCTCGATTATAATAATCCAAACACCAATACAATGTTACCAAATGTTATACTAACATATATAAACAAGTTATAATGATTACAGATCACAATTTCATCAAAGACATCATTTTATTTTGGTTTAATTCAAGAATAGTGATTATGAACCCTAGGTTGTCATCTTCTTTAATAACTTCCATAAAATCTCAGATTTGTTCATCTATTTAAATCAAAATTCGTGGGTAATCATATATCTATTATGGGGAATCAATCCTACATAATTTTCAGTCTTCAATTATAATTTAATTTCTCCGATCTCATCAATTTAACATATGATTCATCATCAATTTCAACCTACACTAACATGGGTTATATTATTACTTTAATTAAGCAAGATTTAAACACCTGCCTTTTATTTTAGGTCTGATCCGTTGAAGAATATGCTAGATTAGTGTTCTTCCTCCTCCGATCTATAATTTGATGGTGTCGGTGGTGCTAAGTGGTGACTCTAGCCTTAGAACCCCCTTCCTCTTCCTTCTACGGCCCCTCTGTGGCTCTCCTCTATTTATCCTGTCATTTACCGTAATCCCCTTTTTTCCAAAACTAATATAATTACTTGAAATTTCGTAGGTCCTTAATTACCAAAAATTCAAATTACCACAACGCCCTCACGGGATGCTGGTTTGGCCTGGAATTGCCCCAGGACCGTCCTCGGGTAGACTTTTCTGACTATCTCGACCTTTACGGATACATTGGTGCACTTGAAATGACCATACATGTGACTTATAAAAATTTTAGTTTTTTAGCTCATTAATTTAGTCCCGACACGACTCACACGCGCGTCCTGTCTTAATTATCGTAATTGTCGTATTTCTCACTCGCGACAATACTAATAATTTCACAATCATATGTTACTTTATTCACTTAGTAATATTCAGTATAATTCTCACTAATAAATACTAACTCTTATCTCGCTAGTTAATATTTATTTAATTCGAATTAATTATAAATAATTTTTTCCTATTTAATTTAATTAATCCAATAATTTTAAAAAGCATAAAAATACAGGGTATTAAAATTTAAACACAACCTTACCAATATCTGTCTCGTGGAGGTTTGAATGTTGAAGAACTTTGATATTCAAATCCGTCTTGATGTTTGTATGGTCTTGAATATTTCTTTGACGACTGTAGCGGTATATGACATACTCAATTGATAACAGACAATAAAATAGTATCCTTGCATGTGTATACATATAAATTGTGTTACCTGTCAATAGAATTTATTATTGCTTATGCACTGTAACACCCTGTGCTTTTGAGTATTTATTATTTAACAAATTTGGATAATTTTAAATTACATATGTGTCGTAATTTAATTGAATTAACTATTATGTATTGATTAAAATATTAACCAGGAGAGTTAATGGTGAATATTAATGGAATATAATTACGAAGTGAATAGTATGTTGTTAATTTTACATCCTAGGGAGTAATAATGACGTGGCGGTATATTATCTCAACCGGGAGTTGGTATAGACTATTTGGGGACGAGATAGGACTTTGTTGTAGAGTGACTCACAGGGCGATTTTGAGATCACGGTTGATTTCGAATGGATCGAGATAGGTGAAATTGTGCACTTGAGGATAGTAATCAGGTCATGGGGCCTTTGTAGACATAACCGTGCCCACATGGGAGTGTTCGGGTCATTTGGGCTTGGCCCATAAGTATAATTTTGGGATTAACAATATTGAACCAAAGTTATAGAGTTAGTGGCAGCCATAACTCAAATAGAAAACCCTAGATCTGTAGATAAGAAAGGATGAAAGAACTGGGGAGCTTTGGGGAGATAATTTGAAGAGGAATTGAGGTTGCTTGTGTCAAATTCATCCTCTTCATCAAAGGAATTAGACCCTACAAATCTAATTAGTTAAGTATATAACTTGATTTCAATCTAAATTGCATCATTTCAATACATATCATAGTGGGTGTAAACCATAATCCATTTTTTTGTGGCTTATCACATGAAAAATGGGCTTTTATGAACTGGGCAACTTATGTAGACTAAAGCTTCAATTGGTATTGTAATATGATTCAATGATATTGAAATTCGAATTATGTTAGAAACCCAGTAGCCCATGTGGATTAATTCGGATTATAGATTTGTAATTAAGAAAACAATTATTTGAAATTATTGAAAACCCAAGTTGAGATTTAATTGTTTTTTTGTGAGAATCTATGATGTTTATAGATTGAATCCATTATTTGAACCTATTTAGGAAAGGGATTAGATGTTAGGAATGTTTGGGGTAATGTTTTGGATTGAGAATAAGGACCTTGGATGAACAACAATGGCATAATAAGGTCCACGGAGAAGACTTGTGCATGACGAATCGATTCGGTTCCTAATCTGAATAGATTCGACAAGGAGAATCTATATGGAGTAAGGCCGAATCGATTCGGTTGCCCACAAAAAAGGGGAATTTTTGTGTTTGTGCCCTAAATGCGCAATTAATTATCGGGGGACTTTTGGGATGTTTTTAAAATATAAGGAGGGGCCTATTTAATTCCAGTAGGCTATAGTAAAGAAGTGGTTAACCAATTTTGGAGAATTCTAAGGCTAGGACCTTTATGGATATATTATGAAACAGAGAGAATTTTGGATATCGGGATGGGATTATGGGTAGATTGAATAAACCAAAATTATGAATCATTATGATAAAGAGAAATTTTGAGTTGGGAAGATAGACTCGGTTATTATAAGCTAGTGCCAGGAGAGTTAGGCACGGGTTAGCCAGCCTTAATTAACTTTACATATATATATATATATATATGTGTGTGTGTGTGTGTGTGTTTATAAATATGATCGTGAGTGACATTTATAGGAATACAATCCCCTCTAGTACTATCATAGGAGGTTGTACAATATTGGTGAATCCCCTGGCTTGTGATAGTAGGGAGAGTGAAATTTTGAGGTCATATCACTTGATGTTTTATGGTGTAATTATTTTTCAAGATGAGACGCTTTGGGTATGATTTGGTCTCACTTTCGAGGGGGAGATATGACTGCGTCCATTACGTTTGCGATATTTTTACCCAAGCTCATGAGTGAGTTTGAGTTGAGGTAAGTGGGTTAGAGTGAGCATACCTGGGATATGATAGGATTTTAGAGAAAGCATCCGGTGAGTTATTACTCGGGAATGAATGGTTATTATAACGACATGTGTGTTAATGTTATAGTATACTAGTACGTATATAATATGATTAGATAATTATATATTTATACATAAGTGTGAATGTATTTCTTATATAACTAGCGTGAAAGTTATATGATTAAAAAAGGATTTCCTATATAACTAGTGTGAACGTTGTATGACTTAATACAGTTGAACTGATTAATAAGTTAAGGGAAATTTACAATTAGGTCCTTGGTAATAATTTTTAAACATTTAATGACAATTTACTATTAGGTCCACTTGTTAAGCCACTAATGTGGACTTCTACAAGAAGAGAATTAGTTGACCTCAGTGTTTAAAATTTGTTAAAATTTGTTTAATGTTTAATTTTTTTTGTGAGGGACCTAAGAGTAGTTTCCCCATAAGTTAATGAGTAGATAACTTAATAATCAAAGTAAGAATAATCAGGTTAGAGTAGTACGACAGAAAGAGGTGTAATAAGGCTAGTTAGGTGGGGTAGCGTAACTAGCGAGGTTAGAAGGAAAGCATTAGGTGTGCACATTATATGAGGGGTGAATTATACCTCAAAAGAGTGCGACACTAACTTAAATATGAAAAGTGTGCATGCATATTTAATTAATTGCAATTTAACTGCTTGCTAAATATTTCAAAATGTTTTACTTAGGTTCTGACACGTATCAAAATCTTTTTCAAAATATTTTAGGTGTCCATCCATATGGACGCCTAACTTGAGGAACTTATCCAGGTATGCATAGTTACAACTCATGTGGAAGTTGCAGGGCTTTGCTATAGACGCCAAATTAATTCATTCCTAGTGTGGGGACTTTATTTCAGTACTCATTTGGGCTTGTCGCCCTTCAGACTATTTCATTGTTTTCAGTTTATGGGTTAGACATGTGCCTCCAGTTCATTATTTCGATTTATTGTTGGATTTATTGTTGTGTGAATGGTTTAATTATTATTGATTTTCACACGTTATTAATTAATGTAAGATAAAATTTGGCACCAATCTATTTAATTACAAGGTGCTTAGTAATTTTAAAAATGTTTTCGACAGTGATGCTATGAATGATCCATATGAGACCAATATTTTACTTTGATAAAGGGCTGGCCACCCAGTATTTTAATAGGAGGGGTGTCACAGATGGTATCAGAGCATCAGGTTCTAGTGTCTATAAGATCTGTATGGATTTTTACGTTTCAGCATAGCGTTCTTTGATATAGAGCCTTATTATAGGATTGTTGTATTCCTCTACGTATGCAACTTATGTTCTCCTACTATTAAGTATAGTTGATGTGATTCATATATGAGTTCATTTGGGCTTCATACATCGAACAATTTTGCGATGACCAGAGAAGGCCGTTAGGAGGACTCCACGAGTTTATATGAATGTTTAACTTCTCTAGCATATTTGACTTTGGTGAGACGATCTTATCTCAATCTTGTCATCTACGCATAAATAAACTTAAGGAGGAGGTGTGCATATAATAAACGTTTACCGCAAGGATTGAATATTGAAAATATGATGAGTGTTCACGAAAAATGACTGCGAGAGTGCAAAACTAACTCGTCATGAAAGTCACCGTTTAAAAAAGCCCAATAGTAAATCAAGGTGATAAAAAGAAACAAATGCCAAAAATTGGGCTGATAGGATTTTCTCTAAGTTGAGAATGATAGATTCCTCAAAAGTTCTTGAAAAAGTGTGTATATATATATATATATATATATATATATATATATATATATATATATATATATATATATATATACAGTCCTGCCCTTATGCGGACTAATCCGCATTTTAAGAATGCGGACTGAACATGTGTCACCTGGCGATGAGCCCAGAAAAGAGATAGAGTGTGCCTATAATTTAGGCGATAATTTCTAAGCGCATCGTTGGGTGACACGTGTCCGGTGCGCCTTCTTAAAATGCGAATTAGTCTGTACAGGAGCATTATTATATATATATATATATATATATATATATATATATATATATATATATATATATAAAGGAGTTTGATTGGAGAAAATTTAAACGGGTTCGCACAACAAATCCTAGCATTGAAAAAACCGTATCATGAAGAAATTATTTGCAGAATCATCAAAATTTCGAATTTGTGTGCATGATATATGTGTAGTTTATTAAGCTCGCATCTTTAAATGTCACATATGGCTAAAATAGAGTTTGATGATTTATAGCTATCAATTAGAGATTCTTGATCGTGTCTATGTTTTGGAATTGTGATTCATTTGTTGTAGTTCACGCCCATACATTCCATGTTCATGTTTAAGCACATCAGTACTATATTAGCATGTAACTCGTGTTGATTTTTATTATTTTTGCTTTCTATTTAGTTATTGTTTCGCTATTTTTTGCTCTTTCCAGTTAGTTTTTTTAAGAAATTTTTTCACTGGGCAAAACTTCTTCATATATAGCACTAGAACTAAGATTTTGTTTCTCTCGTTCGAGGGAAAAGTAGGCTTCGTTTGAGCGACATACTAATGTCGCGCGAAGCACTGTTCACGCGAGCTTCAAGAAACACAGATTACGAGGTGTTGACTTGTCAGTGTAGGTCGCAAGAAGGTCATGAGATGAGTTGCTTTGAGCGAGATGCTACTAGAATCCTTCATTTTTTAGCTCACTTGATCATCTCATTTTAATGACAAGCCTCGTTCAAATGACAAGGCTATGTCGTTCGAGTGACCTTCTAGGATTTTTTTTGCTGTTTCAGTACCCTGGTTCATATGGTTATACTTTTTTGGTACTGTTGGGTATGTTTGGTCAGTATGTAGTTCTCTATAATTATATTTTTAACTACATTGTGTCACACCTACTTAGATTGATTATTCATTATGCGTGACTGTTGTTGTTTGCTAGCTACGTATTAGCTACATAGATGTGATATTTTTAACTACATTGTTGTTTTCCAGCTAACTCGTATGAGGAGGGGACGATTTCTATTCTAGACCATAGCGAGGGGAAATTGAGGTCAAAGATAGTACCGCTAGTACGTGTGCAGTGGCGGCATCATAATGCCGAGGAGTCTACCTGGGAGTGCGAGGATGAGATGCGCGAGCGTTATCCAGAGTTATTTTTGCCAGGTATATTTTATTTCCGAATTTCGAGACGAAATTCCATCATTAGGAGGGAAGTATGTAATACCCCATAATTTTATTGATTTTATTTTTGGGATTAATTAAATTAAATGGGAATTAATTGGAAATTAATTCGAATTTAAATACTAGTGAGACGTGAGTTGGTATTTGATTATGATGATAATGTTGAATATTACTGGGTAAATATGGTAATATATGATTATTAAATTTATTAAAATTGTCGCGAGTCATAAATACGACAATTCGGGAAATTAAGTTGAGACGCACGTGTCAGTCGCGTCAAGAATCAATTTAATTGGATTTAAAATTTAATTGTAATTTTATCATCTGTATGGTCATTTTGAATGCGTCAGCGTGTCCGGAAGGGTCGAAATAGTCAGAAAACACTAGCCGGGGGTTTAGTTTGGGTCATGGTGCATTTTTAGGCCAAATCGGCAACCCGGGAGGGTATTTTAGTCATTTTAATTTTTAAGGGATTTTAACCCACGAATTTTAGGCCTTATTTATCAGCCAATATGAGGGCCATTAGCGCCATTATCTATCAAAAAGAAAGAAGTGGGCAATGTGAGAACGAGGAGAAGTTACAAGAGGGTTACAAAGCCATAACCACCACCCACCACCACTTTTCGCCGGAATTGTGATCGGAGAGATGGAGAGAATCAGCCCTTAACATCACCAATGGATCAGAACATCTATTCCAAGGCAAGTGATTTTATTTCATAAGTTTCAGCGAATAATTTATCCATGATAGTGTAGGATTTGATGATAGCCATGAACAATGATGGAAACTCATGAAATTTAGAGAAGAAACCTAAATTTTGTATAGGATTTGCATGTAGTTTAATTCTGGAAGTAATTCAGTAACAAAATCATAACCCTATATGAATTAAAAACGGATTTAGGAAGAGAAATATGATGGTTCTTGAAGAAAATAGAAAAATAGGGTTTTATGATAATATGATGATTTGATCCAAGAAAAGTCTAATTGTTGATGATTTGAGGGTTTTGGAACGTTAAGAATCATGTAATTAGTTTTTATAATGACCCCATACACTTACATTAGGATTTCACATCATGTAATGAAGATTTGGGACAAATCTGGGACTGAAAAATGAAGAAACTCGTAGCCTACACCTGCTTGATCGATCGATCGACATTCATAGGTCGATCGATCTCCCCAGAAACTTTGACCTTTTTCCCCTGTTTGATTTTAAGTGTTTCCGGCCATCGAACGTTGTAGATGGGGATTATGTGAATACATTAGGACGTGAGGGAGACTAGTAGGGATATATTTAAATCCCGAAACATATTAGAATATGGTTGAAAGGTAGTGTTGAATTTACGAGTGTTCGATGATTAATTTCCTATTTTATGATGCGAGAACATGATTTAAATTCTTAGGAGTGATAAGTTAGGATTTGGGACACAAATAAGGAGTTAAGAGTACTGAATTAATATGTGGTAAAATTAGGAGACTTAGTGACCTCTTCGGTTAGGTTTTAAGTACTGAGAATAATATACTTTTATATTTGTATATTTGTGTTGAGAATAATATACTTGTGATTATAACGGACTACTTGTTAAAGTGTGAAAATAAATAATTGAGACATTTTGAATGGGATTTAAAAATGAGAATTTCCTATAGTAATTATTATAAATTAATTTTATTAGTGAAAAGGTGAGTTACATGCAGTAATGTTAGAATGATGTGAATAGACCCCTATATTATATGTGAGGACGGAAACTGGTACAGATTAGTTAGTTAACGGCATAACTAGGACGGGTTAAGGATAACGTTAGGCGTGCACATTAGTTGAGGGGTGAGGGACTCATATGAGAGCACATAACTAACATGTATATATAATATTTATTGTTTGATGAAATTAAACACTTGCTATATTTTTAAACTGTTTTCACCTCGGGCTCTGACCCGTTTGCTTTCAAATTTATTTTTCTTGTAAAACCTTTTAGGTGCCCAGTCACAGGGACGCCAAGCATAGGAGTTTCATTCCATTGACGTGTTATAGCTGATGTAGAAGTTACAGGATCTCGGTAGTATACGCCTCCACATTCTGCTTTTGATTCTATTCTGGGTCATTCATCTTTTAGGGCATGTCACCCATTTCCATTTTGAGACAACTTTCTCATACTTTCAGTTTTGCAGTTATTTATTTATTCAGACTTTGTATTGGGTTTCATTCAGTATTTGGATTATTCAGGGGAGTGTTACTC
The DNA here is from genome assembly GCA_949130495.1 of Sambucus nigra. Lineage (NCBI taxonomy): Eukaryota > Viridiplantae > Streptophyta > Magnoliopsida > Dipsacales > Adoxaceae > Sambucus > Sambucus nigra. The sequence goes on along the minus strand of OX422219.1, from coordinate 27,745,952 downwards.
CAAACTCATTTATTATTCCATTATTATTTCCATTGTGATTGTGATGTGGATGTGGTATAGTTAGCTTATAATTTAACAGGTTGCATGTTAATTTAATTTAATAAAATTTGGCAACCCACTTTTTAAATATTAGGTGGCTAGTAATTGTTTAATAATGTTTTCGACAGTGATGCTATGAACTGAACCAACTTGACATTTTGTATTAATTTGAATAAAGGAGTAGCTACCCGGTATTTAATTAGTCGGGGTGTCATGGGTGGTATCAGAGCATCAGGTTCTAGTGTCCTTAGTATCTGTACTGCTTATTATGTTTCCGCGTAGTGTCCTTTGATATAGAGCCCTATATTTTAGGATTGTTGTACTCTTTTGTGTATTTTACGTTCTTCAACTATTTTGAGATATTAATTATGGACTTATAAAACTTCTCACTCATTTCAGATGCCTCCTCGATGTGCACAGTGAGTTCTTAGGGGTGCCCAACCCGAGCCTCAGCCTGCACCAGTTAAGGGTTCTATGAACGCTGTGAAAGTTGCCGCCATTGTAACACGGGCGGTAAATGTCGCATTAGTAGTTGTGCACCAGTCACCACCTCAAGAACCAGTGGTAGCCCCATCCCAGGCTCATGCATTCCTGTCTGCTTGGGAACGCGTCCGTGATGCCTTTCAGAAGGCGCACCCTCCGGAGTTCGCAGGGAGCTCTGATGTTGTTGTGTCGAGCCAGTGGAAGAAGGACATCCAAAGACACTTAAGGATGCATGAGTGTACAGATGTACAGAGGAAGATACTGGATACATTTATGCTAGTAGGAGCAGTATTGCAGCGGTGGGAGTCCATTACCACCGCAGAGGAGAGAGATGTTTTTTTATTCAGGAGTTATGGGTGCGGTTCCACCGTAAATATTTTTCCTCAGCAGTTCCCACTGAGATGAGGCGAAAATTGATGAACCTTAAGTAGGAAGGGAGGACAGTGGCAAAGTATGGGGTCGAGTTCACCAATCTTCTGAACATCATTCCTGATGAGATCCCTAGTGAAGAGAAAAAGATCCAGAAGTTCATGGATGGGTTGATGTGGAGGATTCTCAGCACCTACAGGGTAATATATCGTTGGCCACCTACTCAGATGTGGTTAACGCAGCATTACTCCACTTCCAGGACCACCGCTTTCATTTATCAGAGGGTAAGCAAGCAGGAGAGTCTAGCTAGTGGGGCACAATCATCTCAGGGTCAGCACAGGCAGGGTGATCAGAGTTCCCAGTAGGGGGATTCTAAGAGATTTAGATCAGGAGGTTTCAGTCATAGCCGGGGAGGTTTTCAGCATGGCCAGCAGGGTCAGCACGGCCAGCAGCAGTTTCAGTCGGGCCAATATGGCCAGGGTAGGGGTTTTAACGGCCATTAGGGTCGTGGGAAGCAGGGTTAGAGAGGGGGAAACTTTATAGAAAAATGTTTCATATCTGGCAAGATTGACCACAAACTCCAGGAGTGTCCTGAAAGGGGCAAGGCCCCGCAGCAGCGGCAGCAGGGTGCTCGACATGAGTCCCAAAGATCAATGTTTCCCACCGCCCTCCCAGTTCCATCGCAGATGCCAGCATTGCCACCTATCCCAGCGGTCCCAGTCCAGCAGGGACAGCTTCCAGTACGGTTAAGTTTATCAGCTCCAGCATGCCGCATTCCTGCAGGACCCACCCGCGATTGAGGGTATGTTTTCTATTCAGGGGACTATGAGGCGTATTTTATTTGATACAGGAGCCATACATTATTTCATTGCCACGATATTTGCATGCGCTATGGGGTTATTAGGTACCACAGAGAGAACTGTTACTTGTGTAGATTCACCGTTGAGTAGGGGTTCTGTGATTTCTCTTATATATAAAGGTGTGGGCATAGATATTGGGAGGTTTACTTTACCTGTAGATATGTTAGTATTAGATATGACTGACTATGATGCGATCATTGGTATGGATTGGCCGGTTACGTATCGATCCATGATTGATTATTTCAGTAGGAGTATTATTTTTGCCATACCCGGGTAGGAGATGTTCCTAATGGCGATGCCTCGTCCTGAGGGAGGATCATCCACTCACTTGTACTATATAGAGGAGGAGACCTCTAGGGAGGTGGTGATACAACTTGATTCGATTGTTAGGGAGTTCGTTGATGTATTCCAAGATATTCTGGGATTATCTCCTAGTAGAGATATAGACTTTATTATAGATTTGACGTCGGGCACTCGGCCGATAGCCCACGCACCATACCGTATGGCTCCAGTGGAGATGAGGGAGCAACGGGATCAGATAGAGTCGCTGTTGGGTCAGGGGTTTATCCGTAGGAGTACTTCGTCGTGGGGTGCTTCTGTGTTGTTCATTAAGAAGAGGGATGGATCTTTGAGGTTATTTGTAGATTATCGAGAATTGAATAATGTCACGATACGGAATAAGTATTCGTTGCCCTGAATCGATGACTTATTCGACCAGTTGAGAGGAGATGCCTTCTTCTCAAAGATTGACTTAAGATCGAAATACCATCAGTTGTGTATCAGGGAGCAGAACATCTCGAAGACTGCCTTCTTGATGAGATATGGTTCCTACGAGTTTAGGGTTATGCCTTTTGGCCTAACCAACGCCCCAGTCGTGTTCATGGACTTGATGAATAGGGTGTTCAGAGAGTTCCTAGACCAGTTCGTCATTGTCTTCATTGATGACATTCTGGTTTACTCCCAGACAGAGGAGGAGCATGCCGGCCACTTGATACAGGTTTTGCAGATGCTGCGTTAGAACGAATTATATGTAAAATATGAGAAGTGTGGGTTTTAGTTGAAGGAGGTTCAGTTTTTGGGGCATATTATTTCAGACAGAGGGATATCTGTTGATCTAGGGAAGGTATCAGCGGTGAGGGAGTGGGGATAACCCACGACACCGATAGAGATACGTAGTTTCTTGGGCTTAGTGGGATACTATAAGAGGTTTATTCGGGGGTTCTCAAAGATAGTGGGTCCTTTGACACATCTGACTCACAAGGGTGTTCCATTTATTTGGAGCAATGTCTGCCAGTTGGCATTCGAAGAGTTGAAAGACAAGTAGACCTCATCACTAGTGTTAGCATTGCCCAGGCCTGGAGTGGAGTATCTAGTATACACTAATGCATCCTTACTAGAACTTGGGGGTGTACTGCAGCAAGAGAGTCAGGCCATAGCTTATGCTTCCCGTAAGTTTAAGCCTCACGAGAAGAATTACCCCACCCACGACTTGGAGTTAGTTTCAGTCGTATTTCCTCTTCAGATTTGGAGACATTATCTCCTCGGGGAGAAATTCCATTTATTCACGGCCCACAAGTCCCTTCAGTACCTCTTCATGCAAAAGGAGTTAAATATGCGTCAACGCCAATGGCTCGAGTTTGTGAAGGATTATCAGTTTGATATCCAATACCACCTAGGAAAGGCTAACATGGTAGTAGACGCGTGGAACCGTAGGCCATTAGGTGAGGTGGTCGAGGTGTGGAAAGCAAAGTGGAAGGAGTTGGGACAATAGGACGCAGTGGCCCGATCATCCATGTTTATGATGACAGTTACGCCCCAGATTATTATGAGGATGATACAGGCCCAGGCAGCAGACCCGTTTTGTCAAGAGCAGATAGTATGATTATTAGCAGGGGGCCGAGTCTTATAACATTAGTTCAGACGGGGGCTTACGCTTCAATGAAAGGTTAGATGTTCCCGAGGGGGAAGACTTGAGACACGAGGTAATGACAAAGTCACACGGGTCGTGATTCGTGGTGCATCCTCGTGGGGATAAGATGTACCAGGATATGAGGCGACAGTACTAGTGGAGCGGGATGAAGAGAGATATTGCAGAGTTCATTTCAAAATGTGTCAAGTGTCACCTAGTAAAAGTGGACCATCAGAGGCCGATAGGACTTTTACAGCCATTAGATATTCTTATGTGGAAATGGGAGATCATTTCCATAGTCTTCATCATGGGATTACCTATATCGCCGAGAGGTCACGACTCCATATAAGTGATCGTGGATCAATTGATAAAGGTTTCTCACTTTTTGCCAGCCCGGACAGACTACACTACGGGATATTACGCCCAGATCTTCATGGCTGAGATAGAGAGACTCCATGGGGTGCCTCTCAATATTGTGTCTGATCGAGACAAGATATTTGTGTCACGATTTTGGGAGATTTTCCAGGAAGCCATGGGAACGGAGTTACAATTGAGTACAACCTATCACCCACAGATAGATGGGCAGACCGAGAGGACGAATCAGATGTTGGAAGACATGTTGCGTATGTGCATCCTAAACTTTGGAGGTGGTTGGGAGCAGTATCTTCCACTGCTGGAGATTGCCTATAATAACTCTTACCATTTCACTATTGGTATGGCTCCATTCGAGGCGTTGTACGGTAGACCTTGTCGTTCCCCAGCATGTTGGCTAGAGGTGGGGGATAACAAACTCCTTGGGTCGGAGGTGATTCAGGATACTTCGACGAGGATGGAGATGATACGGAGCTGTATTTGGGTAGCTCAGGATCGATAAAAGAGTTATGCCGATGCCAAGAGGTCCTTTCGAGATTTCAATGTGGGGGACCAAGTGCTTCTTAGAGTATCTCCTATGAAGGGGATTATGCATTTTGAGAAGAAGGGGAAGTTAGAGCCTAGATATGTGGGGCCATTCCCTATCATCGAACGAATTGGGTCGGTCACGTATAGACTTGGGTTACCGAAACACTTGTATAGGATCCATGACGTGTTCCATATTTCCTCACTAAGGAGATATCTTCGGGATGATTTGGCCCATACTCACATTGCTTTAGAGGATATTGATATATATCCAGATAGCTCGTATGAGGAGGGGTCGGTTGCTATTATAGACCATAGCAATAGGAAATTGAGGTCGAAGATAGTACCGTTAGTACGTATGCAGTGGTGGCATCATAATGCCGAGGAGTCTACCTAGGAGCACGAGGATGAGATGCACGAGCGTTATCCAGAGTTATTTTTTCTAGGTATATTTTATTTCTGAATTTCGGGAAGAAATTCCATTATTAGGGGGGAAGTATGTAATGCCCTGTAATTTTATTGATTTCATTTTGGGGATCAATTAAATTAAATGGAAATTAATTAGAAATTAATCCGGATTTAAATACTAACGAGACGTGAGTTGGTATTTGATTATGATGATAATGTTGAATATTACTGGGTCAATGTGGTAATATATGATTATCAAATTTATTAAAATTATCACGAGTAATAAATACGACAATTCGGGAAATTAAGTTGGGACGCGCGGGTCAGTTGCATCAGGAATCAGTTTAATTGGATTTAAAATTAAATTATAATTTTATCATTCGTATGGCCATTTTGAGTGCGCCAGCGTGTCCGGAAGGGTCGAAATAGTCAGAAAACACTAGCCGAAGTTTAGTTTGGGTTCTGGGGCATTTTTAGGCCAAACCGACAACCTGAGAGGGTATTTTAGTCATTTTAATTTTTAAGGGATTTTGACCCACTAATTTTAGGCCTTATTTATCATCCAATATGGGGGCCATTAGGGCCATTATCTGTCAAAAATCAAGAAGTGGGCAACGTGAGAAAGAAGATAAGTTACAAGAGGGTTACAAAGCCAGAACCACCACCACCCACCACTTTTCACTGGAATTGTGATCGGAGAATGGAGAGAATCAGCCCTTAACATCACCAATGGATCAGAACATCTATTCCAAGGCAAGTGATTTTATTTCATAAGTTTCAGCGAATAATTTATCCATGATAGTGTAGGATTTGGTGATAGCCATGAACAATGATGGAAACTCATGAAATTTAGAGAAGAAACCTAAAGTTTGGATAGGATTTGCATGTAGCTTAATTCTGGAAGTAATTCAGTAACAAAATCATAACCCTATATGAATTAAAAACGAATTTAGGAAGAGAAATATGATGGTTCTTGAAGAAAATAGAAAAATAGGGTTTTTATGATAATATGATGATTTGATCCAAGAATTGTCTAATTGTTGATGATTTGAGGGTTTTGGAACGTTAAGAATTATGTAATTAGGTTTTATAATGACCCCATACACTTACATTAGGATTTCACATCATGTAATGAAGATTTGGGACAAATCTGGGACTGAAAAATGAAGAAACCCGTAGCCTGCACTTGCTTGATCGAAATAGCCCAGTAAAATCCAAATGAAGTCTCATAATGAAATACGACGGAAAGAAAAATTAAACTAAATAAAGCTATAAATAAAAGCAACTCCAGCTGCATCTCCAAGCGATATCCAATAAATCATATGCAGTTACTCCAACACTAATACCTGAAGATGTTAGTCAACGCACGAGGTCAGATCCCCGAGCATTAATATACATTACTCCCCTCAAATAGGGTCCATGAACCTGGAAAATAACATTATACGCAATAAATATCCCTACAGAATATTTTAATTAATATGAGATAATTAAACGCAAGAAAGGTAAATTACTAACCATTCCCCAAAGTTTTTTTTTTTAAAAAAAAACACCAGTAATTTATAATAGGACAGTAAGGTTGAGTTATGTAAAAAGATTTTTTTAGGTACATTTTTATTTATCCATAAGAATGAAAAGTCCATGGAGAATAACAAAGCTCGAATCTAGAATAATAGAACAGCTCTTGACAGTCAAACACGAACCAAAAGAAACAGTGATTGAAATAACACCGCTGAGGCTTTGTTTGGGATCAAGGAAATTCTTGGCTAGAAATTGGAATTCACTTCATAGTTAAGGAAATTCATGGCTAGAAATTTGAATTCACTTCATAGTTGTTCAAAATTTTAACTAATTTATATTCAATTCTAATTCCAAACCATTTGTCAATTCCATGTTCGCAAACACAAACTGACATCTTACCAGACATCAGGACGGAGCTCACCGGTAGCGGGAGGCATCCATCTTCCCAAGTGGTAAACACTTTCACCAACTTTCCATCCAGGCACATACTTCATTATTCTTGCCTCCTCTTCTAGAAACTTCTTCCGTTCTTTCACAAATCTTTCATCCTCTTCAGATTGAAGCATGGGTAAGATAGCTCTGCGAGAAGCATATTTTTCTTCTTTAATCTCCCTTCGAATCTTGTTTCCCTTGTCGACCTGGTACATACCCCAAGATAAAGTACCCAGAGCAGCAAAGAAGATAGCAAAGGAGCTGGGACCTTTAGTTGGGATCCGAAAGGCGTATCGGATCGAGGAGAAACCGCTAGGTGGGGGTCTATCTTGGAGTATGGGCATGCCCTTCACGCTAGCCATTCCAGGCTTGTTCCTTATCATGGCCTCCATCATCTTTATCACTTGTCTGCCTCGGCGAAGCGATCTCAGGTTTTTCAAAACAAATTATTTCCCCATTCCCAAAGTGTTAATTTAATTAAATTAACCCAAATTATCATTATTCTCACTTTTTTTATAGCGGTCCTCCCGCCCCGGGTGGTAATTTTCACCAAAGTTTTATACTTCCCCTTGACAAAATGCCAGTCGAATCCGTTTGAACCGTCGATCTCTCGCAATTTGACAAGGTTACACATACGACACGACATAAATCGCCAGTCGGTCCGTTCAAACTGTTAGCCCCCGTATATTAAGTCATCACAAATTTTAATACCCATTTTTATCATAAGCATTAATTATCATTTTCTCAATTTAATATTAACAAATTACCCCTCTCTTTTTAATCGATGTGAGATCCTCAAAATACCCCTTTGTCCCGTACCTAAGGGTCCCCAAGTACACCTACGTCCTATTCTACATATAGATGAATCACTAATGTATAACATATCCTAGTCTCATGCCTAGGCTAACGAAAAGACGATATGACGTAAAAATCTGCCCCACCCTGAAATATAAAATTTTCACGAATTTACACTAACTAGTCCCATACCTAGTAAGCATAAATTATAACCATGGCCTACCCACTAGTCCCATACCTAGTAAGAATCCTAAAAATAGGGTTGAGTAATATACTAACCAAAAGAACCTCATCCCCACGATGGCAAACGTGAATAAAATAAATCACACAATACACAATTCACAATTCATAAGAATAACATAGCACTTAATCATAAAAGTCTCAATTCAATTTAATTCAATGAATAACACCATCTTCATTTTTAACATAATTAGTTACGTTCAACAATGTTAAATTAATTAATATGCAACAATATTCAATATAACATGGTTGTTCTCTTCTATAAATCATCTAATTTTTTTTATAAGAGTGAGCATGTCCCAACCTCATAAAATTCTACATGAGAACATACACCCAAAATCGTAAAAATTCAAAAATCCAACATACGCACCCAATGGTTCCAAAGATTAAATCATATTACAATTTTCACAAAAACAGTCCCAAAATCAATTGTCCACTTTCTCTAATTAAGTTGCTAATTTCTTTTAAGAAAAACGTGCAATTAAGGGTTTAGGCAACACTTAAAACGCATAATACTAAAGGAAAGGAATAGAGTATTCATGCCTGAAAATCGTCAGATGGAAATTCTGAATATTCAGTTGCGTTCGTCTCGCAAAAATAAGTAAGTTTCGTTCTTGGACCTTCTTGAAAATATATAGTTAGACCTCCCAAAATATGATTGAAGTTTTGTTTAATGGAGGTTTGGAGTTAAAATATAAGGGTCTGAGTATTTGTGTTTTCTGTAGGGAAGAGAAAGTTTGAAAATAAAGTGACGTGACCTGGTATTTTTATTATAAAATGTTAATAAAGACTCCTAATGATTTTCAACTTTTTAAATAAAAAATTGTTAACAGTCGCATGCGCGCATCCCACGAACTCCATTCCATACATGCTGTGAGTGTCTCAACAAGGTAGCCAATTGGAACAAACCAAGGATAATTAAATAATAAATAAAAGAAGTCAACCCAAATCATTTGGGAGCTATGAGCCACTACATCACTTCCTTTCTAATGGAATACCAATAAGGAATAGTAATCTATATAAGAAAGTAAAAAATAAAATAAAAAAAAGGATGAAATCAGCTCCCACTCATTGGAGCCATATGAGCCCAAAAGAAAAAGAAAAGGGGGGGGGGGGGGGGGGGAGCATTTTCTATCTTTCACCTCCATCATAAAAACCAATTTTTTTAAATATAATACAAAATTACAAGAAGTTCAAATTTCAAAAAATTTAAATTAAATTTTCTAAATTAGTCCACTTTTTTTTTAATTGTCAAAATTTCAAATAATAAAAAAATATACTTTTTTGACTTTTAATTTAAAACGTGCTATTTATTATTTAAAAAAATTTGTGGGGTGTTACATACTTACCCACTAGCAAAGGAATTTTATCCTAGAAATTAGACGAAGCATAAACATCACACGTAAATTTCAAAACATAAAATAAGGCTCACATATGCCTACCCATAAAATGTGATAATTGGGCACAACACCCAATCCTACACGCGTCCACCCCACGATCATAAATAATATATATCCTACTATATATATGCATAACTATTTAAAATAACGGCGTACCACGCACCCTCGCGAATCACCACTCAATCCTATCTCCAAGAGTCATCAAAATGTTACAATCCTCAAATCAATTTTTTTTAACAAAAATCGATACTTACAATACCTAACATCTGCACATACAATCTCCAAAATAAATCTTGTCTCCCAAAATCATTTCTAAGTACCCTCACAATCATATTACTAGTTCTGACCTCAATGCCTACAACTTTCTTAACACAAAACTCTATAACTTCAAGAAACACATCTAACAGGGATGCTAGACCCTCTGCCCTAAGTAATACGAATCAATAAAGGAAATCAAAGATCGATAACACGGAATCTAAATGGACTCACAACCTACAAGACCTAAGATCATGCTCTGATATCATCTGTAACACCCTGCGCAATCCGGACAATGGGATGGCCAGCCATTGCCGCCAAACTACATCGGGCGTCACTAAATAAATATCATTCTCAGCATGTGACAGATATGAGACAATTAAAATCAGTCCACAAGATCAATAATAATCAATCCCAACGGATTATTGTAATATAAAAACCATCACATGCTAAACTCCAATTAAATTCAATCTCCAAAATATGAATTAATTTAAAATTTGAATAATCAATTGACTGTAAATACTCCAACTGAAATTCTCAAACAACTTTGGAACTGAATGCCCCAATAAAATAAAAATGAAGTCTCATAATGAAATACGATGGAAAGAAAAATCTAAACTAAATAAAGTTATAAATAAAAGCAACTCTAGATGCACCTCCAAGCGATATCCAATAAATCCTATACAGTTACTCTAGCACTAATACCTGAAAATGTTAGTCAACGGACGAGGTCAGAGTCCCGAGCATGAATACACACTACTCCCCTCAAATACGGTCCATGAATCCAGACAATAACATTATACGCAATAAATATCACAATAGAGTATTTTAATTAATACGAGATAATTAGACGCAAGAAAGGTAAATTACTAACCACCCCCCAAAGATTCTTTATAAAGATCACACCAATATCATTTTAAATATCTCACAACCCCAAAGTGTTAATTTAATTAAATTAACCCAAATTATCATTATTCTCACTTTTTTTTTTTTACAGTGGTCCTCCCGGCCCTGGGGGTAATTTCCACCAAAGTTTTATACTTTCCCTTATCAAAACGCTTGTCGAATCCGTTTAAATTGTCGATCCCCCGCAATTGGGCAAGGTTCCACACATGACACGACATAAATCTCATTTTCTCCCGCACATTATGTCGCCATAAATTTTAATACCCATTTTTATCTTAGGCGTTGAATCTCCTTTTCTCAAATTCATAATTAACAAATTATCCCACCCTTTTTAATCGATGTGAGATCCTCAAAATACCCCTTAGTCCCATACCTAAGGATCCCCAAGTACACATACATCCTATCCTACATATAGGATGAATCACCAATGTAAAACACGTCCTAGTATCATGCCTAGGATAAAGAAAAGAAGATATGACGTAAAAATTTGCCTCACCTCGAAATATAAAATTCTCACGAATTTACACTAACTAGTCCCATACCTAGTAAGTATAAATTATAGCCAAGGCCTACCCACTACTCTCATACCTAGTAAGCATCCTAAAAATAGGGTTGAGTAGTATACTAACCAAAAGCCCCTCATCTCCACGATGGCAAATGTGAATAGAATAAATCACATTATACACAATTCATAAGAATAACATAACACTTAATCATAAAAGTCCTAATTCAATTTAATTCAATGGATAACACCGTTGTCGTTTTCAACATAATTATTTACGTTCAACAATGTTAAATTAATTAATATGAAACAATATTCAATATGACATGGTCGTTCTCTTTTATAAGCAACCTAATTTTTGTATAAGAGTGAGCGTTTCCCAATACCCCCCATAAAATTCTACATGAGAACTTACACCCAAAATCATAAAAACTCAAAAATCTAACCTACGCACCCAAGGGTTTCAAAGATTAAATCGTACTAAAATTTTCACAAAAACAGTCCCAAAATTAATTATCCACTTTCTCTAATTAAGTTGATAATTGCTTTTAAGAAAAAAATGCAATTAAGGGTTTAAGCGACACTTAAAACACATAGTAATAATAAAGGAAATGAATAGAATATTCATGCCTGAAAATCGTCGGTTGAAAATTCGGAATATTCGGTTGCGTTCGTCTCGTAAAAATAAGCAAGTTTCATTCTTAGGCCTTCTTGAAAATATGTAGTTAAACCTCCCAAAATATGATTAAAGTTTTGTTTAATGGAGGTTTGCAGTTAAAATATAAGGGTCTGAGTATTTGTGTTTTGTGTAGGGAAGAGGAAGCTTGAAAATAAAGTGGCGTGACCTGATTTTTTTTATAAGGTGTTACTAAAGACTCCTAATGATTTCCAACTTCTTAAAAAAATCATTAAATTGTTAACAGTCCCATACGCGCGTCCCACGAACTCCAGTCCATTTCATACATGTCGTGAGTGTCTCAACAAGGTAGCCAATTGGAACAAACCAGGGATAATTAAATAACAAATAAAAGAAGTCAACCCCAATCATTTGGGAGCCATAAGCCACTACGTCACTTCCTTTCTAATGGAATATCAATAAGGAATAGTAATCTATATAAGAAAAAAAGGATGAAATCAGCTCCCAATCAAGGGAGCCATGTGAGCCGAAAAGAAAAAGAAACCGGGGGGGGGGGGGGGGGGGTGTTCATCATTTTCTGTCTCTCACCTCCATCATAAAAACAATTTTTTTAATATAATACAAAATCACAAAGAGTTCAAATTTCTAAATTAAATTTTCCAAATTAGTCCACTTTTTTTTTAATTGTTAAAATTTCAAATAATTAAAAAGAATATACTTTTTCAACTTTTAATTTAAAACGTGTTATTTATGGTTAAATTTTTTTTTATGGGGTGTTACACTATTCATCAGCAACTTTTGTTTTGGGGCCAAGCCAATAAAAAGAGTAGCTTATTTACTCAGAGTGAGATAGAGGGAAGGAGAAAGTACCAGAGATTACATTACTCATTTCAACAATGAGAAGTTAAAGGCTGTGGATTATGAGGAGATGACTGCTGTGGTTACCTGAATTTAGCATTATGGGCACGGACGAGTATCCTAATAAAAACGGCCCAAAATTCGGACCCCTTGCCTTAACTGAATAGGATTAAGACTTAGTCTCCTCCCATGTTCTCGTATAAGAGATGTTCCAGGAGAAGATGGTAAACGTGGGGGAGTCCAACACCCCCACTCCCCGAGGACAGACATGTATATAATAAACCCTAAGCCTGGGGCAAAAGGCACGCACTGTATATTCTCTGTAAACGCTCCCCGGAGTATATAGAAATAATACTGACTGCACCACCATGGACGTAGGCATTCTTGCTGAACCACGTACCTACTGTGTTGTGTGATTGGCATTTTACCTTTTTTTATTTTCCTTGGTGATCACGCTTCTCTCATTTGTTTGTGTTGAATATTATTGTCACCACAATTGGCGTCGTCTGTGGGAAACGTTTATCTTCCCTGAGAAAGCCCACACCAACGAAGAAGTTCGAAATGTCTGGTCAGAGCAGTAACACTCCTCAAGCAGGAAATATCCAAGAACTACCTGCTCCTCGCAGGATCAGATCTGAAGTTCGGCGTTCAGGTAAGAGGGCTCGCCCAGAAAGGCCGGCCTCAGAGGAAAGTCAAGGACCAGCGAGGTCCACACAAATCTCCAGACTGATTGATGCCTATGAGGCAAGGCTCCAAGAGCAAAGGGAGTCCTCTCGCAAGCAGGAGGCTGAGAATGCTCACCTAAAAAGGAAACTAGAGAGGATGGAGAAGGAGCTCCATCATAGCACTAGGCGACATCCATACCGCACTCCTAGCCCTCAGGAGAGAAAATCTCGCAGCCGAGGAAGGATCCCTAGGTGTGGACCCCTGAAGAGTGAGAGGCACGAGTCAAGTAACGACTCCCTCGAGCACGAGCGACCGGCTCACCGTTACAGGAGCCCAGCTCGCAGCAATGAGAACATACAAAACTTGGTTCGAAGGGAGATGAACCAACACCCATCACATCGCGGCGCAAGATTAACTAGGGAGCTTGCTAGATGAGCGCTCGAGTCCCAGATGAAATCCCCTTTCTCAAGGGAAATAGAAGAAGAGGAAGCCCCCAAGAAGTTCGCTATTTCGAGATTCGAGATTCAAGATTTATGATGGAAAAATTGATCCCATTGATTATGTTAGGTAGTACAGGCAATCCATGACCCTCTGGAACCACTGGGATGCACTGATGTGTCGGGTTTTCCCCTCGAGCCTGCATGACGTGGCGCAGAAATGGTTCAAAAGGCTCCCTCATGGGTCTATCAGGAGCTTTGAGTCCCTGGCCGAGCTCTTTACGGCCCGCTTCATTACTAGTAGCTCCCATCCCAAAAGGATGGATGCTTTACTAACAATGAAAAAGACACCTCAAGAAACCCTCCGAGACTACGCGAAGAGGTACTGGGAGTTATTCAACGAGGTCGAGGACTGCTCGGAGCAGGTAGCAGTGGCCTCTTTTAAAATTGGGCTACCCAACTCTTCCCTTCTGTACCAATCCCTGACAAAGAAAGAGGCCACTACGATCGATGACCTGATGGCTCGCATCGAGAAATACGCCAAGGTGGAGGATGTCACCCGCCTCAGCACAGGGGAGAACGATCGAACCAAGCTCGCTGCCAAGAGCAACGACAAAACTGAGAACCAAAAGAAAGGAGAAAAGAATGAGGGCAAGAATGGCGCCAAGAACGGAGGCAAGAACAATGTGTCAAAAGCATTTTAGGTAGTCAACACTGTCTTCAGAGAACCAATTTACAAAGTTCTCGTAAAAATCAAAGACGAGCCATTTATTAAGTGGCCTAGAAAGATGGGAAGAGATCCTTTAAAGAGGAAAAACGCGCTGAGATACGCTTTTCATAAAGAGGGAGGACATAAGATTGAGCATTATAAAGCTCTTAAGTCCCACCTCGAAGAACTGGCCCAGTTTGGGCATCTGAATGAGTTTGTGGAGAAGAAGGCAGAGAAAGTTGCTGCCAATGGAGAAGTAAGGCCTCACAACGTACTCAAAGACGATGCTGGCCATGAATTTACAGTAATTCATGGGACATCTGATATGAAACAGATTCAAGGAAATTCAGCTCGAATGGAGGTAAAAAAGCTTATAGTAGTGATGCAAACTTTTCAGATCGATCCAGCAAAGACCCAAACAGGAAAATGTCAGCGAGCAGATGATGTCGACTATAGCAAACATATCGTATTCATAAATGAAGATCTGGTGGGAGTGAGAACCCCACACCATGACGCCTTGATCATTACGCTCAGGATTGCCAACTATGACATCGATAAGTTGCTCGTCGACCAAGGAAGCTCATCAGAGGTAATGTATCTCGATATGTTCAGAAAATTAAAGTTGAGCGTCGCCGACCTGAAGGAGGCCACTGTCCCTCTAGTTGGCTTCGCTGGAAAAGTGACTATCCCACCGGGAAAGATTGTGCTACCGAAAAAGGAAGGGAGTATCTCCAAGATGATTGAGTTTCTGGTAGTCGACATTGACTCGCCATACCAAGCTATCCTGGCAGAGGGTGGCTACATGCGATGAAGGGAGTCCCCTCGACCTACCATCAGAAACTCAAGTATGTAACCGAGCGAGGAGTAATGGAGATCCATGGCGATCAAGCGATGGCAAGAAGGTGCTTTATAGCGGCCATCCGCCCTAGACCAGAGAAGAAAGCCGAGAAGCTCAATAAGAAGGTCGAGGAACAAAAAGGTATGATACCTTAAAAATAGCAATTAAGGTACGGGAGACCCGAAGTGGAGGAGATTAGGATCCTCCCCTCTGAACGGGTCGTGGAAAACTTGAAGGAAGTTACAGCTGGTGGTAGCAAGAAGGACAGGGTATTCTTGAATGGAGCTTCACTCACAGATCAAGAAAAAAAAGAATTGAAAATTTTGTTGAGAAGCAATCTAGACGTTTTCGCATGGGAACCATACGAGCTACCTGGGATTGATCCTAGCGTGGTTTGTCATCGGTTGCACGTTGACCCCACTTTCAAACCTATCACCTAGAAAGCACGGCGAGCTGCGCTCGAGAAGGCAAAAGCCATTGAAAAGGAAGTCGAGAAATTACTGGATGCAGGATCCATACGGGAGGTTCAATTACCTAAATGGTTATCCAACCCAGTAGTAGTTCCAAAGAATAACGAGAAATGGAGAGTTTGCATCGACTTCACTGACCTTAACAGGGCTTGCCCTAAGGACAGTTTCCCCCTCCCAAAAATCGACCAATTGGTGGACGCCACAGCAGCTCACGAAAGAATAAGTTTTTTAGATGCATATTTGGGATATCATCAGATCCCTATGTATGCACCGGACCAGGACAAGACAGCGTTAATCACCACCATCGGATTATACTGTTACAAAGTCATGCCCTTCGGGCTCAAAAATGCTGGGGCAACCTACCAGTGACTGGTCACTAAGATGTTCAAGGACCAAATGGGAGACACCATGGAGGTCTATATCGACGATATGCTCGTCAAGAGAAGGAGCAAAGAAGGCCACCTCGATGACCTATCGAGAACCTTCGAGATCATCAGGAAATACCGAATGAAGATCAACACGAGCAAGTGTTCTTTCGGTGTCCAGTCAGGAAAATTTCTTGGATACTTGGTCAGTAAGAGAGGCATCGAGTCTAACCCGGACCAGATCGACGCAATCAACAGAGTACATCCCCCTCACTTAATACGAGATGTACAAAAGCTCACCAGCATGCTCGCTGCCTTAAACCGTTTCATCTCGAAGTCCTCCGAAAAATGCAAACCCTTCTTCCAGCTCTTGAAGGGAAGTAAGACAGTAGAATGGAATCGAGATTGCTCACAAGCATTAAACGAACTCAAGGACTATCTTAGCTCGCCACCCCTGCTCATTATACCTAAAGAAGGAGATTCCTTGTACTTATACCTCGCCGTTTCCAACCACACCGTGAGTTCTATGCTGGTGTGCGAGAAAGCAGGAAATCAGCTCCCCATTTACTACGCGAGCAAGACTCTATTAGAGACTGAACAGCAGTACCTACCACTAGAGAAGCTCGCCTTTGCACTTGTAGTAGATTCAAGGAAGTTGAAGCACTATTTTGAAGCTCACACCATCATTGTTCTTACATCGCACCCCCTTAAAGCAATCCTGAGGAAAACGGATCTGTCAGGCGGACTAATTAAATGGTCAGTCGAGCTCGAACGATTTGACATCCAATTTCAACCAAAGAATGCAATCAAGGGACAAACCCTTGCTGATTTCATTGCTAAATTCACATGCGATCACCCTCTACACCAATTTTAACCCATGAAGCAAGGAGAAAACCACACAACAGAGGGAGTTTAGAAGTTATTTGTTGATGGAGCCTCCAATTCAAAGGGGGAAGGAGTGGGCATTGTGCTTGTTACTCCAGAAGATACAACCCTCGAACAGGGAATCAGGCTTGGATTTGAAGCCTCCAATAATGAGGCCGAATATGAAGATTTGATAGCCAACCTCCAGAAAGCACACACTTTGGGAGCAAGGCAGTTATAGGTGTTCGGTGACTCACGATTAGTTCCAATCAGATAAGTGGGGACTACAATGCAAGAGATGAAAGAATGGCAACCTATCTCGCCTTGGCCAAAAGGCTAATGGACAGCTTAAAAGAAGTCAGTGTCTAGCAATTTCCCAGAGGAAAAAATAATCATGCTGATGCCTTGGCATCCCTGAGTTCGGCAATCAATTCCGACTTGAAAAGAATGATCCCCATCGACCTCCTCGCTCACCCGAGCATCAACCAGAGCGATGAGCTGACAGGCATGAAACATGTGCTCCAAATTGAGTTAGCACCCAGTTGGATAGACCCTTTAAGGGACTATATAAAGGATGGTGCAATTCCAAGTGATAGGAAGACCGCTCATCAAATAAGAGTCAAAGTTGCTCGCTTTCACTTGTCCCCTAAGGGCAAGCTGTATAAGAGATCGTTCTCCGACCCTTACCTACAATGTGTTCACCCGAGGGATGTCGAAAAGATTCTACACGAGCTCCACAAAGGAATCTGTGGGAGCCATATTGGAGGAAGATCACTAGCTTTTCGAGCTATGAAGGAAGGCTACTGGTGGCCATATATGCAAAAAGATTCAGCAGTCTACGCTCGTAAGTGCAAGAAGTGTCAACTACATGCCCCTATGGTTCACCAACCTGCCAGCAACCTAAGATCACTCACCAGCCCCTGGCCCTTCTCCTAATGGGGAATGGACATCGTAGGACCACTTCCTATCTCCACCGACAATCACAAGTATCTGTTGGTCGCAACGGATTACTTCACAAAGTGGATCAAGGCAGAGCCAGTGGCAAACATCCGGGATGCAGATATGATGAGATTCATATGGAAGAATATAAAATTACCCGTTTTGGAATCCCTAGAGCCATCATCACTGACAACGGAACACAGTTCGAAAGTGCCCCTTTCCAGAGCTTCTGCAGTGAGCGTGGGATCAGGCACTATTTCAGCTCGGTGGCGTATCCCGAGAGCAACGGTCAAGCCGAGGCTTCCAATAAAATAGTGATCAATGGGTTAAAGTGACGATTAGAGCGAGCCAAAGGTGCATGGGTAAACGAGCTGCCACATATTCTGTGGGCTTACCGTACTACCCCACGTCGGGCAATGGGGGAAATCCCATTTTCGCTAACATATGGAATGGAAGCGATCATCCCATTAGAAGCAGGCCTACCAACTATGAGGTCCACCCTTGTCGACCAGGGCCAGAATGATGCAGCATTGCTCGCTGAACTCGACCTAACCGACGAATGCAGAGAACTTGCCTTAGTGAAATTAGTGAACTATAAGAAACAACTCGCAAAACACTATAACAAGAAGGTCAACCCAAGGGAATTCCAAGTTGGTGACTATGTCCTAAGGAAAGTCCTTGGCAGTGCAGTAAAACCATCAGATGGAAAATTGGGCCCAAACTGGGAAGGACCATTCAAGATAACAAGAGATGATCTGCAAGGAGCCTACCACTTAGAAACACTGGAGGGCAGAGAGATACCCCGAGCATGGAATGCGACAAATCTTAAGAAATTCTATTTCTAATTTTTTCTTTTGTTTTTATCAGTTTATACAAATGGCAACTCATTTACTTATGATCAATGGAAGTTGTGTGGAAGTTGCATTATATAAGGTGTTAGTTAATTAATATATGGACTTAATAACTTGCACACCCTTTTCAAGTTACAGGCACACTACTCAGTAACGATAGCAGGGAAAACGCCCTCCTCAGGTTTTCGTTATGAAGCACGAACAACCTCTTAGCATTGTCCCTGGAAATATATGAAGCCCTACAGGAGAGCCTTAGGCAACTCGGCCGAGTCAAATTGGTCGCCAGACAATGTTTGGTCAATAAAACCCTGATCGGATAGAGTATCCAACACCAGTTGTGTCCTCACCAATTGTCATACTTAGGCCTAAGGGAGTGTGACGACGCGACCTAAAAGGTAAAGTAAGGAAGAATGGTATCTCATAAGCATACTGGACTGGAGGGACACTTACTCGATAATATAAGCTTACCAATCTAGTCAGCCAAGAAAGGCCCAAGATCATTAAGTAAAGAATAAATGATGCAAAAAATATGGAACTCTTTTTTAGTCGGCGAATTCGCCCAAAACATAAATTTTATATTTCACAACAGAGATGGACAACTCGTGTATAATCGACAAGATCTCCCAAAGCATCAGTACTACAATGTTTCATTACATATGTGTACAGAATTACAACCAGTAAAATCTTAATGAGGCCGAGGCAACACGATAATTAGCTACTTGTGCTCTTCGATCGTCATCTAGGTGAGGAGCTAATTCTTCATCGAACTCGTTCGCATATGACTCCAATAGCTGCCGAGGGATAGCATCGATAGGGATCCACTGATCATCCCTCCTGAAGGGGTTAGGCCTTAAAGTGGAAGGAGAAATCTCATGACGATACCAGAGCATTGAGTTCCTTAGAACTCGTAGCTCCCTTAGGTCACTCAATCATTCCCTAATAAAGGCGAGCTCTTCAAATTCTGTTAGCCTCGTCGGAGCATCCACCCAACCTTGGTCGTAACCATCATCCCATACTCGTCGGGGTCCTCTCTTAAACAGATGCTTCAGCCGTGTGACATCCCTTTGGAGACCAACAACAGTAACGTATGCTCGGCGGACATCTTCACGAAGCTCATCCATTTCCCTAGTTGGGTTTCTTGCATTCGTACCAGCTCACGGAACGATCGATGGGATAGAACCTCGTATCACCAGAGGAACATCGCTCGGTCTTGCGCCAGCTCGCGATGAGGAGGAACCCCTCAAAACGTGAGGCATAGTGCTCGGCGCATGGTCCTTGAGGAGCAACACCTCCCTCCTCAAAGACTCATTTTCCTGTTGCAAAATTTCTCTAACCTGGTTAATCTTGGTAGCATTGAGGAGTCTTGATCTCAGAGTATTCACCTCATCTTGAACAGAAGCTCCAACCTCCTCCATCTCCTGGAGCCTATCTTTCAGTTTAACAACGAGCTCAGTCTGCTCTATAAAATGCTTGTTCCTCAATCGTAGCGATTTACAAATTCTCACGAAGGTATGACGAACTTCGGGACTTACATCAGGACCAAGCATTCTTCCCAATTAAGAAGTGGCTGGTATATAGTCATCTACATCAACCAACTACAGGCCATAAAAGAATAGTAAAGGAGAAAATAAATTAGTATACTGAGGGAAGAAACCTTCTCATTTCATTAATACTTGAAGGGATTAGAGTACATAGAGAAACAAAGAAAAATTACAAACAAAAATACAAGAGGAACCCTAAGGAAAAATCACTTGGCGACCTCGGGTTGCTCAGAAGAAGCAGGCTGCTTCCCCTTGTCAGCAGCAGTAGGATCAATCCCTCAGTAAGTACAACCTCTGTCGTCTGAACAAGAAGGGCATCAGCAGGATCTTACTGGGAGGCAGAATCAACACCTTCGATGGCTAGGGCAGGGGTTCATCCATAATTGGCTTTGGGCTTAGATCGTGCTTATCAAACAGGGGAGAGGCAACGTCCACCCTGGAAGCCAGGAGGGCATTATTCCAACCTTTCTTGAAGTTCATACGGCTAATATAGCCTATCAGAACCTCAGCATCTTCATATGCGGCAGCCAACTCGGAGTTATATAAACCTTCCTTAACAGTGGCTCCTCAGACTCTTTCTCCTTTAGCTTCTCGTTCAGCACCTTGTTCTCCTCCAAGACTGCCAACTTTCTCGAGCAGACCAAATTATAGTCCTGTTGCAGCTCACTCAGTTCTTTATCCACTGCCTCCCTTTCTCAATTGGCTTTGACAAGGGCCAGGTCAGAGGACGTCCGGGCAGCATCAGCAGCCTTCAAGCTAGCATCGAGCTCGACACTCTTCACTCTTAAAGCAGCATTCTGCTTATCCAGCTCGCCATTCTTATTGATCAGCTCGTCGCGAGAGCGATAGAGCACAGCAAAATCAGTCACAAACTACACGTAAAAGAAGATATAAGAAGAAGGAAAAAAAACAGAATTTGACGAACATTAGAAAAGAGAAATAAACTTACCAAGGCTAGCCTATGGCTCGCTTGCAGGGCTAACTGGTCAGTCACTATCGCCCTTTGGCGATCAACAGGAAGGACTGCTCTCTCGAGCAGCGGAGGGGCCAATTGAGGAGAAGTGGCAACCGAGGACCCCTCTAGCAATGCGAACACAGGCACTAAGGCCTGCCCAGCCTTTGTCCTCGCCTCCATTTTTCTCCTCTCTTCCTCTTTTTCCTTATCCTTCTCTACCCTCATCCTCTCCTCGACCTTCTTCCTCTCCTCCGTCTTCTTCTTCTCTTCTTTCCTCTTTCTCTCTCTCTCACCTGCTCTTCTTCCTTTCTCTTCTTCTCCTGCTCCTGAGCAGCAGATCGAGAACCCGTAGCAACAGCTCCACTGTTGGACCTCTGCTTCTTCGACCTTTGAGCAAGGAGCACATCATCATCATCATCATCATAATAAATTAAGTTCTTTCTTGGGGGAATTAACTCGAAGGTTCTTGGGCTTCATAAACCTCTTCTGAGCTAGAAGAACTATCACTGCTGGAGCTCTCCTCACCAAAAACACCTTCGACACCTCCTGTGGTATTACTCTCAGAACTGCTCACTTTCTCGTCCAACTGAATGGGATCGGCAGCAACTTCTTCAGAGGTATCAAATTCAGGAATACTATCCACAGGCCTTGTAATAAAACTGGACCCAATATTCTTGTACTCGAGCAGAAAAGAGGCAGACCGAGGATGTTCACCGTCAGCCAAAGGTTCCCTGATATTCCAAGCTTTAATCAACTCGGAAGTACGAACCTCGCTGAGGGCAGGCTCCAAGTTCTTTGTCTTCGCTGAAAAGAAAACAGAAAAGTGTCAGAAAAATTATATATTAATAAAGAAACCAGAAGATCAGAGCAAAGACTACCTATGTACTCTTCCCCATAAAAGGGAACAGTGAATCTATCAGACCTCGACCCCTCAGTATGAGGAGAGAACTTCCAATTCCTAGCAAGAAAACCATCTTGCCAGTAGTCCTTATGGGAATCAGGTAAATTTACTACCAATACCCTATCCGGACTCCTTGACTTGAGGTAAAGAAGACCAGAGCTAGTTCGAGAGAAGGAATAACAAAATCAGACTTCGGCGAGCCCTAATTTAGTGCCATAAAGTTAATTTATTATATGTATGCCATTAATTATCTTCCATACATTGGGTGAACACTCTGCAGGGACAATGTTGAAATAATCAAAGAAATGAAGAAGCAAATTGTTTGGAGGAAAAGTAATCCCCCTTGAGAAAGTAACAGGATATGAATCCAATGAGCACCCTCTATCTCTCTAACATTCTTAGGAAAAGAGGCACACTCAATCTCTACCCATTCTGGGATATTATAGAATTTCCTGAACTCAGAAAATGACCTATTACCTATTTTCGACATTTATAAACCCTAAAAATAGCAAATTCAGAGAAAACTCAGCAAAAGAAGCACAAAGAAAGAGAAAAGAGGACTTACGAGATGAAAAGATCACGAGAGAGAGTGAAAGAGAACAAAATAAAGGCCCAGAGAAGAAGACACGACAGCTAAAACTCGTAGAAGATGAATAAACGCAGAGAAATTTAAAACGACAATAGTGGAACGCTGCTCCAAATAGTTTTTAAATGCTCCCAATCATCGCGCATAAGACACGAAGCAACTGTCGCCTAAATCAGTTCTCAACTTTGGGAAGAGTTACACGATTAACAAAAGTGTCATTATGGAAAATAATTTAAATTTATTGAGCCCAACTTATGGCCCAATAACTTTAGGGGCAATTGTGGATACCTGAATTTAGCATTATGGACCCGGACTAGTAGCCTTATAAAAACGGCCCAAAATCCGAACCCTTTGCCTTAACTGAATAGGATTACGACTTAGTCTCCTCCCATATTCTCATATAAGAGATATTCCAGGATAAGATGGTAAACATAGGGGAGTCAAACATCCCCACTCCCCGAGGACAGACATGTATATAATAAACCCTAAGCCTGGGGCAAAAGGCACGCACTGTATATTCTCTGTAAACGCTTCCCGGAGTATATAGAAATAATACTGACTGCACCACCATGGACGTAGGCATTCTTACTGAACCACGTACCTACTGTGTTGTGTGATTTGAATTTTACTTTTTTTTTATTTTCCTTGGTGATCGCGCTTCTCTCATTTATTTGTGTTGAATATTATTGTCACCACAACTGTTATAACAACTCTTATGAGTAGGGTGATCCTTGAGAAATTCTACTATACGCTTGATAAAGATCCCCTAAAGACAATGACAAAATTAATGGCTAAGTTCGCCAAGATCATGAATGCCGAAAGAAGCAATGGCAGCCAAATAGAACTCGGAGGTAAAAGTCGAATGGAAATCTGACAAAATAGAGCACAAAGATTCCAAGGAGCATAAGGAATCAAAGCAGAAATGGATTATTGATCGACTTAAGAGGTACAATAATTACACTCATTTAACAATGAGTATTCACCGTGTCTTGGAGGAAATCAAACATAACAAAGATGTGTGGGCCTGAGAAGTTTAGGAGCTACCCTATCGAGAATGATAAATCCAGATACTATGAATTTCATAGAGACCACGGTCACACAACATATCGTTCTATATCCCTTCAGAATGATATTGAAACCCTCATTCGAAGAGGGAAATTGAACCAATTTGTTGATCGGCAGAATAACAAAGGAGATCAGCGAAGGTCAAAGTCTCCTTACAAACCCAGAGATGAGAAAAATAGGACTCATGAAGATGATAAGGAGGATGATCCCTACCTATCCAAGAAGCCCGGGCAACCAGAACGTGAGCTATTCATGCTCAGTTTTGGTTATTTTGATTGTAAAATAAATTCAGGTGGAGACGCAGGAGGAGGTGACCACACTTCAGAACGAAAATCTTACCTCAATGAATCACAAGCTTGTTCCTATATACAGAGGATTAATCTAGCCGAAGAAGATCGACCGAGAAAGGTTAACAAAGATAAGATGGTGACTGGATTCTTTAAAAACGAACTCTCAGGGGTACTGTACCCCCATGATGATCCTCTCGTAATTAAAGTCAGAAAGCAAAATATCATTATTTTTAGAGTATTAGTTGATAATGGTAGCTCAATAGATATTATGTTATATCCTTGCTTTGAAAGTCTATACTTTAAGCTCGGCCAGTTGGAGCCCTACCATAGACCTTTAATAGGTTTTTCTGGTGAGAAAGTATTCCCTTTAGAAACAATTAAGGTGGAGGTGTTGATCGACACATGGCCAGCCAGTCGAACAGAGAAGATACGTTTCTTTGTAATTGACAAAAATATTCATTCAGCCTATAACATGATTATAGGAAGAGTAAATTGAAGAAGTTCGAAGCCGTGCCATCTACAGTCCATCAATGTTTAAAGTTCCCGATCAACTTTAGAGTAGGCATTGTAAAGGGCGACCAAAAAATAGCTCGGGAATGCTATTACTAATCTGCCGAACAGGAAGACTTGGAAGAAATAAAGAGTAAAACCACCACTTACCAATTAGGCAACTCTGAACCTAATGAAGAATCTGAGGTTGAAACCTTAGATCCAAGGGAGGAAATGGAATTAGTGAAGGGCCAAATTATTGAGGCAACATAAATCAATGTGTCAAACTATGAAAAGCCAAAATGTACCACTCAATTAGGAACAACACTGGATCATGTTCTTAAACAGGAACTAGTGAATTTCTTTAAATGGAGAAAGCATGTGTTCGCATGGAGTCACGAAGATATGCCAGGGATTAATCCTAACTTTCTTTTATATGAACTCGGTGTTAACAAAGATGCCAAGCTTATAAAGCAGAGGTGAAGATTGTTTAGCTTCAAGAAGAACCAAGCAATACAGGAGGAAGTTGAAAAGCTTCAAAAATATGCTTTTATTAATGAAGTGAAGTATTCAGATTAGTTGGCCAATGTAGTTATGGTCAAGAAGAAGAAGAAGAAGAAGAAGAAGAAGTGGAGAATGTGTGCAGACTTCACAGATTTGAACAAAGCATGCCCAAAGGATCGTTTTCCTTTGCCACGAATTGATCAGCTTGTGGATGTTACATCGAGACACGAACTACTCAGTTTCATGGACGCCTGTTTTGGTTATAACTAGATCAAAATGAAGCATGAAGATAGGGAGAGCACTTTTTTCACTACCCCCTAAGGAACTTATTGTTATAATGTTATGCCATTTGGTCTGAAAAATGCAGGTGCCACTTATTACAGATTGGTGAATAAAGTCTTTGAGGAGAAAATAGGCAAAAATATGGAAATTTATGTGGATGATATGCTGATAAAGAGCAAAAAAAAATGTCCAATCATATTGCCAACCTTATGCAAACCTTCGACCAACTGGAGAAGCACCAGATGAGATTGAACCCGACCAAATGCGTGTTGGAGTACAGGAAAGAATGTTCCTTGGGTATAGAGTAAATCAGAGGAAAATTGAGGCAAACCCAGAAAATATCAAGGTACTAATTGAAATGCAGTATCCCATATGCAAGAAGGAGGTACAAAGGTTAACTGGAAGAGTAGCAGCCCTAAATAAATTTGTGTCCCGAGCTACAGATAGATGCTTGTCATTATTCAAGTGCTCAGAAAGAGTTTTGAATGGAACGAGGAGTGTGAAAAAGCTTTTCAAGAGTTGAAAAATTACTTGGGGTCACCCCCACTGTTTTCCCAACCAATTTTGGGAGAAAGATTGTATTTATACTTAGCTATTTCTGAATCTGTAAGTTCTGCTTTGATCCGAGAAGAAAATGGAGTTCAGAAACTAGTCTACTACACCAGTAAAGCTTTTCGAGGAGAAAAAAAATTAGATACCCTTGCCAGGAGAAGTTGGCATTGACACTAATTGAGGCGTCCAGATGGATGAATCCCTATTTTCAAGCCCACACGATTGTGATGTACACTGTTATCCCTTTAAGGCAAGCCTTGCACAAATCGAAGAAGTCTGATAGATTAATGTACTGGGCAGTAGAATTAGGGGAGTATGATATTATTTATGAACCAATGTCTTCTTTCAAAAGCCAAGCTGTAACAGATTTTATTGCAAAATTCACTTATCCGGAGGTTCTCAAGCAACAAGATGAGCAGGTAGCACAAGAATTAGGAGAAGATGGTTCAAAAGAGGCTATTGGCGATCAAACCCCTGTGTAACCTTCATCAGAGGAAAAATCAGAACAAATTTCTGCCGACCAACGGGATTCCTCTTCTAGAGCACAGGAAATTACTAGAAAATATGAGGAAGCAAGGAGAAAAACCTTCCACCATGGAAGCTTGACAGACCAATCATTTGACAACAATCTCCAATATGGAACATGTACGTTGATGGGTCATCTTGCGCAACCAGCAGTGGAGTAGGTATAATACATAACATTTCGGATGGAATAGATATTAAATATGATTTGCAATTCCAATTTTAGGCCTCAAATAACGAATCAGAATATGACTCATTTTGGACTTAAGTTTAGCCCAATCGCTGAATGCCGAGCAATATGTAGGGCACAGTGATTCTCAGTTGGTGGTAAATTAAGTATTGAGCTTATAAGGAGCTAAAGGAGAATTGTTGACCAGGTATTTGGCCAAAGAGCGGGAAGTAATAACAACATTTCTAGTAGTTCAAATGAGCAGAATTCTAAGAATGGACAATGCCCAAGCAGATGCACTTGCTCGGCTGGCTTTAGCAACCAGAATCGAGCTTCGATGAACTATTCCTATCGAGCTTCTATAAAATAGGAGTATAGATGAAGACTTGATGATCAGTTTTATTGCAATAGACAAGGGACCATCTTGGATGGATCCCATCAAAGCTTATATTGAAGAAATAATGCTGCCAACAAACATGATTGAGGCTAAAAAGTTGAAATATAAAGATGCCAGATATGTGCCAGATAAAGGGGTGTTATACAAAAGAGAATTAACAGTTAACTTGCAACGATGTGTTCATCCATCAGAGGTTCCAAACCTGATCTAACAGGCACATGATGGATTTTGTAGAGCTCACGTAGTAAAAAGGACTTTACTGCAATGAATTAGTACACAGGGATATTATTGGCCAACTATGCGAGCATATTATTGAGCCTTTGCTAGAAGGTGTGATAAGTGCTAAAGGTATTCCAGCATTCGAAAGATTCCACAGGCTGCCCTAACCCCAATCGCTTCACTTTGGCCATTTGCAATATGGGGTATAGATTTGGTCAGGCCATTATCGACCGCTCGAGGA
This sequence comes from Sambucus nigra, assembly GCA_949130495.1. Taxonomy (NCBI): domain Eukaryota; kingdom Viridiplantae; phylum Streptophyta; class Magnoliopsida; order Dipsacales; family Adoxaceae; genus Sambucus; species Sambucus nigra. Next base: position 27,718,592 of record OX422219.1, on the reverse strand, counting down.
AGATTTAAGTACTTGGTTGTTGCTATAGATTACTTTACCAATTGGGTAGAAGCAAAACCCTTAATAGACATGTCGTACGAGAAGGTCTACCAATTCAATTGGAAGAATATCATTTGCATATATGGGTTGCCCTATGCCCTTATTACTAACCATGGCACACAATTTGACAATGAAGAATTTACTGCCTATTATGCTCAGTCCAATATCCAGAAGCTACACTCTACTCCAAGTCATCCTCAAAGCAATGGGAAAACTAAAGTTATAAATAGAACTCTGCTCAATGGGTTGAAAAGAAGACTTGATGATGCCAAGGGGAACTAGATCAATGAGTTACACTCTATTATGTGGTCATATCGAACAACTTCAAGAACTGCTACTGGAGAATCTCCCTATATTCTGGCATTTGGTATTTAAGTAGTAATACCTGTTGAATTAGATCCTTCATCCCATAGAGTATTGAATTTCAACTCTCATGTAAGTGATTTAATTAGAAGACTGGATTTGGACATGCTGAAAGAGGTACGTGAAGATGTTGCTTTGAGAAACGCAGCTTCACAGCAACAAACTGCCCATTTTTATAACAAAAGGATGAAGCCTACCAACTTAAAGGAAGAAAATTATGTGCTAAAAAAGGTTATCCAGAAGAACAACAAACTTAAGGCCAATTGGCATGGGCCATATCGAATTTCAGTTATTGTCCGACCTGGAATGTATAGAATTGAGACTTTAGAAGGAGAAGAATTCAAGAATCCATGGCATGTCGAGCATCTTAGAAAGTATCACCAAGTATGTAATCAATTGTACTCATTATTAATTTTCAGTGTCAATAAAATGATGATTCCTTCCATTTTTATTTAGATTTTTTAGGAGTACTAATGCTATGCACTACTATATACTTAATCGGTCAAAGTTGAAAGTTATTTAAGTTGTCAGAAAAACTTTAAATAGTTGTTCAAAACAGATTTATCGTTAGTCGGTGGGGCAAAAGTTGAAAGTTATTGAAGTTTCCAGAAAAACTTCAAACGGTTATTCGGAATAGATATATCGTTGGTCGGCGGAGAAAGAAGTTGCTCAGCATATATAAGAAGTTGCTCGACATAAGAAAAAATTGATAGGCATCAAACACAAACCCAAGTGAAACAGGATATTAAGTCCTCAAGAAGATTGGTCAATAAAGATAAGGATAAAACAAGATATTTATCCTACTGGGTAAAGTGAAGTAATAATGTTGTGAAGATTCCTAAAAATGAATGTAGACACATATTCCACATACGCATGGTCACACCATAGGTAACTAATGTAAAAAAACCCTAAAATTTAGGTGCATTAGTGGAAGGTATGGAGACACATGGGTAATTAGTGCTAAACTTGGATTTTAATCTAAGTGTGCTAATGGAACATATGTATTCATTAGTAATTGATGCTAAACTTATGCAAAAGCTTAAGTGTGTCAATAGAACTAATGAAAAAAAACATTCACATCACGAAGACAGTCACGTACAAAGATTAACAAGATAATTTGGGCAAATGTATTTTATTCATTATATGAAATTATTCTAAGGGGAATTTCCCTTCAGCCTTAGAAGCTGGTTCCATGCCTGCTTGAGGATCATCCATGGTATAAGGAGAATTGATAAAATTAAAGTCTTGGACCATTCTTCTACAGATGAGGAAGATGAATAATTTCTAGCTCATCATGAAGGTCATAATCCCCTAAATACTTTGAAATCAAGCATCGGGGAATCGTGTTGGTAAGAATCCAATCAACATCCAACTTAAAGGAAATATCCTCTCAGTTCAATAAACCAGTGTCATACCAGTTCCAAAGATTATTGTTTTGATCCACCTTCATAACTGTCAAGCAGTTGGTCCAACCCCACTTATAGCCTTCATTCTGAGCTTGCTTGAATCGCTCATCAAAATGCCCAACTGCCTCATTATATCCTTCCATCCAGATCTCCCTAGGTTGTTTATCATATTGGAAAGTTAGCCTTTCAACCTAGTGATGCAATTTTTTCAATACTCCGTCTTTGGCTTGTAAATTGGAAGACAGAGTATAAAGTTTTTCAGCTTGGGTTTGAAGTTTCAGGGACATGTCATCAACGGCCAAATTCTTTACTTTCAACTGAACAGCCTGGTTAGCAAGTGTTTGTTGGGTCCTGGCCTCATTTGTAATAGCTCAATATGGTTTCGTCCTTGCTCAGGAAGATGAAACAGTCTTAGTTTTCTTTAGTTCCTCCACTTCTTCCCTCTGGAATTTTCAATCTCTAGAAAAGAAACTCCCTCATCGATTGCAGCAGTAGTGGAAGATGAACTTTTCAATGCATTCAATTCATCCTTCAAGCTATTGTTCTCTTCCTCCCGCAGCTTGACAATTGCTCTAGCTTCCTCAACTTCACGATTACGTAATAATTCTTACCTCATGGAGTGAGAAACATGTTTCTTTAGTTTTTGCTCAAAGCCCTAGCCTTCACTTAGAGCTTTGTACTTTTGCTCATAGTCGACATGCAAAATAGCTTTGGCCTCTTTATGATCTTCTTGCAGCTCTTCAATCATCTCATAATAATCCACATTATTTGCCACTGCCTGATCAAGAAGACACTTCAAATAAAGATAAGCTTCTTTGGCTTGATCAGAAACATCTTTCCAATGAAACTTTGATAGTTCTTCCACGGTCAAAGTTATATGACCAGCCTTGAAGAGATCATAACATCTTTGAAGAAGGTCGGATTCAGTAGAGTAGAACTGATCCAGTTTATCCTTGAACTACAAAGAGCAAGAAGAATATACAATCAATAAACAGTCCACATAATGTAAAAAGTAAAAGGCAAATGTTAAGAAAAATTCCTTTTCATTAATGAAATGTCGATTACAAGTACATGTAATAAAAAGGAAAAGTACAGATAAAAAGTAAAGAAAAAAAGTTGCTCATCGTGTAAATCTACACCTTTTTTTATCAGCAACAGGATTAGAAATAGGAGCAGGCAAAATAGATTGGTCACCAACAAGAGGAATTGAAGAGTCAACTATAACAGTCTGGCGTTGATCAGTAGAGCTCATAGCAAGGGTAGATTTATCTGACCCTCCATCCTCCTAAACCTCATTATCCATGTTTGAAGGAGAACTAGGATCATGTTTGAGAAATAATTCAGACTCCTGAGGAGTCCCGACCTCTGCAAGGGCTGCTGACCAGCCATCCTTGAAGCATTTCCTCTTGGCAAATTCAATTTGTGCAGAAACAACTCCAATCGCTTTGTCCCAGCCCTTATTAAAAGAAGATTCCTTGGCCTTCAACCTCATGGATTTCTTAACACCCAACTTCTTTTATAGCTTGGCAACCTTCCCTTGAGCAGCTACGGTGTCATCCTTAGAAATCCTCATTTTGCTCTCTCACTTTTTTTGCTCATTAACTAGTGCTTGTTGGGAGTCAAGCACATACTTTTTCAACTCTTCAAAGGCCTCCTCAACTTCATTTCAAGAAAAACACAGAACCTCATCTCTAGCATGTTATTGAAGTCGACTAAGAACTACAAAAAGAAATTAGAACAAGTTAGTACAAGAAGTAGCAAGGAGATGAAAGAAAAAATAATAATATTTACCAGAGCAAGACTTTGAGTAGCCATTTCATAAATTTTTGATCGGGGCATTGTAAAACTGTAAGGACATAATTTTATAAATGTCCGGGGTAGATTGTAGGAAATTTCTATTTTCTCCTAGATCGCAGTTCATATGTCTGATTCCGCTACATTCGGCACGTCAACACGATCATCCTCGACGGCCTATATCCGAATTCAATGCATCCACTTTCTTCACGTGCATCATGCTACATGCAACGTGATGCTCAGCTCATTCCCACTACTCCACTACGCTTTATCAGTAATATGTTTTATTGGAGCTTTAAATATTTGCATAAATATTTGGGAAATGTTTTTGAAAATTATTTTTGGAATCTGAATTAATTTTTTATCAAAAGTAGAATTTTTCTAAGTGTAGAAGCGAATGGCCTCAATCTACGAGCTCGCTCAAATGACTTTGAAAGTCGTTCGCGCGAGATAGGCATGTCGTACGATATCATTTGAACGACTTTTGTCCTTCGTTCGAGCGACATGGCTATCTCGTTCGAACGAGCCGCCGCCTCGATTTTTGTATACATATCTGATCTCCTTCTACACGTTTTTTAAGTCTTTCTGCAATCTCAAAATTCTGCAAAAATAGCCCAGAATAAGACTTCACTTTTTAAGGTTTTCTAAACCTTTTTGATTCATAAAACCATTCCCATATATGTGTGTGAATCTTTAAACCTTCAAGAAGATCATTTACTCATCTAAGTAATTTGTGAGGAATCCGCTATCTTCTTCACTACTGCCCTACTGGAAAGGGATTGTTCTAGCCGCTGACAACAGAACCGACACTCAAGGGTATTTCTGTGTCATATATTTTCATTGTAATCCGTGTAAGCCGTACTCTTACAAAATTATTGTGAAAATAAAAGGTTTTGCCCCTTTGGGGGATTTTTCCTCATATATGTGTTCTTGCATGTTTCATCATCATATTTAATCACATATAGATGTATGTTTAGGACTTGAGTGGTAAAAAACTGTATTTAATTAAATAACTTCCTTATTTGAACACAAGCGCACTCTCCTTCAAAAATAGCACCCCTGTGGTCTGGTAGTGTACTAGCCTTTATCAATTATCTGGCCAATGGTTGCTGGTGAACTAGAATCAGGTAAATCAACCAACTCTTGTTGGTCGTCACTAACTGAAGATCCTTCAGCCAGCCTAAAAGGAAGCCCTCTCTTTAATCATTTGAGATGACCTTTATTAACTTTCTTAACTGGGGGCTTCTTCCTAGTATCCTCCTTACTCTTGGTCCCATCAGTAGTCTATTTAGAGGAGCCAGTGGAAGCAATATCACCCAAAATATTGTGTAACTTTCTCTTCACCATGATTACAGCAAGGGGAAGGTCTGAATCTATAGAGGAAGAGGGGGCAGTAGCAAGTTCACCACTACCAGATACAGTGGCAAATGATGTAAAAATAGGGTCTTGATCAAGATTAACCAAAGGAGAAGGAACAATAACAATTAGGTGAGCAACAAAGGAAGTAATGGTATTCCTATATTGCAGCAAGTATGAAGCCAACCTAGTGTGCTTCTCGCCAATTTTATGATGAATACCCCAGATAAACTTCAACTCCCTGAGGTTAATATCACTCTCCTTGGGACACTGCCTCTTTTGATCAACTACAATAAAAATAAACAAGGTAAAAGTTAGTATCGACAGTTAATAGAATGACCAAGAAAAGTTATATGAATGATTGCAACCTATCCCATGGCCATATTCTAGGCATCTGGGCCCTTAGTACTCAGTATTCCCCGTCATGGGAGCATATTGCCAATTTTTTACAATTACCCCATGATCAAAATAATCTCTATTAGAATTAGGAAGGTCAACAACTAAAGCTCTATTCACAACCCTAGTTTTCAAATAGTAAGTAGTATCACTTGTGACTCACTTATAACAAAACATGATTTCTGGAATCCCTATATGGGTCCCATGGAGCTGATTTAATTTATAAACCCCGTTAATTATTCCCCAAATGTTGGGGGGCACTCTACTAGGGACCACATCAAAACACTGGCAAAACTCGAGACAATATGAGTTTGGGGGGAAAGTGAACTTACACTCAGTAATAAAAATAAAAGGGAACCAATGGCCCTTAGACAAAGAAAAAAAGTCTGTAGGAAGACTGGGAAACTATAACTCAACCTACGAGGGGATGTTCCATTCATTCCTAAATTCCTCTAGAGAAGTTTAGAGAATAAACCATATTCAAAGATGAAGAAAAAGAAAAGAGAGAAGATTCTTACAAGAATTTAAGGATTCAGCAAGAACTGAAGAACAGGGAAACGATCGCACAGAGAGCTCAAAGAGATAATAGTAAGAAACTAAAAAAAAAGAGGTAAGAGACTATCGTGATTATACTCGCCTTTTTATATATAGCCTCGAAAACTGGTGAAGGTAATGATTAAAGGAAGCGTCGATTGAATCGTTGGCGTCTAAAACCAAAAACCACATATTTAACCAAAAACGATTCGCTAAAATGATGGATAAGTACAAAAATTCCACCCGTGTTATGTACCGCTAGATAAATTAGTAACTTTGAAAGTATGGGAAGTCAGCTATCGACCAAGAAAGAAAATTATTGCCCGAGCAACTTTAAAAGCTAAATGTTCGATGCTCTTGCTAAAAACCTCAAGCATGAAACATTGGGGGCTTCTATTGATACTAAAAATTATCCTATTACGTGGACCAATCGAAAATGGATATGTGCCATCCATTGTGGCATCAGTCCTAGTTAGCAAGGCTTCTTACCCAACTAAGTCCAAGAATGTCGACCAACATAAAAAAGAAGCCCAACCAACAGCAGGAAGACCGACCAACGTGGTCATCAAAGCGCCAATAGTTTTATACATTATGAACATTATACTGATGTAAACGCTTATTTTATAAAGGCATTATATCCTTTAATATTCTGACTCTTATACACCCTCAGAGGCTATAAATACATTGTAACCCTACATCCAAGGGGGACGATACATGAGATTAGAGACCACAAAACAAACATAAGGCAATGCACAATAGTGGATGTAGGATTTTCCCTTTAGCCGAATCACTTTAAAAATCTCTTGTGTCTATTTAATTTACATATTTATCCATGATCAAATAATTACATATAATCTAGTTTTTTGCATCAATAATGTGTTTCATGTGTTATCGTTAAAGGGGTACCTGAGGAGCGAAAGGGCCTTTTGGAATGTTCCGTTAGAGGATATGGATTTATAGGCAGATATCTCTTAGGAGGAGAGATCGATGGTGATACTTAATCGTAGTGGTCTAAGGTGGTACCTTTGGTTCGAGTCTAGTAGGGGCGCTACAATGTTGACAAGTAGACGTGGGAGTAGGAAGAGGATATGCAAAAGCAATATCGAGAGTTATTCACTACAAGTACAAACTAATTCCGGGGACGAAATTCCTTTGCAAGGGGGGAAGTATGTAACCCCCCGTGTTTTTGAGTATTTATTATTTAATTAATTCAAATAATTTAAAATTACAAGTATGTTGTAATTTAATTGAATTAATCATTATGTGTTGATTAAAATATTAATCGAGATAGATAATGGTTATTATTTATGAAATATAATTATTAAGTGAATAGTAAGTTATTATTTTAACGTCCTAGCGAGTGATAGTGACGTAGCAGTATTTTATCTCAACCGAGAGTCGGTATAGACTATTTGGGGACGAGATAGGACTTTGTTGTAAAGTGACTCATAGGGCGATTTTGAGGTCTCAGTTGATTCCGAGTGAGTAGAGATAGTAAGAATAGTGTACCCAAGGTAATAATTGGGTTCTAGGACCTTTTTAGACATAGCAGGGCCCACACGGGAGTGTTTGGGTAATTTGGGCTTGGCCCATAAGCCTAATTTCTGCATAAACAATATTAAATCTAAATTATAGAGTTAGTGGCAACCATAACTCAAATAGAAAACCCCAGATCTGTAGAGAAGAAAGGAAGTGGGGATCTTTGGGGATCCAATTTGAAGAGGGATTGAGGTGCTTGTGTCAAATTCAAAATCTTCATCAAAGGAATCAGACCCTACGAATCTAATAAGGTAAGTGATTAACTTGATTTTAATTTAAATTGCAGTATTTCAATTCATATCATATGGGTGTAAACCAAAATCCATTTTTAGGTGGGTTATCACATGAAAAGTGGGCTTTTATGAATTGGGCAACTTATGTAGACTAAAGGTTCAATTGGTATTGTAATATAATTCAGTGATGTTGAAGTTTGAATTATTTTAGAAACTCGGTATCCCATGTGAATTAATTATGATTATAGAGTCGTGATTTAGAAAACAATCATTTTAAATCGTTGAAAATCCAATTTGAGATTTAATAGTTTTTAATGAGAATCCATGATGTTTATAGATTGAATCCATGATTTGGACCTGTTTAGGAGAAAGGTTATGTGACAACCCGCTTAAAATAATAACGGGTGGTCAGCCCTATACTATAATTAATCAAGAATCTCAAGTGGATCATTCTCAGCATCAACTGACGATACTAATATAAACATAGCTAACTACCCAAAACTATAAAAAGCGGGTGCCGAAAATTTTTAAAACATACAAAGCAATAACCAACCAATAACATAATAACTAGTGAACCTGTTAACATATGCATGATGATAATAAATAGAAGTAATTCTAAATTACATCATAAGTTCACAAAATAAAATACCCGAATATGCTGTCGGGTCACAGACAATACAAAAAATCCTGAGGAGAGAAATATAAAAGTGCTATCTATAACACTTGGGTATAAACCCGATATAAAAACTCAATCCAAATCTAGATATACAAAAGATAGTAAACGGCTATATCAAAATCCCGTGACAGTCCTCTACTTCCACAGCTCCACGAATAACCTGGATAGAAAACATTGTTGGCGTCCTTGCGGAGAAACACCTAAAATAATATAATATATATAGCAGGAGAAAAATATAAACCACTCAGATCCCGAGGTGTGAAAACATTTTAGCAAGTGAATTAAAATGCATAATAATTATAAATGCACTGTGACATGATTAACGTGGAGTCGCACTCTCCTGGAAATCCAACTCACCCCTTAACTAAAGCGTCCACCTAAATGTATGCACATGGTCTCAAATAACTTCCCAACACTATCTAAGGGAAATACTATTTAACCTACGCCCAAAACCACACTCGCGTAACCCATCAACTAAAACATAAGCATAAACCTCCGATTCTACCATAACCCAAAAGTGCGTCTAAACTTATTCATCATATAAATATACATATACGAAACTCTTACTAGAATTTAGCGGATTCTAGTTATTAACTTACACAAGTTATTAGCATCTAAATGCTAAGGACTAAACTTCTCCCAACTCTTAATACTGCACTGCGTTTCGTGCGTAGGACGTCTCGCAAAGCGAAATCCAAATAAGGAAACCCCCGATACACTTCTCCTTGGCACTGTTGATTGTCGAGATTCATTATGCCCTTAATGCACGACGCATATAACATTAACTACTCAAATAAAATATTTCTCCAGTTTATTCTCATAAAACCTTGTTTCACTATAACTTATAAATCTGATTACTAAGGACCAAACTTATCCCCACTCCCAACATTGCACTGCGTTTCGTGTGTGGGATGTCTCGCAGGCGAAATCCAAATACGGAATCCCCCCCCCCCAATACACTACTCATTGACAATGTCGGTCGTTGAGGTCCATTATTCCCTCGGTACCCCACACATAACTTTGAATACATATGGGGAGCAATAATCTCTAATCACATAAATAAGACAATGCTCCGAACCATTTAGGGGTATATATATCATCAATCAAGTTATAAAGTACAATCATACAACCGTAACAATCAAGTACACATAACACGCTTAGCGTACGTATAAATATCCAAAATCCAATCACTTATGGATATAAAAAATACTTCACAATGCTATCATCTTCCAGGAATTACTCGTTTTATCTCGGGTTACCATATATCGGATTATTATCACACCGCCATGGTAATAAAAACAAATCACAACGTATAGTAAGCGGTCATAGTTTCGAAACGGAAAGTGAGAACGAATCATACCCAAGACTTCTCACCCAGAATAAAATCACACAATAAATAAAGGACGACTATGACCTGGGGACTATACGCACCTTGCTCCTCAAGCCAGGGGCTTCACCCACATCGCGTAACTTCCCATGATAGCACCGGAGGGTATGCTCACACAATAAGTATATATATATATCATTCACACTAGATATATATACAATCACATCATATAAATGCAAACCATTACACAAGGTATTTACATCACGCTATATAGGTATACATACTCTTATTAGCCCATATGTATGAAAGAAGTGAATTCATTTATAGTATATAACTCTCATTATACTAACTGTTGCGAACTCGCATGCCTTCCCATTATTTCACAATACGATCCCTCACTTAAAGCTCATCCATTACACCTATGAGTATGAAAAGTCTCCCAATTCAATCAGCCTTAAGGATACCATCTATATCCGAATACACATCGATCAACAATCATTATCCCCCAAATATAAATCTCGATGATAGGAGTATTTCCCCACTAAATCGATACGATAACTCAAACTCGTATTCTCTCGCAATAACCCAATACGACCCCAAGATTTCATCTTAGGTAAAACTCCCTAAAATCTCCAAAACACACTTCTCATAACATATATAAGGGTTTCAAATCAATAAACCCAAACAAAACGGAGCGGAACTCACTCTAGAAAAACCTCACAAAATAACCATGTTTCCGAATCGATTCGGTCCTAACAGCGAATCGATTCGGCGCAAAGGGACCTGTAAGTCTGCTATATACCGAATTGATTCGCAAAGGGCGTATCGATTCGGCCCAAAAGACCCATAGGTTCTGCAATATGCCAAATCGATTCGGTATGGGCGAATCGATTCGGTTTGTTCCGCAAGCTACGGAATGGGTTGTTTTCTCCAAAACCCAAAATTTTCGAAAATCATTTTGATCATATTCTCTCCATTATTCTTCAACCCAATATATATATATATATATATATATATATATATATATATATATCATCAAGTCTCATTGTATAACTCAACCCAACTATTTATACAGCCTTAAATCCATATACACCTCAAATGCAAGATTTACCTAAAATCTAGGTTTTTGACATTTTAAACCCAAAATTCATAATTTAAATCCACAAATCATGAAATAAAATATGCACAAGAATTATTTAGCAAGTTTAATCACTTGCCTCAAAGTTGTAGAGTCTGAATCTTCCTCGAAATCACGTAATAGTCGAAATCCCCAAGCTTTTTTCTTCTTTCTCTTCTTCATTTCCTCTTTTCTCTCTCTCTCTCTAGGGCTTTCTGCTTCTCTAAAAATGAGATTGTTATCTCCCATAGTATTTTTAAGCCTTAAATCCAAGATAACCAACATTAAATGATAATACACACTTTAAATGACTCGGTTACTCCAATTCGAGTCACACGAACTTAAAAATATTCTGGAGCCCAAATAAGACCCAAGCACAGTCGTTTTGACTATCTCGACCCCTCCGGGATCAATCGCACACTCAAAATCATCATTCGAAATACTTTTTAACATCCTCAAATTTTGACCTCAATTGTCAATTTAAAATTCCTCCAATATAAATAAATACTATTCTCCCAAAAATAATTAAATTACCAGCCCAAAAATCATGAGGTATTACAGGTTAAATGTTAGGAATGTTTGGGGTAATGCTATGGATAGAGAATAAGAACCTTGGATGAACAACAATGGCAAAATAGGGGCCACGGATAAGACCTGCTCGCGGCGAATCGATTCGGAATAAGGCCGAGTCGATTTGGCTGCCCAGAAAAAAGGGGGAATTTTTTTGTTTTTACCCTAAATGCGCAATTAATTATCGGGGGGACTTTTAGTTTGTTTTTAAAATATAAGGAGGGACGTTTTTAATTCCAGTAGGCTATAGTAAGGAAGTGGTTAGCTGATTTGGGAGAATTCTAAGGCTAGGACCTTTATGGATATATTATGAAACCGAGAGAATTTCAGATATCGGGACGGGATTTCGGGTAGAGTGAATAAACCTAAATTGTGAAACAGTATGATAAAGAGAAATTTGAACTGATTAATAAGTTAATGAGTAGATAACTTAATAACAAAGTAAGAATACTCGGATTAGAGTCGTGCGATAGAAAGAGGTGTAATAAGGCTAGTTAGGTGGGGTAGCGTAACTAGCGAGGTTAGAAGGAAAGTGTTAGGTGTGCACATTAGATAAGGGGTAAGTTATACCTCAAGAGAGTGCGGCACTAGCTTAAATATAAAAAGTGTGCATGCATATTTAATTAATTACAACTTAACTGCTTGCTAATTATTTTAAAAATATTTTACTTGGGCTTTGACCCGTGTCAAAATCTTTTCCAAAATATTTTAGCTGTCTAGCCACAAGGATGCCCAGCTTAAGGATCCTATCCAGGTATGCGCAGCTCGTCTGGAAGTTGCAGGACTTTGCTATAGACGCCTCATTCATTTATTCCTAGTGTAGGGACTTTATTTCAGTACTCATTTGGGTATGTCGCCCTTCAGACTATTTCAGTATTTCCAGTTTATGGGTTAGGCTTGTGTATCCAGTTCATTATTTCAGTTTATTGTTACATTTTATTGTTAAACTGATTGTTGATTTGGTCTTCTTTATTCATATTTATCTGTGTTGGAGTCAGTTATCAGTCGTGTGAATGGTCTGATTATTATTAATTTCCGCATGTTGTTAATTAATGTAAGATAAAATTTAGCACCGGTCTATTTAATTTCTAGGTGGTTTGCATTTTCAAAAATGTTTTCGATAGTGATGCTAAGAATGAGCCATACGAGATCGACGTTTTATTTTGATAAAGGGATAGCCACCCAGTATTTTAATAGACGGGGTGTCATATGTACCCTAAGTAGGATTAGATGAGCATACCAATGTACAATTTTATGATCAAATGGATGAATTAATTCAAGAAATACCTATAGGTGAGAAAATCTATATAAGGGGATTTTAATGGCTATGTAGGAGAAGACCATGAAGGATATGAGATAGTGCATAAAGTTAATGATTTTGGACATAGAAATGACGGAGAATAGTCTATCTTAGATTTTGCGGTGACTTATGATTTTGTTCTAAAAAGAGGTATGAATACTTAATAACTTATAAAAGCGGAATGAATAAGATCCAAATAGACTTTTTCATTACTAGGAAAGGAGACCGATTAACGTATAAAGACTGTATGGTAAACTCGGAACAGATCTTAACCTCACACCATAGGATAATGGTGTTGGCTATAAATATTAAAATTAAATAAAGAGTGCGAAAAGAGAAGATTAATCCACAAACTAGGTGATGAAACTTAAAAGGAGGGAAATTAGAATTATTTAAAGATAAGATATTAAATGAAGTGTCATGAAATACTGAAGATGAGACTAACATAATGTGGTATAAGATGGTCATATGCATTAGGAGAATATCAAAAGAAATTCTTGGAGATTCAGAAGGCGGGGAGACACAATCTAAAGAAACTTGGTGGTGAAATGAAGAAGTACAAAATATAGTAAAAATCAAAAGGGAATGATTTAAAACATGGCCAATAACTATAAATGAAGATAATTTTGAGAAATATAAATGGGATAAAAAGGAAGTTAAGAAAATGGGAAGAGATGATAAGTTATAGGTGTATGATGATCTTTATACAAAATTAGCAACACGTGAAGGGGAAAAAGTATTTATAAGCTTGCTAAACTTTGGGATAGAAAAGCAAAAGATTTATTAAGTATTATGTGTTTTAGTGGATGAGACTAATATGTGGATTATGCTAAATTGGAATTGTAAAGAGAAAACTAGAGGATTTAAAATAAGCAAAGCTAAAATAAAATACGTGGAGTGCAATTTTAGTAGTAATATGATGACAAATGAGGATGTGGTGAAATTGGAGGGTCAAGAGATACCTATAACTCATCATTTTTGTTATTTAGGTTCAATTATCCAAAAAGATGAAGATATTAGTAATGGTGCTACTCATAGGATTAAAGCAGGGTGGGTTAAGTGGAGAAGTGCTGCCGGCGTATTGTGTGATAGGCATATACCTTTAAATCTAGAAGGAAATTAGAAATGATTAAATTCATGAAACGTTAAAAGTAGTTCCTATAGAAGATAAATTAAGAGAAAATTGGCTTAAATGGTTTTGATATGTCAAGTGTAGACCAATGGATACCACCGTAGGGAAAGTGATTTAGCTAGTATTGATGATAACACGAGGGGTAGATGTAGGCCTAAATTGACTTGGTGGGATATTGTAAAAAAGAACATGATATCATGTAGTTTGTCCGGATATATTGCACTGAACAAAATAAAATGAAAAATAAGATTCATTTACCTACCTCAAATAATTGATAAAAGGCATTATTGAGTTGAGTTGAGTACTTATCAATAAAACATTGATTATTAGTAGTTATTATGAACCATAAGTAAATATTGTCGTATATAATTTAAACAAACAAAAATAATATTGTATTATATACTTCCATATAGTTAAAAAAATAATTGTATTAACAGTATATCTACCTCTAACTGTACATGCAGCCCATTTATAACGTCCACGCTCTACATCGCATACAAAATAAAGATCTACCTTTATCTGTCTACCACTTCAACGAATGGTCCTAGATTTCGTAAAGTGTTCCAACTATCGATTCCAAAAAAGTCCTCTCCATGAGAACAATGTAGCAAAAATAAACTAACATGTGGGTTCCACACGAAATATTAGTAATTGAATAGGGGAAACCATCTTATAAGCTTACACTGTAGAAAATTAGTTTGAAAAAATAATAATTAATAAATTTAGTAAAAAAAACTCAAATATCCTTGCATATTTATCATATATTGAGTGCCTATAACTAATTCAACTGTTTCAAAATTCGAATTAATTGATAAAATGTGCTATTAATACAAAAATAATAATCTCCTTGATGATTCCAATAAGAAATTTGACCAAAAAAAAGATTATACACTAGGGAAAATAATATAAAGATGTTTTCTTTTCTTGATAGCTCGTGGGACATGAAGGCATGTATCGACCCTCTAATCAGAGTAACCATGATACAACTAATGAATTTTGCAAAAATAAAATAAATAAAATAGGTGGTCTTGGATCCACCTCCCATGTGGGGTTGTGGTATGGGCAAATTGAAGGGTCCAAAATACTCTTGGGGATTAGTCAAGTGCTCAAAGAGGCCTAGATACCCTGCGATATTAACAGCAAACTATTTATACCATAATAGTACGAGACTACAATTGATGAGACAAATCTCACATGACATTGTAACTTGATGACCCTACTTCATACACATGTACAATAACATAGAATGTGATAAACTGAAATAATGAACTCAAAAATTCATCAGTTTCATATTAATAAATAAAAAGAAAGTCCAACCTTTTGGCATCTTTTGTTGCTCACTGAGTCTCTTGAAGGACCCACCTTTCAGCCTTTGAAGATTTCTCTTTCATGGCTTTGAACTTGCACACCGTTCATTTTGAGCATCGTCAAATCGTCTATCTTTTTCTGCAAATGGAGTTGATGATTCTTTTTTGTCAAAGAGGTGCATTTGCTCATAAAGATCATACGAGTAATCTAAAATGGCCATATAAATTTACTCATGAACATCGTGATAGGTATGCATTATGCATTAATATCACTCATGTGATACAACTAAGGGTGTAGAAAACAAAATAATAGGTCAGTCAAAATATTTGTAAGGAGAGCTTGATACTAAAAATTCTTATTGAAAACATTCAATTAACTACACATAATGGATAGTTTTTTGGTTACTAGTATTTTGAACCCTAGAAACAGAGAATTCTTTATATGCCCATTATATTTTTCAACTCACCAATTTGCAAAAATTACTAGTTAACAAAAATAAAAGGACGGTCAACATTCTAGACCATCAAATTCATTACTACTTACACATTTAATTTTTATTTTCAAGTCTTGAATTAGAAGAGAGCACAATTATCAAAAACTAATTTGCCATAACATAAATAGATTTTAGCTTAGTAACTTCTCCAATGTGTGAAAGTATACAAATAAAAATACCTCAAAGTTGAAGTAGTTCATGGTTGAACATGATACAAATTAAAAATAGCATTCAACACATCAATTAAAACCTTTTCGTGTCATTTATCATCAAATTCAATTTGTCTCTACAGATCATACTGATGTGAATCTAAGAGTTCGGGGATTAGCTATAGTATAATTAAAATTTCAATATATTCAAGTAAGATCCTGTAGTGCTTTTAGCTTTATTAGTGTAACCCAGTGTGCTAGTGCCAAAACCTTATGTCGATATAATGATTGAGATGACCTTGTAATTTACCATTTGTATTTTTTTGTAGTTGTTGAGACTTTATAGGAATGTTGTCATATTTTAATGCTTGAATATTGTAGACCATGTTGTGTCGTAGCGACCATCCTTTAGTGACACCCATGACATCACAAGGATGTTAAAATACGGTTAGGGAAGCTACCTGTATAAACCTTCCTCATTCCCCTACATATATATGGTATACGCCCTATCAGTGTAATCATTCAATACACTTTATTTTTTAGATTTGACTTATTTGTCTGTTCATTTTTTATACCAATAAAAATGTACACGTCAAATTGATATAGAGCAGGGTTGCTCAAGTGGTTATTGTAAGCATGAAAATGGTACTGTGGAAACACTTCGAAGGTTCCAAAGTATAACACCCAAGCAACCCAAATGGAGAAAATGGTTTCCTTTCTTGAGAGTATCATACTGAGATCTGAAACCTCAACACTACCTACCCTCATATCCCCTCCATTTATCCACCCCTCACCGAAAAACTCGAAAACCATCTTCCACTCCTAAAGACACCCCAAGTCAGAACCACCTCCCAGCAGTCATATCCGTCATACGACCACAAGGATCTATTGCTCATCACCATGCCTCTCTTCGTTAATAACACGCCTTCTCTTTTAGAGATTTTACGACCAACTACCAGCTTTAGCCGTCGGGGGTGCCTATAAGGGTAAACCCCCCTAATAGGTACCACAACACCAGACGAATAGGATTCCCGCCCCATTTGAACTACCCTTTATGTCAAAACTTGCAGTCAACAGCCACCATCACCTCCAAGGTGGACGTGATCCCCAATATTGAGCGCAAACCAAAACCATTGCGCTCAAAAATGGTTCTAACGCTCTCCACCTTAAGTTGGGAAATTATTTTTTGGTGACTTTAAGGGAACCCATATGCTAACAAGGCAATCCTCTTAAATACGAGGTTTTCGGACGAGAGGCACTCCGATTTTGAATGTCGTTGACAACTCAATGTGGGTGATTGTTTCTCTTGTTCGAGTCCTCCATGGTGTTGCAACCCTAAGATGACCCCTTTTGTCCCATTTAATCAATATTGTGGTTTTATTTCTTTGAGAGGAGTCATCCTATGAATAAATGATTGTCGAAAGAAAAAAATCCACCACTGAAAGATGAGAAGGCGGTTAAGCTATTGGTTCAAATTGGACAGCCCCAAGGCAACAAACCATGTGCATTTGGGCAGTAAGAGTCATCCAAGATGGCAATGGTATTAAATAAGAGGAAGATACCCTAATGGGAACTTGGGACACGCTTTGGCTCCTTACAAAGAACACTAAAGGTGGCATTCAATTCGTTGTCTCTATATCGATGGCAACGTGGACCCAGACACGTTTATTGAAATAAAAAAGTGTTTTCGAGTAAAAGGGTTTGAAGCTATTGGCAAAAAAATTACAATAATTAGCCAAAGTGTGGTGAAACTTTGTAGTACAAGATCGTGTCGAGTCATGGCACAAAATGCACAAATACTTGCACAATGCATTTCTGCCTTCCACCTCTTATGATCATGATTTGTTAGCTTGTGTTTGAAGCTTGGGTTACAACCTTGCATTAGGTACGAGTTGAGACTTTGGGATATTTTTAACCTACAATAAGCTATTTAGTATATGACACACGCTGGGAAGTATTTTCGTGAAGAAAAAATTCTCACCCGAGCCCAAGTGATTGTTGGCACATTTAAAGCCCCTAACCCACAATAACCAACCATCACAATAATTTATTTCGAGTGTGATAAAATGAGCATGGTGACACTGTATGCCCAAAGAAGAAAAATAAGGCCACACTTATGATGCCAACATATGGAGCATGATGAGACTGAGGACCCACCATCAAGTATTAGACACTCATCAGTCACATGTGATAAGTACAATGATATAATTTGAAAACTAAGGAACATTTCATCAATTACCATTTGTATTTTCCCTTTTTATTTTAATAATAGTTATGGGGATTGTTGGAATATTATAGTGCTCTTATATATAAGAATATTCTTGACCACGTGGTGTTATGGGGGGACCGACCATCCTTTAATGATGTCATTGATGGCACCATAGATGCTAGAATGTTTTAAATGTGTTTAGGATAGCTATCTTTGAAACCTTCCCCTATATATACATATTACACTCCGTCAGGTAATTATTCAACACATTTTGTTTAAGAGAATTGGCTTATTTGTCTATGTTACCATTGAATGTGTATATGTCAATTACATAAGATGTTTTTCCTCTTAGGGTTTACACGTTGGTGTTTTTTGTTTTTTGGTAAGTGCGGGTGTATTAAAATATTGTATTCGTGAGAATGCAGCACATAAAAACACCCAAATTAAAAAGACTAAGAGACCATTCAAAAAGTCATGACCTCATAATTTGCAACGCTGGATTCTCGGGTTGATGAACAAGTTGAGAAGTTGCCAAAGTAGGGGCATATCAGTGGCAAATAAGAGTGTGTTTCCTCCACTGTATTGGAGAGAAATGCCACTAAAGGGTAAAACCACCTCATATGTGACACTCAGCCCTCTGATGATTGGGACGAGGACCACTAAAGGTGGTCAAAAATAAGACTTGATGTATTACAATTGCATAAGTGGCTTCGAACGTGACAAACAAAATCGAGGATAATTATGGTGGATGGTGAACCCAAGGTGGGAGATATTGGGTTGATGTATGGTCACTATCAGGCCAATTATTAAGCAATGCTAATTTGATGTCACCTTTATTGCTTAGACACTACGAATGCCAATCTATATACCTATTTAGAGGTAACTTATGAAAGAGATCGACTCACAAAACTACCAACTACCATGATAGCTCCACAAAGGATTAATTGACGGATTACCACCAAAAAATATTAGGTGACCTATTATTAATTTTCACTTGATAATATCACCCCTATAAATGCTCACTACCCAACCATGATCGTGGTTGTAGAGTACGAAATATGAGTCAACAACTAAATTCAGGCCCCCTCGAGCTGATTGATATGCTAACTAGTTTTCTAGATTAAGGTTTCCTAATTTAATATAAAGATGAACAACAATAAGATTAAAACCCTGATGTTTATGTCGTGATGAGGACTCCATATGTGTTAGTGAGCACTAAGTTATGCTTTATTTTTATTGAGCCGAGTTAGATGATTAATGAATATCCAAACCCACAGGCTCCGTGTAATGGTAAGGGGCAGAAACGTCTTGGTGGTAATAAGGGCCAAAACCATGTGCTTTGGAGCGGTTGAGATTGATGATAAATTTTAAGAGTAAAAATATACAACTGGAAGTATAGTGCCTGAAGGGGGGAATATGTCCCTTATGTTTCACAATTTAGAGAAGGCAGTCGAATGGAGCAATATAACCCTTATGTTGAATATCTTAAAGAAGGAGACACAGGAGGATATTGGGGTCATCATCCCTTTGTTTGATGGTCGCATGAATTCGGATGCCTGTATAAATTGGTTGAATTCAAAAGAGAAGTTCTTTTATTAGAAAAAATCTATAATGTAAATTGCATGGTGTTGGTGACTACTATGGTAGATGGGTACACAAAAGTTTGGTGGAATGACAGTTAGTATAGGAAAGACAATTATCAAGGCACCCCGTTATTTACAGTTGGTCGTAGATGAAGGAACAACTGAGTCTTTTTTCATTTCCAATTCTTATGAGAGGAGATTTATTTTCCTGAGTCCAAATTCGAACTCTTTTGTACATTGGCTCAATTATTTCTTTTCATTTATTGGGATTGTAGTGGGAGGCAGTGAATTTGAGAGTTCATGGATTATTTCTAATATTTTTTAAGTTAGGTTCTCTTTGCTTGCCATTTTTTAATTTTAGAAGAGCCTTCTGGTAGTGTTAGCTTCATTCGTGTTTCACTAATGTAGTAGGAAAAAACCCTAGGCCTATATAAAGATTATGATGTCCTTATTCGTTAAATATTTTTTAATGAAAGATTTTCATTCTAAAGTTTGTGCGTTCAGTAATTATTTTCCATTGCTCTTGATTACATCACATACATTCTTTAATCTCCCCGTAAGCTATATGACTAGACTTTAGCACATCTGGATTGAGATCTCAAGTAATAATTTTGATCATTACAGAACCCTTCCTAAGCAAAAAACTTTCAACTAAGCTTTCCCACCTCTAATAATTACTCTTTGATCGCCAACAATATCTTTGCAAGAAAGCACCTTTTGGAGAAGACAAAACACAAGAAGATCTTTGTAACTCACCTATCTTACTCATCCACTTTCTAATTGCCCTAAATTATGTAAGACCATGAGAATTAGGGAAACGAGGAGATAGAAACATAGTGATGAAATTATAAGAATTACTCAAAAAATACCAAGAATAATGTAGTATCAAGTCTAATTAAAAAAATGGAAGACAGTAGCTAAAATGATAGTGGCTGTAGAATCAACATCAAAGCAAACTCAAGAAGGTGAATGAAAAAAAAGGGAATAATTGTAGAGAAAATCGGGCTGAGAATGGATTTCAGAAATTTCAATGAAAGAAAGAGATATGACGGTGGGAAAAATATTTTACCTTTATAACATTGTCATAAGGGTTAATAGAGGAAAGAAAGCCTACATAGGAAGAGTAAATCTTTCAAAGCAATGGCATGGTCGATCCGAGGGTAAGTGAGAGAGGAGGCCACCTTGGGCTCCCAAACACTGTTACATTTTTAAGGGCCACAAATTTTAGTGTGTTAGTTTATAATAATAGTTAATAGGCTTAGCATGGTTCAAAGTCGCGATATCTTCCAATCACTCGGTCGCTATTTTTTAATTAATTTTCAATTTCTGGCGATACTTAGCATTACGCAATAGAGAGCCCAGTTTTTAAGAAAATTTACTAAAGAATAATATAACAATATGGTTCAATTGGACAAGCACAAGCTCACCACTTAAGATATATAGTATTGTGTAATTGATTATAATGGCATCCAACGCAAGTCAATTGTAATATTTTAATAATAAATAACCAGTACAATCTTGTACAAATATAAGGTTAATCAGGGCAGACCTATATGGTTCCCCCATTGAGATTTATGGAGTATTTCAGACATAAGGTAGGGGGAGATATAGGACCTGTTTGGTTATCTATTCAGAAAACTCGATTTAAATGCTATTTTTAAATACAGTTTTAAAATTCAATTTTCTGTATTTATAATTATTAGTGTGCGTTTGGTAAACATGTTTTTAAATACAGTTTTTTAAAAATTTGACAAATTGGCAAACATGTATATTTATATCATACATTTGTGTGTGTGTGTGCAGCGACGGACATAGTGTACAACTGGGGGGTGCACGTGCACCTCTCAACATTTTATAAAAAAAAAGTTAAAATAACTAAACTACACAAATGCAGCACAGCACAAACCCAAAAAAACACCTAGCTGCCTCTATTTCTAACAGCTCTCCCCTTGTCCTGTCCAAACCCAAAAAAACCTAGTGGCCTCACCCTCTAACAGCTCTCCCCTGCTCCGGTCGGCAGCCCCTCCTACCGGCCTCCTCCTCTGTTCCGATCGGCGATCGTTGCTCACTTGTGATGAAGGTATTCTTGAAAGTTGAAACTCAATATTTTTAGTTGCTAAGTTGTGTGATTTCATTTATACTTGTTGCTTGTTGATTTATTTGTAAGTATTTGTTTGTGGTTGTGAATCATAAATTGGTTCTTTATTAATAAAGGTTAATGAATATGATTGTGCTTGAAGATGAAGATGAACTTTATTGATTCTTTTTTAAAATGGGTTCTAAACATATGATTTTAGGATGGGTTTGAATTTTTTTTTTTGAAAATGGGTTTCAATTTTTTTTTAAGATGGGAACCAATTATTTTTTTGAAGATGATTTCAATTAGATTTTTTTTGAAAATGGGTTTCAATTTTTTTTAAGATGGGTTTCAATTTTTTTTTAAGATGGGAACCAATTATTGTTTTGAAGATGATTTCAATTAGATTTTTACATTTCTAAGAAATTATTCATTGCTAGTCTAATTTCCTAATAATATTTTTTTTATTGATTGCTAGTCTCTTGATAAATATTTCTCCAAAAGAGCACGTGAAGAAGACTCTCCAATCGACAATGTCACGCCACTTTCAATTCCAACCAAAGTTGTCGAAAATGAACTTTCTAGAGTATATCGAACTCGCATCGAAGTTGACTTGACAAATCTTCCTTCGGATCCAAGCTTACGATCACGCTTTTCAGATTATGATGAGAACGATCAAGACAAAGTTCGACTAGCATACGTACAAATGGGTTCTTGCCAACCCTCTATGCCTCTTTATCCTAAAAAATTAATGGGAGGAAAGGATAGGCATTTCGTTTCAAGTTGGTTCACCCAATTTGGTAGTTGGATGGAATATAGCGTCTCAAAGGATGCGGCATTTTGTTGGCCTTGTTATTTATTTTGTCCGGAATTCTCAGACAAAAATAAAAGTGATGCTTTTGTTAGAGGTGGTTTTGACAATTGAAAGCAAAAAGATCGACTACAAAAGCATGCTAACAGTGAGGATCATAATGCGGCCTACATGAAGACTCAAAATTTGTTGAACCATAATCAACATATTGCGGCGCTATTTGATAAGCAATCGAAGGAGTGGGAAGATGATTATCGTCTACATCCCTGATTCGGTTTCTTTTGCCACAAGCCTCATCTTTTTCGTTCTCATGATGAATCGGAGGACTCTATGAACAAAGATAACTTTCTTGAACTTTTAGAATGGATTGACAAAAGAGATGCATCAGTTACCAAAATTATTCTTAAAAATGCTCCGGGCAATCATAAATTGACATGTCCGAACATTCAAAAAGATATTGTTAATGCAATTGCAAGTGAGATTACTAATACAATATTAAAAGATCTTGGTGGAGATCCATTTGCGATATTGATTGACGAAGCACGTGATGTATCAATCAAAGAACAAATGTCTATTGTGGTTCGATATGTGAATAAGTGGGGTTTTGTAATGGAAAGATTCTTGAGGATTGTACATGTTACTGACACTACCGCTAAATCATTAAAAGATTCACTTGATCAATTTTTCAATAAACATAATTTGAGTGTAAAAAATTTGCAGGGTCAAGGTTACGATGGGGCAAGTAACATGCAAGGAGAGTACAATGGGCTCAAATCACTTATTTTGAAGGAGAACAAGTTAGCATTCTATGTACATTGTTTTGCACATCAACTTCAATTGGCACTTGTAAAAGTTGCAAAAGATCTTAAAAATATTGATGAGTTCTTCTTCTTAGTTAATAATGTAGTGAACATTATTGGCGCATCTTGTAAGCGTCGAGACATTCTACGAGAGAAAGAGGTGGAGAGGATTAAAAATCAATTGATTAGTGGTGAAATATCAAGTGGTCGGGAATTAAATCAAGAAACTAGTGTGAAGCGTGTCGGTGATACACGTTGGGGTTCACATTATGGAACCTTGATTAATTTGATTATAATGTAAGGATCCGTGCTTGGTGTTCTTAATGATTAGGGGGGAAATTCCACGGATAAAAAAGGTGAGGTGATAAATTTGATGAAATCTATGCAATCATTTGATTTTTTATTCACCTTACATTTAATGAAGAACGTACTTGCAATCAGTAATGAGCTTTCTAAAGCTCTTCAACGAAAAGATCAACACATTGTAAATGCAATGACTTTAGTGAAATTGTTAAAGAACGTCATCTTTTTTTG
This sequence comes from Sambucus nigra, assembly GCA_949130495.1. NCBI lineage: Eukaryota > Viridiplantae > Streptophyta > Magnoliopsida > Dipsacales > Adoxaceae > Sambucus > Sambucus nigra. Next base: position 27,694,846 of record OX422219.1, on the reverse strand, counting down.
TGAAACATGATATTGAGATTCCTAACATGGAAAGTATTTTTTGTCTTTTGGGAAGATCAAGGAGAGGATCGACAACCACAAATTTACATCACTATAAAGTTGACTTGTTCTACCTTTGCGTGGATAAACAACTTGTTGAACTTAACAACCGTTTCGATGAGGTGAATTCTGAATTACTTATATGCATAATCATTTGATCCAACTCATTCATTTAATGCTTTTGATATAAACAAGTTAGTTCTTTTATGTGAATTTTATGTTGATGATTTCACCGAGCAAGAGCGTATTGTACTTCGGGATAAGCTTGAGTTATATGAATTTGATATCAAATTCGATAGTGACTTTGTTGATGTGGATGGAAGGAGTGGGTTGGCTAGAAAAATGGTAGAGAAGGGGAAACACGATGTGTATGGATTAGTTTATAGGCTCATAAAGTTGTCATTAATTCTTCCGATTTCCACAACTATAGTTGAGAGGTCATTTTCTGCTATGCACATCGTGAAAACAGATCTTCGAAATCATATGGGGGATGGTTGGCTGAGTGACTCTTGCGTGACGTATATCGAAAAAGATGTCTTTGATTGCATTTTCAATGATGCAATTGTGGATCGATTCCAAAAGATGAAAAATCATAGAGGAATATTGTAATTTGCTCGTTTGGATGCTCTTTTTATTTTAATTAGTGTTTGTAATGACGAATTCATATTTTGGAAGCTCTTTTTAGCGATGAAGTATTATGGTTTAGTTTGTTCAATTTTATTACTATTGATGTGTGAATATTTATTTTTATTTAGTTATATGAATAGCCCTAAAAAAAACGTACTTAATTTTGTGTACATGTACATATATATATTTTATTTATAAGAATTACACACATATTAATGTATCATGTATGTATATTATATATTAAGGTATAACTGCAATTAAATATTAAGAATTAATAATTCTGAGTTGAAAAATAAAAAACAGAAATTATAAAACACCCTAAAACTGTTTTCTGAAAAAACTTGATTATAACACAGAAATATTATAATTCTGTATTTAAAAACAGGTTGCCAAACGAATTTTTTTATTAGAATTGTATTTAAACACAGAAAATAGAATTATAGTTGTGAATAGCACTGGCAAACAAGCGGGTTGGACCTATTATGGGCGAGCCTAATATGGGCTGGGGCCAAATCTATTATGCGTCGGGTTTGGGCTGGGCTGGCCTGTTTTTTTTTTGAACAATTTTTTTGAAAAAGAAAAAACATCATTTTTTTTAATGAAAAAACAGTTTTTTTAAATAACAAATCTGTTAAAATTTTAGTTTTCATGTACTCATTTTGTTTAAACTTGTTGTTTTCCAAAATACTTAAGCAATTTTTACTTTCAGTTATTTTCCAATAGATTAAAATTAAAACTGAAATTTTCAATCTAATTTAAAATGTTACATTAAATTCACTTAAAATGTCTCAACTAATTCCAATAAACAAAACCATTTAACTAAAATACTAAATAAAAAATGTCTAATTTAAGTCCACCATATAAAGCATAAAAAATATAACAAGCAAATAAAAAAAGTATAATTTAAGTCCAATACAAACAAATAAAAGTGTTCTTAATATAAGTCCACGTATTAACTCTACACTATTACAATTTCACACAATGGACTGAAAACCAAAGCAATGCACATCAATCCCTGCAAAAAAAAATGTATGTGGTAAAATTAAAAAGAAATAGCTAATAACGCAATAATACATTGAGAAATTTAATTAATTACCTCAACATCATCAATTCAACTTAGTTAAGATGTGAACTCAACTCTTTCACATTACTCTCTGCAAAATTAATAAATAAATAAATGAGTTACCAAAATCCTCAATTTAATAAAATTAATAAATAAATAGACGAGTTATCTCTCCAACGCCCTTGATCTTGAGCAACTCGTTCAACAAGAGAAGAAAAATCCTCAACTAGATCATCATTTGAATTTTCTAGAGCTGAATTCATGCATTTAATATAAACAAAATGATTTAATATATATTAAAAGATATATATAATTAAAAAAATATCATAAATTACCTGGCACACCATACAACCAGTCTCTAGTGCAAACCAATGCTTTAGCATTACTGGGCAAAATTGAACTATGATACTTACTAATTATACGCCCACCAATGCTAAAAGCAGATTCAGAAGTGACACTCGTAATAGGAATGGTTAATACATCACGTGCCATTTGAGAAAGATTCGGGAAACGAATTGTATTATCTTTCCAATAACTAAAAACGTCTAACTGAGCGTGCTGCTTTCGATCAAGTCTGGTCTCGTCGAGGTAAGTGTCTAACTGAGATTTAACTCTGCTTTGACCATAATGTAGGCTTTCAAAGGCATCAAACTCCTAAATGAAATCAACATTTAATAAATTTGAATGATAATTATATCTTTAAAAAATTAAGAGTAAGTGAATAAACTTACATCCATTTCATCAATTATATCATCGCTCACACGACTGGAGCTTGAAATTGATGTATGATCATGTGTTGAAGCAGGAGGGGATATATTTACGTACTCTTGAAAGAGCATATAAAACTTCTCCCGAACAATTTGATTTTTCTCCAAAATAGTCACGGGACACAATTTGTTAAAACAAAATTCAACACATTGTAGCTTGTATCGAGGATCTAAAATAACAGCAAATGATAAAACCATGGCATAAGTTTCCCAATATTTGTCATATTTGAGTTTCATTTGATGAGCCATAACACTTATAATTTCATCTGAATTTTCCATCTCTTCAGCCAACAGTAATTGTATCCTCCAAACAGCGGAAAAATACAAATTCACGGTTGGATATTTAGTTCCAAAGAAATATGTTGTGATCCCATAGAAAGGTTTCAATAACCTACTCATTCGATCAATCTTCGTCCATTCTTCATTGGTTGGGCATGTCTTGAATTGGGGATCAATTGATTGAAGGCGATCAAATGCACGACGATACACAAGTGCGCTCTCAAGCATTAGATACGTGGAGTTCCATCTAATTTGCATATCTTGTCGAACCTTCTTTCGGCAGTCCAATGAAAGACTATATATACACTCAAAAAATTTTATTTTTCTGCCTTCAGTTCCCCTGACATATTTCACGGATTCTCGAACCTTGTGTACCGATTCAGTGATAACTTTCAAGCCAGCTTGCACTATTAGATTCAAAATGTGTGCACCACATCGGATTTGAAAAAACTCTTCGTCACATATTGACGAGTTGGTTAAACGTTGATGACATTTTAAAGTTTCTACTAACCCGTCATTATATTTAGCATTATCCAACGTAATAGAAAATATTTTCTTATCAATGCCCTAGTATTTCAACAAATGGATGATTTGTTGTGCCAATATTGGTCCATTATGTGGAGGGGGGACATGGAGAAAATTCAATATCCATTTTTGCAAAACCCAATTATCATTAACGTAATGAGCTGTGAGGGACAAATATCCATCTATGGCAATAGATGTCCACATATCAGACGTTAGACATACTCGACTAGGAATTGAGTTTAGACAATACCTAATCATTTCCTTCCCTACATCATGCAATTTTAACGTGTCGGACTTGGTTGTATTTCTTGAAATGTTAATTACTTCAGGTTGTAAATAGCTAATCAAGTCACGAATTCCTTCATATTCCACAAAGCTATATGGTAAATTATGTTTCACTAGTGTTGTAGCCAATTTCTCACGAAACATATCCTGATTAAATTCACGTGTAAGCTCTTTTCCACATTTTAAATAGTGGCGTAACATGCTACTTGTGCCAGATTTGTTTTTTACAACATAAACAACATCACACCTCCTACATTTTGCCTTTTGTATCCCATCTTCCCCGATTGGCAATAGTTCAAAATCCTCCCACACTACAGAAGTGGTTCTCTTAGAATGTTTGTTACTAGCGGAAGAATTTTGCTCACTATTTTTCGACATCAATTTTGTTTGAAGAATAACCTAAATTATAGTTAATTAGTTAAAAAATTATCATTTAATTAGTTAAATAAAATAAACAACTAAGTCATCATTTAATTAATTAAAAAATAAATAAATAAGTCATCATTTAAATGAATTAGAAAATGAACAAATAAGTTATCATTTAATTAGATAAAAAATGAACATTTAATAATTTAAAAAATTAAAAAATTAAGTCCATTTTAATTAGTTAAAGAAAATTCAAAAAAAAAATTGTCCAAAAATGAAAAAAAAATATTCGAACATCCAGTTATGTTCATTATTATATCTTATTTACATCATTTAGAGATCAAGGGTAAATTTTATCATGAGTCCATCATTTACAGAAAATGAACAAATCATATACAGAAAATGAAAAAAAAATTGAAAACATATAGATTCGGCGTGAGATCCGACAAGAAATCCGGAGTCAACCTTGACGGACTGAAATGGACGGCGCCAATCTGCGATGAACTGAAATGGATGGTGTCACACAGCGTCACCTTAGCTCCGTCAAGTGGTAAATGAGCTCCGTCACACAACTCACACGGCGTCACACGGCGTCACACATCGTCGGGTTTATTGAGCTCCGATGTGAATTTCGAGTTGCGCTATAAGTATAAGTCTAGCAACGTCACACACCTTAGCTCCGTCAATAGGAATTTTGAACAAAAAATGGCTCTGTCCGATGAACATTTAGAGGTTTTTAGGTTATGTCAATGACGGCTGCTAACTTTTTAGGTTGTGTATACGAGGTTTTTAGGTTATGTCATATAGGAAAACCATTTTGCTGCTTGACCGTGTTTTTCTATTGGGTTGTAAGTTGGATTTCTATTTGGTCCATTACTTCTAAAATATGGGCCCCATATTAATTTATATTTCTAAAATATGGGCTCCATATTTTAGTGTTTGGACTTATATGGATATTTTAGTTAAATGGGTCCAATATTGTCACTGCTATTTGCGAACCAAACATACCTACGATCGTAAATGTATGTTTTGAAAATAAAAGGTCATTAAAGTGACTTTTTAAACACCGGTTGAAAAAAAAAGCTCACACATATACTCATTAATGCCTCCAGTTTTTTGAAAAAACCCCTAACTTTCCTAATTTCCAATCTCATCGCTGTCAATATCTTCCAAAACAAGTTTGTAAAAGGAACCTTAGAATTGCAGAGAGATCACCATGGGAGGAAGAGAGATTTAGTTTGATTTGTGCAAGAAATCAGTTGAGAATCATAGTGGTTTTGGTGAGTTAACTATTGTGAGCATTTCATTTCCATTGTACTCATGATCCATGTTTGTTATATTTTTATTTTGTTTAGGTGCTTTGAGTATGGTGTTTTTGGTGAGAGGAACCAATCATAAAGAAACGTTACTGGCTTGGCTTGTAAAGTCACATGAAACATAATCAACTCCAGGTCAAGAAAGATATAGAGAGATATATCAATTTCTAATAATGCACTAATTTTTCGAACCCTCATGTCAGAGACTTGTAAAAGGTGCGATTCTTACCATAATATCTATCAATTTGATTATTTGTTTTCCTTCAACACGTTGATTCTTGCCCCAACTCGCTTCAACCCTCATTGTGACTCCTCCGTCTCACTTTTTTCTCACCCGAATCAAAATCGTTCAATAATTGACTCATGTCTCAAAATTGGTTCTACCAGGGCCTATATTGAGTTGACACGGCTGCAACTTTGGTGTTGTTTATTTTTTACTCTTAAATGATTAAGAGATTAACGACTATTTTTACCTCTGAATGATTATGAGGTAAATAAACCTCTGAATCCGAAGTTCTATTAAGACGTCAAAACAAACATATTTTTCAGATACAGATTAGATTCAGATGAAAAAACAAATGCAACCTATGTACCATGAAGCCTAGAGGCCCAAGTTAGACCCAATACCCTTTTTGGATAACACTTAAACTCACATTAATGCAAGTGCTCGGTTAGGCTGACCCAATCCTTAGTTAATAATAAATAATATTTTTCATACAGTTGATTTTTAATATATAAGGGGTCCCTTTCAAGGGTCTGCCTTGGTCCCTACGACCTCGGGCTCCATGCGATGAGAAAAATGGAGTAAGAAAAAATGGTGGTAAGACAATTCGAGGATACCAACAATGCATTGAAATGGGATCCCAGTTGTGCAATGGTGAAATAAAGTAATTGTCGAGAATGTTATGGTGGTGGAAAGTGGGTATAGAGTTAGTTTCAGAAGCTTACTCGCATTGACACTTCAACTAATTTTATTTTACTTCCACTAAAATGTAGTCAGATTCAAACTTCCAATTTGTCGATTATAACACAAAAGAAAGGCTATCGCATTTAAACCTCAACTAATTTTATTTTCTGTCATTAAAAAGTAATCAATTCAAAACTTTCAAAATCATAAATATAGAGATGCTGCACTTCAGTGCACCACCTTACTTTTCTTTTACAAGTACCTATATAATATATACTCCGGTTGTTAAAAAGAGTGTCAAATGAAATTTCTGTTGTGGTTGTTCCAAAAAGTATAATGATCATATATTTTTGTACAATTAATCTTAGATCACGTAATAGATGAAATGTATTCGATCACATGAAATTATCAGTTATTCGTAGACTCTTAATATGGCGTAGGTCACAATGGCTTCACCCAATAGACACAAGTTAACGTAAATAGGTTATATGAACCCCACTGTACGTGACTGGAACTGTTAGATATAGTGAACAAGATTTCAACCACGAAACTATAAACCGCTTCAATACAACCCATTACAGCTTTAGTTAAGGCAATCTGGGATGTCCATTTTTCTTGCCATAGAAGGTGCAATGGCAATTGGCAAAATCTGTGTTGAGTTTCAGCCTTCGTTCGCATATCCCTTAGATGTGCACTAGTTCGAGAATGCCTAGATTTTTATGAACTTCTGATGTTTTATGAATTTTGACTCAATTTTTTTGACAATGGCATCGTATTTAAAATTGTTAATTTTTGAATTTTTCGATTGGATAATTTCTTTGAAAAAGTTGGTATAGAATTGGAAAACATTCTTAAATTTCTGAATTTTGCTCCTCTTTTTTAAACCACGTTGAAATGAAGTTATCAAAATATTTTCCAGAATGGTCAATTTATAATGATATTTTTATTGTTTACTAATTTTAACGATCAAAGTTATATCGACCATTTTAATTAATGTTTTTAAAGTAGTCAATTTATTTTTATGCGTAAGAGAAACATGTTTTGAATCATCTTGGTTTATGTTGAATTATTTAGTTATGTATGTAAAGAAATCAACATGTGTTAAAGACAGAAGATTTATTCGAGGCAGTGAGTTGTTATAAAGTTGGATCTACATGAATTTGTATTGTGTTTTCCAGGATTTTAGGATTTTAGTAGAAAAAGATTGTTCATTGTGTGTATAAATATAGTAAATTAAATAGCAACACCTAAATATACCACAATTTAAAATATTTTGTCAAACTTATTCCGATGTTTTTTCACCAAATATAAAAATTGGGAAATTCCTGAAAAATTCCAATTTCTAGTTTTCTCGTCTTTATGAATTAATCTTTGATCGCCAACAAGATCTTTTCAAGAGTGGGACAAAAGAAAAACAAGATCTCTACCCATTCGCTTTCTTATTATCGTATCTTTTGTAAGACCAAGACAATGTGAGAAACAAGGAGATGGAGACGAAAATAAGTGATGAAACTAGGAGCATTGCTCCAGATTAAAAAATGCAAAGGAGATCAATGTAGTGGCAAAATAAGGATAGTAGCTACAGAATCAAACAGTGCACGGTCAAGAAGGTGGGTGAAAGGTGGGTGAAAGAGGAAAAAAATTAAGGAAAAAATAAATGATTATAGAGAAAATTCGACTGAGCAAGGATTTTGTAAAGTCAAATGAAGGAAAGGAAAGAGAAAAACGACAGTGGATAGAATATTTGGTCGTATTAACGTTGTCATAGAGGTTAATGGTGGAAAGAAAATTTGCGGTGGAAGGGAAAAGCTGGCAACACAATTGCAGAGCTGACCTGAAAGGATGTGAGAGAGGAGGTTACCTTGGGCTCCCAAATAGCAAATCACTTTTAAAGCCCCCAAATTTTAGTTTTAGTGTATATTTGGCCTGGAGGCCTAACAAGACCCGCAGTTTATTTCTAGACAATAGCTGAATTCATCTTAATAAAAGTGTTATGTCGGGCCTTGAATAGTTAACAATTAATAATATTTTACATAATTGTATTCTTAATTTATATGGGGACCACACCACTTCAGGGGTCGACTTGGTCCCACTCTCCAAAGCTCTTGGGTTGGCCGTGTGAAAGGTGGAAGAAGGTATCTATAGGCTGTTAGAGCATCTGTATCGGTGGAAGTAGAATACGACAAAATTTGTAAATTTACAAATGGGACAGTCTACAATGGTGGGAAAGATGGAACAAATTATGTTCTGGATTTGTAGTCATTCTCCAAATTCGGAGAATGGCTACAAATTCTGTAAACTCATTCAACGAATTTCATTAATTTGTAGCAATTCCAATGAACCTTATTTGTTTGTATCAATTTCTATGAATAAATGAAGTTCGTATCAAATATAAATAATAAATTTATATTATATATTTATATTTGATATGAACTTCATTAGTCCGTAGCAATTCATACAAACAAAAGTTGTTCGTAAGAAATGTTTTTTATATTTCATACGAACAACATTAGTTCTTAAGAAACATTTTACAAATTCTTCATAGCCTACTAGTGTAGAGCTTAGTCTGAGGGATAAACAAGATCAACTGTTTATTCTCGTAAGTTGCCTTTCAGGAGAATCCACCAATGTGGATGCTCTTACAACGTTGGAATGTGGTGACAGACATTTAGGGTTAGTTACTAAAGGCCGAAAGCTTACTCGCACATTTACAGCATAATAAATTTTATTTAATTCCATTAATAAACAGTAAAATTCAAAAGTTCCACTTTGTTTACCATAAATAAAGAAATGCTATTGCAATTACACCTCAATTATTTTTATTTAGTTCCATTAAATAGTAATCAACTTCAAAACTTTCAATTTGTTTGTCGTAAACGAAGAAATGCTAGTGTACACCGCTACCTGTATACTCCAGTAGTCCAGTGGTTAAAAGAATGGGAAAATGCACCTTTTGTTGGTTCTCTCCAAAATATAGGGATTGCAGTGTTCTTATATTAAATTCAATCGTAGATCATGTATTAGATAAAATGTATTTTACCTCATAAAATCATTTATATAGTAAGTTAGAAAACAATTAATCCAAACATGATCTAAAATCAAAACTTAGAAATATACGAGAGTTTTTTATTACAAAAAAATGCACTTTTAAACAAGTCTTTGCAAGAAAGCAAGAGTTCGAAACTTAATTGTAAAACTAAGGTGCTTTTTATAATCACTGTCTAAAAGAGCGATTTTTTTATTTATTTTATATTTTATATTTTTTTTTGTAAAATCATTCTATTATACTACAATTTTTGTTGAAATCGCTCAACTATGTATAGCATACAATTTTTAAGCTCGATAAAATCGCTATCCAAGATAGCGATTTTCTTAATCCAATGTTTTAAATGGTGCACTATTGCATTTTGTGGTGCAAAAACGCATTCTGATTTGCGCAAGGCCTAAATAGCGTACGCGATTTTCCGCAATTGTGCGATATTGACGCGCTTTTAGAGTTATTTTTTTTGGTAACTTTACTGACTTATAAAAGTTGGTCAGTTTTTGGTAACTTCGTTTCATATATAAAGTATATTGTTATATTATAAGACAGTTTACAAGTATAATGTTATTTTTCAGCTTTAAAGATGTATTTTGTCAAATCCCAGTTTAAAATCATGCTTATTTTGTAAATTCAGTAGAAAATGTAATTTTTTTTATATAAATTTCAATTTAAAATCTTTTTTGTATTAAATCTCAGTTTACAATGCCTGTAATATTTCAAATCTCAGCTTTAAAAATGTTATTTTTCAAGTGAAATGTTTGTTTCACAAATTGCAGCTTAATATGTTATTTATTATACAAATTTCCGTTCAAATGTTACTTATTTTTACAAATTTTAATTTAAAATTTTAGTTCCTTTTTTTTTGTTTAACAATTTGAGTTTAAAATGTAACACTTTTCACAAATCCAGTTTAAAATGTTACTTTTTTTCCCACAAATTTCAGTTAAAAAGTTATTTGGTTGACATATTTCTATATAAAATGTCACTTTCTTAGAAATTTCATTTTAAAATGTTGTCAATTAATATATTTATATATTTTATATGTTTTTCTAATTAAAAAAGGGAATGCACGAATTGCTTATGCGATGCGCGATACGAGTTCGGAGCCAAAACGCAACCCCCTGCGTTACCGTGATTTAAAATATTGCCTTAATCTTACAATTTTGTAGTTAAAATCCTTTTATTTAATTAAAACTCAAACACAATCCTTGTACTCTTTTTATGGGATTTAACGGGCTCTGGTTGTATACAGATTTGAAGGAATAGATTTAGAGGGGGGATCATGACCGGGGGGATGGAGTTTCCAGTGGAGAAAATGCCAAAGATGGGAGTGGATGAAGAAGACAGGTCTAAGTGGCTGGATTGGCCACTGTCATGCTCTAGGGACAAAGAACCCAACTATACGGACTTTGGGGTAGATGATCGCACGGGATGCTCGACAAGGGTCCATAAGGGAGGTAGTGGTGCTAGAACTTGTTGGAGTCGGAGGGTAGTTTGAAGGGGTTTTGATCATGAGAAGGAAATGGACAAGGTAGCAAAAAAGTAAAAGTGAGTTAATGACAACGTAGAAAATATTTGGGTAATCTGGGACATAGGACTATAAACAGGTCGGAGAGGGGTTGGATATACCCTTTAACGTATTTGAATCCGTTTATTTTTTGATGGATTGGGTCCTAACCGATTACCCGACGGAAGCTATTTTTCTTACTAGACCCGGATCCGCTAAGGACCCGTTTACTCGACCCGTTTGGCAGTCATTATAATTTTTTTTAATTAAATGCTAATGCACATTCTAAGAATAAGCACCATTTTTAGTGACTATATAATATAATTTTTCCTTCAAAATAATAGCATTAACTATCTTTAAAAAAGTAATAGCAAAAAACTAAATGATAATATTAATTGGATGAAATCTTATCTGCTTCCAGCAGGTTGTGAGATTCAAAATTTTCACTCTGTCACAAAGAAATAAATGTTGTCATATTTATACCTCAAACTTTCTAATTTACTTCAATTAAAAAGTAGAAAATAGAGAATTGCTTAATCAGAAGAATCAATCATCATTACAATAATTCACAAATACAAATGTAACACATGTCTAAAATCAACTCAACTCAACTCAACAAAGCCTTTTCCCATTTATTTGGAGTCGGCTACATGAATACTATTTTTTCATTCCATTATGTCCAGTGCAATATCTTAGGTTAAACCACATGACATCATGTCCTTTCTTATAATATCCCACCAAGTCAATTTAGGCCTACCTCTACCCCTTGTGTTACCATCAATACTAACTAAATCACTCCTCATATGTCTAAAATAAAAAATTAGAAAATCACAATGATTTTGAAATTATGACACTTCAAAAATCATTGTTTAGAGAACTTCAACTTGTAATTAATGGGCGTGAAATTTCTGTCCAAGCATACGAATTACCTTGATCTTACAATTATGTACAATTTATTGAAAATAAGGATACTTTGATAGAAAATAAGTTGCTTAGAAGTTCAAGTTCAGTGACACATATATTCATATATGAAAACAAAATATATTGAATCACATGTAAGAGTGTAGTGGTATCGAGTCTATGAGTATATTGAATAGAAATTTGGGGTTTGATAGCCACTTCTTATCCTCAACTGATATGGTTTCATCGTCCGCCTTATATTCAAACGACATTCTATCAATTGAAGAATGGAGATGTCTACATAAATACTTGTGGCAGGTGATCGATTTTCACATGGAGGTACACATGTATGAGGAATATATTAATTGGAATTTTGATCTATATAAGAAAATGAGAAAAATGGTTATTTTCGATTGGGATGACGTTGTATGTGTAGACTATTAATTGGAGTTAGCTATAGTAAAGAGCCAAACAAAGAAAGTTGTGTATCAACCATATTCACCGAAGCAATGTCTTAACTATGTGTCGTATATTTCTTTTACGGATTCAAATTTTATCAAGCAACGGGCCACACTCAAAATATACGATTTCCCTAAGTTTTTTTGAGTCCGAATGTAATAAAATGTGTATTAGGCTCGAGTGAATATGTTGTTGATAATATGGATGATGTATATTATCGAACATATACTGTTAATAACATTGGGAGTTATGGTAGCCTTATCATGTATCAGAAACATTGTGCTGGGGTTTTGACCGATCGTATACCATCGAAAGATCGATCTTCTCTTTTTCAGCCATCCTTCTGTGCGTGGAAGTTAGTTAGTAAGTTTTCAGTTGACTCTACTAAATTGAAGACCATATTTGCTACGTTTGATGAGAGTTATGATTTCTGCTGATTCAGGTGACTTTTTTACATGTTGTCTATTTAATTAAAAATAATGAATTTAAAATCCTCTAAAAGACTGTTTATCAGCACACAACTCTTCATAACACGTAGTTGCTAAAATACGAAGAGTCGGGTGTTGATGAAATAGTTTTTAGAGGATTTTCAATTCATAATATGCAATCAAATAGCCAACATGTAAAAAAGTCACCTGAATCAGCAGTAATCATAACTCTCATCAAACACCGCAAACGCGGTCTTCAATTTTGTAGTGCCTACTGAAGATTTACTAACCAATTTCCATATACAAAAGGATGACCGAAAAAGAGAGGACCATTCTTTCGATGGTATATGGTCGGTCAAAACCACAGCACAACGTTTCTAATACATGACAGGGTTACCATAACTCCCAATATTACTAGCAACATATGTTCGATAATATACACCATCCACATTATCAACAACTTATTCGCTCGAACCTAATACACCTTTTGTTACAGTTAAACGCTAGGGAAACCATATATTTTGAGTGTGGCCCCCTACTTGATAAGCTTCGAATCCGTAAAAGAAATATACGACAGACAATTAAGATATTGCTTCAGTAAATACTACGATTGATACACAAACTTCTCCAGTTTGATCTTTACTATTACCAATTCCAATGAATAGTCTACACATACAACATCATCCCAACTGAAAATAACCACTTTTCTCATTTTCTTAAATAGATTAAAATTCCAATCAATATTTTCCTCATACATGTGTACCTCCATATGAAAATTGATCACTTTGCTGCAAGTACATATGTAGCCATCTCCATTCTTCAGTTGATAGAATGTCAATTGTAGGTAAGGCTGACGATGAAGCCATAACAGGTGAAAACAATAAGTGAATATCAAACCCTAAAATTCTATTCAGTATATTCATAGACCCAAATACCACTACTCTTAAATGTGATTTAGTACATTTTTTTTCATATATAATTATGTGTCAGTGAACTTGAACTTCTATGCAACTTATTTTCTAATCAAAGTATCCTTGCTTTCAATAAACTGTACATAATTGTAAGATCAAGGCTATTGGTATGATTGGATAAAGATTTTACGCCCAACAAATGCAAGATGTAGTTTTGTAGACAATGATTTTTTAAATGCCCTAGATTTCAAAATCATTGTGATTTTAAAAATTTTAATTTTAGACATATGTTACATTTGTATTTTTGAATTATTGTAATGATGATTGATTCTTTCGATTAGGTAATTGTTTATTTTTTTTTTATGTTGACTATTTTTTAATGGAAGTAAATTAGATAAGTTTGAGGTATAAATATGACACATTTATTTCTTTGTGACAGGGTGAAAATTTTGAATTTCACTACTTTGTGGAACTAGATAAGATTTTATCCTATTTATAATATTAATAGTTTTTTGCTATTCCTTTTTTAAAAGATGTTTAATGCAATTAATTTGTTAAAGGAAAAATTATATTATAGTCACTAAACATGGTGCTTATTATTAGAATGTGTTTTAGGATTTGATTAAAAAATAAAATTATAATGACTGCTGAACGGGTCGTGTAAACGGGTCCTTAGTGGATCTGTCGCTGGTCAGAAAAATAGGCCCCGTCGGGTAATCGGTTGGGACTCGATCCATTAAAAAACAAACGGATCCGGAGACGTTTAAGGGTATATCTGACTCATCTCCAACCCGTTTACAGGCCTAGTCCTAGATTACCCAATATTTTCTACATTGTCATTAACTCACTTTTGCTTTTTATTATATTGTTCATTTCCTTCTCATGATTAAAACCCTTCAAACTATCCTCCGACTCCAACAAGTCCTAGCACCACCACCGTCTTCACCGTCTCAAGTGGAGCTGGCCCTGCTACGAGCGCTTTTTCTGCCTTACCCAGGGGGTAAAGGCAATTTATTGAGAATAGGCTAAAAAGGGACTTTTGGATTTACTGCCTTGCTCCATCCTTTGGTAAGGACGATAACTTCCTGCCCTCACTCGAGCAGTTTGAGGCTGAGTTTGTGGAGAAAATCAATGAGAGACTACTCATGGGTTTTGTTGAATCTAAAGATACCTTTATTCTCTTGGTGTTTGTGTGGGGCCCAGACGAGTGGGCCCTGTGGGTCGATTATGTTATCAGTGTTCCAGCTTAGAGTGTTATCATTGACGAGTTAGGACGGACTCGAGCCATCACTAGCCTCAAGAATTGCACCGTCTTACTTTCTCGTTGAAGTGTGGCCTCCCATACTTTCATCACCAGTTGGGGGAATTTAACTTTTTTATTAACTTGGAGGATATCTGCGAGCTGACTAGTTTACCTATTTTAGGAACCATGTCTTTACTGATGGTTATAAAGACACCCTCGAGAAGGGTTTAACGAGGAGCTCCAGCAAGCTTTATCTAATTATTCTCGCTATTTTGCATTCACCCAAACTGGGGCGAGAAAGCATTTTTTGCCAAGTGGCAACGTTATTGATTTAAGGATTTAGAGGCGATGCCCTAGGAAGGGGCCCCAACTAGAGCTCCCAAGAGTCAAGATGGTTCAAAACTCAATTCGAGGACCCACTTGATTGCCTTCTTCGTTACTTTCTTGAGCAGGTTCCTATTTTAAAGGAGGTCGAATGTCTTCCCTCGTGAGTTACTCTTTTGCCTGGCTATTTGACTCGCTCGTGGGAGAAATGTCCCCCTCGCTGCTCTTACCTTAGGATCCACTTACACTTGGTTGGATCATACCCACATTGACATAGAGCGCTCATACGGTTGCTTCGATGTGGTAAATTTTGTTAACTCTTTCTTATTAATGGGTTTCCTTTTCGAGCGGTTCCTCAACTGGACCCTTGAGCCCTGCTCGCTTCACAACTAGTTTGCTCGAATTACCATATCCCATAAGAAAGCCCTTAAGCATTCACTTGGTTTATTTTTAGATGATATATATGAATTCTCCTTTCGGCCTTACTCAAAATGTGTGGATGGTATATTCTCCTCGTGTTTTCACTCTGCCTCTCCTGGGACCTTCTTCTTCCCAGCCAATGTTGAGTCTGTGAGTGATTGCCCTCACATATTTGTGATGGGTTTTGACCATCGTTGTATATTACCTTCCTTGATAGAACTTGGGCAATGAGTTATGTTTTATCACTCCGAGAGAGTTATAGGACAATTTTGGTATGACCAAGGAACATATACCCCAGAGTTTCCTACTAGCCTCTTGCCATCATACTTATATTAAGTGGCATTTTCTAATTTTACTCCCGAGGGGCTAGTGCGTAGAACCACCAACTTTAGGAATTTATTCATACTCGCTCGTGATTACCTCTCTTCCTTCAGTCGCTCGTGGTTTAGTTTGTGGCAGCGATAAATTTTGTTAAAAAAAACTACATTCAGGATGTCCCTTATGATTCTGTTATTGAGCGTGTCCCCTCGCATGATAAATATTTGACCAAACGCGCTCAAATGAAGGTTTGGCATCAAATCTTAAGTGGAGAGGGCTCCACTCGAGCAGGTTGTCCCCAATCTTGTGAACACTCTCTATATAGAGAGTATATACTCGAAGCACCCAAAAGACAAGCCTCAGCAGGCAAAGGGGAAAGGTAATGGCAAAGCCAAGGCCAAAGCCCTTCAAAGAGGAAGCACCCTGACGCTGACGTTTCCAATTTTGCCCCTTCTCAAGTTAGGGAAACTGCTCCCCCTCCCTCGCCTGTTAAAACTCGAGCGGCCAGACAGAAGAAGAAGGCATATAAGCCCACTGGCCCCTCTGCTGTGGAAGAACAAAGTTCAGAGACTGAAACTTTGAGGTTTGAAGAAACATTCCAATCTATCCACGAGAAGGGTTATGAGTCCATTGAAGCCACTCTTTCTAAGCTCCCTGTTCCACCATCTGCTCCCTCAGTGGAAGGTACTCTAGTTACTGTTTTATGCAGTACAAATATAAGTGATAGAATTACGAGCGTTTGTTCCTCACCCTGTTCATTTTGAAGAGGAACTTGTTGATTATGGAAGCACTCTTTCTTATGATTACCATAGTTTTTTCTTCAAATGACACTGACTTACTTGGTCTCTGTAAATATCGCTCGTCTGTTGCTTCTCCTATTTTGTTCTCCACGAGGGGATCAGTCATGTAAGGACATATTTTTAATAAGGCCGTCACAATTTGTTATGTCGTATACCGCTACAATCGTTGAATGATTGAAGAAGTTTCCATTTACGAAAGACGAATTCGAATTACAAGTTTTCTTCAACATTCAAGCCCAACAATATGAACTTTGGTAAGATAATGTTTTAAAGTTTCATATACATTTCATATTAAGAGTGTTGGGATATATTTTACAAGGAATTTTAAAAAGCTTTGATATAGAAAATGTTTGTATGAATGTTTGTTTTTAAAAAGGTGTTAACTGTTTTAGAAAAAGAAAATTTTTAAGAAAATTTCAAAGGCAGTAAACGTACCTCGGTTTTGACGTCAATCTCGTTCAAAGGATATCACCATCTCATTCGAATGACATTAGGATGTCGAGCGAGATGGGGTTCTCGTTCGAACGACCCTACTTTTGGCTGACACGTCTTACTTCATCCTAATCTTTTCACCGACTCAAGTTTCCTTATAAAAGGGGATGTCAACTTTGATTTTAGACGTGGAGAATAGTTTCAGAGTTAAAGAGTCTTATTTTTTTGAAACTATTGTTTCATCTGCCCAGATTTAATTCAATACCTTTTGGCAAAAAGTTTTTCTCCAACAATTTTAAGGGTTCAAATATTTTTATTTTAATTCATAAAATCCCAATTACTTTTATGTGAATTGTTTTGTGGAACCCAAGAACATATTTTGCTTTGGTTTATACTTTGTGGGGAAAACTCCATAACCGACAGCTGCATGCTATTGTGGAAGGAGTCCTTATAAAGTTTACAACTTGTGGAGAAGTCGTTCCTCTTCTTCATTGCTGACCACCTAAAGTTCCTGCGGGAGATTTCAACTGAGACATCGGAACTGACGCCTGAGGGTATTTCGTATGTCTCTCTTATTTTCATTGTAATCCGTATAACCGTTCTTTACAAATTATAGTGAAAATAAAAGGTTTTTACCTTCGGGGATTTTTCCTTAATTTTGTGTCGCATGATTTACTGATTTATGGTTTGACACACGCACACACGTAGGTGCATGTTTAGGGGCTGAATTAATTTTGTTTATATAGACTCCAATTATATAAGTGTGCCAATGTAGAAAGTTACGAATTAATTTAAATCATTATCACACACCGCGTTAACACGTTTTACAAATTGGTATCAGAGCTTTATTAAAAGCGAGTGCATACTTTTCTCAAATTGGTATCAAAGCTTTATTAAAAGTGAGTGCATACCTTTTACAAATTGGTATCACAGCGGGTTATGCTAATTTATCGTGTGATCCTGATTTTTCAAGGATTTATTTTTTTGATACAATTTGACTTCTCACGACATCAAATTGGTATCAAGCAGGTTACGCTAATTTATTGCGTATTCCTATTTTTCGCAAAATTTGTGTGATATTGATTTTTTTTGAAAAATTAAGTTTGTGAAAAAATCGCAATTTTTTTCAATGGAACGCCCGTTTAATGAGGAGCCTATATTTGAAAAAGTTCACGACCATGCTGAAAATTTAAAAAGTTTGAATTTGAAACTTTGCAAAAGAATTAAAGTTTTGAAAAAAGAAAATTCTCTCTTTAAAAGTAAGATTGAATATTTGCAAGCGTTTCAAACTCAAAGTGATATTTGTCGTGAGCACTTTGGTAATTTGTTTATTGATTTTGATTCTTTGAAAATTGCCAAAAAGAAGAGTGATGAGAAAGTCCTAGTTTTAGAAAAGGAATTGAAGGACTTAAAAAATTCTAGGGTTCCCGTTTGTGCCGTCGAGGATAAAAAATTAATCGATGATTTTACGGCACGTGAAAAGACTCTTAGGGATTAGTTGGTTTTAATTGAGGGGGAGCGTGATAAACTGTTAAGTTTAATTGATAATTTGAAAAAGAATTCTCCATCTTTGGAAGAGTTTAATTCTTTGATTTGAGTAAAAAATTTTGAAGTTAAAAAATGATTTGACAGACTCAAGTTGGTTTGATAGTGATGGTAATGGCTCATCGTGTTCTCATGCTTCTAATGCTAAAGCCAAAACCATTATTTATTTTAGAGGGACAACTAATTCCAAGGATGTTAGAAAAGGTCAACCCATAGGTGTCGGTCCACCCGTTTACACATGTTCATATTGTGGTAGGAAAGGTCGCCTTAGGCGTTTTTGTTTTGATCTTGGAAAATGTCCTAGGAAGTTTATGTCTAGTGTTGTCGTGGTTCCCAAAGCCCCCACACGTCATTTCACATCTGTTTGGGTTAGGAAATCACTTTTAGAGGCACTAGATTTTAGACAAGTTGATTCCCGTTTGCTTGCACATGATTCTTCTCTTTCCATATCATATAGATGATTGTGTTCGCATGTTTGTCATACACAAGTTGTGGTTTCATGATATATATTTGCTAGTGTAATGACATGTACATTTTGTATTAGATTTTTATTTTTGAAAAATACAAAAAGATTTTATTTTGATAAAATTTTTGAAAAAATCCAAAAAGAGTTTTGTATTTTGTTTGCACCTTTTATGGATAAACACTCAAGATGACCAAGTCACAACCTCATTCCATTTTTTTCATGTGATTATTTGATAGTGTTTTGAGACAATAGGTCAATTCATCCATGTGCTTTATAATGTTGGGAGTCAATGAGATGTAATTAAGTGCTACTTCCTACATGTTTGACTCATGTGTTACTTTATTGCACACGTGCACGGATTTGTTTGATTATTGTGCTTGTCTTATCACATGTTGGTTAGGTGTTTTCACTTCAGTTATGTTCTTAAAACGAAACAAGCGCGATAAAACTTGATAAGAAAGTTATGCATGTAAGAGCCGTTTGTGAGTTTGTGTGTGCTTTGTTTGAAAACGGTGAAGGGCTGCGAAAGATTATTTTGTATCCTTTGCGATTAAGCCGCCGTTTAAATTGGACCTAGAAAATTGAGTAATTTTATTATCCTGGGTCGAAAGAGGTTAAAAATAGCCCGAAAAAATTTAAAGGCAATAAAAAGAAATTCATGCCAATTATGGGCCATTTAGGTTTTTTCACTCATTCTCCAATGTTTGAGAATTTAGATTACCTCTAAAAGAAAATATCTATGAGGGTGTTTGGTTGGAGATTTTATAACGAGTTTGCACGTCCTTGAAAATCTTGAAAAAGCGCTAAATAGTTTTGAATGTTATTGGTGTGGAAATCACTTTGACTTTGATTTGTTGATTTGTATAAGACAATGTCATCTAAATTCAACAATTTTTCCACCTAAGGATACTTTTGATGCTCATTCATTAAGAGTACACATATGCATCGTGCACATATGATTGATTGAGTTTATTTACCTATCGAATGTGTTCACATCCATACATTCCGTTTCCATGACTTGGTTATCTGAGTTTAAATCCATGGTGTGATTTTTAGTATCTTATTTTTGTATAAAAAAATTGAAAAATCAAAAATAGTTTGTGAAACTTTTTAAGATACTCCTTTGCATGCGCGTAGCTTGATTTTTGTTTTCTATGCATTGTGTCCTGACATTCCATGTTTTGATTGTTTCTTCTTATCTGTCTATTTGGGGACATCATAAAAAGGGGGAGAAAGAATTATCACGCTAAGGGGGAGTTTTTGCATTATGGGGGAGATTTGATTATTCATGTTTTATTCTTATATCATTTCAAACTCGATGCGGTACGAAGGTTTTTGCTTTATCTCATGTGTGTAGGTACAAAGATTGAAGATCATGATGTTGCACACCCTGATGAGAAAAGCTTTGAGAGTTTTGATGTTGAAGAAAAATTTGAAAACTTGCAAATTTTACCTTTTCAGTTTTGGGATTCATGGGAGGGTAGATTTGTATAGGCATTTTGGTTGTTGATAATTCAGATGTTTTTATGTATGTACCGTCATAGACATAGGGGAGATTTGTAAGGACATTTTTAATAAGTCCGTCACAATTTTTTATATCGTATACCGCTACAATTGTCGAAGAATTGAAGAAGTCTCCATCTACAAAAGACGAATCCAAATTACAAGTTGTCTTCAACATTAAGCCCAACAATATGAACGTTGATAAGATAATGCTTTAAAGTTTCATATACATTTCATATTAAGAGTGTTGTGATATTTTTTACAAGGAATTTTAAAAAGCTTTGATATAGAAAATGTTTTTATAAATGCTTGTTTTTAAAAAGGTGTTAACTGTTTTAGAAAAAGAAAAGTTTTGAGAAGATTTCAAAGGCAGTAAACGTACCCCGATTTTGACGCCAATATCGTTCAAACGAGATCACCATCTCGTTCGAACGACATTGGGATGTCGAGCGAGATGGGGTTCTCGTTCGAACGACCCTGCTTTTGGCTGACACGACTGACTTCATCCTGATCTTTTCACTGACTCAAGTTTCCTTATAAAAGGGGATGTCATCTTTGGTTTTAGACGTAGAGAACAGTTTCAGAGTTAAAGAGTCTTATTCTTTTGAAACTTTTGTTTCATCTGCCCAGATTTAATTCAATACCTTTTGGCAGAAAGTTTTTCTCCAACAATTTTAAGGGTTCAAATATTTTTGTTTTAATTCACAAAATCCCAATTACTTTTATGTGAATTGTACTTTGTGGGGAAAACTCCACAATCGACAACTGCGTGCTATTGTGGAGGGAGTCCTTATAAAGTTCAGAACTTGTGGAGAAGCCGTTCCTCTTCTTCATTGCTAACCACCTGGAGTTTCAGCGGGAGATTTCGATCGACACATCGAAACCGACGCCTGAGGGTATTTCGTATGTCGCTCTTATTTTCATTGTAATCCGTGTAACCGTTCTTTTCAAATTATAGTGAAAATAAAAGGTTTTGCCATTCGGGGATTTTTCGTTAATTTTGTGTTGCATGATTTACTGATTTATGGTTTGACACACGCACACACGTAGGTGCATGTTTAGGTGCTAAATTAATTTGGTTTATATAGACTCGAATTATATAAGTGTGCCAATGTAGAAAGTTACGAATTAATTTAAATCATTATCACACACCGCATTAACACGTTTTACAAATTGGTATCAGAGCTTTATTAAAAGCGAGTGCATACCTTTTCAAGTCATGGACTTGTTGCTTTTTATTAGTGATCATGATGATACCATGATTTACTCACCATCCTCAATTAGCCCTACCACTGGGTGTTTACCTTACGGGCAGGCTTGCCGTGATGAACCTACAAATATCTAATTTATTGCTTACTTTTTCTCTTTGTTACACATATGTGTTATACTTTTTATAGTGTTGCTAGCTTGTCTTATTTATTGAGCAGGCTCCTTCTATTAGGACGAGTGGCTCTGCCCTAACAGGAACCACATGAGGAGTTGTATGCTGGGATCTTCCTTAAGCTTCTCTCGAGAGGTTTGCACTTGGAACTATTGAGTGCACTTGATTTTTTTTTTTTTGAGTTTTTTTTCTTAACCTACCATACTTATGAATTTCTTTTTCTGGCAATTTTCCACTGTTTTTCCTTACTATCGTGAGGAGTTCTTCAGTGACTGCTCGCTCTATTCATGTATTTGATATTTCATAGAGAAGTTTTATCGAGTCACTATTTGTGTTCCCTTTGACTTGTACATTATTTTTTTTCTTTGATAGGTGTCCGTGGCCCCTCTCATACCAATTTTTAAGCCACAAACTCCTATAGTGAGTAGCTTTTTAGTTCAGTCGCCAGTCCATATTGTGGCCATTTCTGGAGAGGTACCCCTCAAGCTTTTACCTTTTTTTCATAATATTTGTACTGTAAATACGAAATATCGACTTACTTATTACAGGCCTCCCTCTTGACCGACCTTCTTACCAGTGGGGGTGTACTCTTTCCAACGGGGATAGTTATCCCTATGCTACCTCCCTCTGGGAGGATACCTATTCCCAGGGTTTATCTACCCAATGACAATAAGCCCCATGTTCAGACTTCTTCTACTCGACCCATCTTCAGTATGGCTACGAGTGGGCATGTTGTTCGCATTACTTGCTCGGCATAGGTAACTAATTTACATAAGTTTGTTATTTTGTTGGTAACCTTATTTTATTGACAATTTCTTTGCTAATAGGTTAGCGCAAGCATCCCTCTACATCATGTTGTGGGTTTGAGTGCTTCTTCTTCTACTGAAGTTCAGGTACTTAAGCTGTCAAATCTTTACACTTGCTTTCAAAACTTGCACAATTTTATTTTTATGTTTTTAAACCGCTACTTATTCCATTTTTAATTTTAGGCGAGCATTCCTAGCACCTCCCCGCCTGCTGCACCTCCAGTCAACACTATTGCGAGCAATTCATCACTTGCACCCCCTCGGGTATTTTATCCTCGCACTCCTCAATTTCCAACTTGAGAATTTTTCTTTTTACTTATGTTGTTTGTGCATGGTTACTCAAATGACAGTATTTCCCTTTTTCTTTTCCTTTTTTTTAGACGGGTGTCATGAGTGCCTCCATCACCGTGTAACCCTAAATGACCATGGTTGTTGCGAGTACTTAGGTATTATTTTGTCATACCTAGCGCTCTAAACCTTGCTTTTACTGTGCAAGTGTTCTTATGATATTTTGTTTGATCCTATTTACAGGTTAGCATTATGGGTGTTCCCTTGGCTGTGAAACTCTCTATAAGTGCGTCTATGAGCATTTATGAGGTATTACTCTTTCATACCTTGTTCCTTTGTAACTTTCTTTTACTGTGTAAGAATTTTGGCAACACTTTCCTGTTTCTTTATTTTTTGGTTAGTGATACCAATGTTTCTTTGCCTGTGGAACGTTCTGCAAGCATTGTTGCGGGTGCTCCTCTGGTATTATCTTGTTATACCTGATGCTGTTACAACTTGCTTTTACTATGCAAGTGCTCAAGTGACGTTTTCTTGTTTCTTTGTTTTCAAGCTAGTGTCGCGAGCGCTCCTCTACATGTAGAACAGTCTATGAGTGATGTTGTGAGCACTCCTCAAGTATTATAGTGTCATACCTATTTTTTAACTTTCTTTTACTGTGCAAGTGCTCGAGCTACCACTTCCTCTTTCTTTGTTTTCAGGTTGGTGTCATGAGTGCTCCAATATCTATGGAGCCTGTGGTTACCCAAAGGGAGCAATGCCAATTGTCTGGTAGCATGCTAACTCCTCTTGGCTTGCGAGTAAGTATCCATCTTTTTTTTAGTTTATTACTCTTAGCATCATTTCTTTTAATCATGGTTCTTACTCACTTTCTTCTCTTTATTTAATTTTTAGGAGGAGACAAACGAGATTGAGGTTGTCAAGGAGGCATAGGCAGGGGATGATGATTCTGAGGCTACACGCTGATGGTAATCAATCTGACGAGGAGTCCCCATGTTCTGAAGCTAGCTCATTGGACACTGGTGTTAACGCCATAGAGATGGATGCTCCAGACATCTATATGAACGACATGTGGCGAGAGCACTACCCCAATAGGTTTAGAATAGTTAATCACATTGTCTTGGACTTTATTTTCGGCACCACCACAAGACTTTTATAGTCAAGAGTGTTTGCAAGGTTAACAGCCTGATCGTTCTCAACCTAAAGGCACTTGCTCGTCATGTTCATGAGTTCACCTCCACTCCTCCGGTTGAAGTTACCAGCTCATGAGCTAGCCTCTTTTTGGCTGCTATCAAGGATTAGAGAACTACTACCACTTGAAGTAGGGCTGTCAATGGATCGAGTTTGGACCCAGACCCGACCCGAATTAATGGATCTGAGAAAATTTTATTGACCCGATTACCCGATTAGTTAATGGATCGGGTCTGGATATACATGACTCCGATCCGATAAGGACCTGACTGTGATACCCCGCCTAATTAAATACCA
The DNA here is from genome assembly GCA_949130495.1 of Sambucus nigra. Classification (NCBI taxonomy): domain Eukaryota; kingdom Viridiplantae; phylum Streptophyta; class Magnoliopsida; order Dipsacales; family Adoxaceae; genus Sambucus; species Sambucus nigra. The sequence goes on along the minus strand of OX422219.1, from coordinate 27,670,413 downwards.
GGCAATCAATCCTGTACCAAATTAAAACAGGAGTTTCATATGGTTCATTCTTAGCATCACTGTCGAAAACCAATTAAATTACTAATAACCTATTAGGCTGGTGTCAAAATTTTATTTAACTAATCTTTTTAAACAAACCATATAATTAAAACATCCACACGGTTTATATACGTGAAACTGAAATGAAATAAAAATAACCGAACACTCGGTTTAACAATATACAACCAAATCGAATAGCCGCACTAAAAAGAGGTAAAAGAATAAGTAAATACAATTGGGCTTGCGGCCCGAGTGGTAGTACAATGCTTCCTATCTAGATCACAAGAATGGAAGCGTTTAGAAGAAACCTGCATGCATCCACAGCTGCTGTAGCAGACGTCTGACTCGAAGGAATCATCATCCAGGCGTCCCTGTGTCTGGACACCTAAAATATATATATATATATATATATATATATAACAAGAGAGGAAAAATATAGAAACGGGTCAAAGACTGAGTTGTGAAAATATTTTTCAAGTGCATAAATGCAATATTTTTAAAATATGTTTTACCTTTTATTTAAATTGGTATCGCACTCCCATTAGATACCCCTCACATGTCTTCTAATAGTGCACTCCTATCATATGCCTAACCAATTCGTTTCCACTAAAACTTCTAACAATCCTAATTCACCCGAGTACTAAGGGCTAAACTTCTCCCCATTCCCATCACTGCGCTAAATTCGTGTGTGGGGTGTCTCGCGAAGCGAAATCCAAACAAGGAACCCCCCCCCCCCCCCGATACACTACTACGTGACAATGTTGTTCGTCGGGATCCATTAATCCCTCATCACACAACGTATATATATAACTCATATATATATAAATATATAAACATTGAGTTCTCAATAGAACCTATGCTTAATATAGATCCGAATATATATACATTTACCGAAAAGGAATAACTCTTATCATTCTTTCCATTCCTATATACGATTTACTATATATGATTATTCACCTTTATATATAAACAATATACTATACGCAACCATCATGTAATTATACATATCCCATGCATAATAACCATCCCACTGAGCTATAACTCGTGGATGCAGTCTCATAGTGCCGATCCCAAATCCGGTTTTACTCACTGTACCACGGTACCAAGCTAGACTTACTCAATGGTCATGGTAAAATATACACAACGGTGGAGGCGATCATGTTCCCCCTACGAGTGGAGTACACACATCGCACTCGAACGCGAGATGAGATGACCTGGGGATATACTCACCCTGCTCCTTAAGCCAGGGGATTCACCCACATCGCGCAACCTCCCTGGATCGCACTATAGAAAAATATAATCTGGCTGTTCCAACCCTACGCCAAAGGAAAACCCATGGAATCAACCTCTAAATACAAACATATCAATCACACACAGATATATATATGTATTTTCGTATTATATGTATATATCTTACAACAACGTCGATATATAATTTATCTCACTTCTCAATACATAAGGCTATAATTGCCTAACTCTCGTAGGATTATCCAATACACCCTGAATGTTCCCATTCGCAATAGTATATAAGCACCAATACACTTAAAATACTAAATCCAAAAGTGTTCCCTCACTTCCTACATAACTCGTACCTTAATCGCTACTAAGGATTTATATACCCTCCCATTATACCAATTCACCTTAAATAAATAAGTATGCCCTAAACTTATTTAAGCCCCAAGGGTATCGCTAAAGCATCTAGCCCCTATCCTCTATTTTAATCCTATCCACATCCTAGGAATTTACTCCGAACATGTAGGTGGCATATAAATATATTTCTACACGCCCAATCATTTATATATAATCGCTCGCCGAAATACTCCTTCGAGTGTTAGTCATTCCAAACACCCTCGACTAAATAAGTCATGGATTCCATTTTCCATGAATCCAAAGCTTACATACCGCTCAAAATAAATTTAGAAGTCCCCATTCTATTTTTAGGAACCCTAAACATTGAACTCCCAAATTTATTTTCCTCAAAACCATTCCTTTTTACGACACACATTTTTACCCTCATTCAAATCCTAATTGTAACTCCCTCAATTGATTAGGAATACATTACCCTAGGTGAATATTTATTTCCTCGAATAAATAAGCTAAAAACCATAAATGGGGGAATTTATCCCAATTAATTTAGTTAAGCCGAAATTACCAAAATAACTGTTTGATCGATCGATCGACCCTTGGCCATCGATCGATCGTTCAAGTAGGGCAGCTTCTTCTTCGCCCCTATTTCGGCCATTAACAAGCCCACCAAGATTTATACTCCTTCTCCCAGCCTTATTTAACTACAACCAACTAATTTTGCACAGGGGAAATAGGTTCTAAACATCCTAGAACCAAGAATCAATAATTTAATTCAATTAATTCCTAAGTTTCTCCAATTTGATATTTCTCGTGTTTTACCCGTTAAACTTTCAAAAATCCCATTTGATTCACGAAAGCCCAATACCAAAATCATATAATTTGTTAGTAGCAATTTTTTATATGAGATTTATGCTCAAAATAAATAAAGCAAGTAAACACTTGCCTCGTGGATAAAATCCGACGACCTCGAGTTGAATCCCGCGGAGTTTGGCCGGAATCTCCCTTTTCTTCCTCTTTTCTCTCTTCCTTTCCTCTTCCCTCTCTTTTCTTCTTTTCTCCCACCCTCTCTTTCCTTATATAGGGGAGAATAAGGGTATATCCACTTAAAACCCAAAAATGACTCGTTTACTCAATTACGAGTCCCTATTTGTCTAAAAGTTCCCGGAGCCTAAATACTACCCTCGGATACTTTATTCTGACTATCTCGGCCATTCTAAAAACAACCGTGCACTCGGAATCTCCATCCGAGTCACTTAACTACGATTTACTAAATAAACCCAACGCCTCTCAAACCGATTTTTCAATTAAAATATTATCCTTAATCTCAAAAGTACTCCAACTTATTTACTTAATCTCAAAAGTAAATAAAACACAGCTCGAAGAATAATCAAATGCTCATAAATTCTAAAATTATTATTCGCAATTTTTTTTTCCTTAATCTCCCAATTATGCCCACTTATGAAATTTAATTATCCCCAAAAGTGCGGGGTGTTACACCGACCCGAATGTGTATATATATAAATAAATAAATAAATATATATATATATATATATATATACTAGCGGTGAAAAATATATATGTACTAGCGGATGCCCGTACCGAGGGCACGGTGATAAATTTTCTCCCGTAATAAAACCCAATCCATAATTACCCGCCTTTTAAAAAAAACTATTTTTTTATTTTTTTAAAAAAAATTAAAAATATATATATATTTTTTAAAATTTTGAAAAATAATTTAATAGCATGTATTTTAAAAATAATAGTATAATAGTGTATTAGTAGTATAATAGTATAATAGTAATATAGTATATATAATATAGATTTAATATGTATGATATTTTACCTTTTAGCATGATATTTCATGCACGCATGGAAAGCATGAAATATCATGCATAAAAAGGTGAAAATATCTTACATATATTTTGGCATCAACATCACCTATCTTATATAATAGATATGTATATATATATATATATATAGTCTTACATATGTATATGTATATCAATTCAAGGCCTTTAGCATATATATATATATATATATATATATATATATATATATATATATATATATATATATATATATGCTAGAAGATTTTTTTGGCTACTGTTACTGATACTGCTAGAAGATTGCGGTCAAAAGTTCGTTTTTGCTGGGAAAAGTTATATATGTATATAACCATATGTTGTCAAAAAAATATTTGTTGTCAAAAGTTTGTTTTTGATGTTATAAGTTTTTTTGGCTAGAAGATTGTTTTTGGCTACTGCTACTGCTATTCGGGTCAGATCTCCGCGTCCTTAACGAATCCGGGTTTGGATCCATTTTCTGAGACCTGACGAGTAATTGGGTAAGACCCGACCCGCTAAAAAATACTCGGATTGGATCTCAATATACCCTTACCCGATTTAGACCCGACCCGTTTACAACCCTAACTTGAAGCTTGATAGGCTTGATACTTTTATTCGCTACCTTCTTTGCCTAGTTTCTAAAAGATTAATAAGAGCCAAGTCTTTCGAGAGGGCTATGACCGAGCGACGTCGCTCTGAGGCTAACAACTTCCTCGAGCAGATCAAGTCACTGGAGGCCAAGTTGGCTTAGGTTTTAGCTGATGAGGCAAAGGAGACTACTCGGGTGCTTGGGCTAGAGAAAGGTTTAGTTCGAGAGGTTGGCCCCTAGTTTGAGGGTTTCTTGTCAAAGGAGAATTATTTGTTTCTTTTATCCAGTTGACATTTGTAAATTATGTTATACATTTTTTTTGTAATATCTAGGTTTGCTCTATTTTGAGCAGGTCCTTTACATGAATGAGAAATAGTTATCCCATTTTTTTTTTTTTACTATCTGCTTGCTTTCCAGGTTTGCATTTTCTATTATTGACTTTGTAGGGGGGCTTGAAGATAATCTTTGAATTAGAGAAAGCCTCCCCAGTTAATAGAAGAGACTCAAGGGAATGAAGTAGTATGAAGGTAGCGAGGCAGCCCAACGAGGCAACTCAACGATACAGCTCAGGGAAGCAGCCTAGTGACGCAGTCCAACGAGGAGATTGGCCGAAAGAACTATTCTTTATCTTCCTTTCTTACTTAGCTAAATTGTACCTTTTAAATAACATTTATTGTAATGCTGTAACGATTGTAATATTGATTGTGAGGTCAAAATGTACACACAAGAGATTATGCCCTGCCGGGCTTGGGTGAGCGTACATGCTCTATTGAATGACCTCGTCGTGGGAACTTCAGAGGGACTTGGTTTGGAGGATTGAGAAGTGAGGCAACATTAGGGTTTGTCTTAACCATCTGAGATACACCTGGTAAAACACCGAGAGACCTTTTCACCTTGGAAGCTTGTGTAGAGCAACCTTGATTTCCGTTATATATTGAGCTTTGAGCCAAACAATCCTCTACCAAATATCACATCTACTTTAGGTGATATCACCAGCCAGCTAAACACCGTCCAATTCAAACTCGAGTAAACCACCGTGGTATTGGGGCTATCAGACAGTTTGGTGAGCCACCTTAGTGTTGACAGTCCTCTGACGCACAGTGGTTAGGCAAAAGGCACGTCTTGGCATTTAATGTTTATGACGTAGGACAGGCTGGCCCATTCTGCATTTAATGTTTGTGACATAAAATGTGACATTGAGGTCTTTCACGTGCAGATAGATTGAGATGTCTAGGGAAGGGGTGTGGGTTTATTTATGTGCCTCAACCACTTTTGAGTTGTGAGAGTTCTTTTTAGAAATTTATTACTAGAGAGAGAATATATCAGAGAGAAGTTATTGCAAATCAGACATCTTACTCACCCATTATTGCCATTTATTGTGAAGCTTTTAATAGCTAAACCAGAAATCCTTCAGAGGTTGTTGGTGTGTTGGCTGCCTGTCAAGGTATATCTCTGGTGCTTACATCTCTCTCCCTTTGAATGAGTTGCTTTTGAGTTTCCTTTATTATTATTTGAGTTATACATGAGAGACTTGTGAGTTCAATTCGAGTGTTGATTATATACAGTATTATGTGTTCACTTGTATTTATTGAAGAGATCTTGGGCTATCGTTTATCACCATATCTATAGGGGTTACACCTTAACTAGTATTACTATACTCTCAGGCTTCAAGGGGACTACCCTCTTATATTTGGCGACTCCGTTGGTGAGGTATTCTTCTAAAAGTATGGCGCAAGATAACGTTAACTGTACCATATATTTTGAAGCTATCCAGCGTAATGAGGAACAATCGACAAGGGAGCTTGAGGCTGCTAGGGATGGGGTTCCTCGGGTGGAGGTCCCCCTAGTTCAAACGACAACAGGAGCCCCAACGGTGATACAAGCTTCCACTAGCTCCGTGTTGGGACAAGCGCATATGGCCTTTCTCATGGGTAAGTTCCTTGAGTTCTTGCAGACTCCAGTAGCTGCAACGACTTTGGGAGTGGAATTTGACCCTAGCTCCTTCGTAACACCAATGGCGGCTCTGATAGCCCCATTAAGTCCAGCTTCAACGGGACCTGGCCGCACGAACATTGTACTTACCCCTATCCCAATGGTGGGTACCCCAGGTGTGGTAGGTATTTAACATATAGCGAGTACCCCAGGTGTGGAAGATGTTCCACCCGTGGTCCCTTAGCCCATTGCTCCAGTGGCTGAGAAAACTCCTGCATTTTCTTTGGAGTAAATGAGGAAGGAGATGCAGAATAAGATGTTAAAGATGATAGCGTATTCCTCGCAGTCAGCCAACGAGGTAGCATCGGTGTACGATGATTTTTGTACTCCTTACCCTTAGGAATACAACGATGAACCTTACCCGAAGGACTGCATTCCTCCTATATTAGATAAGTACACAGGAAACGGAGGAAACTCGAAGGAACATATCAGGCGCTTCATTGAGCATCTGGGAGCTCATTGCATCAACAAAAGTTAAGGTTGAGGGAGTTTTCCAAATCCTTAGCCGATAAGGCTTACATTTGGTACTCTCACTTGACACCAAAGAGTGTCTCAACATGGGAGGAAATGAATGTTCAGTTTGTCCAGAAGTTCTTTTTGGTAGAATATGAGTTCACGATGACACAACTAGGCAGGGAGAAACAACGGCCAGGGGAGGAAGGTAGCGTATGCCCGAAGGTTCAAAGAAATGTCTCTCGACGTGAGAGAAGAGGCCAAAGAGTCCAAACTGCTTCAGATTTGTGCTGAAGGTTTGCTCCCATAATACATCTGCCACCTCATCAATGAAACACACGAAGGGACCTTTGCGGCACTTCTAAAGGCAGCAAGGAACATATCGTTGGTCATATAGCCACGCCCGATCGTGGTACCTGTAGTGTTTTGATAGAAAATACATCTCGTTGTGGCACGTGGCAAACCCCCACGAGTGGGGTATGCCGATGGAGGAGAGGGGGCCAAACAATCGAAGAAGGACAACAAAAGAAAGTAAGGTAGAGATAAAGAGGATCCACCACCACTACCTTGTACTGTTGAGGAGGTTGTCAGTTGTTACAACACCATGGTCCAAGGGGGGACAGTATATGAACCCAAGGGTATTCCATATGTGGAGCAAGATGTAAAGGCAAGAGCTAATCCCAAATATTGCCAGATCCATCGAAAGATTGGTCATCTAACGGCAATCTGCTTCACGCTAAGGAAGATCATAAGCAAACACATGAAAACAGGACCTTGCAGATCCCTCAAGAGAATGTCAACAAACCTCCATTGCCAGCGTATACGGCTAACTTGATAGTTGCTTATGATGAAGAGGCTGAATGGGAGGCGAGAGAGCTGGAGATCAAACGGGAAGAGTTTGAGGAAGTGTTGGAGGATTGCAGCAGGGGAATGGCTAACGTAGTGATAGCTTACAATGAAGTTAGTGCTAAAGATATGGAAGATGTGTACAATCTGGATAATGAAGAGATAGACTAGGGGCCAGAATATTAGCAATAATATTTTGCTACACAAGCTATTTTTGTTGCAAAGACACCCTTTTGGCGACAAAATTTTATTTATGTTGCCGAAAGATGATTCTACATTGTACTTTTGACAACATAAAATAAAACTTGTTGCCAAAGGTTAAATTTTTAAGCGAAAAGTTAGCAAAGTAAGAGGTGGGAAAATATTTAGCTTTTGGTATCAAAGTTGGATGTTGCCAAACCTCACGTAACTTTTGACAATATAAGAGTGTTTAGAAAAATAAATGACTTTTGAGAATAAAGTAAATTATGATGCCAAATATATTTTATCTTTTTTTAAAATGTATAAAAATAAAGTATACCAATTGATAAAAAAAACAGGCTTCGTTTTCCCTTGCTCGCTCTCATCAGCGAAACCCTAAGACACCCAAAATTTATCCGATCTCAGATCAGGTGATCTCGACTAAGATCCATCCGACGGTGCATTCGTTTTCCCTTGCAAGGTTTTTTATTAAGAATCAAACTGTTAAATTAGTTTGATATAGGGAAAATTGTTTGTTGGGAATTTAGGTTTGTTTATATGTTTGGGAATTTGGGTTTGTTAAGTAATTTGGGTCTTTTTCTTTTTTTTGGAGATATTAGTGGTGGTGGGAAATAATTGGGGCTTTATTATTACTTTTTGTCTTTCTTGATTAGTATGCTTAGAAATGATAATAGTCACAATGGGTAATGCATACTACGTGAAAACTGTGGATTTTGTAAAATGTCCAATAAATGAGGTTTGAAATTCAAATATTGATTGCTAGTTTTAGGATGTATGTATATATTAGAGAATTTCAGAATAAAATATTAAACTGTTAACTCACGAAAAATCATAATGCTATTATAAATAATTGTTGTCCTTTTTTATACATCCTTTAATATCCATAAAATTTCGTTAATTAGTCCAATCTTTTAATTTATCTTTCTTAGAAACAATAGGAATTGTTTAGAATTCAAATTTGGAGACCCACCTTTGAAGTGGGTCACCGTAACCCTCAATCTTGATTGGTTGACACAATGAAATAATAATTAAGTTGGTGATGTAGGCTCCACTTTTCTAATGTTTCGACCAATCACAACTGAAGGGGAACACGAGGATTAGCTGTCATATGGTGACCATGTGATGAGGTTTCATATAAGTAGCTGAATGAGGTGTCATATGGTGACCGTATCAGAGTATTACAGTAACAAAATTTCTTGGATCTAGTGATGTGTTCCAACAAGTCGAAATAACGGGTGTTATCCTAGTCGTCGTTGAAGATACTACTGTTCAATTTTGTAGGAATGATGCAATTTCCGAGTTTATCCTTAGAGATAGGATTCTGAAACCATTCGTAGAAGATACTATTGTTCAATTTGACACCCAACTGAATATGTCACAAGTACCCTGAGTGAGCAACATAACAAAATGATTTTGATTCGCCCAATTTTGACCTTTTTATATTCATTGATTTGTCAAAATAACTTTTGAGTTTGGTTTTGTTATGAATTCTAGCAGTTTTATATGATTTTGGTTTAATTAGGTGTTTATGTATGTTGTGTTCAATTATACCTTAAGGATTTCTCTGGTAATCATTGGGTTGACATTCAAATGTACTGGCGATATTCTAAGTTTGGTGGTTTCATGGATTTGATCCAAATGGTCTTGCTTCTCTTAATTTTTTCAGTTGATTGGTTGCATAAAAACATTTTGTACTTACTTTTTGTCGTGGTCTTGCAACGATGATTGTTATAACAGTGCTGACACTACCACTCACTGGTATAACACGATGTGATAACATGCACTCAACATCATAGACATTCTGATGTGATATTGACCCATTAGTACGTTCTTTCTCATTTTTCCTTTATTTTAGTTACTTGCATCCTTAGTTCTTTTATTCCTTTTATTCTATTATGCGGTTGGGTAGAGAAGTACAATTTATTCCTTCGATGACATTATAAAGCTTCATATCTGTTGTTATACATACATATGTAACATCATATTTATAGAGAACCGTATATATAATCGTGTTTTTTTTATTAAAACAGGAAACTAGACTCACTCATCGACGCGTCTCCAAGAAATAACATCAAACAATAATGTTGTCGAACGGTAGCCACAACTGTTTAGGCACAATTTATTTTAGTGTCTTATTTTTTTATGTTGGCATAATATATTATAAACACGGGTCATTTGTACCAAGTAAGCAATTACAAATCATGAAGTTGTTAAAATGGGTACCAAGTTTGTAGACACAGCGTTAGAAGAGTGTGAATAAAGTATGTGTATCAATTTCTGATCTGATATCAAGTTTTTAGATTGAAGAAAATGGTGATGTTCAAGGTTTCTTGTGTGGAGACTAGCCCTATCGATGGCCAAAAACCAAGCACTTCTGGTCTCAGGAAGAAGGTGAATTTTGAATTTACGTACTGTTTCGTTTCATTTCATTTCATTGCACTTTGTTTGATATGATCTATTTTTTTTCACGCATCGGTTAATTGCTTCTATTTGAACGATCAAATTAATTTCACACTCGAGCTTTGTGCATTTTGCCTATTGTTATTGATCTCGATCTGGTTTATATATTCAAGTTTTGTAATTATAGTCACCCCGTTGCTACATAAGTTTAATGATACCCATAATAGTACGTGGAAAGGTCAATGTTCCCTAAATTTTGTTAGATCAAACTTGCTTTTGTGAAATTCTCACAACATGGGTAGGAGAAAACTAAAATCCTCAAACATCAGTTTTTTATGGAAGTTTTTCTTGGAGTCTGGTTGACGACGACACAAAAATGACTGATCATGTTGCATATCGTATTCTATATATTCACTGGGATGGAAAGATTTTGGAATACTTAGTTTGTTATGTGAGGTGGATGACCATATTATAATTGTATCTACAGTGCATTAGTTGATATATTGGGAAAATATAAAAAAATTGTGAAAACTTGTAGCATAAAGTGAAATCTTCGACTTAAACCGGACTTATTGAATCTGGAAGAATGTGTATACTTCATTACATGAAGAATGTATCAAGTAGTATGTGCAACCTTTATTTATTTATTGTTACTTGTTGAACTCAGAATGATCTCTTTTATGCATATTGTATTGTTGAATCCAAATTGTGTTTTCCTTTTATATGGAAACAAAATGTAACACCAGAGGAGGGTTTCTTGAACAATAAGAGTTCAGGGGAATTGTTTGCAAAATATTGAAAGCCCGGTGTTCAATTATTTATTTTGTTTGCACTTTGGCCTGTTTTTTCCTACAGGGTTCCAAAACTATGTCAATAGTTCATTAATTTTATGATTTTCCTATTGTCTTATTAACGTAAGATTAGGAAACCATATGTTTGCAGTTCGTAAGGTTCCCACGCAAGAGGACATCCATGAATATATTAATTATAACATGAATATTCTGTGTCACTAATTGGAGAAGAGTTGATGGTTTAGTAGCTAAAATTCAGGTAGTTAAAGTTGTGTAAGAACACGCCTAGCGGCTCTTATAATTAAGATTGAATTCTATTTCATTAAGAATATTACCTCTACAATGGCTGCCCCCTGCCTCTATACCATCAACAAGATTATATACATGTCTAAGTTAAATGAGTAACTCAACCGTAAAAGAAGAAAAAGGAATCAGTTGCATATGTGATGTAGTTATAGGTTCTATGTTGTTACTTGAACTATCAGCTTATACAAGATGTGAGTTGTGCAGCTAAAAGGTTACAACAACCACTAAGGGTGTGTTTGGCAGTCATTACAAGAATTGCGTTCAAGGAAAAATTGGTAAAATAAGAGAACATCTCAGGAAACTACTCATATATTTTTCACTTCTCATAGAAATGAACTGTATCTTAACCTTTTCCAACTTTATAAAGTGTACCCTAAGAGTTAGTAATGATAGAATACTTCTTTCTTTGGGAACTGGAGATGGATGACGCATAGGCACTCCGTAAAGGATCAAAGGCCACAATGTTGCTTATCTCATACTTGCAACAGTGACTACCGCATACGACAAGAAACACCCAATAAGAGCAAATAGGCTAAATCAAGTGGAAGCGATTGAACACCCCTACTTCCACACTCTCAATTCTCCTAAAGGAAAAATAGTGAAGTTCCTTACAATGGAGATAATGCATCTTATTTATTAGCACCTAAGGGCTTACAACGCAAGGGAAAAAAATATACTAATATGGTATTCAAATTTTCTTATTACAATAGTCAATAGAATAAAAGCAATATTTAAACTCTAAAAAAGCATTTGAGGCTTATACCTCAAGGCATGGGAAAATAGCCTCTATGGCTTAAGCGTCCGGGGTTTGATTAGAGGCTTAATCCTTGGTCACTTGAGGCTTACGAGGCTTAAGCCTCGAGGGTATATTGACCTCTGATCTCTAACCTCGTGTAAGTATTCTTCTCTTTCGCTCATTTCTTCCCTTCTCTTTAGTTCTTTCTCGTTCAGAAACCATCGGTTCCATACGCAAACCCAAATATCTATTGTGGTACCCAAATATCATGAATTCATGTGTTCGTGTAAATATTTTTGTTTTGAATTATCTTTTTCTGATATATTTTGTGGTATCCTCTTTTAGAAAATTTTAATTCATTCTAGTCTTAAAGGCTGAGAAGTAGCAATAACATGGCAGTACTTGAATGTGTCATATTCAATTGTACAGTATAATATTTGTTCTTAGATATAGCTTGTAACTTCAGTTACAGTAAAATTGTGAAACGTACGTGACAATTTTGTATGTGCAAGTAGCTAATACTGCCTATGTTGTGATTAGTGTATAATCATTTACACAGCCTATCCAAAGAAAGAAGTGTTCAATATAGTGAAGTTTTGTTACTGCTATATGTTTGGGAAATGGAATTGTATCATGATGGAAATATGTGTGGGTGTTAGAGATAGTTTCTTGGTTATAATTTTTTTACAAGGAAAAAATGTAGATCTTATGCTACCTTCATTGCATGCAGAAGGAGGTGAGCATTGCAAGAAGCTGGAAGTTTCAAAGGTGCTTACGCCTGGGGAGACAAGGCAACCCTTGTCTGGAGGACATGTATGACGATCTGGAGGCGGAAGAGGTCCCAGAAGAATATTGGGATCCGTATGAGGTTTTGTAGCAGTTGTAGATATTGTTGGAAAATTGGACTTAAATAGGTATTATAAAGTTGTCCAGATTTTTCTGGACAGATTTTTTAACAACTTTGAGCTCAAATTTAGGTGGGACCCACACTACGGAAATTGTGGGACCATATACGAACGCGTTCACCTCCGCAAGGAGATTAACGTAGTATATTCATATGTCCAATTTCAATAAGTTATGAATGATAATTATGTCCCCAAAGTGACTCACAAAGCAATGAAAGTTAATGAATTGGGAGTGTTTTAACTCTTGTCCCACATTGGAAGAGTAGTGGAATTTTGATGAGTTAATAACACCCCAAGTATGGACTAAGGCTTGGATGCTGTGACACCCCGCCTAATTAATCCCGGGTGATCAGTCCTAAATCAAGTTAGAACAGGTTTCTCATTTGGTCCATTCTTAGCATCACTGTCGTCTTATTAAATTACTAACCACCTAAGTGAGAAAAATAGACTGGTGCCAATTTTTATCTTTCATTATTTAAACAAAAACCCATGCGGAAAATAAAACAGTACAACAATCACAGATAACTGAAATAATCATCCACAAGTAAAAATAATTAACCGAATAAACCATCGGTCCAAATAATAATAAATCCCGTAAAGACAAGAACGAACTCCCAACAAGTCTAATACAAATAAACGGAATATGAGCGACATGCTCGAGTAACTAATCATGAATTTCTACAATAAGATCGAAGAATGAGGCGTCTATCAAAACCCCGCAACATCCACATATGCTGCAGCAACGGATCCCTGGAATTTAGTCAAGGCTGGCGTCCCTGTGGCTGGACACCTAAAAAGGTTTTGAAAATAGATTTATAGCAAGGGTTAGTACCCAAAACATTTGAAAAACATTTAACAAATGATTAACTTGCAGTAATAAATAAATGTGCATGCTCTTCGTAATCTAGTTAGTATCGCACTCTCTTGAGGACTTCCTTACGCCTCCTCTAATGTACACTACTAACACTTTAATTAAATTACCGAGTTATTCATCTCATGACTAGATAATTATCAAAGTTCCTTTATACCCACCCTACTCTAACTAAGTACATAGTGATGATGATTTTTAAGTTATTAGTAACATCAACTTAACTAAAACATTTCCCTTTTTAAATTCATATAACTTCTACACTCGTTATACATATGAAACCACTCATATTTTTCATTAATAACCCGTATATAATTAATTATCCAATTATATACTTATAATCATATTTCAGCATTCACAATCATACTGTAATATATTTAACAACTTGCATCCACCCGAGTAAAATACTCACAGAATGTAAATTCTATAAAGTGCTATCCCACTAGGTACCATCACATAGCCTAGTTATCCCAAGTCAGAATTTCACACCAACTTGATAAAAATAAATAATTGGAGGCGGTCATATTCCTTCCCTGAAAGTGAGATGTCCCTCACCCATATAATGGACGCTATGACCTCAGGAATATACTCACCCTACTCCTCAAGCTAGGGGATTCATCCACTACGCGCAACCTCCCCATATAGCACTATAGTATAAAATATCTAATCACTGAATTTAATGTACACACCATATATATATACTATCACATCCGTATAAATATAAAAGTCCCGGCTATACCGTGCAGTAAATCCGTAACATAAGCCTATTAAAATTATTAAGAGTTTATGGTCCAACACTAAATATTAATTAAATTGCACCTTAATTAATTAAGTTACTTTTGGGGTCGCCCCCACCATAAATTTGGACGTACTCTCGTAGCCCAAAATAAATTTACCCGAGTCAAAATACCTGACTCTAATTTATTAGCCTCTGACTAATTAAATTATTACATTTCGGTTTCGCTCAACCAAATTTTCTGCCTCAAACCTTAATTAATTTATCTACAATTAATTAGATTTAAACTCATGTATTTAATTTCTCAATAATTAATTACATAAGATTTTTATATGAATTTCCCCTTTTATATAATTAACTGGCGAAACTGCCAAGTTCTGCCGACCGTCGATCGATCGACCCCAGACCGTCGATCGATCGATCGAACAGGTCTTCGTCTTCTTCGCGAAGACAGGGCAGCCATGGACGGATTTACTTAAACCCTAATCTCTTCTAACATGAATTACAAGTCTTCTTATCACAAGTACATATTAGAAACCTTATTAGGATCCCCCAGAAAGTCCACAACAATCATCAATTCGTCCATAAACTACTGATTCATAATTTTTGGGGAAAAATCTATCTTTATCCATAAACACATTTACACCCCAAATTTCTTCATTAAACTCTTTCTAATTTATCCGTATATCATTCTAACAGATACACATCAATTCCAATATCATATTTTTACATAAATACTCATAAATTTTGGCAAATCAGATTAATATTTTCTTTTGTTTTTTTCAAAACCCCATGTTTATGCCATGAAACCCCAAAACGAATTTTAATTCATTGCATCACATAGATATGAATTGAAAGACAGATTTAATACTATTGCAAGTTCTTCACTTGCCTTAGGTTTCGTAGTGTCTGAATTTGAGATGGGTTCCAAGGTTGAAGATGACCTTTGTTGGCTCTTTTGAGATCCCCAAAATGGCTTTGGCTGCTGTTAGGGTTTTCTAACCCTTTAATTCTTCTCTCTAATTAAGCTCAGCCATGCCTTTATTTCTTTTTATTAGGTTAATTTCCCTAATCCCGTTTTTTGACTAATGGGCCAGGGCCAAGCCCAAGTGACCCAAATGCCCCCGAGTGGGCCCGACTATGTCTAAAAACGTCCTGTGACCCGTTTACTACCCCCGGGTACACTTTTCCGACTATCTCGGCCCATCCGGACTCAACTGTACACTCAGAATTTGCATCCGAATTAATTTATAAAAATACTTATCCCCCACCCAATATAGTCTATACCGACTTCCGGATGTGATAAGTACATACCTCGTCATTAATACTCGAAACGACGTAATTACATTATTACTATTCACTTAGTAAATAAGTTTCCCTAAATATTAACCATTCAATCCCAGATTAATATTTATATATTATTTTACCATAATTAATTCATTAAATTACAACACACTAGTAATTTAGAATTTCCGAATTAATTTAATTTTAAATGTACCAAAAATACGAGGTGTTACATACTCCCCCCCTTACAAACGTATTTCGTCCCCGAAATTAGATCATACCTGCGGTGAAAAGCTCTGGATATTGTTCCCGCATATCCTCCTCCTGCTCCCAGGTAGACTCGTCAACATTGTGATGACCCCACTGTACTCTAACCAATGGAACAACCTTGGATCGCAATTTCCGCTCACTATGATCCAGAATAGCTACCGGCCTCTCCTCATATGAGATGTCTGGCTGTAAGTCAATCTCCTCGAGTGGAATGTGCCAAAAGGCTCTCTCGCTCCTTCGATATTTCTTCAGCGATGCCACATGGAATACATCGTGTATCCGCTGAAGATATTCTGGTAACCCAAGCTTATACGCCACCGGTCCCACCCTCTCAATAATAGGGAAAGGTCCTACGTACCGCGGTGCTAACTTACCCTTCTTGTCGAACCTCATCACCCCTTTCATAGGGGATACCCGGACTAAAACCTGGTCCCCAACTTCTAGCTCCACATGTCTTCGAGAAGCATCAGCATAACTCTTCTGCCTGTCCTGAGCTATCCGAGTCCTTCCTCGAATCAACTCTATCTTGGCAGATGTCTCCTGGATAATCCCCGGCCCCAAGAGTTTGTTGTCCCCCACCTCTAACCAACAAGCAGGCGAACGACAAGGTCTCCCGTACAGTGCCTCAAACGGTGCCATGCCAATCGTGAATTGGTAAGAGTTGTTATACGCAAACTCTACCAAAGGAAGATATTTCTCCCATCCTCCCCCGAAGTCCAAAATGCACATTCTGAGCATGTCTTCCAGCATCTGATTAACTCTCTCAGTCTGTCCGTCAGTTTGTGGGTGATATGCTGTACTCAAGCGTAACTCCGTGCCCATTGCCTCCTGAAAGCTCTGCCAAAAGTGGGCGACAAAGATTTTGTCTCGGTCGGATACAATATTTATTGGTACCCCATGAAGCTTAACAATCTCTGCTAGGAATAGCTGTGCATAACGCATCGTCTCAAAGTCTGTGCGTACCGGCAAAAAGTGGGCCACCTTAGTCAACCGATCCACAATAACCCATATGGAGTCGTAACCCCTCTGCGATACAGGTAACCCTGTGATGAAGTCCATGGAGATGCTCTCCCACTTCCATACGGGAATTTCTAACGGCTGTAGCATCCCTGATGGTCTCTGGTGGTCAACTTTCATAAGCTGACACGTGGCACATTTCGAAACAAACTCCGCTATGTCCCGTTTCATCCCTGCCCACCAATATTGCCTCCTCATATCTTGGTACATTTTATCCCCACCGAGATGTACCGCAAATTTCGAACCATGGGATTCTGTCATAACAGCGTGCCTCAAATCCTCATCCTCTGGCACCATTAACCTCCCATTTAAGCGTAGGCCTCCTTCTGAGCTAATTGAGTAACCCTCTGCTCCCTCAGCTAACAACTGCCCCACCCTATCCTGGCAAATCTGATCCTCTGCCTGAGCCTTCATAACTCGCATAATGATCTCGGGTGTGATGGACAATGCTGACATGCAAGCCTTGGCTACGTCATCCTCATATCGAAGTTCTCTCCACTTCGCTTTCCATATCTCCGATATCTCCCCAGTCGGCCTTCGGCTCAATGCGTCTGCTACCACATTGGCCTTACCGGGATGATACCGAATATCAAACTAGTAGTCCTTCACGAATTCTAGCCACCTCCTCTGCCTCATATTCAGATCCTTCTGTGTGAAGAGATACTGAAGTGACTTGTGATCCGTGAATAGAGTAAACTGCTCTCCTAGAAGATAATGCCTCCATATCCTCAAAGCAAAAACGACCGCTGCCAACTCTAGGTCGTGAGTGGGGTAATTCCTCTCGTGGGTCTTTATATTCCTGGAAGCATAAGCTATAGCCCTTTCCTCCTGCTGGAGCACACCCCCAAGGTCCCGTAAGGATGCGTCTGTGTAAACTCGATACTCTAGCCCTCCCTTTGGCAATGCAAGCACGGGTGCAGATGTCAACTTGTACTTTAGCTCGTCGAACGCTAATTGACAATTATCATCCCACTTGAAAGGTACCCCTTTCCGAGTGAGATTCGTCAAAGGTCCTGCAATCTTAGAGAATCCCTTAATGAATCGCCTGTAGTAACCGGCCAAACCCAGAAAACTGCGCACCTCGGTCGGTGTCGTGGGCTGTCCCCACTCCCTCACCGCCGACACCTTATTCGGATCCACTGCAATACCCTGATCTGACACGACGTGACCAAGGAACTGTACCTCCCGTAGCCAGAATCCACACTTCCCTAATTTGGCATAGAGCTGATGATCCCTCAGTGTCTGTAAAACCATGCGCAGATGCTCTGCGTGCTCCTCCTCGGTGCGCGAGTAGATTAGTATGTCATCAATGAACACGATGACAAACTGATCTAGGTACTCCCTGAAAACCCTGTTCATGAGATCCATGAACACTGCAGGTGCATTGGTGAGCCTGAAGGGCATCACCCTGAACTCATATGATCCATACCGCGACAAGAAAGCGGTCTTAGGAACATCCCCCTCTCGGATACACAGTTGATGATACCCTGACCTCAAGTCGACCTTGGAGAAGTAACACCCCCCTCTCAATTGGTGAAATAAATCATCAATCCGAGGTAAAGGATATTTATTCCGTATCGTCACCTTGTTCAGCTCCCTATAATCCACGCACAAGTGGAGTGAGCCATCTCGCTTCTTTACAAACAACGCCGGCACACCCCACGGCGATGTACTCTGCCGAATAAAACCCTGACCCAGTAGTTGCTGAATCTGTTCCCTCAATTCCCGCATCTCTGAAGGGGCCATACGGTAAGGTGCCCGAGCAATCGGCCTCGTCCCCGGTGCCAAATCGATAACAAATTCGATTTCTCTGCTGGGTGGAAATCCTGGTATCTCCTGGAATACATCCTCAAAGTCCCTCACTATAGGAATAGAGTCTAAAGGGACTACCACCTCCTGTGAGGTTTCCTCCTCAATGTAATATAAGTGAGTGCGCGACCCTCCCTCAGGAAGCGGCATTGCTATCAGGAACATCTCCTGTCCCGGAATGGAGAACACGATTGTCCTCTCATAACAATCCACCGTAGCCCGATAACCTGCCAACCAATCCATGCCCAAGATGACATCATACCCCTCCATATCTAACACTAAGAGGTCTGCTGCTAAACTAAGCCTCTCAATCAAAATGTCTACTCCTCGACAAATCGAGCGAATAAAAGCCCCGCTGCCTACTGGCGACTCTACACTCATACGGAGGCTACCCGCTGTCTCTAATAACCCAGCCCGTTTAGAAAAATTAGATTTAATGAATGAATGTGATGCTCCCGTGTCAAAAAGAATGCTACCCTCATGCCCATGAATGAAAAACATACCCTCAACCGCTGGCGGCGCCTGCTGTGCTGGAGGACTGGGAACATCCCAAACGTTATACACACGTCCGTAGTGCATCTGCCCCTGCTGCTGTGGAGCTGGTGCTGCTGGCGGCATCTGACCCTGTTGCCCCTGCTGGGCACCCTGCTGATGGCCTCTGCCCCTCTGCGGGCACTCCCTCTTGAAGTGTCCTGGCTGGCCACAGGCGAAACAGCGTTTCTGGTCGTCACCCTGCCGTTGGTCCTGCTGGCCCTGACGTTGCTGGCCCTGTTGGCCTCCCCCGTTGTTCCCTTGGCCCTGACGGCCCTGAGGAACCTGTTGTTGCTGATTAGGGCCTGGTTGCCCCTGCCTGAACCCCTGTCCTCCCGGTCGGAACCCACCAGGCTTAAACTTCTTATCCTGATTCCCTTGCTGAATGATAATTTGCTGCTGTGTGCCACTTGTCTCACTACTAGTAACCGCCTTGCCCTGCTGGCTCGGCTCACCTGCCTTCTTGTTCCCCTTAGCATGAAAACGATGATCCTGGCAATGTACAAGTGCGGCATTAACGACATCTGTATAAATTACTAACGCCGAATTTCCAATCAAGTGCTGCCTGATCCTCCAGGCCAAGCCATCCATGAACTTTGACTTCTTCCGCTCCTCATCGCTCACCTCATTTGGCACAAAGTTGCCAAACGGGTGAACTCCTCCTCATATTCTGCCACTGACCTGTCACCCTGTACCAACTCGCTGAACTTCTTTCTCATCTCAGACTCTACTGCTGGAGGGAAGTACTTGTGGTCAAACCGCACCCAGAATTCAGAAATCGGCATCAAATCCCGCTCCTCAGCGGTGGTAACGGACTCCCACCACTGTAAGGCTGCCCCCGACAGACGACAGGTAGCCAGCATCTGTTTCTGCACCTCTGTACCCTCTAACATGCGCAGATGGCGCTGATTGTTCTTCTTCCAGTCACAAGCCTCCACCACATTGGTGCTACCTCGGAACTCAGGTGGGTGACCCTTCTGAAAGGTCTCCCTCACTCGCTGCCAAGACGGTGGTCCCACTGGAGCCTGAACTGCTGGAGCCATTGGAGGCGGTGCCTGGGGCTGTGGAAAATGAGCTGCCATAGATCGCATCGCTGTCTCGACCGCTTGGGCCACTATCACTGCCACCTGAGTGGTAGAAATCAACTCGGGTGGGGGTGGGGGTGGCGGTATCTGTGGCTCCTGGCGAGCCTCCCTCACCTCATCTCTAGCCTCAGCCCTCTCTGTCTCTTTGGTGGCATCTGAAATAGATGGAATTGTATAAGTACGCAATTTATACAAAAACTAATAGCAGGAATACGATATCTCACAAGTGGAAAATATAATCAACAGTCCTAATAATAGGGCTCTATAACAACCGAACGCTACGCTGAAACGTAGAAAGCTGCACAGATCCTAAGGACTCTAGAACCTGATGCTCTGATACCATCTGTGACACCCCACCTAATTAATCCCGGGTGATCTGTCATAAATCAAGTTAGAACAGGTTTCTCATTTGGTCCATTCTTAGCATCACTGTCGTCTTATTAAATTACTAACCACCTAAGTGAGAAAAATAGACTGGTGCCAATTTTTATCTTTCATTATTTAAACAAAAACCCATGCGGAAAATAAAACAGTACAACAATCACAGATAACTGAAATAATCATCCACAAGTAAAAATAATTAACCGAATAAACCATTGGTCCAAATAATAATAAATCCCGTAAAGACAAGAACGAACTCCCAACAAGTCTAATACAAATAAACGGAATGTGAGCGACATGCTCGAGTAACTAATCATGAATTTCTACAATAAGATCGAAGAATGAGGCGTCTATCAAAACCCCGCAACATCCACATATGCTGCAACAACGGATCCCTGGAATTTAGTCAAGGCTGGCGTCCCTGTGGCTGGACACCTAAAAAGGTTTTGAAAATAGATTTATAGCAAGGGTTAGTACCCAAAACATTTGGAAAACATTTAACAAATGATTAACTTGCAGTAATAAATAAATGTGCATGCTCTTCGTAATCTAGTTAGTATCGCACTCTCTTGAGGACTTCCTTACCCCTCCTCTAATGTACACTACTAACACTTTAATTAAATTACCGAGTTATTCATCTCATGACTAGATAATTATCAAAGTTCCTTTATACCCACCCTACTCTAACTGAGTACATAGTGATGATGATTTTTAAGTTATTAGTAACATCAACTTAACTAAAACATTTCCCTTTTTAAATTCATATAACTTCTACACTCGTTATACATATGAAACCACTCATATTTTTCATTAATAACCCGTATATAATTAATTATCCAATTATATACTTATAATCATATTTCAGCATTCACAATCATACTGTAATATATTTAACAACTTGCATCCACCCGAGTAAAATACTCACAGAATGTAAATTCTATAAAGTGCTATCCCACTAGGTACCATCACATAGCCTAGTTATCCCAAGTCAGAATTTCACACCAACTTGATAAAAATAAATAATTGGAGGCGGTCATATTCCTTCCCTGAAAGTGAGATGTCCCTCACCCATATAATGGACGCTATGACCTCGGGAATATACTCACCCTACTCCTCAAGCTAGGGGATTCATCCACTACGCGCAACCTCCCCCTATAGCACTATAGTATAAAATATCTAATCACTGAATTTAATGTACACACCATATATATATACTATCACATCCGTATAAATATAAAAGTCCCGGCTATACCGTGCAGTAAATCCGTAACATAAGCCTATTAAAATTATTAAGAGTTTATGGTCCAACTCTAAATATTAATTAAATTGCACCTTAATTAATTAAGTTACTTTTGGGGTCGCCCCCACCATAAATTTGGACGTACTCTCGTAGCCCAAAATAAATTTACCCGAGTCAAAATCCCTGACTCTAATTTATTAGCCTCTGACGAATTAAATTATTACATTTCGGTTTCGCTCAACCAAATTTTCTGCCTCAAACCTTAATTAATTTATCTACAATTAATTAGATTTAAACTCATGTATTTAATTTCTCAATAATTAATTACATAAGATTTTTATATGAATTTCCCCTTTTATATAATTAACTGGCGAAACTGTCAAGTTCTGCCGACCGTCGATCGATCGATCGAACAGGTCTTCGTCTTCTTCGCGAAGACAGGG
Source organism: Sambucus nigra (assembly GCA_949130495.1). NCBI lineage: Eukaryota > Viridiplantae > Streptophyta > Magnoliopsida > Dipsacales > Adoxaceae > Sambucus > Sambucus nigra. The sequence goes on along the minus strand of OX422219.1, from coordinate 27,648,060 downwards.
CAGCCATGGACGGATTTACTTAAACCCTAATCTCTTCTAACATGAATTACAAGTCTTCTTATCACAAGTACATATTAGAAACCTTATTAGGATCCCCCAGAAAGTCCACAACAATCATCAATTCGTCCATAAACTACTGATTCATAATTTTTGGGGAAAAATCTATCTTTATCCATAAACACATTTACACCCCAAATTTCTTCATTAAACTCTTTCTAATTTATCCGTATATCATTCTAACAGATACACATCAATTCCAATATCATATTTTTACATAAATACTCATAAATTTTGGCAAATCAGATTAATATTTTCTTTTGTTTTTTTCAAAACCCCATGTTTATGCCATGAAACCCCAAAACGAATTTTAATTCATTACATCACACAGATATGAATTGAAAGACAGATTTAATACTATTTCAAGTTATTCACTTGCCTAAGGTTTCGTAGTGTCTGAATTTGAGATGGGTTCCAAGGTTGAAGATGACCTTTGTTGGCTCTTTTGAGATCCCCAAAATGGCTTTGGCTGCTGTTAGGGTTTTCTAACCCTTTAATTCTTCTCTCTAATTAAGCTCAACCATGCCTTTATTTCTTTTTATTAGGTTAATTTCCCTAATCCCGTTTTTTGACTAATGGGCCAGGGCCAAGCCCAAGTGACCCAAATGCCCCCGAGTGGGCCCGACTATGTCTAAAAACGTCCTGTGACTCGTTTACTACCCCCGGGTACACTTTTCCGACTATCTCGGCCCATTCGGACTCAACTGTACACTCAGAATTTGCATCTGAATTAATTTATAAAAATACTTATCCCCCACCCAATATAGTCTATACCGACTTCCGGATGTGATAAGTACATACCTCGTCATTAATACTCGAAACGACGTAATTACATTATTACTATTCACTTAGTAAATAAGTTTCCCTAAATATTAACCATTCAATCCCAGATTAATATTTATATATTATTTTACCATAATTAATTCATTAAATTACAACACACTAGAAATTTAGAATTTCCGAATTAATTTAATTTTAAATGTACCAAAAATACGGGGTGTTACAGATGCCTTGGGGGTATCCCAACTCTTTGAAGGGGAGATGACCTAAGTTATGCACGGGTTGACTTTCGGTCAAAAGACCACACGCGCGCGTCCGGCCGGCTCGGGCTCGGGCTTATAAAAATCTCCTACATTTTTGGGCCGAATTTATTTAACTTTCTGGGGTTTAATTATTAATTAATTACAAAATTAATTAATTAATTAATAAACTGTTGGCAGTTATTGCCAACAGTCAACAGTTAATTTCGTTTAACTGATTAACTGTTTTTGACAGTTAATTTTGGTTGACTGTTCCAACAGTCAACACAAAAGCTATAAATTAAACATCCCCCCTACAGAATTAACAACTGAAAATTTGCCCTCCCATAATTCCGAATTTATGCTGCTACTTTTTCCAGAAAAATAAATCCTTTTTCTATTGCTACTGCATACATTCCTGCATATCATCTCTTTGGTCTGGTTGAGTATAAACACAGAATTGTGTTCGAAGAAATTAATCATTGTTGTGCTACTTGATTAATTTGGAAATCCGTTCGATCTTGGGAGACAATTATTCATTACCTTTGGCACTTTGTGGAGGGAATAAATTTGTCTTAAGGACACTGTTCTAAACAGGGCTCGGATTATTTCTTATATTCTAATATTATTTCTGCAAATTCTAGTAAGTATTTCATTTCCATAATTCTGTTTCAATTCTGTAATTATATTAATTGTTCATAATTCTGTACAATTGTTATTTACAAATAGTAGACATAACAATCTTAAGACAAATTTATTAAGTTCTACTGTTTTTAGTGTACAGAATTTTTTTTATTACAGAAATTTATTTGTTGGAAATAAATCTGTTTTGACAGAATAAAATGAATTAATTTACTGCTTTATTGTAGAAATTAGTAAAACAGTTTTGATATAGAAATTAATTTCTATACTGTTTTTATATTCTGTTTTAGAAAACAAAATTTTATTTGTGTACTCTTGTTAAAATGTGTTTATCTAAATTTTTTTTAATCTTAAATTATAATTCTGTTTTGTACGAAATTCTTTTTATTATTAAAAATTAGTGTGACACAGATTTTAAAAATTTAATTCTGTTTTGTACGGAATTCTGTTTATATTATACTTTAATTCTGAATTATTATTTGAATTCTTTTGGAATTCATTTATTGTGAATTATATTTGGAGGAAATTGGTGCACATAATTTTGTATTCTGTTTTGATTAATTCATTATATATGAATTTTATCATTGATAAAAATTCTGTTTTTGTAACAGAAATGGAATCACAAAGTACGAACACTACTCCTACGAAACTGATTGTCACCAACACAAATGTGACTGCACCCGTATCTATGCCACACGGGGAGAAACCGGAAAAGTTCATTGGGGCTGACTTCAAACGTTGGCAAGGACAAATGTACTTCTATCTCACTACCTGCCAACTGGGCAGGTTTGTATATGAAGATTGCCCCTCTATTCAAGAGGGAGATGACGCTGAAAAGGTTGCTGCTGTCGATGCTTGGAAGCACTCGGACTACCTATGCCGAAATTATATTTTGGCCTACTTGGACAAGACTTTGTACCATGTCTATTGCACTATCAAAACTTCCAAGGAATTATGGAATTCTTTGGAAAAGAAGTATAAAACTGAAGATGCTGGGATGAAGAAATTTATCGTTGGGCATTTTCTGGAGTTCGAAATGGTTGATTCTAAATCTGTGATCTCGCAAGTGCAAGAATTCCAAGTGATCCTCCACGACATTCATGCTAAAGGAATGTCAATTAGTGAAACTTTCCAAGTTGCTGCAATTGTTGAAAAGTTGCCACCTTCTTGGACTTTGTTCAAAAACTATCTCAAGCACAAGCGTAAGGAGATGAATGTGGAGGAGTTGGTGGTCCGGCTAAGAATCGAAGAAGACAACCGTGAGTCTCAAAAGAAAAGTGGGAAGAATCCGATGGAAACAAAGGTCCATGTCGTTGAAGGTCCTAAAAAGAACAAACAAAAGTATGATGGGGAAGGCACTTCCAAACATAACAAGAAAAAGTTCAAAGGCAAATGCTACAATTGTGGTAAACCGGTACACCGCTCAAGTGAGTGTCGTAAGCCTAAGAAGCAAAATAAAAATAACTCTCAAGAAAATGTGACTGAGGGTGAGAATATCACCAATGATTTGGCAGATATGAATCTTTATGCCGTTGTCTCTGAATGTAACTTGGTTGGCAATACCAAGGAATGGTGGGTGGACACTGGAGCCACACGACACATTTGTGCAAACAAATGGATGTTCTCCACCTATAAGCCTTTGGAAAATGAGGAGAACCTTTTTATGGGAAATTCTTCCACTTCTAAGGTGGCGGGACAAGGAAAGATTGCTTTGAAAATGACTTCTGGAAAGGAACTTACTCTCAACAATGTTCTTCACGTGCCTGATATCCGAAAGAATCTGATTTCTGGATCTCTCCTTACTAAGAATGGTTTCAAGCTTGTGTTTGTGTCTGATCGCTTTGTGTTGTCTAAAAATGACATGTATGTAGGAAAGGGCTACCTAAATGAGGGGCTCTTTAAACTGAATGTTCTTACTGTAACCCCTAAAACATCTGTTTCAATGAATGAAGTTGCTAGTTCTTCTTACTTGATTGAGTCATCTAATATTTGGCATGCTAGATTGGGACATGTTAATTTTGATACATTGCGTAGATTAATTAACTTGGAATTTTTGCCAAAATTCAATATTGATAAAAATCATAAATGTGAAATTTGTGTAGAATCTAAATTAGCTAGATTACCTTTCCATTCTATTGAAAGGATAACTGAACCTTTAGATTTAATTCACACCGATATTTGTGATTTAAAATTTGTTCAAACTAGAGGTGGGAAAAAGTATTTTATTACTTTTATTGACGATTGCACAAAATATTGCTATGTATATTTGTTACATAGTAAAGATGAGGCTATTAATGTATTTAAAAAATATAAGAATGAAGTTGAGAATCAATTAAGCAAAACAATAAAGGCTATTAGGAGTGATAGAGGAGGTGAATATGAATATCCATTTGAGGAATTTTGTTCTGAAAATGGGATTATTCATCAAACAATCGCTCCTTATTCTCCTCAATCGAATGGTGTTGCTGAACGCAAAAACCGTACTTTGAAAAAAATGATGAACTCAATGTTATTAAGTTCAGGAGCTCCACAAAATTTGTGGAGGGAAGCCTTACTTTCTGCTAATTGCATTCTCAATAAAAGTACCTCACAAAAAGACTCACAAGACACCTTATGAATTATGGAAAGGTCGAAGACCTTCCTATAAATATTTACGAGTGTGGGGGTGCTTAGCCAAAGTGATGGTTCCTAAACCTAAAAAGGTAAGAATAGGGCCAAAAACCGTGGATTGTGTATTCATCGGTTATGCTACTAATAGCAGTGCATATCGCTTTCTAGTTTGTAAATCTGAGATTTCGGTCAACCATCCAAGGACTTCATGGACTGATTTCAATCTTGGCAGTAGATTTGCGGTCAAATCTATCTGGATAGCATGCTCTGTCTGTGTGCTTGCTTTATCCTTTTTTTTTGCTTCCAACTTTTGGTGATTAAATTTTAGTCTTGCATGGGATATGCAAACTGAATATGGATGTGGTTTCTTCATATGAGAATTGTCAAGCTTATCATTTGGTTTGTTAAATGCGTTTGTTAAAATGAGTTAAGGAGTCTGTCTTTATATCCCACATTTCAAAGACTTAATATGTGATAAAATAGATTCACTGTCATGTTTGAGACTGATTGATTGATCACGTGACACTTTTTTATTTGACCCCCCTTGTAGAGACGTTATCAAAACAAGCCAATTGTTGAGCTTGAGAATGCAGCACATGAGCAAATGAAAATAACTTTAACTGTGTCTTTTAAAGCTCTTTTCAGTTCAACAACTAGTGCCCAATGCACTGTAGATGCTACAAAAGGAGGATGTATTTTTCTTTGAATTGGGTTTTGGATTGAACTTACATTTGGTTTGTTAAACAGAACTTCCATTTGGTTTGTTATATTATTCCATTTGGTTTTACTTGATAAAAAAGAGAATTTGGTTTGTTAACAGTTTTTAACATAATTTTTTATACGTTTATTACTGTTTTGGTTTGTTATATACATTTGGTTCCATTAAAGATTAAGTTTTAACTGTTATAATATTATGATAATTTATTTTGTATTTTGTGTAGAATGATGGACGACTTGATTGGAGTAGTTATTTTTTAGGGAGCTTGAAGTTATGGTTTCTTGCATCATGGAGTCATATGGTCGTTTATTTGATGCGGATAGCTTCGTGAGCATCTTTTGGCGTTGATTATTTTTGGACATTATTTGATGTAATATTATGGATTGTCATTTGATATAATTTTTGGACATCATTTGATATAATTGGATTTTTGGTTGACTTTCTTTTGTACTTCATACTTGAATTGGGAGAATGTATTTTTTTTCATGATATATATGTATGGGTTTGAGCGATGGACAATATAATTTTGGATTATGCATGTTTATGTTGTGATGACTTTAAATCATCTTTAAGATTATTGCATGAAAAATAATAGGAAAAAAATGATTATTGTATGAAAAACAATAGTAAAAAAATAAAATAGAGTAGTTATGACAACAAATTTTTCTGTTGCTAATAGTCGATTTATATCCATTTGAATATATGCCAACCAATTTTTTTTGTTGCCAAAAGCTATTTTTTTGGCATCCAAGTCAGTTATGTTGCTAAAAGGTATACATTTGGCATAAAAAAAATGTTATGATGCGAAAAGTATACTTTTTGGCAAAAAAAAAAAGTTGCGATGCAAAATATATACTTTTTGGCGACATAAATGTTTTGGCAACAAAAAAAAGTTGTGATGCAAAATGTATACTTTTTGGCGACACAAATGTTTTGTTGCCGAAGGTCAGTCTATATGACTTTTAGCAACATAAATAATATTTTTGGTTAAAAAATTCAAAAATAAATAATATAAATTTGGCAACACAGTGAATTTTGTTGCTAATACTTATTAGCAACACATTTGTAACTATTAGCGACATATTTCGTATGATGCCTATATTGTGTTTTCTTGTAGTGGACTTTTGCATTTCCATCCATTATAAGAAAAACTTTGAATAGCTGATCAAGTTTGTAAAACGACTTTGGATTTTAATATTGCTAATTAAGTGTATAAAAGGGCCTTGATTAAGTTAGAAAAGAAGTGAAAGAAATGATTAGCGACTAGGTATGATGTTGTCTTTTATTTTTCTCCATTACATAGAAAACATTTGATTTTCATTTGGAAGCTTTGTTTTGAAGCTCAATTATTAATACCTTTAACCTATATATTTATCTTTATTTACGAAGGTTGTGTTGTTTTACCACTTAGGCTGGTTCAACAACGCGACCACCATCACATCCACAACCACCATTGAGAACGTTATTCTGGTATATAATTGCAAAATTATGGGTTGAACCTAATTTGAATGTACGAGTTGGACCAAATATGGACTGAGTCAACCCATTTTTTTTATTCAAACAAGTGTTACAATTTCAAATATATGTAAAAAATTCATATTTTACTTGTAACTTTTAAAAATGAGTTTTATATTTGATTCGTAACTTTTGAAAATAGAATTCATATTTGATTCATAGCTTTCAAATATAAGTCTCCTATTTGACTCGTAGTTTTTATATATGAGTCCATATTTAACTCATAGTTTTAAAAAATGAGCCTCATACTTAAATGACTGGCTATTATGAATTATTTTATTATGTGAGCTCATTTTGTCACTACTAGTGGTATATCTCAATATTATTATCTTCTCTCTCATTTGGATATTTTCTTTTATTTTCTCCATTATTAATTGCTTGTGGTCTTGGAATTCTTCAATTGAAAGACCTTATGGTTCCATGACTACACCTTTTCAGTTGATTGCACGTATAATTAATTGAAAGATATTAGTTTAATTGTTTTGGGTCCGTTTGGTTCGAGGTACACCATGGTGAAAAGTAAGATTTCACCTAATTAGAGTTAGATTTTTTTCACTCTATTTGTTTAAAGATGTATAGTCACTTATTCACAATTTCAAACTAACAATAAAATAATTTTAAATAAACATTTCACCATTTTACTTTTCACCGCTAATGAAAGTATTTCACCTCAAAAAAAACGGATCCTTAGGATTTTTCAAATTAGGCTTTAGAGTCGTTAGAGTTGAGAAAGAAGATGAAGTGATGAAGAAAAAGGGTATTTTTGTCCAAAAAAACTATAAGGGACAAGTTAAAATATGAATTAGAGTGATTTAATAACGAAAAACTAATGGTGTTAGAATCTTGGACGTTATGTCTATTTATTTATTTTCTTTCAGAGGCTTAAGTTAAAATATGCTATTATTGGGGATAAGTCTAAAAAGGCCTAGTTGATTTTAGGAGAAGGGTTGACTTTTAAATTTGTTGATTAAGTTTATAAAAAACCTTAGACCAAGTTTATAAGAAGACATTGACCTTTAAATTAGTTGACAAGGTTTATAAAAGGAGCTTGATTAAGTTAGAAAATAAGTGCAAAAACAGAGAAAACATATCCTCTCCTCCTCTCACTAAGGGCTCAAATTTTAACACACATCATGAAAGGTTTTAGGATAATTCTAGGTGACACACAAAACAGACACATTTTGACATGAAAAATTGATGTGCTGCATTTGCATTGGCTTGTCTGTAGATTTTAGTGCTATTAGAAGGTTCCATTCTGATCATTTCATTCAATACTTACTCAGTTTGTATCTATTCTCTCTCTCTCTCTCTCTCTATCTATCTATATATATATATATATTGTGGTGAAAAAAATCATAAAACAAATAACAATGAAAGAAAACAATCACCAAGAAAATAAGAACAGCAAACAATCACAATCACAAGAATTTATGTGGTTCGACAACTTGTCTACGTCCACGGAGAGGTCTACTGTTTTTATTATGTAACTCTCGAGATGGTATTTTTCTACATGCCACTATGCCTCGGGCCAGGGGTACAATATATATTGAGTTAAGGGAAAGTGTTGGTAACTAACACGTTGGCCCTGTATCCCATGAATATCTCTTCGAGATTTTGGGGGATAGACTCGGCCACATATTTTACTCTAACTATTACTCAAGAGTCAAGACTCATAATTTGGGCTGGGTGCCTGATTCATTTATTTGGGCTTGGTCGGCTACTCTTATGGGCTTGGTCGACAATAGGTACCCACAATTGCTCCTAAAATTTTTGTGGTCACAATTTGGGCTCACAAATTTTAAAAAGTAACTCCTCGTCCCTCAATGATGGAACTGTTATAATTCGAGCGCTTAGAAGGGGTGTGTATCGTCATTTGGCAGGGAGTTTAAGCACCAAATCTTCTTCGATCAGTGTGCGCCATGATTGAGGAGTTTAAACAGAAGTGTTGGACAATTCTATCGTCACTTCAACTCTTTGCTTCCTCCACTTCCAAACTATCTCTTGCTCCCAAGCTGTCATTTGCTCTTCATCTTCCAAATTCGTGGTTTTCCATCATTTCAAGCTTCATTCTTTCCTCGTAAGTTCTCTGTCCCTTCTCTTTCTGTATTTTCTTTCATTGTTGCTTTTCTTTATACTGTAGCTAGGGTTTTCTCATGGCAAGAATAACACAACATATCTCTGGTTGAATTCTAGAAATGAAATAATATCCCCAACTGGGTGGATATTGAGTGTGCCCATGTTCCTCGCAAAGTCCATGATATTGAAAATGGCCACTGGATTCATGTTCTTCTACTATCTTAAGGGGGTTTAACCTTTTCCCCAAATCGCATGTTCTTGCATTTGTTTCAATACTTCGATATAGTTCCAGCTCAGTATTCTCCAAATGTTTGGAAAATTACAAATGGCGTCCATAGAATAAACCAACTTTATGGCACCAACTTAGAATTGGTTGAAATTTTTTTTTGTTACACCTTTTCTCGCACGAGCTCTGATCTTCTTTATTTGAAAGCGAGGAGTCCAGACAGGTTATTGGTAGTGAACCTACTTGATTCCCCTAAAGAGTACTGTTCTGAGGGGTTTATTTCTAGGAACTGGCAATTCCCTCCCCAAGTAGGGGGAGTAAGGTACATGGGACCTCAGATCCCTACATACGGGGAGGAGTACATAGGTTGTCGTCCAACCTTGCTGCATGTTGTTTGTTTCTCTAATGTGTTCTTCCTCTGATATTTTCTTTTCTTTTTCAGCGAAGTCTAAGAATCAAGAACCCTCTCTTCACGAGATCAGTACTGCTGAGTTGATCAAAGCTTGAAAGATAAGGGACTCCATTGTAGAAGGTGAGCATCCTCGGTCGGCTACCTTCTTGCTGGAATATAAGAATACTACCACTAGCTTCATCTCCCATCCAGTTGACTCCATTCCCCATCTTGATATCCCAGAGGAGAAAAAAGAGGAATAAGGTGCTCTTGAACCCATCGAGCTAGACAACGAGGATGAGAGCAGCTCAGTCTGGTGTTACTATAAGTGACAAAGGTGGTAGTGGTGAGGTTGGATCCAGCGAGGAAGAATCTAGTGATATATATATATATATATATTGTATTGCACTTGTGCGAATCAGTACGCATTTTAATAGTGCATACCGAACATGTGTCATCTTGTGGTGAACCCAGAAAAGAGAGAGAGCGTGCCTATAATTTAGCCGATAATTTCTACGCTCACCGCCATGTGACACATGCCCGGTCCGCACTCTTAAAATGCAGACTCATCCGCACAAGAGCAGTACGCAAATTTATAGGTCCGGTCAAGAAAATTTAGGTAAAAAAAAAATTTGTGTCTGGCCTGGGCAAAAAGCTTATGAATTTGAGCGGGCGTGGGATTACACAATGAGTCCGACTCGGGCTTAGGCGAGCTTTGGATAACTCAAATTTTTATAGGCTCGGTCCGAGATCGACTTGGCCCGCCCAGGCTCAGCCCATGGCCCCCCCACTACAACCTCCTAACTCCGTTGAACATTGTAGAGAGATGCAAACTATATATATATATATATATATATATATATATATATATATATATATATATATATATATATATATATATATAATAAGAATAATGCTATGAGTAAAAAATAACTACCCCAAATGTCCCCAAATCTGTTGTGGATGCCACCTCATTCTCTCACCTTCTTGTCATCTATTGCCATGTGGTGCAAGTCCTGCCAGAGCACAAAAACCAAGTCATTTTGGGGGACATTTGGGGAAGTTATTTGGGGTATGTAGCATTACTCATAAAATAAATATATCCATATGCAATCTGTGTTATTTTTAATAGAATAATCTCATTAAATATGCGTGCAATATACATTTTTTCCTTTTTGCTATATGCCTTATTTTTTTAATTGAATTATGCATTTTATAAGTGATTATGCTAATTTTATATTTAGAAAAATAATTTTACTATTTATCCTACTCCCTGACTTAAATTTTAGTTTTTGGACATTCTTCTTTTAACTTTCAATTGCAAAACATAGCCTTTTGCAATTTTCTTTTCTTAATTGTTGTTATTTTAGTGTCCAGAAAGATGGAAATGGACAAACAGGGGTGGATATTGTATGGCAAGAAAGGTGTTGAAGACAGTGGCGGAACCAGGGATTTAGCTTGGATGGGACACAACTCAATGACGGGGATTCGAAAGCGATAGCCCCCCCCCCAAAAAAAAAAATTATGATTATTTTTACGCTTTTACAAATATTTAATTGATAATATTTAGTTTTAGACAATTATAACTCAAGTGGGACACATACATTTTTTCAGAATAATTTTTATATTTTTACAAATATTTAATTGATAATTTGTTTTTGAATACAAACAATTATAACTCAAGTGGTGCATGAACCTACATTCAAATCGCAAATTTAAGAGTTAGTGGCAAATTCAATTATAACTCAAGTATATTCGCGCACCCTAAAAATCAACAAACAAATTATTTAATTTAATGAAATCTTTTAAACTCTTTTGTTATTAAGACCACTTGTATTAAGATGGAATAAACCCAAGCTAAGTTACTTTAACCTAACTTAGACCTGCCCTCAATGGTTTATCTGCTTTGTGTAGTATATTGCAACTCTTTTTATAGGAAGTAAGTAACATGATTCTCCCACTCAATTTCGATGCGGGACAATAAGAATTAAAGTGAATATACTTGAGAACCAGAGACATGACATAACTTATGATTCCACTCAAATAAAAACTAATAAATCCATTTGTCTTGGCTAAACATAGTACTCTATATCGGAGAAGCAGCAGAAACATATATGCAAGTGCAATTTTTTTTTAAATTCTGAGTGGGGCACGTGTTCCTTCCAGTACCATACTAGATCCTCCACTAATTGGAGATGTTGTGCAGGTTATCATGTGTGACCACCTTTGCAATAACTATTTAGATCACCATTTAAGTCTAGGAAATGTTTGAGACTCTCCATGTTCTTTTTATTTTATATCAACCATATGATAATTGTTTTTAAGTTCACATACATGTCAACTTCTTTAGAATTTTGGTACATAAGATTTTGATGAACTTTTTAAGGTATAATCGATTATACTAAATTCTCTTTAAAAATAGAAAATGAGCATTTGCTAGAGGTTTATTCACTTTGACATTTTGTTTTAGTTTTTTTAGTAGCCAATTTGCATATAACCTTTGTTGTCTTTGTTGTCCAAGTGTTAGACTCTTCATATTCTCATCTCCCTAGAGAAGGTATTAAATGGGAGAATGATATACCAAAATGTTAGTTTGTGAATGTACACATACATTACATTGTATAATTTGTAAAACTAAAGATAAATGCTTTGAGTCTAAAAAAAATCCTTTAAGTCATCCCAAAACAACCAAAATTTGTTGTACCTTGTAGTATGGGTCCTACCAAGGCACAACATTTTATTAATTCTTGGGGGATGATTTGGAGGATTTTTTGGAACGCATATCACGGTTCAAAACTAAATTATGTTTATATGATGGCATTAGATTACTGTGAAGAACAAATCTGGCTAGGGAAAATTATGTAAAGCTACGTATTAAAATGGAGTTTTAAATTATTTAAAACTACCTTAAATCATTTAGTTGTACTTGAAATATGTTCAATTTGATTATTTCATGCCAATTTTGTACACTCTATTTTCTTTTGATAAGGAATTGTTTGGTACTATATATCTATTACAAAGAACATGACATTACAAAGAATGTTTCTATGGTCTATACTAACAACGGTATACATATTCTTTTTATTATTGAATAAATTATACTTTAATTCTATTGTAATTAAATTGTATTTTCAACCACTCGTGCGCATCATGGGGGGTTGAAAACTAGTTCAATACTAATACTAAATGATGAGAGATTTGGATTTTTTTTATATTACACTTTTCATCAATGATATTTAATGCATACTCTCAAATTAGGACTCGTAAATTTATTTTAATGTTTCCCAAATTAAGAGTATTGGTCCTAAAAATAATATATAACATAGTATGAAATTATATTACTTAACCTTTAAAGCTATATTTGGTAAGATAAACTTGGAGAAAAAATATTTCCTTAAAACTTTGTGAAAATATGAGGAACCTAATTACACTCTATCCAAAGATCAAAAACCAAGAACGACCCCTCATTTAAGGACTCGAGTAATCCATTAGATTTAGTTTTCTAATATTTCCACTCCAACATTCAAGAATAATGGATATAATATATTTATTAGAATCTTAAGGGAGTCGTGGAGAAGCTAGAAACTCCTAAAAGGGTTTTCTCACAAAAGAAACAAAGATTTTGAATAACACACAAAAATCTTTTTGCTTTCAAGAAATCTAACTAGCTAAAGCCTGTAGGTAAAAAAAACTCTTAATCTTGAAATGGTTACCAACCACAAGTTAAATATCCAAAAATGATAGTAGGGCGGTTTTAACTTTTGTTTAAACACTCAATATAGCCTAGGAAAAAATATCGATTATACACACAACACCAAAATGGGTAAATAGTCACCCTTCCAGCGCTTAGCCTTGTCACGGTCATTAACCGTGACACAAAATACGCATTTTGTGCCACGGTCATTGACCGTGACAAGGTCGTGACAAAGCATTTTCACGGTCATTGATCGTGACAATTCTTATAATGTTGTCACGGTCAATGACCGTGACAGGACCGTGACAAATGTCGCAGTAAAAAATCCTTTCCCTTCTTTTTTCCCCCGTCGTTCTTCCCTCATTTTCTCTCTCTCTCTACGTTGCTGCTGCTCTCTCTCTCTACTTTCAGGTTACTCTATCTCTCTCTTCCATTTATATATATATATATATATATATATATATATGTGTGTGTGTGTGTGTGTGTGTGTGTGTGTGTGTGTATGTGCGTGTGTGTATGTGCGTGTGTGCATGTGTGGTGGGTGGGGGTGAGGAGGGGGTGGGGCAGGGTGGGGGGGTTGTGCGTCTGTGTGTGTGTGTGCATGTGTGGTGGGTGGGGAGGGGCAGGGTGGGGGTAGGGGTGGGGAAAGGCGGGGGGGGAGGGGCAGGGGGGGTGAGGTGGGGGGGGGGTATTAAATAATAACTATCTAATGTTGTTGTTGTTGTTGTTGTTGTTGTTGTTGTTGTTGTTGTTTAAGACACGAAGGTGTGTTAGATTGACTTCAATATTATTATTGTTATTATTTAACATCCATATAGTCCGAGAGATGTTAATTAATTATAAATATGAATTTGAAATTTGAAAAAATCTCTATTTTAATTGTAATAAAATTAAAATATGAAAAAATGTCATTAAAATTACATTAGATAGTGATTTATGTAAAACTGTCCCATAAAGTTGGTTCAGTCTTAATTAGGTTCCTAACGTGAGTGAAATGTGTCAAGTTCATTAGAGGAGTTAATTTTATGTTAAAATTTGGACAAAATTAAAACAATATGATAATTGGAGGGCTCGATTGGGAAAATTAAAATATCAGGGACCCACCACCAAACTTAAGGGATACATATTTTATTAACCCTAAAAATAAATATTCCTTTTGCATAACTTTACATACACTCTTAAGGATTCCGATTATAGTGCTAACTCGTGTAAGATGTTAATTGTGGAGAAAATGTACTCGGCTCTACATTATCATGAGACATGTATACATTGTGCATCAATAAGTATAAGACAAATATGAAAGAAGTGACATGTTAGTCTTAATAATAACCAATAATGATTCACTAATACTTCACATTACTTGCACTGTTAGTAATGACATTGGTACAATATTTTTATCATTTATTAAGCCTTTAAGAAAGATTTTTAAACCACATTTATCTAATGATCATTTGGTGTGTCAATTAAATATAAGTTATGAATAATGTACAGTTACGATTAGCATACTATGGTTGCCCATTACTTTGTCATTCAATTTTGCTACGAAAGGAATGGTTGCAGGAGGTTGTTTGTGGGCATTTATGATAACCTTAATTGTTTGAAGTTAGTGGTGGGTGGGGGGTAGGGAGGGGGGTGGGGCAGGGTGGGGGGAGGGGGCGGGGATGGGAAGGGGGAAGGTGTTTAATAGTAACAATTCATTTTTATTTGTAGTAATTGTACATATTTTCCTGTCATCTTTTAATTCATTTTGATATGTACTAATAACATTTTTTTATTAAGGCGAGGATGATGATGCTCGTTATGATGATGTCATCTGGGCTCGGTGGTAGCGGAGGCGACGAGGGCTCCTCGGCCCCTAGTCTCCCCAAATATGGCAAATTAGGGATGCCCATATTTCATTTATTTCTTTCTTTAATGTGCATTTACTTGCTTTGTAGTTAGTTGTTGTTAGTTTATTTATTGTTTATGTTGGTTAATTAGTTTTATTTCTTGCTTTATTTATGTATTGTAGCTAGTTTAAGGGTTGGGGTTATGTTTCCGCCATTAATGGGTCTCAAGCTTTGAAATCTAGGTTTTGGGTCAAAGTGCATTTAATTGAAACCTCGTGTATTAAATTTGAAATATTATGCGTTTAACTTTCTTTGTCACGTAACATTAGTGTTTAAAGAGATAATCCGGTTTTAATCCATGTGTGACTATTTTTGATTAATTTTTTAATCTTTCATTGTTGAATTAATTTTCTTCATGTTTGGTATTTATAATTAATCAAGTATGCTCGGTTAAATATTTTCGAAATGAAATCCTATTTATGCATTGTTTATTCCACGGGGATATCCCGTTTTATTGTCCTTGTTTGGTTTTAATTATTTTTTTCATTTTCCCTTTTAAACCTCCATTAATAATTCAATTAAAGTATGTCAAAATTCCCCGTGGACTTTCGATACCCAGACTAGCCGCTATACTCCATTTGACTGTAGTTAAAGTTTAAGTTTTTTGCATTGCGGTTGGAAGTCGATAACAACGATTTGCGTATCTACACGGCTACACGATTTTTTATCGTCATCAGTATCAACGGCCCGTAATGTCACTCATAAGGAAAATACAAGTAAACGATATAAAGTGACATATGGTTCATTATCAATTGCCCATCACTAGACTATACTGAATTATTTCTCGTTATTTTTTACATCTGACGAATGTCACTACCTATTGGGCCCACATCGTGCCTCTATCAAAAAGTTCGTAGGAGTCCATCACCTAACGAGCTTACACAAAATATACACAAGTTAGCATTGGGGCGGTCACTACTGGGTACATCATCAACGGACCCATACCTAACCCAGTCGATGGATCATATCATACCATCTTCTCTCATCACGAAGCAGTGACCAACCCAAGCATATAATCTAACATAATAGCCTCCACTACGTCTTGTTCATCTCAGTCAGGCGCGTGGTCCACAATCTCGATATCGAGCGCAAACTCCTAACTGATAGCTTTACCGTGAGTAAAGGTATGCTCATATAATCAACATAATATACATACATATATACATACATACATATAACACATTCTCTTAAGTTTACCCCAAACATCCCAATCCCTTACCGCTGGATTCTCATCTCAATTAGGTGTACTATCTTTCAAAACAATGTCAAACATATATAACCAAGTAGAACAGTGCGTACACTCAAGTGTAATTCAAATCATCTAAATCCCGGATTATTCATTATTTTTTAGGTTTATTAACTCTTAAACCTTATTAAATTTAACTCATAATTTATTGCGTCTCTAAACTAGGAGTACATTTATCTCTCTATATGCACATACTATCTCGTAACGTACATATATTTCCTCATTTAATTACTAAATTAATTGCACAGACTATAATCTCTCAAGGCCCAAATTAATCTCCCAAACACATTAACTTGTTACTCTCTAAGCTCGATATATACATACGACAACATGATAATGCTCACAAGCGCGTTTGCCCAGTCTAACCCAATCATAACATTGAATATATATACAATAGTACAAAGGTTACATCTTTAACCTACATAACTTTCTTCAATATTAATTAAGTTTTATCTCTTAATAAACTAGGTGGAGCAATCCTAAAAGAAAGTCCAATCCAAAATTATTAATCTAAAATTTCGGTCTTGCGCACCGTTAACTAGAAAATTCATAAAAAATTAAAAAAAATCAGAAAAATACGAAATCAGCGCCCACACGTTCGTAATAAAGTATAATATATAACTTTATGGTCCGAATCGATTCTCCCCTAGTCCGCATCGATTCGATTATGGGAAGAATCCCAAACATCCTAAGGACGAAGATGAAGTCTCAAAACATCCATTAATGCACAAATCAAGCTCCAAAACGGTACATAATCAATAACATAACCAAATATAAGTATGAGAACATGTTTATAAACCTTTTCACACAATCGGGTTTGTACATCATTAATTTTAGCCTTAAACTTCAAATTAACATGGTAATAATTCATCATAATGAAGTTTCATTATAAAACATCAATTATATTTCAGATCTACATCAATTGATCCATAAATTTCATGTTTTTATCATCAAGGTATAACTATTCATTGCAGAATATATTCATATCATTATTAACGCAAATCTTTAGTATAATCAAACTTAATCAAAATAATCCCTAAACATACTTTAAAACTCAGATTTGTAATAGGAAAAAAATATATATTATAAATTAATAATAAATTAAAACTCAGATTTGTAATAGGGAAAAACACATATTATAAATTAATAATAAATTTATAATGAGGATAATAAGATATTCTTACTTTAGAATTGAAGAACGCGCGATGTGAGTATGAATCCCCGTGGTTTATCCTCCGTGGACTTTCGCCGCTTCTCCCAAAGACACATAGTTGCTAGGATTTGCTTTTCCTTATAATAAAAGGTAATGAATAACCCTTAATGCTACTTAAAAACTTAAATTCTCGTACCTCTATGTAATCGCTATTTTCGACCCCCAAATGGGCCTAAAATACTATTCGGATTTACCCAAAACTCATTATAAGGGTGTACTGACCCTCGACCAATTTAAAGTGATAAAGCCATATAAATAACATTCGCGTCACCCCAGAGTTCAGTCAAAACGATATTATTCACAACACAAAGTAATACCTCACGGCATTGATAAATTATTCACTTAATTTTTCTACGCGTACACATAGTCTACAATCATATAATTAATATCACTAATTAGTTAGTCCAATCACACATTACAAAAATCACACCACATACAAAATTTAATTCTTATCTAAATTAAGCCAATTTGTTATTACTAAAGCACACAAATAATAATTAGTCACATTTATTAATTTATTTCTCACTTAATAAATGATAAATATAGTAAATGAAAATACAAAGTATTATCACTACACCAAATCTATCGAATTATCACGGTCATTGACCTTGACAAGTTTAACTTGTCAAGGTCAATGACCGTGACAATTATGGGGGTGATAACTTTTGTTGTCACGGAATTGTCACGGTCATATCACGGTCCTTGACAAGTTTGTCACAGTTAAGGACCGTGACAAACCCATGACTTTTAAAACAATTTGTCACGGTTATTGACCGTGATAAGTCCGTGACAAGTTTCCTTTGTCACGAACTTGTCACGATCAATGACCGTGACAATTCTGAGCATAATTGGAAAAAAAATTGTGAGGCAGTATGGCCACTCTCACTGCCCAACAGTATATTTTGTACCTATTATAGCAACGTTGTACCTATTCAAACATCATATATCAAAATAAAATAGAGATAATGCAAATATACATTCAAAATAGAGACAATATGCATCACGATATAATCCAAATATAATTCAAATGTAACAACTTAAAATAATTCAATTCAAATAATGTCACTAAATGTCTGGGGTAATGTTAGATCTAAGGAGGTGAGTAGGCCACACAATATACGAAGTGACACATCCACCAATATACATCGTGCCGCATTATTCGCGCAACCAGAATGGGGAGTTCTCCTTCTCGGGTATCACATGCATGATGAGCACCTTGGACTCGATCTCTTGAAGCGAACGTCCATGAACTGGCATACCCCGGATGGTATTCGGGTCCCTCAACCCCTGCCCTATCCGCTTGCAATCAAATATGTCCAGTATAAACATTCTCGGCCAACCAAGTGTCGACATCGGTCGGTCGAAGGGAGCCAAATAGGGGAGTGGATCATCAAAGTCCGCACGTGTCGATGATGAAGCAACGAGGTCCACATCCTCGTCCTCCCCCACCTCGTCCTCCTGCACCTCCTCCTCCACCACCTTCTCCTTCCCTTTCCCCTTACGGTTTTTGTCCAACGAACGCTTCATGAATGAGAACATATCTTGGACCGACGCCTCCAAACGGGATAACTTTGCGTCATACGAGTCCACCGTTCGAGCCAACCTGTTATCGCTCATCTCCAATCCGATGATCCAAGATTTGGCCAACCGCAAGCTCACCCCCTTGTCCTCCCCTTACGATCAACGCCAAGCACTTGGCTGAGTGTGTCTATGGACAAAGATGCCTTGTCGGCATCAGACTGTGACTCATGCACTTCCTTAGGCTTTGCCTGAAACGATAAAAAGCACATGATTAGTAAAATAAGTAAATAAAAAAATTATAACGTAATTAACAAAAAGTAAACTGTCGGATTACTTACAATCATGTCCGCGACGCTCGGGGACACCTCCTTATCCTTCCTCTTCTTCGTTCGAATAGCCACATAAGTATCGAGTCTATGTGGCCTACCCCGAGGGCCACTCCCTGTCCCCTAAAATAAAATAAAGTAAAATTAGTATCGGCCCCGCAGAGTAAAATAATGGAGAATAATATATTTCTGTAGTTATAGAAAAATTAAATCTTACCATCATCCTATGCTCCACCTCGGCGTAAGACGTTCGACCGGAGTAGTGCACATCCGTCTTTTTTGCCCGATTTTCCCTCCCCGATTGGCGAGATGCCAATTGTCGCTCCCCGATCTCATTGCCAATGAACTTTTGTCATTGTGCCAATGAGATCGGCTCCTTCGGCGGGGCGGATTCACGCATTCGGATAACGGACTCTCGGGTCTTTCCAAAGTATCGGATCTGCATATTTGTCTTCCACGTCTTGTGTTGCTCCCTCAACTGCTCCAATACGGAATCGCGTAGCTTTGGATCGAGGCTGAATTGTTCCTGTCCAACAAATACAATGTTAGTTGCGAATAAATATAAATATAAAATGAAATAGAAATCGAAATTGAAATTAAAATATTCGTATAAATACATTACTTATAGTTCCACCCAAATAGCTAACTTGAGCTCATTTGGAACCTCCCTCCAACTAGTGTACCCCGGGCCGATGATCGTCTTTACCAGCTCGAGGGATCTCACTAATAGCCCCGTCTTGTTCTCGATGGCCATACCCAATTTATCATATTTGGGGAGCCTAGGGGCAGAGGAGCCCTCATCGCCTCCGCTACCACCGAGCCCAGATGACATCATCATAATCAGCATCATCATCCTCGCCTTAATACCTGAAGGAGACATTTGCTGTAAAAAAATGTTGTTATTAGTACAAATCAAAATTAATTAGAAGAATACATGCAAATATGTACAATTACTAGAAATCCAAATGAATTGTTACTGTTTAACACCTCAATTCTGAATTCCAAAACAACAACATCTAGCTCATAATATGTACAATTACTAAAAATCCGAAATATCCCCACCCCCACCCCTATTGCCCACGCATACGCACACTACACAAGAGTGAAAATGATAAAGTGCAAATCAATTAAAAGCATTGAATATGGATTGATAAAGTACAAATTGGAATATTTATTACAAATTGAAAAAATTGTTTCAAATTCGGGTTATCATAAAAAATGGATTGATATTCGGTAGGAGCATTCAAGTCATCCACACTACTATTTAGACGCTTTGGCACGTGTAGGACAATTGACCATGACTCGTTATTCATATACTCCAAGTAAAACACTTGGTTAACCTTTTGAAATGCACAAATAAATGTCTCAACTTGAACAAGTGATCAAATTGGTGACATGATTAACTATACAAGCATTTTTATCCTCAACTCTTACCCAGTCACAGTAAAATACAACCTCTTTGAAGCTTATATAATCCAATTCAAATATATTTCGAATTACACCATAGTAAGTCATTTCAGCTTCAACGAGGTTTTTATCTTTTGCGCTCACTCGAAAGAAAGTAAGAGCCTTGTATGAAATGCCCGAGTTCTGTACATTTGTACTTTCCTCGTACACTTTTGCGCCAAATACGTAACCGTTCAATCGATAATTTTTGTACTCCTGTGCCACGAACAAGGGTCCAGTGGCTAGGCGAGAAAGCCTTGATGTCACATCACCCGTCTTTAAGAGAAGATAATATAGATACGTTAAGTAGATTAGTGGTAAAGTTTGAGTGTAATGTAACGTTATATAACGACCATTTTCATTATAATTACCTCTTGTGAGAACCACAGCCTAAATTCGTTGTCTGATTGTACCATTATTTTTCGTCTTTTATTGTTCTTACAGGCTTCATATTTTCTTCATATTACAAAATTAATCATGTATAAAATAATCTAAAATATTATAAAATAATGTTAAACATTAAAATGATTTAAACTTACCTTTTCCATTCTTCGACATCTTCATGTGTGTCAAATAGATAACGAGCTACTTGTTCATGTTACAAACTCCTTAATTTCACTCGTTTTCCCATCACATGACCACCATCATCGACGAGCTCATCAGTGTCATCAACGCTGGTCGAGTCAGGAATATATTCTCGAGTACATATTCATGAATCCACGGTGATGTATTCTTTATGTAATCTTTAAAAACTTTCATCAATCTTTCAAATGAATACATCCACCGATATCTAACTAGACTACAAAGTACTTCTCCAACACACAAATCGCTTCGATCACCGCCAATTTTGTGACCACTATGTGTTCTCGATTGACTACCTTCTCACACAAGAGTGATAAGGTAATACGAATTTACATAATATCCCTTCGTAAATCCTTGTGCTTGGAGAAACAGTGCTTAAACAATAGAGGAATCAGTTGCATGATCACATGTCAATCGTGGGACTTACACTTATGTAAATCATGAGTAACATAATTCACAATCCTTTGCAAGTTGGACGAAAAATTAGATGGGCCCTTCAAATTATATATTGTGTCTAAAAGCACCTTCCTTTCCCCACTTATCAAAGTAAGCGCACCAGGAGGAATTATTGTCCTTCCCCTACTATCTTCTTTCAACCAAAGTTGTGGATTAAGTTTCAACGATTTAAGGTTTTTTCGTGCATTTTCTCCATCCTTCGGATGACTCCCCCAAGGCAAGTGCCCACAATATGTTCAGCGAAGTTCTTCTCTACATGCATCACATCCAATACATAGCGCACCAGGTTATTCTTCTAATAAGGCAAGTCAAATAAAATTGACCTCTTAAACCATGCCTTTCTTGTCTCAGTTTCATTCCGAGTTGGGGTCTTCTTAGCTTGACATTCTTAAATATGGGATTCTTACCTGGCATATAAGAGCCACATTCGGAAGATTTACTTTTAATTTCTGAACCTGAAAGTTATCTCGGCGGTAGCCTATGTTCAAGCCCGCCCAATAAAAAATTAGAACCTTTCTCAAATCTGAAACTATGAGCCGGGGGTAATAACTTCCTATGGCAATGGTATACATTTTTTAGCTAAAGGATAGATGGAGAGATTCAGTCTCCTCTCCACAAATAGGATACCCCAAATAACCATGTACTACACAATTGGATGATGTCCCATAAGCTGAAAAATCATGAATTGCCTACATCAACATAGCTTTCAGCGTAAACTCTTCTTTTCTAAAAGAGTCAAATGATTGCACACACTCTTCCCATAACTCATTTAATTCTTCTACCAAAGGAGCCAGGTAGACGTCGATGGCATCGCTTGGTGCCTTTGGCCCAGATATCAACAAAGACATCATCGAAAATTTAGGTCTCATATACTGTGAAGGAGGGAGGTTGAGTGGGGCTCGGATCACTGGTTATACACTCTGATTGGTGCTTAGATTTCCAAATGGATTGAAACTATCTGTTGATATAGCCAAACGAATGTTGTGCTGTTCTCGAGCAAAATTGGGATACTCATAATTCATCCTCCTCCAAGCTGTAGAATCAATAGGATGACGCATGAGATTACCCCTACTTCTGCCCAAGCATGCCAAGACATTGCCTCCGCTATCCATGGTACTGTGAAAAATCGCTTTAATCTAGGCCCAACGGGAAAATATTTCAACACTTTTGAGCTTGTGCCTTCTTTACTAGTAGATTGGACATATCTAGGTTCATCACAAACCGAACAACGATCGAGATTTTCATATTCCTTTCGGTATAGTATGCAGTCATACACACAAGCATGGATCAATTTATACTTCATTCCCAAACCTTTCAAACTATTCTTCATAACAAAATAGCTATTTGGAAGCGTATTCTCCTTGGGTAGTAAGCCCTTCACCCATTTCAAAATTTCTGTCACGCTATTGCCAGATAAACCGAACTGCGTCTTCAAACTATGCAAACCAATCATGGCATGTAAAGTTGTTTAATCTTTTTCACAGCTAGAGTATAACGGTTGGGTCTCCGTAAATTTTAAACTTTGGTAGTCATCGTCAAGGCTTATTGTGATATTTTCACGAGCACTTGAACCTTGTATATCATCAGTAACCACATTCTCCTCTGCTTCGTAAACTCCGTACGTATCATTAACTAAATCCTCTAACATATTATGATCTACGTCGTCCCCTTCTACATCTACCCTACTTGTTGAAGGTTATTGTGAAGGTTGTTCGGGGACAAAAGGAACTTTTTCAATTCACCGTGAAAACTCCAAAATCGATAACTATCTTGCATACCCGATCTTAACAAATGTACTTCAACTGTTGTTCACTCAAACACCTTACCATTCTTACACCTAGCACATGAACACGAAAACTCTTCATCATTATGACATCTTTTTGCGTATTTCACAAATTCATTATCACCTATGCGAAACACATCCCCCATTCTATTTGTCTCACCCATCCACTCTTTGCATTTCGGATATCTCATCACAGCTATCACAACTAATCACCTATTAAAGGTAAGAAGCGTATATTCATGGATTAGTATAAACAAAACTTAGATTTATAGTATGTTTCATTTAATTATGTCTTATTTATATTCAATTTTTAAATTTCAAATTCAAATTCAATTTATAATAGAAATTTTTATTTCCTCCATCTCCTCTAAAGGGTGAGTGGTCCTATCCCATTCAAGATCGCATTTTTCTGTAATATACTTAATAGCTCATTCACATTGTTACGATTTGAGAAAAATTCGGCAGCATATCCATGTAGTTCTCCAAGTACACGACGTAGATTGACAAGTGTGAGTGTTATTTCAATTAATCAACTGAAATAACAGTCACACTTGTCAATCTAGTATGTACCCAGAAAACATTAGGATATGACTGCATAACTTCCTCCAAAAGTAACAACTTTAATCCACTAAGAATATTATTATACAGAAATTATGAAGTCCCAAACTGTCCAAACGGGACAATTCGAGAGATCTCATTACAGGGGTAATGACTCTCGAACGGGTCTAAGGGCTATTTAATGCGTACGCATAAGAACTAGAAGGCTAGTATCTATGCGCACTATATGCAATTTCAAGTATGTTTCATTTAATTATCATACTATATATATATTGTTCGTTATATAAAGTAATTTTCAAAAAAAGTTAAAAAATCGCACCCCCATATGGACAATAATCCAGTGGTCATGCCACTTTTAAAATTAACCAACCCAACATCGATCCACTATAATCCAACCGCAATGGCAACAACAAATGTGTATCCCGTACTCCTTCTAATTCATCTACTCAATTAATTCTTTTAATCAATTAAACTAACAATTAAAGTATACAATTATTAATTTACTAATTTACAATGAGGGGCAATCCGACTTGCATATGAAAGAGACACTAATTATTAAATCAATCAATTCTTTTACAATGGGCACTACAATATGAGGGGCAATATCTAATAAACCAATAAAAATTTAATTAAAAAAACACACTCATGCACATATACACACACAGACCCACATCTCCTGCCCTACCCCCTCTCCCCCGCTGCCGCTGCCCACCACACGTACACACGCACATATACACACACACACGCACACACACACACACACACACACACACACATATATATACATACACACACGCACGCACATATCCCCCTCCCCCAGCCCTGCCCCTCCCCCCATGCATATATACACCACACACACACACACACACATTTACACACACATATATACACACACACGCACATATACATAAATGGAGGATAAATTGAGAGAAAACATACCAAAGTTGTAGAGATAAAGAGTGAGCAGTCGCTATATATAGAGAGAGAAATGGAGGGAATAGAATCGGTGGGAAAAAAAGAAGAGGGAGGATTTTTTTACTGACAGAATTGTCACGGTCATTGACCGTGACAACTTTATAAGATTGTCACGGTCAATGACCGTGATAAATTTGTTTTTTTGTCACGATCAATGACCGTGATAAGGCTAACCGCTTAAAGAGTGCCAATTTGACCATTTTGGTGTAATGTATAGTCTTTTTTTAGGGTGGTGGTGGTGGGTGGGGGTTTACCCTCCCTAACCTGTTACCCACCCCGACCCCGGTGTAGCCTCTGTCGCCTAATTTAGAAAATCCATGGGGCTTCTGAACCCGCCCCCACCCCTGCCAAATAAATAAACAAGTTAAAAATTATCAATCAAATAGATACAACAAGAATATATATAAGATTAATAAAAAATTCATATAAATGATACTTAACAAGTGTATACTAAGTACTAACTTCTTCCATCTATGTTTCTCACTAACTGAGATACTTAACAGAACCAAAAAATGTGGGTAAAAAACTTATTAGCTTGAAGATGTAATGTTTTTGTTGTACCATAACATTAATCAATTTAAGTAAATTAAAAGTTAAAAAGGTAAAAAAATCTAATACTTTTGTAGTGCACTAAAATTTAATCGATTTATGTGTGTATTATCCAACTTCATAGTTTCTTTAGAATCGATTAAGGGTAAATATTTATTTCCAAAACCCTAAATCTAAAAACTCAATTTTTAAAAAATCAATGGAGTGGATGTACCTTAACAACTCCCGCTTAAAAGGAATGAACTTAGGGAGTGCCTCCAGCTTAAGATGGAAGGAGAAACACCAGAAAGGGTGAGGGGATGAGATGCGTCGAGAAAGATGACATCGTGACTGTAAAAGGGGTAGCGTGAGGGGTGGGAGGTGAGTGGTGGGAGGTAGCCTTCTGAGAAATGAAAGTTATAAGGAAGAACAACTGTAAATCTAAACTTATTGCTTATATACATATATGAGCATATTTTTAATTGTATACTTAAAAAGGTTAGATGAATCTGAGACTTTCACACTAAAAGATACCAAATCATATTTTTTTTAAATTATTAAAAGATTAACGATTATATTTACCTCTTAATGATTATAATGTAAAATTAATTGCAAATCCAAACTATGAATTCGATTGTGAATATCTCTAAAGGTCATGATAACAAGTGTCATAAGGGCACACATAGGCCTGTATTTCGGTCGAATCAGATCGAAAAATGCCTATTTATTTGGAAAAAAAATTGATTTTTTATGAAATAAAATAATTATTCCGATTTTCGATTCGATTTTTCAAAAAATTAAAAGAAATTCCAAAATTCGAAAAAATCAAAAAATCGAAAAAAATCGAAAGTTCACAAAATATATTAAAAATCTAGAAAATTCGAAAATTTCAAAAAAAAATTGGATTTTCAATTACTCGAAATTTTCATTTAAAGAAACAGATAAAATAAGCAAACATGTAAATACATGAGGATTTGATCCATTTTTTCATTTGTGTAGAAGTTAGGAGGACACTCTCTTTTTATAGAGCACACTTTGGAGCCCTCTCACTGGGAAACTTTCAAAAAATCAAAAAAATCGAAAAATAATTCTGAAAAAATCGGAAATAATTCAAAAAAATCGGATCGAAAATATTGAAAATTCAGAAATGTTTCCGATTTTTTTCGAAAAAATCGAAAATCGGCAAACTAAAATTTCATTCCAAATTCGAAAAAAATCGGATTGAAAATCTGCAAAATCGGAAGTTCGAAAAAAACCCACAGCCCCAGGCACACACTAAGAACCTTAATTTCGACTTACATTTAATAGAGCTAATTCTTAATATTTCAAAACACATGAGGACAAGCGTTATCATTTATCCTCTCTAAGAGCACCCATTGTGGTGTAGAGGGACGAATGCTATCTTTACCAATTCAAAAGGTGGTTTGCCTATCAATAGAACTATATTCTCACAGTGGTGATTTGCAATTATATTTTCAACGAAGAACTGTTGTTCGTAGGAAACAAAAAGATGTTTTTTATGAACAGCATAAGTTTGTAGGAATTATTAATAACAACATTAGTTCGTCAAAACCTAAATATATAATAAAAATTATTTATTAATATTTCCTACGAACTTGTTTTGTTCGTAGGAATGCCAACGAACTTTTAAAGTGTATGGGAAGGTTTACTAAACAAACTTTTTTGTTACTATTTATGACTTACTAATGGATTTTAACTTTTATTAAATATTTTATAATAGAATATTGTTCTAATAGTAACAATTTTATTTAATTTTCTAAAGGTACAATTCCGTTAGTAACATTAATGAGTGTCCATGAATTTAGAAGAGGGTTTTTGATGGAGTTTTCGTGGAGTATTTGGAGTTTGTATGATGAATCTTTTGTGACTCCCTTTAAGATCCTGATTAGATATGATCACGTGGCTCTAGGTAATAACTTAGGAGTAGTTGCACTTATTCTTAGAATCTTTTTCGATGGGGGACTTGGAGACTGTGAAAAGGGTCATTTTCTTCTTTAAATCAAATGCATATTATCAATTATTATGCCCCAAAATGGGTCCAAGATACTATCTCGAATAACCGAAAACATTTTCTAGGGTATACTTACCCTGAGACCCAACTTAAGATAATTAAAACACGTAACCTGATCTCCATATCCCTCCAAAGTCGTAATATGATAGGTAGTCTCCGTTATTTAACTATTAGTAGACCCGACATTACGTACAGTGTGTGTGTAAATCTATTAATCCTCGACCTTTTCTTCTATAAATTTTATACGATAACATCCACCGAAGCGGACAGGTGAGTATGTAAATTTAAAAATAGATTTAGACATTCTTAGCTCACTAATAAGAAAGCGAAGTGCTGCCTAAGTTTGTGTACCCACTAAAAACAAAGCCCTAAGAGCATGTACAATGGTGAGTCATCCACGAAAGGCATAATACCATACACATATGAGGTTTACCTTTCGCCCGCGTGGTCGCGCTGTACTGGTGGAGCTTTCCTACGAACAACAGAAGTTCGTAGGAAGCTCTAACGTCTCTCTAACGGGTAGTAACGGCTAGTAAACGGCTAGTTAATTGTGCATAAATAACAGCCCAGAAACTCTAATCCTCTACTCCTCTACTGCTTCCTCTACCACCTCTACTACTCCTTCCTCTACCACCTGTGTACACCATAAACATCCTTCTGCTTCCTCTACCACCTCCCAACTCCTACTACTTCCTTTGTAATCCATCCAACTTCTTCTTTCTTGTTTCCAAATAGATTTTATTCCATAATTCAGCATATTTAAATATTATGGATGGAAAAAAATGGAAAAAATATTTAAATATCGGCAAGCGAAAGAAGCACGGATCCACATCAACGACCAAACCTACTCAACCTCCGGCAACTGAATCTGTTGATCCCGTCTACAAGCATTACGCTCGTATTTTTGATGGTGATACACACGCGTCAGACGGACAGACGCCCATTATAAATGGTAATAAATATGAATTTCGGGGTAATTGGGCGGGGCCAATGAAACTATATAAATTGATCGGAGATAATAAACCGACGATAAAAGAATTTATCGACGGTGCCGGTTTAATGGCTAATTTATTTTCAAGGGTGATGCTGAATTCCGACCAGTGCATTGTGACAGCGATGATCGAACGTTGGTGGGACACGACGCATACATTCCAACTGCCATTTGTTGAAATTGCGTTCACGCCTATGGACTTCACGATGCTTTCAGGTATTATTTAATTCGTATTAAATCCCTTATTTAATTTTATTTATGTTCAATCTAAATAATTTCAATGTGTACAATTAATTTTCATATTATTTTTATATATGATGTGTATTGTTAATTTTTGTACAGGTATCCCGATTGGGCAAGGGCTACCCATTCTAAATTTGCCTATAGAAAAATACACAAATTTTCAAAATACCGTGAACGAATTTTCCCCCCAAATTCATATAGAACGATTTTCGGGTGCGGGAATCCCGGTTGCCGACCTTAAGAAATACATTGTCAATTTTGTGAATCAACCGGACCTTCCCGATTACATGATACCAGTCATAGCTCGAGCATTTTGGTTTTATGTAATTGGGAGTCTATTCTTTCCAAATGCCAATTCCACGGCGGACCTCGGGTTTTTACATTATTTGGAGGATGTTGCGGCGATTGGCACCTACGATTGGGGTTCGGCAATTTATGCCCGTACAATATGGTCAATGGAAAAAGCGAGCAGACGGTCGTTTAACTAGTGTCAAGTGTATGTGGCAATTAATAGAGGTACAATTTATAACAATATTATTTTAATGTTTATGCATTATATATTTAGTTACATTTAATGTACA
Source organism: Sambucus nigra (assembly GCA_949130495.1). Lineage (NCBI taxonomy): Eukaryota > Viridiplantae > Streptophyta > Magnoliopsida > Dipsacales > Adoxaceae > Sambucus > Sambucus nigra. Next base: position 27,618,742 of record OX422219.1, on the reverse strand, counting down.
TGTATTCTAATCAATTTAATTTATCTAAATATTTTGCAGTACTTACATCACGAGTATATGGCGATCGCGTGTCCGATTATCGTGGATCAGACCGTAGATGTATGGCCTCGAATATTTCGTTGGTCAAAGTCGAACAGGAGTCGGGCAAAGGGCGCGCAACGGTTTAATATATCGGGAAGCCAACATCAACTTGAGATGCGGTCCCCTAAATCAATCATATGGCAACCATACGAGACATCGATGTACTGACATAACGATTTCATTACATACGCATATCATTTATCTGGGCTGCGTATGATTTTTTGGGATCCATTATTTAAAGGATTTTGGTACTTGGGTGACCGGGCATTTCGACAGTTGACAGGCAAAATTTGTATAGCAGACAACCCTCCCCGAAATTTGAGCTCAGTCCCACAATCCGAATACCAAGCCGCCCTTGCTCAGAATTGGCCTCTTGCAAATGCGCATACATCAGTTGTGACCTAAGAAGAGTATTATATATACTGGAAAGCAGTTTCGCAGGGGCCCTTACTTCCGGCGATGGCACGTTATGTTAACGTTGATTTGATTGGGGTTGGGACAGTGGCACCATCAACATTGCGTATCCCAAGGGCGCCAGCTCCAATTAACCAGCCTTCTGAGTATCATACACAGTTTGCATCGGCTGGCCTTTTCAAACACATGCGCCCAGGCAAAGTTGGACGGTAGACGTAGGCCTTCCGCAGGGTGCTTCATACGAAAGAAGTGTGACGCGACCTGAGTTCCCAACGAATGCTCCCCTAGCGCATGCGTTGTCACAATTAGAATGGCGTTCTGCATTCATCGACGCAGCAGATAATAGACGTGGTTTCCGTCATTTACTCCTTACTGAGACTCGAGAGCGTGAGGATAGGATTGAGGAACTCGAGCGACAACTTGCCGCCTGTAATGTGCGTGGTACTGGTCCTACCGTTAGTGGTCCGAGCTACAGCCGTGAGGATGTTTATGTACCTCAACCATCTCAACCATACGGAGGATATCAAACGCAACCGAGCTACAGCGTTGATTTGGGACAGGATTATGACTATGGGCAGAGGCCATCCTGATTGTATTCATTTTATTGTATTTTATTCAATTTTTTATTATGAATTCATTTGCAACAGACAACTTTAATCTATTGTATTCATATTATTATATTGCTGGCACACTAACTGATGGCACACAAACCGTTGTCATAATTATTGAAGGCACATAAATCGATGGCATACTAACCGATGGCACACAAACCGTTGGCACAATTATTGAAGGCACACTAATCTATGGCACACTTATCAATGGCACATTAATCGATAACACACTGAAACGATAATTATTACATGGCACACTATCTAATAACCGATTAAAATAAGATGTCATCACACCCTAATCTATATTGATTACATGGCAAACTAATCTATATTGATTACATGACCTATAAATATTCGTTGTTTCAGATGTGTATTCCTCCACAAATCGAGTTATAATTTAGTACATAAACCTCGTAATGCATAACTATGAGTACATGCCTGACGAAGATTCAGCCTTCTTAACCCATGTTCCCAAGAAAACTTTGTCCGGGCAGAAGCTTCCATATCATAATTGGTCACCACCTAAAGAGGGAGTACGAAGTGCTTACCTTTCAACTGGATGGACAAGTATGAACCATCACGTCGCAAAAAGAAAGGGTAAGGCAAAAGTGTCAACATCAGCTGCTGTTGAACATTTAGCGGTAACGCGTAGTAATGTTGAACGAGTGTTGACTAACCCAGGGATCTATCAAGATCCCCATGGAGGTAGCTGGTTTGGCGAGAAAATGCTTTTTGAAAACATTCCTATATGCACGTTACATTCTTTAGGCGACGTTAATCATGTTATGAAATGGTTAACGCCGACGAAAGGAAATATTCCATGGGATGATCATTTGAAGTGGCCGAGGTTATTTGATAAGCGTTGCGATTTGGAGTGCTACTGCCATTGGCATGGTTTACTCGTGCCACAAGCAAAATCGGCTATATTTTGCAAAGATCCAAACAAAGATAATGAAAAATGTTTACAATTATTGCAACGCGAAATAGCACAAATGGAGAAAAGGCTAGAGCGGTGGCATGCTAAATATTTGATAAATACTGAACTTAACGATCCAATGTATGCATCAGATAAGGACTTGCCGGATTACAAAGGAGCCAAAACGGACACGGATTTTTCACATCATCTACCAACAATGTTAATGGGGGATGGTAATGCATTATGTTGTTTGCCATGGTTGCCTAGGAAGTAATTGTAATCAGTAAACAAATCAGTCAGAACAAGGCACGTTTATGTTTTATACTGAAGTAGTAATTTTATATAACACATATATAACGATAAAAGAAATTGCATACAGTTATTACATATAAATGCGGTAGTTAATATAAAAAGAATTAGTAATATATATAGAAGTAGTATATATTGTGCGGTAGTAATATGAAAAGAACTAGTAATTTTATATAGTAAATATAATTAGGTAATATATATAGTAGTAGTTAATATATATAGTAGTAGTTAATATAAATAAAAGTAATAATACCACGTTATGTTAATGGGGGATGGTAATGCATTATGTTGTTTGCAATGGTTGCCTAGGAAGTAATTGTAATCAGTAAACAAATCAGTCAGAACAAGGCACGTTTATGTTTTATACTGAAGTAGTAATTTTATATAGCACATATATAACGATAAAAGAAATTGCATACAGTTATTACATATAAATGCGGTAGTTAATATAAAAAGAATTAGTAATATATATAGAAGTAGTATATATTGTGCGGTAGTAATATGAAAAGAACTAGTAATTTTATATAGTAAATATAATTAGGTAATATATATAGTAGTAGTTAATATATATAGTAGTAGTTAATATAAATAAAAGTAATAATTACATATAACTGCAACAAACTTACCAATTCATACGTCAATTTCCATACAGTGAAAAGTAAATGCCAATTTCCATACATCACACTTTCCAATTACTAGGTCAGAATGGCACACTTACCCTAGTAAATCAGATTATTTTTTAAGGGCACACTTACCAATTCCTACAGTAACTGCAGAAGTTCATAATTATTGTTTTCTGTAGGACAGTTTACCTTTGTACATCAGATTGGCACACTTACCAATTACTACTAGCACGTTATAATACCACTTATTAATTCCATAATACATCAGTCTGTGATTATACAACTATAAATAGAAATACAATGTATGAAATATTGTAATATAACTTCTTTATACATTTCATAATTATTCCGAGAAAAATACATAATGGATTACTCCAGTTCTAGCGATGAGGGACGAAATCTAATGATTCAGTATGCTCAATTTAATGATGGCGTGTCATCAGATGATTCAGACGAGGAGATGATAATATGCATGAAGATTACACGTTGGATTGCAGAACAAAATATAATTCGAGATGGGAAAGAACTCGAATTTAGACGTTGAGTGAATCGAAGGAGAGAAAGGGGACACCAAACACTATGGGAAGATTACTTTGGTGAAGATAAGGTATATAGCGAGTATTATTTTCGAAGGAGATTTAGGATGCGGTATTCCGTTTTCAATCGCATCCTATATTATGTTTGCGAGTATGATAACTACTTTGTACAAAAGTACGATGCGTGCGGTCGGCTAGGTTTAAGCTCACATCAAAAAATTATGGGGGCTATACGACTCCTCGCTAACGGAGGATCTCATGACGTATGGTCTGAGCAGTACGCAATGAGTGAAACAACTCTATTAGAAATGATTATTAGATTTACTGAGGCAATTGTGGCTGTATTCGGTCCCGAGTATGGGAGAAATCCGACGACAGGCGATGTCACCAGGTTACTCGAACAGAATGCAAGTCGAGGATTTCCGGGAATGCTAGGGAGTATAGATTGCATGCATTGGCGGTGGAAGAACTGCCCCACGGCCTGGCATGCTCAATATAGTGGTCGAAAAGAACATCCTACTATAATCCTAGAAGCGGTTGCCTCATACGACCTATGGATTTGGAAATCGTTCTTTGGTGTTCCTGGATCTTGCAACGATATAAACGTCTTGCACCGCTCTAACGTCTTTCGAGAATTACGCAATGGGACTGCACCTCCCGTTAATTACAATGTTAATGGAAATATATATGAAATGGGGTATTACCTTGCGGATGGCATATACCCTCCATATGCAACCATCGTTAAAACTTTTAGGAACCAACCTGGCCTATCACAAAAACAAAAATTATTTTGTAAGAAACAAGAATCGTGTAGGAAAGATGTCGAACGTGCTTTTGGTGTACTACAAGCTCGATTCGCTTTCGTGCGTGAACCTTGCAAATTATGGAATCGGGCATCCTTAGCAACAATAATGAAATCTTGCATTATAATGCACAACATGATTATTGACGATGAAAGTAGAGACTGCCCATGGCAAAATGAATACGAACAATCTGATCCCACACCTGAAATACTACGGGGGCAAACTAATTTTTACGAATACCTAACGCGTGATGCAAATGTTAGGGACGCAACTACACATCAACAACTACGAGATGATTTGGTGGAGCATATTTAGAACACGAGCGGTGATGAGTTGGCCGATTAATGATCAGATAGTATATGTGTATTTGAGGCTTAACTATTCTCTCTATACAATCACTTTTAATATATGTTATATTTCTTGTGTAATTATTTTGAATCGACTGCTTCAATTTAGTAGACAACAATTCAACAATTGCAACACATCTTAAACTGAAATAACATTTATTAAAATAACATCACACTTCTTATAACACGATAATTGACATTACATTTATGAAGTAACGGAAAACTAAACAAGACACACATTTAACATACTAGTCAGCGTTGTTTGCACCAGACAGACCAGAATCAGAATTTGACGAGCCCGCAGTGTTTGACATAAGCGCGGCAATCGCAGCTTCAGTCACAGCTACCATATTTGATAGGTCGGTGTACCTTTTCACATGGAATTGTTGTTGCATCTCGTTCATTTTGGTCATATCCAACTCCATGATGTACGACTGTTCTCGGCCTAGACGCACAAGCTGATCTTGTTTTCTTGTAATTTGATCAGCTCTTTTCATCTCAATGAAAGCATCCATTTGAGAATCAAATTTCATGGCCCGACTTTGCTTCCACTCTTGCTTTCTTTTAAACATCTCGGAGAATTCTTCGCAATGTTTAAGGACCGTCGTGTTATAATCGAGGTTGTCTGAATGAGCACATTGACGGGCACGTTGTTTCTCCCCCTTCCTGCCTGGGGGTCTATACGGTACTTCACGTACACCCGGACTCTCCTCCGAGTCTAGAGGCGTAGGATTGTCATTGTTGCACGCTGTGTTATTCAAATCAAATTTCGGTAAGTCTTTCAAAATTTGGTAGCATTTATCAAACATGAATTGTTTGCTCATTTCCACGCGATATGCCTCGCGGGCCTTTGTAACCGCGTCGAACTCGTTATTGCCGCTTCCTATATTGTCTTTTTGGTGAGACAGTTTTGAAACGTATATCATTACCCGGGAAGAAATATGATTGTAGCGTGTTGGAAGCATAGTCCTCGTACGTTGAATATAAATTTTTGGCGTGCTGTTATATTCATTCATTACAGAATCTCAAAATGTTCCATGTGATATCGAGTTGCCTTCAATACCACGACTCGTATATTTAGCATATATAGTACATAATATTTCATCTTCAATAGGAGTCATATTTTGTTTTCTAGAAGTACTAGAATTAATGGGTTGAGATGAAGACATTTTAATCGATAATTAAAATGTATGGAGAGAAAATGATTCACCTGAAAATATTTTGGGAAAATAATGGAATGGGGTGGAAGAAAATTGAGAGAAATATTGGAGGTGGGATTTTAGGGAGAACTGATGGCTTGATGGGTTTATATAGGAAAATAAGTTTAACGGACGTTTATTGTTACTGTGGTAAAAATGGTTCCTACGAACTTCAGTTGTTCGTAGGAATTCCTACGAACTTCTGAAGTTCGTATGAATTGCTACGAACAACTGAAGTTCGTACCAATTCCTACGAACTTCAGAAGTTCGTAGGAAACCTATACAAATTCTCCTTCGCTTTTGTATATTTGCAAAACGGATGCAAATTCTTTTACATAATTTCCTCGTTTTTCCTCACCAGTCTGATTCAACCAATTTGTATAAATTGGTAAACTTACCTTTTCTTTTGGTTGTTTCCCTCACCATTGTACATGCTCTAAGCACTACAAAATAGAAGAAAAATCCAACGTGGAAATGGGAAGCGATTTGGATGGTCTCTTGTTCGTAAGACAGCTGAAGCCTCCTACGTCAAAAATCCCCTCGATACCCAAGTTCGTTTTCTTTTTCTCTCTCTCTCTATTTTTTTTCTTTCTTTTTACTGCATACGCAGCTATATATATATACATACATAAATTTAAATGGGTGTGTTGAGTTTTTCAAATATGACATAATTATGTATGTAATGGGTATGGGTATGGGTATGGGTATGTTAAATTTTCATAAACATTAGGAGGAATGGTATGTGAGCAACCCTACTGGGTATACTAAATCATAAAAAGATTTTGCTTTAGGGTAACCACTTGTTAAATTTTGTTCAATAATTTTTTTAAGTTACGTAATTAAAGGGTGGGCATATATTCACAATTTTAAACAATTTTAAACAGGAGAACCGTGGTTAAAAACATTTCACCCATACCAAATGGACCCTTATTTGATATACATATATACCGTCGCCGCAATGGGACAATGGTATCATTTTACAATATGTACTTATATTGTAAATTGATTAATTTTTTTACATTATTTTACGAATATTATGCGCAAACAACTGAGTCCAAACCGGCACCATTTTCATCTCTCTTATACTTTATGTGGCTTGTCCCATTGTGATGATGGTATATTTGTATGTCATCATCATCATCCTTGCCGTAATCCCATAATATGGGGTCAACTGCATGGATTTTCCTTTTCCATTCTAATCTATTATATGCATTATATATATATATATATATATATATATATATATATATATATATATATGAGGCAGGCTCATGTGCACACTAAGTTTGCACACTAAGTTTGCACATTACCTTTTTAAAGTAGTAAAAAAAATATTTTTGAGTTGATTTTTTTTGTGTGATATTTAAACATTTCAAGGAACCCATACAAAAAAAATCAGCTCAAAAAAACTTTTTTTGCTAGTTTTAAAAAACCGGTCAAACTTTCTATGCTTTTAAGCCCTTTAAAAACTACAAAAGTTTGACCGGTTTTTTAAAAATAGCAAAAAAAGTTTTTTTGAGCTAATTTTTTTTATGTGAGTCCGTTGAAATGTTAAAATATCACATAAAAAAATTGGTATGCGCCAACACTCAAAAATATTTTTTTTACTACTTTAAAAACTTAATGTGCAAACTTAGTGTGCAAACTTAGTGTGCACAGGAGCCTGCCTCATTATATATATATATATATACACACACACACACACACACACACACACATATAGCTGGGCTTCCTAACATATCTCATTCGACATTCATAATTAATATACCTTAATTATTTAGAGGTCAATAAATACGTTTTTGGTAAAATATGATTTCTTCGGGGGACCTTTCTCCTTTTAAAATATGGTGGATACCTTTATTTTTTAGGGGTAAATTAATACAAATTTGGTAAAAGGGAATCTTAAACACACTTTGGACAACTTTAGGAAAAGAAGGAACAAAAGGAATACTAGGAATGTGGAATACAATAGGGATTCAATATCGTTCATATATGCAGTAACTGTTCACATATATGTTGATTTGACCTTTTCAGTCTCCCCAACTTGCGGCTCCTGTGTAACCTTATATTCTTGTGCTACTTGTTCTACATCACTCTACCTTTCTTGAAAAGAACTCGTCCCTGAGTTGCCCGAATCTGGGGGATGTTACTCATGTATATCCGCCACATTGAATATTTAAGAAATGAACATGTCAACAAGTAAATCAATCACGTAGGCATTGTTATTGATTTTCAGCAGATTGTGATATGACCCATATTTCTTAGTCTTTAGTTTGTTTTATGTTCCAACTGGAAATCTCTCTTTCTTTAAATACACTATAACAAGGTCACCTTCTTCAAAGATTTTTTTCCACCACTTCTTGTTAGCGACAATCTTCTACTTGGCGCACGGCTCCTCATGGTGCTTCTTGACACCTTCTTGAATAGCTTTAACGTGCTCAACCATTTTCTCAGCAATAACATTGTTCCCTGATAATTTTGGAATGATACCAAATCCAAACAACAAATGAGAACTTTCCTTTGCACCGGATAACCATGCAATTGTAAGCAAACTTTGCCTGGGCAAGAGCGGGATCCAACTGCTTTGGTTTCTCTCCTGAAATACAGCGAATCCGATTTTCAAGGGTTCGGTTTACCACATTCGTTTGACCATCAGTTTGGAGGTGACTGGTGCTACTGAAGTTAAGAGATGTGTTGAATCTCTGCTATAAAGTTCGTCAAAAGTGGGATAAGAACTTGGGGTCACGATCTGAGGTGATGGATTGTGGGACACCATGTAAACGAACCACATCCTTAAAGAATAAATTGGCCATCTGGACTGCATAGTTTGTCTTCTTGCACGCAATAAGATGGGCTATCTTGGAAAATCGATCAACCACCACAAAAACAGTTTATTCCTCGTTGCATCCTTGGCAGCCCTAGAATAAAATCCATGGATAAATCCTCCCATGCACATTTGGTATAGACAATGGTGTGTAAAAGCCAGTATTTTTGTGATTGGCCTTTGCTAGTTTAGCAGACTATGCATCGGCTATTAGTACCGTTCGTCTACCAACTCTTGCATCTTATCTCTTCCCAAGTGATCGCCCAATCCTTCCCCATTTAATTCACGTACAACCTTCTCTAACAAAGAACTTCGAGGGATGCACAACTGGTTTTCTCTGTCCTTATTGCATATGCAACCTCTTAAAGGTTTGTCCCTGCTTACAAACTACCCTATGCTTGACTAAAATCTTCGTCAGCCTCATATTATTCCTTCAAATAGTCGAATCCCGTGATCTCAGCTCTTATAGTTATCAAATAGGTTGCTTCATGGCTCAGTGCATCTGCCACCTTATTTTGCTGACCCGACTTACGTTTCAGCGAGAAGGTGAATAGTTGGATATAAGCTACCCATCGAGCGTGCATCTGATTAACGTTGTTTTGATTCTTAATAGATATCAACGCTTGGTGATCAGTAAACAATGCGAACTCTCGTTGAATAACATAATACTCTCACGTATGCAAAGCTTGCATTAATGCATAAAATTCCAGCTCATAAGTAGTCCACTTCCTGAGCGCCTCACTCTGGCTTCTTTTCCTGTGATAAAATTGCTCATATTCTCACAATTAAAGCATCACACTCTACCTAGAACAACTTCTCAAAATCTGGAAGAACTAATACTGGTGCTATTGATAGCTTCTCTTTAATCAAGGTAAAATATATTCCAGCTTCCTCGACGCATTGAAACTTCCTTCTTTTCATGCAGTCGGTGATGTGGGCCATAATGCTACTGAGGATTTTGATGAACCTTCGATAGATTGTAGCGAGGTCATGGAAACTGCGTACTTCACTCCCGAATGACTTTCATCTTCTCTTCGTCCTACTCGAATATCATCACTACTAATCACAAAGTCCAAGAATGATAGGCTCGAGGTAATAAAACTGCACTTTTTTAAGTTAACGTAGAACTTATTTTTTAGTAAAACTGTTAATACCTCCCACAATTGTAAAAGGTGTTCTTGCTTCTTTTTTACTATAAATCAGAATATCGTCAAAATAAACAACTACAAATTGACCAATAAACGATTTTAGTACCTGATTCATTAACCGCATTGTGTTGGATAATCTGAATGACATAACTAGTCATTCGTACAGTTCTTCCTTTATTTTGAATGTTGTTTTCCACTCATCCTAAGGGTGGATTCGAATATGATGATATCCTCTCTTAAGGTCCACTTTGATGAAAACTTGTGCTCTTGCCAACATATCCAACATATCCTCTAACAGTGGAATGGGAAATTGGTACCTAATGATGATCCGGTTGATTGTACGATTATACATATTCGCCAACTACCATCCTTCTCGAACACTAACAAAGTCGGAACTGCACATGGGCTCATACTTTCCCTTATAAATCTGTAACAACCCAAGCTTTTGAGCGGCTATTTTATATTACTTTGCCCGATGGGCTAATATTATAAAATAGGGGAAGTTGGAGTAAATATTGTTTCCCATGAGATTAAGGGGTAATATTTACTATGTTTTGTCTATTTACCGTATGAGGAGGTAAATAGCATTATATTGTGATATATTGCGTCGTTATATGTAAAACGATGATTATGACTCATAATTAAATTGGGGTATAATTAATGAAGTAAAATGAATTTAGAACATAAAATTTGTTCACAGTTTCCCGAATGCCAAAATAGGGGGTGTGGTTATTTTTAGACTAGTCGAGATAGTCGAAATAAGTGTCATGTTGTATTTTGGAGTTTCGGGCACTTTTGGGATGTTATGACTCAATTAAGTGGTTACGAGTCATTTTAAATGGTATATTAGCAATTAAAAGAGGGTAATTGTGTTTTAAGACCCGGTTAAGTCCCCCACCCCTTTTTATTTTCTCAATCTTAAGAGAGAAGCCAAAGGAGAGAGAGAGAGAAGAGAGAGTTGGGAGAAATGGAGAGAAAGAGAGAAAATGGAGATTTGAGGCCAAAATCCGTTGCTACCGGAGGTGGATCAGAGACTACGAACCTCGGGGCAAGTTTCTTACTTGCTAGATGTGATTTAATGTGATAAATTGCATGTTTAGTAAAGTTTTGGAGATTTAAACCCTAAATGGGTATTTATTTGATTTTGGTGATTAAAGCCCTAAATCTTAGTTTTAATTTGATTTGAAGATAAATTATTAGTTATTAATGGTGTAGAAATTATTTGGGAGAGTTTGTTGTTGTTGAAGTTGGTTAAAATCAAAGATTGGAGGTTTTAGGATTTTAGGGTTCATACAACCCGTAGCCCAAACTCAAACTGGGCAAAATTTCAGGACCGAATCGATTCGGCCGAATCGATTCGGCCCTTGGGGCGAATCGATTCGGATTAGGGGTAGGCTACAGGTCTGGCAGACCGAATCGATTCGGGTTAAGACCGAATCGATTCGGACAATTACAGAAAGTCAGTTTTTCTCACCGAATCGATTCGGCTGTTTAACGAATCGATTCGCAAGGGCGAATCGATTCGGCCCAAGAGGGGAATCGATTCGGTTCCCCTGTTTTTGTGAGATTTTTCCTAGTTTGATTTTTTAGCCCTTTTACTTTTAGGTCCGAGGTATAGGACCCTTCCTTTGGGAAGTAACGAGGAGTCCTAGAGGGTGGTTTTGGGTAGACTAATGTCCTAGGATGATATGGGATGATTAGGCTTACCCCGAGGGCTAGCTTGTGTAGGTTAATTTCCGAATGATATAGGAGATTAACTGAAAGATAAATTGAAGATAAAATATCAACGTTGAAACATTTGGGAGACACTCCTTGAGGGAGATTCATTTTAAATGGTTTATGATATTCTATTGAAGTCTTGGGGACTAGATGAGGTTAATGGCACGTCGGGTTTTAAGTCATTAATAAAATATGACTCTAAGAATAAGAAATACATAAAATGAAATGTGGTACTAATAAATAAGTACAAATGATTTTGAGAATGTAAAAATGGATGTTTTCAAATGAAAAGAATGATGATTTTCATAAATGTAAAAAGGTATGGATACACACCCTCTCTAAATCGCTATCTTAAGGGAAGTTCGCGCGTTGTGGTGATGCCTCCTGACAAATTAACGCAGGGTGGATATAGTCCTTAGGCCGTGTGAGCGCTTGTGATTGTATATTTTTCTGCCACAAAGAGCATGATGAAAATGCCACAAAGAGCATATGATGATGATTATATTCCTGATAAGGAAGATATTTTTACAAAATGTATAATTGAGATGAAATGCCACAAATAGCATAAAACTATGATTATATTTCCTGATAAGGAATGTGACTATGAAATGAAATTGTATACGATGAAATTAATTGGTAAACATTTGATAAAGTGTTGTACCATTTATACATATTCCTAAAGAATAAATGGGAATTATGTTTTGATGATGAATGGATATAATTATGTATCCTTGAGTAGTTGTAGATGAGACCTCTCTCACACACACACACACACACACACACACACACACACACACACACACACACACATATATATATATATATATATATATATATATATATATATATACACACACACATAATATTGTGCTAAGGGTCTAACGTATCTCGACGATCAACCTTGCCTAGTAGTAGTGTATCGGGGGGGTTCCTTGTTTGGATTTCGCTTTGCGAGACACCCCACACACGAATAAGGGCATAGTGTTGTGACTGGGGAGAAATTAGCCTTTAGTACTTGAATTAATTAGGACAGGGTCTAATGTATCTCGACGATCAACCTTGCCTAGTAGTAGTGTATTGGGGGGTTCCTTGTTTGGATTTCGCTTTGCGAGACACCCCACGCACGAATAAGGGCATAGTGTTGAGACTGGGGAAAAGTTAGCCTTCTGTTCTTTCTTTAACCTGAGCATCATTTATATTGCGCTAGGTTGCTTTTAGATTGAGAGGTGAGAAATGTTATTGTCATATGCGAGAGAATTACGTACTTAACTGTCATTCATTTTATTCACATGGGAATCATATCAAACCGGGCCCTGAATCGTATCTATATGTCTTTGTTTCTGCACATACTATTGTCGTTACAGGTGCTCTACCGCATGGACACCCGTATTTGCATTTCCATTCCGGTTGTCATAGAGCTACAGCATATTGCGGATGTTGTAGGTTATTGGTATTCGACGCTTCTTTCCATTGTACTTTAGTTAAGTTCAGTTTATTTATTCGGGCGTGTTTGCCCAAGCGTTGCACTCATTTACTATATTGTAAATATTGAAATGTAATACTCGGTGTAACTATTTGTATTAGTCTGTGCACTGACACCTAATTCGGTGATTATTTATGAAATTGTCGTTCTTCATTATCGATTTTTGATATCCACCGTTTTCGCAAATGGGATTGTCTAAGTGTTTTCTTTTATTTACAAAATTTTCTTTTACTGACAATCCGTTTTCTAAAATGATTGGTGGTTATCTTGTACTATTATTTTAATCGACAGTGATGCTGAGAATGGACCATCTATGATTCCTGTGATTATTAGAGTATTGGGCTGGCCACCTATTATTTTAGTTGGCGGGTTGTCACATAATCCTTTTTACAGTAAGTCCTCCATTTGTTCGTGCAGAATTTGAACCTCCTCGAGATTCATCCTGTAATGGGGTCGGTTTGGTAGGCTCTCTCCTGGCATCAAGTCAATCTGGTGCTGAGCGTCCCTCATGGGAGGAAGACTGTTAGGGAGGACTCGTGGTGCTAAATCATCAAATTTCTTTAATAGAGGTTGTACGACTGCTTGTATAGTAATAGGAGGATGCTCGACCACTTTTCGTTTAAGGAAAACAACAAAGATCTCTCGAGGACTGTCTTCACTTCGTTCATAAATTCTTCTCGATTGATTAACACAATTGGATTTCCTTTAACCAGGGTAGCCCTAGGGAATCACTCCTGTTATAATGGTCTAAGAATGATTTTCTGACCATTCTTGTATAGAACATAAACATTGTCTCTACCACGGTGAGTGGCATTGACATCAAACTACCAAGGCCTCCCTAAAATCTTGTGACAAACATCCATATCAACCACATCACATCGTATCTCTTCTACATAGACTTTCCCGATCGATAATGGGACAAAGCAGGTTTCAGTCACTCATGTGTCTGAACGCTTCTTGATCCATCCAATTTTATAAGGGTGGGAATGCCTTTTTTTTCCTTTCTTTCTTCAATCCCAACTTTCTAACCATTGTTGACGAAATAATACTCTCACTACTACCACTATCAATGATAACGTCACATACTTTTCGATTGACATTGAAACATGTAGGAAACACGTTATGAGGTTGTGGATGCTCCTCTTTTTTGGGTGTGTACATCAGTCTCCTTACTACTAAAGAATATGACAATAACTCGTTGTCATCCCCCTCAATCACTTCGTCGTCTTCATAAGTTGGGTCAAAATCGACTTCGTCATTCTTATCTTCTTTGTGTTCGACCAAATTCACAGTGGGTCGCTTTAGACAAATGTTGGATTTATGGCCTCTCTCCACACCGATGACACTTGCTCAGACCTAGGCGTGCGTATATATTTTCTCGTGTTGTAGGTCTGCTGTTGTAATAAGGCTTGCGAGTACTGCAGTATTTGCCCTTGATGGATTCATTCCAGTTTCTCGTCCTGTTGTATGAGGAGAAATTACAGGGGGTTTGTTTACCTTAGTCCCGTGTAGGACATGGGGTATACGAGCCACAAGACCGATTCTTTGTCCTTTCCAGTAATGATTTTCCAGTAATGACTTTGGTCTCTCAGTTGATGTCACAATGTCGGACAATTTGAACAATGGTTGTAGCGCCACTTTTTTTCAATATCCCATCGTAATTCTCCTTTAAAGCATGCCACTCCACTAAACTTGGGTTCCACCAGGTTGTTACAAGATGACAACCGATAAGACTCTTCATTATACTCAAGAACTGTTCTATTTCCTTGTGTGCAGGTCTGCTATTATTGGTAAAGAATTTTCTCATAATCAGGGGGTAGAAATTGGACTTTTAACAACTTTTTCATCTTAACCCATGTACGGACTGGTTCCTTACCCTAATGTGTGCGGGCAGTTTGCACCTGATCCCACCGTGCAGATGCGCCGCATTTCAATTTGTACGTGATCAATTTGACTTGCTTCTCTTCCTGGATTTTCATATAATTAAAGAAATGTTCAATTTCAGTAATCCAATCCAAAAATTCTTCAATACGAAGATGAACCAGAAAAGTTGGTAGATCAATTTTCATACGAAAATTCCTGGAATCATCTTGCTCCCATCGACCTCGATTTTCTCTAAACACCGGTACAGCACAGTTGTTACTGAAATCGACGTTTCCCTCATAGGTTGGCAGCCTGGCAGCCTAATTGGGATGTTTGGATTGCAGTTACTGGCAGGATATCCATGATCACCGTCGTTGGGTATCCTATCATTCTCGTGGTTAAGTTTCATGTTAGGATTTGTCGCATGGTTTATGCAAATCACTCGAGGTTTGATTGATGTTGGTTTGGTACTCAGTAATTTGAGCCCTCAAAAGAGCTACTCAATTGCGATCAATGTCTTTGGAGATGTTGCTTCCATCACGTGAATGAACCAACGAAACAAAGACGAATCTTAGGATTTGATACCTTGCTCTGATTCTACCTAACGTTGGGAAAAATGTGAAAATAAAAATACTACCATTGAATCCACAGGGCACACTTAAAAGAGAGGATAACTCAAAATTTATAATCGAATATGAGATGACTTGAAACACTTGCAAGATTGCTCTTGTATAGTGAGCTACAAAGAATACAATTATTAAAATTCTAACCCATTTACTAAAGGGGAAACACACTTTGAGCATTTTAAAGGGCATAAATGATAATACAATGTTATGGAAGACATAAAAGGGAATCCTAAACACACTTTGGACATCATCTTTAGGGAAATAAGAAACAAAAGGAATACTAGGATGTGGAATCCAAAGGGGATCCACGGGAGGATCCTAGGGCGCTGGATACTGTACGTATGAACAATACAAATGGGACTGTTCATGTATACAGTTACTGTTTATATATATGCTGATTTTACCTTTTTAGCCTCCTCGATTTGCGACCATCCGGTGTAACCGTATACTCTTGTGCTAGTTGTTTAACATCACTCCCACACATAGAACACACCTCTAATTTTTATTAATAATTTATTTACTGCTGATGATATATATACACTTATCATTACATGTCGTCACAAAACTCATTTAACATACTTTAAAACATAGGCCTATGATATCTTTTGGGACTGAGTGAATGAAATTTTATGTGAAATTTGGTGGAGAAGATCTCCTTGCATGACAATCAACTACAATTATCATAACAAATTGAACCATTTAGTGGGTGAAATGAATCACAAGTTTGGGCAAACGTGCTCGCGCGCGCGCACGCACACACATATATTTGGCATTCACCAATCAAATAATTGATTGATGAAATATGGTGGAGGTCACTAAATATCATGAAAATGCCATTCCATTAACCGTTAAAAAAGTGGAGTTATGTTCTTTTAGTTATGTTAATTGGGGTAACACACACACACACACACACACACACACACACACACACATATATATCTTATATTTTTCTTGGATTTGGTTCAACCACGATATTGATGGAATGTTAATTTTCTTCTATCATGAAATTATGTTATTTCTTGAAAAAAATCAAATTGTTTAGAACCTGACGAGGTGGGGAAGGGGCGTTGATGGAGTTGTCACAGTTTCAGAATTCTTCTGATTCAAAGCAGATGATTCAAGGTACTGATTTCACCATACTTTGCAACACACTTGTATTTATACCTCTTTGTGCTTATGCCAACTTCTAATATTTACCAAAAAATACGAGATTATGTGAGAATTGGATATTTTGAAGTTGACCTTTACCCAGGGAAAATAAATGCTCAATTTCGTAAAATCTTCTTATTGAATTGATGTTTTGAAGTTATCTTTCCCCGAGGGCAAATGAATTCTCAATTTAGTTGAGATTGAAGCTTTCTTTAATCTTTTTTATGTATTGGACGCTTTGAAGTAATTTTCTCAAGGGGCAAATGAATGCTTAATTTTGTGGCGGTTCAACCTTTTTTTAAGCTTGTTTATGAATTGGATGGTTTGAAATTATCTTTCCTCACAATAAGTGAATGCTCCATTTTGCGGAGGTGGAAGCTTATATTTATTTACATTATATTTTATATTTTAAAATTCTTTTTTGAGAATTAGATGTTTTGAAGTTATCTTTCCTCAGTGGCAATTCAATGGTCAATTTTGTGGAAGTCGAAGCCTTTTTCTTTTTCTTTTTTTTTTTTAAATTTAAAAATTGGCACATTTTCAATTTTTGTTTGGTGATTCTCTATATGTAGATGCCATATCGAAGTTGAACGAGGCATTGTTGGTTGGTCCGAAGAAGCATGATACCACTTGGGGAATGCCCATACTTTTCACAAGGCGTCTAGATGAGGCCAGGCCTTCTTTTCACAAGGCATCTATTATATACTTTTGGCAAACACTTGAAGAGGTAATCCATCATAGTTTCGAAAGAAAATTGGGTGCCATTTATAAACTTTTAAAATTAGAGGTAAAAAGTATAGTAAACAAGGGTAAACCTTAAACTTTTAATATAATCTAAAACTCTTACAGGTTTTAGCCCCAAATTTTATTGCACCCTAATTTGTTGGCTTAATTTCTGTTGTGCTTTACCTACGTCGTTGTTCTGCACTAATTTATGAATTGGTAAATTTTTTGTTTTTCCCCCTAGTTTGACTGTTCGTGATAATGCACTATTGATAATGTGACGTTCAACAATTTTATTAATTAGATTACTTGCTTATATCTTTTGCATATATCCGATTGAGTTAATTTAAATCAAAGTCTGCAACGTTTGATGAAAACCCAAACTCCCGACATTGGTAGTAAATTCCGCGACTGGTTGCAATTGTATACACGTGAACAGTCTCTCTCTCTCTCTCTCTCTCTCTCTGTATGTGTATATATATATATATATATATATATATATATATATATATATATATATATATGTATGTATTTATTTATTGAAATTCTCATATATGTTGGGTATATATTGAATTGGAATTATATTGGTGTGATTTATATATATGTACACTGAATGCTTGTTTTTAGAGACGTTACAGAAAATTTATTTATTGCAGGATCCAGGGAATGCACTTTATAATTTTTTTTGGGAAATGGCAGCTAAGGTACGTTATCAGTCATTTGTTGCTAAGTTTGAATTAAAATTTTGGTATTTTGGCAGTGTAATAGTACAATGGTTATAATAGCGAAGCAACATTATCACTGATAATGGCACCTTTTGTTTGGAAATTTGACGCAAAAGCTTTGGATTTGGTACGACAATATTAGTGCCTAAAAACAATGCTTGATTCAAGTGCAAATCCATCAAAACAAGTAATAAACATGACAAGTCCTGGATTGACTTCTATGGTCATTGGACACTTCCAAAGAACAATTTTTTGGTTATATTAAGTTAATATACGTCACAAAGAAAGTATACAATATAATTTAATTGATTGGATGGATTAATTCTGAAAATTGTGTTTAAACAAGTATATAGCTAGTGAGTTTTACTTGAAAACAACTATTGGTGAAGATAATTAATTCAGAGGTCAACTTAAATGGAGAATCGATATTAGGAATCATCCTCCCACCTTGGACTATCAAAATGAGTAAAGGCATATGGTTCAATTCGCATTTAATCATAATCGAGGTACTAATATATATGAAATATAAAAATGACAATAAGATGGTGAAAGTGGATATGCCATCGAAATATGTTTATAAATAAATCTCCTCTAAAACAATCCGACAATGTTCTACACACCAACCCAACAACATACCTAAACATACAACCACAACTACACAAAACATGAGACAACCGCAACGATAAAAGACTAAGGACCATCCTGATGCGTGGGGATTACGCGGCGCATAAGTGCACAAGGATCGAAATAATGAGGCGGCACTGTGTCCGCATCGGCCTACAGCCGATACAAGCTGAACTACATTTGCTGCAACATCAATCTCTATATTGGGTGTAGTTGGCGTAGAAATTTTGCCAACTGCCCTTTAATTCTGGTCTCTATCGTGTTGGTAGTTGGCTTGAAAGTCTGCAAAGTTCCCTGAAAGGCTGAAAGGCCGAGAACTGGCCTCTCGGCTTAAAGCCAACTACCATATGAGCCCGCTCCTCTGGCTCATCGCCCTGCTCCATTCCTTTAATCTCCTACTTTTTATTTATTGCACTCTTTGTCTCTTTTGCAGGCGATCCTCTTCAGTATGGCTTAATATTTTCTTTTATAGATCTTTTGCCCGAGGGCTTAGAGCTTCATGCTTCCTGTTGGTTGGCAGCACACTGTGCTTGACAAATGCATGTGATGATAAGTGTGAAGTTTGACTTGAATTTTGGCAGTACCGTTCATACGCGGTTTAATGTTCATATGTGGGGTACCGTTCATACGCGGGTTACTTTTCACGTTTTCTTCTTATTTAAGGAGGATTTCAGCCATGGTTCAAAATACATCAACTCCAACATCAACACCAACACCAACACTAGAACTAACACCAACGCAACATAGAGCTAGAGAGAATGTTCTTCCAAAGATGAGAGTTTTGGGGTGCGGTGAGGGATTTTTCCTCTCAGCTATGGGTACGAGTTTTGGGGTGAAAGAAGGGTACGAGTGTGAGTGCGACTGTTTCGTGTATGGTAGATATGCTTAAGATGTAATGTGTGAGGATTTCTCACCTATTTATACGGGAGCGGGATATACCGGATTGGGTACATGAAAAATATTTGGGAAACACTTAAGGGCAAGAGATTGAGAGGGTTCTTGGCTTAGAACTTGGATTCACTTGGGTGGAGAGTTGCTATTCATTGTCTATTTGGGATTTAGGTAGTAGAGATTTATCATTGTATATTCTCTATTGTACTTGTAATTTCTTCAAATATAGTGGAATCGAGCGTCTTCGTGGATGTAGCCAAGTTGGTGAACCACGTATATCTTGGTGTTGTCTCTCCTGTTTACATCTTTATTGTGCTTACCATTATTACCATTTTATCTTGATATATCCGGGGGTCATGGTTGACTGGATAGAGGGTGCCCCAACAAATTGGGCGTTGGTGCACAATAGTTGCTATCAGAGCTCTTAGTGAGCACAAGATGTTTGTAAAAAATCCGAAATGAGATTTTGGTGTCAAACCACTAGTGCTTGGATTTCTTGGGTGTGTTCATTCAATCATGACAAGGGAATATTGCTTCACAAGTTTAGGTGGAGGGAATTGATGGTAATGGGTGTTTCGTTCTTGGTGATTAGAGTGGAGGTCATTCTTGTTCAACATGGATCGTGTACCATGGTTGAGGGAATAATGGAAGTTGGAGAGAGATGAAGGGTGTGATTTCTTGTCCGAAATGTAATTGGAGAGGGTGTGATTGCTAGTCCGGAATGCAACCGGCAACAATGTGATAGCCACCACCAATGTCTATTGATACGGTTTGATTTTCACCAGAAGAAATTGATTGTCGGAGATGTTGTCATAGCAAGTTTACATCCAAGGACAATGAGCATTGCTACATGTGGGGGAAATGAGTCGTTTCATGGTTCGGTATTGGGAATAAGGATGTTGGTGGCTCAAGAATTACCTCAAGACGGTTAGCGATATATGCTAGACTTTTGGGGGTATTCTCACAATCTCCAAAAGTGATGAATTCTAATGAGAAAGGTGCTTGATTATAAGCTATGAACCACGGACTTGACACGTAATACGTGTTTCGACACGACACTCGACACGTGATTTTTCCAAAAATTAGGATACGACACGCTAGGATACGTATAATATATAGTATATTTTCAAATATATAATATATATTTACATATATATTAATGAAATTATTAGAGCATTCTTAACATGAAATTAAAAAATGGACCATATAAAACAAAATTCAAACACACTTAAACATTAAAAATCATAAATAAGGCAGAATCATAATCACATAAAAAAAAAATTAAAAAAATAAAAAAAATAATAAAAAAAAGTGTCCTTTTTACATGTCCTAACGTGTCGGACATCGTGTCCCACAGTGTTGGCCAACGTGTCGGCAACGCGACCCAGCGTGTCGGCAACGTGTCCAAACATGTCCCAGCGTGTCGGCAACATGTCGGCAACGTGTCGGAGCGTGTCGTGTGTTGGACTCGTGTCAAAGCTGACTCGTGGCTTTCGGGAGAGTGTCGGTGCTTCACAGATTATAAGTAGAGTTCATAAATCATAGGGTGTTGTATGGATTTTGTGTGATTGGTTAATGTCGTCTGAATTGATTTAGATGGTATATTTTGGGAAGAAAGTGCACAAGTGAGGAAGGCCTTCCAAATTCTCTCATTTACAACCGATGTGCGGGGTGTATGTGTCGACGATGGTGAGAGCAATCTTGCTAGTGAAGCGGTGAGGTCCTTCTTCGAAGTCGATGGGTATAAACAATTGGTTATAGCTGCATTTAGGCATTAACTCGTGTGTTCAACTTCAGAAGATGTTTAAGAAGAGCAATTGAAACTTGCAAGGTGCAAAGGGTATATTTGCAAGAGAAGGTGTATACTCCAAAGCCAATTTTCATGGATTATTTGGATCTTTGAAGAGGCATTGAATGGTATACGGATGTATGTAGCTGGTACAATGAAGGTTAATGATGGTTCTTTTGGTGGCGTGGCAAACAGGAAGATTCAGATGGGGAGAATTCTCATCAGGTGGAGTCTCGATCGTGGTTTACAGTATTTCTCGCTAAGGTGGAGATTTGTGAAGTTTGGCTTGAATTTTGTGCGATACCCTTCGTACGCGGGGTATTGTTCATACGCGGTTTACTGCGCGGGCAACTGTTCATTTTTTCTCCTTATTTAAGTAGGATTTCAGCCATGGTTCAAAACACACTAACACCAACGCAACACAAAGCTAGAAAGTGTCTTCTTCCAAAGGTGAGAGTTTTGGGGTGAGAGGTGAGGGATTTTCCCTCTCACCCATGGGTATTTGCTCAAAGGTGGAAGAAGGGTACGAGTGTGAGTGCGAGTGTTTCGTGTATGGTAGGTATACTTAATATGTGATGTGTGGGAAATTTCTCACCGGTTCACATGGGAGCGGGATACACCGGATTGGGTACATGAAAAATACTTGGGATTCACTTGAGAGCAAGAGATTGAGAGGGTTCTTTGCTTTCAATCTGGATTCACTTGGGTGGAGAGTTGGTGTTTAATGTCTATCCGGGATTTAGGTAGGAGAGTAGAGGCTATGCGATTTATCCTTGTACATTCTCTATTGTGTACTTGTAGTTTCTTCAAATATAGTAAAACCGGTCCTCTCCATGGATGTAGCCAAGTTGGTGAACCACGTATATCTTGGTATTGTCTCCCCTGTTTATACTTTATTGTGCTTACCATTATTACCATTTTATCTTGATTATATCCAGGGATCGTGGTTGACTGGATGGAGGGTGACCCAATAAATTGGGCGTCGGGGCACAACAATAACCACCCCTTATGAAAGAGAAACGGTAGAAGCAGGCTCATAATTGGCATGCGGCATGCAATCAAATTCACATTAGCCTTCCCCTTTAGCACCACATAAGAAAGGCCGCATGCTTACATCATACCTTGGAAGTCTGTTTGGGGTTAACATGATGCAATTAACATATATAAGATGCAAAAGCCGTTGCAATCACGATAGTTACGACTTTAATGCCTCCCTTGTCCACGTTTCCCCTTGGGCAAGCACCTTACCAACTACTCTTCGATGAACATTCGATTATCGAAGTCTTTTGGATACCGATTGGGGAAATCAGCCCCAAACAGATATTAAACCAAGATCACTTGACAAATTGCGTTTGTGGGTCTGGTTTTGGACCAACACGACATGCCAAATGATTTTTTGACATGAACATGACATGACACGACACAACCTCGTGGTTTTTTTAGTTGAACACCACTTGCATAGAACATGACACGATTTCTTAAATTACATGCTTAATTAAATAAAAATATGCAATAACCCGAATAGAAACATTATTGACATGACAAGATACGATAACATGACTAACACAAGTCATGATTTTAACACGAACTCGACACAACACTAGTGCGTGTTAAAAATACCCAACACAAACACGACATATCTTATCAATTTCGAGTTAATTTCATGTTGTTTCATTATGTGTTTTTATGTCGTTTCTATAATTGCCACCCCTAGTATGCATTGTGCCAAATTAGAGTCGAAATGCTCTTTGTGGCATTATGACAAACACGTTGTGTGCACTTTGAGAGAGAGGGCATGTTGATCACCATTGGCTTGTTCAATCAAACAAAAATGTACACAATATCGAAAACAATGTATAATATATGTGTAAAGTATTGACAATAACTTATAATAAGCACTTGATAGGCATTTTTCAACAATATTGGTGAAAACTTGCACTAACATTTATCAAAAAATCAATTTAATCCAATAAAATGACGCTTAGGGGTATTTAAAGAGAAGGAGTAGCTTAGGCTCTAAACTAAGGCCCTAATTACAAAAATGCCAATGCTACTACCTCTAAATACTAAAATAAAACAAAGGAAAATATAATAACAAAATAAAATAATATGCAATAAAATCCTAAAATGGTGCCCATTTTTAACACTCTCCCCCTCTTAAAACCAAGTTCGTCCTCGAGTGTCATAAAAAAAAATTTGAGGGTACGTGAGGAAATTCCAAAAATTAGGAGTTAAAAACTTGTGGGGGCCAAAAATTAATATTTGAAACTTGAGGGGTGCCCATTCCACAATTTTTCACCTTTTCTTCTCTTATTCGCTTTCTACACCTAAGCCAACCTTAGGAGCTTCCACCCGGGTAAAAAATCATCATTTTGGAGCATCTAGAAGAGTTTGGGCTTTGGATTTGTTAGCTCAAACATATTTTGGGCACAGATAAGGCAAGGATTTTGGGGCTGTTTGGGGTTCAGAGGGCAGCCGAGAGACTGGGGTGGGTTTCGGCTTGTGGGGGGTCGGTTTTTGGGTTCGGGTGGGCTAGGGTTTAAGGTGGCGGCAGTAGGGGGCTGCCAGGGAGATTGTTTTTGGGGCCGGAGAGTGGGGGAAAGGGTCGGGCAGGGGTTTGCTTTGGTTTGGGGCAGCAGCGGTTCGGTGGGGGGTGTTTTCGGGGTTGGATGGGCTGGGTAGGAGATTTGAGGTGGGGAGGTGGAGGGTGGCTAGGGTAGACGGGTGGCTGGTAGCGTGGGGAAGGGTGGGGGGAGTTAGACTAGGGTTTTGGATTTTGGAGGAGATGAGTTGGAAGAGAGGGCATTAAGAACTAGGGTTTGCTGCTTTTGTTATTGTGCCATTTCTTCCATTCTTTGTTTGAGTTCTTGAATCCCCTTTCTTACCTCTCGAACTTCTTTTTGTCGTTGTTTTGATTTTCTTGGGCCATCATACGATTTTGATAAAATAAACATCGATACATCGATACACCACTACACCAATGTTGGAGCGACACCCGCTCTGATACCAATTTGACGTAAACTACACGTCAAAAGGCTTCTAAAAATATCTAAACACACACTTTAGAGAGAGAAATACTCTTTTCTATTTCCAAAATTCAAATCTACCTTCAACTGAGGCTTACATGGGGGGATATTTAAAGGGAAGGAGTAGCTTAGACTCTAAGCTGAGGTTCTAGTTACAAAAATGCCATTACTACTCCTTACCTATAAATATTAAAATAAAACAAAGGAAAATACAATAACAGAATAAAATAAAATGCAATAAAATCTTAAAATGGGGCCCATTTCCATCAGTTTCGGGTGAATTTGCGTTTTCAAGCGGGTCTTGGGCATTTTGGTCCACTGGATGTTCATGGATGGTGAATTGCTACAAGGAATTCTCATGTTATATGAAATCAATCTAACAAAATTCCTTTCTCAAGAAATTCATACATATGGATAACATGCTATCAAGTTTGCTAGAATATGGGACACCCGTGTAGAAATCTCCACCTTCACGTACATCACTAACTTCTGACTCGCTACGTCCTCATCTTCCTCTCATATAGCCTTAACAAAATTCGCTCCCTTATGCATTCCGCATCACTTGAGGTTTGCTAGTGAAAAAAATATTGACATCCAAATAGCTGCATTCTTACAATTGATTGAAGTATTCGCAGTTGCTAGGAAGCCCTAGGATGATGGGGTTTGAGTGTTTGTTGGTAAGGGGATGAGCGTTAAGAACGGGGAAGTCGATCAAGAAGACGAATGTGTCAATTTGGACGAGCACGTCCTTTAACACACCTCTAAGATATTTGGTGGATCCAATGGTCTATTGAATTCTCGTTTTGGTCAGTTTAAGCTCACCGAGGCCTAATTGGAGATAGACCGAGTAGGGACGAAGATTCACTCTTGTCAAGGAGTGAACGTTTAATTGTAAAATTTTGAAGAACACATGAAATTATTGGACAATTGGGGTCCTCGAACTTGAGAATTGTGTTGATTTTGAAAATGGAGCTCACTTGCTCGGTCAACTCAGGTGTAAATTGTGCTTTCCCTTGAAAATGCACGTCTTTTAGAAATTTTGCATATGATGGGATTTGCCTATATGATGCACGTCTTTTAGAAATTTTGCATATGCTCGGTCAAGGAGAGGAAGATTGATCTTCACTTGTTTGAATGTGTTAATCACATTGGCATTCTTGTTTGGATTTTCAATGGGAACAAAGCCTATGAGGGGACGGAAAGAGGACTGATGCAAACACCACCAACTGTATCCAAAGAAGAGACAAAACACAAGCACATATCTGAAAATTGTTTTGACAAGCCAAAGAATAATGGGATCTCTATTACATCATTTCCTATTTGTGCTAGTTATACTACTATAACTGTTTATAATTTAAAAGACTAAGATACCCTTCACTTATTCTAATATTTCCTAAAGAGGACTAAAACTATTTTATTACATTTAATACTAATAATTAACAAAACTAAACAATTAAACCCTATTCTAAATCATTCTCCCCTCCTTTGAAGGAGTTCGTCCTTGAACTCAGAAAGTTGGCGTGGAGTGCAAATTTTTTCCCCAAAATATGTACCCAAGAAGAAGGAAAAAATGTTCTGCCAAAACTGGGCTTTGATGCTTATTTATTTATTCTTTTACAATGAACTCTTGATTAAGTGGCCCAAAGGTGGTAAGAATGTTGAAACATGTGATAACATAACACAAAACGATACGAAATTGGTTCAATTAACACGATATATTATGTATGTATTATATTTTTTTACATGAAGTCGTGCTGTATTGTGCTCATGTAAAAATTATGACTCGTGTAGTCGTGTTATTTGTGTCAGGTTATGCATGTTTTTAACCATGATTTCATGTCCTTTGATCCAATTTAGTGTGAATATTATGATTCGCGTTAGTCGTGCGGTGTTTAAATGAGCCTTCTTAATGGCAAGTACAAAAAACACAATTTCTAATGTCTTGTTGACACAAAAAACATGATTTGTCATTAATCACTTAATTATACTCTGGGTTTTGATTTAGGAATAAAACTTCAGTGTTTAGCTTAAAATACCCCAACGTTGAGGGTTTCTTTTCTAAATTTCCTCAAAAAATTCCGAAAGTAATGTGGTATTGGTGTAATAAATTCAAACCCTATGGACATTTAAGCTAACCTTCCTTATATAAATCCCATAAATCTACATTGGTTTCTCCTCTGTCGTATCTTTCGGGTTTCTCGTCCTAGCTGTATAAAAAAGGTGCATTCATTATCTCTCTTATTTTCTCACTCTAGCTTTAGCTTCGGATCCATAAATCTATGCTTACAATACCCAATATTTTGAATGATCTGTTAGATGAAGCTCTTTTTTTACTTCCTCATACCTAAATTTCATGCCTTTTTTTATGCCAACTAGAAATGATGCTTGTTACATGTTTATAGAGAAGATTGGTGTATTTAAATTTGGGTTTTGACTAATGTTGGTCAATTTGAAAGGGGTTGTAGAAAGGTTGTTTTTTGTTTTGGTTTAGGTAGTTGATTTCGTGTTTTTCTCCTTTAATTTTTTGGAGTGATTTAGGGTTTTTATTTTAAGGCTCCATATGGACTATGTTTGAGCTGAAATATGTTGAAGATTGTTAAATTCTTATGTATTTTAGTGGGAAAATTCTTCATTTATTTAAATAAACTGAGCACAAGGTTTATTGCTAAATTAATAGTTATTATTTGAAAACAACGGGTTTTAAGGATATAGTACTGGATCAAGATTTGTTTGCTCATTGATTATGTTTGAGAAAGGACATTGGATCCAAAAAGGAAATCCAGACTCTTAATTTGGGACGTTTTAAAAAGGGAAGTAGAACTCTTAATTGGGATGGAAGGAGTATTTACTACTTGGAACTATTTTTCATTAATTTGCGGTAAGACTTTCCTTTTTGGGACGTCTCAAATGAATTGTCTTCTAATCATTTTCGGGACTTCTCAAAGTAATTGTTTTGCTTACCTTTTTGGGACGTCTCGAATTATAATTCCCTTTCCATTTTGTGATGTCTCAAATTAGAAATTTGCTTTCCTGTTGGGGCTTCTCAAATAGAGAGTCCACTTTCCTCTTTGGGACATCCCAATTTAAAAGTTTGCTCTTCTTTTGGGACATCCCAAATTAAAAGTTCACTACCCTTTTTTTTTCCCTAGTTTAGACGGGTTGATTTTGAGTTTCTCCTTTTTATGTACCGTTTTTAAATATTTGGAGTTGTAGTTTTGGTTTTTTCTTTAAAGCCCCATATGAACTGTGTTTGAGCTTCAATAAGCTGAGGCTTTGTAGAATCTTTTGTATTTTAGTGTGAAAATTCTTTATTGAAATAAAATTGAGCATAACCTTTATTACTCAATTACAGTCCCTATTTGAAAACAACAGTATAAGGATATACTTCACCAATAGCCAAGAACAAGGCTTGTTCACTATCATGAAAATTGGGTTTTGATTACTGGCTAGAAAAGGAAAGGGGACTCTTAATTTGAAACATCCCAAAAAGAAAAGTATGGATTGGGTACTTTATTATGGAGCTCTTGAAACTATTTTTTTTCCCTTCATTTTAATAGTCTTGTTTTCTTTTTTGGTTTATCTCCATTCAACAGTCTTGCTTTCCTTTTTGGGACATCTCAAATTAATAGTCCACGTTCCTTTTAGGGACGTATCAGATTAATAGTCCACTTTCCTTTTAGGAACGTCTCAAATCAATAGTCCGTTTTCCTTTTAGGGACGTCCCAAATAAAAGTCAGCTTTCCTTTATGGGACGTCTCAAAATAAAAGTCCAATTTCCTCTTCGGGACACCTCAAAATAAAAGTCCGCTTTCCTTCTCAGGGCGTCCCAAAATAAAAGTCCGATATTCTTTTTTGGGACACCCGAATCTTAAAGTCTGATTTTCGTTTTTGGGATGTCCCAAAATTAAAAGCTTGATTTTCTTTTTGGGACGTCCCAAATTGAAATTTCCTTTCCTTTTTGGGACGTCCCAAATTAAAAGTTCGCTTGATGTTGTCCATTAATCTAGTGTATCCTAAAAACCTGTCGCTTTTGAACAACTATAAGTTTTGAACTGATAATGTGTGCGATTGGACCCGAAATTGATTATCTTGTTTGATAGTTTTAGGTCCAAATATATTGATGTGTGTTTACGTTAATTGATATAGGAATTTGTAGTTCACCAATTATTGATGTGATGACAAGACTTTTATTGTCGGTATACAATAGCTTACAGTAAGCTGCGTGTCTTAATGGTCATATTTAGATGACATATATTTAAAAATTGAGATTTCGTAAATTTTTGGCCCTTTTTTTTTGACTTGGGTACCTCTCTAACTGTTGGAATTAGACTTTGGCACCGCATTTACTTTTTTCTAGACTTTGGTACTTTTTGTCACTGAATGTTACCTTTAGTGGTAAAACTCTCCATTTAGCAAACTTCTAAAAGGTACCAAAGTAAAAATAAAAATAAATAAAAATAATGGGAGTACAACATTCTAATTGAGACCATTAGCGAGGTACCTAACTCAGAAAACCCTTTTTTATTTAAAAGAAAATTGTTACCGACTCATCAATTCTGTAGATAGTTCTTTGGTTTTCTCTCTCTCTCTCTCTCTCCCTGACAATGATTTCTGGTGCGTGTTAATCTTTAGATATCTGCATCATGGAGACTAGTTGTAGCTTTTGGCAATCGGGTAACGAGCTCCAAGGACAATCGAAAGTATCCGAGGATCACAAGTGGTTGAGGTCGCTTCAAAATTGGCCAACGCGAAGAAACAATCTAGATCTCTCAAAAGGCTCGGTTGAAATAAGGCCTAGGGATAATTATGGGTATCAAGAAGATAACAAATTCGTGAGCCTTAACTTCAAAATGCTAAATTTGGGTGTTGATAAAAGGTTCAAGACCTTGCCTGCAACAGAGACGCTCCCGAGAAATGAGGTTCTCGGTGGGTACATCTTTTTATGCAACAATGATACGATGCCAGAGCATTTAAAGCGGCAGCTATTTGGTGAGTGGTTTGTCGTTTTTAGCTAGTTTTTGATTAAATTTGGGGTAATAATCAGAGACAAAAGTGGGGTTTTTAACCTGTTTGAATTCATTATGAACATACTTGTAAATAAAGAGGCATATTAAAATAGTTATTAGTATCGTACGATTCATGAAACATATATACGATACAACAGGTGAAAACGTATCGCTTGATTGTATCCCAAGTAGCAGTATATCGTAGCCGTATCAGTTTTGTTGATCTGTGTATTGTTTGTTTTATTATTAATAAAATATTAGTTTTAATTATATTTTTTTTACTTTCTTATTTCTCTCTTTTCTTCCCCTAATATTCTTATAAAAATGGAATTAGTGCGGATTCAAAAACACTTTCATGTTTATTTTTTATTTTTGTATCACAAAGGGCAAGGGTCTTACTATTACAGGATGTAATAGTGTCGTAAGATTGGTTTTAGACTGTATAAATTATTTGATCTGTCTCTATATTTTTTAGTCCTTTTTACTTTCTGCAGAGTATACAACGATGCATGGGTTTCTGCTACACAATACGGTGCACGATTTGACTCCTATAGAATCTAATGCTACATTGGTTTTTATTTTTTATTTTTTTTAAAATGTACTGAGTAATAGCAAAAATACTGTTATAACACATGGCGTGTCTATATCTCAAACTATGTCAGACACAAGTGAGAAACGTGTGTGCTCGCGTTCAAATGATCAAACCATATATAAAACCCTTTTAACACAAACAAACCCTAAACATGCAGCAGTATGTGATTGAATAAATAGATAATCTACGCAAGAACATTCAAACACATGCAATTAAGGAAAAATCCCCCTCAGGGGCAAAACCATTTATTTTCACTATAATTTGTAAGAAAACGGCTTACAATCGGATTACAATGAAAATACAAGTTGACTAAGAATTACCCTCGGGTATCGGATTCTTTAGTCGCGGCTGGAATTATCCCTTTCCAGTAGGGCTGCAATGAAGAAGAAGAACGGTCTCCTCCACAAGGGTTGAACAAACCAAAGTTGTGTTCTTGGGTTGCAAAAGGATTCACAAAGGATTGGCAAGGATGTGTGAATCAAACCATGAGTCTTGGGACTCAAAAATATGAAGACTAGATGTATTTGGACTCTCAAATTCGTCTCCTCAAGTCTCGCAAAACAACTCCCCCGAAGTTGGTATTTATAGGAAAAAATATGAAGAGTCCCACGTTCTTAAAACTCTAAAATTCTATCCAGCGTACAAAAAAAAACAGCATTCTTTAAGGAATTTTCTCTATCCTCAAAAGGTCATAACTCCTTCACCGTAGCTCGGATTGAGGTGCCGTTTTTTCCAGTATCTTCGTTGCGGCGAGCTCTTCAACTTTCTAGTTGACCAGACCTCCGAACTATGGATGTGAAATTACGAAAATGCCCTTGAACTCTCCTATTGTGCCTTTTTTTCACTGTTTTGACTTCCCTTGCGTACCACTTGCATTAACTCCCTAAAATCTTGGAACGTGAAGTCATTGAGGTAGATGTGGGACATATTAGTGGAGATAATGCATGCTTGATTCCCGGAATTCGGATAGAGGCCGTCATGTGAGATCGTGAGGAGACGTGCCAAATGTAGCGGCGTACGACATAAATAAATGAAACATTTCGGACATGTGAAAAATGTCCTTACAAATCTCCCCCTATGTCTATGCCGGTACATACATAAAAAATCCGAATTATCAAATATGAAATTGCCTATACAAATCTACCCTCCCATGAACCCAAAACTGGAAAAGGTACAAATGAATAGTCTTCGTCGTTTGTTCTTTAATTCTTCAGGAATCTCAAAACTTTTCTCATCAGGGTGTGCAACATATAGATCTGCAATCTTCATACCTACACACATGAGACAAAGCAAATACCACGTGACATATCGAGTTTGAAATGAGATAACATGGATATCAATATATGATAAAAACATAAGCAACATCTCAAAAACTCCCCCAGAATTCAAACTCCCCCATAATATGATAATTCTTTCTCCCCCTTTTTATGATGTCCCCAAATGGACAAATTAGAGAAATAAATCAAATAAGCAAGTGCGGGGTGTCACTAGGATAAAAACACACCATGAATAAACAGAAAGCAACCAAGTCAATGATAGCGTAAATGAAGTGGTGTGATCAAATTCGATAGGAAAATCAATGCATACAAACATGACATATGTGCACGATGAATATTGGATATTCCTAGCGAATGAACTCAAATGCTTCCTTTGGTGTAAAAGAGTGACATTATAAGATATTGACTCAATCAAATCAACAAATCAAAGCTCAAAATGATTTTCACACCAATAACGTCCAAAATGATTTTATGCTTTTTCAGGACTTTCAAGGAAGTGCAAACCCGTTTAGATTCTCCAACCAAACTCCCTCAGATATTGTATTGAATAGAGGCATTCTAAATTCTCAAACTTTAGAGAATTGATGGTGAAACCTAAGTGGCCCATATTTGGCATGAATTGCTTTTTATTGCCTTTAAATTTTTTCGGGCTCTTTTAACCTCTTTGGACCTCAGATATTAAAATTCCTCCATTTTTTAGGTCCTTTTTAACGGTGGCTTTTGCGCAAAGGATAGATGATTACCTTTCGCAGCCCCTCCCCGTTATACAAAAACACACAATCTCACCAAAACGGTTTTTACATGCATTCCAATCTTGTCAAGTTTTATCGCATATTGTACATTGTATAGACAGGATTGAGATGAAAACACGCAAGCCAACATGAGATAGACAAGTGCAATAATCAAATATAGCCGTGCATGTGTGCAATAAAGGATATAGGAGTCAAACATGTAGGAAGATATCACTAATTACATCTCAAAGACTCCAATCAATGTAAAGCACATGGATGAAATGATGTAGCCTCTCAAATCTCTATCAAACAGTCACATGGATAAATGGAATGAAGTTGTGACTTGGCTATCTTACATGCTCATCCATAAAAGAAGAAAAATACAAAAATCTTTTTGGATTTTTTTTTCAAAAATTTGGAGAAATAAAATCTTTTTGTGCTTTTCTCAAAATTTTTCTTAAAGGAAAATCTTTTTGTATTTTTTTCAAAAGAAATATAAAAAGCAAAAGGAATAAAACAAAGCTGTACAACAAAGTAATGGTACATATAAAACAGACTAGCAATAGGAAGCATATGATATGAACATGAAGAAGCATCCTATTCTAGACATAGACCAACCCCTCAGTCAACTGTGCAAATCCCTAAAGATTTCCTAAGACTCTCAAATCTAAGGGCATCTAAAGGTTTCGTGAAAATATCGGCTAACTGACGGTCGGTAGGAACAAAACTCAGGGATACGACTTTCTCTTCAACTAACTGACGAATAAAGTGCTCACGTATCCTGATGTGTTTTGTGCGCGAATGCTGAACTGGATTGCGGGATATGTGTATCGCGCTCGTGTTATCACAGGAAATGGTCATGGTGTCCTGTGATATCCCATAATCCTCCAGCATTTGCTTCATCCACAAGAGTTGTGTGCAACAACTCCCGGCGGCTATGTACTCAGCCTCCGCAGTGGACAAAGAGATGGAATTTTGCTTCTTGCTCAGCCAGGAGACAAGAGCAGAACCAAAATAGAAACACCCACCAGAAGTGCTCCTACATCCATCTACATCCCCAGCCCAATCGGCATCCGAGTAGGCGGACAGACGGTCATCGGTATCAAAGGAATACCAAATCCCGTATGAGAGAGTCCCACTTACGTATTTAATAATACGTTTTAGAGCAAGTAAATGTGAATCTTTTGGGGATGCCTGATAACGCGCACAGACTCCAACACTAAAGGCGATGTCGGGACGACTGGCAGTCAAGTAGAGGAGACTACCTATCATACTCCGATATAAGGTTTGCTCTACGTCCTTGCCTGAAGTGTCCTTACTAAGCTTGGTAGTGGTACTCATAGGTGTACGTGCATGCTTAGCGGAGTCTAAACCAAATTTCTTCACTAGGTCTCTAGCATACTTGGATTGGGAAATAACATCCCATCCTCTAGCTGACGAACCTGGAGACCAAGGAAGAATGTAATCTCACCAACCATGCTCATCTCAAACTCACTTTTCATCTCCTCCTCAAAGTGGTGAGCATGCTGGGAGCATGTGGATCCAAAGACTATGTCGTCCACATAGACCTGGGCAACCAAAATAGCACCGTCATCTCTCCTGACAAACAACGTCATATCTACTCCCCCTCTCTTGAAGCCACGAGCTAAGAGATAAGAAGTAAGCCTCTCGTACCAAGCACGGGGTGCTTGCTTCAAACCATACAAGGCTTTCCTCAGATGGTAGACGTGCTCAGGGTGCTGAGGGTCTTCAAACCCTTTTGGTTGTTCCACATAAACCTCCTCCTGTAGAATGCCATTCAAAAAGGCACTCTTGACATCCATCTGATACACCTTGAAGCGCAGATGACATGCGATGGCGAGCAGAAGACGGACGGACTCAAGCCTCGCAACAGGAGCAAATGTCTCCCCAAAGTCTACGCCCTCTATTTGTGTGTAGCCTTGAGCGACCAACCTAGCGTTATTTCGGATTATGGTACCATTTTCATCCATTTTGTTCTTAAAAATCCACCGGGTACCTATCACATTAATCTCACTAGGTCGGGGGACAAGTTCCCAGACATCATTCTTTTTAAACTGAAGCAACTCATCCTGCATAGCAGATATCCAGTGTTCATCCTTGAGTGCTTCTTTATGGTTCTTGGGCTCGATTTTGGACGTGTAGCAAAGATGGCTAACAACGTTCTCTAGCTGAGCACGAGTCTTGACCCCTAGAGTGGGATCACCAACAATGGCAGAAGGGTCATGACTCTTGCGAACCCAAGAAGGTGTGTCCCCTAACACAGGAGTAGGGTCCACAGAGTGTGAGAGAGGAACAGGTAAATCACTGTCAGAACAATCCTCATCCTCACACTGAAGGTTAGGATCAATAACCGTCGGAGGTTCGTCATCTTGCACGGTGACGTTTATTGATTCCATAATCTTAGAGCTCTTCAGGTTAAAAACCCGGTACGCTCTGCTATTCGATGAATATCCTAGAAATATTCCCTCGTCGCTTCGGGAGTCAAACTTTCCTAATTGCTCTTTATCCCGTAGGATGTAGCATTTACTCCCAAAGACACGGAAATATGCCAGGTTGGGCTTCTTGCCAGTCCACAACTCATAAGGAGTGTGAAGTGTGTGTGGACGCAGATACACCCTATTCACCGTGTGGCATGCAGTAGACACTGCCTCTGCCCAAAATCTCCTAGAAACTTTACGACCTAGAAGCATAGATCTAGCCATCTCTTGGATCGTTCTATTCTTTCTCTCAACAATCCCATTTTGCTGAGGAGTTCTCACAGCAGAAAACTCATGTTTGATCCCAAGGCTATCACAGTACAAATCAACCTTTGCTTCCTTGAATTCAGTGCCGTTGTCACTACGTATTCTGTTAATAGTGACACCGTGTTGATTTTGCAAGACACGGCACTTGGTCGTTAAGAAATCTACAGCATCGGATTTCTCTCTCAGAAAACCTACAATGGAGTATCTGGAGAAATCATCTACCATCACGAGGATGTACCTCTTACCACCTAGACTCTCAGTACGAGTGGGACCCATAAGATCCATGTGAATCAACTCCAGAACACGAGAGGTGGTAATGGAATGTAACTTCCTATGAGGACTACGAATTTGTTTTCCCAACTGACAGGGTCCACAAACGGTCGAAGTTGACTTTCCAAGAGATGGTAAGCCACGTACTAGGTCCTTTTTAGATAAACGATTGAGATCTCTAACGTTCACGTGACCTAGACGTTGGTGCCACAGATCCATAGGAGTGATCGTGGCGCTGTTGCAGACAAGTGAGGATGTGGGCTCAGTCCCATAGCAATTATCCTCGGTCCTCACCCCTTGCATCAAAAGTTTACCGGCTTGATTGTAGACTTTACACGCGTCCCGGTCAAACTTTACTGCAAAGTTAGTGTCGCACAGCTGGCTAATGCTGAGAAGGTTTGCTTTCAAACCTTTGACGTACAAAACATTTTCTAGCTTAGGAAAACCAGGTAACTCGATAGTACCTCGTCCTATAATGCTAGACTTACTCCCATCTCCAAAGGTGACTCTGCCATCTTGATAATCCTCAAGAGTAGTAAAAAATGAGGCATCACCTGTCATGTGTCTGGAGCACCCACTATCAAAATACCATTGAGAGGTATTATGTGCTTTGAGAGCAACATGAACAACAAAAGCCTTTTTATCTTTCTTAGGTACCCAAGTCGAGGTGACCTTTTGTTTGCCTTTGTTGTTGTTGATTTTAGCTGGAATGTGAGAAGCATTCACTAACGGCAAAGACATCCGTCGGAATTCTTCCATTAAACTCTGAGTCGTGGCAGCTAAGAACTCAACTCGCTCTCTCAGACTAGAAAACTCATCAGTATGACGTGGTGGAGCAGTAGTACGTCGTGTCCGACCCATGCTATAGCAAGTTTCCCTAAGGTGGCCTTTTCTTTTGCAATAAGTACAAAAGAGCACTGTCAAAGGCGGACCTCGGTTTGCTTTTCTAGGTCGAACTCTCCTTCGAGGTTTTTTACGGTGACCATAAGGAGTTGTAGTAAACTCAGGAACTGGTCCAGGTGCAATTTGGGACGTGGAGGCACCATCATATCCAATTCCTTGACGATCACCAAAACCTAAAGCGGGGCCGAGGAGCATCTTTCCAATCTTCCCAGATCTGTCCTCGATTTGTACCTTGACTTCCCGTGCTTTCTCAAGATCATGAGTCAGCTGGGCAAACAAGGGCTTCAAGTTTCTTCCGAGTCTCCACAGAGGAATGGAGCTGACTCGTAAGACTAGCCACTTGCTTGATCAAGTCCCCTCTCTCTTTCTCTAGAGTACTCTCTCTCTCTCTAAACAAATTCTCATTCTCGACACATGTAGACTCTCTCTCTCTCAGGGCGGTGCAGGTGGAGAACTCTCTTTCTCTCGCTTTCTTTAAATCTTCCTCTAGGCAAGTGATCTTAAGAACTAACGCTTTGTTACGCTTTTTAGTTTTAAAAGACTCAGAATATAACTCAGCGTAGGCGCGTTGTATATCACTCTCGCTCTCACTTGTGTCATCCTCCCCCTCACTCACATCGCTCTCACTGTCGAGGTGTCCCTGTGAAGCATCATCCTCAACGTCGTGAGGAGAACTAGGAGTGCTCACTTGGCTGGCCATGAATGCGGTGAAGTTACACTCATGCGGTGACTCATCTCCAGAATCCACCGTCTCGACCTCACTGTCGTCACTAAGGGTAGCATTAAGAACAGCTTTCCCTTTCTCTCTATTCAGACGATTGGCACACTCAAAAGCTCTATGACCCCTACCATCACACTCAAAACATCTCTCACTTTCTTTCAGAGGAGGATTTTTGGAAACTTTTTCATTTTTCTTTTCAAACTTATTTTTCTCAAATTTCTTTTTATCTTTAAAATTGCCATTTTTCTTAAATTTGAGAATCCTCTTGAAATTTTTTGCGAAAAGAGCCAAATCATCTAAGTCAAAATCGTACTCAGAATCTGACGTGTCAGTCTCTCTCTTTCTAGATGACTCTACCCTCTTTTTAGCTGACCCCTCACTCCTTCTCTCTTGGGCTTTAAGAGTAATTCCCTTATCTTTAGATTTAGAATTTTTAGGGAACATATCAATTTCATAAGTTTGCAAATCTCCTACAAGTTCTTCCAATTTTAGCGTATTTAAATTACCCATAGAATTTAGCACAGTGACTTTAGGGATAAAACGCTTAGGCAAAGAACGAAGAATCTTTTTAACAACTCTAGCATTCGGAATATGTTCACCAAGATTAAAACTAGTATTCACAATGTCAGAAAGTCTAGCATAAAATTCATCAAAGCATTCAGAATCATGCATGGTGATTGTTTCAAATTGAGTTGTCAAGTTTTGCAACTTAGACTCTTTCACAACATTAGTTCCTTCATGGGTGAGTTGTAAAACATCCCATGCCTCTTTTGAGGTGGTACACGTCATTATGCGTTTGAACTCATCAGGTGTGATAGACCCAGAAATAGCACTTAGACCCTTAGAATTAAAAGATGACCATTTAATTTCTTCATCAGACCAAGAAATGTCAGGTTTCAAGTTGGTCACATTATCAACAGTCACGGTGGGAGGAGTCCACCCTCGTTCAACCAAAATCCAGACACGTTCATCAATGGCTTTTAAAGCCGACCTCATACGGGCTTTCCAATAAGCATAATTTGTCCCGTCAAAAATAGGCATTTTATAATATGACTTCTCCATTTGAACACGCACTTTTTCAAAAATCAATTTTTTCAGAAAATTGATATCTTAGAAAAATTTTGCGGAAAAAAAAGGAATACGCGATAGATTAACGTAACCTGCTCTGATACCAATTTGAGAAACGTGTGTGCTCGCGTTCAAATGATCAAACCATATATAAAACCCTTTTAACACAAACAAACCCTAAACATGCAGCAGTATGTGATTAAATAAATAGATAATCTACGCAAGAACATTCAAACACATGCAATTAAGGAAAAATCCTCCTCAGGGGCAAAACCATTTATTTTCACTATAATTTGTAAGAAAACGGCTTACAATCGGATTACAATGAAAATACAAGTTGACTAAGAATTACCCTCGGGTATCGGATTCTGTAGTCGCGGCTGGAATTATCCTTTTCCAGTAGGGCTGCAATGAAGAAGAAGAACGGTCTCCTCCACAAGGGTTGAACAAACCAAAGTTGTGTTCTTGGGTTGCAAAAGGATTCACAAAGGATTGGCAAGGATGTGTGAATCAAACCATGAGTCTTGGGACTCAAAAATATGAAGACTAGATGTATTTGGACTCTCAAATTCGTCTCCTCAAGTCTCGCAAAACAACTCCCCCGAAGTTGGTATTTATAGGAAAAAATATGAAGAGTCCCACGTTCTTAAAACTCTAAAATTCTATCCAGCGTACAAAAAAAACAGCATTCTTTAAGGAATTTTCTCTATCTTCAAAAGGTCATAACTCCTTCACCGTAGCTCGGATTGAGGTGCCGTTTTTTCCAGTATCTTCGTTGCGGCGAGCTCTTCAACTTTCTAGTTGACCAGACCTCCGAACTATGGATGTGAAATTACGAAAATGCCCTTGAACTCTCCTATTGTGCCTTTTTTTCACTGTTTTGACTTCCCTTGCGTACCACTTGCATTAACTCCCTAAAATCTTGGAACGTGAAGTCATTGAGGCAGATGTGGGACATATTAGTGGAGATAATGCATGCTTGATTCCCGGAATTCGGATAGAGGCCGTCATGTGAGATCGTGAGGAGACGTGCCAAATGTAGCGGCGTACGACATAAATAAATGAAACATTTCGGACGTGTGAAAAATGTCCTTACAGTATTGCCGACATTCATTTATCATGATCAGATATTGTCTAAACATCTTATATTTTTATAGAAACTATTTTGGCTAATTAATTCTTATATTATTTGCAGGTTTACCACCACAATACAGAGACTCTGTTCGGGCAATAACACCAGGCTTACCTCTATTTCTCTACAACTACGCCACCCATCAGTTGCATGGCATCTTTGAGGTTTGTTACCATATATTTTTGCTTAAATTTTAGATGGGCCATTGAGAATATCTTTTACTTGGTAGCATAATACTGTTAAGTGCAGGAAGTATTTGGCATGATAACAATTTTTATTAACTTAGCTTGACGGACAAATCCTTCTCAAACTTTGATTTTTTCTATTTTGTTTTATAATATACTGAACGGCGTAATTACTTCTAAGGATAGATCAAAGGTCTAATATTTGTGATTGATTTTGTAGTTGTCATCTTTATATGTCTTTGTGAGTATATGTATACAAGTCGCGCGTGAATTTACATTATTTACATTTCTTTTTTCAGTTTTAAGTTTTCACGTGTGTGAGTTTTCCTTTTTTGGTTTAAAGTTTTCACATGTGTGCGAACGTGTGTGTGTGTTTGCGCTGGGTATTCATATATAGATTTTGTTTGTTGATTTTCAAGTTATGTATTTGCGCGCTCGTGTCAGCTCTCATGTGTGTCCATGTCTGTATATATACATTTCTTTTTGTTGATTTTGTAGTTTTCATACATATGTTTATACAAGTGTGTAGTACCTACAATATGGACCCGTAATGGCTAAAACCGCCCATATGAGCCCGTATATAAGCTCATTGGACCCATTTTGTAAATCACAAGTAAAAATGGGGCCCACATTAGAAAAAATGCGGGCCAGATATGGGTAATCTATCCCCACCCAGTTTTTATGCCTGGAAGTAACCTAAACATCATCTCTCAACTTCTCATCACTGTTCCAGGCCGCTCTCTCACACACAGATTAACAAACATATGTTTATATCTGTATTCTTCTCTTTGCCAACTTTGTCCTCTAATAATTTTGAATAGAAAATTAGTGGGGCTGATACTGTTCAAGAACTACTCAGACGACACAAATATGGCGGTATAGCCGGGATTGCTTCCAACAATGCCCATAACAATTTGACCAAACCTTCAACAGTGTTGTAAGTTTGATCAACACTTAGAATACAGATAATGGGCTGCCCACCCCAAACCCACCCCATTTGTTAACTTTGCCCATATTTGACCCACTCAACTACAGCCCAACCCAAATTTGGCCTGCCCATACCCTCCCGAACCCATCCAATTGCCAGTACATGTGTGTGTGCATTTATTTTTTCGATCGCTAGACAGATTCTTGAAGACGACTTTTTTTTTCCTGAACAATTTTTCTACAGGCAGCGACTTTTGGGGGTTCTAACATCGATCCCACTCTTTGGGAATATAGAAACTGCAAAGGCGAGTCAAGGTTCCCCGCTCAGGTAAAAATATGAGCATAAGTTTCATTGCTAAGTTCCTTATAAGTTCTGAGTGTTACCGTCACATAAATATGGTTATTTTACTATATTTGGTTAATTTTTTCCCTAATCAGGTAAGGATCCGTGTTAGGAAACTCTGCAAAGCCTTAGAGGAGGATGAATTTAGACCAATCTTGCATCATTATGATGGTCTTAAGTTTCGTCTTGAGCTGTCAGTCCCAGAGGTACGATGAAATAAACAGAACTCTTAATATTCAATTTCATGTGTGCTGTTTGTTTTTGAGTAAATTATTTAATTATCTCTATGATTCTAAAGTATGTAAAACGTTTCTATTCATTTTCTGTACCGATCTGCCTTTCAATGAACACTTAATCCAATAAGCCTTTCTGTCCGAACAACCTTTAAATATGACAAATGTATGTGTATTTGGGGGCAGTAATGAAACTTCCCTGAAACAAAAATTGTGTGTACGGGGTTCCGGATTTATTCGTAATCTTGGATTATTTCATTTTTCATGTTTTATTAGGATATTTCCGTAATTTAGTTTAGAGGGTGACATTTCATTTTAATGTCTTTAAAGTGCCCTTTATAGTCTTTTTATTTTATTAGGTTGAGCTTGACTAGTAAGCTAAGTTTTTCATATAACTAAGGCCCTTGGCCTCAATTTTCACACTTTATCTTTAGAGATGATTTAGAGATGTTTCTTGGGCTATTGGCCTCTAAACATTATGTTGTTGTTGATGATAATTTATGCTTCCGCCATTTAACTTCACATCAAGTTGGTATAAGAGCCTCGTTTGTTCCTGATGTGATCACCGATGTGGTTGTTGTAGAGCCATGACTGTTGCTCGGAGAACCATCGAGTCATTCCTCCAGAACACAACCCCGATGCCTGCAGTCAAGTGGCAGCATCCCCATTTCAATCCCAAGACCCTAGATCTGTTTCAAACCCCCAAACCCCTTGCTCTAATCTCTCATTCCGGTCAGATCTGCCCGACCATTGAATCCGGGCACTACCCAAGCTCGCGGCTGCCCAGGCCTTACTTTCGACAACTGTCGACGGTGGAATGGGCTCACAACCGCCAACCACCCCTTCGCTTGCCACCTAATCCATTTATATGCACCAGATTTGGAACCACAAATTCAAAGCCCTTGAAAACTTTGACACAACTCCCATCCCATGCTCCCAACCCACCGCCGACGTAGAAAAACTTTTGCTGACGTTTGGCGAAGGTTGTCAGAGCCATAACAGATTCCCAACAACCCCTTGCCTCGATCTCAATCGGCGCTTCAGATCTAAAGCAAATAGACCCCCTAACCCCGCTTCCCCTAGCTTCTGCCATCGGCCGGCCATCAAAACCAGAGTTGCCGGCCTCTTACGATAGTTGCTGGACTGGAGGACCCCTCCTTGGAGCTCTGATAGGCCCCTTACCCCTTCATCTTTTAACCCAAAGTCTTATTCTCCTATTCCCTCTTATGAAACTCAAAAAAATTACCCAAACACCCACCCAACTTTTGAATTTTACATTTCAGCCAACTAATCTCCAGGAAAATATTTTTGATCCCCCCAACTTTCCAGCAATTACAATTCAGCCCCTGAATTTTTTCAAACCCCTAATTTAACCCTTCATCTTCTTCCCGAGGTTGGTTTATCGTGGGACACAAGTGATGGCATGTATGGGTTAGACATGGAGGAGTGTGGGGAATTTGAGGAGTTGAATCGTGCCGTCATTAAAGAACTCCAGAATTGCCTCAATCGTTGGAAGAAGGCGGGTGCCTCCCCATTTCATGAGCTAAAGAGCTTTCAGTTTAGTGCCTACTCCATCAGGGGACTGTCATCGGCTCCTAATTAGCATCACATGGAATTTTTCGAGATGGAGGCGACGCGTGAGCGGGCTAGGCGATTGGCCCGATATTTCGGCTACTTGTCGTCTAGTGTGACAGTGTCTTCGGCCTCCGTCATTTCCTTATACGGCCTCTGTCATT
Source organism: Sambucus nigra (assembly GCA_949130495.1). Taxonomy (NCBI): domain Eukaryota; kingdom Viridiplantae; phylum Streptophyta; class Magnoliopsida; order Dipsacales; family Adoxaceae; genus Sambucus; species Sambucus nigra. Next base: position 27,576,424 of record OX422219.1, on the reverse strand, counting down.
TCCGTATAATTTTTGTTTCTTTTATTTTTCATGTTTTATTAGGATATTTTCCTATGTTAATTTGTTATTTTAGGTTAGAGGGTGCCCATTTTTTTTTATACCTTTTTAGGCTTAGTTTAACTAGCAAGCTAAGTTTTTCTTTGGTCATCCATTGTACTCACTTTACCTTTGGAGAAGAATTAGAGATATTTCTTGTGTCATCGGCCTCTAAACATTTTTCTACTGTTGTTATGTAGTTAGTAATTTATTCTTCCGCCATTTAAGTTCACTTCAAAAATATATATTTTTTTCTTTAAAAATGTGACTCTTTCTTATTTGAAAAAGAAACTTTCTATTAGGTATATGTAAAAAAACTCTGTACAGAAACATATAGATTTAAAAAAAAATGACTTTCGATCTTTTCCCTAAGCATAAGACGTGCAATCTTTCTGTGAATTTTAACGGCTATATTGGAATGAATGGACTGATTTGATACACTTATTAAACGTTATGGGCTCAATAAAATATTTTAAGTGGTGGTGGCTAAGGACATCAGATAAATTATATCTCAAAACCACATTGTGTAGTGATTCTACTATCTTAAATGATAGTGAATGTGGTGGTAAGGAGCAAAATACAGGTTGCCCTTTTAGGCTACATAAATTATAACCCTATTTTATCATCTATTAATCCCATTGGGGGTGGCAATTTGTGTTTTGATGACAGAATACGAGACGACAAGTACACCACTGAGACACGAATACGACACTCCAAGAAATGAAGTTGCCTTTTTTTTTCCTGAACCAAAAAATCACATTTAAAATAGAGTAAACTACCCCATAGGTCCCTTACCTTTCCAGTTGTTTCAATTTCGTTCGTGCCCTTATTTTTGTTTCAATTTAGTCCTCAACCCTTTATTTTGTCTCAATTTAGTCCCCCTATTTATTATTTTGGATACAATTGACTATTTTAACCCTCTTTATTCAAAAATAATAAAATGGATGTTATAAATATTAAAAAAATTAACTTTTATTATTATCTGGGGATAAAAAATATTTTTTTATCCAAGAATAATAATAATAATAATAAAATAATTTTAATTATTATTTTATCCCAGTTATTTTTAATTTAAAAAAAAATTGGAATAATAATTTTAATAGTCAACGTAGTTATTTGCTTATAAAAACTATTTTTTTAATCTTAATTAAAAATGTTTAATTTGATGTCTTCGATTCACGATTGATTAATGCCGCTGGCGCTGACCCACATCATTTAACTAATGTGGGTCCGATCCAGCGAACTAATCAATCGCGAATCTAAGACATCAATTTTTCCCCCATTTATGGAATATAATTGATAAGTAAATTTTTTCTTGTGATGTGGGTCCACGCCAATGGTACTAATCAATCGTGAATTTAAGAAATCAAATTTATCATTTTTAATTAAAATTAAAAAAAGAGTTATTTTATAAATGAAAGAACTATGTTGACTATTAAAATTGTTATTCTAGTTTTTTTTTAAAATTAAACTAGGATAAAATAAAAATTAAAAATGTTTTTTCTTATTATTATTCTTGGATAAAAAAAATGTTTTTTTATCCCCAAATAATAATAAAATAGTTTATTTTTCAATAGTGATAACATCCATTTTATTATTTTTTTAATAAAGAGGGGTAAAATAGTCAATTGTATCCAAAATAATTAATAGAGGGAATAAATTGAGGCAGTGAAAGGTTGAGGATTAAATTGAAACAAAAATAAGGATAGGGACGAAATTGAGACAAAATGATAGGTTGAGGATGAAATTGAAAAAAAAAAGATAGAGACGAAATTGAAAAAAGTGAAAAGGTAAGGGACCTATGGAGTAGTTTACTCTCTAAAATATTACACGATTAACACGATTCGTGATTTTCACTCGATCAAAGCAAGGCTCGAAACATGAGTAAAATCACGACGACATGGAAAAGCAGGAGTAATAAGAGTGATAATTTTGACATGAATACGACACGACTTCGTGTTCTATAGTTCCGACAGAAAAATGATATGCCGTGCCGTGCATTATGTGTTATCGCGTCATTTCCTATGTTGAAAATTGCCACCCCTACTATGTTGAAACTAACTATTAACTATTATCTTGATTGATGCTATGCAGACCCTGGGCTTGCTAGATCTCTGGGAACAAGCTGGTTTTTAGAATTCAATTACGAACATAACTGAATACTCGGAATAATTGAAATCGTAGAACACATATGTGAATGTGCTAGGTTTTATGGCGCATTGTAAGCGGTGTTGTATTTGCCGATTTTTCCGTAGAGCACAAGCTTGGGAGGCAAGTCTGGTTTGTTGGATCTTCTTGTGAGGGTAGTAGGATTGGCTTTTGTGGCCAGCCAAATTAATGTAATGCTGTATCAAATTATCAAATTATGCCCTCTTCTTTTTGTGTGTGAAAATGTCTCTGTAGTAGACTTCACACTTTTTATGGCTTATGTAATATTATAGTCGACTCTGAAAGAGAAGGATGAATGGGTAATTGTTAAGTCCTTGAAAGATGACCGCCTTGTGCTTGTGCAAGTGAATCGAGGGCCCGTTTGGTAACCCAATTCCAAGACTTGGAATTGGAATTGGAAAGGCCAATTTCAATTCCGTGAAAATAGAATTGGCCTTCCTATTTCATTTCCATGACTTGAAATTGGGTTGCCAAACGGACTCTGAGTTTCTTGCCAATGTTCTATTGTGTTATATTGGTCAATTTGTTTTCATTGGAATTTAAATCAGGGTTGTATTCAAGTAGGTTCATGTTAGAACAAACCAACCCCTGAATGTGGTATTGTGGTTGCTGAATATGTTTTTCATGGGTGCTCATTTTTTATTTTTATTTTGGGGGTTTCGGGGAAAGGTTCAATCTAACTCAAAGTGTATAAAAATAGGACACTCCACATAATTTTTTAAATTTAGTTCCTGTACTAAAAATACCATGAAAAAGGACCAATATGATATTTGACAACTCATAAAAAAAAATCATCAAATTTTTAAAATTCCATAACTTCAAATCTACAAATTCAAAATTCACATGTATATATTTGAAATCTACTCGTCGAGATCTATCCAACAACACTCATATTTGATGTTTTTTGACAAAAAAATTGAAACCGATAAATTTAGTATTTTACAAAAATTTCATTTTTTCCAGCGAAAAACCTTCTTCTCTGCCGTTGGTAATGGTGTCGTTGGCGTGGACAAAAAATGAAAGAAATAGACGAAGGGAGAGTGAAACGAGGAGAGAGAAACAATTCAGTAAGAATTCTGGCAGTCTCCGTCGAGGATTTCGGCGTTCCGACGAGGATTCCGGTCGTTGGGGTGGAGGTGGGGTTTTGTGTTTATTTTTAGAATGAGTTTTAAATGAGTATGACTAAGGGTATAAATATAAATGCATCTTTAACTAAAACAAATAGAATTATCTGTTTTGTGTACTCCTAACTCTAAAGGGACTACACAAATAAATATTATTGTACCACAGGGACTAGATTTATAAATTTGAAAATCACTGTCTTAAAAATTCAAATATAGGAAGGAATATGATATGAGCCTTAATTCTCTATTTTATTTTTATTCTAATTGCTTTTAGGATATCAATTGACATTGGTTATTTATGAGTTAAAATTTGGAGATTCACTTTCAAAGTGGGTCATGGTGGTCCTCTCACCTGATTGGTCGAAATATTAAAATAATAAATGAGCATTTGCAATGTTTTTTTTCAACATATTTTTGCCCCAATTTGAAAGTACGTATCCAATTTTGAACTCATTATTTATAGGATTACAAATAAAACTAGATGCTTTTCTGATTATAAAGTGCAAAAAAGTTGTGTGATATATTTTTTAAGAAGGGGATATAGGTTTGCTTGATTCGGATCGGGAAAAGAGTAAGGAGGTGAAGATTGGAGTGTCTACAATAATGTCCAATGGCGCCACATCCCTGTATGAAGTCATATTATGAATGGATTAATATGATCAGATGTAACACTAAAATAAGGGTACGGATAAATGCATTCCACCTAAGTATTAAGATACTCTAAACAGTATCATCAAAAGTTCAAAAGTGTCGTAAAAAATCAAAAAAAATGTGACTATTGTAACAATTCTTCTTTTCCACGTAAAGGTTGCCCAAACACAATATGGTGAGGATGAGGTGTGTCTATCAAGCTATATCATTCTCAATATCAAATCATAATAAAACGTCCTTATTTTAAAACAACATGCGCGATAAAAACTGGTTTAATTAATAACTGATAATAAATAAGTTCAATACCCAGTTAATAATTAAAACTCTAACATCAATACGATTGATATAAAAAAGATTGAATAATAAACTTTGGACATATGCCCATACAATCTCTGAATAATAAAAATAACTGAAGGAAAATAACTACCTAAACTAGAGTCAAATGACCTGAATAATTGATGAGCAAATATGTTCGCAAGTCTGATTTTCTGTCAGCCCTGCTGTCCCTATCTAGGTAAACCCAGGGGGAAAAATATTTTATAATTTGGGTCAATTCCCTAGAGTTGCAAGAATTATCTTATGAAATTAAAATGCTATGATGCAGTTAATTCAAAGTATGCATCGCCCATCGACACCCACCTCTCATTTAAGTGCAATACTATACGTATCAACCAACGTCCCAAAAATGAAAGTCTGATGACTATAACAATAAGGTAACATTTGATGCTTCTAGCATAATTCCTATACTGAAGCTAATCGTCTACATTTGTGCTTCTAATTCCCAGAGTAACTCCTACGATACCACCCACAAGAAGTAACATAACATCAATTATGCAATACGTAGTATTGGGTTCATGATCAATTGTATGCATTATTAGACTACCAGGATTAATTCTCAATTAATTTATATAATTATATATATATATATTCTTACATATATGACGACACATAAAGGCATTTACTTTCAGTGTCCCATTCGTGCTCTATCGGTAAGTCTGGAGGAGTCCTTCATCTAAACGGACATCACAAAATACACAAAAGCGAGGTGGTCCCTATGCAGTACACCATTGCATGCGCACCTGTGCCGATGCGTGCTCCAGTACTGAGACGTACGCAATCCCAATCGATAGGCCGTCCACGAATATGGATATGTCCACGTAAAAAAATAAATAAATATTTTTATCACATAATATGTATAGATAATTATCCCTATAATTGCCCCCAAGAATTTCCATCTAATCTCTGATTAATATTTATACTTTAAGAATTAACCATCTAATTAATTGTTAACTTCTCCAACTAATAAAATAGTGACACAAATTCATTTTTAAGAAATTATCCACTAATTTGGATGACCTCTCGTATACTCGCTTAAGTTTGTAAAATCACCCGAACATTTCCCTAGTGCCAACCTGACCTAACCTTTACACGAATTTCGTCCCCAGTTATCCTAAGGTACTCCTTAACCTTCCCTGTATATTCCCAGAAGTCTAATTCCATCTACCGGACTCATAAACCATGTCGAACTCTAAACGATCCACGAAATACCACAAAGCAAGGGGGACCAGCACAACAAGCCGAACCGTTTCGCTGGCTGGACTGAACCGATTCACCCTTCCCAGTGAACCGGTTTGGTTCTGTTAGGCTGCCAAGACGAACAAGGACAAGATTTTGCCTTCTTCCTTCATCCACAGGGTCTCTAACCTTCACCCAAACCCTAAGTATGACTTTAATCTGTTCTTAACTATGAAACAACAGTTCTCTACATGGAAATCATCCCCAAAACTCATCAAGTTCATCCGATAACAATTATATCAAGAATCACGTGTTATTAAAACCCTAGTTTCAAAGATTCACTCTTTTCTCTTTTTACCCATTCAAGAACCTATCTTTCTTATCAATTTACATTAGTCTAAGATTACATTCCTAATCAACATGATTATTCAATTTTCGAGTTTATCACCAATTAGATAATCCTTAAACGTTATAATTTCAGATTTGTTCTTCATTATTGATGAGATTTATTTCAATCATATAAACATCAAATCATCAACTTTAACCCACGAATTTCTATGAGAAATACATAATTAAATTAAGAAACACATTGAAAATTAATTTACTACGAGAATTCTTGCCTCAAACTGTGGATTGGAGTCTCCCTCTCTTAAATCCTTGTTCTTCCTTCCTTCTCTAGCCTTGGTAACCTCTCCTATGGGTGTGGGGTTGGTAGGGTTATGTTTTGGTGGATGGGAATAACGTCTCAAGTTGTTAACCATCATCTGATAACCTTTAATCTCGAGTTACCCATAAACCCCCACATTTGGGCCCCCGAACAAGCTCGAAACCTTACCCGGGTTGGCCCAATAACCAACACCCCATGCCTAATTTTAGATGTCTAAAATACCTAAACAAGTCCCTAAATCATCTCGGAACGTGTCCAAACTATATCTACCCAATTTACACATTTTTATTATGTTGAACAAAACATATTAATAATTTAATTAGCATACATAAATGAATAAACATAACCTGCATAATTGAATCAAATAAAAATGCAATTACAACTGAGTAATTTATTTAGTTAAATTTTATCAAATTAATTTAAATTCTACCAATTTAATTAAATTATATTTAGATGTTTCGAAATATATTTAATTAAATTATACCAAAAATAAATTGCTTAAAAAACGTGGGGTATTACATTCTTTGCCCCTAACAATGGAATAATTCGCTGAAGCATATCATTAAAACTTAATCTGCATAATTATCATAAGTTTATACCCAATTTGTCTATACTCATATCTCACGAGATAAAAGAAAAAAGGCTCATCAACACCTACCATAGTGTGACCGAGATGCCTATACGCCACATATCACATGTACACCCGCACAAACATCCCATATGCATGGCACATATATATATCTAAACTAAACCATACATACCATGCATATCCACAAGGCAAAAATATACTCAAATATCCTGCTGACCATAACTCAGTTCTTCTTGATATTTTTCACCTTTTCTACTAGTGGTGTAAACATTACTAAGTGCTCTCATCACTGCACTCCTTGGCCTTGTTGGCCTTAACTCATATAATATAACGTCTCCCGATGCATTATATTTCCACACACGTATAACTTATTAACAAAACATCCTAAAACCCAACATTCCTCAACTCCCCAGACTCGTTAAATTTCATGTGTGGGACGTCTCGCAAGCGAAATCCAAACAAGGAACCCTCCCGATACACTACTAAATAGCTTAGTAGGTTATTAAGATATGTTGGTCCAAGACTAAACACGAAACAATACGCTAACCATACAATTTTCAACTTATGCCAATTTCCGCAAAAAGGCTCATCACTTCCAAGAGTTACATTTGACACTGTTAAATTAATTGATCCAACAATGCTAAGAACATCATGTTCCTTTTCACACATACAACCGGACACCCTCTGTCCATACTTAAATCTACTATTATAACACTATTATAATACTAGTCATGATAATACACATCTTCATGTAACCGAGGTCATCGCTAGCCATAAAGCTCTCAAAGTAACCCAAAACTTTTACCTTATAATTGCTTCTCATTCCACATATCCTTACCTACTAAAATAAATCCATCATCAGATAACCATCGCATTTATTCATCCCTTAAAGTATGCCATCGTTAGCATCCAGTCTATGTCCGTACCTCGAGTCGAAAATGCATTGTATTCCTAATTCAAGAAATACGTCAATAACCAATCCCGAAATTTTCACACTGCTGTGCCTACTCTCAATGAGGTAACACTCTTCGATTCATGCGAAACCTGCTGCTATTATTCCAATGCCCGTATAAACTCTCACTATACAGGGTTTATAAAACTTCATCAAACCATCATTGGTCTTACGTTACTATTTCCAAAATTCATGTTGGGACATGTTTTTGTCTATAAACCTTATCTATTAATACTACATCAATAAAACACACGTCTATGATGCACAAGTCACACCATCCTCATACAAATTTTCTAATCGTGTCATCGCCCTTTATATTCCGAAATCGCATTATGACCCAATTCCCAGGTCCAAACACTCGCACATTATTCTCATCGAAATCACTAACGGTTGACCAACACAAATGAATCTTGCCCAATCTAAGTGCAACATCAAATTGACACTATTTAATCGGAATTTGTCTTCCCCAAATCTTTCCTCAAAATCCTCACAATCGCACTAATACGCCGCTCTCTCTTAAGTGCACCAAATTTCCTAAATTCATCGTACTAACGCAAGTTTATATCGCCATCTATTTTACCATAACTAGACCCAAAACATGATAATTTCCATAATAGTTCTCACTGCTATGGTGAACACCATTGTCCATCCAGTTATTCTACACTTGACCATTACTCTAGATGGTCCCAAAAAAATCAACACAAGCCTTGTAAGTGGCTTACCGATCCATTCCTAGGATAACAACATATTTCGACATATCTAATGCAATTGGGCCACGAACCTAAGTCTCCTAATGTCAATCCCTATACCTCTACACATGCAACGTATATGTGCCCCTCTAATCACGGGTGAATCAACGTAAAGAACTATGTCAAATGAAAAGTCTACCATCCTCGATGCACTAACAAAGTGGTATTAACAATTGAGTATTATGCACTAGTATCACACTAAATATGCCTTACTTGATCAATAATAGGGAACATACTCTCCAATGCCAATGCTGGTGTTGGTCCTTCTCCATGTGATACTTGATACACACGCCCATATGTGACAACCCGCGATCCGAGATAAGGGGTGGCCAGCCCGATACTCAAACGTAACAGGAATTATGGATGGATATCATTCTCAGCATCACAAAATATAAATTTAATATACGGGAAAACCACCCAATAAGTCAGAAAACGGGTTGCCAAAACGTTTAAAAATTTAAAACCAGTTAAGAAAATTAAATTTAAACAACCCAAATCTCATAAGTAAGTGGAATTCCACAAGAATATGTATAATACAACTAAGACGAATGTACACAAAAGGACCGAATAAGCTGTCGATCCACAACAACATACAACGAAGTACCACAATTTAAATATTTTACATAATACATTCATTAAACAAGTACAAAAGTTTGGGCCACACGCCCAATGAAAAGACCCGATCATATCTAGAATACAAAGATGAGAGCGTCTAATACAATGTCTTGTAATAACCCGCAAAATCTTACAGCTCGTCGAAAGCAAAGGAATGGGAACATCAAAACTGGCGTCCTTGCGGGGGAGCACCTGAGCCGATACAATCATATACACGACAAGGAAAGTAAATCGATCAGGTCCGGGTTCTATATAATCACCAGAAGAAATAAAAAGCATGATAGAAATGAACAGTTATGCATAAATGATAAGGATGATAAATTTACATTACAATTTAACTAAATGATGAAATGAAATGTCATTTACATAAAAGAAAGAAAAGTGATAACTTAAATTTAAAACCTTTCCTCATTTATCAAATTTCCATTACCTTTTGTATTCCTTAATAGGAATAAAAACCATTTATTAACTTTCATAGTTAATTATCTTACCATTTCATCTTTCCATTCCTTAATAGGAATACCATTAATATCAAGTGCTCTTTATGGCACATATCTCATTAATCTCATTCCCGTGCTCTTTATGGAATATATCCATCAAGTCCCACTTGATGCAGAAAAGTTATATTCATATACATATAACGATTCTAAGACCGCCCCTCCGAGTTTTCCCACTGGGCGCGCCCCTAAATGACCATCATCTTCCAGGACCTATCTATACAAGACAACCTGGGATCATAACGCAACGTCGGGAAGCGGCCATATGCCTGCGGGAAAGTCAGGACCACACCCGAAATCCCCTAACCAGCGCAGAAAAACATATAAAAACCTCGCATATGGCCTAGGACTATATCCACCCTGCATTCACTAGCCAGGGGGCATCACCAAGCGCGCGAACTTCCCTTATGATGTCATTTAGAGAGGTGTGTATCAGTAAACTAACATTTACCATTTTAATCTCATTTTCATTTTCAATTACCATTACCAAATTCCATTTTAAATATCCATGTGTTTGGTTCTTTTTATTCGAACCTATCATCATTAAACAACTGGGTTCATTTTATTTGAACCAATCATCATTAACACAATTTGGGTCCATTTTAGTTGAACCTATCATCATTAAGCATTTGGGTTCATATTATGCGAACCTAATTCCCCTCGAATATCGTCATTAATAGTCCTCAAATTACAAGTCCCGACTAAATCTCCAAATGATCATTATGATCCTACAATTCCCCAAAGTTCATATAATTTTGTTAAGCCCTTAAGTCTCCAAACATGGGCCTACAACCCCTATCCTCCTATTAAGAAGTAACCAAAAGAGTGATGCCTAAACATCACTTTGGAACACCCCCCCCCTTTTTGACTTAACCCCAAGTGAAATCCATTCCACTCTAGGGTGACAACCAGACTCAACTAGGACTCTAAAAGCCAAAGTTTACTTCATTCAAGAAGGTTACTAAATCCCTATGAAAAGAAAAGATTTAAAAGCAAAAGTAAAGTTTTGGGAAGAAAACAGGGGACCGGTCCCAAGACCGCGGTCGATCGCGTCTCAAGTTTTTGCCTAAGAAGAAAAGCAGAAAGCTCACTTCGGCAGGGCCGGTTGACCGGTAAGGGGGACGCGGTCGACCGCGCCTCAACATTCATGCCTTTGGAAGAAAGCAGTGTGCCCTCTCCCGAAGACCCGGTCGACCGGTTTGAGAACCGCGGTCGACCGGTCATAGCAGACCTAGCCTCTCTATTTCTTCTTCCAACAACCCAAGCCCATATCATTTAATGGAACTAATACACCACAAATATGTCTAATTACCATAATTTACAATATTAATCATCCAAATCAATTTCCAAGGGTTAACACCCATAAATCCAACAAAACCCTAAAATGATTAAACACAACAAATTCATAACTATCACAACTAATTATTCTCGTTAAATCATATAATAGCAAGTAGATAACTTGCCTTGATGTAGAAAATCAGATTTGAGGAAGATGCAAGCAAGATCCAAGCTCCAATCTCTCTTTTCTCCAAAGCTCTCTTCTTTCTCCTTTCTCTCTTTAGGTTAACAATTGTGTGTTAAGAGAAAATGAGGAAAATAATGAGGTTAGCAAGACTAAATCGGACCATTAGTCTAAAATGTCCAACTTTAATGACTAATACGCGATAAAATGATACGCACTACACATTTAAGCTATAACCAGTCAAAAGTGCCCGCTATGCCAAAATACAATATGACACTTATTTTGACTGTCTCGCACCTACCGGGACTAACTGCACCCTCCAAATTATCATTTGGAAATTTTATAACTCATTTTAAGTTCCGGTTTCTCGTTAAACCAAAATGTCATTTTATATCTTATGACACCATAAATCACCACATGGATATTTTATTTACCTCCTCATCAGGTAATCATACAACATTTCAGTAAATATTAACCTTTTTCACATTAAATTAATATTTACTCAACATCCATCATTTTATAATTACTTACTACACATAGTAAATAAATATAAAATAAGCTATCAAACGTGAAAGTTGTTACATACTCCCCCCCCCCTTATGAGGGAATTTTGCCCCCAAAATTCAGGCATACCTCGCAAGAAGAAATGCGGATAATTTTCCCGCATGTCATCCTCGTGATCATATGTCGATTCCTCGACACTAGGATAATTACAATACGCCCTAACCAAAGCACTACCGGCGGTTTCAATCTCCACTCTCCCTGCTCTAAAATAGCAACCGACTACTCCTCATAAGGAACGTCAAGTTGCATCTACTTAGAAAGAAATGTTCCTAAAGGCACCAATCACATCTCTTGTACTACTATATAGGAGAGATATGGAACACGTTATGAACTTGCTACAAATGTTTCTGTAAAGCAAGTTAATAGGCTACCAGAGCCACCTTATCATATATAGGAAAGGTCCAACGTAACACGGTGCAAGTTTTTCTTTTACTCGAAATACTTAATGCCATTCATAGGCGATACTCGCACCAACACTTGGTCTATCGACTTCAATCTCCACATGTCTCCTCCCCGCATCGACATAGCTCTTTCGTCGATGTTGGTTATACGAATGCGATTCCGAATGAGCTCAATATTCGAAGAAGTACCTCGGATTATTCCAGGTCCGAGAGACTTATCATCTCGCACCTCTAACCAACAAGCGGGAGATCCACAAGACCTACCATACCAGGATTTATAAAGCGCCATCCCGGTAGCGAATCGATGCAAATCATTATAAGCGAGTTCGACTAGAGAGAGACACTGTTCCCGACTATTCTTGAAGTCAAGCACGCACATAAGGAGTATATCCCCCAACCTAAGGTTTACCCTTTTGGTCTGGCCATCCGTTTGAGGATGATAAGGAGTGCTTAACCTCCATTCGGTTCCCATGGCTTCTTGGAAACCTGCCACAAGTGGGAAATGAAAATCTTATCTCAGTTGGAAACTAAAATCAAAGGCACCCCATGCAGTCCAACAACCTCGCCATGCCCTGCCACTACTACTGGCGGCGCATAACTTGACACATTATTTCGTTACCCGGATGTAACGCAACCTTAGAACTGCAAGATCCCACCATATTTGCCTTTCTTAAGTCCATTAATTGGGGACAAAAATTATCTTATGGAAATGCAACCCACCCTCAAAGTCAATAGAGCAGGGTTATGTTCCCTTAATCAACATCTTGTGTATGTGGCTTTAACCACTCCCGTCTCTCCTACGTCATCTCGCAACAAAATGTTGCTCGCACGAAGGTTTAAATTATGCCCAGGAAGTAGTACCTTCTTTCCCATATGGCGATCACCCCCACGATGAATTTTTTTATTCATGCATGGGATAATACTTCCCACAAGTTTAAACTTATGAGGCACATAAACAACAAGTCTATGCTTCAATATTATTACTGTCCATTCTGGCAGAGACTAGTTAACAGAAGTCACCCTCGAGCTTAACCACATGGGCTCAGGAGTGAGAGTCAATTCACCCTTCTTTACGAAAGCTGAGTGCCAACGTAACATTCTAACTACGAGAGGCCTCATCTCCTTCGGCCTAACCAACCAAACTTCTCAAAATCTCACACTTCTCGTTACTAGGAAACAATCCCTCTTAGAGTTAACACACAACTTATTTGTGGTAAACTCCCGACAACCTTCCTAAACTAATGTCACATAAACTAAAGGCCTTATGTCCAAACAATCCTAAGGTCTACCTACCTACACTATATCCTATCTAAGTCATATACACATAATACTAAGTATATCCCTAGTACCCAAGACCTTTCTCTACTCCCGACATTTGCTTGGTTCCGTGCGTGGGACGTCTCGCCGAAGCAAAATCCAAACAAGGACCCTCCCGTTACACTACTACCTCGCGTTGTCGGTCATCAAGATATACAGGTCTGAGACACATGTTTGGGACCGAAAAGATTCTACTTATATACATTACCATTTAAATAACTGAAGATTTAACAAATCAAACATTCACTTTTCATAAAGCCTTATAATTATATACCCCACAATATATATATATATATATATATATATATCTTTTCAAATAGCCTTCTTATCAAGGCATAACCCGAAGTCTTAATTCGACTTCGCATCCCAGTCTCCCTCGCATCGATAAGAGGAGAGAACTATATACAGTGCTTCTATTTCGCACTGTAATAGCCATTAATCACTCTTCTACATGATTCTCGGCTAAACCTTTCCACCTCAAAATAAAATAAAATAAGATAAAATTAACTAAAAGAAGCAAGAACAACATCTCTCCACTTCCAACGTCGTCAAGGTTCACGCGTGGAGTGTCCCGCAAAAGCGGAATCCAAACAAGGAACCCCTCCTATACGCTACTACTCAACTATGTTGGTCGTGGAGATAGGGCATACCAATCACATCATACCCGACCATGTCAAGGACGAGTAAATCGGCCTCAAAGCACAAAGTACCACCAGAAATCCCTAAATGTTTACGAACAAGGAATCAAGCGAACCATCACTCGTAGAAAACTCAACGCTAGTCAAATTACTCTCAGCAGATTTTATCAAATTTGTAGCTTGAGAAGAGCTCATAAACAATTGAGCGCGTAACACCCGCATCGAATAACACATAACTCAAGTACCTCTGAAATAAAAGCTTACTCTTAATAGCGGGCGGTGATAACGAAACTGGAGGAAGTATAACCTCCCGAATTTGATATACTCTCCCATACCGCAACTGTCCATGCTGCATGGGAACAATCGGATCAGGTACCTGAGGTAAAAACTAAACATGTGGCTGCTGCGGAGCCCTAGGAAACTGACCCCCAAAAAACCGAGGACACTCCATCTAGTAATGACCTGCCTCCCCACATAGGAAGCACCGTCCCTTCATATCCTCTCGACCTCGACCCCCGTTATTTCTAAACCGGGAAGTGTCTTGGCCCAGATGGCCTTTACCTCCATGACCACCCTGACCTACTTATTGCAAAGCACCTTACTATGCCTAATGTTATTTCCACCTGGAATAAACCCTCCAAAACGTTGTCTCTTAGACGAAACCCCTAGTCGAGGGTCCCTCTCTTTCTGCTTACTACCCGAAGGTTAGGATGAGGGAAATGCTCCTCCTCAAATCCCATGTTCTCCAAGCTTTCCTGCTTGCCCCACAACAGTAGCTTTCTTGCTACCTGGTGTGTATAACCGATGCTCATGAGAATGGGATGAGGCTACATTCATAACCTCACCAAAGGTTTGTAAAGCTGGATTACCCAGCAATTGCAGCTGGATTCTCCAGTTTAGACGTCACATAAACTTTGAGATCTTCCTATCTTCCGAAGCCACTTCATTTGACACAAAACTCGCCAATCGGGTGAACTCCGCTTCATACTCCACCACTGATCTCTCTCCTTGCACAACATCCTGGAGCTTCTTTCTCATCTCCTTTTTGAACTGTGGGACGAACGTACTCACGATCGAAAAAAGCCCAAAACTTAGTGATCGTCATTTTGTCTCTCTGCTCTGGTGTGGTCATCATCTCCCACCAGTATAACGTAGATTCGACTAGCTTAAAAGTGGCAAGGACTTGTTTCTTTCCTCGCTACATTCTATCATTCGAAGGTGGCGTTGCCTGTTCTCTTTCCATGTATTGGCTTCAATAACATCCATGCCTCCCTCGAATTTCGGGGAATTGCCCTTTAGAAAGGACTCTCTAACCCTTTCTCACGGAGTAAGTCCCGTGGGAGCTTGAACATCGTGAGTCCATTGTTGAGCCTGTGGCAAATTGTTGGACCTCTGCGGTCATGGCGGTGTTAACCGCTTGAGCTACTATGTTTGCTACATCCGCAGCGTTAACGGTCCCTTGTGGCGGTGGTGGAGAATCTACCTCCTCTTCTACAACTCTATTTCGTCTCGCTGGGCGACCTCTATAGGCGGCATTTAAGATGAAGTAACAATATAGTTAAAATACTATTTGAAACTATCTATCTTGCAGAAGATCGCAAACATAGACAACTACACAGTCCTAACATTAGGCTCTATATCAAAGAACGCTACGGTAGAACGTGACGAATCCACATAGATCCTAAAGACTCTAGAACCTGAGGCTCTAATACCATCTGTGATAACCCGCGATTCGAGATAAGGGGTGGCCAACCCGATACTCAAACGTAATAGGAATTATGGATGGATATCATTCTCAGCATCACAAAATATAAATTTAGTATACGGGAAAACCACCCAATAAGTCAGAAAACGGGTTGCCAAAATGTTTAAAAATTTAAAACCAGTTAAGAAAATTAAATTTAAACAACCCAAATCTGATAAGTAAGTGTAATTCTACAAGAATATGTATAATACAACTAAGGCGAATGTACACAAAAGGACCGAATAAGCTGCCGATCCACAGCAACATACAACGAAGTACCACAATTTAAATATTTTACATAATACATTCATTAAACAAGTACAAAAGTTTGGGCCACACACCCGATGAAAAAATCCGATCATATCTAGAATACAAAGATGAGAGCGTCTAATACAATATCCTGTAATAACCCGCAAAATCTTACAGCTCGTTGAAAGCAAAGGAATGGGAACATCAAAACTGGCGTCCTTGCGGGGGAGCACCTGAGCCGATACAATCATATACACGACAAGGAAAGTAAACCGGTCAGGTCCGGGTTTTATATAATCACCATAAGAAATAAAAAGCATGATAGAAATGAACAGTTATGCATAAATGATAAGGATGATAAATTTACATTACAATTTAACTAAATGATGAAATGAAATGTCATTTACATAAAAGAAAGAAAAGTGATAACTTAAATTTAAAACCTTTCCTCATTTATCAAATTTCCATTACCTTTTGTATTCCTTAATAGGAATAAAAACCATTTATTGACTTCCATAGTTAATTATCTTACCATTTCATCTTTCCATTCCTTAATAGGAATACCATTAATATCAAGTGCTCTTTATGGCACATATCTCATTAATCTCATTCCCGTGCTCTTTATGGAATATATCCATCAAGTCCCACTTGATGCAGAAAAGTTATATTCATATACATATAACGATTCTAAGACCGCCCTTCCGAGTTTCCCCACTGGGCGCGCCCCTAAATGACCATCATCTTCCAGGACCTATCTATACAAGACAACCTGAGATCATAACGCAACGTCGGAAAGCGGCCATATGCCTGCGGGAAAGTCAGGACCACACCCGAAATCCCCTAACTAGCGCAGAAAAACATATAAAAACCCCGCATATGGCCTAGGACTATATCCACCCTGCATTCACTAGCCAGGGGGCATCACAAAGCGCGCGAACTTCCCTTATGATGTCATTTAGATAGGTGTGTATTAGTAAACTAACATTTACCATTTTAATCTCATTTTCATTTTCAATTACCATTACCAAATTCCATTTTAAATATCCATGTGTTTGGTTCTTTTTATTCGAACCTATCATCATTAAACAACTGGGTTCATTTTATTTGAACCAATCATCATTAACACAATTTGGGTCCATTTTAGTTGAACCTATCATCATTAAGCATTTGGGTTCATATTATGCGAACCTAATTCCCCTCGAATATCGTCATTAATATTCCTCAAATTACAAGTCCCGACTAAATATCCAAATGATCATTATGATCCTACAAGTCTCCAAAGTTCATAAAATTTTGTTAAGCCCTTAAGTCTCCAAACAACAACCCCTATCCTCCTATTAAGAGGTAACCAAAAGAGTGATTCCTAAACATCACTTTGGAACACCTCCCCCTTTTTGACTTATCCCCAAGTGAAATCCATTCCACTCTAGGGTGACAACCAGACTCAACTAGGACTCTAAAAGCCAAAGTTTACTTCATTCAAGAAGGTTCCTAAGTCCCTATGAAAAGAAAAGATTTAAAAGCAAAAGTAAAATTTTAGGAAGAAAACAGGGGACCGGTCGACCGGTCCCAAGACCGCGGTCGACCGCGCCTCAACATTTATGCCTTTGGAAGAAAGCAGTGTGCCCTCTCCCGAAGGCCCGGTCGACCGGTCTGAGAACCGCGGTCGACCGGTCATAGCAGACCTAGCCTCCCTATTTCTTCTTCCAACAACCCAAGCCCATATCATTTAATGGAACTAATACACCCCAAATATGTCTAATTACCATCATTTACAATATTAATCATCCAAATCAATTTCCAAGGGTTAACACCCATAAATCCAACAAAACCCTAAAATGATTAAACACAACAAATTCATAACTATCACAATTAAGTATTCTCCTTAAATCATATAATAGCAAGTAGATAACTTGCCTTGATGTAGAAATATCAGATTTGAGGAAGATGCAAGCAAGATCCAAGCTCCAATCTCTCTTTTCTCCAAAGCTCTCTTCTTTCTCCTTTCTCTCTCTAGGTTAACAATTGTGTGTTAAGAGAAAATGAGGAAAATAATGAGGTTAGCAAGACTAAATCGGACCATTAGACTAAAATGTCCAACTTTAATGACTAATATGCGATAAAATGATACGCACTACACATTTAAGCTATAACCAGTCAAAAGTGCCCGAGATACCAAAATCCAAGATGGCACTTATTTTGACTGTCTCGCACCTACCGGGACTAACTGCACCCTCCAAAATTTTATAACTCATTTTAAGTTCCGGTTTCTCGTTAAACCAAAATGTCATTTTATATCTTATGACACCATAAATCACCACATGGATATTTTATTTACCTACTCATCAGGTAATCATACAACATTTTAGTAAATATTAACCTTTTTCACATTAAATTAATATTTACTCAACATCCATCATTTTATAATTACTTACTACACATAGTAAATAAATATAAAATAGGCTATCAAACGTGAGGGTTGTTACACCATACTATCTATAGCTGTGGTTGTTGTCCCTAAAGTGGGGCGGGTAGCGCTGGTAGTGTTGACACTACCACCACTGTCTGGGCCGACAATAACTGAAGCTGCCTCTCGGGTTCCTGGTACCCTCGCTCTCCCCTCAGTTCCTGTGCTGTCGATTAACCTAAAGGCACTTCCTTTATAAGTGCCCTTACTCTCCATAGACGTAGAAATTCCCCTGAAACTGACGCCTATCTGGCTTTTGCCCCTGTTGGCTCTCCTGGCCTCGGCCTTGCTACCAGTGGCCCTGATGGCCTCTCTGCTGCTGGCACTGTTCATTCCAATCATCGGAACCCCTGTATATCTTATGGTAATCACTCGCCTATAAACCCCTAAGCTTTTGCCCCCCCTGACTTCCATTCCCACTCATCTTACCCTACTGGCTTAACATCTCTGAACTGGATCTCTTCTCTTCATTACTTTTTTGAACCAACTCGTGGTCCTGACAATGTTTCAAAGCGTCGTTCACCATCTGTGTGTAACTGGTAAAAGCTGGATTCCCTAATAAAGATTACTTGATGTGCCAAGCCGTCCCTGACATAAATTTCTCCATTTTTTCTCTTTGGTGTTTTTCCTCGTCTCCAGCAAGATAAGATAATATGGTAAACTCCTCCTCGTATTTTTCTATACTGCGACCTCCCTTCTTAAGGTCCATGAACTTCCTTATCATCTCAAATTTCATATCTAGTGGGAAATAATTTCCCTAAAACATTTTCCAACACTTGTCATTAGTCAACCTGTCCCGCTCCTCCAGTGTGGTGACAGACTCCCACCACTGTAAGGCTACTCCTACCAGTCGCAATGAGGCTAACCTCTAATATATCTGGACTGCACTCAACAATCCTCAAGTGTCATTGTAAGTACTTCTTCTACCGACTGACCTCTAATATATCTGGACTCCTAACAAACTCTAGCGGGTGGCCCTTAGTGAAGGACTCCCTAGCTCTATCCCATACTGAGACCTGTGTCTGAATGGGTAGCACCACCTGCTGTGGTGGTGGTGGTGGTTGTTGCTGCTGTGGCTAAAAATGCTATAGTATAGTAGCCATCGCCATAGAGACTTCCTGCATCACTATCGTGGCAATGTCTGCTGGAGTTACCACGGGTGGGGCTGATGGTGGTTGTGGGTGTGGCTGCGACTCCTACTGAGTCTCCTTCTCTACAACCTGTGTGGTGATACGTCATGATCTACCTCGCCTACCGTTTACCATTTGAAAGCAAACAATGTTCGTATTAGTAACAGATCATAAAGAGTACAATTATTCCTAATCATACGCTCTATATAAAAGAATGCAATGTAGAATGTCATGAACGCAACATAGATCCTAAGGAAGCTAGAACCTGTCTGCTCTGATACCAACGGTAACAACCCCCAATTTTCATGTAAAGGTTGTCCAAACATAATACGCCGAAGATGGGGCTTGTCTATCAACATATATCATTCTCGGAATCAAACCATAACAAAACGTCTTTATTTTAAAATAACACGCGCGATAAAAAATGATTTAATTAATAACTAATAATAAATAAGCCCAACATCCAAATAGTAATAAAAACTCCTATATAAGTATAACATCTAGATAGTAATAAAAAATCTAACGTAAGTATGACTGATCTCAAAAAGACTGAATAATAAACTTCGGGCTTTTGCCCATACAATCTCCGAATAATAAAAATAACTTGAACGAAAATAACAACTTAAACTAGAGTTAAATGATCTGAATGACTGATGAGCAAATGTGATCGTAAGTTTGATCTCTCGTCAACCCTGCTGTCCCTGTGTAGGCAAACCAGGGGGAAAAATATTTTATAATTTGGGTTAGCACCCTAGTGTTGCAAGAATTATCTTTCAAAATTAATATGCAATGACGCAGTTAATTCAAAGTATGTACCGCCCATTGACACTCACATGAAGTAAATATTTCACCCCTCATCTAAGTGCAATACTATACACATATTAACCCACGTCCCAAATATAAAAGTCCGAAGACTATAATAATATGGTGACATTCTATGCATCTCACATAATCCTTATACTGAATCTAATCATCTACATATGTGCTTCTAGTTCCCAGAGTAACCCCTACGATACCCACAAGAAGTATTATAACATCCATTATGAAATACGTAGTATTGGGTTCATTATCAATTATCTATATAATTAGACTACCAGGATTAATTCTCATTTAATTTATATAATTATATATGTCCTAACATATATACGACACATAAATGCATCTACTTTTAGTGTCCTATTCGTGCTCTATTGGTAAGTTCTAAGGATTCTCTCATACAAACGGACATCACAAAATACACACAAGCAAGGGCGGTCCCTACGCAGTACACCATTGCACGGTCCATACACTAGATGGTGACAATGGATCCTAACATATATACCTACCTCCTAGTAAGTGGTGATGCTATGTAGGACCAAACATATTGACCTACACAACGGCTAGCCCCCTGCACCCACACATGCTCCGGTCCCGAGGTGTACACCGTCCACGAACGTGGGTATGCTAACACAAATAAATAAATACATATTTTTACCACATAATATGTATAGGTATCCCTATAATTACCCCCAAGAAATCTCATTTAATCTCCGATTAATATTCTACTTTGAGAATTAACCATTGTTAACTTCACCAACTAGTAAAATAGTGACACAAATCCATTTTAAAGAAATTATCCACTTATTTGGATGACCTATCGCATACTCGCCTAAGTTTGTACAAATCACCCAAACGTTTTCCCGGTACTAACCTGGCCCAATCTTTACACGAAATTCGTCCTCAGTTATCCTAAGGTACTCCCTAACCTTCCTTCTATATTCCCAAAAGTCCAATTCCATCTCCTGGACTCCATAAACCATGTTGAACACTAAATGACACACGAAAAACCACGAAAGCAAGGGGTGATCAACACAATAAACCGAACTGGTTCGCTGGCTGGACTGAACCAATTCGATCAGCGAATGTGTTTGCCCTTTCTTGAAAACCGGTTTGGTTATGTCTTCTTACTTAATCCATGAAGTCTCTAATCTTCACCCAAACTCTATGTATGAATTCTAATCTATTCTCAACTATGAAACAATAGTTCTCCACATAAAAATCATCTTTAAAACACATCAACTTCATCTGATAACAATTTATATCAAGAATCATGTGCTATTAAAACCCTAGTTTCTAAGATTCACTCTTTTCTCTTTTTACCCATTCGATAATTTATCTTTCTTATCAATTTACAATAGATTCATCATTCTTAAAACATGAGTTCTTATATTACATTCCCAATCAACATTATTGTTCAATTTTCGAGTTTATCACCAATTAGTTTAATCCTTAAATGTTATAATTTTAGATTTATTCTTCAATATTCATAAGGTATATTCCAATCATATAAACATCAATTCATCAAATTTAACCCCGGAATTTCTATGATAAATACACAATTGAATTAAGAAACACATTGAAAATTAATTTAGTAAGAGAATTTTTACTTCAAACTGTGAATTAGAATCTCTCTCTCTTGAATCCTTGTTCGTCCTTCCTTCTCTAGCTTTGGTAACCTCTCCTATAGGTGTGAGGTGGTAGGGTTGTGTTGTGGTGGATGAGAATATCCATTCAAGTTGTTAACCATCATTTTACAACTTCTAATCCCGAGTTACCCATAAACCCCATATTTGGGCCCCTAAAAAAAAATTCCAAAACCTTCCCGAGGCCCAATAACTCCCCTAATGGTACACCTCCCCAGGTCTAATTTTAGACGCCTAAAACACTTAAATGAGTACCCAAATCATCATGGAACGTGGCCAAACTATATCTACCCAATTTATAAATTTTCATTATGTTGAACACCACATACTAATAATTTAATTAGCAGGCATAGATGAAGAAACGTAGTCTGGATAAACGAATCAAATAAACAAGCAATTACAACTAAGTAACTTGTTCTCAAATTTATTTAATTAAATTCTACCAAATCTATTTAAATTCTACCAATTTGATTTATTAACAAATCTATTTAATTAAATTCTACCCAAAATAAATTGTTTCGAAAAACAGGGGTATTATAACTACATATCATTTTGGAGTGCTAAAGTATTCATTTGGAGTGCATTAGTCATACTCATACTCTAAAATAACTCCGAGGAATTCTAGGTTTAGGATTTCGATTCATTTTGTGTGATATATATTGGTTTGTGTTTTGAGTGATATTTAGTGGGCATCATATATGTATTAATGCAGACATTAAACGAAATATATTGCAAAGAATAATAGAAATAATGATTCGCTATATAATTATTCAAATAATTGTCCTTGAGTTACCTAATGGATTTAATTGATAAGGTACACAGTCCACCAGTTCATCGGTCAATGTGCTGATATTTGGATAATTGACCTTTTAAAGATTAAAGTATTGTTTAGTTCTTAAAGGGATGAAACTTTCACTTTTTTCTATAAGTAGTTTGCCTCTTGATTTTTTTCACGCCTAGCAACATATGAAAGAAAAGTTTCCTTATTAATTATTACAAGCCTGAAGTTTCAATTGAGAAATTATCTAAGATTAAGCCAAAGTCTTGATGTCACAACCCAACCCACTAATACAAGAAACTATGCCTTTAAATGCAACCAAAACAACACTTACATCTTTTTGTCCTTACAATTTTGGAAATGTGTGCAAAGGAAATTTAATTATTTATGCATTGTAAATTTATTGAACAAATATTGCACCATGAGATCTCTAAAACAAGTTCATTATTCATCACTAACAAATCATTTTCTATTACAAATTATGCCAGAAACTGAGAATTTTCTAAAAAGAAACCTATGTCTCAAACACCTTATGCTATTGTGCTATATTAATATATAATCACAACATACTAGTTAGAAACTGGATCTTCCACTTGGTCCTCAACATTTGTGCTTCATTTATGATCAACACCTGAAATAAATTTACAATAGGATCATGCTGAAAGCACCACTAAAACTCGTCACCGACATCACTTCAGAAAAATACACACATGAATAATGGCACCCACAAAATTTAATTATTTTTTTAATGTTTTAAGAATAGAACTTAAACCCATAATTATTTTTAATTAAATAACTTTTAAACATTAAAGAATCTAAAATTTATTTTTGACCACAAATATTTCAAATCCTAACTTCAACTTCGCCACCATCACCACCACGACCACCCTTCATTGAAATTCCTCATCACCCAACCCTCCATTGAAACTCTTCCAGACCCACCACAAGCCTCCCTTGAAGTAATTGGTGGTTGCAAGAAACGTTTTATAGACAATGACGCTCCAAGAAACAAGTTACAATAATATGGATGAACCCGGTGTTTCGAACTCAAAGCAACAGAAAAAGATGGACTCCTAGAGGTATAAAACTACACCCCTAACCTTAATATAACCTTTGAAACATTAAATGATCGAGATGAATGTAAACAAAAAAAATCATCCATTCCCAGTTGTTTCGGTGTTATAATGTCAAGAATAATGATGTTTTTTTGGCACTGTAACACTGAATAGAGATGACTAGTTTCAAAACTTTGGTTCGATATTCTAATACCGAATGTGTTGACAAATTTCAGCACCACAATACCGAAACACTTTTTGGCACCACATGAATGAAAAAAAATTATCACTGCCACCTCATATAAAAAAATATTTTTTTCGGCATTAGAATACCAACTCGGCATCGAAGTGTAGAATTTTATTGTTGTTTTCAGCACTTATGTACTGATATGCACTATAAAATTGCATTCAGTTATTTTGGCACCCTAATACCGAATGTAAAGATAAACTTTGACACATAAGTACCAAATTATATCATTGTTTTCAGTTCTTAGGTGATGAATGTATAATTATGTTTTTAAAAAAACACCCCTACATAGTTTTTTATGGTTGAAACATACATACACTTCTTGTTTCTTGATCATTTGTTACTAACTAACATTAACATTGTAATCATTTAAGGTCTGTTTACAAATAAATGTAGATCCAAAAAAAGAAATAAAAGGGAGAAAATGAATTTGGTCAAAATGGTAAGGGGCAACAAAGGCACAGTTTGTGGAATGGCTAGGGAAGGGTGACAACGGGGTGGGGGAGGAAGCAGGAAGGGGGAGGCGGGGGATGGCGATAAAGAGGAGGGGGTGGTGTTAGTGCTATAGTTAGGGTTAGGGTTTTTTTAATTTTGAGAAATAAAAATAAAAGTTGAGAGAGAGAAAAAGATGAGCGAAAATGAATTTGGTAAAAAAATTGTTTAAATACCTTTCGACTTATGGGTGCGTCACTTTTGGATGGTAGAGGTAATTTTTAACAACTTATGTGGTGTTTTTGGTTGGTGGTTCCAATGATGAGTTTTAGTGGTGCCTTTAGCACCAACCTTTACAATGTCATATAAAAAAAGTTGGGTGACATTTAATCTCCATGTTCTTAGCATTTTTGAAAAAGATCAATACCCTTTGTTCATAAATCATATGGATATATATTAATAACACACACACACACACACACGCACACACACACACACACACACACACACACACACACACACACACACACATATATATATATATATCAATGGTTGAAAACTAATAATTGAAACATAAATCATTCCCTGGATGCTCAAAGGGAAAAAATAATATGATTTGCACAATGCTTTTATTAGGGCACGCCAATAGTAACACAATTAATAAAGTCATGCAATACTCATAAGTTCAATGGGCTAAAGCTGTTCGAGCGTGTGGGTTATCCTAATGGTAAGACA
Source organism: Sambucus nigra (assembly GCA_949130495.1). Taxonomy (NCBI): domain Eukaryota; kingdom Viridiplantae; phylum Streptophyta; class Magnoliopsida; order Dipsacales; family Adoxaceae; genus Sambucus; species Sambucus nigra. Next base: position 27,551,179 of record OX422219.1, on the reverse strand, counting down.
CTCACCTGACCTTGGGAATGACCAAGGTTTGAGTCTCATAGCAATGTGGATGCATTCACCTCCCCTTTATAATAGTACCGGCTAGAGTAGGATTTCTTATGTTAAAAAGATGGTCTATTAACATTCAATAATCTTCAAAAAACACAGTCTTATATACAAAATATCAACTAGTAATTCATTCCAATCAAATCATTGATAAGATGCATTGTGATACTGCAAACAGCTCTGTAAATATATGTCATTTCAAGAATAACATGTAATAAATACAAAAGCTCAAAAATGGTACAAAAGTGCTTACCCCGAAATAATATCAAGATATAACGTTCATTTTTTTAGAAAATTGGAAACTCAAAAAATAAATGCAGTTTCCTAAATTGGAAAGATATATTTTAAACTCGTTTACAATTTTCTTATTTTTCATAGATATTTTTTCGCAAGAGACTATGTTACTTCACAAGTAAAAGTAGTCCTTATATATTTCTTTCTCCAGTAGTTAGTATATTCATAACTATTAGAATTCCTCCTGGCAATTTGATTACCAACAAATGGAACTAAACATCTGGAGGTACCAAATCAAACAAAATTAATATCATTATATGACCATGTTAATCAATTTGCGACATCAAAATTTAAGTGTCACTTTGTAGCGGTAGCATGACGGGATGAAGAGGCATAATAAATGTTTTCGGCAACATTTAAATTTTCATGTGAGATAAAAATGAAGAAAACCACTCCAACAATAAATCAACACTTGCGAGAACATGCTTTTGCCTTATGGTCAATGCTAGATTTTTTCCGCTAAAATCATTATGCAAGTATGAAAGAATACATTAATTATGTAATTTCTTTCTCAAATGGGTGACAAATAAATGTATTTGCACTAATATATGGATGGTTCTAGAACATACATGATACAAAAATAAAGAAGACTAAAAACACCTAAAGCCCAATGCATAATGTGTCCAAATATAAAAGGAATAAATACAAAATGACACAAAATCCAAACTCCCTCTGAAGCTCAAGAAAATGCATTGACTAAGACCAAATGATAATAGAAGACTTAAGAAGATATGTCCCAACTGATTTGGTGAAGAAACTACAATCTGATCTGAAGATTGGATAAAAAAGGACGAATAATGACAGACCTTAATTATTCATGGAGAAAGTGAATATCAAATTCTACATGCCTTGTTCTGTAATAAAGCACATAATCTGATGAGAGAATAATGGCTGATTTTCTATCACATAATAATTCAGACGGTCCTTTCTCCGCAAAACCCAATTTTCCTAACAATGATCGAAGCTACAAAAGCTCACACGTCTCCTGAGCCATCGCACGGTATTCATCCTCAGCAGAAGAGCGAGAAACTATAACTTACTTTTTGCTTTTCCATGAGATGACATGAGAATGATAGAAAGAGTATAAACCTGAAGTGGAACGTTTATCAGTCTTGGATCCCGCATAATCCACATCTATGAAACAAGAGAGCCCTTATGGAGTTCCTAATGCATAAAATAATCCGAGACCTGGAGAAGACTTGAGGTATCTTAAGATATGGTAGATGACATCCATGTGTGCGGTGGATGGATCATGCATAAAATGACTAACCATATTCACAACAAACACCAAATATGGACTCAAGTTAGTCAAGTAGATAAGGCGACCAATCAAGTTCAAATAAACAGAAGGATCAGGGATAAAATCACCAGTCTCGATCAAGATCTTTACATTAGTGTCCATCAGAGTGGAGGCAGGGCGACATTCGATCATACCAGTATCTTGAGATAAGAAAATCCCACATCCAGACTAGGCTATCTAAATCCCAAGAAAGTAGCAGAGTGGACCTAAATCCTTCACATCAAACACTCTTCATTGTCTTGCTTAACTCTAAAAATCATATCAACGTCATCCCCTGCAATCAAAATGTCATCCCCATAGACCAATAAGATGATGCATCTACCATCGAGCTAATGAGAAAAAAGACATGTATGACTAGAGTGACATCTGGTAAGCCCATCGAGGTAATCACATCACTGAATCTGCTGAACCACATCCGTGGTGACTGCTTCAGGCCATACAGAAACTTTCGAAGCCTATATACTTTCTAGACATACTCCACCTCATCTCAAAAACATGGAGGATGATCTATATAGATAGTCTCAGATAAATCTTGAAAGTGTGGGTTATATCGATAGATTGTATATTAGGTCACACACACAAAGATTCACTTTTCACCAAATTTTATCTTGATTATACTTAAATGAGTATGCAAAATAAAGTGAATCCAATTTCTAAACCAATGAATTTGGATATATTTTTTGAAGACTTTGATCACAAAATAACCCCGCAACTCTATTTATAGGGTAAAAGATCAACTAATGGTAAATACAAAAGATGGTATTCGATTTGGGATAAAAATAAAAATTCCCCATACTCGTTCGAATGGAGTCAAATATCGTTTGAACGAAGTACTGATTCTTATTCGAATAGCCTTCCAACGAAAGATCTAACGACATTCTAGATCCTGCTAAAAGGTGAAGCGTCAGAACTCGTTCGAAAAAATAAGAAAGCATTCCAATGATCGATGAAGACTCGTTCGAAAGACATTTCAAGTCGTTCTAAAGAACTTGCAAAAATTTCAAAAAACTTTTAAAAATCATTTTGTATTTTGAAATATATTTATAAAAAAAAAAACTCTTTGAAAAGACTCCTATATAATTTAAGTGTACCAAAACCACCTTATAGACTTTCTCGGGTAAAGTAGCGACACTCGATTTTTGATCCTTGCAAATGGTCACTAGATATTCTTCTCTTTGAAGGCTTGAGAACTTTCATGATGGTGTAGTGAGGTGTAACGGGATAATCCGAATAAAAATGAAGAATGAGTAATCATCAATTTTGCTCTTACAAATCTCCCCCTTTGGCTATTCAGGTACAAAACATATTTCGAAGACAAATTGATCCCTAAGACAAATACAAGCTAATACCCTCCAAAACAAAGAAATTAAAAAGTCATATGAGTATTTTTCTTCAACTAAGAGTCTTCAAGTCTAGTCCATGAGATCATCACCGAGGCAGAACGTTTTGCACACGTGAAGCAAAAGATATACCGTGACGCATACGAGAGTTTAAAGAAAGTATAAAACTCTCCCTCAATTTGTTCTCCCCCTTTTTGTCCGTAATAGACAAAGGGTCAGAAAGTAATCATGAAAAGTTAGAATCACCTAAATCCAAAAGAAATAGTATAAAAAAGATAAACAATGAAGATCAGGCGATGAATTTCCAAGAAGCAACCAACTATTTTTGAAAATTTTTCAATTTCTTTTTGAGTATGTAAAAAGTTTGTGTATAAAAGATACATATAAGAAAAAATGCAACCCACCATGGAATAACACTAAAATATTCAAATCGTGAAAGTGGAATTAATTGTGTGAACTTAAACCATGAGAAAATCAACATCGGCATACGAAGCTAAGTTGCACGAAGTCAATACGATAATTCTAAAGAAAGAACTCAATTTCAACCTTAGCTGTAAGAATGTTGGACAAAATAAAATTGAGTTGACTTATGCATCATGCTATGAATTTAAATGATTCTCAAATCAATAATGCCAAACTATTTAATTTTTTTCAAGAAAGTCCGTTGTACAAACCCTTTAATATTCTACTTTATAACACCCTTAAACTCTTACATTTTTAAGTATACACTCTAAATTTTTTGTAGATATCATAATGCTCATGAAAGCGAAGCATCAATAAAAAAAATTGGCCCTAGAACTTCTATTTTTGTGTGTCGTTAATCTATTAGGCCTTTGTTAATGGTGGATTTTAACATAAAGAGAATTTCCTCTTTCGTAGCCCCTTTCCATTGCATAAAACAAAATAAATTTTCGAGAAAAGAAATTTGGAATGTGGTTCTTACAAGCACAACTTAACTTTAGTACATTTGTTTCGTTATTAAACACTATTAAGATGTGAACACCGTAATTGACATATGGCAAGTAAGTATAATGTTCACATAGTAAGTGCATGTATGCAATGAAGGAGATAAAAAGTCTAGCATAAAGAAATTAATCATCAATGAATAACAAAATGCTAGCCATGCATTATTAAGCGCAATAAATAAACAAAGCCATGTATCACAACATCATGAAAAATCACATGAATGGATGGAATTTAGTGGTGATTTGAACATCTTAAATGCACATACATATATAGTGAAAAGTAAAATACAAAATCTTTTTGACTTTTTCAAAAATAAAATCTTTTTACAAAATTTTAAACTTTTTCTCAAAGAAAATATTTTTTTTTCCAAAAAATATACACATATATAACCATAGAAATACAATCTAGCAATAGGGACACAAGATAGTAATATGATAATCACCCTATGCTAGATGAAAATCATAATCTCAATAATTCGTATGAGAGGAATTCTCAAAAAGAGTAGACGTCCTTTAAAATTCCTCCATTAAATATTGATGAGTCTTGACCAAAAAATCCACGTGCTCTCATAAACTATCAAAATCTATATGATGATGTGCAGGAGCTTGTGTGGAAACATGTGCGGGAACACATGTGGGAGCATGTATGGGAACACGCCTATGAAAAACTTTCCCTAGCTTAAAACAAAACTCCTCAAGGTGACCTCTTTGTTTGTAATGGGAACAAACATAGACAGGTTTGTGTCTACCTTGGTTAAAATGCCTACAACGAGCTCTCCTTGGTAGGTTAGGTATCCTTGTTGGGTTAGGTCGAGGCCCATAAGGATCTATCACAAACTCGGGAACCAATTTAGGTGCGGCATTGGAAGTGGATGAACCATCGTAACCTATTCCTTGCCTCTTATTAAAACCTAATGCGGGACCAAGGAACATCTTTTCGACCTTCTTAGATTTGTCGTCTATAGTGACCTTGGCCTCCCGAGCACGTTCGAGATCTTTCTCAAGTTGGGAAACATGGGCTTAAAGTTTCTCACGAGTCTTCAATGAGGATTTAAGATCTCTCGTACGACTAGCCACTATGTTGGTCAAATTGGTCTTTTCCATGCCAACCACAATTAATTTCTCACACAAAGAAACTTTCAACTTCTCGAGCTGAACTTTCTCAAAACTTTTAAATATTTCTCTAAATACACCCCCCTAAGAGTCAAACTTCAATTTTTCTTTTTAGTTCTCAAAGACTCTTTGTAAAGTTTGGTGGAGGCATGTTGAAGACCACTTTCTCCCTCACTCAAAATCTCATCATCACTCCCACTCTCTCCAGAATAGTTTGACAAATTATCAAGGCTATCACATTTAAAAAATGTCCTCACCGTATAGGATGGAATAGAAGTACTGACGTGACTGGCCATGAACACAAGAAAAGGTTCATGAAGTGATTCATCCCCAGAATCCACTGACTCGACGTCATTATCGCTAAGAGTGGCATTGTATGAAACTTTGCCTTTGCCGTGTCTTTAAAGCCTAGTGGGACAGTCATGGTCTTTGTGTATTTTACCTCACATTCTTAACATCCCAGTTGATAATTCTTAAAAATGTCTTTCCCTCATTTTTATTTTTCTCAAATCTTTTATTTTCTTTGGAATAATTTTCTTTGTTAAATTTGAGAATTTTTTTGATTTTTTTTGCAAAGAAGGAAAGATCATCAAGAGCAAAATCAAACTCAGGGTCAGAATCAAACACCTTTTCGTTCTTCTTTTTATTTTTAGGGAACATATCTATTTCATAAGTTTGAAGGTCTCCTATAAGTTCTTTTAACCTAAGAGTATCTAAGATTCCCAAAGAATTTAAAATCACGATTTTTGGAATAAAGCAAGACGAAAGACATCTCAAAATCTTTTTAACTACCCTCGTTTTAGGAATTATCTCACCTAGATTTAAAATTAGAGTTAACAATATCAGATTATCGTGCAAATAATTCATCAAATGTTTCAGTTTCTAGCATGGTAATGGTCTCAAATTATGTGGTGAGATTTTAAGCTTACAATCTTTTACATCGTTGGTACCCTCTTGAGTGAGTTGGAGGATATACCACACTTCCTTAGACGTGGTACACGTCATAATACGACGAAACTCATCGATAGTGACCGCACCAAAAATTGCACTTAAGCCTCGGGAGTTGAAATTACTCAATTTAAAATCATCCTCTATCCAAGCAGTGAGAGGTTTAAGACTTATGACATCATCATTAGTCACAGTGGGTGGTGTCCATCCCGTTTCACAATCAAGCCAGACTCGCTCGTCAGTCATTTTTAGTGTGGACCTCATTCGAGATTTTTAATATGCGTAATTAAACCCATAAAAAATAGGTACCTGTGGGTACCCCGATTTTATCACCATAAGGCCTGGACGAGTAGCCCATCCTCAGCGGCCCAAAACCCAGGCCCATCACCTCTGGTATTCATCTATTTACTCCACGATGCCATGAAGAGAAGTTGTGGGGGTACACGATCCCATGAAAGGGAGATGGCTAATAAAGAGGAACCTATCACCCCCACTACTCCAACACATACATGTATAAATTAAACCCCAAGTCCGGGGCAAAGGACAAGTTGTATTCTCTGTACTTACTCTTCAGAATATAGAGAAATAACACTGACTGAACCACCGTGGACGTAGGCACTTCTTTGCTGAACCACGTATCTTCGTTGTTGTGTGATTGGTCTTTTATTTGTTTTTTCTTGGTTGTCACCTCTTTCATATTTATTTGTGCTGCATAATAATTGCATCTACAATTGGCACCGTCTGTGGGAAACGTTTATCTTTCCTTGAGAAGAGCCCACACCGAAGAAAAAAATCTAAGATGTCTGGTCACAGCAGCAACGCTCCTCAAGCAGGAGACATTCAGGAGCCACCCGCTCCTCGCAGGATCATGTCTGAAGTCCGACGTTCCGATCAAGGGGCTCGCTTAGAAAGGCCAGCCTCAGAAGAAAGTCAAGGACCAGCAAGGTCCACTCAGATATCCAGATTGATCGATGCATACGAAGCAAGGCTCCACGAGCAGAGGGAGTCTACTCGCAGGTATGAGGCTGAGAATGCTCGCCTGAAAAGAAGACTGGAAAAACTGGAAAAAGAACTACGTCCTGATACCAGGAAACGCCCCTATCGTACTCCTAGCCCTCAGGCGAGCAAATCTCGCAGCCGAGGAAGGAGCCCTAGGCGGCAACATCAAGGGTTCGAAGGTGGCGACTCAGACGACGACCTCCGCGAGCAACTGAGAAAAGCTCGCCGCTATCAGAGCCCTGCTCGCAGCGACGACAACATACGGAACCTGGTCCGCAGAGAAATGGACCAACATCCAGCTCACCGCGGCACCAGGTCAACCAGAGAACTCGCCAGGAGATCCCTCAAGACCCAGATGAAATTGCCCCTCACAAGGGAAATTGAAGAAGAAGAAGCTCCCAAAAAGTTTGCTATTCCGAGGTTCAAGATTTATGACGGGAAGACTTATCCCATTGATCATGTCAGGCAGTACCGGCAGGCTATGACCCTCTGGAATCACCGAGATGCGTTGATGTGCCGTATTTTCCCCTCGAGCCTTCATGACGTGGCCCAGAAATGGTTCGAGAAACTCCCTCACCGATCCATCAGAAATTTCAAATCCCTGGCCGAGCTCTTTACGGCCAGGTTCATCACCAGCAGCTCCCATCCCAAAAGGATGGATGCTCTATTGACGATGAAGAAAACTCCTCAGGAGACACTTCGAGACTACGCGAAAAGGTACTGGGAGTTATTCAACGAAGTCGAAGACTGCGCAGAAGAGGTGGCAGTGGCTTCATTCAAAATTGGGATACCTAGCTCTTCCCTCCTCTACCAGTCCTTGACAAAGAAGGAAGCAACCACCATTGATGACCTGATGGCCCGGATTGAGAAATACGCAAAGGTGGAAGATGTCACCCGCCTTAACGTAGGTGAAAACAGTCGAGCCAAGCTCGCCACGAAGGGAAGTGAGAAAGTTGATAACCAGAAAAAAGGAGGAAAGAATGGGAGCAAGAATGGCCCCAAAAACGGAGGAAGCCCTGACGTTGCAAAGTCGTTCCAGGCGGTCAACACCGTCTTCAAAGAACCAATCTACAAGATTCTCGCTAAGATCAAGGATGAGCCATTCGTCAAATGGCCCCGAAAAATGGGAGGAGACCCATCGAAAAGAAACAATGCGCTGAGGTGCACCTTCCACAAAGAGGGGGGACATAAGACCGAGCACTGCAAGGCTCTTAAGTCCCACCTCGAGGAGCTGGCCCAATCCGGACATCTGAATGACTTTGTGGAAAGGAAGGTAGAGAGGGTGACTGTCCACAAGGAGGCAAAACCCGACAACGTGTTAGAAGATGACACCGGACACGAATTCGCAGTAATCCATGGAGTATCCGATGTTAAGCAAATCCAGGGCAACTCAGCTCGGATGGAGGTAAAGAAGCTGACAGCAGTAATGCAAGCTTTTCAAATTGATCCAGCGAAATCACAGGCAGGAAAACGCCGCCGAGCAGAGGACATCAACTACAACAAGCATATTGTCTTCACGGATGAAGATCTTGTGGGAGTGAGGACCCCACATCACGATGCCTTAGTCATTACACTCAGGATAGCCAACTTTGATATCGACAGACTGCTCATCGATCAAGGAAGCTCATCCGAAGTAATGTACATCGACCTGTTCAGGAAATTGAAGTTGAACATCGCCGACCTCAAGGGAACCACTGTCCCTCTGGTCGGCTTCGCTGGAAAAATGACCATGCCTTTGGGCAAGATAGTACTACCAGTGCTCGCTGGGAGTGTTTAAAAAATGATCGAATTCTTGGTGGTCGACATCGATTCACCGTATCAAGCCATCCTCGGCAGGGGATGGCTCCATGCAATGAAGGCAGTCTCCTCGACCTACCACCAGAAACTCAAATATATCACCGAGCGGGGAGTGATGGAGATACATGGCGACCAGGCGATGGCGAGAAAGTGCTTCATAGCGGCTATCCGACTGAAGCCAGAGAAAAAAGACGTTCGAACCAGCGAGAAAGTGGAGGAAGATGCAATCCCTTCCAAATAGCAATTAAAATATGGAAGGCCCGGAGTGGAAGAGACCAGGCTCCTCCCCTCCGAACGGGTTGTAGAAGACCTGGTAGAAGTCATTGCTAGGGAAGGCGACAACAGCAGAGTCTTCCTGATCGGGACTTCACTCACTAACAAAGAGCAAAAGGATTTGTTAACCTTACTCAGAAGCAACATAGATGTTTTCGCCTGGGAACCCTACGAGCTGCCAGGGATCGATCCCAATATGGTCTGCCATCAGTTGCACGTCAATCCCACATTCAAACCGATAGCACAAAAGGCACGACGAACTGCTCCCGAGAAAGCCAAAGCAATAGAACAGGAAGTCGAAAAACTGCTGGATGCAGGAGCCATACGGGAAGTGCAGTTCCCCAAATGGTTATCCAACCCAGTGGTAGTTCCAAAAAGCAACGGTAAGCGGAGAGTTTGCATAGACTTCACTGACCTCAACAAAGCCTGCCCCAAGGATAGTTTCCCTCTTCCAAAAATAGACCAACTAGTAGATGCCACTGTAGCTCACGAGCGAATGAGTTTCCTGGACGCATACTCGGGCTATCACCAGATTCCCTTATATGCCCCAGATCAGGATAAAACGGCGTTTATCACGACGGTTGGTTAATACTGTTACAAGGTCATGCCTTTTGGGCTAAAAAATGCAGGGGCAACCTATCAGCGGCTGGTTACTAAAATGTTCAAAAATCAGATGGGAAACACGATGGAGGTCTACATCGACGACATGCTCGTCAAAAGCAAGGAGAAAGAAAACCACCTTTCTGACCTGGCAAGTACCTTCGAAATCCTCAGGAAATACCGAATGAAACTCAATGCGAGCAAGTGTTCCTTCGGTGTCCAGTCAGGAAAGTTCCTTGGGTATTTGGTCAGCAAGCGTGGCATAGAAGAAAATCCGGACCAGATTGAGGCAATTAAACGGGTGCAACCTCCTCGCACAATCCGTGATGTACAGAAGCTCACTGGAATGCTCGCTGCTCTGAATCGTTTCATTTCTAAATCCTCCGAGAGATGCAAGCCCTTCTTCCAACTCTTAAAAGGCAGCAAAACGGTAGAATGGACCCCAGATTGCTCGAAAGCATTAGGCGAGCTCAAATCCTACCTAAGCTCCCCACCACTGCTCGTCATGCCACAGCAAATGGACCCTTTGTACCTCTACCTCTCTGTATCCAGCCATACTATCATCTCAGCGCTAATGTGTGAAGTCACAGGGATCCAACATCCAGTCTATTACGCGAGCAAAACCTTACTAGACGCCGAGCAGAGATACCTGCCATTGGAAAAGCTCGCATTCGCCCTAGTAATGTCATCGAGGAAACTAAAGCATTACTTCGAAGCTCACACGATCATCGTCCTTACATCACACCCCCTCAAGGCTGTCCTAAGGAAGGCGGATTTGTCAGGCAGGCTGTCTAAGTGGTCAGTCGAGCTCGGCAGGTTTGACATCCAATTTCAACCAAGGACAGCTATCAAGGGTCAAGTCCTCGCTGACTTCATAGCTGAATTCACGGGCGAAGAACCTCTCGACCAGCCTAAACCAACAGAACAAAATAGCCAGGCTATAGGGGGAAGCTGGAAGCTGGAAGCTATTCGTTGATGGAGCCTTCAACTCAAAGGGGGCAGGAGTAAGAATTGTTCTCATCACTCCAGAAAATGCAGTCCTCGAGCAAGGAATTAGGCTGGGATTTGCAGCCTCCAACAACGAAGCAGAATACGAAGCCTTAATTACAGGTCTCCAAATGGCGCAAACTCTAGGAGCAAAGCATTTACAGGTATTCGGAGACTCGCAACTAGTTTCTAATCAGATAAGTGGAGACTACAACGCGAAGGACGAGAGGATGGCAGCCTACCTCTCGTTGGTAAGAAACTTGATGACAAACTTTGAAGAAATCAACATCCAGCAGTTTCCCAGGGGGCAGAACAGCCACGCTGACGCTTTGGCAGCCCTGAGCTCGGCAGTTGATTCCTGCCTTAAAAGGATAATCCCTATCGATTTCCTTAGCTACCCGAGCATTCACCGCGAGCTAACAAAAGCGAAACAAATACTCCAATTGGAACCAGCCCCTAGCTGGATGGATCCCTTAAGAGGCTATTTGAAGAACGTAACGCTCCCAGATGATAAAAGGACCGCCCAACAGATAAGAGTCAAAGCTGCTCGCTTTCACTTATCCACGGGAGGCGACTTGTATAAAAGATCTTTCTCCGGCCCCTACCTTAGATGCGTCCACCCAGGCGAGGTCGAGACAGTGCTTCACGAGCTTCACGAAGGAATCTGCGGAAGTCACGTCGGAGGAAGATCTCTAGCCTTCCGAGCAATGAAGGAAGGTTACTGGTGGCCGTATATGCAAAGGGACTCCGCAGTATATGTCCGCAGATGCCTAAAATGCCAGCTTCACGCCCCCATGGTCCACCAGCCTGCCAGCGAATTGAAATCCCTGACCAGCCCCTGGCCTTTTGCCCAGTGGGGAATGGACATCGTGGGACCTCTACCCACCGCTGCCGGCAATCGCAAATACCTGTTGGTCGCCACCGATTACTTTACCAAGTGGATCGAGGCAGAACCTCTGGCGAACATCCGAGATGCTGACATGATGAAATTCATATGGAAAAATATAATCACTCGATTCGGGATCCCCAGAACCATCATCACTGACAATGGGACACAGTTCGAAAGTGGCCCCTTTCAGGACTTCTGCGACCAACACGGAATCAGGCACCACTTCAGCTCGGTAGCTTATCCTCAGAGCAACGGACAAGCTGAGGCTTCCAACAAAACAGTAATCGCTGGATTAAACAAGCGGTTAGAACGAGCAAAAGGCGCGTGGACTACCGAGCTACCACATGTCCTATGGGCATACAGAACGACTCCCAGACGAGCCACAGGTCAAACGCCATTCTCACTAGCATATGGTATGGAAGCGGTCATCCCATTAGAAGCAGGATTGCCTACAATGAGATCCGACCTTGTCGAGCAGAATCAGAACGATCAGGCTTTGCTCGCTGAACTCGACTTGGCCGACGAGCGCAGGGAACTTGCCCTAGTCAAACTAGCGAGTTATCAGCAACAGCTCGCGAAGCACTACAGCAAAAAGGTCAATCCGAGGAAGTTCGAAATTGGAGACTATGTCCTAAGAAAGGTCCTGGGCAACACAGTGAAGCCATCAGATGGTAAACTGGGCCCAAACTGGGAAGGACCTTTTGAAATAATTAGAGACGACCTGCAAGGTGCCTATCATTTGAAAACGATGGAGGGCAGAGAGATACCACGAGCATGGAACGCAGCTAATCTCAAGAAATTCTACTTTTAGGAGTTCTATTGTTAGATCTTTTATTGTACTCATTTTGGGAAAAGACAGTTTATTTCTCTACTCACCAATAAAAATCTCTCAGTTGATTACTCTCTAAAAGTATAACAATTATATCTTATTGCACATCCTTTTCAAATCACAGGTATAATAGTTGACATAGCAGGGGAACACCCCTCCTCAGGTCATCGTCACGAAGCACGACAGACCTCTTAGCATTGCCCATGGCAATATATGAAGCCCTACAGAGTATTCTTAGGCATCAAACCTACTTCGGTTAAACAAAATCCTGACCGGATGAAGACATCCAAAAACAGGTGTGTCCTCGCCAATTGCCCCTCTTAGACCTAAGGGAGTGTGACGACACGACCTAAAAGGTAAAGAGAGAGCACAATGGTATTCTTAATACTGGACTGGGCGGACACTCACATGACAAGATAAAGATTGTGAAGCTGCAAAAATATAACAGAGATTGAATAAACACGTTTAGTCGGCAAAAACGCCCAAAACTCAAACTTTCCATTAATCTTTTATATTTTGGTACATGTTTAGTCGGCAAAGACTCGCCCAAAGCATTTACAATTATATAACAGATATTGGATAAACACGTTTAGTCGGCAAAAACGCCCAAAACTCAAACTTTCCATTAATCTTTTATATTTACAAATAATAATGGTACATGTTTAGTCGGCAAAGACTCGCCCAAAGCATTTACAATTATTAAAAAACAAAATATCAAGAAGGGGGAAGCCTCCGAGCAAGGTAATCAGCAACCTTAGCTCTCCTCCCGTCATCAGGGGCAGGATCGAATTCCTCAACAACTTCATTTGTGTCCAACTCCAGTAGCCGCCGAGGAATAACATCGATAGGAATCCATCGATCATCTCGCCTAAATGGATTGGGCATCAGAGTAGAGGGAGACATCTCATGCTGATACCACAATATCGAATTTCTCGGCACCTGCAGCTCTTTGAGAGCACTCAACCACCCCCTGATGAAGGAAAGCTCCTCGAACTTTGATAATCTTGTGGGAGCATCTAGCCAGCCCTGATCATAGCCATCAGTCCACACTTGGCGAGGGCCCTTCTTAAATAAATGCCGCAGTCGGGTGACGTCCCTCTGAAGCCCAGCAGCAGTTACGTAAGCTCGCTGAACATCGCCGCGCAGCTCCTCCATCTCCCTCTCACGCTGCTCTTCAGCTTCCCCACTCCTACCCCGCGTACTCCTGCCAGCTCGCGGGAGGGGTGGCCGAGCAGCTCGCGACGAGGAAGAACCTTGCAGGACTACCGAAGCGGTGCTCGGCTAATGCTCCTTAAGCTTCAAGACCTCCCGCCTCAGGTCGTCATTCTCCCGCTGAAGAAACTCCACGACCTGATTGATCTCGGTAGCCTCCAGTAACTTTACTCTCATCTCGCTGACTTCTTCTTGCACTGAAGCTCCGATCTCTCCCATTTCCTGGAGCCTGTCCTTCAATTTAGCCACCAGCTCGGACTGATCCTTATACTTCTGGTTCCTTGATTTAGCAAACCTACAGAGCTTAGCAAAAGCCTGGCGAACTGCAGGGCTTGCATTAGGACCCAGAGTCCTACCCAATTGGGAGGTAACAGGAATATAATCATCCACATCAACCAACTACAAAGAAAGGAAGAGAACAAAAAGAAATCAGCATAAACAAAAACGAAGCCTTTTTATTGATAATGAGCGAGGTTACATCAGAACAAAAAAAAGGGAAAAAATTACAAAGAAATCCCTATCACTTAGCAACCTCGGTGGACGGACCCTTATCCTTATCAGCATCAACAGGGGCATTACCCTCTGCAGAGGTGTGCACTGCCCCCTCGACCAAGGAAGCATCAGCAAGAGTCGCCTGAGAAGCAGGATTAACCCCTTCAGCAGTTGGGGCTGGCTCCTCATCCACAACTGGCTTGGGCCCTGGATCATGTTCGTCAAAAAGCGGGGATGCAACATCCACCCCTGCAGCCACAAGGGCCTTGTTCCACCCCTTCTTGAAGTTCAGACGGCTAATATAGCCTATCTGAACCTCGGCGTCTTCATACGCAGCAGCCCAGCCAGAATTGTATGAATCTTCTTTAACTGTGGCTGCCTGGGCCTTCTCCGCTTCCAGCTGCTCGGCAAGAACCCTGTTCTTCTCCACAAAGTCCAGCTTGCTAGAGCAGACCTGTTCATACGACTTCCTCAGCTTGCCAAGCTCCCTGACAGCATTATCTCTCTCGCGTGTAGAATTGGCAAGGGCCAAGTCAAAAGAAGCTCGAGCCGCATCAGCAGCCTTCAGATCGGCCTCCAGCTGAGAACCCTTGGCCACCAGGGTAGACTTTTGTTGCTCCAACTCGCTGTTCCTTCTCAACAGCTCGTTGCGAGAGCGATATAGCACAGCGAAGTCAGTCACAAACTGCAGAAAACAAGGTAAAGATCAGAAAGAAGAAACCATCAAAGCAGATTAGAAGAAGTTGGGAAGTAGAAAAGAAACCTTACCAAGGTGAGCCTCTGGCTAGCTTGCAAGGCCAGTTGATCAGACCCTGACGCCCTCTCGCGATCTGCAGGGAGGACTGCCCTCTCAAGCAGCGCAGGGGCAAGTTGAGGAGAGGTGGCCACCGAAGCCCCCTCAGGCAAAGCAGATACTGGGACCAAGGCTTGACCAGTCTTGGTCCTCAGTTCCATCTTCCTCCTCTCCTCCTCCTTCTCCTTCTCCCTCCTCTTTCTCTCTTCCACCTTCTTCCTATCCTCCTCCTTTTTCTTCTCCCTCTCCCTCGCCTGCTCCTCCTCTCTCTTCTTCTTCTCTTGTTCTTGAGAGGGAGGCCGAGAACCAGTAACTATGGCCCCGGAGACAGTCTTCGATTTTTTGGACCTCTGTGAAAGAAGCACATCATCATCATCATCATCATCCCGGATTAGATTCTTCCTGGGAGGCATTTCTTCACCTGGACTGCTGGTAGTACTCGATGAACTGCTACTATCAGCACTGCCTCCACCCAAGTTACTCACAACACCTGCAGGCTCACTCTTCGAGCTGCTCTCCTCCTCGTCCAATTGGATGGGCTCAGCTGAAATCTCTTCGGAAGAGTCAAAGTCCGGAACACTTTCCACAGGTCGGGCTATGAAGCTCGAGCCTGTGTTCTTGTATTCAAGCAGAAAACCAGCAGACCTAGGATGCTCACCGTCACCCAAAGGTTCCCTGATGTTCCAAGCTTTCACCAGTTCCGAGATATGAACCTCGCTGAGAGCTGGCTCCAAGTTCTTTATCTTCGCTGAAAAGGAGAAATCAAGGAGGAGTTAGAAAAGTCACAAAGCCAGCAAAGGTTGAAACAACAATACAACATCTACCTATATATTCTTCCCCATAAAAGGGAATAGTGAACCTCTCAGACCTCGACCCTTCAAATTGAGGGGAGTATTGCCAGTTCCTAACGAGAAAACCTTCTTGCCAGTAGTCCTTATGGGAATCAGGTAAATTTACTACCAATACCCTATCAGGGCTCCTAGCCTTAAGGTACAAGACACCTGAACTCGTTCGAGAAAAAGAATAACAAAAACAGACCTCGGCAAGCCCTAACCTCGTGTCGTACAACTGATTTATCCTGTGCACACCGTTCACTATTTTCCATACGTTGGGTGAACATTGTGCAGGCACAATACCAAAATAACTAAAAAAGTGCAGAAACAAACCATTAGAGGGAAAGGTGAGACCCCCCTGGGAGAGCAACAGGACGTGAATCCAATGTGCATCCTCTATGTCCCTAACGTTCCTAGGCGGCGAGGCACAACACTCAATCTCTACCCACTCAGGAATACCGTAGAATTTTCTAAACTCAGTTACCGACCTATTTCCAATCTTCGCCATTGGAAAAATACAAGAAAAACTATAAACTCAAGAAAAAGGGCACGAAAGACTTACAGGACAGAAGATCAGATCAAAAGGCGAAGAAGCGACGAGAGTGGAGACCGAAAACAGAAGGTACAAAACTCAAGAGTTCTCAGAAGATAGAAGATTACTGGAAGAGCTGGAACGACAAAGAAAAAATGTGTCTTATTCCAACAAGCCTTCAAAACTAATCATAACGCACAGATAGCGAAGCGGGTGCCGCCAAAGCAACTTCACAGTTTTCAAAGAAATCAACCATCATTGCTGATCATTTAAATTCATCGGACCCATAAAGAACGACCCAACAAATTCAGGGGCAATTGTGGGTACCCCGATTTTATCACCATAAGGCCTGGACGAGTAGCCCATCCTCAGCGGCCCAAAACCCAGGCCCATCACCTCTGGTATTCATCTATTTACTCCACGATGCCATGAAGAGAAGTTGTGGGGGTACACGATCCCATGAAAGGGAGATGGCTAATAAAGAGGAACCTATCACCCCCACTACTCCAACACATACATGTATAAATTAAACCCCAAGTCCGGGGCAAAGGACAAGTTGTATTCTCTGTACTTACTCTTCAGAATATAGAGAAATAACACTGACTGAACCACCGTGGACGTAGGCACTTCTTTGCTGAACCACGTATCTTCGTTGTTGTGTGATTGGTCTTTTATTTGTTTTTTCTTGGTTGTCACCTCTTTCATATTTATTTGTGCTGCATAATAATTGCATCTACAGTACCCTATTATACAATTTGTCTATATAATCTTAAAATAAGGATCACACGATAAATTAGTGCAACCAGCGCAGATAAATTCTGAAAGTCAAGGTTATATGGATAGATCGTATATTAGGACACACACACAAAGATTCACTTTTTACCAAATTTTATCTTTATTATAATTAAATGAGTATGCATGATAAAGTGAAAACAATTGCCAAACCAAACAGGAAGAAGAAGAAAATAGAGGAAAAATATCTTTCCGGAAAAACCTATAGTCAACATTATTTAAGACCCAATAGATCACGACATATTTATAGTCAACTTAGAGCTCCACTAAGTTTGAAGCAGTAGTGTCTTCGAATCTTCAATAGAAAACAATGCAGTTCATCACCGCCCATACCAAGCAACTCTTGTCTCGGTATCCATTGACCAACATCAAGAATTGCAGTTCCTTTTTTCTTCAGCAATTGGCCCCGACTCCACAAATTAACAGTAGAGAAAAATACCCACAAGTGTTTAGAACTTAAATTGTGTTCTTCTTGGTTTGGAAAATTGATACTAAAAGATCCAAGGGGTTTGGATAATTTTTTTAAAGAGCTTGATCACAAAAAGAACTCTTAAGAGGCTTAAAAGCAATGCATCCCCGAATCTCTATTTATAAGGAAAGAGATTAACTAATGATAAATATGAAAGATTGGATTTGATTTAGGATAAAAATAAATTTTTTGCATACTCGTTCAAACGAAGTTAGATTTCGTTTGAATGAAGTAACCATTCTCATTTGACCAGCCTTCCAATGAAAGATTGAACGACATTCCAGAGCCTGCTAAAAGTCAAAGCATCATGACTCGTTCGAACGAATAGGGAAGCATTCCATCGACCAATTGAGACTCATTCTAAAGACATTTCAACTCGTTCTAATGAACTTGCAAAAATTTCAAAAAACTTTAAAATTATTTTAAAACATTTTGAAAACATTTAAGAAAATAAACTCTTTGAAAAGACCCCTGAATAATTTAAGTGTACCAGAACCACCTTATAACTCTTCTCGGGTAAAGTAGCGATGCTCAATCTTCAATCCTTGCAAATGGTCACTAACTCTTCTTCTCTTTGAAAACTTGAGAACGTTCATGATCGTGAAGTGGGGTGTAACAGGATAAGCCAAATAAAAATAAAGAATGAATAATCATAAATTTTGCTCTTACAAATCTCCATGAAGAAAATAATTCTTGACACCAAACTAATGCGAGGGTAAAAAATGGGATACTACAAAGGAGATGAGAAGTCTCAGAGTAGTAAGCTTGTCAATTGGGGCAAAAGTAGAACCAAAATCTTTCCTTGGAACCTGAGTAAATACCTTGATGAACAATCTCACCTTATAGCGATAAATGGATCCATCTTCTAAATACTTCACATTAAAGAACCATCTGTAGCCAATTGTGTTTTCATCGGTAGGTAGAGTCACAAGCTCCGAAGTGAAAATTCTATCCAAAGCATCCATATCTTCTTTTATTGCGTTCACCCACTTAGGATTATGGAGAGCCTCATACACAAAAGAAGGAATATATATGGAGTTAAGTTGGACAAGGTAGGATTGATAGGGTCATGAAAGACCATCATATGAAATATGATAGAATATAGAGTGGTTAGTTCTATAAGCATGACCATATCGGGAAGGGAGGTGTTGAACACGAGAAGGATAACGAGATTGAAAATCCTAAGTATAAGATATTAAAGGAGGATCCATGATTCCTGTATCCAGAGAGGGAAGTAGTAGGGGTGACCATGGGTGACAGGTATATACCTGAAAAGTAGGTTCGGGAGAATCAAAATGAGAGACCCATCAAATAATGGAATGGTATGAGCTACATGAGGAGACTCATCGATATGAGGTTAGGGGGAAGGGAATAGAGAAATGGTATCACCCCCATAAAATGGGACGTGCTCATGCAAAATAACATTAATAGAGTGGTACATGAGTTTTTATACTAGATCATAGCATCCCCCTTAGACATCGAGGAGTATCCAACAAAAATACCCTGAATAGATTTATTATCAAGTTTGGTTCGAGAAGGACTACGATCATGAACAAATAAAGTACATCAAAACACATAAGGGAGAATATCAAATAAACTTCTATTGGGTTAAATGCACTAGATAGGCGCTTTTCCTCCTAAAACCCGACTTCACGTATGATTTATGATAAAAGTAGAAATAAGGATAACAAGATGATAATAGGATTTTGGGAACTTCATACCACTTAATAAGCATAAAACTGTGCCAATTAGGTGGCAATTTTTATGTTCATCCACCCTATTTTATTCGAAAGTGTATGGGCTAGTGAGTTGATGCAAGATCCCATTTTGATTAAGTTGACACCTAAAATCATTTAAAATATACTCACGCCCATTATCGAACCAGATATTACGGACCACCATCTTAAATTGAGTTTTAATCATTTAGAGAAATTTAACAAACAAGGAAGAACACCAGATATACTTTTAAGAAGATACAACAAAGTACACCAATAATAATCATCAATATATATCACATAATAGTGATGACCAGAAAATGCAGTAGCAAGAGATGACCCCCACATATAAGAATGAATGAAATCAAACATACTAAGATAATGTTTCATATGTGCACTGTGTGTGTATGTGTGTACTGTGTGGTTACAACTTTGTCTAATGAAATTATAACTTTGTGTGATTATTTTTGTTTGCGTTTACTGTGTGAGTATGTGTGTGTTTATGTATTTTGTATGTTTGTGTATTTGTACACTGTGTGGTTATATATGTGTATGTGTACGTATTGTGTATCTTTGTTTGTATGTATAATTATGTGTATGTATCAAAATGAGATGAAAATGTGAAAATACCCAAATAAAACAAACCCGAAGAATGAAATTTGAAAATACCCAAATTAAAAAAACCCAAATGTGAAAATACTAAATGTTGTAGTTGGATTTTCAACCCTAAGGTTTTAAAGGATTTTAAAGAAAGGGAGGATATGGGATTTGATTTGTATCGACCTGAGCCAGGTTCACTTTAATTAAGAAATAAATAAAGTTTTTGTTAAAATAATATATTTTCATTGGAATCTGGACTTAATTCATGAAATCGTAATGAGATTAATTGGATGTTTAAGCGTTAATCACAAAGTAATGAACTAGGGTAGGTTTGATGTTGAACCGGTCTAAATGATCCACCATGAATTCATATAATCTGAATACGAGTTCATGTAATCACAACGCAATATATTTCAATTCGGTATTAGTTCTCAATTTATTACACAAAAATGCGCACATGTGTAAGACATACACACTGGCACATATGGTCACGACATGTGAGTCGCGGCCGCCCAGGACCGTGACTCGAGCAAAAAAATGCATGACAAAGGCTTTGACTAAGCCAAAGGGTGACATCCAATGGATGTGGTCACAACCATAGACCGTGACCATAGGTGTTTGCAAACTAAATTAAAACTGAGTATGAACTAGTGTGTGAGTATTTATAGGTGTTTGCAAACCCAAACTAAAACTGAGTATGAATCATTGTAGTTGAAAGTGTGTGTGTGTGTTCTCATCAAATAGAGGGTGAGATATGGATTATTACCATACACCAAACTAAAACTGAGTATGAACCATTGTAGTTGAATTAGTGATTGTGTGTGTGTGTGCGCGCGCGCGCGCAAGTATGAATTAGTGGGTTAAATATAGGGTGAGAGATGGATTATTACGATACACTTCACACTCCTCTATCCAACAAGTAACATTGGAAGTCTCTCCCTATTTTTGTCCTCATTTTGCAACCATTTTTTGCAACGCTTATTAGCCCATCATTATAATCTTTAATTAGTACAATAAAAGATAATTTTAAGGTCTAGAGAAATAACCTAGATGGAAAAATATTAATCTTAACCCAAAAACCTAACAAAAGAAATAACCTAGATGGAACCCACATAATATTAGAAGGAGTTTAAGACTCGTTTCAAAGGAAATATTTGAGGAAAATATTTGTTTTAGTGGAAAAATAAAGGGAATAGGAAATGAAAATGGTAGTAATAGTAATAGAAGTAATGAGAAAACACACGCACTTGTATAATGCATATCCGCGCGCGCGCACACGCACACATATACTTACTCGTGTTTTCTACTAGGAAGGACGCATAACAATTTTAGGACTAAATAAAATAAACTTAAACTGAATCGGTTGAAAAAAAAGTAGTTAATGATTAATTAGAGCCATTACTTGTAGGACTCGTATTCACACCCTTATATATTTTTCTGACGAAAAATGAGGCACGGGATAATCACTGGTACCAAGATTAGGAGAGGTTACTATTGGACACCACTTATACCTCTTTTATTAGTGTGCACTATATAGAGTGAAATCCTATTTATAACTACGAGAATAAGAATATCGAACAATTTAACTACCTTACAGATCGTGAAGTTCATCTCTCACAAGAGTACCCGTTCAATTGTATTCTATTTTCCCTACGAGATATCTGGCATGAGTAATTAGGGAATATATTTCGCCTACATAATCCTGACGTAGCCCTGACATTACATCACCCATTACAGATATAACTACATAAAGAGAGAATTGACCAAGATTGTGATGTCTCGCGATATATGCATATTAAATTAAATATTTCTAAGAAGTTGAAGAAGAAGAATTCTGAGTTGATGTAATGGACATCTATACATCGATCATAGATACGCTTCCTGTTAATTGTCCATCTGCAAAATTCAATAGATTTTTGAAAAGTAATAGCGAATGGATGGAGATCAGACACATTGAACATATTTTAAAGTCTTATTATGAGAAGGTATATACATATATATAGTCGTAAACATGATCAATTAGTCTTAAAAATATTAGTATAATTAATTCATCGCTTATTTTTTTTATTGTAGGTTATGTCGAACAACAATGTAGATAACATACCAAGTGATTATATGACACCTCTTTAATTCTCATCTGCACCCCAACAAGGATTCTCAGCATCACTGGGTGAATAATTCTCTTCTCTGCCATTAGTTTACTCTATCACTCTGTCTATGATTAAGAAATATATCCCTATTAATCCAACACCCCCACTCCCCCCACCGTGGACACCTCCTAAGTAAATGAGAAGAAGCCCATTGGGTTCTCCCTTCTCAGAAATAATCCTACTGCCAATAAAGACGACCTCAGATCTTTAAACCCCAGTGTATGTCGCTTGGAAAAATAAATGTGGGAGTCGGGGTAGTAGATAACTGGAACTTAGTTAATCAAGCCATCAAAGATGATGTTTTTGAACAACTTTATAAGCATTTTTCATTCCCCGATCGTTCAAAGAAAAATGTTCTTTCCCGGGTTGATGAAAAACTGAGAACATATCGGAGAAGCCTTCGACAAAGACATTTCTTGAAGGGGCATCGAGCTATGAAATTTTGGCTGTGAAAGGCAGTGGCCCTCCAAATGTTGACGTACCGATCGATCAATGGAAGAGCTTTGTGGAAAATGAAGCGATGGACAAAAAGCTGGTCCATAGGGAGAAAAATAAATAAAAAATAGTGAAAAAAGTTATTGTCCACAGGCCGAGGTCTAAATCGTATGAAGATTTGAGGAGTGATTGGTCAGATACGACAAATGGCGGTCTAGATTTCGGGAAATAACCTAATTGGGGTAACTTGTACGTGCATGCCCGACGGGATAAAGATAATGAATTCCCACCACACTTAGCTCCGACTCTGGTGAGTATGATAATTTATTTATATATATATATATACATTATATAAAATAATGTTAAAATCATAGACTAAATATAATTTTATGCTACAGGAATCAATCAAAGACATTGGCAGTCAGTCCACTTTGAGCTCTTACGATGAAGTTGAAGATGATGCCCTTATCCGGACCTTTGGAATTGGCAAAATAAGGAGGGCGATAGGTGTCGGATCCCATATGTCTAAGACCAAATTTAAACACACTTCACCTCTCATAGACGAGCTCTCTTTGGTTAGGACTGGAATCTCAAGCCAAGATGAAAGTCAGTCCAAGACACATGGGGATATGTAGGAGGTTAAGAGTAAACTGGGAGTGTTGGCGGGTGAAATTGGGCGCCTTGTGTCCTTATTTACTTGAGGTTTTTGGCCACCGATGGATCCTCAAGGTTTCCCTTACACTCCTTCTTAAGGTTTCTCCTATTCTCCGTGTCAAGGTTTCCCCTCCCAAATGTCGCCTCCTTCAACATTCCCCTCCCCAGTGCGTCTACTTGCCATAGTCCCTGGATCATCGTCATCCACTCACGCTGACTATGGTGAGCCTTACTATTATAGGGACTGGACCAGTAGTAGGATTATTGACAAGTGCACACTCATTTTCTTAAACGTAAAATCCCATTCACAATCTCCCTTTGTAGATAGGTGCGGATCAGATAGTGGTTGATGATATATACAATGGTTCTGGAGAAATGCCTGTGCACATTAATGGCGGAGAAGGGAACGTGCTGAAATGCCATCATAATTATTATATCATATGGCTTGTTTATTTGTTGATCAAGACCAGGTGGCCATAAACAATTTTTAATTTGATATCAAATTGTAATATTTTATTTATTTAAGTTATTTTAAGTTTATGGGTCGTTTGTTGACAATTTTAGTGTATGCAACATGAATTTAAGTTTAAGTTGTGTTGAATAATTTGAATGAATTATAAATTGTGCATTCTATTATGCAACGTGACCTTTGTTTCAACCTAATAATATAGGTGAATTCAATTTTGAAGATTATATAATGGATTTCCCACAATACAAAGAGTGGATGGGGGAGAGTAACCGAACATCTTATAATCACGTAAAGGGCATTCAAGAGTCTGTTTAATACGCATATATAAATATTAAAAGTGATAAGATTTCGTATCCGTGCACCCGTTATATGAACAAAAAATATAAGACTTTTAAAGAATTTGGTTTGCATTTACTAAAGTGGGAAATTTTACAAGACTATAAGATATGGTCATATCATAGTGAAAATAATGTGCCTTACGTTTCGAAAGAATTATCGGTACCTGACAGTGTAACTAAACCCCACAAAGTGGAAGTGGTACATGATTAGCCAACACATCGTCCTTTGCCTGACCTAATTAATGATTCTTATGGGGTCCACCAACATCAAACCCACCAGTCTATGGATATAGATAATGTGCATTATGACTAAGTCAATGAACAAATTGATGCTAAATTACTATAAGATTAGGAATACATATGGTTGAAAGATGACACAACTAGATTGTTGTATAAATATTATGATGAAAATCACTCGGTATTATATGCAATGATTGGTTTACATAATTTGAAGATTCAATTTGTTTGTCGGGAACAGTATAACTGGAATTTTTAAGTGGGTTAAAGACAATCTACCAAAAGAGAACACGTTACCAGACCATTATCCTAGCATGTATAAGAGCTTAAAGGGTTTGGATTTAAAGTAAAAATCTATTCATGCATGCAAGTATGATTGCATATTGTACCTCAACGATCACGAAGATAAGGATGAGTGTCCTGTATGTAGTGAGGCTAGATACATGGCTTGTGAGAATGGAAAAAATAAGACTGCAAAATATTGCAACTGCTCGCAATTTCCACATATGTTTTTAAAGTATTTTCCCCTCAGGCCACAGTTAAAATGGTTTTCATTGTACCATGGATAGCAGAGGCCATGACATAGAACGCTCAATGCGAGGTGGGTTGAAATATTGTAAGGGCAAATTTCCAATCGAGTCAATTTGTAGTGTTGGCTTAATTTTGGAAAAAACAATTTGAGCCATAGCTTAGGTTGTTGTTCTTCAAGCCTAAGACGTTTGAAGAGTTGAGGACGTAGCAGTCAAGTTTTTCAAGTTTCATCATTGTCGAGTTTCAAGTGCCATGTTTCGCGTCATAACCTTTATATCAATCCAAGGTCTCAAAGGTATGAATGCAATTATATATATTTAGAACCTCGGATATTTAATTGGGTGTATTTTATAAACTATTTTTAACGACTTTATTTTTTCTCAGAAATCATTTTAGATCTTTTTATAAAAGTTTTGGGCTTAAAATAAAAAATGGATTTTCTGAAAAGTCATTCAAACCAACTGGACATCTCGTCTTCCAGGTCATTCGAACGAACTTCTAACAACTTTGTGCATATTTTTCTGTCTTCTCATTAGAAAGTCGTTGGAACGAAGTCGTTCGAATGAAATATCAAATGAGAATTTTTCTGAAATCTCGTTCGAACGAACTTGGAGACTGTAATTTCATTCGAACACAGTCGTTCAAATGGACTCAAAATGTTTCGAACGACATTTCAGATGGAAAAAGTTTTCTGGCAGTTTTTTAGTAACTTCCCACTCACCCACTTATTCTTACATGCTTTTAATCAACTCGTGAAGGACTTTTTCAGATGACTTTTCAGGCTTGTTTTAACACACTTGGAGAGAAAAAATTCCTCATACAAAAGTCCCATTTGTGTTCTTTATCCTAAATGATTTAATCTCAACCAAAACACAAGTTTACACCCAATATGTTTGTTTAGTTTAAATCCAAGTTCCTATACATATATATCTTTCTTGGAGATCGTTTGACATCAGGTTCTTCTCTACCCATTAAGGAGAAAGTTTGAATTCCTTCTCTACCCCCAAAAGGAGATAGTTTTTACTGCGGCATGCTCATATGGTGAAAGGCACAGTGTGTGGATTAACGATAAACATGCCCCATTGGTGGATTCCAAGATTCCGGTGGACTTCAGAGTTGTCGACTAAGCAGCGAACGAAGGAGCGTCGAGGCTTGGACGGAGTCAAGTCTTGTGTTGTAAGTCTCTTGTCATGTATTTTGTAAAAATACCATACTTAGTGGACTTGCAGGCAGGGTCGTCCGAGTTTTTTTCCCGTTGTGGGTTTTCGTCGTACATCGCATTGTAGTGTGATTGATTTATTTTTACCTTGGAAGAATTCACTTAGATTCATGTGTAGGTTAAAAAAGATAAAAATTGGTTTTATCACAACCTTGGTTTATTTTGGTGCTAATTAATCTGGGGTAATGTTTAGGTTAATTTAATTCAAGTAAATTTAATTTAATTTGGTAAAAGTGCATGTTTAGTTTGTGTTGCCTAATTTCAACCTTGAATTGAATTAATTTTGTGTAAGTGGAAATTAAAGTGCTGGTGTAGTTTAATTTGACTCGGTTTAATTTTAATTTGATGAAATTAAAATTTGAAGTATTTAATTTTCAAGTTTTAAAAAGCAATTTTAAATTTGGTATATAATCGAACCATCTCATATTTTGAACTTTAAAATTTGGGGGCATTCGCCTCTATCAAGTGGTATCAGAGCGGCAAAGCTAAATTATTGCGTTAAGATCCTTAATTTTGTTTAGTTTAAAAATAAAAATTTCACCGTTTTCAAAATTCACTATTTTTGATGGTTCAAATTATGCATATTGGAAAGCCCAAATGAAATCGACACTTGAGTCCTTAGATGAGAGGGTTTGGCAATCCTTAGTTAGTGGGTGGTATCCACCTACGTGTCTAGTTGAAAATGAGCATGTACCTAAAGTCGTAGAGAGATGGAGTGATAACGAACTTAGATTAGCAAATTTTAATTCTCGTGGTTTGAATGCCCTTTTTAGTGTGGTCACACATGATGAATTTTGACGTATCATGACGTGTGAAACGTCTAAGGAGACTTGGGATATACTCCAACTCACCCATGAGGGAACAAGTTTCGTGAAAGCTTCAAAACTCCTAAACCGAACCACTTAATTCAAAACCATTAAATTTCTTGAAAGTGAGACTTTTGATTCATTTTATGCTAGACTTTTCGATATCGTTAATTAATCTTTTAATTTGGGAGAAAAGATACCCGACAACCGTGTAGTAAAAAATATTTTGAGGTCCTTACCCGATAGGTTTATTTCAAAAGTGACCGTATTAAATTATTTACCCACTTTAGCCTCTACGAAACGCGAAGAGCTCGTAGGTGATTTGGAAACTTATGAACTTGACATGTTTACCTCCAAGGATGAGAAGAGGAAATATAAGGGCCTCACTTTGAAAGCTTGAAAGGAGGAAAAAAAGTTTCGAATGAAGAGAGTGACATCGATTTGGATGAGATGGATATGTTTGCTAAGAAGTTTGGAAATTTTCATAAGTTTAATAAATATAATCTTAAAAAGAATTTTAAGAAATTTGATAAGTCTAAGCATTACAATGTCAAGAGGATCCCTAAAAATCATAATGAAGATCTTAATAGGGATGAGTCAAATAGATGTTATGGTTGTGAGGGTTATGGCCATAGGTCAAGATATTGTCCCACTAAACTAAGGAGGGAGGGAAAGCAAGCAATTTCATATAACGCCACCCGTAGTGATATTGAAAAGGAAAAGGGACCCAATTCCCCCATTTAGCGCAACTTTATCGCGTTCATGGCAAGTCGTGTAAGTGAAAGTGAGAAATTGTCCAATGATGACATATTAATACATGACACTTTCGAGACCATTTTTTGTGAATCCCAAAAATTTGATGTTAATGAGAGTGGAGTAGAAAGTGAGAGCGAAAAAGAAGAAGAGGATGAAGAAGAGGTTGATGTGAGTGAACTTCAAGTAGTTTTTCAAGAGTTTTATGCCGAATCTATTAAATTAAAAAGGGTCATCTTGAAGTCAGAAGATAGTTTGAGAGAACGTGCCAAGGTTAATAATGGGAGTGCTTTAGTGGAAGACCATAGGATACGTGAGAGAGCTCTTCGTGAGAAGATTGAGTATGTAGAAGGTGAGAGAGATAGACTTAAAGGTTTAATGGAAGCTATGAAGAAAGGGCTTCCTGGGTTTGAAGAGAGTAAGTGTTTACTTGATTCTGTAATTAGAGTTAGAAGAGAAGTTGTGAGATTCAAGTAGGGTCAAATTTGATTTGGAATGTAGGTCCAAAAAATTAGATAAAATACTTGGAACCGTCCAAATTAAAAATGACGTGTGTCGTATTGGTTTTGATACTCAAAATGATTCAACTAATAAAGCCCAAACCATAACTTTGTGAGAATCTACTTGGAACACTTTCAAAGGTCAATCCTGATGTACTACTTTTAGTCGGGTCTTTGCTTGTTCACATTGTGGTCGAAAAGTTCATCTTAGGAAATTTTGTTTTGATCTTAAAAAGGGTCTTAGGAATGTAACACCCCCTATTTCTGCATATTTATAAATTAATTAATTCAAAATTTTATTAGGAAAATACATTTTATTTAAATTACGCGAGTGAAGTAATTTAATGTGATTTAATTAATAAATTTGATTATTAAATATTAATCAAGAGATAGATACCGATTAATATTTTGATGAAATTTACTAAGTGTGAATAGTAAATAATAAATGATAATCATTATATGGCATAATGAGTGATATGTGCGTATTCTAGTTTATCTTACCACGAGTCACGTGTAGACTATTTTTAGGTGAGGAATGAGAAAAATATTTTAAGTGACTCGGATGAGAATTTATAGGTCACAAATGATTTTGGATGGGTCGAAATAGTCAGAATAGTGTACCTGGGAGTATAGTTTGTGCCCCGGGTCAATTTTGGACCGAACCGGCACCTATTAAAGGCGTTACAGTCATTTTTCTAAAAGAGGTCAAAGGACCTACGAAAATTAGAGCCATATATATGATATTTAGATATTGGGGCTCGGGCTCATAACACAAAATATTAGAGAGGCCATTAGAGAAAAGAGAGAACCATTTTCCCAAAGCCTAAGGAGAGAATCGAGAAGGTGGTGAAGGGTTTCTTGCACCTAAAGACTAGTGGAAAGGAAGATTGGAAAAGAAGCAATCAATCATCAAGTAAGAATCACGAAATCAGATCAATCAATCTAAGGAAAGTGTTTATTGCTAATTAAATCGAAGTTATAATACCCACGTGTAGGGATTTCATGAATAAATTGATTTTTATTTCAAAACCTTGATGAATAGTACCAATGGATTTCATGTTGGGTAAAATTGCATGTAGTTAGGGTTTATATCTGTAGAGGATTGTAAAACAGAAGAATTTGGATTGTTACTATGAATTTAAATATGGGTTTTGAATGGAATTTAATGGATGATCACAAAACTAATTTATGAAAGAGTTTTGGGGGTTGATTCATTCTTGATTGTTTTTGGTGAAGTTTTAATGTGTTTGAAACATTAGAAATCATCCTAAATCTCGTAGAAATAGTTAGAAACAATCGATTATGAATTTGGTGAAGAATTTAGGTGATTTGAGTATCAAAAAAGGTGTAAAACGTTGTTACGAAACAGAGAACTGAGCTGCAAGAAAACGGACCGATCGAGTCCTGGTAAGCGAATCGGTCCGACCTTAATAGAAAAACGAATCAGTCGGGTCCTAGGAAGCGGATCGGTTCGGTGCTCAGAATTTCTGAAATTCTCCTTTTTCTCTCGTATTCCTAAATGGGCGTGGTGGGGGAATACTAATGCACTTGTGAAAATAGTATTGGGAGATTTATCATTTTATAGTAGGCCTACGAGGGATGTATGATAGTGAAGTAAACTCGTAAATAAATGGTAAAGTACGGGGAATATTATAGAGAAAAATAGTACGTACTAGTGTAAATAATATGGTTGTGTGAATACCTATTATATTGATACTTAGGCTGTATGAATACCTAAAGTATGCTTAATTCGGTATTGAGATCGATGATTATCCAAACTAATACATGAAAGCTCGATTTGGGGTCGATGATGATCCAGAACAAATCGAAGTTAAAAGATATTGGGGTCGATGAGTATCTGAACCAATATACATATGCATAACATTTACTTTGGGGTCGAGGGATATCCGGACCAATGTAAATGATAGAATGATTGGGGTCGATGATTAGCCGGACCAATAATCCTTATAGTATATACTGTGTGAAATCTATATACTTCATGATATTCTACTTATGTGCGAAAGTAGACTTGTAGATTATATATATATATATATATATATATATATATAGATATACATCTAAATGATAGATTAAGTAGAGAGAAACTTAATTTTTAGATTTAAAATAGATTGGGAATATCTATAGTAAATTAAGTAGTGAAAGTTAATTATGGAAGTCGAATGATAAATCTGAAATGCTTATGAATTAAGTAGTGTGAATTGATTATGATTAAATATAACACATGTGAATGTTATATGAAGACTGAAATACGCGAGGATGTAATAATAAAGTGTGTTGTATGGGGGGTATGGGAGAGTAGACCATTGAAAAGATCGGTTATATACTTTGGTTGAAATATCTTGGGTATGATGGCTAGGTGGGCTAAGTATAGGATGTTAGGTATTCACATTAGATGAGAGGTGAGGAGACTCAAGGGAGTGTGCGTGAACCTAACATGTGTAATCAATATGATGAAAATTTACAATTATCTAGACTTAGGCTTAAAAACATGCCAATGGAGTGAGAAAACCCCCCAAATGGCCCCGTAAGAGGAATAAACACCTCACATGGGACTAATGTAACTCGTAGAAACTGACCACGTAGCCACGGGACTCCCAATTTGAGAATATGATGAAAATTTTCAAATATCTAATCTTAGGCTTAAAAACATGCTACTGGAGGAAAAAATCCAAAACATCCCCGTAAGAGGCACGAATACCTTACACGGGATCATTCTAACTTGTGAAAACTGACCGCATAGTCACGAAAATCAGGATTTGAGAATATGACAAAATTTTCAAATATCTAGACTTACTCTTAAAAACATGCTGCTAGAGAGTGGTCGAATCTAAATATATCATGGCTGGGAGTTGTTGTACACAACTCTTATGGATGAGGAAAATGTTGTATTATTACAAGATAGATCAAGGGACAATGACAATCTTTGTGATAATATGAGTGCCATTGACATTTCAAAGAACTCGTTGAAATACTTAAGAACCAAGCACCTCGATTTGCATCATCATTTCAATGGGGACTTAGTTGAGAAAATCGTGATTTATATGAGCTATGTTCCTACGGAAAGCCAATATGAAGATATCTTCACTAAACCTTTAAACATCACTAGGTTTTGATACTTAGGGGTAGTTTAGGTTTATTTGGGATTGAGTAGTTTATTCGATTATTAGTGGTAAGGTGCATCTCGATTTCCATATTATCAAACTTTTGAGTTTATTTTATTATTGTTCATATTTTGCTTATATTTTGAAAAATACAAAAAGATTTTGCTTGTTTATTTATTTTTTGGGTAAATCTCCTACAAACATGTGGCTTAAATCTTTGATATTTCATAGACAATTTATTATTGCTTATGAGATGGATTAGTTATTTGAATTGTTGAATGTGTTTAATCAATATAAACTTTTCAAACATATCATGTAAACAATGACTTGAAGTCTTCATTTGATGAATTAAGTGCTTGCTTACACTTTACACTGCATTAATTCACAATTGATTGATTGAATTGTCATTTTTAGAATTATTTAAAAACTTATTTGAAAACAATTTTGCATGAGTTTCAAAAACGTTTTCCAAAGGATTACATGTGAGATTTTTGAGATATTATTTTATTGGAGTTGAATATGGGCTGTTTTGAAAGGCTTGATAAGGTCTACGATTAGTGTGATAATGCCCAATTTGAATTTTAGTATCATTGGGTAGGTGTCAACTAGCTATGTGAAAAGACAACCAACGAGAAAAGCCATTGTGTTGGAAAGAAATACAAGCCAAGAGCTTAATGGACATTAAAATAAGATAAGGCTTTATCATTTCAAAAATGAAATTGCTTCTTAGTTTGGCATTTAAAAAATTCAAAATCAGCATTTGTCTAGGGAGATTTGTGGATGGTGCTGAAATTTTAAGACTAAACTCATGATCGGATTGCCTTTCTCATTAAAGTTTGGCTTAAATGTGCCAAGTAATGCAATTTGATATTTGATGTTATGTTATTCCAATTCTATGCACGTTCAAGCCTATGATTCTCAACTTACTTGAGTTATGTTTCATTTGTGAATTGAAAATGTCCTAAATTTCTTAAAATTTGTAAAATTATGATTTGATTCATCTAAAGTGGTTTCATATTCAAGCGTATGCGATTTTGTGTGATTTGACTAAAGTTTTCTCTCTCTGAGATTTTCATTCTTATTTCAATGTGTGTATACTTATTTTTGCTTGTTCTAATAATCTTTCTTTTTTTGTTAGACTTGGAGCATGTTGTTTGGATAAATATGGGTTTTAGTTGGTTGATGGATGTGTGATTGGTAGTTTATGATGATTTGAAAGTGTTTGAGAAGTTTTGAGATGTAATGTGTGATTTAGGGGGAGTAACTCATTTAAATGAGTGATAAGGTTGGAAACAGGCTTGGTTTAGTTTTAATATTTTTGGTATAATTTTCTTGGAGGGGCATTCACATGACCTCAATTTCAGCTCGTTCACATAGCTGTTGAGTTTTTGTTCTAAAGTTGGATACTGGCCATTTCTTGTGCACGACCATTGGCACTGTGCGTACGCACCTCGTTCGGACGGCTAAAATATTATAGCATGCACATGGCCCCTATTTTTATGTCACATGGTTTTACATTTCATTGTTTAGCTGCTCTCGTTCCATCATGTTTTATGCATATATTTCCCATATTATCTTGGTTTTATCCCTATTTTGATGTTATTTATGGCTTATTGTGAAGATATAAGTAAGGGTCTACATGTTTTGATATTATATTTTTCTTTCTTTCACGATTCACATCCAATATCTCAATTATATAATTGATTTTAACGAAGGATTCCCAAGCGGGGGAATTTGTCTTTGTACATGCTATTGCCTGCATGACGTTGTTTGTTATTTTTTGTGGTTTCAATCATAGCTTTGATGATTCTATTTCTCCAGCCCAAGTTCATACTCGAAGTTCATTATATTGTTGTCTCTTAGACTGTATGCACATTCCCTTCTACCATTCTCATTATATGGATAGTGAGGTATGTGTCTAGTAGGTGTAATAAGATCTTCTTGGGTTTTGGGGTTTTTGCCACATAATAGGCAAAGGGTGAGATTGAAAATGTAGAGAATTTGTATAGGTTTATATTGTCTATCTCTCGTGTCAAAACATTTATGTATATCAATTCACGTATACTTGATTTGTTTGATAGAGGAATGGGTTTTGAGTCTATATTGAACCTTGGTAAATTTGAATATCTTGAACTCTAGTCATGGAATATTTTTCTTTCCATATGATTCCTATTGAAGTAAAGTTGAAGACATATCCTTTTATGTAGTATACGTGAATTATCATGGGTACACACACGTGCACTAAAGTTTATTTTATTAAAATGCGTGAGTTGTAAACTTTAGAATCAATTTTTTTAAAAATCTTTGTAAATGTTTTGGAGGAAAATGTTTTTGAGAAAGTGTTCCTACTTTTAAACTAGTTATGGTTTGTTTAATGTGTAATCTACCTTAATTGTTCACACAAAAAAATTTTATGCTTTGTGCTCGTGCACAAGACTTTGGTTTGAATTTCACACTGGGAAGAATCGTGACAACAACCAAACTTAACCATGCGCACGACCTTAGTGACCTAAAGCGGGTGCGAATGCGAGTGTGCCAATGCGTGGATTTTCAAATTATCGGGAGTTGATAGTGCCACCAGTGAATTTATATATTTAACATATAAATATATATTTTTAATGTATAATTATGATATATATATAAGCATAATATATATTAATAGAGAAATAATATCAATATAACTTATTTAGGACTTTGTTGAGTTAATAATAATATATAAAGTTAATGTGTATTTAAGTACAAATTTATGAGAGTACTATTTAAAGACACAAATATATAGATGTATAACATATTTATAATTTTAGAACAAAAGTTATCTAATGTACGATGAAATGTTCATATCCCATATAGGAAGTATAGAGGACTGTAAGCCTTTCGGAAGTATAATACGTATTTGCTTAAAAATAATATCCCACACCAGAAGTGAATAAGATGTCTATTGTTACCTCTATGCTATAAAGCAACTTGCATAATTCAACTTTCAATGTGGGTTACTGCCAAGGCTGAAGGGTCCTTCTCTTAAGATTACTGATCCATTAAGATAATAGTTCAAGTTTGATTTAGAACCCGTAAACTTTCTAAGTTCGTATGTGGCTTTCTTGAGATGAAAATTTGACTTGGTCAATTCGTAAATTACCACCGAATTCGGAACGAATTATGGTACGCTGTGCATGGTAGGCGGATTAGGGCACTAGGCACATGACACCATCGAAAAATTGAGAAATCATATTTAAAGCAGTATTTCCCTCCCATTTGTTAATATCTAATTTTTACACAAGTGAAACTTCCCTTTGAAAGATTTTTGAGAGATGAGAGCATTTGTTCTTCTCTCCAAGTCCCTTTTTCACGTGGTCCTCACAATTTTTCAAAAAAACTAGATCTATTCATGGATCTTCAAGTTTTGTGAATTAATTTTGAGATTTTGTATTTATATCAACACTAGACAATAATATTTTCATCTATCTACTTTAATTAAACATGATCAACCATTCCACATTATAAAATCGGAGGCATTTCGATCTATTGGTGAGATTGAAGTGTGGTGTGACTACAAGGAAGATCGGATTTCTTCATTCATCTCATGGATCTTGGGGTGAATTTTTATTTGTTATGGAGGATATTTCAAAGGTTCATAGGTGACTACGCAATAGTGTTTATGTGATAGGTACCTTCTTCCATTTTGTAATTTTTTTTTTCAATTAGAAATTGAAATTATGAGTGCGTCGTGATTTTTACCCTTAGGTGGGGGGTTTTTCCTTATAAATTTCATATTGTGTTTGATTGTGAATGTTTACTATACTCATGAACACATTTCATGACACATTTCACATTGATTGATTTTGATTCAACCAATTTAGGTTAAAATGAACTTAGGTATGTCAGTTTGAGTGTCTATATCTAGATCCATTTGATTCCTTAGGGTGTGTGTTTTAACAAGACCTTTTTATTTTTAATTGTTGATTTTATTTTTGATAGATTGTTAATTAAAATAATTTTTTTAAAACTTATAATTTGGACACATGAAGCAATATGACCTATTCACCCCCTCCTAGGTTTGGTGTCAATCATTCACACACATAATTATCACATCTATGAAACCAATATCACAATCATTGTACATGAAGATACAATCCATGAACCCAAACAATTGAAGAAATGTTATCCAACACCAAGCCATGAACAATGAGTCACTCAAGAATGAAGTCATTCAAGCAAGATCATACCATACCACACCATATATGTTCAATCTAGTCCAAGTCATGCACAAAATATTCCCAAAGAAGAAGAATTGTTTTAAGCCCAAACATGCATTGAAGAAGCATTGTTCTAAGACCATGCTTAGCATAACATGTTCCCATAGAATAAATATTGTTCTATGCCAAGACATGCATTGAAAAATCATTATTTAATGAGCATGCTTTGAAAAAAACTTTCCAAATAAATGAATAAGCATTGTTAATATGTTCCCAATCTATTAAGTAAGTTTTTTCAACCTCAAATCCACAATATGAATCAAAGTGTTCACCCACATCATGTGTTTATAAATAAAAGAAAAGAAATGTTAAGTGATCAAGATCATGAGAACATTCCCATCCATGCAAGAACAAAGTAAAAAAGGACAACATTGTAAGTTCCAAATATGCATGTCAACCGAGCAACAAAGAGAATGATCCAACCAAAGGATGCTCAAGTATCATTTTAAGTTACAATTTATTAAAAGAAGAAAGAATAATAATTCCAAGTTTCAAAGGTTTAGGAGTGATTGCAAAGAAGTAAAAAATCTCACAAAATCAAGTATAAACCCCAAACTACTTCCCTAAACCTTCCCAAACCTTTCCTAGGCAAAACTCCCCCAAAACATTATACCTTACTTTTGGAGTCAACTCCAAGATGGGCTAATTTTAGAGTTGACTCCAGCCTATGGTATTTCAGGCCATTTGATTATCTTTTCACAATTGAACCCAAAATCAAAAAACAAGTTTTCAAACATTTCCTCTCCATATAGAGCGATGAAGAATTTTTCTGGAAAGGGTAAAAATACCATATTTATCATATCCATGAACACTGCTGGCATATTGATCAACCCAAATGACATGACCCGGAATTCATACGATTCATATTGCGTAAAAAACTATCTTTCGAATGCCCTCCCCAATACATAACTGATGATATATTGAGCACAAATCAATCTTGTAAAAGAATAACCCACCCCTCAAATGGTCTAAAAGATCATCGATATGTGGCAACGAACACTTGTTCCGTATTGTAACCTTGTTCAGCTTTCGATATTCCACACATACTCTAAATGAACCATCCTTATTATTCAAAAATAAAATTGGATCTCTCCACGGATATGGAGTCCTCTGTATGAACTGCTGTCCTAATAAGTACTGTATCCATTCCCGAAACTACGTTATATCTAAAAGGTCCATACAGTATGGTGCCATCACAATGGGACTAGTTCCCGATGTCAAAACTATAAAATGCGTACCTACTAAGCTAGTGGTAAACTTGGTACCTCATCAAATATGTCCATAAACTGCTGGACAATTGGTATCTATTTCAATAATACAATGACCTCCTCTGAGGAATCTACATATATGTAATACCGGTGTGTGTTAGATCCTCCTTCTAGCCTAGGCATAGCAGCTAAGAACATATCCTATTCGGAAATAGTAAACGTCACTGCCTTTCCACTGCGTGTGATTCTAAGCTAACCAACCCATACCTAATATGATGTCGTACGTCGACATATCCAAAAGTAATAATTCAACAAAAAAACACAATCAGACGATCTCAACTTCCACGCCTCTATAAACATGATGTACGATAGTATCCCTACCTACTGGGGTATCCACATGCAATGACACATTGTAGCTATATCTACCAATCTCGACATATATGCACATGTGTAACTAGCGAATGAGTGTGACATGCCCATGTAAAAAAGGACTCATGCAAAACTACCATAAATATATAACATACCCTTAATTGCGTGAGGTTGATATGGTTGGTTTGCCTAAAAGATGTCGTAAACGCATTCGTAACGAAGTTATGGGCATTCCTGAACCTGAGGCATTGTTGGATATTATGGTGCTAGTGGAACTGATTGGTACTGTGATGGGTATTGAATAGACTACTACTACCCCTATTATTGATGGCCATACTGAGTATGGTTAACCTTAGGACAACTATAAAATAATGGCTCAACTCGACACAAGTATAACATGCTCGCCAAATGGAATGGTCCTAATGATAACCCTATTTCCCTTGTCCCCTGTGGCCCTGTTGGTCGTACTGTCCTTGGACCGGGTTATCTTATCCCTATTTGCACTGACGATTCTTATCTTATTCCCCTCTAAATCACATTGGGGGATGTTCCCCCTGAATTTGTCCTCGTTAGAACTGTGAGTTTACCTACCCTCGGGATGACTCACCGATCTTGACTATCTTTGGCCCCTTGGCCATTTCCCACCTTTGTCTTCTTTGGGTCTCTCTCAATTTCTCTGAAAATCTCTATAATCCTTGCAATGCATCAATGCAACATCCACTA
Organism: Sambucus nigra; assembly: GCA_949130495.1. Taxonomy (NCBI): domain Eukaryota; kingdom Viridiplantae; phylum Streptophyta; class Magnoliopsida; order Dipsacales; family Adoxaceae; genus Sambucus; species Sambucus nigra. The sequence goes on along the minus strand of OX422219.1, from coordinate 27,513,595 downwards.
TCTGAGCATATGTAGTGAAATACGAATTTACTATAAACACTCTACTGATACCCCATGCTAGGCCTTTGATAAATCTATCCATCTTCTTTACCTATGAATTACTAATGTTCGGGGCAAAGTGTACATGTCAGGTAAACTCTTTTTCATAATCTGTAGCTGTACAACCCTCCTTCTTTAGTCAATCAAATCGTGACCTCAAAGTTGTCTATTATGATTAAAGGAAATACTTACCCTCAAAATTTATTCACAACTGCGAAATGGTCAGTTGTTATCGATCCTCCTTATTGGTAACAGACTCCCGCTACATGTAAGGAATCTCCTACTATCCTGAAGTTGGCTAACATTTATCTCTGGATCTCTGGATGTCAATGAACTCCAACAGACGTAGGTGACGCTCAATGTCACCCTTCCATTATAGCACAACAATAGGGTATATGGATCCCACGAACTTTGGTGGGATCCTTTCCTTAAAGGCACTACTTACTCGCTCCCAGGAAGATGTGATCGGCGGAACCAACACAGGTGCGACCATAGGTGGTGATGGTGGCTGGTATTGTAAATGGATGCCATAGTCGCAACTATTATTTGTGCAATAATAGCAGTTAACTTTGCCTTCACAATGGATGGCTTCTGTCACTGTTGTGGTGGTGGAGATGGTTGTGGTTGCTGCTGAGGTGCCATTGCATCTGACTCAACACTAGCAATCAGTCACAATCATACCACTCGGCATCGTGTGTTCGCCATCTGAAATATAGTAAATTATAACGTATAAGTACACGTATGAAAATATAGTTCAATAATCTAAATGACAAGCTCTAGCATATCAAAGAATGCTACGTGAAAAAGTGATGGAGTCATTCAAGATCCCTAAGAAACTATAACTTGGAATTCTCTGATACCAAATGTGACACCCTATAAAATCTACACTAGATTGATCAAGTATAAATTAAATACTATAAGAGTATAAATCAATTGGGTATCATTCTAAGCATTATTGAAAACAAATATAAATGCATAAATTAAATAACTAAAACATAATAGTGGTGAACCACATGATGTTTGAAACCAACTCAACCAACAATAATATCATCATCGCATGACTACCACCGTCTCACAATATATTCCAAAATCAAATGTGATAGCAATACCGTCTCAATACTACTAGACATAAATCCAAAATGACAGAAATGTAAATAGGAATATAAATATTGAGAACATATGTTCGATACCTACATCCTATAAAAATAACAACTGATAAGAGCAAGATAAACTCAAGGATAAGGCTGCACCGACAACCTATGTCCTAAAAAGATAATTCAACAACAATGTTAACAACAAGTTTACAAAGATTAAGACTATAATTGACTCTGTGCTATAATATAACTATGTATATTCATCTAGTCTTTTAGTTGTTTTTAATTTATCCTAATCCAAAAAACCGTAAATATAACATTCGTCTAATCCTAAGTCCAAATGAATACCATGATTACATTTTGTTCATCTCAACTGAATATAAGTAAAGGTACATAATTTCACTAGTCTACACATCTAAATTATATGATCCTATGTGGGAATACAATCTCTATGTATACATCCACAAAAGTAATCATGGGCTACTATCAAGCCCTAACATAGCTATAAATGGGCTTTTTTCAAGCCCTCACATAATGAAAGCCAATATCTATTGCCTCCGGGAATTGCTCACACGTACTAGGAATAGTTATAGGTTTTTCAACACCTATAACCTTAAAGAATCTACAAGGGATAATCAATAAACCTTCACATCAGTTATATGGCCCCATAGCCCTAGATATATGAAAGGATCACCTCGTGAATCATATCTAGATACAATGGGTGTTTTCATCATGTAGCATCTGGGGTAATCATGAACAAGGTAAATCCCATCTCTATTTAGCAAGGTATGATAGCGATCCCTATCATATGAACCCCATAAGGATATCCCCTAGTACGTATTCGGCGAGTACTCACACTCGGTATGTTGCACATAATACACAATAAGAGTAATCTTAATCACATAAGTATTACAAGTCTTAAAACCATATTTATTAACTTAATTAATCTCTCTTAATTAAGAATCCGATATATAAACCGCTTCCAAATTCTGAAACCCAACCAACATACCTTAACCCACCCTTGTCCTAACCCAAGAGGGTTGATCGATCAACCTACCCAGATCGCAGGTACTTCTTCCCCAATATGAGATTCAACCCCAAAAACCTCCATTAATGAAAATCCAATCTCCAAAATCAACTAAAAACCCAACTACCTTTATGTACACGTAATCCAACATCAATCATAACCTATAACTAATGTTTTTATGCGATTCTAACATGATTAAAAGGGTCAATTTCTAATTCAATCCAAACCCCCTAGATTTATATATTTGATCAATTAAGTTCATAGTAGTCCTTAAATCCTTCAATTAATAAGGGTATTTTGGTTTATTTATAGTATATAACATCTTCCTAACAATTATACATCAAATCCATCTAAGATTCACAAGGATTTCTACCAATTTCAAAATATATATCAAGAACATGAATAATAATCTAAAATATCTTTTTAATTTAAGTATGAAATTAATTAGCTAATATAAAAATCATATTTCTATATAATTATGTTTTTATTCCAATACTAATCATATTCTAACATAAAAAAGTTATATTCAAATGATGAATAAACTTGCCACAATTTCAATTGGGTTGAAATCAAAGTTCAATTGCTCTAAATCCTTTTCTTATCCAAGCTGCCTACTTTATTTAGATTTAATATTTTTCTCCAAAAGTTTTATAATGAATTAGGTTTAACCTAATAAAATTTTTAATATGCTAATTTGGAAATAGGGTTCAGGCCCCATATGGAGTCAAACCTAGTGAGTCCAAATATTTCTCTAAATGACCCAAAACCTAGCCCAAGTCATATATCAACGCGTAGCACCTAAAACTCATTATTTTTAGTCTCAACCAAAAATTCTACATGCCCCAAATGTAAACCCAAAGTATCAAACCAACATCCTAATATTCTAACCATGTACGAGTCTCCAAGACTATTATTAAATTTTTTATTAAATAATTGTTAATTCATTACCGTGTCTTAAGTCCAATTTTTGAATAATATACACATAACACATATGAAAACATAAATAGTTACGTCACATGTCATTATTGTCACATATAATAATAATAATAATAATAGTAATAATAATAGTAATAATAATAAAAATAACAAAAAATAAATTTCACCATTTAATTAATACATTACAATTACGGGATATTACAGTTTTTGAAAATGCCTATAAAAGGAACCATTTGTTTCTCTTTCAAAACACACAATCTATTACAACAACATCTCATGAGTGAAAGTTCCATCATTAAGTTTGTATCATTCAACTCATTTGTGAGTTTTAGCCTTAAAAACTCCATTAGAGGAAAAGCATTAAGGAAATCGACTTGAAGAATAATTCTTATTTGAAACCCCTTTTATCCAATTTTAATTACCTTGTTCACTTGTGCTAAATACACACAAGCTTTACCTTCAAACGTACTACTTGTGATTGTTTGAAAGTTTACTTTCTAGAGAGATAAAGTGAAAAACCATTTCACCATTGTTTCTTGATTAAGAAATCCTTTCTTGTCACTTTAGTTACTATACTTTATATTTTTACTACAGTTGAACTTAATTGTAATGCCACGAACGATAGTTTTAGGGTATGGTAAATACTAACATGTGTGATACATCCTATGTATGGTAAAGCCTTGTAAAGTGCGGTAAATCCTATAGGGTGAGGTAAATCCTTATGTGGTTGGTTGTTCTACCTTAGTGAACCAGAGATAGTGAAGTTTATCACGTATCGGCTTGAGTGTGGATGTAGGCATGTTAAAATATCGATTTGCAATATCTCTCTTAACTCACTCTCTATTATTGCTATTAATTGTCTAGACTTATTACTTATTGAATGATTAATATTGCCTCATTAATAGTTGAACCATCCTATTGCAGTTTGTTTTTAAGAGAGACGCTTGAAATGTTTTTAAATAGCCATTTAATTTACGATACCCAATTCACCCCTCTGGGTATATTTCTACGATAATAATTCATATTAGATCCCAGATCATAGATACTTGTTTTGAAAAGTATATTTTTGAGTCTAAAGATCAAAACTAAATGGCTATCATTTAACAACAATTTTTGGGAAGATACGATATACCCATTTTTGAAATAAAAACTAGACCTTTTTGGATTATTCAATCCACTGATTACTATGTTTGAAAAACCATACATGATAAGAAATATTCATTTCTAGATAGACTGAGCCTTGAAAAATGGTTTGAATCAAACAATGAAGCTATGATAATTCTACGCTCTTCTTTAGACATTGTCGTTGCAAGAAACATGTCACATACCACAAAAACCATCGACACGTGGGACACTCTTACAAAATGTACTTGATTGAAGTTCCATCAACATAAATAATGTTGACTCCATCAATTATACAACCCATACAACCAAAAGAAAGAGAAGGATACTCCTCTCAAAAGCAAGCCAAGAAGGAGTAACTAAGGAATCATCCAAACCAAAGACTGATGTAATACCCTTGATTTTACTAAATAAGTAGTTGTTAATTATCTGGATTGCGCAAACATTTTACATAAAACCATTACATGTATTTCATTACATGGGTCGCACAAATGTCATAAAGGATAATTTATGTTTTAAGTGAATGTTTCACATAAAAATTTGCATGAAAAAAATTAAATGTATTATACGAAGGCAAATTTTCATATCATGTTCGGGCTGGGCTTGGAGCGTGCATGATGCGACGCATGTCCTCAAAATACTACATCATCATAGATTCCACTTGGTTGTGTCACTCCTGATCACATGCCATAATATGCGCAACGGTCTAACATTCCTACTGTCGATCGACTGCCAACTATCGTACTTGTGCACATAACACCCCTAACATCCCCAGCCTCTCTGGGTGATGGGTGAGAGGTAGTGGATGGAATGGACCTATCAGGAGAGGAAAAAGAAGTAGGCTTAGAAGAAAATAACTGAGATGTGGGAGGAACAAGATACTGGCTCTAAGATGCAAGGAGATGAATCCGGACCGATTGAGGGAATGATGGTGAATAGTCTCATAAGTAGTGATGGAGACATCATAGGGTAGAAGGGATAACTAATCATGAAGGCAGTGGTGAGTGATGAGCATAGGAAATGGGAGAGCTTGCCTAAAATAAGTGGATCCAGAGTTAGGAACGAAACTCTAGATGGAGCAAATGTGAGTAGGGAGGTCAATGATAGAACCTATAAAGATGGGATACATAAGTCAGACATGATCCTACATAATCTAGGTATGGTTTTCTCATGGAATGAAAAATGTGCAAATAGTCTAATTAAAGATCTTGAAGTCAAATTTGAGATGGGAATGGATAAGTGTGAAAGAGGTCAGACGACGATGGTAAAAAACAACAAGCTTCGTCACATTAATGTCTAGAGACTCATGACTGGCCCATAAAAATATAGCATTAGGAGCCCAGGGAAGCGAGAGAAATGGGAGGCGATGGAGTCATCGATAATGACTTCCTTTTTCCCATAAACCATAGAGTAGAGGTCGCAACGAGTGATAAACATACCAAAAAAGAATTCCTGAACGAGGTCAGGGTACACAGAATCAATAAGGGAGAACAAGGGTCCCAATATTAATTAGATAGTCAGTGATACACTGCTATCTTAGAGGAAAGTTGAACCAACTTTTCATATACGAGGGAATGTACATAAAAACCAAGAGCATTAAACTGAAGCCATGTTAATCTCTTTTCTCACTTATCATGGGTAAATGGGAGAATTAGCGATGGGTCCTTGAAAGGAGGATCCCTTTTCAGGCTCATCAGTATTGGAAGTAATAAGGAGACGAGGCATAGTTAATAAAAAGTATGGACTGAAACTAGATAGGATAAAGGTAGGAAGCCTAAAGGGTGTGAAACACACTCACTAAGATAATGTAGAGGTTTGGTGAAAATATCAGCCAATTGACGTTTAGTGCTAATAAATCTTAAGGAAACGATCTTCTCGTCAATGAGATCATGAATATAATGCTCAAAAATCTGAATATGCTTTGTGTGGGAATGTTGGACGGGATTACGAAAGATATGGATTGTAGTCATATTATCGCTGTAAATGGTCATTGTTCCTTGTGTAATTTCATAATCCTACAACATTTTTTTTCATCCAAATGAGTTGTGTGCAATAACTCCCGATGACGATATATTCAGTCTCCGTCATGGACAAAGAAGTATAGTATTTCTTCTTGCTCATATAAGAGATAAGAGAACTCCCAAAGTAAAAACACCCACCTGAGGTGATTTTGCATCCATCAATAGGCCCTTCACAATCATCATTCGAATAAGCCTATAGGCAATCATTGGTGTCAAAGGAATACCAAATTACAAAAGACAGGGTCCCACTAAAATATTTTATTATTCTTTTTAGCACAAGTGTGAATCTTTTGGGTATGCTTGATAGTGGGCACATACTCCTAAACTAAAAGAAATGTCGGGATGGATAACGGTTAAGTAGATAAGACTACCTATCATGCTCTTAAATAGTGTATGATCTACGCCTTTGACTTCATTGTCTTTGCTAAGCTTAGTGGTAGAACTCATGGATGTGCGTACATAATTAGACGAGTCTAAACTAACTTCTTCACTAACTCTCCCACATACATAGATTGTGAGAAGAATATCCCACCGCCAAGTTGACGAATGCGGATGACTAACAACAACTTAAGCTCACCAACCAGACTCATCTCAATCTCATTCTTCATTTATCTCCCAAAAATATGAGTCTGTTGGTCACATGTGGAGCCAAATAATATGTCGTTGACATAAACTCATGCAACCAAAATTTCACCTTAATCCCGATGGATAAACAATGTCATATCCACTCCCCTATCGTGAAACATGAGCTAAGAGATAAGGAGTAATCCATTCATACCAAGCCTGAGGTTCTTACTTCAACTATATATGTGTTTCTTAAGATAAAAGACGTGGTCCCGGTGTTTAGGGTCTTCAAAGTAGTTTGGTTGTTCCACATAGAACTCTTCCTATAGAATGCTATTAACGAAGGGAATCTTGACATCCATTTGATAAAGCTTGAACTTTAGATAACTTACTATGGCTAGAAAAATATGAACGAACTCTAGTCCAGCAATATAAGTTATTGTCTCATCAGTGCCAACACCCTCAATCTGATTTTAACCTTAAGCAAACAACCTAAACTTATTATGAACAATGATACCATCATCCTCCATCTTATTCTTAAAAATCCACTTGGTGCCAATACTATTAGTGTCACTAGGCCAGGGGACTATTCCCAAAAATTATTCTTTTGAAAATTGAATCAACTCTTCTCACATAACATTAATCTAATTCTCATCTTTGAGTTCTTTTATGATCTTATTGGGATTTATTTTTGAGGTGTAACAAGAGTAGTTAACCTCATTCTCTATTGAGCATGAGTATTGACTTCTTATTCGATATTACAAAGAATGTTAACGGGGTCATGACTCTTATGAACCTAAGAAGGTGGATCCTCTTTATCAAGAGCGAGGTCCATCGATTCATTGTGATGAGCAATGGAATCAAGATAAGGAGGTGCATTGTTCTCACAAAAAAGGTCATCATTATCTTCAACAAATGTGGAGGGATCATCATATTTTATGGTAATATTTATTAACTACATGACCTTGGATATAGCAAGGTTGTAAACCCTATAAGCTTGACTATTCGATGAATAAGCTAAAAATATTCCCTCATCGTACCTCGAGTCAAACTTCCTTAAAATCTCTCTATCTTTAAGGTTGTTACCCCAAAAACTCAAAAATAGGATATATTGGGATTTGTACCGATCCAAAATTCATATGGGATTTTATTAGTGTGTGGACATCAATAAACCCTATTCACTATGTGTAATGCGGTGCTAACTACCTCTGCCCATTAACATCTCAACATTTTACTTCCAAGAAGCATGGACTTTTCCATATCTTCAATTGTTCAGTTCTTCCTCTCAATAATGCCTTTTTTGTTGAGGAGTACGAATGGCCAAAAACTCATATTTTATGCCAACTTCATCAAAAAAACCCTCGGCTCCTCTATTTTTAAATTCAGAACCATTATCACTACGAACACAAATGATTGTGACACCATGTTGATTTTAAAGAACATGACATTTCACAATTAGAAACTTAATAACATCACACTTTTCCTTAAAAAAATCCAATAATAGAATACATCGAAAAATCATCAACCATCACTCGGATATACTTCTTACCACCAATACTCTCTGTACGCATGGTACTCATAAGATCCATGTGTATAAATGATAAGACACGGGGGGTGGTAATGGTATTCAACTTCCTATGGGTACTCTTGATTTGTTTTCCTTATTAGCAAGGACCAAAAACTGAGAAAGTTGGTCTTCCTAAAGATGGAAAGACAAAACTAGGTTTTTCTTCATTAAACACTCAATATATCTAAAGTTAACATGCCTTAGACGCTGATGCCAAAGGTCGACAGTGGAGACCCTGACACTATTGCAAACGAATGAAGACTTGGGAATGATATCATAGCAAGTATCGATAGTCCTCACACCTTAAAGTATAGTCTTAACAAATTTGTCACGGACATTACATGTAATCAGACTAAACTTAACCGCTAGTTTTTTATCGCACAATTGGCTTATGCTAATTAAGTTTTCTTTCAATCCATTAACATAAAGCACATTGTCTAGTTTTGGGAACCCAAAAATTTTAATGGCTCCTCATCCCGTAATCCTAGACTTACTCCCATCACTAAAGGTGACCTTACCATCCTTGTGATCCTTAAGTGTGGTAAAAAGATATTTATCACCTTTTTTATGTCTGGATCATCCACTATCAAAATACCATTGGGAAGTATTATGAGCCTTCAGATCAACATGAAAAAGTAAACCCTTCATGGACTTTTCATTGACAACCCAAGTAGGATTTGTGTTCATAGTGTTCCTACCATTATTGTTCTTAGTATTTGGGTTGGAATTATTCCTGCGAGGCATTGAAAATCTATGAAATTGTTGCATTAAACCATTAGAAGTATTGAGTAGATACTAAACTTTATTTTTAAGGGTAGCGATATGGCTATAGTGGGGTGTGGGAGCATGGGTATGTGAGTGATTCCTAAGCTTGTAGCAATAGTCTCTAAGGTGATGCTTTCTGTTGCAAAAGGTGCAAGCATACGGTTGATTGGGTCTCACCTTAATAGTTTACTTAGGAGGATATCTCTTTTTTGGGTTAGGTTTAGGAGTGTTTGTATCGAAAACAAACTTGGCTGGTACAAATTTAGAATTGAATGTTTCACCCTCGTCATACCATATACCTTTTCTACTTATAACCTAGGACCGATCCGAGAAATAGCTTCCTCATTCTCCTAGAGTTATCCTAAAGCGTGACTTTGAATTTATGAGAAACCTCAAGATCTATCTTAAGTTTGAAAATTTTGTCTTCAAGCGTCTCATGAATCTCTAAAGAGTCATGGAGATCTTTGGTGACGTGGGCTAAAGTGTTTGTCAAATCATTCTTCTCTTTACCCACCACAATGAGTATCTTAGAAAGATAAACCTTAATTACCTCGAGTTGACTAACCAAAGCCTTATTCTCCTTTATAACTTTCAACTCTTTTTTTAGCATCAACACCTTAATAGTTAACTTTTTGTTACACTTGTGAAATCTCAAGGACTCGGTGTAAGGATCAGAATCGGCGGAATGAAAACCACCTTATTTAACATCACTCTCAGTCAAGATACCAACACGTTCACTACCTTGTGAGAGGTTAGACTCAACTTCATGACTATCATGCATAAGATTGTCATCATTAGGATGTGACATACTCGTGGGATTACATGACTAGACATGATAGTAGTGAAGTTGTTCCCAGATGGAACATAATTGGCAATAATAATTTTTAGTTTATTAAATTTGGAAATTTTCCTTTTAAACTTGAGAAATATTTTGAATTTTTTTAGCGAATAAAGCCATATTATCAGGATCAATATCGAACTTATTAGAATCATAAACTGCCTCTTTTTGGGCTTTTAAAGAAATTCCCCTATTTTTCTTTCTTTTATCTTTGGGGAATATGCCTAAATTATATGATTGGATATCACCTATGAGCTCTTCAAGTTTCAAAGTATCTAACATGCCTAGTGAATTGAGAACAATGACTTTAGCATTAAAATGACTATATGGAGATCTAAGAATCTTTTTGACGAACCTATTTTCTTGAATCCTATTACCCAAGTTGTAATAGGAGTTAATAATATCGAAGATATGTGCATAAATTTTGTTGAATGTCTCACACCCGCTCATGTGAATGATTTCAAATTAAGTAGTGAGATTTTGAATTTTAAATGCATTTACCACACTCGTTCCATAATGGGTAAGTTGAAGAATGTCCCATGTCTCGTTTGAAGTTTCACTCGTCATGATATAGCGAAACTCCTCAGGAGTAACCAAACTAAATATAGAGTTTAAACCTCTTGAATTAAACTTACACACTTTCAACTCATCTTCACTCCATTCATCAATGCATTTTAACACCGTTTCTTCCCTAACTATGATGGTTGGGGGCACCATCCTTTTTCAACAACTAACAAAACATGTTCATCAATTGATTTTGAAGAGGATTACATACGAGATTTATAGTAAGTGTAATTAGTCCCGTCAAACATGGTGGCCTATTTGATGAATAACCTTCCATATAACTTCCACGATTCATCTAAGTAATTTTTAGAAAAAATCTCTCATACAAATTTTAGAAATATAGTTATATGCTATAGCTTCAACTTCGTGAAATTTACCCAAATTATCAAACTCGTGAAGTAATAACAAAATTAGTCAAGGAAGGGAGTCTTATTTCTTTCCAGTTTTAATTTTGTTAACCTAATTACTAAGTTAGCATGCAAGATTCAATTATTAATAAAAGAAAAAATCCATGAGATGCCTATGTACGAGGAGAACTCAAATGGGAGAAACCTCGGATGGCTAGGTTTAAACAAATTCACGACAAATACGGTTTTATAAGAAGACTCAATTTAACTTACAAAACTTGACTAATCAAGCCCACACATATGCAATCTTCAAAACCTCCATTTGTAAGTTCATTCAATCCAACACGACTTCACAAAAACTCCTTGCCTCGGTATCCACCAATAGCCTTTATCATCTTCAATAGTGCATAATCCACCACACAACCACAAACATATGATGGAGAAATGTTTTTGTGGGTTTTAACTTGGAGAACTTGATCATAAAGAATTAAGGATATTTGGAGAGGATTTCAAAAGAGTTTTTAACCCTATGAGGCATAAAAAAAGGCTTGTTAAAAACTGCTGTAGTGCACTCCTATATACAATAGGTTTTTTGAAAACGTGGGAGAGTGGTCAGCTGAGAAAAAAATAATTTTAGAAAAAAAATGTCTAGTCATTCAAATAATATGGTACCTCGTTTGAAAGATGTACCTAATCTCGTTCAAACATGCCTCTAACGAGATATCAAGCGAGATTCTAACGAAGGGAGAAATTTCATGGGTTTTAGAAGAAATCTCTACATATGATAAAAGTATCCCTATCTCGTAACAATTCATAAACTTTAATCTCCAAAATTTATAATCTATTTATCAGTATGAGATTCAATTTTGAAAGACATATAACATTCACTAGATATATTAGTAATATAATTTTCTCCATGTATTAAATTACCCGTATGTTGATACAAAAATTAGTCTGCTGACATGAACCAATTACACGAAGACATGTGCATCTTATGTGGCAAAATTCATATTCACCGAACAACTCAACGTGCCGAGCTACTCAGCGTACTGAGCTACTCAACGTGCAGAGCATCTCGTCAAGAAGACCAAGCGATAATTACAGATTCAATGAACATTCTTACCATATACAGATGTATATGTCTATTAAATAATGGCATATTGTCTATTCATATTGACAGCCCAAGGGATATAAATACATTGTAACCCCCTCCATAACGGGGAAATTGATTACAAACGATAATAGTTGAGATCAAGGAAAAACACCCAGCAATACAAGACAGTGGACGTAGGCCATTTTCATTGAGGCTGAACCACTTTAAAAATCTTTTGTATTATTTCATTATTCATATTTATCTGTGATTAATTAATTAGATCAAGTCTAGTTTTTACATCAACATATTGACGTCGTCTGTGGGAACGACTATACTTAGCATTTTTCACTAAAAATTAATTATACATGGCTGAGCTCCTAGAATCTAGCAATTGGAACACTAACGGAGTCCCTCCCAACCCGTCTGTTCCTCCAACTGTCAATGAACTCATTAGAATAGTGGCCAGCTTAGCTAGAGGACAAACAACTATGTAGGATACAATGCGAAAACTCATCCAAACTGTTCAAAATGCAACGCCTGCCCAGTTCGGCTAACGAAGCGTTCATAGAAACACTTACCTTCCGTATTCGAGATCTAGACGTACTCTGTTTCCCCATGCTTCCTTATCCAATCATACTGAATCGCGTCATACTGAGAGGTCCAATGATCCCTCTTATCAGCCTGGTCGGACATCACCCATAAGAGTCACGAACTCTCGAGAAAATATCACTCTAACTCCGGAGTGAACAAGTTCCCTAGAAAGGTTGAGCAAAGTCTACCCCTTTGATCGTTTGGGACCCAGGAGGAATATAAATCCTCCTCAGATTGCGTCGATAAATTCTCAATGACCAAATAATCTAAGGGAAGGTTCTGCCCAATCACGCCCTGCAGCTCGTACAGAAAGATCCCAAGAGGAGAATTCAGTGCGATATGTTGCTCGGGCAAATAGATCAGACACTGGTAATGACGCATGTAAGGGATCAATTCAGAGGTTAGAAGATAGGTTAAGGGAAATGGCTAATGCCAGGAATCCTATCCAAAGAACCTTTGTCAAAGGATAACCCTTCGAATAAACAATTGTGGATTTTCTCACACCCTCAAAGTTTAAGGCTCCTGTAGTTACGCCGAAGTACGATGTAAAGACTGATCTTGTTCTCCACATAGAGAGTACTAAGCTACTACCGATATCTATGCAGTTCCCAATGTGATGTGCAAGGCATTCTCAGAAACTATCACTGGGTCAGCTCAAATATGGTACAATAACCTTCCTCGGGTACAGATTGCTACTTTTCATCAACTGGCAGAGCTCTTTATAGGAAATTTCTATTTTGGTACGAATCCAGTTAAGAGGGTAGCACACCTATTGAGCGTAAGGCAGAAAATAGGAGAAAGCATCAGGGATTACATCACTCGTTTTAACAACGAGAAATTAGAGGTAATCGATTATGAAGAGAAGACAACCGTTACAACTTTTATGAGTGGCCTTTTACCCAACAAGCTGTACTATACTTTGGCCAAATATCCCCCCAAATCCATGGCAGAATTAATGGCTAAAGCAGCCAAAATAACGAACGCCGAAGAAGCTAGGGCTGCAAAGAAGAATGGTAAGACCAAAGCAGAGACTAAAGCTGAGGTCAGGTCGGAGAGAAAAGATCAAAAGCATAATGGGGGTAGTAAGCAATCAAAAGGCAAGGAAACGATAGAGCACTTGAGGAAGTATGCGAATTATACTCCCTTAAAGGTGGATATAAACCATGTTCTGGAGGAGATAAAAAACAACAAAGAGCTAAACTGGCCAGATAAATTAAGGACAACCCCTGAAAGGAGGGATAAGTCCAAGTATTGCGAGTTCCACAAAGACCATGACCACACGACCAAGTGGTGCATAGCTCTCCAAAATGTTATTGAGTCACTCATTAGACGAGGAAAATTGAGCAGGTTTGTTGATTGCCACAATAATGGGAAGACCAATGACAGAGCAAGGCAAAGGTCTAAATCTCCTCGCCGAACAAAAGATGACAAGAAAAGGGACCATGAAGATGATCCGGAGGATAACCCTGACCTCCCTAAAAATCCAAGGCAGTCAGAACGTGAGGTATTTTCAATCCATTTTGGTTAATTTAACTGTAATATGATAATAGGAGGAGATGCAAGAGGTGGTGATCATACCGCTGAAAGAAAAGCCTACCTCAATGAAGCCCAAGCTTGTTCCTATATACAGTGAATAAATTTAGTAGAATAAGATCGCCCGAGGAAGGTTAACAAGGATAAACTAGTCATTGGTTTTTCCAAAAGTGATTTGGAAGGAGTTTTGTATCCTCACGATGACCCCTTGGTGATCAAGATGAGGATGAGGGATGTGATCATCTCAAGAGTATTAGTAGATAATGGTAGCTCGGCAGATATCATGTTCTACCCTTACTTTGACAGTTTAAACTTGAAACTGGCCCAGTTGTAGCCATATCATAGGCTCCTCCTCGGTTTTACTGGCAAAAAAAGTCTTTCCACTTGGGACGATCAAGTTGGACATGCTTATTGGTACCTGACCTGCCTGCAAAACAGAGAAAGTATGCTTTTTCATAATGGAAAAATGTCCAATTAGCCTACAATATAATGATGGGAAGGGTAGGCCTGAAAAAGTTCGAAGCAGTGCCATCTACGGTACATTAATGCTTGAAGTTTTTGACCAACTTTGGTGTGGAACTTGTGAAGGGTGATCAGAAATTAGCTCGAGAATGCTACTATTCATCTACCGAATAAGAAGAGTTGGAGGAAGCCAAGAAGAAGACCACCACTTACCAAGTGGATAAGTCTGAAAATGCAGAGATTGAGACATTGGACCCCAGAGATGAATCAGAGCTCGTAAAAGTTTAAGTCGTGGAAATAACAGAGAACATCATTTTAGACGACAAACTACCAGAACGAACAACTCAAATAGGCGCTTCACTGGATTCGTCAATAAAGCAAGAGTTAGTGGCATTTTTTAGGCATAGAAAGCAAGATTTTACATGGAGTCATGAAGATATGCCGGGGATAGTGAAAATCTCATTCTTGTGTTGGCTCAATCTTGAGACAAACAATTTTATTTATTTATATGCTCTTGCATTTTTTATTTTTATTCAAATCTATTTTTTATATCTTAAATCATATTTTCCTATATTGATTTATTATATAAATTATTTTTTTGAGAAAAATATTTTTTTGTGTAATGTACAAATTATTTTGGGTGTCATATAGTTTATTTATTTTTTCTTGTGTGAGTTTTGATATTTTTCTGAATTTAAAGTTTATTTTATATTTCAAGTCTTTTATTTTATTTGACTTGATATATAAAATATTTTTTTTTTCAGAATATTTATTTTGTGTTTTTTTTTGTTTCATTTTTTTTGTCTTATTTTTTATTTTTTATTTTTTATTTTCGGACTTTATATTTTTTTGTGTGTTTTTATTTTTTTGGGTTTTTAAGTTTTGGGCTTTTTATGCTTTGGGCTTTTGGAGAGAACCCTTTAGGGTTTTATGTTTGTGGTATAAGTTAGACACAATCTCTCTCTCTCAAACCCACACATTTTTCAGCCGCCCCTTTCTTTTTTGGAGAAACACACACTCTCTCTAATTTTTGTCTTGCCAAAGCTCTCTCCCTCTCTCATTTGGTTTGGACGAACAATATCTCTCTCTCTCAATATTTTTTTGAGATCGGTTTCGGGTTTTCCGGCCAAGTTCTGGTCCGGTTTTGGAATCCTTGTAGATCCGACGGTTTTTCCGGTGTAGAGGTTTTCCGGTGAGTTTGGCTCCGGTTTTGAGGTGGTCCGGTGCTGGCCTGTTTTTCCGGCCTTAGTTTTCCGGTTTGGGTTACGTTTTTTCAGAGTTGATTTTTCCGGAGTTGATTTTCCGGTGGACTCTAGTTTTCGGCGACCATTTTTTTTGGTAACTGTTTTCTCTCTCTCATTATATATATATATATACGATTATATACATACATACATACATATATATTGTATTTAGTTTGGGATTTTTTTTTTGCCTGTTAACTGTGCGTGTGTGTGTGCTGTTAATTGTGCGTGTGTGTGTGCTGTTAACTGTGCGTGTGTGTGTGCTGTTGGCTGTGTGTGTGTGTAACAGCGTGTGTGTGTGTACAGCTTGCCGTGTGTGTTTGTTTTTGTTAACAGGTAGACATTTTTTTTTGGGTGTTTTTCTTGGTTGTGCTTTGATATATATATCTGTTACTATATATCTGTTATAATATATTATATAGATATATATACATACCTATATACTGATTTATTTATATATATATATATATATATATATATATATATATATATATATATATATATATATATATATATATATATATATATATATATATATATAACTGTTTTTTATTATATTTATATAAACTGTTTTATATATATATATATACCTATACATAGATATACACTCTTGGACCATTTTTTGTGTTGCAGTTTGGAGATTGATTTTAGTGAATCGATTTTTTTTTGCTGTCATAACTATTGCTTCAACTGTTTTGATCTAAAGACTGTTTAGGACTAGTTTGTTTGGTTGTTGTGGCTTGAGGTTGCTAGATCTAAACTTTGGCCTATACATCTTTGGACTAAATATTTTATTTGGATTAAATCCTTTTGACTAAAATTAATTTGTTCTTGGACTTTAATTTGAACCAAAAATTAATTTGAACTTGGATTTATTTTGAACTGAAATTTGGAACTGTTTTGGACTAAGTCCTTTTGTTGGGTGTTTTTGTTGGAGCTTATTTTTCACCCAACTCATTTAGTGTGTGTACACACTTTTTATTGGACTTAGATTATTTTTGTGTCACACATATTTTTTATATAAAAATAAATCTGAATTAAAATTTATTTGGGTGTTGAGTATGTGTTGTTGGAGCTTATTTCATACCCAACTCATTTAGTGTGTACACTTTATTTATTTGGTCTGTGACTTTATTTTGGGCCAACTTTATTTGGATAAATTTATTTGAACTAAAATTTATTGGGACTGAATTTTAGTAGGCTTATTGGGTGTTTGGTTTGGAGAGTTTATTTACACCCATTTCAGTTTGTGTGTACACTTTGTTATCAAGACTTATTTTAGTGTGTCACACATTTTTATTAATTTATTATTATAATCTGGGTTGATTTATTTTGGGAATAAAGATATTTGATTTTTGACTAACTAGTTACACCCTCTAAGTTGAACTTTTGTGTGTTCACTTTATTTAGTTGGGTTTAATTAGTGTGTAGTCTTTATATCATATCTTTATTTATTTAAATTTTATTTTAGTTAAACCCATCCTATTTTAGTGAGTCGAGTGCTACACTCTTTATCTCGTACTCATTTGACTTGGATTGGACCATTTGACTCCTACACTTTTTATTGCCTAAGTTGAATACTTTTTGTTGTATTCTTTTATAACTTAAGGTAGTGTTTGTGTGTGTATGAGTATTTGATCCAACCCTTGTCATAGTATTGGTTTATACTAAAATTGGAATTTAATATTTGTAATCTTATTTTATTTATTTTAATTAAGTCCCAATTTATATGAGCTAAGTGCTACACTTATTTATCTTTTGCTCATTTTACTTGGACTTAATATTTTTAACATAACACCTATTTAAATTGATTCATATTATATTTGGTGTTAGGTTAATTTTTATCTTAGTTGAGCGACACAATTGTTGGGATTTTATTTGTGGTCATTTGTGCCAACTAATTTGTTTTTAGAATTAATCTTTACTTGAATATTAAATATTAAGGAAGACCTTACTTGTGTCTTGGGACTTAATATTCAAGCATTCTTTTTTAGTATTGATTAATTCAATATTGTCTTACCTTTCAATTAGTCCTTGATTGGTAATTTGTCTTGTCAATTAAAATAGATTTAAACCTTGGTTGTTTGGTCTATTTTTAAACAAGATTATTTTTTGTTGTTTTGATTAAAACAATATCTATTATTATATTTGTGTGTTGCACAACTTCACGGGGTCTCGGGTTTGAGTGTGTCGTTGTGCGTGTGTAGTGAGTGAGTGATAGTCTCTATTACCGGGGTGTTATTGGGTTGACTGATTTTCAGTCAAGTTGGGTTGTTTTAGACTAGGCTGGGTGTACTGGTTTGTATTTGCCTTGTTTAATTCATTGTGGACTTGGAGGACTGTAATCTGTAACTTGTAATTGGTAATAGTGGACTTGAGTGCACGGGCTGTCCTGGGACTAGGGACACGGGGTTTACCACTAAGGTGGGTTCCTCGATAACATATATTGTGTCACACTCTACTTTTCCTCATCTCATTCTTAAAGGGAATTATTCTTTACTTCTAGCATCATCACCATTTACTTACTAGTGTGCGTGAGTGTTTTCTCACATAAAAGTTCTAATAGATTTTTTATCAAAGATTAAAAGAGTTGAAGAATTTTTAAATAACCTAATACGCATTAGCAAGTACCACTCGGCTCTTTCTAGTGTGATCCTTAGGTCCCTTTTTCAAGTGGTATCAGAGCTTCAGGATTCACTTTATAAAAGTTTTTATTCCGCAAAGATCCTGAACTCTTTTTAAAATCATTATTTTATATCATTTAAAATCTATTTTTAAACATGGGAAACTTATATGGTGATGCTGATTTTTCTTCTAGAAAATCCCTTTATGAATGCTTTAGAGAGTCAACGTCTTATTCACAATTTGACATTAAAAGCGAGAATGCTATTTGCCAAATGATGGGTGCAGCCGAAGTTAAAGATATTTCATCTTGCACTACATCTTTAGATGGCTGGGACATTTCACTATCTTCTACTCATTTATCTAGTTTATGCGATGATATCTCTATTTGTGATAGTGATACTAGTTGTGCTAATTTAGTTGCTTTTACTTCGCGTGTTGTCTTTATATCCGAGGACATTAATGATTGCGTATCTACTAGTTTGGATGATTCCGATTTATGTGTAGATAATTCTGTTTTAGACAAAGTGATTTTATCTCGTACCTCACCTACTCCATGTCACCCTACATTCACAGCTTCTATATCTAATGTTGATGATATTTTTGGTGATGTTGATGAATCTGAATATGAAGACAATGCTGTCATTTTGGAAGGGTGCGTGAGTACAAATTTAGAGGATTGTGTGAGTAATAAATCTTTTGAGAACACGATTGAGGATTGCAATGACTTAGGTCAAATTAATTCTAGTTTAATGGCTAAAAATGACATTTTAAGCGATCAAATCAAGTTAATAACTGAAGAATCTGTTTTTCGTATTGATGAACTTGAAAATGATGTTTCGTTTTTAGAGAAAAGGATTGTCATGTTAACCGAACTTAATCATTCTCTTGAAACTAAAAACAAGGAAGTTTTGTGTAAATTTGATGATTCTCAAGTTGAACTAAAAGCCGTTTTGATTAAATTTGATAAATGTAAAAAGGAACTAGAAGTGACTTTGAAAAAGTTAAAGAGTTATTGGAATGCTGGTGATGCCGTCAAAACTATTAATGAAAATACATGTTATGATCCAACGAACTCTTATTCTGATTTTGTTCCTACTAAAGGGCTTGGTTTTGAAGGAAAAGAATTTGATGTTACCAATTTTATAAACTCTAAGGAACAATTTCCCGATTCAAACGAAATTAAGTTGTCTTATAAACATTTTGAAAATGAGGGTTGTTCTTCAAGTGGTAAATCTGTTCTTAAATGTGATTTTTGCCTTAAAATTGGGCATTTAGAAAGGTTTTGCTTCAAGAAATTTGGGCAGAAAAGTTTTGATTTAGGCAAAGTTAGGCAAAATCAAAAAGTTGGAAATAATCATTTTGTCAAACCTAATTTCAGTGTAGTTTTTGCCATAAGAATGGTCATTTAGAAAAATTTTGTTTTAAGAAATTAGGACAAAACAAAACTGATTTAGGCAAATTTAGGCAAATTCAAAATTTTGGGAATTTTAAAACTGCAAAGCCTGCTCTTAAATGTAATTTTTGCTCTAAAAATGGACATACTGAAAAATTCTGCTATAAAAGACTTGGGCAGAATAATGCTAATATAGGCATTTTTAGAAAAATTGAAAATCAGAGAAATGTTAAACCTGCCAAACCTATGCTGAAATGCAGTCTTTGTTCTAAAACTGGCCATATTGAAAAATTTTGTGTTCAGAAATTAATGCAGAAACAAGCTGTTTTGGGCAAAAATATTCATTTTGATAGAAATAAACATGCTGAAAATTCTGTTTTTAGGTGTAATTTCTGTTTTAAAATGGGTCATTTAGAGCAGTTTTGTCATAAAAAGTTGAATTTTGATTCTGAAAAGCTGTCCACTATATGCCGAAATTCTAAATTGCCTCTGGATGCTAAGTGTAAACATGCTATTAAACCTGTTTATAAATGTAATTTTTGTTCCAAATATTGACATTTAGAACAATTCTGTTTTGAGCGTTTGAATTTAACTAGAAAATCTGCATATGATAAAAATGTGAGCTTTCATGATAATGCTAAATCGAATGATAAGCATGTATTTAAATGCAGTTTTTGTCTTCAAAAGGGTCATTTGGGACAGTTTTGCTATAAGCGTTTAAGTAGACAACAAAATGGTGTTAAAAATTTGTCCAAGATCCATTTAAAGTCTAATGTTGTTAAGAATTGGTCTCATACTAATGTTAATTTTGCCCCATTAAGACCGTTATTCCTAATGTCAAATCAAAGTGGGTTAAGAAAGATGATTTAGGTACTCAAATGAGGAGTATCGAAATTTCAAACTAATTTTGCTTTAGTTTGTTTTAGTTTATTTGTTAGTACATTTAAAATTGCATACTCATGTTGTACTAACTTTTTATTTTGTAGGATTCTTCCCTACCCTTTGTCCCTTTGAGACAAACAGGGGGAGAATTGAAGACTCTTTTGGTATTTTATTTTGAGTCTTTTAGGAATTCGTGCTGTTAGTTGAGCATAGTACTCTTCTAAGTTTGTTTAGGACTCTTGTGGTTAGTAGAGTTATGTATCTTCTTTTGTTTTAGGACTCATGTGTATAGTCGAGTTATGTAATTTTTGTCGTTCTTTGTTTTTGAGTCTCGGTTTTTGTTTGTCTCAAAATTGGCCAAAGGGGGAGATTGAAAATCTCATTCTTGTGTTGGCTCAATCTTGAGACAAACAATTTTATTTATTTATATGCTCTTGCATTTTTTATTTTTATTCAAATCTATTTTTTATATCTTAAATCATATTTTCCTATATTGATTTATTATATAAATTATTTTTTTGAGAAAAATATTTTTTTGTGTAATGTACAAATTATTTTGGGTGTCATATAATTTATTTATTTTTTCTTGTGTGAGTTTTGATTTTTTTTTGAATTTAAAGTTTATTTTATATTTCAAGTCTTTTATTTTATTTGACTTGATATATAAAATATTTTTTTTTCAGAATATTTATTTTGTGTTTTTTTTTTGTTTCATTTTTTTGTCTTATTTTTTATTTTTTATTTTTTATTTTTTATTTTCGGACTATATATTTTTTTGTGTGTTTTTATTTTTTTGGGTTTTTAAGTTTTGGGCTTTTTATGCTTTGGGCTTTTGGAGAGAACCCTTTAGGGTTTTATGTTTGTGGTATAAGTTAGACACAATCTCTCTCTCTCAAACCCACACATTTTTCAGCCGCCCCTTTCTTTTTTGGAGAAACACACTCTCTCTCTAATTTTTGTCTTGCCAAAGCTCTCTCCCTCTCTCATTTGGTTTGGACGAACAATATCTCTCTCTCTCAATATTTTTTTGAGATCGGTTTCGGGTTTTCCGGCCAAGTTCTGGTCCGGTTTTGGAATCCTTGTAGATCCGGCGGTTTTTCCGGTGTAGAGGTTTTCCGGTGAGTTTGGCTCCGGTTTTGAGGTGGTCCGGTGCTGGCCTGTTTTTCCGGCCTTAGTTTTCCGGTTTGGGTTACGTTTTTCCGGAGTTGATTTTTCCGGAGTTGATTTTCCGGTGGACTCTAGTTTCCGGCGACCATTTTTTTTGGTAACTGTTTTCTCTCTCTCATTATATATATATATATATATATATATACGATTATATACATACATACATACATACATACATATATATTGTATTTAGTTTGGGATTTTTTTTTTTGCCTGTTAACTGTGCGTGTGTGTGTGCTGTTAACTGTGCGTGTGTGTAACAGCGTGTGTGTGTGTACAACTTGCCGTGTGTGTTTGTTTTTGTTAACAGGTAGACATTTTTTTTGGGTGTTTTTCTTAGTTGTTGCTTTGATATATATATATCTGTTACTATATATCTGTTATAATATATTATATAGATATATATACATGCCTAT
The DNA here is from genome assembly GCA_949130495.1 of Sambucus nigra. NCBI lineage: Eukaryota > Viridiplantae > Streptophyta > Magnoliopsida > Dipsacales > Adoxaceae > Sambucus > Sambucus nigra. Next base: position 27,491,305 of record OX422219.1, on the reverse strand, counting down.
ATACTGATTTATATATATATATATATATATATATATATAACTGTTTTTTATTATATTTATATAAACTGTTTTTTATATATATATATACCTATACATAGATATACACTCTTGGACCATTTTTTGTGTTGCAGTTTGGAGATTGATTCTAGTGAATCAATTTTTTTTTGCTGTCATAACTATTGCTTCAACTGTTTTGATCTAAAGACTGTTTAGGACTAGTTTGTTTGGTTGTTGTGGCTTGAGGTTGCTAGATCTAAACTTTGGCCTATACATCTTTGGACTAAATATTTTATTTGGATTAAATCCTTTTGACTAAAATTAATTTGTTCTTGGACTTTAATTTGAACCAAAAATTAATTTGAACTTGGATTTATTTTGAACTGAAATTTGGAACTGTTTTGGACTAAGTCCTTTTGTTGGGTGTTTTTGTTGGAGCTTATTTTTCACCCAACTCATTTAGTGTGTGTACACACTTTTTATTGGACTTAGATTATTTTTTTGTCACACATATTTTTTATATAAAAATAAATCTGAATTAAAATTTATTTGGGTGTTGAGTATGTGTTGTTGGAGCTTATTTCATACCCAACTCATTTAGTGTGTACACTTTATTTATTTGGTCTGTGACTTTATTTTGGGCCAACTTTATTTGGATAAATTTATTTGAACTAAAATTTATTGGGACTGAATTTTAGTAGGCTTATTGGGTGTTTGGTTTGGAGAGTTTATTTACACCCATTTCAGTTTGTGTGTACACTTTGTTATCAAGACTTATTTTAGTGTGTCACACATTTTTATTAATTTATTATTATAATCTGGGTTGATTTATTTTGGGAATAAAGATATTTGATTTTTGACTAACTAGTTACACCCTCTAAGTTGAACTTTTGTGTGTTCACTTTATTTAGTTGGGTTTAATTAGTGTGTAGTCTTTATATCATATCTTTATATATTTAAATTTTATTTTAGTTAAACCCATCCTATTTTAGTGAGTCGAGTGCTACACTCTTTATCTCGTACTCATTTGACTTGGATTGGACCATTTGACTCCTACACTTTTTATTGCCTAAGTTGAATACTTTTTGTTGTATTCTTTTATAACTTAAGGTAGTGTTTGTGTGTGTATGAGTATTTGATCCAACCCTTGTCATAGTATTGGTTTATACTAAAATTGGAATTTAATATTTGTAATCTTATTTTATTTATTTTAATTAAGTCCCAATTTATATGAGCTAAGTGCTACACTTATTTATCTTTTGCTCATTTTACTTGGACTTAATATTTTTAACATAACACCTATTTAAATTGATTCATATTATATTTGGTGTTAGGTTAATTTTTATCTTAGTTGCGCGACACAATTGTTGGGATTTTATTTGTGGTCATTTGCGCCAACTAATTTGTTTTTAGAATTAATCTTTACTTGAATATTAAATATTAAGGAAGACCTTACTTGTGTCTTGGGACTTAATATTCAAGCATTCTTTTTTAGTATTGATTAATTCAATATTGTCTTACCTTTCAATTAGTCCTTGATTGGTAATTTGTCTTGTAAATTAAAATAGATTTAAACCTTGGTTGTTTGGTCTATTTTTAAACAAGATTATTTTTTGTTGTTTTGATTAAAACAATATCTATTATTATATTTGTGTGTTGCACAACTTCACGGGGTCTCGGGTTTGAGTGTGTCGTTGTGCGTGTGTAGTGAGTGAGTGATAGTCTCTATTACCGGGGTGTTATTGGGTTGACTGATTTTCAGTCAAGTTGGGTTGTTTTAGACTAGGCTGGGTGTACTGGTTTGTATTTGCCTTGTTTAATTCATTGTGGACTTGGAGGACTGTAATCTGTAACTTGTAATCGGTAATAGTGGACTTGAGTGCACGGGCTGTCCTGGGACTAGGGACACGGGGTTTACCACTAAGGTGGGTTCCTCGATAACATATATTGTGTCACACTCTACTTTTCCTCATCTCATTCTTAAAGGTAATTATTCTTTACTTCTAGCATCATCACCTTTTACTTACTAGTGTGCGTGAGTGTTTTCTCACATAAAAGTTCTAATAGATTTTTTATCAAAGATTAAAAGAGTTGAAGAATTTTTAAATAACCTAATACGCATTAGCAAGTACCACTCGGCTCTTTCTAGTGTGATCCTTAGGTCCCTTTTTCAGATAGACCTAGCCTTCCTGTGCCACAAACTCAATGTTAATAAGGAGATCAAATCGGTGAAACAACAAAGAAGGGTCTTCAGCCCAGAGAAAAACCAAGCTATTCAAGAGGAAGTCGAGAAACTACAAAAGGCCTCTTTTATTGAGGATGTCAAATATCTTGAGTGGTTGGCCAATGTGGTGATGGTTAAAAAGAATAAGAATAAATGGAGGATATGCGTTGATTTCACAAATTTAAACAGAGCCTGCCCAAAAGATCACTTCCCACTACCCCGAACAGACCAGCTGGTAGATGCCACCTTGGGGCATGAATTATTGAGCTTCATGGATGCTTATTTCGGCTATAACCAGATTAAGATGAAAGAAGAAGACATGGAGAGTACCTCTTTTATTACCCCAAGGGGAACATACTGCTACAATGTTATGCCTTTTGGTCTTAAAAATGCAGGTGCTACGTACCAGCGACTAATGAACAAGGTGTTCACGGAGAAAATCGGCAGAAACATGGAGGTTTACATCGATGACATGCTGACTAAGAGCAAGAAAGCTGCTGATCACATAGCTGACCTAAGCCAAACTTTTGACTAGCTGGAGAAATATCAGATGAAGCTGAACCCGACTAAGTACGCATTTGGCGTATGAGAAGGCATGTTCCTCGGGTATATTATGAATCGGCGCAACATTGAGGCAAATCCTAAGAAGATTAAAGCTTTGCTGGAACTACGATCTCCAACTACAAAGAAGAAGGTGCAAAGCCTCACGGGGTGTGTTGCAGCTCTCAATAGGTTTGTCTCACGAGCAAATAACAGATGTCTTTTGTTCTTCAAGACACTCAGAAAAACTTTCAAATGGAATGATGAATGTGAGAAGGCATTTCAAGAGTTGAAGCGATATTTGGGGACACCTCCATTGCTATCCAGGCCGGTGATGGGATAAAAATTATACTTGTACTTGGCTATTTCAGAAAGTGCAGTCAGTTCAGTATTGATAAGAGTAGAGGATGGAGTGCAAAAACGGGTGTATTATACAAGCAAAGCATTTTGAGGAGAAGAGATTAGATATCCAAGGTTGAAGAAGATGACATTAGCATTGATCGAGGCAAGCAGGAGGATGAGACTATACTTCCAAGCACATACCATAGTGGTGTATACTGATATGCCACTCAGACAGGCCTTGCATAAGCTAGAAAAGTCTGGAAGACTGATGTATTGGGCGATGGAACTGGGTGAGTATGATATTATTTACGAACCAAGGTCTTCGCTCAAAGGGAAAATGGTGGCAGGTTTCATTGCGGACTTCACTTATCCAGATACCTCCGACCAACAGGGGTCTAATAAAGAACAACCCATGGATGCTAGAGGATCATCAAAGATCATCTCCGATCAACGTTCGACAGCAGATTTACCGGAGGAGATAGTAACCGAGCAATAAGAATCCCTTGATAAAAGCCCAGCGTGGGTAGATAATAAAAGGAAGTACCAAATATTTCATCAGGGAGTTTTATCAGACCAAAAGTTTGATAATTGTATACCTATATGGAATTTGTATGTTGATGGCTCTTCGTGTGCCACAGGCAGCGGAGCTGGAATAATTCTTAATAGTCCAGATGGATTGGATATAGAATATGCTTTGCATTTCCAGTTCAAAGATTCAAACAATGAAGCTGAATCTGAATCTATGATTGTGGGCCTCAGTTTAGCCAAAACACTGAACACAGAGCAAATTACGGTGTTTAGTGATTCACATCTAATCGTAAATCAGATTCTTGTGTTGTATGCAGCGAAGGGAGACTTCATGTCTAGGTATCATGCCAAAGCTATGGTGATTGTATCCAATTTTATAGCGGTACAAGTGATCAGAATACCAAAATTGGAGAATACGAGGGCTGACGCACTAGCTCGGTTAGCATAATCTACTCACACCGAGTTACGAAGAATGATTCCTATTAAGATACTGGCAGATCAGAGCATTGATGAAGATCTAATGGTGAGATTCAACACTTTGGACATTGGACCTTCATGGATGGATTCCATCAGAGCGTACATTGAAGAAGGAATTTTACCAACTGAACAACTTGCAGCCAAAAGGCCGAAGTTCAAAGTTGCTCGGTATGTGTTGAGCAAAAAAATTATGTACAGATAAGGAATGATAGCAGGCCTACAGAGATGTGTTCATCCATCGAAAGTTTAAAATCTAATAAAATAAATTCACGAAGGCTCTTGTGGAGGTCATGTAGCAAGTCGGTCCCTCGTACAGAGGATGATGACGCTGGGATACTATTGGCCAACGATGCGAGTTGACTGATAAGCTTATGCCAAGAAATGCGATAAGTGTCAACGATTCTCTACTATACGAATAAGTCCACAAGCATTATTAACCCCAATTACTTCCTCTTTGCCATTTTCCATGTGGGGAATAGACTTGGTCGGACCTCTGCCAACTACTAAAGGACGATTTTGTAATACCCCGTATTTTTATGCTTTCTAAATTTGGGGATTTATTAAATTTAATGTGAGCTATTAATTTAATATAAATCCGAAAATTAATTATTTTTTTATAATTACTAACGTGATGAGAGTTAATAATCATTGGAAACTTGTTGAATATTACTAATGAGTAAAGTAATATAATATTGGTACTATTAAATGTCAGGAGTGAATAAAATGACAATTTTGGAAATTTGAGTCGGGATGCGCCCGTGTCGCATCGGGACCAAATGTTGATTAATAAAAGTGAATAAATTATAAGTAACTTATATGGTCATTTTGAGTGCGAAAAAGTGTCCGGAAGGGTCGAGATAGTCAGAAAAGTGTACCCGGGGGTTTAGTTTGGGTCTCGGGGCATTTTTAAGCCTATTTAGCCACCCCGGGAGGGCGTTTTGGACATTTCGTAATTTTGGGTAATTAAACCTACGAAAATTAAGAGGTTATATCAGATGCTTAGGGCTTCCTTCTAGGGTCAACACAACCAAAAACAAGTGACGGCCATTGGAGAAGGAAGGAGAGAGCTTTCCAAGGAATTCTAGGTCGAAAACCCCTCCGTTTGTGCCGCCGTCGCCGCCAAATGATAGATCACGTCGCAAGGATCGCAACCACACTGATTTCGGCACAAATCAGAGACCAAAAATTATCAGGCAAGTATTTATCTTGCTTAATTTCGTTAATTCTTCATTCATGTTAGTTTAGGGTTGATTAGGATGAGTTTCTATGGAAGAAAACCCATGTTAGAGATTAGAAATTACATGTTGTAGTGATATAAATGATAATCTGGAAATCCCCTTCATATGTAGAGGTTTAACCACGGATTTTTGACGCATTAGAAGTAGAATTTCTGGAGAAAGAATGATTTGAAATAAGTTAAAGAAATTTTTAGGGTTCAGGAGAATTGTATAAATTTGGGCACTTTTAATCCATGAATCTTGATGAAAACTCGCATGCTTTACGTTAAATATTGTCCATTTGGGTTTAGGATGTTTGTAGTATAAAATTCTGGGAGTTTGGGTGTTAAAAATCTGGAATTGGATGAAGTTGGATGATAGAACCCGTAACTGGTATTCTGCAGATTCGCCATACCTATTTGATCGATCGATCGAACCAGGAGCATCGATCGATCGAGCCCCTACCATCGATCGATCGACCCCTCTTGGCAGACTCATGTTTCCCCTTTTAAATAGTTGAATTCAATTTAAATGAGTAATAATATTTGGACATCCTTATTAAAATATTTTTAGGGGATAAAGAAGACCAGTAGGATTTATTAACAATATGAAACCTTTAATGTAAGACGAGATTTACATTTTTATGGGGAAGTTTACATATAAGGGACGATGGAAATATGTATTAAAGGGAGAGACGCGTAAGATAGTTACGTTGGAAAATAGATGAGTACCTACTGAATTTTACACTTGGGAGCATAGAATCCATGAGTGTTACGTAGTAAGTTGGAATAATTCCTCAAATAAAAGTAAGAGTCGAACCGTTATACGTGATAACTAAATAATGAGAAATAAGGATAAATATCATAATTATGGGTTATGAGATGTACCTAAATTTGATATAGAAATAGTAGTATCTTTATATGACTGTGTTTATGCATATACTATATACGTGTGAAAATCATGCCCGCGCTACTTGCTATCCCTGAGGTTACCGCGCTGGGACAGTCTTATCTCGATGAGCCTTTATGGGGAATATTGACTCGTACCCTAGAAGATAGAAATCCTTTGGTACAGGCTATTGAATCGATAGTTCAGACGGTCCTAAGAGACGTGGAGGCATGTGCTGACCTCTTAGAGACCTGGAATCTATGCTTCTCCTCAATATTGTTTGTGTTTGTGTTAATACAGTTCGAGAGTGATTCTGAACTTGTATTTCCCTTAGTACGAGTGATACGGGGACTGGATAGCAGAGTATACCCGCACCATAATAATTATGTGGGGTGCTGTTAGAATATATATATTATATGAGTATTTAATATATATATTTATTTAAATCTGAAATTTGGGAATTACCTACTGTGTTTATAGTAAGTAAGAAATGAATAATGATTTCAATTGGGAAATACGTGTTTTGAAAAGTATCATATGTTACTGGGAAACTTTATTAGCAAATAAAGTTTAAATGAGAACTTTGTTATTAAATGAAATTTACCTCTTAAACAGTTGAAACTGTCAGTTTAAATCTTACGAGTAACCTAAGATAAAATACGTTAAACAGTTGGGAAGGTTAGTGCGATAGGCGTGCACATTAGAAGAGAGGGGAGAATTTTTCAAGGGAGTGCCGCACTAATATGTTGTTGAATTGGCCAGTAAACATTTTAAATACTTGCTAAACAAATTTTAAATCATTTTTACAATCGGGCTCTGACCCGTTTCCATTTTCTTCTCTCTCTTGTATATATATGTATATATTACAGGTGCCCAGCCACAGGGGCGTCTTTCATAGGATCCTTTGGAAGGAACGTGCTGTAGCTTAGCTGGGAGTTGCAGGCCTCTTGCTTAGACGACCTCATTTGTTGATTCCACTTCTAGCTCTATTTATTCAGTTGGGCATGTGTCGCCCTTTTCCATTATTCAGTTGTTTATGGGATATTGTGATTTGTTTACTTCCAGTATTTACTCTTTGGGATTTATTACTGTCAGGATGTTTTCCTTTAAGTTTTAATGTTGGAATTACTTAATTGGATGTTTAAACTATTTGGATTGTTTGTTCCAGTATATTGGTTGGATGATTCTTAAATTATGAATTATGTAAAGTTTTAAATTATTGCTTTTAAATAAAATTTGGAAAGTAATGTCTAAAAATGGTTTTGACACTTAGCTTAATTATTTAGGGTGTTTAAATTTGTAAAGTTATTTTTACGACAGTGATGCTGAGAATGAACCAACCGTCACCTTGATTATAATTTAATAAAGGACTGATCACCCGGTATTTAATTAGGCGGGGTGTCATAGATTTAAATATTTGGTAGTCGCCGCTGATTATTTCAGAAAGTGGGTGGAAGCTAAACCTCTCATTGACATGGCTTATGAAAGGGTTTATCAACTCATTTGGAAGAGTATTATTTGCACAAATGGCCTGCCCCATGCTTTCATCACTAACCATGGTACCCAATTCGATAATGAGGAGTTTGCTGTGTATTGTCACCAGACCAATGTTCAGAAGAGCCATTCTGCACCAAGCCATCCCTAGAGAAATGGGAAAACAGAGGTGATGAACCGAACTTTGCTTAACAGATTGAAGAAATGATTAGATGAAGTGAAAGGGAACTGGATTAATGAATTGCATTCTGTATTATGGTCTTACCGAATAACTCCCCGAACAGCAATTGGGGAATCTCCTTACATGTTAGCCTTTGGAAGTGAAGCAGTCATACCAGCTGAACTAGGCCTACCTACTCACCGGATGCTTAATTTCAATTCTCCAGTAAGTGATTTGATGAGACACTTAGACTTGGACCTGCTTGAGGAAGTAAGAGAAGATGCGGCTATCCGGAATGCAGCTTATCAACAAAGAACTATCATGTTCTATAATAAAAGAGTTAAGAAATGTGATCTTAAGGAGGGAGATTATGTACTCAAGAAAGTCATTCAGAAGCATAATAAGCTAGAGGCCAACTGGCATGGGCCTTATCGTGTAACAACGATTGTTCGACCTGGATCCTACAAAATAGAAACTTTAGAAGGGGAAGAATTCAAAAATGTGTGGAATGCAGAGAATCTGCGTAAATATTATCAGTAGTGTAGATTCACATGTATTTCGTTTTTTCAATATGAATAAAATGATTTTCCCCATTTTCTTTTTAGTTCAATTTTTTTTCGGAGTACTAGTGCTACACACTACACTTGAATTTTGCAAGAAGGCGTCAACAACCACCAACTATGGTTTGTCAGATATCAGCAACCAACAACCACTAACTACGGTTGGTCAGATATCAGGAACCGCCAACTAAGATTGGTCGGCATCAATAAACTTAACCAACAATGTTGGCATAACAATCACACAAGGCAAGTCCTGTTTGATTATGGGTGACCTCAAGGGGCATCCAAAACTAGGCAAGAATATGGATGACCTTAAGGGGAATCCACTTCCTAGGCACCAAGGTAATCTACATAAAATTGCTATAACTAAGGAGGACCATGGGATGAAAATCATTCCATTGCTTAGGCACTTATGGGAGACAAGTCACTACAACTAGGCAACAAATGGGGCAAAGTTCCATTGTCCAGGCAATTAAAACAGAACAGGACAAATTGTCCCTTTATAAATATATATAATTATCAAAAGAAAATTACAATTTATTTCCAAGGAACGAAAATTACAAAACAATGAACTTTTTCATTAAATATAAATCTCCTATTCTATTGGCCTTTTTACTTCCGATTTTGATACAGGTTCCATTCCAGTGGGAGGATCATCCAAACCATAAGGAGAATTGATGAAATTCATATCTCGTAGCATTCTGATGTTGATCGAACTCGGTCGATCAAGCAAATGTTCAGGTCTAGATATCTCAAAGTCTTCATGAAGATGGTAGTTGCCAAGATACTTGGAGATCAAACATTGAGGAATGGCATGAGATGGAATCCAACTGACATCAAGCTTAAAGGGAGGCACAATAAGATCAAGTAATCCAGGCTCATACCAATCCCATAAGGAATTTACTTTCTCAATTTTCATCACAGTCAAGGCGTTCAGCCATCCTTGTTTGTATCCCTCATTATTTGATTGTTTCAACCGGGAATCGAAATGGCATAGAGCTTCATTGTATCCCCCCATCCAATATTCTCTGGGTTATTTGTGCAATTGATAAGTCAATCTCACCATATGTTGATGAAGTTTTTTCACTAAGTTCTCTTTATTTTCCAACGTAGACCTTTAGTTTGATAGTTGCTCGAAAAGAGTTTGGATTTTCTGGGACATCTCAACCAGAGCTTGATTTTTGGCTTTCAGTTGAATAACCTGATTTGTTAAGGCTTGTTGAGTCCTAGTTTCTTCAATACTGATCCGACCAGCTCTTGTTCTACCCCGCGAGGAAGATGTAGGTCTGGCTCTTTTCAAAGCTTCTAATTCTTCTCTCAAAGCAGCATTTTCAGTTTCTAAAAATCAAATGCCCTCATCATTAACCTGGACCAGAGCTCCAGCAGAAGAAGAAGATTTTAATTGTCTCATTTCTTCTCGCAAGGCAACATTTTCTTCTTCCAACAGTTTGGCAATGTTTCTGTGCTCCTCAATTTCAAGTTTAAACACGCTTTCTCTCTTTTTATGGGCTAAAATGAACTTGTCATAGCCTCGATCAGCACTTCACTATTGGTACCTCTTCTTATAACCCTCATGCAGAAGTGTAGTGGTTTCTTTATGTTGAAGTTAAAGTTCCTTAATCATTCCTTGAAGATCTTCAATCATTTCATAATAAGCGGCATTGTTGGCCACAACCCGATTAAACAGACACTTTAAATATTGATAAGCCTCAATTGCTCGTTCAGAGGCATCAAGTCCAAGAATATTAACTATTTCAGCTTCAATAAAGTCTATATGACCAGCCTTGAAGTAATCATTACATTTCTTCATCAACTCTGTATCATGAGCCGACAAGAGTTCCATCCTGGCAACAAACTAGAAAGGAAAATAGGAATAAATTAACAACAGTGCAACTACATGTCGAGCAAGTAAAGGAGACAGCTCAGAATAAATAAAAAAGTTCATTTTATTAATCTTAGGATGAGAAGGTACAACCAAAGTTACAATGAAAGGGAAAAATAACATAATTAAAGAGTCGAATAACTCTACACCTTCTCCTTATTTCCTACAACATTTTCAACCGATTTGGATGAAGGAGTTAGTTGCTCAGAGGGCAGTTGAGATTGCTCGACGGAAGTTATTGCCTGCTAAATTGGCTCGAAAGATTGAGGAAGGGTAGTAGCAGGTGCTTGTTCTACTATCACCATAGAAGATTCATCAGATGCATCTTCATGTTCCTCCTCTTCTTTAATAGTAGGAGGAGAGCCATGAGTGTGTTTCTGAAACAGTTCAGAATCATCAGCAATGTTCAATTCTTTCAAAGTTGTGACCCATCCATCTCTGAAGTATTTCAAACTTGTATACTCCATTTAGGAAGAGATAGAAACCAAAGATCTATTCCATCATTTGTCCCAGCCAGAGCTAAAGGACTTCTTCACAACAACTTTCCTCTTTGCTCTCTCCGAAGAAGATTTCTCCCTGAGCAGCTCTTCAACAGACTTTGCCTTCTCCTCAAGCTCTTTCTAATGCCGTTCAACCTCTTTAAGCTTGCCATCATCTTCCACTTGGCTGGAAAGAGCAATCTTTAATTTTTCCTTCAACTCCTTGGAGGCATTTACAGCTTGTTGACGAGATGACTTAGCCAATCGGAGTTTATTCTCCCACGTAACTTCTGTCGGAACTCCCTCAAAGATTTTGATAACCCATCAAGGGATACCTCTACTCCACTGGATGAGGTTGAAGCTTTAATGGCTTCATCCTTCTCTACGATATTATCAAAGTACACCACAAACTGTAAGAAGAAGAAAGGCATGAATCAAAGCATGAACACGATAATGAAGAATTAGAAAGATAAGTATAATCACCACTTACTGAGGCAAGGAGTTGGACATCCATATCGACAACCTTATCCCAAGGAGTTGAAGTTTCAGTAGCTCGACAACCAGGGAGAGTCCCTGACTTGATCATTTTCTTGGCCAAGCTAGGGGTAAGGACAACTAGAGAGTTAGCCTTCAAAGAATAAATCCCAACTTCAGTAGGTTGGGAAACAACATCCATAGGTTTTTCAGCAAGACCTCTCCTCAACCTTCTCAAAGACGCACCTTCAATCACAGGTGCCGCCTCTTCTTCAATCAAAGGTGCTGCCTCTTTTAGGACAACAACTTCAATCAAAGGTGTTGCCTCTTTAGGTTCACCAGGGGGCTTCTTGCTAATATCTTTGGTAAGAGGAACATCATCCTTTTTATTAGTTCCGTCAGCTGGAAAATCACCCTTGTTCTTCTTCACCCCTTTTGTACCAGGAGCAGACTTGGCGAAGAACTCATGTACCTTCGTCTTCTTCTTCATCAAATCAGCAATAAAGGTACCCAAATTAGAAGAACATTCTCCTACAGTCGCTGGAGATGACGGTATGTAACACCCCGTCTAATTAAATACCGGGTAGCTAATCCTTTATTAAATTAATACAAAATATCAAGTTGGTTTAGTCTTATCATCACTGTCGAAAATATATAATTAATTACTAGCCACTTAATATTTAAAAAGAGAGATGTCAAATTGTATTAATTAAGTTAACAAATGACCAATAATTAAATCATTAACCATCAATCGCATAAACAATCTCATATAAATAACCAAAGAAATGAAATCAACTAAGTCTGGAGTAAACACTCCAATAATCATAATTCCAGAGTAAATACAGTCCCAATACAAGAGTCTGAATAAATAAACCAATAATCGAAATAATGAAAGTCTGCAACTACAACCTCTAAATAAGAATGGGTGACATGCCCTAACTGATATAAATGACTCTGAATGAACCAAGGATAAATATGAAGGCGTCTAATAACAAGATCCTGCAGCTTCCACAGCAGCTACAACACGTCATCAGAATGGAACTCCTATGCTTGGCGTCCCTGTGGTTGGGTGATTAGGCATAAATTTTTCACATTTATCCCCTTAATTTCGGTATTTTTATGATCCCGTGCGACGTCAACATCTTCGATTTGTCTCATATTTATTCTAATAATCCTTTTTGGCAAGTATTTTGTATTTTGTGTATCTCTTATGTATTTTACAGGTATTTCATGCAAGTTAGTGCCAAAGAGAACTCAAAACAGTGAAAGAAAACCAAGAAATGGGGAGTTAAAGAGTATTTTTGTAATTTTTCAGCCTTAGTACGGAGGTGGGGCCAACTGGAAAGCTGAAGAGCTTTCAATTACAAGAACACTGGAAAAAATGGTACCTCAATCGGAGTCCCGATGTGAAAGTTATGAGCAGTCAAAGATAGAAGAAAAAGTCAAAGAAAATCGGACCGATCCGGATCGGATTGATTCGAAATACAAAAGTTCCAGTGAACCCCAGACCGAAGACGGATCGAAGTTGATGAAAATTAAAAGAACCAATCCGGGCATTAGTCACTCTCTAGATCCGTTACAAAATTAGTCACGCTCTAGATCCGTTACAAAACTAGTCACGCTTTCTAAGTGTGACAAATTACCAAATACGGGATTTTTATTTTGTGCTTATCTTTTAGCCAAAAGAGTTTTATATTTTGGGGACTCTTCTAAATGACCTCTAGACTATATATTTAGTCATTAGGACCCTTTTTATAAATATTTCATGGATGTAAAATCTCCATAACAAGTAGGAATATCTAGGAGAAGAATTTACATATTTTGCACCTTTAATTCAAGAGCTTTTCTAGTTTTTCTTCAATCTTTGATTTCTTCTTGCATGTTCTTGTTCTTCAATCGTGGTAACTTTTATTTCCAGAACTTTTATTATTATTTCTCATATTTCATCTCTCTTTCCAAGAAATTATGAGTTCATGCAACGTAAATAACGTAGTTTTCATTAATTTCACCATGTTAGGGTAGGTTTTTAAAGGTTGGGATGCGTGAACTCAACCTGATGTGATAGTTGTATGTGTATAAAATTAATCCTCTAAATTTTATTATTTATTACGACCGTATTGTATATCAACGTGACAATTGTAGATCTTTGGATCTCATTTGCTTCAGGGTAACTGTGGGTACCCGAATTTTCCATCATGGGCCTGGACGAGTAGCCTAATAAAAATGGCCTAAAGTCCGAATCTCCCACCTTAACTACATTCAGTTATGACTTAGTCTTCTCATAGAATCTCGTATAGAGATATTCCATGAGAGAAAGATGGACGTGGGTGAGTCCAACACCCCCACTCCCTGAAGATAAACATGTATAAAATAAACCCTAAGCCTGGGGCAAGAGGCACGTACTGTATTCTCTGTAAACGCTTCCCGGAGTATATAGAATTAATATTTACTCCACCACCGTGGACGTAGGCATTCTTGTTGAACCACGTACATACTGTGTTGTGTGATTGGAATTTTACGATCTTTATTTTCCTTGGTGATTGCACTTTTCTCATTTATTTGTGTTGAATATAATTGTCACCACAATTGGCGCCGTCTGTGGGAACGTTTGTCTTCCCTGAAAAAGCCTACACCAACAAAGAAGTTTGAAATGTTTGGTCACAACAGTAATGTCCCTCAGGCAGGAGACATCCAAGAACAACCTGCTCCTTGCAGGATTAGATATGAAGTTCGGCGTTCAGATTGGAGGGCTCGCCTAGAGAGGCCAGCCTCAGAGGAGAGCCAAGGACCAGCAAAGTCCACACAAATCTCCAGACTAATTGATGCCTATGAGGCAAGGTTCCAAGAGCAAAGGGAGTCCGCTAGTAAGAAAGAGGCTGAGAATGCTCACCTCAAAAGGAAATTAGAAAGGATGGATAAAGAGTTCCATCACAGCACTAGGCGACGTCCACACCACACTCCTAGCCCTCAGGCGAGAAAGTCTCGCAGCTGAGGAAGGAGCCCAAGGCGTAAATCCCAAAAGAGTGAGAAGCACGAGTCAAGCGACGACTCTCTCGAGCACCAGTGACCAGTTCGCCATTACAGGAGCCCAACTCGCAGCAATGAGAACATACGAAATTTGGTTTGAAGGGAGATGGACCAACACCCAGCACACCACGACGCAAGATCGACCAGGGAGGTTGTTAGACGAGCTCTCAAAACCCAGATGAAATCCCCTTTATCAAGGAAAATAGAAAAAAAAGGAATCCCCCAAGAAATTTTCTATTTAGAGATTCAAGATTTATGACGGAAAACCTGACCCCATTGATCACGTTAGGCAGTACAAGCAATCCATGACTCTCTAGAACCACCGGGATGCACTGATGTGCAGGATTTTTCCCTCGAGCCTGCATGACGTGGCGCAAAAATGGTTTGAGAGGCTCCCTTACTGGTCTATCAGGAGCTTTGAGTCCCTGGCCGAGCTCTTTACGACCCGCTTCATTACTAGTAGCTTCTATCCCAAAAGGATGGATGCTTTATTAACAATGAAAAAGATGCCTCAAGAGAGCCTCCGAGACTATGCGAAGAGGTACTGGGAGTTGTTCAATGAGGTCGAGGATTGCTCGGACCAGGTAGCAATGGGCTCTTTCAAAATTGGGCTACCCATCTCTTGCCTTTTGCACCAATCCCTGAGAAAGAAAGAGGCCACGACCATCGGTGACCCGATGGCTCGCATCGAGAAGTACGCCAAAGTGGAGGATGTCACCCGCCTCAGCATAGGGGAAAACGATCGAACTAAGCTCGCTACCAAAGGTAACGACAAAGCTGAGAACCAGAATAAAGGATGCAAGAATGGGGGCAAGAATGGATCCAAGAACGGAGGCAGGAATGATGTTTTAAAAGCCTTTCAGGCAGTCAACACCGTCTTCAAAGAACTAATTTATAAGATTCTGGTGAAGATCAAAGACGAGCCATTTATTAAGTGGCCGAGAAAGATGGGAGGAGATCCCTCAAGGAGAAACAACGTGCTGAGATGCTCTTTTCATAAAGAGGGAGGACATAAGACTGAGCAATGCAAGGGTCTTAAGTCTCACCTCGAAGAACTGGCACAGTCTGGGCATCTGAACGAGTTTGTGGAGAAGAAGGCAGAGAAAGTTACTGCCAATGGAGAAGCAAGACCTGACAATGTACTTGAAGATGATGCTGGCCATGAATTCGTGATAATTCACGGAGCATCTGATATGAAGCAGATCCAGGGGAATTCAGCTCGGATGGAAGTAAAAAAGCTTACAGCAGTAATGCAAGCTTTTCAGATCGATCCAGCAAAGATACAACCAGGAAAGCGTCGGCGAGAAGATGATGTCGACTATAGCAAATATATCGTGTTCACAGATGAAGATCTGGTGGGAGTGAGAACCCCACATTATGACGCCTTGATTATTACACTCAGGATAGCCAACTATAACGTCGACAAGTTTCTCATCGGCCAAGGAAGCTCATTCGAGGTAATGTATCTCGACCTGTTTAGAAAATTGAAGGTGAGCATCGCCGACCTGAAGGAGTCCACTGTCCCTCTAGTTGGGTTCACTGGAAAAGTGACTATTCCACTAAGAAAGATTGTGCTACCAGTAAGGACAGGAAGTATGTCCAAGATGATTGAGTTTCTGGTAGTCGACATTGACTCGCCATACCAAGCTATCCTCGGTAGAGGATGGATACATGCGATGAAGGCAGTCCCCTCGACCTACCATCAGAAACTTAAATATGTGACCAAGCGAGGAGTAATGGAGATCCATGGCGATCAAGCGATGGAAAGAAGGTTCTTCATAGCGGCCATCCTCCCAAAACCAGAGAAGAGGTCCGAAAAGCCCAATGAGAAGGTAGAGGAATAAGAATGTCTGATACCTTCAAAATAGTAGTTAAGGTACGGAAGATCTGGAGTGGAAGACACCAGGATCCTCCCCTCTGAGCGGGTCTTCAAAAACCTGGAGGAAGTTACAGCTGGTGTTAGCGAGAAAGACAGGATATTCTTGATTGGAGCTTCTCTCACAGATCAAGAAAAGAAAGAATTGATGATTCTACTGAGAAGCAACATAGACGTTTTTATATGGGAACCATACGAGCTGCCTGGAATTGATTCCAGTGTGGTTTGTCATCGGTTGCATGTTGACCCAAATTTCAAACCTATCACGCAGAAGGCACGACGAACTGCGCTCGAGAAGGGAAAAGCCATAGAAAAAGAAGTTGAAAAATTACTGGATGCAGGATCCATACGGGGGGTTCAATTCCCTAAATGGTTATCCAACCCAGTAGTAGTTCCAAAGAATAACGAGAAATGGAGAGTCTGCATTGACTTCACTGACCTTAACAGGGCTTGCCCTAAGGATAGTTTCCCTCTCCCAAAAATTGACCAATTGGTGGACGCCACAGCAACTCACGAAAGAATGAGTTTTCTAGATGCATATTCGGGGTGTCACCAGATCCCTATGTATGCACCAGACCACAAGACCGCGTTTATCACCACCGTCGGATTATACTGTTACAAAGTCATGCCCTTCGGGCTAAAAAATGCAGGGGCAACCTACCAGCGGCTGGTCACCAAGATGATCAAAGACCAAATGGGAGACACCATGGAAGTCTACATCGACGATATGCTCGTCAAGAGTAGGATCAAAGAAGACCACCTCTCAGATGTATCAAGAACCTTCGAAATCCTCAGGAAATATCGAATGAAGCTCAATACGAGCAAGTGTTCTTTCGGTGTTCAGTCAGGAAAATTTCTTGGGTACTTGGTCAGTAAGAGAGTCATCGAGGCTAATCCAAACCAGATTGATGCAATCAACATGGTACAACCCCCTTGCACAATACGGGATGTACATAAGCTCATCGGTATCCTCGCTGCCTTGAACCATTTCATCTCGAAGTCCTCCGAGAAATGCAAGCCATTCTTCCAGCTCTTGAAGGGAAACAAGATAGTAGAATGGAATCAAGATTGCTCGAAAGCATTGAATGAGCTTAAGGATTACCTTACTCACCACCCCTGCTCGTCATACCTCAAGAAAGATATTCCTTGTACTTATACCTTGCCATTTCCAACCACGTCGTCAGTTCTGCGTTAGTGTGCGAGAAAGCTGGAATCCAGAAACCCGTTTATTATGCGATCAAGACCTTATTAGAGGCTGAGTAGCGGTTCCTACCACTAGAGAAGCTCGCCTTTGAACTTATAGTAGCTTTAAGGAAGTTTAAGCACTACTTTGAATCTCACACCATCATCGTCCTTACATCGCACCCCCTTAAAGCAATCCTGAGCATCAACCATCGACTTCCTCGCTCATCTGAGCATCAACCAGAGCGATGAACTACCAGGCGTGGAACATGTACTCCAGATTGAGTCAGCACCCAGTTGGATGGACCCTTTAAGGGACTATTTGAAAGTTGGCGCACTTCCAAACGATGGGAAGACCGCTCACTAGATAAGATTCAAAGCTGCTCGCTTTCACTTATCTCTTGAGGGCAAGCTATTTAAGAGATCGTTCTTTGGCCCTTACCTACAATATGTTCACCCAAGGGATGTCGAGAAAATTCTACACGAGATCCACGAAGGAATCTGTGGAAGCCATATTGGAGGAAGATCACTAGCTTTTCGAGCTATGATGGAAGGCTACTGGTGGCCATATATGCAAAAAGATTCGGCAGTGTACGCTCGCAAGTGCAAGAAATGTAAACTACACGCCCCTATGGTTCATCAACCTGCCAGCGACCTAAGATCACTCACCAACACCTGGCCTTTCACCCAATGGGGAATGGACATTATAGGACCACTTCCTACCGCTTCCGACAATCGAAGTACCTGTTGGTCGCAATGGATTACTTCACCAAATGGATCGAGGCAGAGCCAATGGTAAACATCCGAGATGCAGATATAATGAGATTCATATGGAGAAACATAATTACCCATTTTGGAATCCCCAGAACCATCATCACTGACAATGGAACACAATTCGAGAGTGGCCCTTTCCAGAACTTTTGTAATGAACACGGGATCAGGCACTATTTTAGCTTGATGGCGTATCCTCAGAGCAACGGTCAAGCCGAAGCTTCCAATAAAATGGTGATCGATGGGTTAAAGAAACGATTAGAGAGAGCCAAAGGTGCATAAGTGAACGAACTACCTCATATTCTGTGTTCTTATCGCACTACCCCACGTCGGGCAACGGGGGAAACCCCATTCTCACTAACATATGGAATGGAAGAGATCATCCCATTGGAAGCAGGCCTACCAACTATGAGGTCCACCCTTGTCGACCAGGGCCAGAATGATGCAGCATTTCTCGCTGAACTCGACCTAGCCGACGAATGCAAAGAACTTGCCTTAGTGAAACTAGCGAGCTATCAACAACAACTCGCAAAACACTACAATAATAAGGTCAATCCAAGGGCATTCCGAGTTGGAGGCTATGTCCTAAGGAAAGTCCTTGGCAGCACATTAAAATCATCAGATGATAAGTTGGGGCCAAACTGGGAAGGACCATTCAAGATAACAAGAGATGATCTGCAAGGAGCCTGTAACTTAGAAACGCTAGAGGGCAGAGAGATACCCGAGCATGGAATGCAGCCAGTCTTAAGAGATTATATTTCTAGTTTTTTCTTTCGCCTTTTACTAGATTTATGAAACTGGCAGCTCATTTACTTTTGATTAATGAAAGTTGTTTGGCAGTTGCATTCTATGAGGTGTCAGTTAACTAATATATGAGCTTTATAACTTGCACACCCTTTCCAAGTGACAGGTACACTACTTAATACACGATAGCAGGGAAACACCCTCCTCAGGTTTTCGTTATGAAGCACGAACAACGTCTTAGCATTGCCCCTGGCAATATATGAAGCCATACAGGAGATCCTTAGGCAATTAGGCCAAGTCAAATTGGTCGCCAAAAAATGTTTGGTTACCAAAACCCTGATCGGATAGAGCATCCAACACCAGGTGTGTCCTTATCAATTGCCACACTTACGCCTAAGGGAGTGTGACGACACGACCTAAAAGGTAAAGTAAGGCATAATGGTATCTCATAAGCATACTGGACTGGAGGGACACTTACTCGATAATGCAAAATTACCAATCTAGTCGGCCATGAGAGGCCCAAGATTATTAAGCGAAGAATAAATGACTTAAAAAATATAGAACACATGTTTAGTCGGAAAGTTTGCCCAAAACATAGATATTATATTACTTCATCACATTTACAACAAGAATGTATGACCTGTGTTTAATCGGTGAAAACGGCCAAAACATCAATACTATGTTACTTCATTACATATGTACACAGAGTTACAACTGGTAAAATCCTAATGAGGCTGAGGTCTCTGAACAAGATAATCATCCACTTGTGCTCTTCGACCGTCATCCGAATGAGGAGCTAATTCCTCCTCGACCTTATTCGTATCTGACTCCAACAGCTGCCGAGGGATGGCATCGATAGGGATCCACCGATCATCCCTCCTGAAGGGGTTAGGCCTTAAAGTGGAAGGAGAGATATCATGACGGTACCAGAGTACTGAGTTCCTTGGAACTTGCAGCTCCCTGAGGGCACTTAACCATCCCCTGATAAATGCGAGCTCCTCAAACTCTATCAGTCTCGTCGGAGCATCTACCCAGCCTTGGTCATAACCATCAGCCCATACTCGCCGAGGTCCTATCTTAAGCAGATGCGTCAATCGTGTAACATCCCTTTGAAGCCCAACATCAATCACGTAGGCTTGACAAACATCTTCACAAAGATCATCCATTTCCCTAGTTGGGGTAGAACCTCGCAGCACCGGAGGAGCATCGCTTGGTCCTGTACCAGCTCATGAAGAGGAGGAACCCCTTAAAACGCGAGGCGCAGTGCTCGATGCATGCTCCCTGAGGCGTAACACTTCCCTCCTCAATGACTCATTTTCCTATTGAAGAACTTCTTCGACTTGGTTAATCTGAGTAGCATCGAGGAGTCTTGCTCTCAGAGTGTTCACTTCCTCTTAAACAGAAGCTCCAACTTCTTTCATTTACTAAAGCCTGTCTTTCAGTTTAGCAACGAGATCCGTCTGATCTATGAAGCTCTTAGTCCTCAATCGCAGCGATTTGCAAATTCTTACTAAGGTCTGGCGAACTTGAGGACTCACATCAGGACCAAGCATTCTTCCCAGTTGATAAGTGGCTGGTATATATTCATCTACATAAATCGACTACAAGCCATAAAAGAGAAGTAAAGGATAAAATGAATCAGTACACTAAGGGAAAAGTCTTTTCATTTCATTCATAAAGGATTAAAGTACATTGATAATCAGAAAGGAACATTATAAATAAAAGTACAAAAGCAACCCTAAGAGTAGATTAGCTGGCGACTTCGGTTTGTTAAGAAGAAGCTGGATGCTTCCCCTTATCAGCAGCAGTAGGAGCATCTCCCTTAGGAGGAACAACTTCTGTCGCTCGAGCAGGAAGGGCATCAACAGGATTTGACTGGGAAGCAGGGTCAACACCTTTGATGGCTGGGGTAGGAGCTTCATCGACGATAGGCTTCGGGCCTCGATCATGCTCATTAAATAAGGGGGAAGTAACATCCACCCCGGAAGCCAAGAGGGCCTTGTTCTAGCCCTTCTTGAAATTCAGACGGCTGATGTAGACTATTTGAATCTCGGTATATTCATATGTGACAGGCCACCTGAAATTATATGAATCTTCCTTAATGGTGGCTACCTCAGACTCCTTCTCCTTCAGCTTCTCCACCAACACTTTATTATCCTACACCACCCCTAGCTTGCTCGAGTAGAACAAATCATAGGCCTGCCTAATTCGTTCAGTTCTTTGACTGTTGCCTCCCTCGCTTGATTGGCTTTAATAAGGGCCAGATCAGAAAATGTCCGAGCAGCATCAGAAGCCTTCAAGATGGCCTCGAGGTCAATACTCTTCACTTTCAAAGCAGCGTTCTGCTTCTCCAACTCACTATTCTTATTCACCAGCTCGTCCCGAGAGCGATAGAGCATAGCAAAGTCAGTCATGAACTGCAAGTAAAAGAAGGCATTAGAAGAAAGAAACAAACAAAATTTGACAAGCATTAGAAAAAAGAAATAGACTTACCAAGTCTAGCCTCTAACTCGCTTGCAAGGCTAACTGGTCAGTCCCTATTACCCTTTGGCGATCATTAGGAAGGACTGCTCTCTCGAGCAACGCAGGGGCCAGTTGAAGAGAAATGGCAACTGAAGCTCCCTCTAGCAATGCAGATACGGGCACTAAGGCCTGCCCAACCTTCATCCTCGCTTCTATTCTCCTTCTCTTCTCCTCTCTCTCCTTCTTCTTCTTCTCTACCCACTTCCTCTCCTCAAACTTCTTTTTAGTCTTCTTCCTCTCCTCTTCCATATTTCTCTCTCTCTCTCTCAACTGCTCTTCTTCTTTTCTCTTCTTCTCCCACTCCTGAGCAACAGACTGAGAACACGTGGCAACATCCCCACTGCTAGATTTCTGCTTCTTCGACCTCTGAGCGAGAAGCACATCATCATCATCATTGTTGATGTAAAAAATTAGATTGCTTCTAATTATTTAATCACAGATAAATATAAATGAGACAAAGAATTTTAAAGTGGTTCAGCCTTATAAGAATGGCCTACGTCCACTGTTTCTGTTATTGCCAAGTGTTTTGGAGTTCTCGATATGTAATTCTATCAAGAAAATCCGGTCCCTTACAATGAGGATTGTACAACGTATTTATAGCCATGGGGTTGTTATTTGAAAGGGTAATACATTTAATGATGTACGTATGAAAGGGTAATATATTTAATGCCCTCTTTGCGTGTGTGTCTGAATGATAAGCATTCAATGAATAGTTGAACTGTTGATTATCTGGCAATCAATGCTGTGGCCGAGATGCAGCTCGGACCGCCTTAGTTGCTCGTCGTTCAGGAGTTCCTCGGAGCGTTGGAGTCCTCGGAGTACACTTGTTGCTCGGAGTGAGTATGACTTGGTCGGGGAAATGAACTTCCTCATTGCTATTGTGCCACGTAGATCGACACGTGTCTTCTTATTATTCGTCTATATCAGCATATTAATTTTGGTATCAACAAAAGCCCCCAATGTTTCATATTTCAAACTTTGAGGAGTATGGAACATTCTTTCTCGGTATATGGAAATATTAAATGACCTTCCTGGTTTTTAGAAGCATTTTCTCTGTATTCGAATCTCCTTCCAAATTCGCAGAATCCGCCTTTTTAAATTTTATAAACGCTTCGATCTTCGGGCATTTTTTGTCCTTTTAGCCGCCGGTAGCGTAATAGTTTCTTTTTTATAATCATTTCTTTCACCGTTTCCCAAGGCAAAGTATTTAAGCTTTATAGGCAATCCCACCATCTTCTACCTTTTCCAATTTCTGCTTTCGAGTTTTCCATAGTCTTTCTCTCTCTTGCGCGTTCATCCTTTTCTTCGTTCGTTGTCAACAGATCTCCCTTTTTCCTGTAAGATATTCTTCCTTCTTCTTCATTTCTTTTATTCTCCATGGTTTATGTTATTGAATCTTTTGAGAAATTCCGTTCTGATTTTTCTATTCCATCTTGGGTAACTCTGGAGGATCTTTCTGAGCCTTCAAATTATTTTCGTTTGGCTGAGGGACATTGGTTCCCCAGCCTCTTTATTGCTGAATATGAATTTTCTTTTCCACCAAACCCTTTGTGCTTAGAGTTCTGCCATTATTTCGATGTTGTTCATGCAAAAATAGCCCCCAACACATGGAGAATAGTTAATGGGGTGTATAGGTTAAATCAAACTCACGGAACCCGTATAGAAATTCCTGAGATTATGTATTGTTATAGATGGGCTGATCTAGATAATGTTTTTTATTTAAAAACTAGATTTTTGAATAGGGCTTTAGTAGTCAACCTCCCTGATGCTAATAGGGATTGTTTTGAACATGGGGTAGTTATCAAAAATTGGAAACATGCCCCTTTGATTGGAGATGAAGTATACGAAGGTCCCAGATGCCCTCCATATGGCAATGGGATAGGTTATTTTCATTTTATTTTATTTCTGAAATTATGATTTCATTATGTTTGAATAAATGTGTGATTGACATTTCAATATGTATTTGTTTGCAGTTGACAGCAAAAGAAAGACTCCAAAAGAAACAGAAGTTAATATTAAGCATTTGAAACATATCTGGAGTTTGCATCAGAAAGTTGCAGACGAGCACATCAGGTTTGCTTCATACTTGTTGCAGTACAGGAGCTATACATCATCCTTTACTACTCTTCCTGTGGTCAGCACTAGTGCACCAGCGCCAGCTCCTGAGGATTCTTCACCAGACTCTCATATTCCTTTGAGTCAGAAAATGGGCAAAAGAAGAGTTCCTACTATCTTTGAGGAGACTACCTCTGCTGGAGAGGGTAAAAGAAACAAGAATGACGTTCCAAAGGGGACAAAGAAAGTAGATGCTGCCCCTTCTGTTGCTCCTCAGAAGGCTGCCGAGAAGCCCCCAATGGCTCCTAACAAGAAGGATGCGCTTGTGGAAGTGATCACCATCTCCCCAACCAAAAGCTCTTCTTTGGTTGAAACTGTTGAAATGCCACCGAGGAGACTGAAGAAATCCTCCTCGGTCAACTTGGCTGAAACCATTCCCCAGCTCCCGGCTAGTGGAGATGGTGTTCTAACTATTATTCCCCCGAGTTCTGCGATGAGATCGGTAAAGACTTGGACCATTCCTGAAGTCTAAGGAATTGAGGAAAATATGTCTAGGGATATGCTTACATCCCTGGATACTCGTCACATTGCTTCAGTAAGTTTCTCTTATTCTGAATTTTCTTTCTTTCCATTAATACATGTATTTCTGTGCTGACTTATCATTATCTCCTTTTTTTAGTTGGTGAGTTGCTTTAACACCATTGTGAAGAAGGATGAAGAGATCAAGGCTTCTAGCTCCTCGTCCGAAGTGGAGGATGCTTTATTGGGGTTAACCAAATCTTTGAAGGATTCCCGTTAAAAGTATGATGAGGATAAGGCTACTTGGGAGAAGAAGTTGGCTGCAGTTGAGGCAGAGAAGGTGCAGCTTGTTGAAGTTTCCAAAGGTTTGGAAAATAAAGTGAAGGATTTGGAGAAAGATAACAAGAAGTATGCTGAGAAGCTCACGAACTTTGGGGAGCTTGAAAATAAGTTTAAATTGGCTGTGGAAGAACTAACCCTTCTGCGAGAAGTAAATCGCCAGAAGGAGGAGGTGGAAGCTAAGTTGAAGGCCACCGAGGATCTTCTATCCGAGAAGCTCTCCTCGGAGAAAATAAAAAGAAAAGTGGTGCTGAAAAAATCTTTCCGCACTGGTTGGGACAAAGGGTGGAACAGGGGGGTAGCAGCCATGATGACCCAAGTGCAATATGGGAGTCTTAAATACTTCCGAGATGGTTGGGTTGCTGCCCTGCAAGAATTGAAGGTTATGAGGACTCAGAATTGTTTGAACAGCATCTCCCTGGTCCTCCCCCAATTATTGAAGATAAAGAAGAGGATGAAGCTGCCTCTGAAGAATCTTCAATGGTAGTGGGTGATCCAATCCTTACTCAGCCTGCCGACGAGGAGCTTTCAACTCTGCCTGCTCCTCCTGAATAAGTTCCAGTTCTAGCCGACCAACTCATTGTTCCCACCGAGCAACCGAGCTCCTCGTCCCAGCCTCCCGAGAAAGTCTTGGGAGACAAGGAAAAGGTGTGAAGTTGTTCGGTATATATTTTATTTTATTTTTTGTCAAGTGTAACCAAGATCTTTGTAACTTTGCATTATGATCTAATAAAATTTGAGTTCTTTTCTTTCATATGATCTGTACTCTGTCTTGGTCTTCTTTTTGATGATTACTTTTTCTTTCTCTGCTAGTTTCTGGCCAGGATGGATCTGCTATGTGCTAATGATACAAAGCTGATGAAGCAATGTCATGAATATTATAAGGCTGGTCAAACAAACTTGAGTGCATAAGAAGTTTCCTACATCCTTGGTCAGGATGCTTCAGAGCAGGCAATCGAAGCTTATCAGTATCTGAAATGCTTACTTGACCGAGCTGTGGCCAATAATGTGGCTTACTACGAAATGATTGAAGACTTGCAAGGTACTCTCGATGAACTTCAGCAGCAGTATAAAGAGTCTTCAGCTCTTTTGCACGAAGGATATGAGAAGAAAATCAAACAACTTAGTTCTAAAAAAGGTTACGACAAGATGCTTGCTGGCTATGAAGTGAGAGAGATAACATTGAAAGCAGATGTCGAAGGGCACAGGCAAATCGCTGAGCTATTGGAACAAGAAAATAACAATCTGCAAAAAGAACTAGCTCAGCTGAGGTCTACTGCTTCATCTTCCACTGCCTTGGTACCGGTCACCGATGAAGGATTCTCATTTTTAGAAGTGGAAAATGCCAAGTTGCGAGAAGAGTTAGATACTTTGAGAAGAGCTGGGCCTTCTACTGCTATTCGGGGACGAGGAAGAGGTTCTCGTGGATGAGGAAGAGTTGCTCAGAATGTTGTTGAGGAACAAAGTACTCAACTTGCTCGGGGACGATCAAGAGTTCTTCATCGTACTGTTGAAGAAGCTCGTACTCAATCAGCATTGGAAAACCAAGCATTCCAATTGATGGCAAAGAATCAAGCCTTGTCTGACATGTCAAAGAAAATTAGAGAACTGGAAAAACAACTCTCTTCAAAGAAATTAGTGTTGGAGACTAATGAACTTTTCATCCAGAGTCTTCACGAGAAGCTTGAAAGGTTAACATTTCAATTTCACAAACAGCCCAGGGAGTTCTGGATGGATGGATACAACGAAGCACTATTCCATTTGGATGATCGTATCCAGAATGCCAATAATGAGGGCTACAAGCAAGGTTGGCTGAATGCCTTGTGCGTGCTGAAGATCGAATAAGGACACTACCTGTGGGACTATTATGATCTTGGGGTACTTGACTTGCCTGTGCCACCGTATAATTTGGACATGGAATGGATTCCAGCTCGTGCCATTCCTCGAAGCTTAATTGAAAAATACCTTGGTGACTACAATCTTCATTCTCAGATCGAGGTATCTCGTCCCGAGCATCTATTGGACACACCTTCAATAATGAACGTCATAATGCTTCAAGATCTTAACTTCATTAATTCTCCCCTTTGCCTGGAAGATCCTCCTGCTGGCGAGGAACCTATTTCAAAAGCAGAAGGGAAAAAACCAGTAGAATAGGAATTTTCGATGTAACAGTTAGTATACATATCCATGTAATTATCAATGTAACTTGTAATTTATTTTGAATTTTATGAAAGACTTTCATTTTTGTTCACAAATTTGTATTGCTATTGTCTTGTATTTGTCAAATACTTTATATTTGTGCTTGTATAACAATATTGTGTGGTTCATCGACCAAAAAAGTTACAAGTATCAGTTATGTTGCTTCAATTACTTAATAATAAAGTAATGAGTATAAAAATGTTTAAAATTTTTCCAACCAACCAAGGTTGTTAAATTGTGCTCGTCGACCAATTATAGTTAGTGGGTTTTTATCCCAGACCAGCTATACTTGGTACTATTTGGAATATTTTTTCCTCGTCGACCAACTACAGTTAGTGGATTTTTATCCCCGACCAACCATACTTGGTTCAATTTGGAATATTTTGTTCTTCAAGGAACTTTTATATTCTCTGTAATAATCTTACCTCCCGACCAACATAAGTTGGCATTTTAGAGCATATCTTGTTTCCTAACCAACCGAGATTGGCATTTTTAGGAGTATTTTGCTTCCTAGCCAAACACGTTGGCATTTTTAGGAATGTTGTTCTCGCCCTTTTACCAACCGGAGTTGGTCTGAGTTCAAACTATCATGTCCACTTGCCCTTTTACCAAAATTGGTTTGAGCCAGTGTCAGCCTCCTAACCAAAGGAGTATGGTTTCCTAACCAACCGGAGCTGGTATTTTTAGGAATGTCGTGTTCTTGCCCTTTTACCAATCGGAATTGGTCTGAGTTCGAACTATCGTGTCCACTCACCCTTTTACCAACCGGAGTTGGTCTGAGCTAGTGTACGCCTCCTAACCAAAGGAGTATGGTTTGTTCTCGCCATTTTACCAACCGAAGTTGGTCTGAGCTTGAACTATCGTGTTGTTTTTACTGCCGAGCAGCGTAGTGTTGCACACTAGTATTCCCCGAAAAACTTTCAATAAAAAGAAGATGGCGAAATATCATCGTTTTATTCATACTGATGGAACTTCTTTACATTTTACATCACTGATAATACTTGCGTATGTGTTCAGCATTCCATGCATTCTTAAATTCCTCTCCTTCTAGAGTTGCTATTCGGTAAGTTCCTGGTCCAACAACTTCTGTAACTCGATAAGGTCCATGCCAGTTTGCTTCCAACTTATTGTGCTTCTGAATGACCTTCTTTAGCACGTAATCTCCTTCTTTTAAGTCGCATTTTTTCACCCTCTTGTTGTAGAACAGGGTTGTTTGTTGTTGGTAAGCAGCATTCCTAATGGCTGCCTCTTCTCTAACCTCCTCGAGCATGTCCAAATCTAATCTCCTCATTAAGTTGCTGACTGGGGAATTGAAATTCAGCACTCTGTGTGTTGGAAGACCCAACTCGGCAGGTATTACAGCCTCACTTCCAAATGCCAGCATATATGGTGATTCTCCAGTTACCGCTCGGGGAGTTGTTCGATAAGCCCACAATACTGACTGTAGCTCATTAACCCAATTAGCTTTAGCCTCACTTATCCTCCTCTTCAAACCATTTATTAATGTTCTGTTCGTCACTTCAGTCTGTCCATTGCTTTGAGGATGGCCTGGTGCTGAATGAATTTTCAAAATGTTTGACTGATGATAATAGGCGGCAAACTCCGTGTTTTCAAATTGTGTTCCATGGTCTGTGATGAAGGCATGAGGGAGACCATATCGGCAGATGATGTTCTTCCAAACGAACTGGTACACCTTCTCGTATGTCATATCGATAAGTGGCTCAGCTTCTACCCACTTAGTAAAATAATCCCCTGCGACGATGAGGTACTTGAATCTTCCTCGGGTCGTTGGCAGTGGTCCAACCAAATCAATTCCCCACATGGCAAATGGCCAAGGGGAAGTTATGGGTGTCAACAATGCTTGTGGAGTTCGTCGGATGGAGGAAAAACGTTGGCATTTATCACATCTCTTAGGCTATACAATCAGCCCTCATCGTTGGCCAGTAGTATCCCTGCGTCATCACCCTTTGCAAAAGAGTTCGACCTGCTACATGGGCTCCACAGGACCCTTCATGGATCTCTTCAATCAATTCTTTCACCTCGGAGGGATGTACACATCTTTCCAACCTTGCCATAATTCCTCGTCTATACAAAACACCATTAATTAGTACATACCGACCAACTTTAAACTTCAATTTCTTGGCAGCGAGCTTATCCTCCGGTAATTCTCCCTCCTCAATATATGCCCTGATGGGATCTATCCAAGATGGTCCTAAATCAAGGGTAATAATATTCATCGTCAGGTCTTCATCTATGCTCCGACTTTCTAATACTTCAATTGGTATCGTTCTTCGCAGCTCGGTACGAGTAGCTGATGCTAGTCAGGACAGTGCGTCTGCTTGTGCATTTTCCATTCTTGGTATTCTGATCAACTGAATGGCATCAAATTCTTCCAACAACTCCATCACCTTTGCATGATACTTGACCATTAATTCTCCTTTAACTGCATATATTCCCATCATCTGATTCACAATTAATTGAGAATCACTGAATTCCATCACTTGTTGTGCTTTCATAATCTTCGCTAAATTAAGACCTGCTATCATGGCCTCATACTCAGCCTCATTATTCGAGGCTTTGAATTGGAATCGCAGGGCATATTCCATGTCAATCTCGTCTGGGGTGTTCAAAACAATCCCTGCTCCACAACCTGTTGTGAAAGATGACCCATCTACATATAATCTCCATGTAGGTAACTCGTCTTCAAATTTCTTATCTGACAGAATTCCTCGATGAAATATTTGCTGTTTCGTTTCATCCTCCCCTGATATTTTTCGCTCTTCGTCGACCATCTCTTCTCGTCCTTTTACCAACCGAAGTTGGTCTGAGTTCGAATTTGATGATCTTTCTACATCCACAAGCTCTTTTACCAATCAGAGTTGGTCTGAGCTTATGTCTATTGATCCTGTAACATCCACAGGTTGATCAGCGAACAACTTTAGTTCCTCAGGGGTATCAGGATATGTAAACTCTGCTATAAAATCTGCTACAGCTTGCCCTTTTAATGATGATCTGGGTTCATACACAATATCATATTCACCGAGCTCTATTGCCCAGTACATCAGTCTCCCTGATTTTTTTGGCTTATGAAGGGCTTGTCTTAATGGCATGTCGGTATACACGACGATGGTATGGGCCTGGAAATATGGCCTCATTCTTCTACTTGCCTCAATTAATGTCAATGCCAATTTTTCTAGCTTTGGGTACCTGATCTCTGCACCTCGGAAAGCCTTACTTGTGTAATAAATTGGCTTCTGGACTCTATTCTCCATTCTGATCAATGCCGAGCTGACTGCATTCTCTGATACTGCCAGATACAAGTATAACTTTTCTCCCATTACTGGTCTGGACAATAGTGGAGGTGCTCCCAAATATTTCTTCAAGTCTTGAAAGGCTTTTTCACATTCATCATTCCACTCAAAAGTTTTTCGAAGTGTTTTGAAGAATGGGAGGCATCTATCAGTTGCTCGGGATACAAATCTGTTGAGCGCTGCAACTCATCCTGTAAGACTCTGCATCTCTTTCTTCGTCGTTGGAGATCGCAACCCTAAAAGAGCTTTGATCTTTTCTGGATTCACCTCAATGCCTCGCTGGTTGACGATGTACCCAAGGAACATTCCTTCTCGTACTCCAAATGTGCACTTCGTCGGGTTGAGCTTCATTTGGTATTTATCCAGTTGATCAAAAGTCTAACCTAAGTCAACTAGATGATCAGCAGCTTTCTTACTTTTTGTCAGCATATCATCGACATAGACTTCCATATTGCAGCTGATTTGTTCGGTAAACACCTTGTTCATCAGCCGCTGGTATGTCGCTCCTGCATTTTTCAAACCAAAAGGCATAACATTATAACAATAAGTTCCCCTAGGGGTAATAAAAGAAGTACGTTCCCTGTCTTCAGGTTTCATTTTGATTTGATTGTAGCCAGAGTAAGCATCCATGAAGCTGAGCAGCTCGTGTCCCGAGGTAGCATCCACTAGTTGATCAATTCTGGGCAATGGAAAGTGATCCTTTGGGCATGCCTTGTTGAGATCGGTGAAATCAACACACATTCTCCATTTATTGTTTTTCTTCTTTACCATCACCACATTTTCTAACCAGTCTGGATATTTCACATCTTCAATGAATTGGGCTTTCTTGAGCTTCTCGACCTCCTCTTGTATTGCTTGATTCTTCTCGGGACTAAATACTCTTCTTCTCTGCTTTACAGGCTTGATCTCCTTATTCACATTGAGCTCATGACATAAGAAGTTTGGATCTATTCCTGGCATGTCTTCATGACTCCATGCAAAAGTTTTCTTTCTGTTTCTCAAGAAAGTTATCAACTCCTATTTTATTGAAGCATCCAACGACGAACCTATCTGAGTTGTTCGTTCAGGGTGTTCATCGTCCAGAATAACATTTTCTGTAGATTCCACCACCTGTCCTTTTACAAGTTGGGATTCATCTCTAGGATCCAGTGTTTCAATTTCTGTACCTTCATCCACCTGGTAGGTAGTAGTCTTTTTCCTTGACTCTTCAAGCTCCTCTTGCTCGGCAGACGAATAATAGCATTCCTGAGCTACTTTTTGATCACCTTTCACAACTCCTACTCCAAAATTTGTTGGGAATTTTAAGCACTGATGTACTATAGATGGAACTGCTTCGAACTTCTTCAAACCCACTCTTCCCATGATGATGTTGTAAGCTGATTGCACATTCTTATCCATCACGAAGAAACGTATTCTTTCTGTTCAACAAGCATGCCAAGTTCTAATGAATATATCCAACTTGATCGTCCCAAGTGGAAAAACCTTCTCGCCAGTAAAACCCAGGAGAGGTCTGTGATAAGGCTCCAATTGAGATAATTTTAAATTTAAACTGTCAAAGCATGAGTAGAATATGATGTCTGCCGAACTACCATTGTCTACCAGAACCCTTAAAATCACTACTTCTTTCATCCTCATTTTGATCACCAAAGGGTCGTCGTGAGGGTAAAGAACACCTGCAAGGTCATTTTTTGAAAAACCAATGACCAACTTCTCTTTGTTTATCTTCCTCGGGCGATCCTCCTCAGCCAAATTTATTCGCTGAATGTACGAGCAAGCTTGAGCCTCTCCAAGGTAAGTTTTTCTTTCTGCAGTAAGATCTCCTCCTCCTACATCTCCACCTGTGATAACATTACAATCAAATGTTCCAAAGCGTATTGAAAATACCTCTCGTTCTGGCTGCCTTGGTTTCTTGGGAAGATCGGGGTCATCATCTGGATCATCTTCATGGTTTCTCTTCTTTTTCTCCTCTGCTCGACGCGGAGATCTAGACCTCTCTCTAGTTCGGTCATTATTTCTTCTTTCACCTCCCCGATCAACATACTTTGCTAGCTTCCCACTTCGGATGAGTGTTTCAATTTCGTTCTGAAGAGCTATGCAATTTTTTGGTCATATGGCCATGATCCTTATGGAACTCGCAATATTTCTCCCTATTCCTCGTGTCAGGGTCTGACCTCAGTTTCTTTGGCCACTTTACTTCCTCGTTATTCTTGATTTCTTCCAAGACATGATTGATACCCATTTTCAAAGGAGTATAATTATCGAATTTCTTCAGGACTTCCCATGACGACTTATTATTCTTGGAATGCTTGTCACCGCCATTGCCCTTATGCTCTTTCTTTTTAGATTTGTCGACTTCCACCTTGGTTTTTTTATCTATATTCTTCTTCGCAGCCATAGCCTCCTCGGCATTCATGATTTTGGCCGCTTTTGCCATCAACTCGGACATAGTTGTAGGTGGATCTTTGGCTAAAGTGTAATATAACTTGTTAGGCAACAACCCACTCATCAAGGCGGTGATTGTTGTCTTTTTTTCATAATCTATGACTTCCAGCTTCTCGTTATTAAAACGAGTTATGTAATCTCTAGTACTCTCACCAGATTTTTGTCTAACACTTAACAAGTGTGCTACTCGTTTTACTAGCTTTGCTCCAAAACAGAAATTGCCAATGAACAACTCGGCCAACTGAAAGAAAGTTGAAATCTTACCCCGAGGAAGATTGTTGTACCATATCTGGGCAGATCTAGTAAGAGTTCCTGAGAATGCTCTACATCTCATCTCATCGGGGACAGCATAAATGTCGGCAGCAGCTTGATATTGCTCTATGTGAAGAACAGGATCTGTCTTTCCATCGTATTTGGGTTTCACCACAGGTGCTTTAAATTTCAACGGTGTAGGAAAATCCATAATGGCCTGTACAAAAGGTGTCCCTTGAACAAAAGTTCGTTGTAGGGGGTTCTTTGCCTTAGCCATTTCTCCCAATCTATCCTCCAACCGCTGAATGGAACCTTTCCACGCATCATTTCCTTCCTCGGGCCTATTAGTTCGAGAAATTGATTATTCTGAAGTGGCCTCCTGAGATCTATCTTGACGAGCAACTGGTCGTGATTGTGCTAATCCTTCTCTTAGATCTGACGGTTGTCGGAAACTCTTCGACATGGTCTTAGGTGGACTCCTATTCCTCCTAGGGCCTAATCGACTGAAAGGAGACACCCTGCTCAGTCTTTCCAAGGCACTGGGTCTCTCTGGAGAGAGAGTGATACGTTGATCAGTATCTGTAGCCCGTATTGATGAAGTTTGCCCAGGTTGATAAGAGA
The DNA here is from genome assembly GCA_949130495.1 of Sambucus nigra. Classification (NCBI taxonomy): domain Eukaryota; kingdom Viridiplantae; phylum Streptophyta; class Magnoliopsida; order Dipsacales; family Adoxaceae; genus Sambucus; species Sambucus nigra. The sequence continues at coordinate 27,458,182 of OX422219.1, read as the reverse complement.
AACCATCAGATTCTTCATTACGATACGCATCTGTACGCCTGGATCGTGAAGAAAGTAAATAGGTTTGCCTCTGACCACTTCGCTGTCCCGAATGTGCAGGTGCACCGCCATGAAGGGTTTGTATGAGTTGCCGCATTGTCTCTTGCATGGAAGTTTATCCTTGATCCAGATTCGTCATAATTCCAGCCAGATCTGGAGGTGCAGAAGGATTTGGAAGATTTCCAGCATTTACAGCGTTTCGATTGCTGGATTCCGGATTATCTGCCATCGATGATGAATGATTTTTGGTGAAAAACGATAACAACAATCGATTCCCACAGACGTAGCCAATCTGTTGATGTAAAAAACTATATTGCTTCTAATTATTTAATCACAGATAAATATAAATTAGACAAAGAATTTTAAAGTGGTTCAACCTTATAAGAATGGCCTACGTCCACTGTTTCTGTTATTGCCAAGTGTTTTGGAGTTCTCGATATGTAATTCTATCAAGAAAATTCGGTCCCTTACAATGAGGATTGTAAAATGTATTTATAGCCATGGGGATGTTATTTGAAAGGGTAATACATTTAATGATATACGTATGAAAGGGTAATACATTTAATGCCCTCTTTGCGTGTGTGTCTGAATGATAAGCATTCAATGAATAGTTGAACTGTTGATTATCTGGCAATCAATGCTGTGGTCGAGATGCAGCTCGGACCGCCTTAGTTGCTCGTCGTTCAGGAGTTCCTCGGAGCGTTGGAGTCCTCGGAGTACACTTGTTGCTCGGGGTGAGTATGACTTGGTCGGGGAAATGAACTTCCTCGTTGCTATTGTGCCACGTAGATCGACACGTGTCTTCTTATTATTCGTCTATATCAGCATATTAATTTTGGTATCAACAATCATCATCATCACGGATCAAGTTTCTCCTAGAGGGAACCATTTCCTCGCTAGAACTGCTAGATGTACGTGAGGATTTTAGAGCCTCAGAAACCTCTTCTAAGCTGGAAGAACTGTCACTGCTGAAGCTCGCCTCACCAGAACCACCTTCATCACCTCCTCTGATATCGCTCTCAGAACTTCTCTCTTCCTCATCCAACTGAATGGGATCGGCTGTAACTTCTTCAGAAGTATCTAAGTTAGGAATGCTGTCCACAGGCCTCGCAATGAAACTAGACCTGATGTTCTTATACTCTTGCAGGAAAGAAATGGACCGGGGATGTTCACCTTCAGCCAGAGATTCCCTGATATTCCAAGCTTTAATCAACTCGACAGCTCGGACCTCGCTGAGGGGAGGTTCCAAGTTCTTTGTCCTCGTTGAAAAGAAAATAGAAAAGTGTCAAAAAAATCATACATTAATAAGGAGATCAAAAGAGCAGAGCGAAGACTACCTATGTACTCTTCCCCATAAAAGGGAACAGTGAATCTATCATACCTCGCCCCCTCAGTCTGGGGGGAGAACTGCTAATTCCTAGCAAGAAATCCATCTTGCCAGTAGTCATTGTGGGAATTAGGTAAATTTACTACCAATACCCTGTCAGGACTCCTGGCCTAGAGGTAAAGAAGACCAAAGCTCGTTCGAGAGAAGGAATAACAAAAATAAACTTTAGCAAGCCCTAATTTAGTGCCATAAAGTTGATTTGTTCTATGGACACCATTGATTATCTTCCAGACGTTGGGAGAACACTGTGCAGGGACAATGTTGAAATAACCAAAGAAATGCAGGAACAAATTGTTTGGAGGAAAAGTAAGCCCCCTTGAGAAAGCAACATGACATGAATCCAATGAGCGCCCTCTATTTCTCTAACATTCTTAAGGAGAGAGGCGCACTCAATCTCTACCCATTCTGGGATATTATAAAACTTCCTGAACTCAGACACTGATCTATTACCTATCTTTGACATTTGTAAACCGTAAATCGCAAATTCAGAGAAAACTCAACAGAGAACGCACAAAGAGAGAGCAAAGAGGAATTACGAGATGAAAGTTTGACTTGGACGATGCAAGATCACAAGCCCAGATGACGAGGGAGATTGAAAGCGAAGAAAATGAAGGCCTGGAGAAGAGGACACAATAGCTAAAACTCGCAGAAGATGAGGGAATGTTAAGAAGTTTGAAATGACAACTATGGAACGCTACTCCAAATAAACTTTTAAATGATCCCAATCATTGCGCACAGGACACGAAGCAGCTGTCGCCTAAATCATTTCTCAACTTTAGAAAGAGTTACATGATTTACAAAAGAGCCATTATGATAAATCATTTAAATTTGTTGAGCCCAAATTGTGGCCCAACAACTTTAGAGGCAATTGTGGGTACTCGAATTTGCCATCATGGGCCCGGACGAGTAGCCTGATAAAAATGGCCCAAAGTTCGGATTCCACACCTTAACTGCATTCAGTTATGACTTAGTCTTCTCCTAAGATATCGTATAGAGATATTCCAGGAGATAAAGATGGACGTGGGGGAGTCCAACACCCCCACTCCCTAAAGATAAACATGTATAAAATAAACTCTAAGCCTGGGGCAATAGGCACGCACTGTATTCTCTGTAAATGATCCCCGGAGTATATAGAAATAATACTGACTGCACCACCATGGACGTAGGCATTCTTGCTGAGCCACGTACATACTGTGTTGTGTGATTGGCATTTTATGTTCTTTATTTTCCTTGGTGATTGCGCTTTTCTCATTTATTTATGTTGAATATAATTGTCACCACAGTAACCAGGATACTTCAGAATGCAATTCGAATGTAACTATCGCAATACCGATTTACTCGTCTTCTGATTAAGTATGGTGCGGGCTTGAACCTCATATACGTAATTCTTGGGAGTACTAAATTCTGGGTCTAATTAATCATTTAAATTCGGGATTAGTTTTATATCATCAATACACTAGGGTTGAGGGATTCTATTCGCGTCCTGTTTTCTTCATCATATAGTTCGAGTTTTAAATCATCCATCCTTAATATTTTAGGTAATTTAGAATAGTTTCATTTCATTCATACTTTAGTTCATTAGTTAATTATTTTCCAAATTGCATATAGTCGTAGTCCATTCCCAAAATCAATCATCTTTTCTTTTTCTTTAGAGTCGGAATTAGGATTCCTTCATGTGTCCAACGTCGTTACAATTGCATCATCCTATTTCCCTGAGGATCGATACCCAACTTATCAGATTATTACTTGAGCGACAGGCTTGCACTTGATCCTAGAGAGTACGCACTTCTGAGACACATTCTTAGTCTCCGCCCTCTTCATGCCTAGGGGTTGGTGCTATTTCCTTAATGAACCATATGAAGCAGTTTGGGCCGTCGAGGTACGCTCTTTCTATGGATCGCTTGTTCGAATGGGTCAATTCGAGTCTCAAGCCTATGTCGATGGTATCGTAATTCCCTTCTCTTTGGTCATTCTCAGAGCCAAGTTAGTAGAATATGACGTTCCAGATCTTCAAGACTACACATATCCAAGGAATGTCCCCCCGGTAACCAAGGACCTAATTATGGAGAGAATTTCCCCCGACATTGCCTGGAGGGGGAGACTGTCCCTATTGGCCGACTTAATGAGAAAACACGCCTCACATTCTAAATTATGTGTGCTAACATTTTGCAAACTTCCAACGATTCCGCAATGCATCCCCGTCAAGCTACATTGACATACCACCTCTTCAACCCCAACACTTTAATTAACCTGGTTCGCACCCTTTACCCTGACATTCTCGTTGTAGCCATGGAAGAGAAAGGTACAGCTCCACTTCCATATGCATGCCTGATTACCTCCATTCTCAAAGACGCTGGCATTGCTGCTCTGCTAGACCGTACTCGCCTCCCCGGTACCTTTGGATAAGGTACCCGCACTCGGAGCGCCAAATAGCTGGCCATCCTTCGGGCAAGGCGTGAAAGTGATGACGAGGCCGATGATGCCTTGAGCGAGGAAGAGGAAGAGGCAGGTGCCGATGTGGAGATGGGAGAAGTGGGCGTTGATGAAGAATTGGCCGAAGAAGAAGACGACCCAGATTTCGAATGGGCGGGTGGTGAGCTCACTAATAGAATGTCGGCCCTCGATATGAAATTCAGCACTTTTATGACCGACTACCGACGCGATACAAGTATGTTGTTTCATTTCCAAGAAGACTTCTACAGACACCAGGGGGATCCAAACGAGCCATTGCTATCCTACTTTTATGGCCCTTATGGCCCCGACGCGCCCAGCTCTTCCCACCCACCGCCCCAGTGAATCTTTGTTGGTTCATGTGTCAGTTTTAATTGTTTGACTAGGTCACATGGTTGTATGCTCTTTCCTGTTATTGTACCACAGTCCTTTTATATTAAAGTCCGCATTTTCTCCATTTGGTTTTTTTTATCGCACTTCTTATTTTGATTTGTTTAGCTTTTCGTCCTTTTTTCTTGAGGACAATGCAAAAGTCTAAGTTAGGGGGAGGGGTGACAAGTGCGTATTTCTAAAACTTCACAAATTTTCAAAAATGCCCAGAAATTTAAAAAAAAAATCGTAAAATTTTAAAAAACCCAAAAATATTTTTCATCAAAATAAATAAAAATTGGAATTCAAATTTCTCAAAAATATCATTAAAATTCGGTTTAAATTCTCAAATTGTAAAAACACAATACACAAAGTCGAAATTGACCAAAGATAGAAATTGAGTGAAAATTGACGACTTAACGAATAAGTGCGGAGATTGACAAACCCGGTGAGATTTCGAGCCCATATTTTTTTGTTGAGAACATTTTAAATCAATCTGAGTAATGATTAACTCAAAGTTCATTTCAGCGCTTAATAAGTCATCGAGGATCTTAAGTCTTTCATCTTAATTGATTTTGAGAAACGTGTGTGATATTGCCTTGAAAAGCGCACTACAAATCTCTAAATTAAATTAATCTCGAGACGCATATGGTAAATTAATAAATAATTCTAACAATGAAGTAGGCCATCGTTTGTTACCCAAAAACATTAGCCATAAAAGATGTGAAAAATTATCCATTTGATAACCCAATTGAGCCGCATAAAAATTTATCCTTTTCTTTTGGTAACCCGAAAAACCCAAGTAGCCCGGAATTGCGAAAATGGAATATTCATTAAAGTCCGGAAAGTGCAACAAAAAGGGGCAAGAAAAAAAAATAGAAGAATGCTCGACAAAAAATAACAAGAAAAGAAAAGAAGTGAAAAACAGAAAAAATAGAGAAAAGGAATAGAAAATGAGCAAAAGCCCGAAAAAAAAGCACTAACGGACATCAAAATGCTCATACGGATGACATAAAAATAAAATACTTTTAAATCCATTAGATTGGGTCCTGACACGACTGACACGCGCGTCCCAACTTAATTGCCGAAACTGCCATATTTTCAACTCACGACAATTTTAATAAATTCAATAATCACATATTACCATAATCACTCAGTAATATTCAGTAATATTATAATAATAAAATACTAACTCTCATCTCGCTAGCACTTACATACGGATTAATTTCTAATTAATTATCCCAAAATAATTTAATAAATCTCATAATTAAAAGCCATAAAAATACGGGGTATTACACGGTACTTGGTCAATTTCAATTACCATAGGAGGAACGAGAGGTGGGGCAATAAAAGACGAGGTGGTGTTCTTGTATCTCAACAAATAAGAAGCAGACCTCACGTACTCCCCATCAATGGATTTATGTAGATCCCAGATAAGTGTTAAGTTTTTTATATTTATGTCACACTTTTTTGGAGGTTTCCTTTTACTATCAACTGCTGTAGAAGGGGCTTGAAGGTAATCCTGAGATTTGGGATAATTCTCCAATTAGCAACAGTGTTTTTTGGATTGAGAAACCGAGGCGGCCCAAGCATGGCGGCTTAGCGTGGCAACCCATACTTTAGCTTATTGTATTAGTTATACTGTACTTCTATTTATGTTAACTATAAGCTATAACGGTTGTAATGATGTAACGAGAATAATAACGAGTTTTAGTGAGAGGTCAAACGATACTCGTGAGAGACCAGGCTTGGCAGGGTCTGGGAGAGCTTTCATGCTCTATCGAATGACCTCGCCGTGGGAACTTTAGAGGGACTTGGTTTGGAGGATTGAGAAGTGAGGAACCATTGGGGCTTGTCCTGACCACCTCATATACACCTGGTAAAAACACCAAAGGACCCTTATCATGGAACCTCGGGCGGAGCAGCTTGGAGTTCCATCGGGCGTTGAGTTATGAAACAAATAACCCTCTACTTAATGTCACATCTACTATAGGTGATGTCACTAGCCAGCTAAACAATGTCAGACCTGCACTTGAGTAAACCACCGTGGTATTTGGGGCTGTCAGGCAGTTGGTGAGACACCTCTGCGACAACAGCCCTCTGACACACAGTGGTTAGGCAAATGACATGTCTTGGCATTTAATGTTATGACGTGGAGACAACTAGTGCACCAGGGATTTAATGTTGTGACATAAAGTATGAGGGATGTCTTTCATAGTCTTAATGACTGAGTTGCCTCGGGGGTGGTATGGGGGGCTATTTAAGGACCCCAACCACCTTTGAGGAGATGACGATCTTTTTAGAGAGTTGAGGAGTTATTGCTAGAGATAATACACATCAGAGAGAGTTATTGAAAACTAGAGGGTTTAGTCACTCACCATTGTTATTTATTACGAAGCTTTTAATACTTGACATGGATTCTTGAGGGTTTTTTGGTATTTTTTTACCTGCCTACCAAGGTGTATCTAGGGTGCTTACTTCCCTCTCCCTCTAGCTAAATCACTTCTAGGTTCACTATTATCTCCTGAGTTATACACGAGAGTTTTGAGTGTTTAAACTGAGTTTATCTTCATTGGGTTTGTGTTTGTATGCCCTATCATTAATCCTAGGGGTCTTGGTTAATTAACTTATCATTACCTTACTCAAATCGGGGTTACACCTCCATCTAATCTAAACTACCCTCTTATATTTGGCGACTCTTATGGGGAGGCATTCGTCTAAGTAAGGAGTATGGCGCAAGATAATTCTACTCGAAGGCTCAACTTTGATGACATCCAGCACAATGAAGAACAGGTTGCGAGAGAACTGGAGGCTCTAAGGGATGGGATTCCTCGAATAGAGGTTTTTCCAGTTTAGACAACCACAGGCATTCCAGTGGTGGCACAAGCATCCACGAGTGCGGGGTTGGGACCCACTCAGGTCGCGCTCCTCATGATCAAGTTTTATGAGTTTTTGCAAACTCCAGTAGCTTCAACAAAGCTGGGAGGATTGGAGGCTAATGCTTTCGTAACACCAGGGGTAGCTCCGACGGCCCCACCCGGTGCAGGTGTCATGGGAACGATCCCAACAATCATACCCTCTGTTGAGAATCCAGCAGTGGGAACCTCAGGAGTTTCAACGGTACCACCTGTAATGTTCGTTCTAGTTGCAACGGGCACTCATCCCGTGGCCCCGTTGCTAGTTGAGACAGTGGCATCGCCTATGGAGGAAATGAGAAAAGAGATGCAGAAAGAGATGTTGAAGTTTATGCAAGCCTCCTCACAATCTGTTGGCGAGGTGGCTTTGGTTTATGATGACTTTCGAACACCTTATCCTCAGGAGTACAACGATGATCCCTATCCAAAGGACTATATTCCCCCTATCTTTGAAAAATATACAGAGAAAGGTGGGAACCCGCCGGAGCACATTAAGCGCTTTATTGAACACTTGGGAGAGCATTGTAATAACAAGAAGCTTAGTTTGAGGGAGTTCTCCAAATCCCTAATCGATAAAGCATACACCTGGTACTCCCATTTGACTCCTAACAGTGTTTCTACGTGGGAAGAGATGCATGTATTATTTGTCCAGAAGTTCTTTCTGGCAGAAGATGAATTCACCTTGACTCAGCTTGGTAGGGAGAAACAACGAACTGGGAAAGAAGTGGTGGCCTATGTTCGAAGATTGAGAGAAAGATCCCTCGACATGAGGGAGGAGGCCAAAGAATCCAAGTTATTACAGATCTGCACGGAGGGGCTACTTCCTAAGTACATCTGCCATCTTATTAATGAGAGACGCGCAGGGACTTTTGCGGCGCTCTTAAAAGCAGCAAGAAATATCTCTTTGGTGGTGTGACCCAATCCGGTGGAGGTGCCCATGATGTTTAGGAAGCCGATGCAACTCGTGGGGTGGAGGTCTCAGCCCCCCGGGTAGGGTAAACCGAGGGGAGAGAGAGGGGAAAAGCACCAAAGAGGGATAGTAAGAGGAAGTTTAAAAGAGACAGGGAAGACCCACCACTATTGCCTTGTACAGTGGAAGAAGATGTCAACTATTACAATGCGATGGTCCAAGGGGGAACGGTCTATGAGCTAAAGGACATTCCCGCTGGGGAGCCCGATGCGGCAACGAAGGCGAATCCAAAGTATTGCCAAGTTCATCGGAGGATCCAGCATCCAATAAAAAGTTTCTTCACACTCAGAAGAATTATTGACAAGTACGTGAATGCATGGACATTACAAATCCCTCCACAGAATGTCAATAACAACCCACTACCAGCACATGGGGCTAATCTTGTGGTGGCCTATGATGAAAAGGCAGAGAGAGGAGTACGAAGTAGCTTTGGAGACCTGTACCAAAAGAATGGCTAACATAGTTTTGGCCTATGATGAAGCAAGCGCCAAGGACATGGAAAACATGTACATCGTTGAAGGTGAGGAAGCAGATTCGGGCCTAAAGTACTGTGCAGTCAGAAAATCCCCAAAATTCACCTGGTTCTTCGAACAGGTAGGGATACTAAAGGAAGAAATTTAGAAATAACTCAGGCGATACTAGATATTATGAGGAAAGAGGCGGTCCCTTCGCTAAAATGGAAGGGACCCATGGCCAGGTTAGCGAAGAGGTTTTTGTCAGAAGTGACCTTCAGCGATGCTAATTGGGCTGTGAGATTCCCTCACAATAGTCCATTATATGTGACTGCCAGCGTTAACAAAGTTAGTTTTGTGAGGACTCTTATGGATGGAGGAGCTTCCATCAATATTATGCCAATTAACTCCTTTCATGCAGACAATATATCAGAACAAAGGTTGGTCCCCATGACTTTGGTAATTTCGACGTATGATAACCAATCTTCCAAATCCATTGGGTATGTTAATGTTGGGATTTGATGGGAAATTTGAGTTCCCCTATAAAATTCCACGTAATAGAGAGTACAACTTCCTATCATCTTCTAATATGAAGGGTGTGGATGCACAACCAAGGGCTAGTTCCTTCTACGTACCACTAATGCGCTAAGGCGAATATCAAGGGGACAGAAGTGACCATTAGGGCAATGAAAAGGCGCTTCACTATCGAGGAAGCTCACTTGGTGGACGCAGAATTTTATACTGAGTTGGAAGAGGATGTTAGGGTCCTGACGAGAAGAATGGAGGGAGTATGGTTTCGCTCGATCAGAGAAAGGATGGGGCCCTTAAACGAGCAGGTTAAAGAAGTTATGAGCAGCGCAAGAGTAATGACTGAGGAAGCTCACCAGGCGATCCCTCGGACCCAAGGCATCTCGAAGCAGCTCAAAGATAAGATGGGGCCCAGAGCGGATCCGATGGATCATGAGGCAAAGAGTGTTGAGTCAGTTCTCAGGGAAAAGAGTGGCCGAGGTGTCTAGAGAGAAGAAGAGGAAAGCAGTCACCGCTACCAGCAGAAAATGCAAGAAAGTCATTACTGAAGAAGGAAAGGTGGTGTACTGATTATAATGGTGTGAGCGGGCGGACGAGGAAGCTGATGATGAGGTTGACCCGATATACGAATGCTTTCTGGTGGATCAACGGGGACAATGTATGGTGATGAAAAATGCTAGCATACAGGAATTTGAGGAGGAAGTTGCTGAGGAACCAGATTACATGGCGGATTGATCGAAGCCACAGGCGTAAGAGCTAGAGCAATTGAGCCTGGCAAAAGAAGGCGAAGACCCAAGGCCCATATTCATCTCGAAGGATTTCAGCAAGGATAAACGAGGGTCCTTGGTTAAATTGATTCAGGAGTTTATAAACATCTTCGTGTGGAAGTACACAAAGATAGAAGGGCTGGATGAGGAAGTGAGCTATCACAAGTTGAATGTGATGCCTTCATACATTCTAGTAAAACAAGCAACAAGAACGTACAAGCCTGAGCTGGATTTGAAGATCAAGGAAGAGATTCAATGCTTACTAACAACAGGGTTTATCAAGTCGATACAACACCCAATCTAGTTGTCTAGTATTGTCCCAGTAGGGAAGAAAGAAAAAAACCAACTAAGGATCTGCGTGGACTTTAGAGATTTAAATAGAGCTTTACCCAAAGATGAGTTCCCTCTACCCTCCATTGATAGCTTGATAGATGCAACAACGAGTATGAGATGTATAGCTTCATAGATGGGTATGTGGGGTACAACCAGATCAAGATGGGCCCCTCGAATGCAGTATCGATAGCATTCAGAACCCCGTTAGGTAACTTCATGTACAGGGTGATGCCGTTTGGACTAAAGAATGCTGGGGCGACTTACCACAGAACAATGATGGCCATTTTCCATGACTTCTTTCACAAGTTTGTGGAATTCTATGTGGATGATTTGGTCATCAAGTCGAGGAAGGAGGAGTCCCATCTGAGCGATTTGAGGAAGGAGTTTTCCCCCTGTAGGAAGTTTAAATTAAAGATAAATCCACTGAAGTGCATTTTTAGGGTGACAAGTGGGAAATTCCTAGGCTTTATGGTTGATCGACAAGGGGTGCAGATGGACCAGGACAAACAGCGAGCGATCTTGGAAATGCCATGTACGAAATGGCAAAAGAGCCGAAGAGTTTCCTCGATAAAGTCTCCTACCTTAGGAGATTTGTGCCTAGATTAGCCAAAATAACACATCCGTTGATGCAGCTGTTACAAAAGAACACGAAGTTCAGGTGCGAGGGGATTCACCAGGAGTCTCTTGACGGACTGAAGAAGATGCTCGTTTCACCACAGACCATGGTTCCCCCAAGGGCAGAAATACCGTTGCAGCTATACCTCACATCCACCATGAGGTCCGTGGGAGATCTACTGGCATAAGAGATTGACGGTAAAGAACGACCAGTATACTACCTCAGTAGGCTCATCCATGGGCCAGAAGTCAGATATAGTAGTTTGGAGAGGCATTGTTTATCCTTAGTCTTTATAGCACAAAAACTCAGACATTATATGCTGTCTTTTACAATTCATTTTATAACGAGATGTGATCCTATTAAATATTTGCTCGATAGAACTATATTGATTGGTAGGGCAGCTTGATGGTTCCTTATCCTCTCCGAATATGGCTTAAAGTGCGTGGTTCCTCGCGCAATCAAAAGTCAGGCGTACACTGATCTGTTGGATATTTTCCCTTCAGAAATATTTGAGCCACCCAAAGAAAGCATTCCAGGAGACAACTTATAGGCCAATAACCTAGATGCAACGAATGAAGAATGGACAATGAGTGCGATGGGTCATCGACAGAAAAGAAAGGAGGAGCAGGGGTTATTTTTTCAAAAGGAATGGAGGATATTTGCCTTTCTTACACGTTAGATTTCCCTTACACTGACAACGAGGTAAAATATGAAGCATTGGTGTTGGGATTGCTAGAGGCTCTTCGAAGAGGGATTCGTTCACTTTGCACCAAGGGGGATTCAAACTTGGTGGTTCAGCAAGTGAATGGAGAATACGCATTGAAACACATGCGCCTAGAACCATATAGAATGCTCATTCAAAGGCTCCTTGGCCAGCTCCATCGGATCAAGATCAAGAGGCAGCCTAGAATGATGAACCGTCACCCAGACACCTATGCCACCATTGCCCAGAAGATGATCATAAGGAGTGATACAACTATTATCGTGATTCAATGAAGAATATCTCCTTCAATGGTACAGTATATTTTATCGATGGAAAAGGACGCAGACTGGAGGGGAGAGATTAAGAGGCAACTAGAGTCTGGTGAAGGAACGATGGGGCTCTGAGAATTTGCCCAATACTTTACAAACTAGGGAAACCTTTACTTTAGAAACACGATGTCTGTCGGGATGTATCGATCCAGAAGAATCAGGGCAGAGCTTGAAGAAAATTCATGAAGAGCACTGCGAAATGATTGAGATTCCTCTTTATAGAAGAATTCAAATGGAGGGATATTTCTGGCCTAGTATGAAGCAGGATGAAACCGAGTTACAATGAAAGTGTGACAAAAGCTAATTATTATTCGAGGCAGTTGAATGTTATTTCATGGAGGCCCAGGCTGACTGGAGACAACCCTATATTGAATTCATTAAAGATGGAGTTGTCCCAACGGAGAAAATTATTGCAATAGGACTCTGGTGAAGAGCCCTGAGATTCTATGTCCAAGAGGGGCAACTTTATCAAAGGGGATACTTCAACAGGCCATTGCATGGCATCATGAAGGAAAAGGCATCCGAGGTTATTAAACAGGCACACGATCCAGCTCATGTAGGAGGGGCCAAGTTATATGACTAGTTGATGACTCTGGGATACTATTGGCCAACGATGGAGAAAGACTCCGTTGAGTTCGTTCGAAAATGCAATGCTTGCCAGCTTCATGGGAATATGATCCATGCCCCATCTGTGGACCTACACTCCCTGGTTACGCCCTATCCATTTCACACTTGGGCGTTCGACCTGGTATGGGCAATACACCCTTCTTCGAGGGGGAAGATATGGATACTAGTGGCAACGGAGTATTTCACAAAGTCGGCTGAGGCGATACCACTGAGAAGGGAAATAGCGGGAGTAGTGATCAACTTCATCAGAGAATACATCATTTGTCATTTCGGGTCCCAAAGGTTATCCTTTCAGATATAGGAACCCCTTTCGTCAATTCAGAAGTAACGATGCTCATAGACAAATACTCCATTGTCCATCACACTTTGACGGTGGCATACCCAAAGGGGAGTGGTCAAGACGAAGCGACTAATAAGAATTTGGTTAATATCTTGGCTAAAACGGTGGAGAATTTCCTAGGATCGTGGGATGATAAGATACCATCCGTTTTATGGGCCTATCGGACGACTAAGAGGAAGCCCACGGGATATATACCATTCTCTCTTATTTATGTGGCCGAGGCAATTCTCCCAGTAGATTTGGAAGTTCCCTCGACTCGATATGCTTTGTGAAGCAGCATGCTCCCTCAGAATAAACACGTGCAGTTGGAAGCGTTGGACGAACATAGGGATAATGCGAGGCAACACTTTCAAATGTAAAGCATCTCTCCAGGGCTTATGATAACTTGGTAAGATCAAGGAAGTTTGTGGAGGGAGATCTTATATTGAAGGCAACAATTAAACATATTAGAGGGATTCCTCTACCTAAGTTTGAAGTGAATTGGGAGGGACCGTTCATCGTAAAGGAGGCTCATGACTCAGGTTATTGCTTAATTTCAAAAATGGAAGAAGATAAACCATTTAAGATTAACAATAAGTGGTTGAAGGTTTATCATGTGTAGGTAGTTATGTTTGACCACTGTTATATTTGGCTATTGTTATGAATACACAAACTCTTTCTTATGATGAGTTTGCAAGTTCTTTCTATTATAATTCAAGTAGAGATGAAAGAATTATAGAACTTCATGCTTCACAATCCATGCAATAAGTTGTAACGAAAAGGAATGGTATAAGAGAATAAATATCCCTTTCATTCATAAACTCTGGGGCATTATAAAATTGGGAGCTATCGCCCAAGAATTACATGAGAAGAAAGGAAAAATATATACACAAGTTCATTCACCAAGAAGGAACCACAGATCAGGAGAAGAGAAGAAATCTCCAGGGAGGCCCGAAGAAGCTGCTTGGCAGGACCGTTGAGCGTTGATAGAGACCTCCAACCTTATCTGCCCCTGTGTGCCCTCAATCAGGAGTTTCTCTCATTTTGACTTCACCGCGCATAGAGCTTCTTCGAGGTCCTCCACCTCTTTGTCAATGGCTCCGAGGAGAGGTGCTATCTCGACCAACTTAGCTTCCTCGGCTCGTTGATCCTCCTGAGCTTTTTGTAAGAGCTCCCTTTAGCTGTCCAACCGCTGGCTCTTCAAAGTCTTCAAATGTGCGACGAGCCAGTCAAAATGGAACCCGTTATGACCCAACTCCCTCAGATAGCCCAAGAACTGGTTGAGGAGGGGTCTCGTCACGTTCGCAGTTGGAGTGTTGGCAATTGTTGCAATAACAGTGGCCATGCCACGAAGCCTATAGCTCATAATGAGGATGTTTGAACCTAGGCAGTCCATCATGAATGTCTCAGGATGACAGCTCACAATTTTTTCGATGACCAAACGGTGGTTGGCAGGCATTTGGGGAGAATGTTGGAGTACCATCAGGCAGAAGGCGGGAGGATTCAAGTCGAGCAGAGGAAGCTCGCACCCAGATTCTCCCTTCGCAGTAGCACCTATCTGTGACACCCTGCCTAATAAAATACCGGGTGATCACTCCTATACCAAATTAAAATAGGAATCCCAGTTGGATCATCCTTAGCATCACTGTCGAAAACTTTTTAAAACTTACTAACCACCTAGTATTCCAAAATATGGTGCCAATTTTAACTTTTAAATTAAACAAAACAGTACATGCGGAAATAAATATAAACCATTCCACAACTGAATAAAACTCAACTGAAATAATTAATTACATAATTTTCCGAATAAACCATTGGCCACCAAAGTGAAATAATCTAACACACTATTCAACATCGGAATAAAATAAATCTGAAAGACTGAACTGAAAGTCTGGGCGACATGCCCTAAATAAAACTGGAACTGATGAGTGATTCCTACTCTAGGAATGAGTGAATGATGCGCCTAATCCAAACTCCTGCTAGCATCCACATATGCCGCAGCTCTGTGTCCCTGGAATAGAATATCAATCTTGGCGTCCCTGCGGCTGGACACCTAAAAGGTTTTGAAAATAGTTTTATAGCAAGGGTTAGAACCCAAAACATTTTGAAAATATTTAGCAAGTGAATTAACTACAGTAATTTAAAATGCATGAATGCGCTTCATATAAAAGTTAGTGTCGCACTCTCTTGTGGATATTCTCGCCCCTCCACTAATGTGCACACCTAACGGTTACCTTAACCCCACCTAGTTGTACTACCCCGTTCCAACTAGTCCTGGTGTAACCTCCCCTTGCCATACTACTCTAACCCGAATACAATTAGTCATTAATTACAAGTTATCTCACCAATTAACTTAAATAAATTCCTCCTTAATGAATAGCATATAACCGTAACACAAGTTATATAAATTTAATACGTCACATTCTATATTATTCCCACAAATGATTAACTTAATTAATTTCTCATTAAATAACAACATATAACTGTAACCCGAGTTATATAAAGTAAATACATCACACCCTGTATTATAACCTACATATAATATTTACTACCATATTATACGTACCTTTACTAACATCCACACATATATCACACGTGTATCCATCCTTCCGAGTATACCCTCACCGGATGATTTCCTTTAAAATGCGATCTCACTAGGTGTGCTCACAAAACCTAGTTTTCCCAAGCTGGAATCGCTCACCAACTTGGACCAAAATATAAACGAAGTGGAGGCGGTCATATTCCTTTCCTGAAAGTGGGATTAATCCCTCACCCATATATACCGGACGCTATGACCTGGGGATATACTCGCCCTAATCCTCAAGTTAGGGGATTCACCCACATCGCACAACCTCCCTTGATTGCATTAGAGTATATAAATGGAACAAATATCTAGTCACTGATATTTAATATCACACACAATATATACACGTATATATATACTATCACTACACCGTATATATATAATATAAACCCCGGCTTTACTGTGTATTAAATATCCCGTATACCGCCTGAAATTTCCTGAGTCTGTGGCTCGACTCAACGTAATTAATTTTCTCACTTAATAATTTATTGTCTTCCCAAGACTATGGTCTGACTCTAATTAAATTAATTATCACTCTTATTAATTTAATCCTACCCGAGTCTACAATCTGACTCTAATTAAATTAATTATCACTATTATTAATTTAATACTTGGTGTCGCCCAACCATTATCCCCGAACTCTCTCACTTGGCCCGTACCTCAACATTTCCCGAGTCTATGTCCCGACTCCAAACTAATTACTTCCTCTCAATAATTAATTTAATACTTTGATGTCACTTAACCAACATACCCGGACTCGCTCACTTGGTCCAATTTACATCTCATAATATCATACCCAGATTTTCGCCTACAATGTGTCACACCTTTTTTTATATAATTTGCCCAATTATATTTGCCTATAATTATTAACGTACCCGAACTCGATGCACTTGACCCGAATTTAAATATTTCCCCAATCTATATCCCGACTCTAAATTAATTAGTTTATCTCCAAACTTAATTCACCACCTTGGCGTCGATTAGCCAATATACCCGGATTTGCTAACTTGATCCGTATCTCACTATTTTGGAATAAAATTCCTCAAATTCATCCATTAAGTGCCCCACATAAATTCATCCTAGTCCCAATTACTTTCTCTCAAAATTGCTAGGAATATTTGTTTCATAATTATTTATTCACTAATAAATGTATGGAAATTAATTTATAATTAATTTCCCCCTTATATCACACACAGGCCGAACTGCCCAAAATTTTCCTTCGTCGATCGATCGATGCCCCCGATCGATCGATCGATCCCTTCGTGCCAGCTCTCCTTCCTTGCTGAATTCCACCATTAACGAAATTTCAAGGTTTCTTTCCTCAAAAACCAACCTCAAATCAGCCTATTAATCATCTTATAACATTTCTTATGAACTAAAAATATTATCTAAACCTTTTAACATCATTAACACTATGAATCTTGACGCACTCAAGAACACAAATTTCTAGGGTACAATCCAAATTTCAAATTCAAATTTTGTCTATTTATATTTCGATTTTTCTCATTCAAACCAGATAATCATACTCAAAATTATATAGCACAACTAATTCTTTCCTTAAATTTCATTCAATGGTTCCATTAACAAAACCCCCTTTTTGTACCCATTTATCCCCAAAACGAATTTTAGTATACACATCACTAAAATATGAATTGGATATTACACTTTAAGAATCAAAACAGTTAACCACTTGCCTGTAAGTGTTCGTAGTGTCTGATCCGTTGTTGATGTCCCTTAATTTGGCTCCAATAACCTCCAATTTGCTTTTGCTAAGCTTTCCCCCAATTTCCCTCTCAAGCCCTAGGCTTAGATTTGTGATGGCTGCTGATTTCTAATCCCTCCCTTAGGTTAAAACTCTAAATCCCGTTTTTCTCCTAATGGGCTTAATTAAAGTGGACCAACACACCCCATGTGGGCCCGGCTATGCCCAAAAATACCCCGAGACCATATTTAATACCCCCGGGTACTCTTTTCTGACTATCTCGACCCATCCGGACACAACCGTGCACTCAGAATTGGCATACGAATTAATTTATAAAAATCCTTATCTCACACCCAATTTAATCTATACCGACCCCCGGCTAGGATAAGTGCATACCCTGTCATTAATACCCGAAATGACGAAATTAAATTATTACTATTCACTTAGTAAATAAATTTCTCTAAACATTAACCATTCACTCCCCGATTAATATTTAAATATATATTTCCATAATTAATTCAATTAAAATTACAACACACTAGTAATTTAAAATTCCCGAATTACTTAAATATTAAATGCACAAAAATACGGGGTGTTACATACTCCCCCTCTTACAAAGGAATTTCTTCCTCGAAATTAACATGAGTGTAATGTTCCAAGCTTCGTATATTACTCTCTAGTCATGTGCCTCCAAGCCCGCTATATCTATCCCATCCGCTTCTAACCATTCGTTACACAAGTATGCATTTAGATTAACTAGGGCGCCCATACACCCTATACCCGTGCTTAATCGCACCAAATTTGCCTTAATTAACCCGGGTGCCCATACACCCTCTCCCATGCACTCTACCGCACGAAAGTTACCCGACTATGCTAGTCGTAACTCGTAATATAACTTCAAACCCATAGTCATTATATATATATATATATATATATATATATATATATATATATACTGCCCGGGTACCTAACCCATGTGCTAACGTCCAAACATCTTCCCGCAAAACACTTGTCTCTTAACACAAAAGTATATACGCTTACTCTTATGCTACCAAAGACAACATAAAATACCGCGCCCTTACTACCACTAGTCCTTGCGTAAAATAAACCCCGAGCTATCTCTCTTTGCTCGAAAATCAATTTAACCACCCTGATTCACTTCAGTAAACATCCCCACTTACCGGAATAAAATGTGAGAACACAAAATCTCACTATATGCTATCGCACCACGCAGTACAACATATATATATCCATATATACAGGCTATACGCCCTCTCCGGTGATACCTAGTACCAACCCTACCCTGGTGTCACGAACACCAAAATTTTACACCACTATCCACACTAGTTAAATTCCATCGCTATCCAGCCGATATTTAGGAAATATTACCAATCCTACTCCCATAATTCTCGAAAGTAGTAACTCTTCACATAATTCTAATCACTCAGTGTACACCTCTACTCTCCCATGAATAACACCAAGGAACTCCGCTACCCTACGGAAAGTTTATCCACATACTATGGCTGCTACCGCCAATGCACCCACTAAGTTCGACTCACGTGCGAACTTTAGTGAAAAATAAGTCTTATACTGTGACATCATCTTTGTCACTCAAAAATATATCCCATGTACCAAGTGTAAAAACAATTACCTCTATACTCCAGCTACAACGGCTGGTTCTCGGGTTCCGGAGCAGCTTCTTCCTGCCTGAATGCACCCACGACTTGCTTTAGTGGCTTTACTTCCAGGTCCTAGTCTTGTAGTTGCCCCCTGCCTCGCTTAAGACAAATTCCATTCATGTGTCTCTCTTTCCCCACAAACGAAACACCTTTTAATACATTCTCCCTGCCACTTGTCCCTTTCATGCCGACCTTGTTGGAATTCCTGACCATCCTGCCGATAGCCTCCAGTTCTAGATCATTTGGCATGATTTCCCTGCCAAAAATTCTGCCCTTGATCTCCCCCAGTCTACTGCTGGGATACCCTACTGGTATTGTTCCCTCCTGCGTTATCCGACTGGCTATTTCCCACTCCCTTCCTGCTTCCTTTCACATGGAAGCAATATTCCCGATAGTACCAGAGTGCCGCGTTAACGACACCAGTATAATCTGCTAATGCAAAATTATCAACTAAATGTTATCTGATTCTCCATACTACCCCGTCCATAAACTTTACTTTCCTTCTCTTTTCCTTTCTTACCTCATCCGGTACAAGTTTTTTGCCAACGAGTGAATTCTTCCTCGTAATCGTCCACTGAACGGTCCCCCTGAGTCACCTCACAAAAATTTTCTCCTCGTTTCGATCTCAACCGCTGGAGGAAAATACTTGCGATCGAACCGCACCCAAAACTCTGTAATAGCTAGTGTGTCCTTTTCCTCAACCATGGTGATCGACTCCCACCACTGTAGCGCTGCTCCCACTAAACTAAAAGTGGCTAGTATTTGAAAGAGTTGGCGCTTGCGTTCAATTAAGAAATAATATAATAAATACCATTTTTTAACCCAAATAAACCCTAATCATGCAACTAGGTGTGATTGAAACAACATGAAATCATGCACAAGATATTCAACACACAAAGTTTAAGGAAAAATCCCCCACAGGGGCAAAACCATTTGTATATCACTATAATTTGTAAAAGACGGTTTACAATCGGATTACAATGAAATACAGGTTGACTAAGAATTACCCTCGGGTATCGGATTCTGTAGTCGCGGCTGGAATATCCCTTTCCAGTAGGGTTGGCGGCTGGAACTATCCCTGTCCAGTAGGGCTGCAATGAAGAGGAAGAAGCGGTCCACTTCACAAAGGGTTGAACAACATCAATGGTGTTCTTGGGTTACCAAACTTGATTCACATAGATATGGAAGATGTGTGAATCTAAAAACCTAGAATCATAGGACTCAATAGGTGAAGACTTTAGGGTTGATATGCTCTGAAAATCGTGGGAAAGTCTTATCGAAACCAACTACTGATCGTGGTTTAAATAAGGAGTAAAAACCCTAAAAAATTTGCTACACGATCTGGCAGAATTTATCTTCGTCGGATCGGTCCGGCCCTTTTAGGCGGATCGGTCCGGTGTACTCGGATCGGTTCTTTTTCTGAAGACGAATCCATCCGGTTGGCATCGGATCGGTTTGGCATTTTGACTTCATCGGTTCGCTATGGATCCGGGGTATACTGGCCTCACCTTAGCAGGCGGATTGGTCCGGTACCTTTAGGTGGATCGGTCCGGATGAACCGGATCGGTTCTTTTATCTGAACCGGATCGGTCCGGTCAGGTCTGATTCCCAAATTCCTTCTTCTTTTGATCTTCGAATTTCGGATTTCGTTGATGACGATGTGATCTTTTCAACCATCAATCTTGTAACGGCGTATGACATAACATATACATAAAGATGGAAAAATTGTCCTTACAAATCTCCCCCTATGTCTATGCCGGAACAAACATAAAAAAAATCCGAATTATCAAGTATGAATAATGCCTATACACATCTACCCTTCCATGAACCCAAAACTGAAAGAGGTACATATGACTAAGGCTGCATCGTTTGTTCTTCAATTCTTCAGGAATCTTCATGCTTTTCTCATCAGGGTGTGTATCATGGGATTATCAAGGATGTACCTTCACACATGAGACAAAGCAAATACCAAGTGACGTATCGAGTTTGAAATGAGTTAATAAACATATGCGTATGCGTATATACCAGATTTATGACGATTCTCAAATTTCAAAACTCCCCCATAATCAGATAATTCATTCTCCCCCTTTTTATGGTGTCCTCAAATAGACAAATGAGAGAAATAAATCAAGCAATCAAGTACCAGGGTGACACAAGGCATAAAATCACACCGTGAATGAACATAAAACAACCAAGTCGGTGATAGCGTAAAAGAATGGGTGTGATCAAAATTCAATAGGAAAATCAAAGCATACAAATATGACATATGTGCACGATGAATATTGGATATTCCTAACGAATGAACTCAAATGCTTCCTTTAGTGTAAAAGATTGGAGATATAAGACATTGACTATATCAAATCTACAAATCAAAGCTCAAAGTGATTTCTACACCAATAACGTCCAAAATGTTTTTCATGCTTTTTCAGGACTTTCAAGGAAGTGCAAACCCGTTTTTCAATCTCCAACCAAACTCCCTCAGATTTAGATTTTGAATAGAGGTATACTAAATTCTCAAACTTTGGAGAAATGATGGTGAAACCTAAGTGGCCCATATTTGGCATGAATTGTTTTTTATTTCCTTATCAATTTTTTCGGGCTCTTTTAACCTCTTAGGACCTCGGATATTAAAATTCCTCCATTTTTTAGGTCCTTTTTAACGGTGGCTTTTGCGCAAAGGATAAGAATCAACTTTCGCAGCCCCTCCCCGTTATGAAGATATACACACAGTCTCACCAAAACGGTTTTTACATGCATTCCAATCTTGTCAAATTTTATCGCATTTTATACATTGTATAGACAGGATTGAGATGGAAACACTCAAGCCAACATGAGATTGACAAGTGCAATAATCAGATATAGCCGTGCATGTGTGCAGAAAAGGATATAGGAGTCAAGCATGTAGGAAAATATCACTAATTACATCTCAAGGACTCCAATCAATGTTAAGCACAAGGATGAAATGATGTAGCCTCTCAAATCTCAATAAAACAGTCACATGGATAAATGGAATGAAGTTGTGACTTGGCTAGCTTAAATGCTCATCCATAAAAGGCAAATCTCTTTTTGAAAAAAAATTATCAAAATAAAATATTTTTGTGTTTTTCTAAAAATATGAAGCAAAAATCAAAAAGGAATAAACTAATAGTACAATCTAGCAATAGGCATAAGATGATATTAAAGTGACAATGCAACCTATGCTAGACACGGACCAGCCCCTCAGTCAACTGTGCAAATCCCCAAAGACATCCTAAGACTCTCAAATCTAAGGGCATCTAAAGGTTTCGTGAAAATATCGGCTAACTGATGGTCCGTGGGAACAAAACTCAGGGTTACGACCTTCTCCTCAACTAACTGACGAATAAAGTGCTCGCGTAACCTGATGTGCTTTGTGCGCGAATGTTGGACAGGATTGCGGGATATGTGGATCGCGCTCGTGTTATCACAGGAAATGATCATGGTGTCCTGTGAAATCCCATAATCCTCCAACATTTGCTTCATCCACATAAGTTGCGTGCAACAACTCCCGGCGGCGATGTACTCAGCCTCCGTAGTGGACAAAGAGATGGAGTTTTGCTTCTTGCTCAACCAAGAGACAAGAGCAGAACCAAAGTAGAAACATCCACCAGAAGTGCTCCTACAACCATCTGCATCTCCGGCCCAATCAGCATCCGAATAGGCGGACAAAGGGTCATTGGTATCAAAGGAATACCAAATGCCGTATGAGAGAGTTCCACTCACGTATTTGATAATACGTTTTAGAGCGAGTAAGTGAGACTCTTTCGGAGATGCCTGAAATCGCGCACAGACTCCAACACTATAGGCTATGTCGGGACGACTAGCAGTCAAGTAGAGAAGACTGCCTATCATACTCCGATACAAGGTTTGCTCAACGTCCTTGCCTGAAGTGTCCTTACTAAGCTTGGTAGAAGTACTCATAGGTGTACGTGCATGCTTAGCGGAGTCTAAACCAAATTTCTTCACAAGGTCTCTAGCATACTTGGATTGGGAGATGAACATCCCATCCTCTAGCTGACGAACCTGGAGACCAAGGAAGAAAGTAAGCTCACCTACCATGCTCATCTCAAACTCACTTTTCATCTCCTCCTCAAAGTGGTGAGCATGCTGGGAGAATGTGGATCCAAAGACTATGTCGTCCACATAGACTTGGGCAACCAAAATAGCACCGTCATCTCTCTTGACGAACAACGTCATATCAACTCCCCCTCTCTTGAAGCCACGGGCTAAGAGATAGGAAGTAAGCCTCTCGTACCAAGCACGGGGTGCTTGCTTCAAACCATACAAGGCTTTCCTCAAATAATAGACGTGATCCATGTGCTTAGGGTCTTCAAACCCTTTTGGTTGTTCCACATAAACCTCCTCCTGTAGAATGCCATTCAGAAAGGCACTCTTGACATCCATCTGATATAACTTGAAGTGCAGATGACATGCGATGGCGAGTAGTAAACGGACGGACTCAAGCCTCGCAACAGGAGCAAATGTCTACCGAAAGTCTACACCCTCTATCTGTGTGTAGCCTTGAGCGACCAACCTAGCTTTGTTTCTAGTAATAGTACCATTTTCATCTATTTTATTCTTGAAAATCCACCGGGTACCTATCACATTAGTATCACTAGGTCGGGGGACAAGTTCCCAGACATTGTTCTTCTTAAACTAAAGCAACTCATCCTGCATAGCGGATATCCAGTGTTCATCCTTGAGTGCTTCCTTGTGATTCTTGGGCTCGACTTTGGACATGTAGCAGTGATGAATAACAACGTTCTCTAGTTGAGCACGAGTCTTGACCCCTAGAGTGGGATCGCCAACAATGGCTGAAGGATCATGACTCTTGCGAACCCAAGCAGGTGTGTCCCCTAAAACAGGAATAGGGTCCACAGAGTGTGGGAGAGGAACAGGAAAATCAATGTCATAAAAGTCCTCATCCTCACACTGAAGGTTGGGATCAATAACCGTCGGAGTTTCGTCATCTTGAACAGTGACGTTTATTGATTCCATAACCTTAGAGCTCTTCAGGTTAAAAACCCGGTACGCTCTACTGTTCGATGAATATCCTAGCAATATTCCCTCGTCGCTTCGGGAGTCAAACTTTCCTAATTGCTCTCTATCCCGTAGGATGTAGCATTTACTCCCAAAAATACGGAAATATGCCAAGTTGGGTTTCTTGCCAGTCCACAATTCATAAGGCGTCTTAAGTGTGTGTGGACGAAGATAAACCCTATTCACCGTGTGGTATGCAGTAGACACTGCCTCTGCCCAAAATCTCCTAGAGATTTTACGACCTAGAAGCATAGATCTAGCCATCTCTTGGATCGTTCTATTCTTTCTCTCAACAATCCCATTTTGCTGAGGAGTTCTCACAGCAGAAAACTCATGTTTGATCCCAAGGCTATCACAGTACAAATCCACCTTTGCTTCCTTAAATTAAGTGCCGTTGTCACTACGTATTCTGTTAATAGTGACACCGTGTTGATTTTGCAGGACACGGCACTTGGTCGTTAAAAATTCTACAGCATCCGATTTCTCTCTTAGAAAACCTACAATGGAGTATCTAGAGAAATCATCCACCATCACGAGAATGTATCTCTTACCACCTATACTCTCCGTACGAGTAGGACCCATAAGATCCATATGTATCAACTCAAGAACACGGGAGGTGGTAATGGAATTCAACTTCCTATGCGGACTACGAATTTGCTTTCCCAATTGACAGGGTCCACAAATCATGGAAGTTGGCTTTCCAAGAGACGGTAAGCCACGTACTAGGTCCTTTTTAGCTAAATGGGATAATTCTCTAACGTTCACGTGACCTATACGTTGGTGCCACAGATCCATAGGAGTGATCGTGGCGCTGTTGCAGACAAGTGAGGATTTGGGCTCAGTCCCATAACAGTTATCCTCTGTCCTCACCCCTTGCACTAATAGTTTACCGGCTTGATTATAAACCTTACAAGCTTCCTGGTCAAACTTTACTGCAAAGTCATCGTCGCACAGCTGGCTGATGCTAAGAAGGTTTGCTTTCAAACCTTTGACGTACAGCACGTTCTCTAGCTTTGGAAATCCTGGTAACTCTACTGTACCTCGTCCTACTATGCTAGATTTGCTACCATCTCCAAAGGTGACTCTCCCATCATTATAATCCTCAAGATGGGTAAAATATGAGACATCACCTGTCATGTGTCTGGAGCAACCACTGTCAAATACCACTGTGAGGTATTATGGGCTTTGAGAGAGACATGGACAACAAGGGCCTTTTTCTCTTTCTTAGGAACCTAAGAGTAGGTACCTTTTTATATTCCCTTGTTGTTGTTGGTTTTAGCCGGAATGCGGGGCGCATTCATTGATGGTAAGGTCATCCGTCGGAATTCCTCCATCAAACTCTGAGATGTGGCGGCTAGAAACTCAACGCGCTCTCTCAGACTGGAAAACTCATCAGTCTGATGTGGTGGAGAAAACGTACGTCGTGTCTGACCCAACTTATAGCAATCATCCCTAAGGTGTCCATTTCTTTTGCAATGGGAGCAAAAGGGCACAGTATTAGGAGGACCTTAGTTTTCTTTTCTTGGTCGAACTCTCCTTCTTGGTTTTTTATGACGGCCATAAGGAGTCGTAGTAAACTCAGGAATTGGTCCGGGTGCAATTTGGGACGTGGAGGCACCATCAAAACCTATTACTTGCCTGTCACCAAAACCTAAAGCGGGACCGAGGAGCATCTTTCCCATCTTCCCAGATCTGTCCTCGATTTGTACCTTGACTTTCCTAGCTCTCTCAAGGTCATGAGTAAGCTGAGCAACAAGGGCTTCAAGTTTCTTTCGAGTCTCCAGGGAGGATTGGAGCTCACTCGTAAGACTAGCCACTTGTTTAGTCAAGTCCGCTTTCTCTTTCTCAAAACTGCTCTCTCTCTCTCTAAGTAAATTCTTTTTACTAACCCAGGCAGACTCTCTCTCTCTCTCATGGCGGTGCAGGTGGAGGAATCTCTCTCTCTCGTCTCTTATAACTCTTCTTCTAACGCGGTGATCCTAAGAACTAACGCCTTGTTACGTTTTTTTAGTTTTGAAAGACTCATTATATAACTCGGCGTAGGCGCGTTGAAGGTTACTCTCGTCCTCACTACCTTCCTCCTCTCCCTCACTCTCTTCGCTCTCGCTGTCGAGGTGTCCCTGTGAAGTAGCATCCTCATCGTCGTGAGATGCACTAGGAGTACTCACATGACTAGCCATGAACGCGGTGAAGTTACGCTCATGCGGTGACTCATCTCCCGAGTCCACCGACTCGACCTCACTGTCGTCACTAAGGGTAGCATTTAGGACAGCTTTACCGTTTTCCCTATTCAGACGAGTGGCACACTCAAACGCTCTGTGTCCCTTGCCGTCGCACTCAAAACACCTCTCACTGTCTTTAGGGGGTTCTTTGAAATCTTTCTTTTCAACCTTATTTTTCTGAAAATTCTTTTTAACATTGAAGTTTCCACCCTTTTTAAATTTCAGAATTTTCTTGAAGTTTTTAGCAAATAATGCCAAATCATCTAGGTCAAACTCACATTCAGAATCATAATTTTCTATCTTTCTAGATGACTCGACTCTCTTTCTTGCCGACCTCTCACTTTTTCTCTCTTGGGCTTTAAGGAAAATTCCCTTATCTTTTGGCTTGGCAGATTTAGGAAACATTTCTATTTCATAAGTTTGTAAATCTCCTACCAGTTCTTCCAATTTTAGTGTATTTAAATTACCCAAGGAATTTAGCACAGTGACTTTAGGTATAAAACGCTTAGGAAGGGAACGAAGAATCTTTTTAACAACTCTAGCATTTGGAATATGTTCACCAAGATTATAGCTAGTATTAAACATGTCAGACAGCCAGCATAGAATTCATCAAAACATTCATTTTCATGCATAGTGATGGTTTCAAATTGAGTAGTTAGATTTTGCAATTTTGACTCTTTAACAACATTTGTTCCCTCATGGGTAAGTTGCAAAACATCCCATGCCTCCTTTGACGTGGTGCACGTCATTATGCGTTTGAACTCATCAGGTGTGACAGACCCAGAAATAGCACTTAGACCCTTAGAATTAAAAGAAGACCATTTAAATTCTTCATCAGTCCAAGAGATGTCAGGTTTCAAGTTGGTCACATTATCAACAGTCACGGTGGGAGGAGTCCACCCTCGTTCAACCAAAATCCAGACACGTTCATCAATGGCTTTTAAAGCCGACCTCATACGGGCTTTCCAATAAGCATAATTGGTCCCATAAAAAATAGGCATTTTATTGTATGATTTCTCCATTTGAACACGCTCTTTTCAAAAAATCAATTTATTTCAAGAAATTGATATCTTTAGAAAAAAATTTCGGAAGTAAGGAATACGCAATAGATTGGCGTAACCCGCTCTGATACCAATTTGAAAGAGTTGGCGCTTGCGTTCAATTAAGAAATAATATAATAAATACCATTTTTTAACCCAAATAAACCCTAATCATGCAACTAGGTGTGATTGAAACAATATGAAATCATGCACAAGATATTCAACACATAAAGTTTAGGAAAAATCCCCCACAGGGGCAAAACCATTTGTATATCACTATAATTTGTAAAAGACGGTTTACAATCGGATTACAATGAAATACAGGTTGACTAAGAATTACCCTCGGGTATCGGATTCTGTAGTCGCGGCTGGAATATCCCTTTCCAGTAGGGTTGGCGGCTGAAACTATCCCTGTCCAGTAGGGCTGCAATGAAGAGGAAGAAGCGGTCCACTTCACAAAGGGTTAAATAACATCAATGGTGTTCTTGGATTACCAAACTTGATTCACATAGATATGGAAGATGTGTGAATCTAAAAACCTAGAATCATAGGACTCAATAGGTGAAGACTTTAGGGTTGATATGCTCTGAAAATCGTGGGAAAGTCTTATCGAAACCAACCACTGATCGTGGTTTAAATAAGGAGTCAAAACCCTAAAAAATCTGCTACACGATCTGGAAGAATTTATCTTCGTCGGATCGGTCCGGCCCTTTTAGGCGGATCGGTCTGGTGTACTCGGATCGGTTCTTTTTCTGAAGACGGATCCATCCGGTTGGCATCGGATCGGTTCGGCATTTTGACTTCATCGGTTCGCTATGGATCCGGGGTATACTGGCCTCACCTTAGCAGGCGGATCGGTCCGGTACCTTTAGGCGGATCGGTCCGGATGAACCGGATCGGTTCTTTTATCTGAACCGGATCGGTCCGGTCAGGTCTGATTCCCAAATTCCTTCTTCTTTTGATCTTCAGATTTTGGATTTCGTTGATGACGATGTGATCTTTTCAACCATCAATCTTGTAACGGCGTATGACATAACATATACATAAAGATGGACAAATTGTCCTTACAGTATTTGCTTTCGCACCTTCTCTCAATCTCCCATGCGTAGGTGACGCTGGATATCTCTCTTCCTTGACACTCTAGCACTACATCTGAACCCCTTCGTAACTCTGGTGGGTTCCCACTAAAAATAGCCTCCCTTTCTTGTTTCCACCCTGACGACCCCGCGTGAGTCTGAACATCCGGCGCCATTAACACTTGTGTCGGATCCCGTGGAAAGTACCCTGCCATTGCGACCACCGTCGTTTCAACTGCCTGTGCCACTATCTCAGTTACCTAGGCTTCCAAATTCATCTCTGGTCGTTGCTGCGGTAGCTCTTTCTCCTAACGAGCCTCCTTCGTCTCATCTCCCCCTACCGCCCTAGCTATTCTTTCTCTCCTGGGCATCGTCTGGAATGAGAATCGAATTTTGTATGAGTTCACTCTCAAATGTATATATTTCGCAGAAGAACGTATATGTGCATACGTATGAGAATACAACAACCTTATAATAGGGCTCTATATCAAAGATTGCTAAGCCAAAACGTGAAAAGCCGCACAGATCCTAAGGACACTAGAACCTGATGCTCTGATACCATCTGTGACACCCCGCCTAATAAAATACCGGGTGATCAGTCCTATACCAAATTAAAATAGGAATCCCAGTTGGATCATCCTTAGCATCACTGTCGAAAACTTTTTAAAACTTACTAACCACCTAGCATTCCAAAAGCTGGTGCCAATTTTAACTCTTTAATTAAACAAAACAGTACATGCGGAAATAAATATAAACCATTCACACAAAGGAATAAAACTCAACTGAAATAATTAATTACACAATTTGACGAATAAACCATCGGCCACCAAAGTGAAATAATCCAACACACTATTCAACATCGGAATAAAATAAATCTGAAAGACTGAACTGAAAGTCTGGGTGGCATGCCCTAAATAAAACTGGAACTGATGAGTGATTCCTACTCTAGGAATGAGTGAATGATGCGCCTAATCCAAACTCCTGCTAGCATCCACATATGCCGCAGCTCAGTGTCCCTGGAATAGAATATCAATCTTGGCGTCCCTGTGGCTGGACACCTAAAAGGTTTTGAAAATAGTTTTATAGCAAGGGTTAGAACCCAAAACATTTTGAAAATATTTAGCAAGTGAATTAACTGAAGTAATTTAAAATGCATGAATGCGCTTCATATAAAAGTTAGTGTCGCACTCTCTTGTGGATATTCTCGCCCCTCCACTAATTTGCACACCTAACGGTTACCTTAACCCCACCTAGTTGTACTACCCCGTTCCAACTAGTCCTGGTGTAACCTCCCCTTGCCATACTACTCTAACCCGAGTATAATTATTCATTAATTACAAGTTATCACACCAATTAACTTAAATAAATTCCTCCTTAATGAATAGCATATAACCGTAACACAAGTTATATAAATTTAATACGTCACACTCTGTATTATTCCCACAAATGATTAACTTAATTCATTTCTCATTAAATAACCGCATATAACTGTAACTCGAGTTATATAAAGTAAATACATCACACCCTGTATTATCACCTACATATAATATTTACTACCATATTATACGTACCTTTACTAACATCCACACATATATCACACGTGTATCCATCCTTTCGAGTATACCCTCACCTGATGATTTCCTCTAAAATGCCATCTCACTAGGTGTGCTCACAAAACCTAGTTTTCCCAAGCTGGAATCTCTCACCAACTTGGACCAAAATATAAACGAAGTGGAGGTGGTCATATTCCTTTCCAGAAAGTGGGATTAATCCCTCACCCATATATACCGGGCGATATGACCTGGGGATATACTCGCCCTACTCCTCAAGCTAGGGGATTCACCCACATCGCGCAACCTCCCTTGATAGCATTAGAGTATATAAATGGAACAAATATCTAGTCATTGATATTTAATATCACACACAATATATACACGTATATATATACTATCACTACACCGTATATATATAATATAAACCTCGGCTTTACCGTGTACTAAATATCCCGTATACCGCCTGAAATTTCCTGAGTCTGTGGCTCGACTCAACGTAATTAATTTTCTCACTTAATAATTTATTGTCTTCCCAACACTATGGTCTGACTCTAATTAAATTAATTATCACTCTTATTAATTTAATCCTACCCGAGTCTACAATCTGATTCTAATTAAATTAATTATCACTATTATTAATTTAATACTTGGTGTCGCCCAACCATTATCCCCGGACTCTCTCACTTGGCCCGTACCTCAACATTTCCCGAGTCTATGTCCCGACTCCAAACTAATTACTTCCTCTCAATAATTAATTTAATACTTTGATGTCACTTAACCAACATACCCGGACTCGCTCACTTGGTCCAATTTACATCTCATAATATCATACCCACATTTTTGCCTACAATGTGTCACACCTTTATTTCTATAATTTTCCCAATTATATTTGCCTATAATTATTAACGTACCCGAACTCGATTCACTTGGCCCGAATTTAAATATTTCCCCAATCTATATCCCGACTCTAAATTAATTAGTTTATCTCCAAATTTAATTCACCACCTTGGCGTCGATTAGCCAATATACCCGAATTTGCTCACTTGATCCGTATCTCACTATTTTGGAATAAAATTCCTCAAATTCATCCATTAAGTGCCCCACATAAATTCATCCTAGTCCCAATTACTCTCTCTCAAAATTGCTAGGAATATTTGTTTCATAATTATTTATTCACTAATAAATGTATGTAAATTAATTTATAATTAATTTCGCTCTTATATCACACACAGGCCGAACTGCCCAAAATTTCCCTTCGTCGATCGATCGATGCCCCCCGATCGATCGATCCCTTCGTGCCAGCTCTCCTTCCTTGCTGAATTCCACCATTAACGAAATTTCAAGGTTTCTTTCCTCAAAAACCAACCTCAAATCAGCCTATTAATCATCTTATAACATTTCTTATGAACTAAAAATATTATCAAAACATTTTAACATCATTAACACTATGAATCTTGACCCACTCAAGAACACAAATTTCTAGGGTACAATCCAAATTTCAAATTCAAATTTTGTCTATTTATATTTCGATTTTTCTCATTCAAACCAGATAATCATACTCAGAATTATATAGCACAACTAATTCTTTCCTTAAATTTCATTCAATGGTTCCATTAACAAAACCCCCTTTTTGTACCCATTTATCCCCAAAACGAATTTTAGTATACACATCACTAAAATATGAATTGGATATCACACTTTAAGAATAAAAACAGTTAACTACTTGCCTGTAAGTGTTCGTAGTGTCTGATCCGTTGTTGATGTCCCTTAATTTGGCTCCAATAACCTCCAATTTGCTTTTGCTAAGCTTTCCCCCAATTTCCCTCTCAAGCCCTAGGCTTAGATTTGTGATGGCGGCTGATTTTCTAATCCCTCCCTTAGGTTAAAACTCTAAATCCCGTTTTTCTCCTAATGGGCTTAATTAAAGTGGCCCAACTCACCCCGTGTGGGCCCGGCTATGCCCAAAAATACCCCGAGACCCAATTAATACCCCCGGGTACTCTTTTCTGACTATCTCGACCCATCAGGAGACAACCGCGCACTCAAAATTGGAATCTGAATTAATTTATAAAAATCCTTATCTCACACCCAATTTAGTCTATACCGACCCTCGGCTAGGATAAGTGCATACCCTGTCATTAATACCCGAAATGACGAAATTAAATTATTACTATTCACTTAGTAAATAAATTTCTCTAAACATTAACCATTCACTCCCCGATTAATATTTAAATATATATTGTCATAATTAATTCAATTAAAATTACAACACACTAGTAATTTAAAATTTCTGAATTACTTAAATATTAAATGCACAAAAATACGGGGTGTTACACTGTCGTGGAACCTTAATGATTATGGCTAGATTCTTCGAAGGAGACAGGTTCATGATGTGGCGAGGAAATGGGCGAAGGAACTGGTGGAGAATCCTCCCGAGCAACCTGAGAACAGGTAGGAGAAATAATGAGTTCGTGAAAAAAAAATCTTATCAAGTGTTTGCGTTGTTAAGTCACCGTTATAGATGGAGTTTATGAAAAAATCTTAACAAGTGTTTTCGTTGTTACGTCACCGTTATATGTGGAGCTCGTGAAAAAATCTTAACAAGTGTTTGTGTTGTTAAGTCACCATTATAGGTGGAGTTTATGGAAAAATCTTAACAATTGTTTTAAGTTTGTGAAAAAATCTTAACAAGTGTTTTCGTTGTTAAGTCACCGTTATAGGTGGAGTTAAAGGAAAAATATTAACAAGGGTTTGCGTTGTTAAGTCACCGTTATAGGTGGAGTTTGTGAAAAAATCTTAACAAGTGTTTGTGTTGTTAAGTCACCGTTATAGGTGGATTTTATGGAAAAATCTTAACAAATGTTTTCGTTGTTAAGTCACAAGTATAGGTGAAATTTATGAAAAAAAACTTAACAGGGTGTTTTCAGTGTTAAGTCACAAATACAGTTGAAGTTGGAGAAACCGAGAAATACAGAGAAATTAGAGAAGTACCTCAGCAGCAGTAGGAGCGAGATTGGGAGTCACCACGGGGGCTATAAGAATAGAAACCGTGGGAGGCGGGCTCAATACCTCAGTAGCCTCAACGGGGCCCTTGGATGCAGAAGCCTCAATGATAGGCACACTCCCCTCGCCAGCATATGGTATTAAGGCCAACATGGTTGCATCAGCGGAAGGAGATGTTGGACCTTCTAGAGATGCCCCAATGGGAGCAGTAGCAGTAACCTGGGGTTGGGAAAGGAAAAGGCCACTCAAAGAAAAAGGTGGAGAGAGATTTGGAGAAAGCTGCAAATGTAAAGCCAAGTGTTAGACACAAGGAGTAAACACAAGAATATGAACCAGAAATGCTCCTAACTTACCCCCGTTATGGCATCGAAAAGACGAACCGCACTAAGGGGTCGTGTCAGTACAGGAGGAAGGAGAAGGTTAGCTATTAGCGATGCCACCTCCACCTAAAGTAGCCCAATATGTTAGAAATGATAAACAAAGCAAGGGGACAAATAAATAAAAGATGGGAGACTTGATAAGAAATATACCTGAGAAACACTTTCCTCGACCACAACAAGGGGCAGAGGAACCTCTCGCTCCGAGGATAATTCAGAGGGGGCAGGAATAGTTGCCTCCGGTTGGCCAGACATCTCAGCAGCACCCGTGGAGGCATCTCTGGCCTGATGGGGGGATGAACGGCGAGAATAGGTGAGGTCTATTAAGGGAGAACGTGGAAGGGCGGCAGTGGTTGGAGGGGCAATGCAACGCCCCCCACGAAATGGCTCACTGGGGGACTGGGGGGACTGGCCCTCGCTTCTTCAACTCCCCGCACCAAAGTTTTCAGGCAATAAATAAAGGCGCTACCTTAAGAAAAGGGGAATGAGAAAAAAACTAACACACATACCTCGAATCCAGAGGGAGAACGAGAGGGTATGACCACTGGTGAAGGTGGTGAAGAAGTAGTAGAAGAAGGAGTGGGTGATGTAGGTTTCTTATGTATTTGCTTCTTCTGGGACTTGGTACCCAGTGTTTTTTTCCTTGAGCTCGTCGCCCCACCACTTTCAGGCACCCTCGAACTCATTCTCCTTTTTCTGGTGGCTCACTAGGATCCACCACGATCGCGAGAAACGCACATGGAGGAGGAACGGCGACAGCGCGCCATTGGAACTCAACATGTATTATGTCGACTTCGGCTTGCACCTGCCTCCTTAGCTCTTCGACCATATCTGGAGACATGGGAGGGGGAACAGAGGCAATTGGCAATACCTCCAATGGAGTTTGCGTTTGAACTTGGACCTTATATTTCTTGTAATTAGCCTTCTTAGCAGGCTGCTAAGAAGGCCTGTCTTTCGTGGCAGCTTCGGCTGAAGGGGTAGTTTATTTGGGAGCTACGGCGACCTTGGACTTCGGGATGGCAGTGGGAATCATGGGTCAATAAGGGGTTAATTATTGGGGAGATTCCTTAAGGATTTTACTCAAGGGAAACTCAACCCTAAGCACAGAGTTCCCCGTAAGACCCAGCTCAGAAGAGGAGAAGGAAAGATCTGGGGGATATTGAGGTGGGGACTGAATGAACTCGAGAATCATTTCCAACTGTTCCAAATGGAACTTGGTGTCAAAAGAAGTGGACACATCTCCCTTCCTAGTAGCATGGGGAAGGGTGACACGGCCATCGATAGTGGATGTCACACCAAGCACTGCAGCTACAGTATAGAGGTGCAGGCTTAAGCGAAGGTGGCCTTTGAGGGTTGTAGGTCTCTCAGGTGTATCCCCAACTGCCCGAACTGCCTGCTGTACCTATCAGGGTTGTAGGGCTCTCAGATGTATCCCCATTCAGTGTAGGAGGGGAGAAATCCCGAGGTGAAAAGAAGCACTACAGCTTGCATGGGATCTTCTACAACCGGATTGAACCTGACCATTGTGGCTGCAGAAGGAAAGAAGTCCCAACTATGGGCAAAGGTAGACCCACTATATGGCCTCATAAAAAAGGAGTCTAAATGATCAAAAACCTCTATTATATCCTTCCGACTTTATTTTTTGTGAAAACATAGGAGGCGTGGGGGCTTGATACCTTAGCTCATAGGCAGAGAAATGGACTTAGCAGCAATAGCAGGAAAGCGAGTGTAGAGGAAACCCGTCAAAAATGATGGTGTTGGAAAAATTTGCCAAGTTGTAATGACCCAATGATCGTGCCATATCGATGTGTGTTCGATCCAACTAGGTATAGAGGGACACCAGGGCAATGGTGGCCAGAGGAAGGTTGAACCCCCTGTCCAAACAGACAGAGATATTTATCAGGTCCCTTTTGGGCTGATCATTGGGTTTCCCAGTAAGAAAAAAAGCGTGAAAGCAGTACAAGTACGTAGGTTGGTAGTTCCAGACAGGTACCTCTACCGCGGCCCGTTACATCACTGGCATCCTTCGGCATCGAAACCTCGAAAAAATAGTTGATGAGAGGGGAAAATATAGCTTTATTTGAGGAAGTAGTGCAACTGCGATAGATTTGATCCAGCTCAACTCAATCAGCAGCCTCTTCGGCATCCAGAGGCTCGTTGTGGTAGGTGAACTTTCCCATGGGCTCAAACCCAAGGAGTTCACATACGTCCTCCAGAGTAATAGTAAACTCCCCCATGCAGCGAAGAAGGTGTGGGTTGTGATGTTCCATCAGGAGACTAGCACTTGGAGTGCCGCATTGTGCTTTGAGAGGGTGAACTCGCCAAACTAGTAGGCTCGATACAGCCCAACCTTCGCAAGAGCAGCAGCGTGGGAGCTCTGCATGTGTGTGTGCCAAGAAGTAAAATGAGCTGGTGACCCCCCAGGTGCTTCGAAGTCAATCTGAGAATAGGGGAAGTCGCTCCGGTCCAGACGGAAATGCAGAGTCCCCTTGGGTGGAAGATATCCCCATTTTGATGAATCCATCTCCTCATCACCCAACAGTAAGGGGTCGAACTTGGACGAGAAGTAGCAGGTCTTGCATGCCTTAAAAAACTTATCATCTTCTTCAAAGATGGGCGCCCGACGGTAGAAGCGTAGATGCTCTTGACGAGCAACATCTGGGGCAGCGCCACTAAGGGCGGTGGCAACGCCATCAGCGGCAGAGGGGGAACCTGGATGAGTGGTGGAAACAACCTTGAAAGTACTTGAAGAAGCCATGAGAGAGTAGTGATGAATGATATAGATGGACAAGAAAGGTTAAGAACAAGAGGGTAGGAGCACAACCACAGGTGGTGGTGCAAAAGATGAGAGAAAGATGAGACTGATTAAAGAACGGGGTAATAATGGAGGTCGCACAGAGTTTCTCTCTCTAAAGACAGCGGGGAGTTTGACGAAGATGAAGAAATAGAAGGGTTTTGAAATACAAGAGACGTTTGAAGGTTTGTAAACCTGACTTTTGAGTTTCCCACCATCACACATGCAAGGGCCGCCTATAATCATTTCAAATGAACACTTGGCACATCGGGAAGGGCCTCGACAGTTGAAAAGACAGCGTCACATCATTTTATGAAGCGACGCTTGGGAAAAAGAAGGGGGTTTCCTTCTCAAGAAAGTTTGAGTTTTGGCACCAGAATTTTTGTCAAACATATCCAACTCTCCCAACAAAGGCATTCCCCCAACGGTTCAAAAAATCTACAATGTCCCCTCGCCACATATCCAAATGTTTAAATTGTGACTCAGTTACATCGAGGAGAGTTTCTGCTTTTTCGAACATACCAAAGCATCACAGGGGAGAATTTCACTTACTAAGAGTCCAAACAAGTATTTGAGAAGGTTAGTAGGCCTTTTGAGAGAATTTCAATTATTAACGCTAGAACGGTTGAGGCTCAGCATGACAATGGCGCTTCGGCTCAGGCCAAAAAAATTTCACGCAGATAAGGTTCATAGGATTGAGAAGTTTCATGCATACATTTCTTGTTCCAAAAAATCTCTCCAAGAAGGGGCAAATGCAGAAGGGGCTTGAAGGTAATCCTGAGATTTGGGATAATTCTCCAATTAGCAACAGTGTTTTTTGGATTGAGAAACCGAGGCGGCCCAAGCGTGGCAACCCATACTTTAGCTTGTTGTATTAGTCATATTGTACTTCTATTTATGTTGACTGTAAGCTATAACGATTGTAATGATGTAACGAGAATAATAACGAGTTTTAGTGAGAGGTCAAACGGTACTCGAGAGACCAGGCTTGGCAGGGCCTGGGAGAGCTTTCATGCTCTATCAAATGACCTCGCCGTGAGAACTTTAGAGGGACTTGGTTTGGAGGATTGATAAGTGAGGCACCATTGGGGCTTGTCTTGACCACCTCAGATACACCTGGTAAAAACATCGAAGGACCCTTACCGTGGAACCTCGAGTGGAGCAGCTTGGAGTTCCATCGGGCGATGAGTTATGAACCAAATAGCCCTCTACTTAATGTCACATCTACTGTAGGTGATTTCACTATCAAGATAAACAATGTCAGACATGCACTTGAGTAACCCATCGTAGTATTTGGGGCTGTAAGGCAGTTGGTGAGCCACCTCTGTGATAATAGCCCCCTGACACACAGTGGTTAGGCAAAAGTCATGTCTTGGCATTTAATGTTATGACGTGGAGACAACTAGTGCACCAGGGATTTAATGTTGTGACATAAAGTATGAGGAATGTCTTTAACAGTCTTTAATGACTGAGTTGCCTTGGGGGTGGTGTGGGGGGATATTTAAGGATCCAACCACCTTTGAGGAGAGGATGATCTTTTTGGAGAGTTGAGGAGTTATTGTTAGGGATAATACACATCAGAGAGAGTTATTGCAAACCAGAGGGTTTACTCACTCACCATTGTTATTTATTACGAAGCTTTTAATACTTGACAGGGATTATTGAGGGTTTTTTGATGTTTTTCTACCTGCCTACCAAGGTGTATCTAGGGTGGTTACTTCCCACTCCCTCTAGCTAAATCACTTCTAGGTTCACTATTATCTCCTGATTTATACACGAGAGTTTTGAGAGTTTCAACTGAGTTTATCTTCATTGGGTTTGTGGTTGTATGCCCTATCATTAATCCTAGGGTTCCTGGGCTAATTAACTTATCATTACCATACTCAAATAGGGGTTACGCCTCCATCTAATCTAAACTACCCTCTTACAACTGCAAAATAAAAATGTATATGTCAGTGACGCATTTTATCAAACAAAAACAGAGCTCAATTGAAAAAATTAAAAACAACCTATCCCATTGTCATAAAGTGGACATCTGGGACCTTGGTATACATATTTTCCTTTTAACAGGGGGTGTTGCCAATTTTTCATCACAACCCTCCCTATTTGCATCGGGAAGATTGACCACTAAAGCTCGATTTGAAAACCTAGTTTTTAAATAAAAAGTAGTATCGCTGGTAACCTCTTTATAGCAATACATAATTTCAGGAATTCCTAAGCGAGTTCCGTGTATTTGATTCAATCTATGTACTCCATTAACTACCCTCCATGTATTTGGAGCTACTCTTGCAGGAACAATATCGAAATATGGAGGGAAAACTCCAAACACAAGGGGTTAGGTAGAAATGAAAACCCGCATTCTGCTATAAAAATGGAGGGAAACAAGTGTCCCTCAGCAAAAGAAAATAAATTAGAAGGGCAAGGAGGTTCCTCTAGCATAACCCAAGAGGTAATTGCAAAATCATCCTAGAATTTATCTAATGATTCAACACGATAAACCATGATGACTAACGCAAATAAAGAAGAAGGAAGAAGTTCTTACAGAAAACTGAGAAATCTGCTAAAGCGGGCAACAGAAAGAACGATCGTAAGAATATATAGTAAGAAGACAAAGAGTTCGGAAGTCTAAAAAGCGAAACGTGGAAGATGATTTGATTATATTGCTTTTAAATGCCCTGCATCGGGAAGCGAGAAAAGAGATGATTACTAGAAAAGACGATTACGTTTTCGGCGGCTAAATGATGAAAAAAACGCAAGTACCCAAGCGTCTGTCGAAAATTCAAAATATTTACAAGTTTGCCATTTCGCGCTCAAAATCATTAAATGTCAAATGTTGGAGATCTGTAATCTAACAAGACTGGGTAAAAGTGCTCGAGCAAATTTTGGGATAATGTTCCACACTCTCATATTCAACCTCAACTGTGAAACATTTGGGGCTTCTGTTGATACAAAAATTAGTCAACTGACATGGACCAATTACATGAATACACGTGTCATCTTACGTGGAAAAATGTACATTCACCGAAAATTCAGCGTGCCGAGCTACTCAGCGTACCGAGTTACTCAACTTGGCAAGCTACTCAACGTGCAGAGCATCTAGTTAAGAAGATCATGCGATAATTACAGATTCAATGAACATTCTTACCATATACAGATGTATATGTCTATTAAATAACGACGTATTATCTATTCATATTGACAGTCCAAGGGAAATAAATACATTATAACCCCCTCTATAACGGGGAAATTGATTACGGATGATCATAATTGAGATCAAGGCAAAACACCCAGCAATACAAAACAGTGGACGTAGGCCATTTTCATTGAGGCCGAACCACTTTAAAATTCTTTTGTCTTATTTCATTATTCATATTTAGCTGTGATTAATTAATTAGATCAAGTCTAGTTTTGTACATCAACACCGTATATAATTATTCATCCCATTATATATGTAAAGTTATATTACAACAATCACACATATGTTGAATATATATATAATCCATCCTCCCGAGAAATACCTCACCAGATGTATTCTTTAAAGTGTTATCAACCCAAGCTACTCAGTACCACCTAGAGTTCCGAGGCAGCTATGGTTCGCCGAATCGGAACGTAAATAATAAACGTAATGGAGGCGGTCATATTCCCCCGAGTATGAGGACATCGTCTCAATGCCCCACCTCTGGAATTGGACGCTATGATCTGGGGATATACTTTCCATACTCCTCAAGATAGGGGATTCACCCACATCGTGAGACCTCTCTTGATAGCAATAGAGTATATAATTTAAATAAATATCTAGTCACTGATATTTATAAGCACGCAATATATATATATATATATATATATATATATATATATATACTATCACACACCGTATATATATAATTTAAATCCTGGCTTTATCGTGTATAAAAATACGTAGCACTAGCCTATATTTTCCCGAGTCTATGGTCTGACTCTAATTTAATTAATTTTCCTATTAATTAATTTATTACCTTCCCGAGTCTATGGTCTGACCCTAATTTAATTAATTTATTACCTTCGTGTCACTCAACCAATATACTCGGACTCTCTCACTTGTCCCGTATCTTAATATTTTTCCAAAGTCCTTCACTCATCTACGGATATCTCCAAATAACCCAAATTTATTTCTTCCTAAAAATGTCAGTCTCACGTCCACTTTCGTAGAAAAATCATATCAAATCCAAAAAAATACGAGGTCGACGCCCACACGACCATGACCAAAATATCTACAATCTCATGTTTTACAATAACTTAAGGGGCCGATCGATCGACTCCTTAGGTCAATCGATCGATCGACCAGATATCCATCTTCTTCCCCGATTCTGTTTCCACCATTTTTTAAACCTCAAGCTTTTTTAATTCTCTCCCAAACATTTAACCAATCACAATCAACATTCAATTCATGAAATAGTAGGTTCTAAACACCGTAGAAACCTTGGATCATCAATAAATTTACATAAATCTAAGTTTTACCAAATTGGATATTTTTCGGGTTTTATTCCACCGATTTCAATTCATCATCCAGATTCGAAGTTGTCATCTATACTTACCAATTCTCACCCTAAAATTTGATTCCAACAGTCCCATATCATAATCTAAAATCAATTGAGTAATCAATCTACACACATTACTCTAATTCATAAAAACCAATTTTAATTGTCAACACAGACCCAAAAACGATTTTTTGATACACCCACTATTATATGAGTTGATTATCACTAAATTTAAAATCATGGCAAGTTAACCATTTGCCTTTTTGGGTTCATAGACTCTGATCCGTTGAGGTAGAGGAAGGTTTGATGAAGAACACTCGAATGCCTCTCTTGATTTGTCTTCAAAAGCTCCCCAAATTGCTCTCAATTTGCTTCCTCCATTTCTCTCTCAAAGCCCTAGGTTTGGAATTTGATTTATGCCATTCAATACTCTAAGACCTAGTTTCATTATACTAAATCACGTTTTTAGCCTAATGGGCCAAGCCCAAATGACCCGAATACTCCTGTGTGGGCCCGGTTGTGTCTAAAAATATCTCGAGACCCTATCACTACCCCTGAGTACTCTTTTTCGACTATCTCGACCTATCTGGACTCAACTGTGCACTCAGAATTTTCATACTAAATACTTTATAACATCCTCTGATTTTCGACCTCAAAAATGCGACACAGAAATAATCCGAATGATTAAATTTAAATTCTTCAGATTTAAATAATTCCTCTAATTCAATTAAACTCTCCAAATTATTAATTTAAATTCTCCAATTTAAATAAATTTTATTTCTCCCAAAAATAATAAAATTCTCAGTCCTCAGAATTACGGGGTGTTACAACATTTCCTCTCACATACTCCGACCATTTTTAATAATGAAAAATGGGGAGAAATAATGATATGACAAAAGAAAATGCTACAACAAAGGGGGAGAAAAATAGTTTTAAAAAATCTAGTCAAATCAAGGGGAGACTTTCATATATTTTCTCAAATTATTTCAATTGTATTGTCATCATGAAAAAGGGGGAGAATGTGAAACAAAATGTAATTCAAGTAAAAGAATTCTATATGTTAACAACACAATTAATATATGATCACACTTCACTATCTTCTATCTAATGTAGTTGATAGTAAAACGAGTACCCAATACATAAAGAGATATGTAATAAGGAACACACCATCCATGCAACCATGCCCAAGTACTACAATGAAGATTTCAATAATTTGCAATGAAGATTCTAAGCATTACAAAGAAGATTCCAAGCATTACAATAAAGATTAAAAAGCACTCAAACAACCCTACTGAGTTTAACTCACAAGCATCTAAAGTTCAATCCATAAAGATCAAACAAAATCATCAAGTGAAGTTCAAATTCAAACAAACATGTTCATGATCATCTAAAACAAAGTGCATTCACATGTCCCAAGAAATTTAAAGAATGATCAAAGACCATAAGTTATTCTTCAGTTTCTTGATTATCTTTAGGAACTATTGTACAAAGGTAAATAGACTTATTTGATCTTGTATATGCTCCAAATCCACCTTCCTAGACCTACCTAAAACCATCCTAAACCTATCCAAATAATGGAACCAAAACTCAACATTCTAATACCTTAAACAAGGAAGGTTTAGTAGACTAAAAATATATATAGTCGACTATAACTTAGGGTTTAGTGAACTATACATTAAGACCAATTCTACTATTTTAAGGTAACTTGATCTTCCCCTCAGGATATAAGGGTTTAGTCGACTACACTAAACGTTTAGTCAACTATAACTATTTGAAAATCCAAAAATGCATAACGGATAGTTTTCAAACTTGAGTTCTAAGTGATCCCTTAATTACCTTACTACCCTCTAATGACTAGTTTCTCGTTGAAAGCCTGTAAAAGGATACCTTGGGTTCCTTCATCAAACACATAAAATTATAATAACAATCCATTGAGTAATGTTTCAATCCCATTTTGTGACAAAATCTTAAAGTTTTCTAGAGAGATAAACCAAATCCCAAACACTTTTCAAGTAAGAAACTCCATTGAAGTCAAGCTTTTTCGAAAACCATTTGAGATTAAATCCCCATCATCAATCACTATCTATATAAGTTATAAATCCAATACCCACTTTTGTTAAATATTTAACTCAAAACCTATTTGACTATTATACTTGTGATTACTTGTTTGTTTGCTTTTTCAGATAAAGAAAGTAAACCCATTTCACCATTATTTTATTAAAGCTATTTTCCTTTAAGTTTTTATTATTAATCTCATTATTTTGACTTACGGTAAACTTTATTGTATCTTCTTTATTGGTGATGTCGTAGTTAAGGGGAGTCAAGGAATTTAATGACCTTGGGCTCTTGTCTTGGTACCGCTTGGGTAAGGACGAGTTTAGCATCTTGTTAGTTGTGGTTTTCAAGGTGTTGTTCCTTAAAAGTATTTTGGCTTCACCTTAAGTGAACCAAAGATAGTGAAGTTTCTTGAGTACGAATATGGACATAGACAGTGGAGAAACCACATTAAAACCTCGGTTTACAAAGTTCCTTTAACCTATATATTAACTACATGTGCTTATTAGTGATTAATTTCTTACAATCGAATTGATTTATCATATTGCAATTAGTCTATACACAACTTTACTAAAGTTTTATAATTTCCATAAAAGCCCATATACCCAATTCACCACACCCTATTGGGTATATTTCCAGGCTAACTGAGTGCAATCATACTTATTTAGTGGAATTAATTATGATTGAATAAAGAAAGGAAATAAATTATAAGATTTGGTATTTCGTATTTTCGAGTATTTATTTAGTATCCAATTTAATTATTTCCTTTGGTCCCCTAGTATAATCCGCATACCAAAGTAGTTAGGCCCAAATTCTCAAGAAATCCAGTTTGGCACATTCCCACCTATTAAACTAGTATTTATTAGTTTAAGTTGGGTTATAAGGTGTGTGATTTATTATTAGGGTTTGATAAGGGTGAGGTAACACTATTCACATTTTTGTGAAGTGAAAGAGATGCGCGTGCGTTCAAATTAAGAAATTATATAATTAAACACAGTTTAACCTAATTAAAGCATAAACATGCATCTAAGTGTGATTGAATAAGATGTAAAGCATGCAAGAACTTTCAAACACACAATTGAGGAAAAATGTCCCAAAGGGGCAAAACCATTTATTTCACTATAATTTGGTAAAGCACAATTTACACGGATTACAATGAAATACAAGAGTGACATAGAATTACCCTCAGGCGTCGGATCTGTAGTCGGCGGCTGGAAGTTTCCCTT
The DNA here is from genome assembly GCA_949130495.1 of Sambucus nigra. Classification (NCBI taxonomy): domain Eukaryota; kingdom Viridiplantae; phylum Streptophyta; class Magnoliopsida; order Dipsacales; family Adoxaceae; genus Sambucus; species Sambucus nigra. The sequence continues at coordinate 27,414,491 of OX422219.1, read as the reverse complement.
TCCAGGAGGGCAGCAATGAAGAAGAAGGACGGTCTTCTCCACAAGGGTATGAACAGCAACAGAGTTTGTGTTCTAGGGTTTCAAAACGATTCACAAATGATTTGGAAATTTGTGTGAATCAAAACATGAGTTAAATAACTCACAAAGATAAAGACTTGAGTTTGTGGACTCTGAAAATCGTGTGAACAAGTCTTACAAACAAACTCCCCATAGTGGGTTTATAAAAGAAACTTTTAGCCTAAAAAATCTTTGCACGATCTGTTGAACTTGATCCCAGGAGGACCAGTCCGGGTCTGAGGCGGATTGGTCCGAGTAGGCGGATCGATTCTTTTAAATTTTGGCATCATTGGTTCGCTAGCAGTCCGGGGTGTACAGGCTTTTCAGCAAGCGGATCGGTCCAGTAGATGGGCGGTTCGGTCCAGGGTCGGATCGGTTCTTTTTCTCTGAGCGGATCGGTCCGGCCTGTCAGAATTTTGATTCCTCCTCTTCTTTGATATTCAGATCCGTTGATGACGAAATGAATCTTCAATTTATCCAACGGTGTAACGGCGTACGACATAACAATTGATAATGGACAAAAAATGTCCTTACAAACCTCCCCCTATGTCTATGCCGGTACATACATAAAAACAAACAGCCGAATTATCAACCAACAAAAATGCCTATACAAGTCTACCCTTCCATGAACCCAAAACTGGAACGATACAACTGAATAAGACTTCAACGTTTGCTCTTCGAATCTTCAGGAATCTCAACGATTTTCTCATCAGGGTGTGCAATCCAATGATAATCCATGTAGTACCTACACACATAAGATAAAGAAAAATACCAGGTGACGTATCGAGTTTGAAATGAGATAACAGTGATGAAAGAATACTTTAAAACACTTTAAAACTCCCCCAAAATATGAAAATTCATTCTCCCCCTTTTTGTTATGCCCCAAATAGACAAATGGAAAAATGGATCAAACAATCAAAGCAAGGGTGTCACAAGGAATAAACAACTATTTTTGAATTTTTCAAAATTTTTCAAACAAACAAGAAACACACCATGAACGAGCACAAAACAACCAAGTCGATGATAGCGTAAATGAAGTGGTGTGATCAAATTCGATAGGAAAATCAATGCATACAAACATGACATATGTGCACGATGAATATCGGATACTCCTAACGAATGAACTCAAAGTCTTCCTTGTAATACCCTGTATTTTTTGCTATATTTATTTTGGGATTAATCATTTAAATGAGAATTAATTGGGAATTAATCCGGGTAAAATACTAGCGAGAGGTGAGTTGGTATTTGACTATATTGAGCATATATGATGTTATATGAGTATTGAATTATGAAATTTGTCGTGAGATTGATATACGGCGATTTGGTCATTTTATTGGGATGCGTGTGACAGTCGCGTCCGGATATAATTATTTTATGTATAAAGTGAATTTAAATTCTATTAACCGTATGGTCATTTTGAGTGCGCCAACGCGTCCGGAAGGGTCGAGATAGTCAGAAAACACTAGCCGGGGGTTTAATTTGGGTCCCGGGGTATTTTTAGGCCATACCGGCAACATAAAGGGTATTTTGGTAATTTTGTATTTTGAGGAATTAAAAATGACGAAAATTAGGAGTCTTTATCTGATTGGGATTAGACCCACTAAACCCACTAACCAACCCTTATTGACCCAATAAGCTACGGAGGTTATCAAAATTAGGTTTCCAACTTTCCCAAAGAAAACCCTAGCCACCATAGCCACCTTTGGAGAAGAAGCTTGGAGAAAGAGAGAGAGAGGGAATTCTGCAGAAAGAGAGAGGAAATCGTCACCAAAATCAGAGATCGAATCAAGGAAAGTGATTTAAATTACATTCTTTATGCAGTAAATGTTTCTTCCATGTTAGAAATCTTAATAATCATACTTGTTTGAGAGATAAAGGAAAACCCATGAAATTTGAAGTTATTAGTTTAATTTTGGGTATAGGTTTGCATGTAGAAACGTTATTGGAAGATTGAATTCAGAAATTACATATTTATGTGATGTAAAAACGGATTAAATTCTGGGAATTGATGATGATAAAAATCTAGGGTTCATGTTCTTGAAAAAGTGGGGAAAAATATAGAGACTTGTGATTTAATGATGTTTAGGACGAATTAATTCCTCAAAACATGTTAGGAGGTGTCTTGAATATGTTTAGGATGAATTAGAGACCCTAAAACGTTGTTGGGATGTAATTTGGAAGAGGTTTGAGATGTTGAAATGGATGGAAAACGAGATTGGAGAAAATCTAGGCCGAAACTGGTCCCTCGTTAGAAGACCTCCCAGGTCGTTCGAACGAGCTTCTAACGAGTTGACCAGTCGCTTCTAACGAAAGGGAATCTCGTTCGATAACTTCGTTCGAACGAGATCTCGTTAGAAGGTACAATTCGTTCGAACGAACTGGAATCTCGTTCGAACAACCTCGTTCGAACGAGACTTCTAACGAGCTGGCAGTTTAGGCCTTTTTGGCCTGTTTTGATTTTGGGAGTCCCCTAAACTTATTCGAGGATAGAGATAACATTCCTTTGATGGTGTATTAGTATACTTGGGACATTTGGGTTATAATGAGGAGTAAATTATATAAATGTGGATCAAATCAAATAGACATTTAAGTCGATACGTGAGTGCCTACTACGACGTGAGAATAAATTATGGCACGTATAATTATGGACCGGGATTATATAAGTTGTATATATATTAAGTTGGTACGAGAATGCGATATGTACTACAATTGACTATGGTAATTACTAAGATGTGTGCTTACTTAGTAATGGTATATGAACTGTGTGTATGACATACCTACCATACTTGCTATCACGGGAGGTTTGCGTTCGCTTAGGGCCCTCTAATCCTTGCGTTGCCCGGATTTAGACTGGTTACCTTGATGAACATAGGTTAGAGAAAGACTTATTGGGATGTTAATAAGTCCGCTGATCGTGGGAACGTAGGTATGTGCGTGACCCATGTGATGTGACTGTGTTCGCCTCCATTATTTGTGATGTTGTTATCTGTGAACTATTCCTGAGAGATTCGGAATATGTAATCCTTATGTACGTGATGTACCGGGATGGATAGCAGAGTATGTGTGCACCGCAGCTTAGTCTCGGGGTGCTTATATTGTATATTTATGTTGTGGAAAATATACGCTTAATAAACTGGAACTTTCATATGGTATTGTGTGTAACTATGGAATAACATAGAGGGATAATCTATAACGAGTTGTATTACTTTTGTATGAGAACCTGAAGTTACGTTAAGCCCTATTTAATTGAGATCGTTATAATGTTAATGGGAACCGAGTAATAAGGGTATAACCTATGGCAGTCTAGCTAGATATAATGTCACTTAGCTAGTGGTTTGTGTCATTTTAGATGGGTACTTACGTTAGGAGTGCACAGTTAAACGAGAGGTGAGAATTTCATGTGAGTGCACATCCTAACATGTACTTTGAATTTAATGTTTTAAATGTTTTTAAAGCACTTGCAGGTTTTTAAAATATCTCCACTTTCGGGCTCTGACTCGTTTGCTTTCAAATCTATTTTCTTGTAAAACCATTTTTTAGGTGCCCAGCCACAAGGACACCATGCATATGATACTCATTCAGGTGGCGAGCTGTAGCTGTTTGTGGAAGCTACAGGGATTGACTTATAGACGCTTCTTTCATTTGGATTCTTGATTCAGTATTTATCAGTTGTAGGGCATGTTGCCCATTTCTATTAGAGACATCTTCCCATTTCAGTTTTTTCAGAATTTGGCATGTATTGATTCAGTATACAGTATTTCGTTACTTATTTCAGTTGTGGGATTTGTAGTGAGGAGTTTTCCTCGAGACTTTATTTACATTATGTGATGGTTATTCTATTTACTTCGTATGGTGAATGGTGTTATTATTCTTCATTACACTTGTTGCATGTTAATCAGACTTTAATTAAAATTTGGCAACTTACTTTTTAAATACTAGGTGGTTAGTAATTATTAAAATGTTTTCGACAGTGATGCTATTAACTGAACCAACTTGGCATTTTGAATTGATTTAATAAAGGAGTAGCTACCCGGTATTTAATTAGTCGGGGTGTCACAGGTGGTATCAGTGCATCAGGTTCTAGTGTCCTTTAGGATCTGTACGGTTATTATGTTTCCGCTGAGCTTTCTTTGATATAGAGCCCTATATTTTAGGACTGTTGTACTCTTTTTGTGTATGCTACGTTCTTCAGCTATTTTAATTTTATAACTGCGAACTTATAAACTTCATTCTTATTTCAGATGCCTCCACGACGTGCACGACGAGCTCCCAGGGATGCAACGCCAAAACCCCAGCCCGCTCCAGTTCAGGGCATGATGAACGCCGCTGAGGTTGCAGCTATAGTAGCCCAAGTGGTAAATGCCGCAATTGCCATAGTCCAGCAAGCACCACCTCAGGCGCCGGTCGTCGCGCCAGTACAGGCAAATGCATTCCCGTCTGCTTGGGAGCGTGTATGTGACGCTTTTCAGAAAGCGCATCCGCCAGAGTTTGCAGGTAGCTCAGATGTGGTAGTCTCGAGCCAGTGGAGGAAGGATATGCAGAGGCACTTAAGGATGTATGAGTGCACGGACGTTCAGAAGCAGGTGCTAGCTACTTTCAAGCTAGTTGGATCTGCACTGCAGTGGTGGGAGTCTATTACCACCATGGAGGAGAGGGATACTCTCACTATTCAGGACTTTTGGGTGAGGTTCGACCGCAAGTACTTTCCGTCCGCTGTTCATACGGAAATGAGGAGGAGATTGATGAGTCTGAGGCAAGATGGTAAGACTGTGGCCGAGTATGAGGCCGAGTTCACAAATCTGTTGAATATCGTTCCGGATGAGATACCAACAGAGAAGAAGAAGATTGAGAAATTCACCGACGGGTTGACATGGAGGATCCGTCATCATCTGTTAGGGAACCTTTCGTTGGCCACGTATTTTGATGTGGTTAACGCTGCTTTGTTACACTGCCAGGACCACCTCTTTCATATGGCTGAGGGCAAGAGGTCAGGAGAGTCTAGCCATCAGGGCAGGACTGGAGGACATAGTGCCGGTCGGGCATAATCTGTTCAAGGGCAGAGACAGGGTGAGCAGGGTTCTCAGCAGGGGGATCAGAAGAGGTTCCGATCAGGAAACTACAGACAGGGACAGGGAGGTTTCCGTCAGGGCCATCAGGGCCCAAACGGCCATCAGGGCCAACAGGGAAAGAATGGGCAGCAGTTTCAGCAGGTCCAGCAGGGCCAAGGGGGAACGGTAACGGCCACCAGGGTCGGGGACCGCAGGGGCAGAGAGGAGGGAACTTCCCAGGGAAGTGTTTTGTTTGTGGCAAGACTCGCCATAAACGACAGGATTGTCCTGATAGGGGCAGGGCCCCACAGCAGCAGCAGCAGGGTGCTCGCCAGGAGCCGCAGAGGCCTATGTTTCCCGCCACTCTCCCCGCACCGCCACAGATGGAAGCATTGCCACCCATTCCAGCAGTCCCAGTTCAGCAGGGGCAGCTACAGTATGGACGTGTCTACAACGTCCACCAGGCAGCAGTTCCACAGGCACCGCCCGCGATTGAGGGTACGTTACCTATCCATGGCACTATGGGTCGGGTATTATTTGATACGGGGGCTACACATTGTTTTATAGCTACACATTTTGTGAAAGCCTTAGGATTGTTAGCTACAGCAGAGAGCACAGTGACGTGTGTCGACTCACCATTAGTAAGTGGGTCACTTATTTTCTTTATGTGCCGGGGAGTGGGGGTAGAGATTGGTGGTTTGGTATTACCTGCAGACATGTTGGTATCAGATATGCATGTTCACTATGTGATTATCGGTATGGATTATCTCGCAGCTTATAGGGCCATGATTGATTGCTTCAGCGGGAGCATTGTTTTTGCCATTCCGGGGCAAGAGATGTTCGTAGTGGCGATGCCTCGCCCAGAGGGAGGATCGACCACTCATCTGTATTACATAGAGGAGGATACCTCTAAGGAGGTTGTGATTCCTTTAGATTCGATCCCGGTTGTCGGGGAGTATTAGGATGTGTTTCAGGAGATACCGGGCCTACCCCCCAGTCGAGAGATAAACTTTGTTATAGACCTATTGCCAGATACAAGACCTATAGCACGCGCACCGTACCGTATGGCTCCGGCAGAGATGCGAGAGCTACGAGATCAGATAGAGCAGCTGTTAGGTCAGGGCTTTATTCGCAGGAGTACCTCACCTTGGGGCGCTCCAGTTTTGTTTGTGAAGAAGAAGGACGATTCACTGAGATTATGTGTGGACTACCGAGAGTTGAATAAGGTCACGATACGGAATAAGTATCCGTTGCCTCGAATCGATGACTTATTCGACCAGTTTAGAGGAGCTTCTTTCTTCTCAAAGATTGATTTGAGATCGGGATACCATCAGTTGCGTATCAGGGAGGAGGATGTCTCGAAGACTGCGTTCTTGTCGAGATATGGTTCTTACGAGTTTAGGGTTATGCCTTTTGGTTTGACTAACGCTCCAGCAGTGTTTATGGACTTGATGAACAGAGTGTTCAGGGATTTCCTAGATCAGTTTGTCATTGTCTTCATCGATGATATTCTGGTTTACTCCCAGACAGAGGAGGAGCACGCCGAGCATTTGAGGCAAGTTTTGCAGACACTCAGTCAGAACGAGTTGTATGCAAAATATGAGAAGTGCGGGTTTTGGTTGAAGGAGGTCCAGTTTTTGGGACATATTATTTCCGACTGGGGAATATCTGTTGATCCAGGGAAGGTATCCGCGGTGAGGGAGTGGGGACAGCCCACGACACCGACTGAGATTCGTAGTTTCTTGGGCCTAGCAGGATACTACAGGAGGTTTATTCGGGGTTTCTCGAAGATAGCAGGTCCTTTGACACATCTGACTCGTAAGGGTGTGCCATTCATCTGGAGTGATGCTTGTCAGTTGGCATTCGATGAATTGAAGGATAAATTGACCTCCGCACCTGTGTTAGCATTGCCGAGACCAGGAGTTGAGTATTTGGTTTACACCGATGCGTCTTTGCAAGGGCTTGGTGGTGTATTGCAGCAGGAGAGACAGGCCATAGCTTATGTTTGGGTAATTATGGACAGGTTGTCCAAATTCGCTCACTTTTTACCCGTAAGGACTGACTACACTACGGGACAGTATGCCCAGCTCTTCATTTCAGAGGTTGTGAGACTTCACGGTGTGCCCCTAAATATCGTGTCTGACAGAGACAAAATATTTGTTTCGAGGTTTTGGGAGAGTTTCCAGGAGGCCATGGGCACGGAATTGCGATTGAGTACGGCCTATCATCCGCAGACCGATGGGCAGATAGAGCGCACAAATCAGATGTTGGAGGACATGCTATGCATGTGCATTATTGACTTTGGGGGTGGATGGGAGCAGTAGCTTCCACTGGTGGAGTTTGCTTACAATAACTCCTATCAGTTCACTATTGGCATGGCTCCGTTTGAAGCATTGTACGGTAGGCCTTGTCGTTCCCCAGCATGTTCGTTAGAGGTGGGGGACAATAAACTACTTGGGCCGGAAGTGATTTAGGATACTTCGGCAAGGATTGAGTTGATTCGGAGTCGCATTCGGGTAGCTCAAGACAAGCAAAAGAGTTATGCTGATGCGAAGAGATTTTTTAGAGAGTTCCAAGTGGGGGACCAGGTTTTGCTCAGAGTATCTCCTATGAAGGGGATTATGCATTTCGGGAAGAAAGGGAAGTTGGCACCAAGGTATGTGGGGTCGTTTCCTATTATTGAGCGGATCGGACCAGTTGCGTATAGACTTGGGTTATCGGAGCATTTGAATCGGATTCACGATGTGTTTCATATTTCCTCGCTAAGGAAATACCTTAGAGATAATTTGGCTCATTCTCACATTGCTGTGGAGGACATCGATCTCCAGCCGGATAGCTCCTACGAGGAGGGGCCGATTGCTATTTTGGACCGAACTGAGAGGAAGCTGCGGTCAAAGATAGTTCCGTTAGTGCGTGTTCAGTGGCGACATCACAATGTCGAGGAGTCCACATGGGAGCGCGAGGATGAGATGCGCGAACGTTATCCAGAGTTGTTCATACCAGGTACTTTCTAGTTCCGAATTTCGGGACGAAATTCAGTTATTAGGGGGGAAGTATGTAATACCCCGTATTTTTGGCTATATTTATTTTGGGATTAATCATTTAAATGAGAATTAATTGGGAATTAATCCGGGTAAAATACTAGCGAGATGTGAGTTGGTATTTGACTATATTGAGCATATATGATGTTATATGAATATTGAATTATGAAATTTGTCGTGAGATTGATATACGGTAATTTGGTCATTTTATTGGGACGCGTGTGACAGTCGCGTCCGGATATAATTATTTTATGTATAAAGTGAATTTAAATTCTATTAACCGTATGGTCATTTTGAGTGCGCCAACGCGTCCGGAAGGGTCGAGATAGTAAGAAAACACTAGCCGGGGATTTAATTTGGGTCCCGGGGTATTTTTAGGCCATACCGGCAACATAAAGGGTATTTTGGTAATTTTGTATTTTGAGGAATTAAAAATGACGAAAATTAGGAGTCTTTATCTGATTGGGATTAGACCCACTAAACCCACTAACCAACCCTTATTGACCCAATAAGCTACGGAGGTTATCAAAATTAGGTTTCCAACTTTCCCAAAGAAAACCCTAGCCACCATAGCCACCTTTGGAGAAGAAGCTTGGAGAAAGAGAGAGAGAGGGAATTCTGCAGAAAGAGAGAGGAAATCGTCACCAAAATCAGAGATCGAATCAAGGCAAGTGATTTAAATTACATTCTTTATGCAGTAAATGTTTCTTCCATGTTAGAAATCTTAATAATCATACTTGTTTGAGAGATAAAGGAAAACCCATGAAATTTGAAGTTATTAGTTTAATTTTGGGTATAGGTTTGCATGTAGAAACGTTATTGGAAGATTGAATTCAGAAATTACATATTTATGTGATGTAAAAACAGATTAAATTCTGGGAATTGATGATGATAAAAATCTAGGGTTCATGTTCTTGAAAAAGTGGGGAAAAATATAGAGACTTGTGATTTAATGATGTTTAGGACGAATTAATTCCTTAAAACATGTTAGGAGGTGTCTTGAATATGTTTAGGATGAATTAGAGACCCTAAAACGTTGTTGGGATGAAATTTGGAAGAGGTTTGAGGTGTTGAAATGGATGGAAAACGAGATTGGAGAAAATCTGAGCCGAAACTGGTCCCTCGTTAGAAGACCTCCCCAGGTCGTTCGAACGAGCTCGTTCGAACGAGCTTCTAACGAGTTGACCAGTTGCTTCTAACGAAAGGGAATCTCGCTCGATAACTTCGTTCGAACGAGATCTCGTTAGAAGGTACAGTTCGTTCGAACGAACTGGAATCTCGTTCAAACAGCCTCGTTCGAACGAGACTTCTAACGAGCTGGCAATTTAGGCCTTTTTGGCCTGTTTTGATTTTGGGAGTCCCGTAAACTTGTTCAAGGATAGAGATAACATTCCTTTGATGGTGTATTAGTATACTTGGGACATTTGGGTTATAATGAGGAGTAAATTATATAAATGTGGATCAAATCAAATAGACATTTAAGTCGAGACGTGAGTGCCTACTACGACGTGAGAATAAATTATGGCACGTATAATTATGGACCGGGATTATATAAGTTATATATATATTAAGTTGGTACGAGAATGCGATATGTACTACAATTGACTACGGTAATTACTAAGATGTGTGCTTACTTAGTATTGGTATATGAACTGTGTGTATGACATACCTACCATACTTGCTATCACGGGAGGTTTGCGTTCGCTGAGGGCCCTCTAATCCTTGTGTTGCCTGGATTTAGACTGGTTACCTTGATGAACATAGGTCAGAGAAAGAATTATTGGGATGTTAATAAGTCCGCTGATCGTGGGAACGTAGGTATGTGCGTGACCCATGTGATGTGACTGTGTTCGCCTCCATTATTTGTGATGTTGTTATCTGTGAACTATTCCTGAGAGATTCGGAATATGTAATCCTTATGTACGTGATGTACCGGGATGGATAGCAGAGTATGTGTGCACCGCAGCTTAGTCTCGGGGTGCTTATATTGTATATTTATGTTGTGGAAAATATACGCTTAATAAACTGGAACTTTCATATGGTATTGTGTGTAACTATGGAATAACATAGAGGGATAATCTATAACGAGTTGTATTACTTTTGTATGAGAACCTAAAGTTACGTTAAGCCCTATTTAATTGAGATCGTTATAATGTTAATGGGAACCGAGTAATAAGGGTATAACCTATGGCAGTCTAGCTAGATATAATGTCACTTAGCTAGTGGTTTGTGTCATTTTAGATGGGTACTTACGTTAGGAGTGCACAGTTAAACGAGAGGTGAGAATTTCATGTGAGTGCACGTCCTAACATGTACTTTGCATTTAATGTTTTAAATGTTTTTAAAGCACTTGCAGGTTTTTAAAATATCTCCACATTCGGGCTCTGACCCGTTTGCTTTCAAATCTATTTTCTTGTAAAACCATTTTTTAGGTGCCCAGCCACAAGGACACCATGCATAGGATACTCATTCAGGTGGCGAGCTGTAGCTGTTTGTGGAAGCTACAGGGATTGGCTTATAGACGCTTCTTTCATTTGGATTCTTGATTCAGTATTTATCAGTTGTAGGGCATGTTGCCCATTTCTATTAGAGACATCTTCCCATTTCAGTTTTTTCAGAATTTTGCATGTATTGATTCAGTATTCAGTATTTTGTTACTTATTTCAGTTGTGGGATTTGTAGTGAGGAGTTTTCCTCCAGACTTTATTTACATTATGTGATGGTTATTCTATTTAATTCGTATGGTGAATGGTGTTATTATTCTTCATTACACTTGTTGCATGTTAATCGGACTTTAATTAAAATTTGGCAACTTACTTTTTAAATACTAGGTGGTTAGTAATTATTAAAATGTTTTCGACAGTGATGCTATTAACTGAACCAACTTGGCATTTTGAATTGATTTAATAAAGGAGTAGCTACCCGGTATTTAATTAGTCGGGGTGTCACATTCCTTTGGTGTAAAAAGGTGGAAATATAAGATATTGACTCAATCAAATTAACAAATCAAAGCTTAAAGTGATTTCCACACCAATAACGTCCAAAACAATTTCATGCTTTTTCAGGACTTTCAAGGAAATGCAAACTCGTATAAACATTCTCCAGCCAAACTCCCTTAGATTTTTATTTTGAATAGAGGCTTTCTAAATTCTCAAACTTTGGATTATTGATGTTGAAACCTAAGTGGCCCATATGTGGCATGAATTGCTTTTTTTTTATTGCCTGTAAATTTTTTCGGGCTCTTTTAACCTCTTTGGACCCCGGATAATAAAATTCCTCCATTTTTTAGGTCCTCTTGAATGGTGGCTTTTGCGCAAAGAAGAGATAATTACCTTTCGCAGCCCCTCCCCGTTCTTAAACAAACATTCAGTCTCACATAAAAAAATGATTTTTACATGCATTCCAATCTTGTCAAGTTTTATCACATATTGTTAGTTGTATAGATAGAATTGAGATGGAAACACTCAAGCCAACATGTGATAGACAAGTACAATAATCAAATAAAGCCATGCATGTGTGCAATAAAGGAGATAGGAGTCAAACATGTAGAAAAGATATCACGAATTACATCTCAAAGACTCCAATCAATGTAAAGCATATGGATGAAATGATGTAGCGTCTCAAATCTCTATCAAACAGTCACATGGATAAGTGGAATGAAATTATGACTTGGCTATCTTAACTGTTCATCCATAAAAGGTGCAAAATAAAATACAAAAATATTTTTTAGTTTTTTTTTTGAAATTTTTATATACAAACAAACAAAAATCTTTTTGGATTTTTTCAAAAGAATAAATGAATAGTTGTACAACAAAGTAATTGTACATATAAAACAAACTAGCAATAGGAAGCATATGGTATGAACATGAACAAGCATCCTATCCTAGTCATAGACCAACCCCTCAGTTAACTGTGCAAATCCCCAAAGACTTCCTAAGACTCTCAAATCTAAGGGCATCTAAAGGTTTCGTGAAAATATCGGCTAACTGACGGTCGGTGGAAACAAAACTCAGGGATACGTCTTTCTCCTCAACTAGCTGTCTCCTAAATTGCTCACGTATCCTGATGTGCTTTGTGAGCGAATGTTGGACGGGATTGCGGGATATGTGAATTGCGCTCGTATTATCACAGGAGATGATCATGGTGTCCTGTGAAATCCTATAATCCTCCAACATTTTCTTCATCCACAAGAGTTGCGTGCAACAACTCCCGGCGGCTATGTACTCAGCCTCTGCAGTGGACAAAGAGATGGAATTTTGCTTCTTGCTCAGCCAGGAGACAAGAGCAGAACCAAAATAGAAACACCCACCTGAAGTGCTCCTACAACCATCTACATCCTCGGCCCAATTGGCATCTGAGTAGGCGGAAAAACGGTCATCGGTATTAAAGGAATACCAAATACCGTATGAGAGAGTCCCACTCACGTATTTAATAATACATTTTAGAGCAAGTAAATGTGACTCTTTCGGGGACGCCTGATATCGCGCACAGACTCCAACACTAAAGTCTATGTCGGGACGACTGGCAGTCAAGTAGAGAAGACTACCTATCATACTCTGATATAAGGTTTGCTCTACGTCCTTGCCTGAAGTGTCCTTACTAAGCTTGGTAGTGGTACTCATGGGTGTACGTGCATGCTTAGCGGAGTCTAAACCGAATTTCTTCACTAGGTCTCTAGCATACTTGGATTGGGAGATGAACATCCCATCCTCTAGCTGACGAACCTAGAGACCAAGGAAGAAAGTAAGCTCCCCTACCATGCTCATCTCAAACTCACTTTTCATCTCCTCTTCAAAGTGGTGAGCATGCTGGGAGCATGTGGATCCAAAGATTATGTCGTCCACATAGACCTGGGCAACCAAAATTGCACCGTCATCTCTCCTGACGAACAACGTAATATCAACTCCCCCTATCTTGAAGCCACGGGCTAAGAGATAGGAAGTAAGCCTCTCGTACCAAGCACGGGTTTCCTGCTTCAAACCATAAAAGGCTTTCCTCAAATAGTAGATGTGCTCAGGGTGCTGAGGGTCTTCAAACCCTTTTGGTTGTTCCACGTAAACCTCCTCCTGTAGAATGCCATTCAGAAAGGCACTTTTGACATCCATATGATATAACTTGAAGCGCAGATGACATGCGATGGCGAGTAGTAGACGGACGGACTCAAGCCTCGCAACAGGAGCAAATGTCTCCCCAAAGTCTACACCCTCTATCTGTGTGTATCCTTGAGCGACCAACCTATCCTTGTTTCGGATTATGGTACCATTTTCATCCATTTTATTCTTGAAACTCCACCGGGTACCTATCACATTAGGCTCACTAGGTCGGGGGACAAGTTCCCAGACATTATTCTTTTTAAACTGAAGCAACTCATCCTTCATAGCAGATATCCAGTGTTCATCCTTGAGTGCTTCTTTATAATTCTTGGGCTCGACTTTGGATGTGTAACAAAGATGGCTAACAACGTTCTCTACCTGAGAACGAGTCTTGACCCCTAGAGTAGGATCACCAAAAATGGCAGATGGGTCACGACTCTTGCGAACCCAAGCGGGTGTGTACCCTAACACAGGAATAGGGTCTACAGGGTGTGGGAGAGGAACACGTAAATCACTGTCAGAACAATCCTCATCCTCACACTGAAGGTTAGGATCAATAGACGTCGTAGGTTCGTCATCTTGCATGGTGACGTTTATTTACTCCATAACCTTAAAGCTCTTCGGGTTAAAAACTCGGTACGCTCTACTATTCGATGAATAGCCTAACAATATTCCCTCGTCGCTCCGGGAGTCAAACTTTCCTAATTGCTCTCTATCCCGTAGGATGTAGCATTTACTCCCAAAAATACGGAAATACGCCAGGTTGGGCTTCTTGCCAGTCCATAACTCATAAGGTGTTTGAAGTGTGTGTGGACGCAGATAAACCCTATTCACCATATGGCATGCAGTAGACACTGCCTCTGCCCAAAATATCCTAGAAACTTTACGACCTAGAAGCATAGATCTAGCCATCTCCTGGATCATTCTATTCTTTCTCTCAACAATCCCATTTTGCTGAGGAGTCTTCACAGTAGAAAACGCATGTTTGATCCCAAGGCTATCACAATAAAGATATACCTTTGCTTCCTTAGTGCCGTTGTCACTACGTATCCTGTTAATAGTGACTCCGTGTTGATTTTGCAGGACACGACACTTGGTCGTTAAAAATTCTACAACATCGGATTTCTCTCGCAGAAAACCTACAATGGAGTATCTGGAGAAATCATCTACTATCACGAGGATATACCTCTTACCACCCAGACTCTCGGTACGAGTGGGACCCATAAGATCCATGTGTATTAGCTCAAGAACACAAGAGGTGGTAATGGACTGCAACTTCCTATGGGGACTATGAATTTGTTTTCCCAACTAACAGGGTCCACAAACCGTCGAAGTTGGCCTTCCAAGAGATTGTAATCCACGTACTAGGTCCTTTTTAGCTAAGCGAGTGAGATCACTAATATTTATGTGACCTAGGCGTTGGTGCCACAGATCCATAAGAGTGATCGTGGCACTATTGCATACAAGTGAGGAAGTAGGCTCAGTCCCATAACAATTATCCTCGGTCCTCACCCCTTGCATCAAAAGTTTACCGAATTGATTGTAGACATTACACGCGTCCCGGTCAAACTTTACTGCAAAGTCAGTGTCGCACAGCTGGCTAATGGTGAGAAGGTTTACTTTTAAACCTTTGACGTATAACACATTCTCTAGCTTAGGAAATCCTGGTAACTCTACAGTACCTCGTCCTACAATGCTAGACTTGCTCCCATCTCCAAAGGTGACTCTGCCATCCTGATAATCCTCAAGAGATGTAAAAAATGAGGCATCACCTATCATATGTCTAGAGCATCCACTATCAAAATACCACTGTGAGGTATTATGTGCTTTGAGAGAAACATGAACAACAAAGGCCTTTTTATCTTTCTTAGGCACCCAAGAAGTGGTAACCTTTTGTTTGACTTTGTTGTTGTTGGTTTTAGCAGAAATCTGAGAAGCATTCACTAACGGGAAAGACATCCGTCGAAATTCCTCCGTCAAACTCTGAGACGTGGCAACTAAAGACTCAAATTGCTCTCTCAGACTAGAAAATTCATCAGTGTGATGTGGTGGAGTAGTAGTACGTCATGTCCGACCCATGCTATAGAAAAACTCCCTGAGGTGGCCTTTCCTTTTGCAATAATACAAAAGAACACAGTCAAAGGCGGACCTTGGTTTGCTTTTCTTGGTCGAGCTCTCCTTCAAGGATTTTGACGATGGCCATAAGGAGTCGTAGTAAACTCAGGAATAGGTCCAGGTGCAATTTGGGACATGGAGGCACCATCATAACCTATTCCCTGCCGATCACCAAAACCTAAAGCGGGGCCGAGGAGCATCTTTCCCATTTTCCTTGATCTATCCTCGATTTGTACCATAACTTTCCGTGCTTTCTCAAGATCATGAGTCAGCTGAGCAATAGGGGCTTCAAGTTTCTTCCGAGTCTCCACGGAGGAATGGAGCTCACTCATAAGACTATCCACTTGTTTAGTCAAGTCCCCTCTCTCTTTCTCAAAATTACTCTCTCTCTCTCTCTAAATAAACTTACTTTCACAACACAGGCAGATTCTCTCTCTCTCTCAGGGCAGTGCAGGTGGAGGACTCTCTTTCTCTTGCTTTTCTTAAATCTTCCTCTAAGCCGGTGATCTTAAGAACTAACGCTTTGTTACGCTTTTTAGTTTTAAAAGACTCAGAATATAACTCAGCGTAGGCGCGTTGTATATCACTCTCGCTCTCACTTGTGTCATCCTCCCCCTCACTCACATCGCTCTCACTGTCGAGGTGTCCCTGTGAAGCATCATCCTCAACGTCGTGAGGAGAACTAGGAGTGCTCACTTGGCTGGTCATGAATGCGGTGAAGTTACACTCATGCGGTGACTCATCTCCAGAATCCACCGTCTCGACCTCACTGTCGTCACTAAGGGTAGCATTAAGAACATCTTTCCCTTCTCTCTATTCAGACGATTGGCACACTCAAAAGCTCTATGACCCCTACCATCACACTCAAAACATCTCTCACTTTCTTTCAGAGGAGGATTTTTGGAAACTTTTTCATTTTTCTTTTCAAACTTATTTTTCTCAAATTTCTTTTTATCTTTAAAATTGCCATTTTTCTTAAATTTGAGAATCCTCTTGAAATTTTTTGCGAAAAGAGCCAAATCATCTAAGTCAAAATCACAATCAGAATCTGACGTGTCAGTCTCTCTCTTTCTAGATGACTCTACCCTCTTTCTAGCCGACCCCTCACTCTTTCTCTATTGGGCATTAAGTGCTATTCCCTTATCTTTAGACCTTGCAGTTTTAGGTAACATATCAATTTCATATGTTTGCAAATCTCCTACAAGTTCTTCCAATTTTAGCGTGTTTAAATTACCCATAGAATTTAGCACAATGACTTTAGGGATAAAACGCTTAGGCAAAGAACGAATAATTTTTTTAACAACTTTAGCATTAGGAATATGTTCACCAAGGTTAAAGCTAGTATTAACAATGTCAGAAAGTCTAGCATAAAAATCATCAAAACATTCAGTCTCATGCATTGTGATTGTTTCAAATTGAGTTGTCAAATTTTGCAATTTAGACTCTTTCAAAGCATTAGTTCCTTCATGGGTGAGTTGTAAAACATACCATGCCTCTTTTGACGTGGTGCATGTCATTATGAGTTTGAACTCATCAGGTGTGATAGACCCAGAAATAGCACTTAGACCCTTAGAATTGAATGATGACCATTTAAACTTGTCTTCAGTCCAAGAAGTGACAGGTTTTAAACTGGTCACATTTCAAAAGTGACGGAGGGAGGTGTCCACCCTCTTCCAACTAGAATCCAAACACGTTCATCTATTGCCTTTAAAGAAGATCTCATGCGGGCTTTCCAATATGCATAGTTTGTCTCGTCAAAAACTGGCATTTTATTATATGACTTCTCCATTGAACACGCACTTTTTCAAAAATCAAATTTTCAGAAAAAATTGATATCTTAGAAAAATTTTGCGAAAACTCGGAATACGCGATATATTAGCGTAACCTGCTCTGATACCAATTTATAAGAGATGCGCGCGCGTTCAAATTAAGAAATTATATAATTAAACACAGTTTAACCCAATTAAATCCTAAACATGCATCTAGGTGTGATTGAATAAGATGTAAAGCATGCAAGAACTTTCAAACACACAATTGAGGAAAAATCCCCCAAAGGGGCAAAACCATTTATTTCACTATAATTTTGTAAGGCACAATTTACATGGATTACAATGAAATACAAGAGTGACATAGAATTACCCTCAGGCGTCGGATCTGTAGTCGGCGGCTGGAAGTTTCCCTTTCCAGGAGGGCAGCAATGAAGAAGAAGGTCGGTCTTCTCCACAAGGGTATGAATAGCAACAAAGTTTGTGTTCTAGGGTTTCAAAAATATTCACAAATGATTTGGAAATTTGTGTGAATCAAAACATGAGTTTGATAACTCATAAAGATGAAGACTTGAGTTTATGGACTCTGAAAATCGTGTGAACAAGTATTAAAAACACACTCCCCATAGTGGGTTTATAAAAGAAACTTTTAGCCTAAAAAATCTCTGCACGATCTGTTGAACTTTATCCCAGGCGGATCAGTCCGGGTCTGAGGCGGATCGGTCCGAGGAGATGGATCAGTTCTTTTAAATTTTGGCATCATCGATTCGCTAGCAGTCCGGGGTGTACTGGCTTTTCAGCAAGCAGATCGGTCCGGTAGATGGGCGGACCGGTTCGGG
This sequence comes from Sambucus nigra, assembly GCA_949130495.1. Classification (NCBI taxonomy): domain Eukaryota; kingdom Viridiplantae; phylum Streptophyta; class Magnoliopsida; order Dipsacales; family Adoxaceae; genus Sambucus; species Sambucus nigra. Next base: position 27,396,532 of record OX422219.1, on the reverse strand, counting down.
GTCGGATCGATTCTTTTTCTCTGGGCGGACCGGTCCGGCCTGTCAGAATTTTGATTCCTCCTCTTCTTTGATATTCGGATCCGTTGATGACGAAATGAATCTTGAATTTCTCCAATGGTGTAACGGCGTACGACATAACAATTGATAATGGAAAATGTCCTTACATGAAGGAGACTAGAGATAGGACCATATTTCACTCAAAAGCAAGAGTTTTTTCTTTAAAGGTGGCCACAAACCTACCTAGCTTTGAGAGGAGCATATATTACAATATCCAAGCATTAAACAAAGTTATAGAAAGATTTTGGGTTACCAAAAGAAGACATCCCAGAATCTACATAAAATACTTTTATTCTCATTGGATTACAATTGAATCCACAAAGGTATTGTATTCGAAACCCTAAATTCATTTTTTGGATTTATTTTTTCTATTTATTCTTTCTATTGCATAATTATTCAAACATTCTAGGGATGATTTTTTCTTCTTTGTACGTCGATCCCCAGCAGAGGTCTTATTGTTTGATTCTGTAAACTTGGGAATAAAAACCTTCTACAGTTTTCCCTTTGATCGTTATTATTAGCTTATAGAGCCCGACAACCAATAACTTAAATCTTTTGGACTTTTTGATCTTGTAAATATCCTGCCTTAGGGGATGATCAGTCCATACCACAATTGTATTATCCTGGAAGTACTGTTTCATTTTTCTTAATGCTTAAATCAAGGCCAGGGTAACTTTTTTAGCCTTGGGCAACTTATATATTCTCCTCTATAAGATTTGTTGGTGTAATGCACTGTCTTCTGCATGCCATATTCTTTTCTAACCAGTGTTGAGCTAACGGCTGATTAAGATACAACCTGGTACAAATATAACCTCTCCACGAGGATCAACATGGAAAGAAGGTGAGGACACCCTAGATACCTCTTCAACTTTTAAAATTCCGCTTCACAATCCGCATTCCCCTCAAAGGTTTTCCTTAACACTTTGATGAATGGGAGACACATATTTATAGCTCTTGATACAAACTTTTTTAGGGTTACCACCCAAACTTTTAAGCATTTGGATCTCTTTCTAATTCTTTAAAGACTACATATTGATAAGGAACTTGATCTTATTTGGATATGTTTCAATCCCCCATTGGTTAATAATAAATCCCAGGAACTTGTCAACTCGGACACTAAACACTGGCTATGTCGAGTTCAGTTTCATCTTATATCTATCCATTATATAAAAAAAATACTAGTCGAGGTTCTTTATGTGGACATTTGCATTTTTTTTCTTCTTCAATATGTTTTCAACATACACTTCCATTTTTCCACCGATCTACTCTTCAAAAATTTGGTTTACCATCCTTTGGTATCTTGCTTTAGTATTTTTCATCCTGATAGCATAACGTTGTAGAAATAGGTGTCCTTGCTAGTTATAGGGGGATTATAGATAAACCTCCTTAATTAGAGGAAAACCCTTAATTAGAGATAAAACTCCAAATCAAGAAACTAGGTGAGAAACTAAATAAGGGTTCATCAAAGATCAGTGACATCATAAGGAGTGTGATGAGTCAACCAATTTAATTCAGATCAAAGCAAAGTGAAGATTAGTTAAAGATTGAGAAATCCTTCCAGAAAATCTAGTTGATCCACCATGTATTTTTTTTTATTCTATGTAATTATGAGCAATATTGTAACATTGATGAGGTTAATCGGTACCAGTGATGGACTAGATCTGGCATAACCTAGGAGAGTTTTCATTCCTTATCGAGCTACCTCACATGAGAATTTTTTAAGAAATATTTTGGAGTTTAGATATTAAGGTACCATTAAGGCATAACTTAACCATGTTAGATACACTAGGTGAAACATCCAACTTAATTTGATTGAGTTTTATTCGAGAAACCTTGATCTACTAACTATGACCTTACTCAACCATATAGTTTTGGCGCCAACAATAATATCTTTCCATAAAAGATCTGAGTGATGTCATGACATACCTAAATACATCTCAATTCAAACTTAGATCAAACAATTATGGTTTGGTGAGTAATTATTTGGTATGGTGATGACACGCAATGGCGCCGCCTGACATGGTGGTTTGACTCTCGAGATTTCACTAAGCATTTAATGCTATTAACATGTTGGGTATGGTAATATGAGCAAGGATTTAATGCACTCAAGGTTCCTTATATGTAATCTGAGCCTATATATAGCTTTGATAGGCCATGAGCCTTTGGAGCCAAAAGACTTATTTGAGACATATATCACAAACCAGATCTTTTAATATCTTCCATTAATATGCTTTTCAATCATTTATTAAGCTTTCATACTATTTATTCCATACTTTTGTGTTTACCTGCCTACCTGAGATGAATTTAGAGTGCTTATTTCTCTCTCCCTCTAACTAAATGTGACATCTCTCTTATTTTAATATCGATTGATCGAAACTTTATTAAAATAAATGGGAATCCAATATGATTTCATTCTTAGCATCACTGTTGCAACAATTACAATTATAACCATCAAAACATGCATCAGATAAAATAACAATGGAACTGATGAGTGAATAATCATAAATAACGTAAATCAAATAAACCACCAGTTACCATAAATAAAACATGCTACTGGGAATTAGTAGGAAATATCTGATTCAAATGAAATGTCCTATCCATCTACAACAGCACACCCAAAAGAAAAATACAAAAACTAAATCCGATCTTGATAGAATGAATTGATCTGCTATAATCAATCTCACAACATCCATATTTACAGCACACAATGGCACGATGAAGAGACTAACCGTGCAATCCTGCTGCTGAATTCCTGGGGTTTTGAAAAATATTTGACAGTGGGTCAAAGCTCGAAAAATATTTAAAAATATATGCAAGTATTTAAATTCTTTAAATGTAAAGGTGTTATGTATTACCTTCATAATTAACTTTCTAATCGCACTCACATGAGACATTTCATCACCTCTCATCTACAGTGCACACCTGACGTGATTATTTTATTGTCCTAATCATGTTACCCAGTCTAAGTTGGACAATAACTACTAAAGTAGCCCATCCTGCTAATACTTACTATTAGCTAATAAGTACTACCTTAACTAGGTATATCATCATAAAATTACATAACTACATGCATGCTATAATTTGATGTTCACGCAACAATCTGTATACACATACATATACATATCCCTCACTATATATGTATATACCACATCCCCAAAGTCGGACCTTACAGATGCATACCCCATGTTCTAATAGGCTTCAGGTATACTACGTACAAAACTGGACCACCGGGTAAAAATCTCACCACTGAACCTAAAACATAAACACAAACAACAAAAGCAGTCATAAACATACGTCCGAAGATTGCAACCATACCACACCGCACCCAAACATTCTCAAAATGAATACTTGTCCTCACATATGGATAGTGGCCATGCAACATAATTATGTCATGGGGAATCAATCCAAAATCTGTTAATTAATGCTAGGGCGGTTTGCTCACTATGAGCAACCTCTTAATGATAGCACTAACGAGTAGGTATATTCTAAAAAATTACATAACATTCACACACACACATATGTGTGTGTGTATATATATATATATAGAGAGAGAGCGAGAGAGAGAGAGTGCTGACTACGTACTAAAATCTCATAGTGCACTAGTCTACTAATCCTGAAGTTTGAACCGACTTCTCGATTTTCAATTGAGTGATCACTCACTTGTTAATCGATCCATCTCACTCAAATAAATTATTTGTTGGCCTAATGCACACACCAATACCCTGATAATGTTCCACAAAAATCAATCTACCTTGGAAACTCCTACACCCATTTATCCAATGCTAACAAGCCAAAACAACTCAAAACAAAATTCAGGACTAACCAGCAAATAAAACCGGTTCGTTAACAGATTGAACCGGTTTTGTCCAGTGAACCGATTCACCCCAAGTGAATCGGTTAGGTTTGGTGGGCTACCCTTCATCTTCAACCTCGGGATTTCACCTCCCAAACCCATCAATGGAGGTCCCAAGCCTTTGAAAACAATAAATTAAGATCCCAAACCAATACATAATCATCCCAGATATATTTGAACCTCGATCCCAATCCAACACCAAATTCTAAGGAGTCTTAATTTTGATTCAATTCACTTCATCTAGAATTACTAAAAGTTTAAACCCGTTGATCTAATACCCTTTCAATGTTCATCATCTTCATAATCATATTCCCAGATTTAAATTATGAATTAATTCCATAATTATTTTCAATCACATTAACGTGTTAAATACAAATCAAATCTTATGATTAACCCTAAAATTTCATTCTAAATTTTTAGATTAAGCATTAATTATCTATGAATATAATTAACTTCAAGAATTAAAATCTAAAGCAATTAAACACTTGCCTTGGTCGATTAAAGCCCAAATCTTGACACCCATAGATGAATTGATTTTGGAGAAGGTTCTTCCTCTCTTCTCCAAGATTTCTTTTCCCTTTTCTTTTTTCTTTTGATCTCTTTCTTAATCTTCACTAAGCAGAGGCTAAAATGAGGCTGCTATACACCCCACTAAACCTTCAATACCTCAACTAAAATCCCTAATCTCGTATTTAACTGAATTCCCAAGGATAAAAAGATGAACATATTCCTATATGGACAATTCTATGTCTAAAAAGCCCTTGAAACCCAACAATGACCCTAGGGTGCCTATTCTGAACAATTTCGACCCATTCTGGATAACTGGTGCACTAAAAAAGGCCATCAGAGTCATCTTCTCTTGATAAACTCTCGGCTGGTTCAACTCAAGTAAGAACAGCTTGAACAAGAAATGGCTTGATTCAATAGCAGCTCCTTATGTCATGTAGTTAGACTCATTAGCAAAGTGGATTTGACATTATTCATACACAGTAAAGTGAACGCTTAAGATATGGGACTGAGTGTCTCACTAGGAGTAGGACTGAGTGACATTATTCTTGCGGATTAACGTTTGTTATCTGGAGGCATTACAAGAAAGTGAGTGGTGCAACTAGCTAGGCCTTTAGGCTTATTAAAATAAATATTCCAGCTTTTCATTAACTAGTACCGGCACGTGCGAACAATACACGCTACCCTTAAACCTTTTTAATCTATTATTTTAACTTTGTAATGAAAATATAATAATTCGCATTGCTATTTACTTATTACGTGCAAATAAATAATTTTAATCATAAATATTAATCCAAAACTCATTAATTGAACCTAATTTAATTTTCCAATTAAATTAACAAATCAATGCACATGTGAAAATAAAACAGTCTCAAAAGTACGGGGATTTACATTCTCTCCCCCATAAATACAAAATTTCACTCAAAATTCGAACGTACATACCATGAAGAGTTCTAGATCTTTTTCATGGATGTCGTCATTGCATGCCCAAGTCGATTCGATAACACTGTGATGCCCCCCATTCACACGTACTAATGGTACCACCTTTGACCGGTGTTTTTCCTCAGTATGATCTAAAATGGCAATAGAGCTCTCCTTGTAAGTAATGTTCAACTGCATGATTATCTCCTCTAATGTTATATGCAAATAGGCCAAGTCATCCCTGAGGTACCTCTTCAATGACGACATGTGGACAACATCGCGAATCCACTGCAAGTTCTTCGGTAAGGCAAGCCTATACGCAACTGGCCCAACTCTCTCAATAATGGGAAAAGGCCCCACATATCTAGGTTCCAGCTTCCCCTTCTTCCCAAGCTTCATCACTCCCTTCATGGGAGATACCCACAACAACACCTAATTACCCACATCAAAATCCAGGTGCCTTCAGTTCTCATCGGCATGACTCTTTTGATGTGTTGGAGCGGAAGTTCAACGGTCTATTAAAAATGCTTATAGATCGAATTAAAAAAAATTACACATACATGAAATCCTACAAGGCAAAATTAGGATTTACCATTCGAGATCTATTTGATTTGATCTCGTCTTTGCATGAATAGAATAGGTGATGGATTGATTCACCTCATAGTCTTCTACTGTATTCCTGATGTGGAAAGTCACGAGTAGAGGGTGGGCTCCTCTTTCATGATCACCTTTTTGTCTCCTCTTTCTTCTCTATTGCCTCTCTTCCTCACAAGTTCAAACTTAGGTATTTTGAGTATCCAAGAGTAACGGTTATATTAAAAAAGAATAAGACCTAGGTGCATATATGTAGGCTATAGTAGGGACCCTAAGGATACATAAGGATGTGGATCTTAATGGGCCTGAGAAAACCTAATCCTTTTCGAAGCCTAATCTCAGTCCCTTAATTATAATTAATACCACTAAATAATTATAATTGCAACTCCACTCCTTAACTCAAAATTATATTTCGAGCTCCTCATTATTAATTACTTAATTATCCTCACGTTAAGGCTACTCATACCCGTTAATAAAATTAATTACTGATAATTTATTTGATTAACTTTTTTAATTCCTTGAGCGATCCAACTTAACTTATTTATAGTGTCGGATTAACATAATCTACCTAGAGGGTTTGACACATACAAAACTTATAAGCATCTCAAGCGGGTATCACCAGTCTCTATAGTAAGACGTGGATTCCGTCCATAAAAGACTTTTACCGTACATTAATCACCATTACCCAATTTATCAAGATTATTGATCCAATAATGAATCTTACCTGATAAATAAAAGTAATAAATAACTAGTGCATGTGTCCATCAATTATATACAGATTATGAGCCTTAAGTAAACCTAATAATAACGAGATGTACATTTCCTTACAAAATCTATATAAAAACAGTGACCTCAAATTGGTCCCATTCAATACACACAAAGTGTACTAGCACAATAATGAACTATAGAGTTTCCTACAATCAAGATAAACCTACTAAAATATTGTGCTACATCCCTACTGATGGTATGTCCAGTTCCATCTAAGATTATGAACAATAAAACTTATATTCTATAAGAACTGATGATCTAATCCTGTGTGTGCAAGTCATACTCTACACACCAGAACACCTACTGAGAAGAAAAAAATACACCAGTAATATAAAAAATACTGCAAAATATTATGTCCATATATGATTCTCACAAAAATAGGAATAACTGATTTTATTATCATAATAAACCCATGACTTAAATTATTACAAAAAGCATGTTTTTAGTCTACATCTCTAACAATATCCCACTTAGACTCAAAGCCATGCTAAAATGCATCTCATTCCCATCCCCTCTATGAAACTATCAAAAGTATTAGCTGTAAGCTCTTCGTGAAAGGGTTTGCAATGTTGTTCTCTGATGCAATCTTCATAACCGTGACATCACCTCGCTATAAAAATTCTTGAATGATATGATACTTATGCTCGATGTATTTACTTCTCTTATGGCTCCTGGATTCCTTTGAGTTAGCAACCACACTGCTATTATCACAATAAAGTGTAATAGTCGACTGAACTAAAGGCACCACTACTATATCCATTAGGAAGTTTTTAAGACATACTGCTTTCTTGGCTGCCTTAGAGGCTTCCACGTATTCATCTTCCATGGTGGAATCAGTATTACGGGATTACTTGATATTCATCCAACTAATGGCTCCACCTCCTAGGGTAAACTCAAATCTAGAGGTAGACTTTTTGGAATATCTATGAGACTGAATATCTGAGTCATTGTACCCAATGGGTACTAGACTCTCTACCTGGTAAACTAGCATATAATTTTGTGTTCTTTTCAGTTATTTGAGTATATTCTTTACCACAATAAAATGTTCTTGACCAGGGTTATACTGATATCTACTAACCATGCCAACAGCAAAATAGATTTCAGGTCTAGTGCATAACATAGCATACATAAGGCTCCCAACTACCGAAGCATAAGGGATGCCTTCATTCTTCTCTATCTCATCAGGTGTCTTAGGATACTGATCCTTGGAAAGAGATATTCTATGTATGAAAGGGACGAACCCTTTCTTAGAATCATTCATGCTAAATTTGGCAAGAACAAAATTGATATAAGTTGCTTGTAATAAACTCAATATCCTATTCTTGCGATAGCACATAAGCTTGATCCCAAGAATGGGACTAGCTTCTCCTAAGTCCTTCATATCGAATTTGCTGGAAAACCTCACTTTAACCAAAGACAACACTCAAACATCAATTTCAATCATCCAGATATAATACTGAAAATACCACTACGTTTTTGTTGCATTTCTTGTACACACAAGACTCATTTGGATATTGATCAAAACTAAAATATTTGATTGGATGATCAAAACAAATGTTCCAAGGTCTAGATCCATGCTTAAGTCCATAAATGGACTTCTTAAGCTTATAAAATTTATGATCTTGGCCTTGGGTAATAAAACCGTCTTGCTACACCATATAGATACACTCATCAAGATTCCCATTAAGAAATGCAGTATTGATTTCCATTTGCCAAATTTCATAATCAAAATAAGCCATAATGGATAAGATAATTCAGATGGACTTCATCATAGCTACCGACGAGAAGGTTTCCTCATAATCTATGTCGTCTTTCTTAGTAATACCTTTTACAATAAGCCATGACTTAAAGTGTAACACCCCGCCCGCCTGGGGAGAGCGAATGGAGCGCTAATGCGATAAAATAAATCCAAATCCACAAATCACAAGGTATAGAGCATCTAAGTCCCATAACAACAAAAGAGAAACTATAAATCTCAATCTCTTCAAATTAAATACCAAATCTCTCGAATTACATACAACAACTAACTCAAAAATAAAATACAAATCTCCAAAGCTCTATACATCAAAATAATACAAATCTTTCCCAAACAATCCTCGCTAAAATCAATCTCCATAGCGCCCCAAAATCCGTGCTAACCTGTCACTAAAAGAAAATATGGGGAAGTACACAATACGACAGGAATATGCTCAACAAATATGTATTAGTGATGAATAAAGAGTAACAACACGAGTACGAATATTCAAATCAAATGCAAATCAGAATGAAATTTATTAATAAATTTCTCAACAACACATCAATGGGTCACCAGGCCTCACCCCATCCGCATATGCTTTATCAAGCCATAACCCCGGGAAGCAGAAATTTTGGCGGGTGCCCAACATCCGTACCATATTAAAATCTCATAACAACGTACTCATCAGCAATATAATGATACCACATGAATCAAAATTATTTCAACAATTATTTTCCAGATTTCAATGAATTTAACGATTCAAATAAGAGTTCAATTAATAAGAAATCAAAGAGAATGACATTCGAGAGATTTAAGGAGAATATTGTGTAAAACCCCATACCTCAAACCATGATGAGAAATCAACGATCACATCCTCAAGATCAACTCAAAAGATCTACAAAAGCTTATTCAAGAACCTCCAACAAAATAGCCCTAAGAACACCTCTAATCTAAGGTTGGAACTCACAAATCTCAAGAGCCAATGTGTGTATAAAAAGAAGAGGAATATAAAATATATTTGCTGCCAAAATTTGTGCCAAAAGTAGGTTAAAAGGGTTTCCCACGATTTCCTTTTATAATGCAAATAAATGAAGAGTTGGAATCCAAAATACTCCTTTAAATAAGGCAAAGAAATGAAGAGTTGGAAGCCAAAACAACTCTTGAAAATTACTTAATATTCGCCGACTTAGAATTCCAAGAGTTAAAATATTTAAAAATCATTTTAAAATCCGTTTTAACTCCGATTTTGAAACCGTTTGAAATTCTCGCCTTTAAAAATAATAACCAACATATTTGAGCAATAAAAATAATTTTATGAAAAACTTTATTTTCCTCCTTTTTCCAAAAATTAATTAAAATAGCCCAAAAATTACGCGGGTTATTACATAAAGGTGTCAACCTTCCCGTCCACCCCTCTTTTCCTCTTATAGACCTATTTGCATCCTATAGGTTTTATCCCTTCAGGTGGATTTACAAGACTCCGGACCTGATTAGAATACACAGATATCATCTCAGAATTCATAGCTTTAAGACAAAGTTCTACATTTTTATCTTGGATAGCTTCATTGTAGTTACAAGGATCAGTTTCAAGTTCATCAGGGACCTTGCCATAAGACTTTCCCACGAAGATAAATCATTCAGGTTGACGTATAACCCTCCCACTATGATGAGGTATTCCTTGTGCTCGTGTACTAGTGTCAACGCATTGTGTTATTTCATCCAGTATTGGTGGTGTTAAAGAATCTTATTAGTTCCCTCACAATTCTTCAAGAATAAATTTACTAATAAATAACCCTTAGTTTATGATCCATCATACAATCCTCTTTCAAGAGTCGGGCATTGGTGCTCACAATGACCTTCTGATCCTTAAGATTATAGAATAAATAAACCTTAGTTTCCTTAGGATATCCTATAAAGAAACAAACTTCTGATATTGATTTCAACTTACTAGGATCTCTCTTTAACACATGTGCTGGACTACCCCAGATCTGAATATGTTCCATACTGGGCTTGTGCCCAATCCACAATTCCTTAGGTGTAGTAGATACCACCTTTGAAGGTGCCGAGTTTAGTATATAAGTGGTCGTTTCTAAATCACGTCCCCAAAAGGAATATGGGAGATCTGTATAACTCAACATGGACCTAATCGTAACCAAAAAAGTCATATTCCTCCTTTCTGCTACACCATTTTGTTGAGGCATACCAGGTGCAAACAATTGGGATGTGATCTCTTAATCTTCTAAAAATTGCTTAAACTCCCCTAAGAGTTACTCGCCACCACGATTAGATCGTAGTGTCTTGATAATTTTACCTTGATGCTTCTCCACTTCTGCCCTATAAACTTTGAATTTCTCAAAGGCTTCGAACTTATGGTACATTAGGTAAATGTACCCATTCCTTGGGTAATAATCTATGAAACTCATAAAATACTCAATTCCCCCTCTTGCTCGAGTTGTCATTGGTCCACATAGATCAGAATGTACCAATTCCAACAGTTCTTTGGATCTATAGCCCTTAGTCGAGAAAGGCCTCTTGGTCATTTTACCTTCTAAATAGGATTCACAAACTGAAAGTGCCTTTACTTGCAGTGAGCTCAATTGCCCACTTTCTACCAGTCTACGAATCCTTTTTAGATTAATATGACCTAGGCATAAGTGCCAAAAATACGTTTGATTCACTAAGGAAGGTTCCTTTCTCTTTAAATTTGATCCAATCGAATTATGCCAAATATTATTTTTTTGTGTGGGAGAGATATGATTAACAATATAAATATTATCAACTAATGTACCAGAACAAATAAAAAATTTATTTTTCTTAATACCACGAGTTTATTAAAAGAAACTGAATATCCATAAAATGCTAAACAAGAAACTAAAATCAAATTCCTTCTAATGGAATGTGCATAAAGACGATATTTTTAAAGTAAACTCTTATCATTATTAAAGCTTAAATGAACGTCTCCCATAACAACAACAGCTGCTCTCGTAGAAAATCCCAAATTCAGATAAATCTCTCCATCACTTAGTCGCCTGGTTTCTTGGAACCCTTATAAATAATTGCATACATGATTATCTATGCACCAGTTACTGGCAGTAAAAACCACAAAACATGATTCAACGACAAATAAATGGAATTTACCTGTGTTGTTTTGTTTATTACAAAAATCGAATAATTTTTCTTCCAGTGTCCTGACTGCTTACAGTGGAAACATTTGCCCTTGGGATTTTTCACACCTCCTTGAGGTCCACGAGCTTTCTGAGGAACCATAACCTATTTCTGAGCCTTCTTTTTCTTTTTATTCTTGCTCATAGGCTTATAAGTAGAACCTTTCTCAACAATAGAAGCACTTACTGTCTTTTTGATAAGACCCTCAGTTGTTTGTAGTTTTTTTAAGTAGTTTCGCCAAAGAGTAAGAAAGTTTGTTCATGTTATAATTTAGGCTAAATTTCTTAAAGGACTCAGGCAGCGACTGGAGAATAATATCGATTGGGTTTCCCCATGGATTTCCTCTCCAAGGATTTCAAGCTCATTGAGAAGAGACATCATCCTTAAAATATGTTCCCCTCACTGGGGTCCTTTCAATCATGTTTGTGTTCATGAGTTCTTTCATGGCAACTTGCCTTGTAGTATGATTCTGATCCCCAAACATATCTTTGAGGTTCAGTGTCATGACATATGCAGTGTCCATCAATTAATGCTGATGTTGAAAAACTTTTGACATAGATGCCAAAATATAACATCGTGCCATCTCACCAGCCTTGATCCATTTCTAATAATCCTGGGTTTTCTTTTAGGTTTCCCCCTCACTAGGTTTCTCAAGACAGATCTTATAGAGCACAAACTTGTACCCTTCAGTAGTCAACACAATATCTAAATTCCTTTTCCAGTCAATGTAATTAGGTCCAGTTAATTTATTTTCCTTGAGAATGATAACAAGTGGATTGAAAGAGCTTCCCATCTTAATAAGAAGAATCAAATAATAAAATGAATTATTATATGGCATAAAAAATTTTGAATTCTAAATTAAAATTAATGTTCCCTCTATCAATTTTAATAGAATTCATCGGCATCCCAATTATCATTTGAATACTATTCCTCTTTAGAGAACCTTCTGTCCAAAAAAAAAAAAAATTAGGCAGGCTTATTCCTTTTAATTTTATTATCTATACAATACCTAAGTTAAATAAAATTAAATAGCTGACACTTTGGTCCCACAAAATCATAGCATTCCTTATTTTATATCTAAGTGTCTACCACCAACTAATTTTAGATTATCTCATATCACATAGACTCCTCCTTTGGGGGCCGCCTATATGAAAAATGAATCCAAACTTACGCTTAAGAAAATTTATACTGATTACCAGAATAATTAGCATTTCTTGTTGGAGGGCCTACTTATTATTGAAAGTCTACAAATGGTTGATGGAGACCATGAGATTTTCTGTTGGAAAATTCCCTCTCCCACTTAGTAATTTAAACAACTTTTGTGTGTGCTAAAAAAATGTGTTCAGTTTTTAATTAATTTGAAAATCTAGGAAATTTGATATATTTTAAAAAATATTGAGATATCCCTATTTTAATATATCAAACAAATGTGCGATAAATAAAAAATTTCTATTACCTTTGATCATTAAAAAAAAATATACTCATTTTTTCTTTATTCTCTAACCACACATATTAATGTCCACAATTTAAAAATAATTATGAATTAATCACATTTAGCATTTATATGATTTAAGTTGGGTCGATATTCCATGTTCTCCATAATTCTAAGGGAATCGTTATCATATATTAACAACCCAACAATTAAAACATGAATAATATAGGCATAAATTAACGTAAATAAGTATATCGAGATAAATAAGGATTCCCGGCTATTATGGTTATTGATGCAAAAAACTAGACTAGGCTAATTAATTGAGATTTTTAAAATGGTTCGGCTTAAGGGAAGAGCCTACGTCCACTGTTGTATATTGCCTCTCTTTTTGTGTTTTTTTTGTTCTCCCTTGGATGTGGGGTTTACAATGTATTTATAACCCCCAGGGGGTGTACAAGAGATGGAATATCAAAGGATGGAATGTTTTTATATTATAAACATTTACATATGTACAATCATTAATGTATACAATTATTGGCATTTGTCTGTCATCATTTGTCGGCATCCCTAATGTTGGTTAGTATTTCCTCCTTAATGACTAGGATTAATCTCCTACTACACAACACGTGTCAGTATCTGAATGGTCCACATAGATAGACAATTTTGGGTATCAACAGAAGCCCCCAATGTTTCATGCTTGAAGTTTTTACAAGAATATGGAGCATTTGGCTCTTAAAATTGCTCGGGCAAAAATTTTAGGCCTGCTCTGTTGCCGACTTCCCCTACTTGTAAACGTTTATGGTTTAGTTATGGAAATATAATGCACGTGGAATTTTTTAAATTATCCACAACTTTAACGAATCATTTTTGGGCAAGTCCATCTTTTCTGTCTTTTAGCCGCTATCAGTTCAATCGACGCTGCCTTTTAATCATTACTTTTCCAATTTTTGAGGCAACCTATAAAGAGCAGGAGAAACCACGAACATTCATTATCTCAAATTCTCTGAGTGTTTTTGGTTACGGTGTTTTCAAGCTTTCTCTCTATCTTCTTGTGCGATGTTTTTTTGTTCTTCAATTCTTGCTGAATCCTTAATTCCTGCAAGAACTCTTTCTTTTCTCTTCTATTCTTCATCATGGTTTATTCTGTTGATTCTCTTGATGAATTCAGAAATGAATTTAAGATTCCATCCTGGGTTGTTTTGGAACACGTTATTTTACCTGTTGATTTTTTCTCACTTGATGAGGGTCACTGGTTTCCCTCAATTTTTATAGTTGAGTGTGGGTTTACCTTTCCTCCTAACCCACTGTGCCTTGAATTTTGCCAATACTTTGATGTTGTTGACCCCAATACTTGGAGGGTTGTAAATGGAGTGTATAGGTTGAATCAAATTCATGGAACCCATCTGGGGATTCCGGAAATAATGTTTTGTTATAAGTGGATGACTAGTGACAGCACTTTTTATTTAAAGACTAGGGCTGTAAATAAACCGTTAGTAGTTAATCTTTCAGAATCTAATAGGGATTATTTTGAGCATGGAATTATTGTAAAAAATTGGCAATACGCCCCTTTGAGAAGAAATGCGAAGTACCAGGAGTCTAGATGCCCTCCTTTTTAGCAATAGGATAGGTTATTCCACATTTAACTATTTTGCCCTGTATATATCTGTTTAAATGTAACACTAATTGTTGCTCTATAATTTTTTATTGCAGTTGATCAGAAGATAAGGTGTCCCAAGGAAAGTGAAGTGAATTTGAGGGAGTTGAAGTTTATTTGGGGACTTTATCACCAAAGGATTGGCGAGGACCACGTCAGGTCTGCATATTATTTGCTGCAGTACAAGAAGAAAATTTTTTCCTTTGTTGATCGTCCTACTCCTTCCCCTACAATTAACCTTGAGTAAGAAATTCCTTCTGTAAGGTCATTTTTATCCATTATCTTTATGTATGTCGTACGCCGTTACAACGATGAAGAAATTCAAGATTGAATCTTCATCAACGGATCCGAATATCAAAAGCATCTTCAAACTTGGAATTTAGTTTCTGCATAACCGGACCAGACCGCCCCTTTTAAAAATGAACCGATCCGCCTCCCTACCAGATCGATCCGCTTTGCATTAGAAATAGTGAACCCCGGATCGAAGCCGAATCGAAGATCCCCTTTGAAAAAATGAACCGATCTGAGGTCGTACCGATCCGCCTCCATACTGGACCGATCCGCTTCTGATAAAATCAAACAGATCAGTTTGAGATTTTACCGGATCAGAGTTTTCTTTATAAACCAACTTCGGGGATTTATTTTGGAAGACTTTCATAGACGATTTTAAGATTTCTAAACACTTTAAGTCTTCACCTTGTTGAGTCCCAAGACTCATGTTTTGATTCACACAACTTTTCATACCTTTGTGAATCCTTTGTAACCCAGGAACACAACCTTGTGTTTGTTCAACCCTTGTGAAGAAGACCGTCCTTTTTCTTCATTGTTGCTCACCTAGAGTTCCCGAGGGAGATTCTAGCCGATGACACCGAAACCGATGCCTGCGAGTATTTCTGTGTCACTCGTATTTTTCATTGTAATCCGTATAATTGTAATTTACATACTATAGTGAAAAATATAAGGTTTTGCCCCTTTGGGGGATTTTTCCTCATATGTGTGTATTTGAATGTTCTTGCATGTTTTACATCTTCTTCAATCACACCTAGATGCATGTTTAGGATTTAATTGGGTAAAACTGAGTTTAATTATATAATTTCTTAAATTGAACGCAAGCGCAACTCTTTTCAAATTGATATTAGAGCAGGTTACGCTAATCTATTGTGTATTCTTAATTTTTCCCAAAATTTTTCTAAGATATCAATTTTATGAAAAATTGATTTTTGAAAATGAGTGTGTTCATAATGGAGAAGTTATATAATAAAATGCCAATTTTGACAGAACAAACTATGCATATTGGAAACCCCGCATGAGATCTGCATTAAAAGCCATTGATGAACGTGTCTGGATTTTGGTTGAAAGGGGGTGGACACCTCCCTCCGTCACTATTGAAAACATGACCAATTTAAAACCTTACTACATGGACTGAAGAATAATTTAAATGGTTATCTTTTAATTCTAAGGGTTTAAGTGCTATTTCTAGGTCTGTCATACCTGATGAGTTCAAACGCATAATGACGTGCACCACGTCAAAAGATGCATGGGATATTTTGCAACTTATGCATGAAGGTACTAATGCTGTGAAAGAGTCAAAAATGCAAAATTTAACAACCCAATTTAAAACAATCACCATGCTTGAATCTGAATGTTTTGATGGATTTTATGCTAGACTGTCTGATATTGTTAACACTAGATTCAATCTTGGTGAACACATTCCTAATGCTAGAGTTATTAAAAAGATTCTTAGATCTTTGCCTAAGCGTTTTATCCCTAAAGTCACTGTGCTAACTGTGACACCCCGACTAATTAAATACCGGGTAGCTACTCCTTTATTAAATTAATTCAAAATGCCAAGTTGGTCCAGTTAATAGCATCACTGTCGAAACATTTTAATGATTACTAACCACCTAGTATTTAAAAAGTAAGTTGCCAAATTTTAATTGAAGTCTGATTAACATGCAACAAGTGTAATGAAGAATAATAACACCATTCACCATAAAGAAGTAAATAGAATAACCATCACATAATGTAAATAAAGTCTGGAGGAAAAACTCCTCACTATAATCCCACAACTGAAATAAATAAAGGAATACTGAAACAATACATGACAAAGTCTAAAAACTGAAATGGAAAGATGTCTCTAAAAGAAATGGGCAACATGCCCTACAACTGATAAATAATGACTCTGGAATACAAATGATAGAAGCGTCTACAAGCAAATCCCTGTAGCTTCCACAAACAGCTACAACTCGTCACCTGAATGAGTATCCTATGCATGGTGTCCTTGTGGCTGGGTACCTAAAATGGTTTTTCAAAAAAAATAGATTTGAAAGCAAACGGGTCAGATCCCGAATGTGGAGATATTTTAAAAACCTGCAAGTGCTTTAAAAACATTTAAAACATTAAATGCAAAGTACATGTTAGGACGTGCACTCACATGATATTCTCACCTCTCGTCTAACTGTGCACTCCTAATATAAGTACCCATCTACAACGACACAAACCACTAGCTAAGTGACATCATATCTAGCTAGACTGTCATATATCCTACCCTTATTACTCGATTCTATTAACATTATAACGCTCGTAATTAAATAGGGGTTTAACGTAAACTCAGATGCTCAATATGCAATATATTTCACTATCAGCTAGCCCGTTATGTTTCTCGAAACAATATCGTAATTATTTTCACAACATTAACATGAAGGTTCCCATTAATTAAGTGTATATTATTCACATCATAAATATACAATACCAGCACCCCGAGAACTAAGCTGCGGTGCACACATACTCTGCTATCCATCCCGGTACATCACGTACATAAGGATTACATATTCCGAATCTCTCAGGAATAGTTCACAAATAACAACATCACAAATAATGGAGGCGAACACAGTCACATCACATGGGTCACGCACATACCTACGCTCCCACGATCAGCGGACTTATTAATATCCCAATAAGTCTTTCTATGACCTATGTTCATCAAGGTAACCAGTCTAAATCCGGGCAACACAAGGATTAGAGGGCCCTAAGCGAACGCAAACCTCCCGTGATAGCAAGTATGGTAGGTATGTCATACACACAATTCATATACCACTGCTAAGTAAACACACGTCTTAGTAATCTCGTAGTTTAATTGTAGTAATATTCTCATTCTCGTACCAATCTATAATTTACACACTTTATACGATTCCGATTTATAATCATACGCGCCATAATCTATTCTCACGTCGTAGTAGACACTCACGTCTCAACCCAAACGGTTCATTGATTTAAATCACTCGTATATAATTTACTCCTCATAATAACCCAAAAGTCCCAAATCTATCCATATATCATTAAAGGAATGCTATCTCTATCCTCGAACAAGTTTACGGGACTCCCAAAATCAAAACAGGCCAAAAAGGCCTAAACTGCCAGCTCGTTAGAAGTCTCGTTCAAACGAGGCTGTTCGAACGAGATTCCAGTTCATTCGAACGAACTGTATCTTCTAACGACATCTCGTTCGAACGAATGTATCGAACGAAATACAGTTCGTTCGAACGAAGGTATCTAACGAAGTCTCCCCTCGTTAGAAGCGACTGGTCAACTTGTTAGAAGCTCGTTCGAACGAGCTCGTTCGAACGACCTGGGAAAGTCTTCTAACGAGAGACAAGTTTTGGTCCAGAATTTCTTGGTTACGATTTTCATCAATTCTTACTCCTCAAATCTCCTCTAAAATTCGTTCCAACAATGTTTTAAGTTCTCTAATCATCCTAAAACATGCTAAGGTCATAAACTAACATATTTTAAGGGATTAATACATCCTAAACATCATTAAATCACAAGTTTCTACATGCAAACCTATACCCAAAATTAAACTAATAACTTCCAATTTCATGGGTTTTCCTTTAACTCTTAAATAAGATTGATTATCAAGATTTCTAACATGGAAGAAGCATTCACTGCATAAAGAATGTAATTTAAATCACTTGCCTTGAGTTTATTTATGATTTTGATGTTGATTTCCTCTCTCTTTCTGCAGAATTCCCTCTCTCTCTCTCCAAGCTTCTTCTCCAATGGTGGCTTATGGTGGCTAGGGTTTGTTTTGGGGAAACTTAAAAAACCTAATCTAACAACCCCCGTAGCTTGTTGGGTTAATATGGGTTGGTTAGTGGGTTTAGTGGGTTTATTCCCAATCAGATTTACTTCTCTAATTTTCGTCATTTTTAATTCCTAAAAATACGAAATTACCAAAATACCCTTTATATTGCCGGTATGGCCTAAAAATACCCCGGGACCCAAACTACACCCCCGGCTAGTGTTTTCTGATTATTTTGACCCTTTCGGACGCGTTGGTGCACTCAAAACGACCATACGGTTAATAGAATTTAAATTTACTTTTATAATTTAAAATATTTATATCCCGACGCGACTGTCACACGCGTCCCAATAAAATGACCAAATTGCCGTATATCAATTTCACGACAAATTTCATAATTCAATATTCATATAACATCCTATATGCTCAATATAGTCAAATACCAACTCACATCTCGCTAGTATTTTACCCGGATTAATTTCCAATTAATTCACATTTAATTAATTAATCCCATAAATAAATATAGCCAAAAATACGGGGTATTACATACTTCCCCCCTAATAACTGAATTTCGTCCCGAAATTCGAAACTAGAAAGTACCTGGTATGAACAACTCTGGATAACGTTCGCGCATCTCATCCTCGCGCTCCCATGTGGACTCTTCGACATTATGATGTCGCCACTGAACACGCACTAACGGAACTATCTTTGACCGCAGCTTCCTCTCACTTCGGTCCAAAATAGCAATCGGCCCCTCCTCGTAGGAGCTATCCGGCTGGAGATCGATGTCCTCCACAACAATGTGAGAATGAGCCAAATTATCTCTAAGGTATTTCCTCAGCGAGGAAATATAGAACACATCGTGAATCCGATGCAAATGCTCCGGTAACCCAAGTCTATACGCAACCGGTCCGATCCGCTCAATAATAGGAAACGGCCCCACATACCTTGGTGCCAACTTCCCCTTCTTCCCGAAACGCATAATCCCCTTCATAGGAGATACTCTGAGCAAAACCTGGTCCCCTACTTGGAACTCCCTGAAAAATCTCTTCGCATCAGCATAACTCTTCTGCCTGTCTTGAGCTACCCGAATGCGACTTCGAATCAACTCAATCCTTGCTGAAGTATCCTGAATCACTTTCGGTCCAAGTAGTTTGTTGTCCCCCACCTCTAACCAGCATGCTGGGGAACGACAAGGCCTACCGTACAATGCCTCAAACGGAGCCATGCCAATAGTGAACTGATAGGAGTTGTTATAAGAAAACTCCACCAGTGGTAGGTACTGCTCCCATCCACCTCCAAAGTCAATAATGCACATGCATAGCATGTCCTCCAACATCTAATTTGTGCGCTCTGTCTACCCATCGGTCTGCTGATGATAAGCTGAACTCAACCGCAATTCCGTGCCCATTGCCTCCTGGAAACTCTCCCAAAACTGCGAAACAAATATCTTGTCTCTGTCAGACACGATATTTAGGGGCACACCGTGAAGTCTCACAACCTCTGAAATGAAGAGCTGGGCATACTGTCCCGTAGTGTAGTCAGTCCTTACGGGTAAAAAGTGAGCGACCTTGGACAACCTGTCCATAATTACCCAGACGAAGTCGTGACCCCTCTGCGACGTAGGCAACCCCGTGATAAAGTCCATGGATATGCTCTCCCACATCCACACCGGGACCTCCAACGACTGTAGCAATCCTGCCGGTCTCTGATGATTCACTTTTACAAGCTGACAAGTGGCGCATTTCGAAACAAACTCAGCGATATCTCTCTTCATACCGCTCCACCAATACTGGCGTCTCATGTCTTGGTACATTTTGTCCCCTCCGAGATGTACCGCGAACCATGAGCCGTGCGACTCTGCCATCACATCGTGTCGCAATTCCTCTCCTTCCGGAACCACCAATCTCCCATTGAAGCGTAATCCCCCGTCTGAGCTAACGGTATAGGATTCGGCTCCCTCTGCTAGTAATCGAACTATCTGCTCCTGACAGAACGAGTAATCAGCTTGTGCCCGTACTACCTTCGTGACAATCTGCGGTGTAACGGTCATCACAGACATGAAAGATCGGGCCACTGCATCCTGATGTCCCAATTCCTTCCACTTTGCCTTCCACACCTCTGCCACCTCATCCGCTGGCCTACGGCTCAATGCCTCTGCTACCACGTTAGCCTTCCCTGGGTGATACTGAATATCGAACTGGTAGTCTTTCACAAACTCAAGCCACCTACGCTGCCGCATATTCAACTCCTTCTGAGTGAACAGGTACTTTAGGGAATTGTGGTCCGTGAACAATTGGAACTTCTCCCCCAAAAGATAGTGCCTCCAAATCCTTAGGGCAAACACCACTGCTTCCAACTCCAAATCATGCGTGGGGTAATTATTCTCGTGAGGCTTAAGCTTACGGGAAGCATAAGCTATGGCCTGTCTCTCCTGCTGTAATACACCTCCAAGCCCTTGCAAAGACGCATCGGTGTAAACCAAATACTCAACTCCCGGTCTCGGCAATGCTAACACAGGTGATGAGGTCAATTTTTCCTTTAACTCATCAAATGCCAACTGACAGGCATCACTCCAGATGAATGGCACACCCTTACGAGTCAGATGTGTCAAAGGACCCGCTATCTTCGAAAATCCCCGAAAAACCTCCTGTAGTATCCTGCCAAGCCCAAGAAACTACGAATCTCAGTCGGTGTCATGTGCTGTCCCCACTCCCTCACCGCAGATACCTTCCCCGGATCAACAGATATCCCCCGGTCGGAAATAATGTGTCCCAAAAACTGAACCTTCTTCAGCCAAAACCCGCACTTCTCATATTTTGCATACAACTCGTTCTGACGGAGTGTCTGCAAAACTTGCCTCAAATGCTCGGCGTGCTCCTCCTCTGTCTGGGAGTAAACCAGAATATCATCAATGAAGATAATGACAAACTGATCTAGGAAATCCTTGAACACTCTGTTCATCAAGTCCATAAACACTGCTGGAGCGTTGGTCAAACCGAAAGGCATAACCCGAAACTCGTAAGAACCATATCTCGACAAGAACGCAGTCTTCGAGACATCCTCCTCCCGGATACGCAACTGATGGTATCCCGATCTCAAATCAATCTTTGAGAAGAAGGAAGCTCCTCTCAACTGGTCGAATAAGTCATCGATTCGAGGCAACGGATACTTATTCCGTATCGTGACCTTATTCAACTCTCGGTAGTCCACACACAATCTCAGTGAACCGTCCCTCTTCTTCACAAACAAAACTGGAGCGCCCCAAGGTGAGGTACTCCTGCGAATAAAGCCCTGACCTAACAGCTGCTCTATCTGATCTCGTAGCTCTCGCATCTCTGCTGGAGCCATACGGTACGGTGCACGTGCTATAGGCCTCGTATCTGGCAATAGATCTATAACAAAATCTATCTCTCGACTGGGGGGTAGGCCTGGTATCTCCTGAAACACATTCGAATACTCCCTGACTACTGGGATAGAATCTAAAGGAATCACTACCTCCTTAGAGGTATCCTCCTCAATGTAATACAGATGAGCGGTTGATCCTCCCTCTGGGAGAGGCATCGCCACTACAAACATCTCTTGCCCCGGAATGGCAAAAACAATGCTTCCGCTGAAGCAATCAATCATGGCCCTATAAGCTACGAGCCAATCTATACCGATGATCACATTGTGAGCATGCATATCTAATACCAACATATCTGCAGGTAATACCAGACTACCAATCCCTACTCCCACTCCCCGGCATATAAAGAATATAAGTGACCCACTCCCCAATGGTGAGTCGACACACGTCACTGTGCTCTCTACCGTAGCTAACAATCCTAAGGCTTTCGCGAAATGTGTAGCTATAAAACAATGTGTAGCACCTGTATCAAATAACACCCGACCCATAGTGCCATGGATAGGAAACGTACCCTCAATCGCTGGCGGTGCCTGTGGAACTGCATCCTGGTGGACGTTGTAGACACGTCCATACTGTAGCTGCCCCTGCTGAACTGGGACTGCTGGAATGGGTGACAATGCTGCCATCTGTGGCGGTGCGGGGAGAGCGGCGGGAAACATAGGCCTCTGCGGCTCCTGGCGAGCACCCTGCTGCTGCTGCTGTGGGGCCCTGCCCCTATCAGGACAATCCTGTCGTTTATGGCCAGTCTTGCCACAAACAAAACACTTTCCTGGGAAGTTCCCTCCTCTCTGCCCCTGCTGCCCCCGACCCTGGTGGCCGTTCGTTCCTCCCCTGGCCCTGCTGGAACTGCTGCCCATTCTGCCTCTGTTGGCCCTGATGGCCAGACTCTCCCGACCTCTTGCCCTCAGCCATATGAAAGCGATGGTCCTGGCAGTGTAACAAAGCAGCGTTAACCACATCAGAATACGTGGCCAATGAAAGGTTCCCTAACAGATGCTGACGGATCCTCCATGTCAACTCGTCGGTGAATTTCTCAATCTTCTTCTTCTCTGTTGGTATCTCATTCGGAATGATATTCAACAGATTTGTGAACTCGGCCTCATACTCGGCCACGGTCTTACCCTCCTGCTTCAGATTCATCAGTTTCCTCCTCATTTCCGTATGAACAGCGGACGGAAAGTACTTGCGGTCAAACCGCACCCAGAAGTCCTGAATAGTGAGAGTATCCCTCTCCTCCGCGGTGGTAATAGACTCCCACCACTGCAGTGCAGATCCAACTAGCTTGAAAGTAGCTAGCACCTGCTTCTGAGCGTCCGTGCACTCATACATCCTTAAGTGCCTCTGTATATCCTTCCTCCACTGGCTCGAGACTACCACATCTGAGCTACCTGCAAACTCTGGCGGATGCGCTTTCTGAAAAGCGTCACGTACACGCTCCCAAGCAGACGGGAATGCATTTGCCTGTACTGGCGTGGCGACCGGCGCCTGAGGTGGTGCCTGCTGGACTACGGCAATTGCGGCATTTACTGCTTGGGCTACTATAGCTGCAACCTCAGCGGCGTTCATCATGCCCTGAACTGGAGAGGGCTGGGGTTCGAGCGTTGCATCCATGGGAACTCGTCGTGCACGTCGTGGAGGCATCTGAAATAAGAACAAAGCTTATAAGTTCGCTGTTTATAAACTTAAAATAGCTGAAGAACGAAGCATACATAAAAAGAGTACAACAATCCTAAAATATAGGGCTCTATATCAAAGAAACTTAGCGAAAACATAATAGCCGTACAGATCCTAAAGGACACTAGAACCTGATGCTCTGAAACCACCTGTGACACCCCGACTAATTAAATATCGGGTAGCTACTCCTTTATTAAATTAATTCAAAATGACAAGTTGGTCCAGTTAATAGCATCACTGTCGAAACATTTTAATGATTACTAACCACCTAGTATTTAAAAAGTAAATTGCCAAATTTTAATTTAAGTCTGATTAACATGCAACAAGTGTAATGAAGTATAATAACACCATTCACCATAAAGAAGTAAATAGAATAACCATCACATAATGTAAATAAAGTCTGGAGGAAAAACTCCTCACTACAATCCCACAACTGAAATAAATAAAGGAATACTGAAACAATACATGACAAAGTCTAAAAACTGAAATGGAAAGATGTCTCTAAAAGAAATGGGCAACATGCCCTACAACTGATAAATAATGACTCTGGAATCCAAATGATAGAAGCGTTTACAAGCAAATCCCTATAGCTTCCACAAACAGCTACAACTCGTCATCTGAATGAGTATCCTATGCATGGTGTCCTTGTGGCTGGGCACCTAAAATGGTTTTTCAAAAAAAATAGATTTGAAAGCAAACGGGTCAGAGCCCGAATGTGGAGATATTTTAAAAACCTGCAAGTGCTTTAAAAACATTTAAAACATTAAATGCAAAGTACATGTTAGGACGTGCACTCACATGATATTCTCACCTCTCGTCTAACTGTGCACTCCTAACGTAAGTACCCATATACAACGACACAAACCACTAGCTAAGTGACATCATATCTAGCTAGGCTGTCATAAATCCTACCCTTATTACTCGATTCTATTAAGATTATAACGCTCGTAATTAAATAGGGGTTTAACGTAAACTCAGATGCTCAATATGCAATATATTTCACTATCAGCTATCCCGTTGTGTTTCTCGAAACAATATCGTAATTATTT
Organism: Sambucus nigra; assembly: GCA_949130495.1. Lineage (NCBI taxonomy): Eukaryota > Viridiplantae > Streptophyta > Magnoliopsida > Dipsacales > Adoxaceae > Sambucus > Sambucus nigra. Next base: position 27,371,636 of record OX422219.1, on the reverse strand, counting down.
TCACAACATTAAGATGAAGGTTCCCATTAATTAAGTGTATATTATTCACATCATAAATATACAATACAAGCACCCCGAGAACTAAGCTGCGGTGCACACATACTCTGCTATCCATCCCGGTACATCACGTACATAAGGATTACATATTTCGAATCTCTCAGGAATAGTTCACAAATAACAACATCACAAATAATGGAGGCGAACACAGTCACATCACATGGGTCACGCACATACCTACGCTCCCACGATCAGTGGACTTATTAATATCCCAATAAGTCTTTCTATGACCTATGTTAATCAAGGTAACCAGTCTAAATCCGGGCAACACAAGGATTAGAGGGCCCTAAGTGAACGCAAACCTCCCGTGATAGCAAGTATGGTAGGTATGTCATACACACAATTCCTATACCACTACTAAGTAAACACACGTCTTAGTAATCTCGTAGTTTAATTGTAGTACTATTCTCATTCTCGTACCAATCTATAATTTACACACTTTATACGATTCCGGTTTATAATCATACGCGCCATAATCTATTCTCACGTCGTAGTAGACACTCACGTCTCAACCCAAACGGTTCATTGATTTAAATCACTCGTATATAATTTACTCCTCATAATAACCCAAAAGTCCCAAATCTATCCATATATCATCAAAGGAATGCTATCTCTATCCTCGAACAAGTTTACGGGACTCCCAAAATCAAAACAGGCCAAAAAGGCCTAAACTGCCAGCTCGTTAGAAGTCTCGTTCGAACGAGGCTGTTCGAATGAGATTCCAGTTTGTTTGAACGAACTGTACCTTCGAACGACATCTCGTTCGAACGAATGTATCGAACGAAATACAGTTCGTTCGAAGGAAGGTATCGAACGAAGTCTCCCCTCGTTAGAAGCGACTGGTCAACTTGTTAGAAGCTCGTTCGAACGAGCTCGTTCGAACGACCTGGGAAGGTCTTCTAACGAGAGACCGGTTTCGGCCCAGAATTTCTTGGTTACGATTTTCATCAATTCTTACTCCTCAAATCTCCTCTAAAATTCGTTCCAACAATGTTTTAAGTTCTCTAATCATCCTAAAACATGCTAAGGTCATACACTAACATCTTTTAAGGGATTAATACATCCTAAACATCATTAAATCACAAGTTTCTACATGCAAACCTATACCCAAAATTAAACTAATAACTTCCAATTTCATGGGTTTTCCTTTAACTCTTAAATAAGATTGATTATCAAGATTTCTAACATGGAAGAAGCATTCACTGCATAAAGAATGTAATTTAAATCACTTGCCTTGAGTTTATTTCTGATTTTGATGTTGATTTCCTCTCTCTTTCTTCAGAATTCCCTCTCTCTCTCTCTCTCTCCAAGCTTCTTCTCCAATGGTGGCTTATGGTGGCTAGGGTGTGTTTTGGGGAAACTTAGAAAACCTAATCTAACAACCCCCGTAGCTTGTTGGGTTAATATGGGTTGGTTAGTGGGTTTAGTGGGTTTATTCCCAATCAGATTTACTTCTCTAATTTTCGTCATTTTTAATTCCTAAAAATACGAAATTACCAAAATACCCTTTATATTGCCGGTATGGCCTAAAAATACCCCGGGACCCAAACTACACCCCCGGCTAGTGTTTTCTGACTATTTCGACCCTTCCGGACGCATTGGCACACTCAAAACGACCATACGATTAATAGAATTTAAATTCACTTTTATAATTTAAAATATTTATATCCCGACGCAACTGTCACACGCGTCCCAATAAAATGACCAAATTGCCGTATATCAATTTCACGACAAATTTCATAATTCAATATTCATATAACATCCTATATGCTCAATATAGTCAAATACCAACTCACATCTCGCTAGTATTTTACCCGGATTAATTTCCAATTAATTCACATTTAATTAATTAATCCCATAAACAAATATAGCCAAAAATACGGGGTATTACACTAACTTCTATGGGTAATTTAAATACGCTTAAATTGGAGGAACTTGTAGGAGACCTGCAAACGTATGAAATTGATATGTTTCCTAAATCTGTCAAGTCTAAAGATATTGCACTTAATGCCCAAGAGAGAAAAAGTGAGGGGTCGGCAAGAAAGAGAATTGAGTCATATAGAAAGAGAGATATTGAAGCGTCTGATTCTGAGTGTGATTTTGACTTAGATGATTTGGCTCTATTTGCTAGAAATTTCAAGAAAATTCTCAAATTTAAGAAAAATGGAAATTTCAAAGATAAAAAGAATTTTCAGAAAAACAAGTTTGAAAAGAAAAATGAGAAAGATTTTAAAGACCCTCCTAAGAAAGACAGTGAGAGATGCTATGAGTGCGACAGTAGGGGTCATAGAGCCTTTGAGTGTGCCACACATCTGAATAGAGAAAAGGGCAAAGCTATCCTAAATGCTACCCTTAGCGACGACAGTGAGGTCGAGTCGGTGGACTCGGGAGATAAGTCACCGCATAAGTGTAACTTCACCACATTCATGGCTAGTCATGTGAGTACTTTTACTGCTTCTCACAACAATGAGGATGCTGCTTCACAGGGACCCTCGACAGTGAGATCGATGTGAGTGAGAGGGAGGATGACACAAGTGAGAGCGAGAGTGATCTTCAACGCGCCTACGCCGAGCTATATTCTGAGTCTTTTAAAACTAAAAAGAGTAACAAAGAGTTAGTTCTTAGGATCACTAGTTTAGAGGAAGATTTAATAAAAGAGAGAGAGAGAGAGTCCTCCACCTTCACCACCTTAAGAGAGAGAGAGTATGCCTGTGTTGAGAAAGAAAGTTTGTTTAGAGAAAGAGAGAGCTATTTTGAGAAAGAGAGAGGGGACTTGACTAAACAAGTGGCTAGTCTTACAAGTGAGCTCCATTCCTCCATGGAAACTCGGAAGAAACTTGAAGCCGTTGTAGCGCAGCTTACTTATGATCTTTAGAGAGCAAGGGAAGCCAAGGTTCAAATCGAGGACAGATCTAGGAAGATGAGAAAGATTCTCCTCGGCCCCGCTTTAGGTTTTAGTGATAGGCAGGTAATAGGTTATGATGGTGCCTCCACATCCCAAATTTCACCTGGACCAGTTCCTGAGCTTACTACAACTCCTTATGGCCATCGTCAAAAACCACGAAGGAGAGTTCGACCAAGAAAAGCAAACCAAGGTCCGCCTAAGACTTTGTTCTTTTGTACATATTTCAAAAGAAAAGGCCACCTGAGGGAGTTTTGCTATAGTGTGGATCGAACACGACGTACTACTGCTCCACCACGTCATACTGATGATTTTACCAGTCTGAGAGAGAGAGTTGAGTTTTTAGCTGCCACATCACAGATTTTGATGGAGGAATTTCGACGGATGTCTTTGACGTCAGTGAATGCTTCTCACATCCCGACTAAAATCAACAACAACAAGGGTAAACAAAAGATTACCACTACTTGGATGCCTAAGAAAGATAAGAAAGCCCTTGTTGTTCATGTTGCTCTCAAAGCACATAATACCTCACAGTGGTATTTTGATAGTGGATGCTCCAGACACATGACAGGTGATGTCTCATTTTTTACCCACCATGAGGATTATAAGGATGGTAGAGTCACCTTTGGAGACAGGAGCAAGTCTAGCATTATAGGATGAGGTACCGTAGAGTTATCAGGATTTCTTAAGATAGAGAATGTTTTGTACGTCAAAGGTTTGAAAGTAAATCTTCTCAGCATTAGCCAGCTGTGCGACGATGACTTTGCGGTAAAGTTTGATCGGGATGCTTGTAAGGTCTATAATCAAGTCGATAAACTTTTAGTACGAGGGGTGAGGACAGAGGATAATTGCTATGGGAATGAGCCCACATCCTCACTTGTCTGCAACAGCGCCACGATCACTCCTATGGATCTGTGGCACCAACGTCTAGGTCACATGAACGTTAGAGATCTAACTCGTTTAGAAAAAAAGGACCTAGTACGAGGCTTACCATCTTTTGGAAAGCCAACTTCGACGGTTTGTGGACCCTGTCAGTTGGGAAAACAAATTCGTAGCCCTCATAGGAAGTTTCATTCCATTACCACCTCTCGTGTTCTTAAGCTTATTCACATGGATCTTATGGGTCCTACTCGTACTGAGAGTCTGGGTGGTAAGAGGTATATCCTCGTGATGGTAAATGATTTCTCTAGATACTCCATTGTAGGTTTTCTGAGGGAGAAATCCGAAGCTGTGGAGTTTTTAATGACCAAGTACCGTGTCCTGCAAAATCAACACGGAGTCACTATTAATAGGATACATAGTGACAACGACACTGAATTTAAGGAAGCAAAGGTAGATCTTTACTGTGATAGCCTTGGGATCAAACATGAGTTTTTTACTGTGAAGACTCCTCAGCAAAATTGGATTGTTGAGAGAAATAATAGGATAATCCAGGAAATGGCTAGATCTATGCTTCTAGGTTGTGAGGTTTTTAGGAGATTTTGGGCAGAGGCAGTGTCTACTGCATGCCACACGGGGAATAGGGTTTACCTGCGTCCACACACACTTAAGACGCCTTATGAATTGTAGACTGGCAAGAAACCCAACCTTGCATATTTCCGTGTTTGGGGGAGTAAATGCTACATCCTATGGGATAGAGAGCAATTAGGAAAGTTTGACTCCCGAAGCGACGAGGGAATCTTGTTAGGATATTCATCTAATAGTAGAGCGTACCAGGTTTTTAACCTAAAGAGCTCTAAGTTTATGGAATTAATAAACTTCACCGTGAAAGATGACGAACCTTCGGCGTTTATTGATTCTAGCCTTCAGTGTGAGGATGAGGATGTGTCTAACAGTAATTTAATTGTACCTCACCCACACTTTGTGGACCCTACTCCTGCGTTAGGGGACACACCTGCTTGGGTTCATAAGAGTCATGACCCTTCTGCCATTATTGGCGATCCCACTCTAGGGGTTAAGACTCGTGCTCAGCTCGAGAACGTTGTTAGCCATTTTTACTACACGTCCAAAGTCGAGCCCAAGAATCACAAAGAAGCACTCAAGGATGAACACTGGATAGCTGCTATGCAGGATGAGTTGCTTCAGTTTAAAAAGAATAATGTCTGGGAACTTGTCCCCCGACATAGCGAGACTAATGTGATAGGTACCAGATGGATTTTTAAGAATAAAATGGATGAAAATGGTACCATAATCAGAAACAAGGCTAGGTTGGTCGCTCAAGGATACACACAGATAGAAGGTGTAGAGTTTGGGGAGACATTTTCTCCTGTTGCAAGGTTTGAGTCCGTCCGCTTACTACTCATCATCGCATGTCATCTGCGCTTCAAGTTATATCAGATGGATGTCAAAAGTGCCTTCCTAAATGACATTCTACAGGAGGAGGTTTATGTGAAACAACCGAAAGGGTTTGAAGACCCCAAGCATCCTGAGCACGTCTACTATCTGAGGAAAGCCTTGTATGGTTTGAAGCAAGCACCTCGTGTTTCGTACAAAAGGCTTACTTCCTATCTCTTAGCCCGTGGCTTCAAGAGAGGGTGAGTTGATATGACATTGTTCGTCAGGAGAGATGACGGTACTATTTTGGTTACCCAGTTATATGTGGACGACATAGTCTTTGGATCAACGTTCTCCCAACATGCTTATCACTTTGAGGAGGAGATGAAAAGTGAGTTTGAGATGAGCATGGTTGGTGAGATTACTTTCTTCCTTGGTCTCCAGGTTCGTCAACTAGAGGATAGGATGTTCATCTCCCAATCTAAGTATGCTAGAGACCTCGTGAAGAAATTTGGGTTAGACTCCGCTAAACATGCACGTAAACCTATGAGTACTTCTATCAAGCTTGGTAAGGACACTTTAGGAAAGGATGTAGAGTAAACCTTGTATCGGAGTATGATAGGTAGTCTTCTCTACCTGACAGCCAGTCTTCCCGATATAGCCTTTAGTGTTGGAGTCTGTGTGCGATATCAGGCATCCCCTAAAGAGTCACATTTACTTTCTCTAAAACGTATTATTAAATACATGAGTGGGACTCTCACATATGGTATTTGGTATTCCTTTGATACCAATGATCGATGATCTACCTATTTGGATGCCGATTGGGTCGGGAATGTAAATGGTTGTAGGAGCACTTCTGGTGGGTGTTTTTATTTTGGTTCTGCTCTTGTCTCCTGGTTGAGCAAGAAGCAAAACTCCATCTCTTTGTCCACTGTGGAGGCTGAGTACATCGCTGCTGGGAGTTGTTGCACGCAACTCTTATGGATGAAGCAGATGATGGAGGATTATGGGATTTCATAGGACACCATGACTATTTCCTGTGATAACACGAGTGCGATACACACATCCCGAAATCCAGTTCAACATTCACGCACAAAGCACATCAGGATACGCGAGCAGTTTATACATCAGTTAGTTGAGGAGAAAGTCGTATCCCTGAGTTTCGTCCCCACCGACCGTCAGTTAGCTGATATTTTCACGAAACCTTTAGATGCCCATAGATTTGAGAGTCTTAGGAAGTCTTTGGGGATTTGAACAGTTGACTAAGGGTTTGGTCCATGTCTAGGATAGGATGCTTTTTCATGTTCATATCATATGCTTCCTATTTCTAGTTTGTTTTATATGTATTATTGCTTTATTGTACAACTATTTATTATTTTTTTGAAAAAATCCAAAAAGATTTTCGTTTTATAATTTTTTTTAGAAAAACTCAAAAAGGTTTTTGTATTTTAATTTCACCTTTTATGGATGAGCATTTAAGATAGCCGAGTCATAATTTCATTACATTTATTCATGGACTGTTTGATAGAGATTTGAGACGCTACATCATTTCATCCATGTGCTTTACATTGTTTGGAGTCTTTGAGATGTGATTAGTGATATATTTCTACATGTTTGACTCCTATCTCCTTTATTTCACACATGCACGACTTTATTTGATTATTGTACTTGTCTATCACATATTAGCTTGAGTGTTTTCATCTCAATTCTGTCTATACAACTAACCATATGCGATAAAACTTGACAAGATTGGAATGCATGTAAAAACGATTTTGGTGAGACTGTGTGGTTATTTGAAAATGGGGAAGGGTTGTGAAAGGTTCATTTAGCCTTTAAGATTCTAAGCCACCGTTAAAAGGACTTAAAAAATTGAGGAATTTTATTATACGGGGTCCAAAGATGTTAAAAGAGCCAAAAAAATTAAAGGCAATAAAAAGCAATATATGCCAAATATGGGTCATTAGGTTTCACCTTCAATTCTCCAAATTTTGAGAATTTAGAATGCCTCTATTCAAATATAAATCTGAGGGAGTTTGGTTGGATACTATAAACGGGTTTGCACTTCCTTGAAAGTCTTGAAAAAGCATGAAATAGTTTTGGACGTTATTGGTGTGAAAATCACTTTGAGCTTTGATTTGATGATTTGATTGAGTTAATGTCTCATATTACCACCTTTTTCCGCCAAAGGAAGATTTTGAGTTCATTCGTTAGGAGTATCCGATTTTCATCGTGCACATATGTCATGTTTGTATGCATTGATTTTCCTATCGAATTTGATCACACCACTACATTTACGCTATCATCGACTTGGTTGTTTTTGTGTTCTTTCATGGTCTGATTCCTTGTTGTATATTCCTTGTGTCACCCCGACTTTGCTTGTTTGAGTTTTTTTTTCCTCATTTGTCTATTTGGGGACATCATAAAAAGGGGGAGAAATAATTATCATATTATGGGAGAGTTTGGAGTTTGGAGTTTGGAGTTTTGAGATGATGAGATCTATTTTTGGTATATATATTTATCTCATTTCAAACTCGATACGTCACTTGGTATTTGCTATTTATCATGTGTGAAGGTACAAAGATTGATGATCATATATTGCACACCCTGATGATAAAATCTTTGAGAAGTTTTGAAGATTTGAAGAGCAAACGATGAAGATTTATTCATTTGTATCTTTCTAGTTTTGGGTTCATGGAAGGGTAGATTTGTATAGGCAATTTGATATTGGATAATTCGGATATTTTTTATGAATGTACCGGCATAGACATAGGGGGAGATTTGTAAGGTCATTTTTTCCATTATCTTTATGTATGTCGTACGTCGTTACACCGATGAAGAAATTCATGATCGAATCTTCATCAACGGATCCGAATATCAAAAGCATCTTTAAAATTTGAATTTGGTTTCTGCGTAACCGGATCGGTCCGCCCCTTTTAAAATGAACCGATCCACCTCTGAACCGATTCGCCTCCCTACCGGACCGATCCACTTTGCATTAGAAACAGTGAACCCCAGATCAAAGCCGAACCGAAGAGTCCCTTTGAAAAAATGAACCGATCCTAGGTCGGACCGATCCGCCTCCATATCGGACCGATCCGCTTCTGATAAAATCGAACATATCAGTTTGAGATTTTACCGAATTAGAGTTTCCTTTATAAACCAACTTTGGGGATTTGTTTTGGAAGACTTTCATAGACGATTTTAAGAGTACTAAATTCTCTAAGTCTTCACCTTGTTGAGTCCCAAGACTCATGTTTTGATTCACACAACTTTTCATACCTTTGTGACTCCTTTGTAACCCAGGAACACAACCTTGTGTTTGTTCAATCCTTGTGAAGAAGACCGTCCTTCTTCTTCATTGCTGCTCACCTAGAGTTCCCGAGGGAGATTCGATCCGACGACACCAGAACCGACGCATGCGGGTATTTCTGTGTCACTCGTATTTTTCATTGTAATCCGTGTAATTGTATTTTACATATTATAGTGAAAATAAAAGGTTTTGCCCCTTTGGGGGATTTTTCCTCATATGTGTGTGTTTGAATGTTCTTGCATGTTTTACATCTTCTTCAATAACACCTAGATGCATGTTTAGGGTTTAATTGGGTAAAACTGAGTTTAATTATATAATTTCTTAAATTGAACACAAGCACAAATCTTTTCACCTTCTACTTCCTCCGCTACTGCATCTGGCAATGGTGATCTTGTTGCCCTTTCTCCCTCTTCCTTATATTCAAATTTTTCCCTTGCCATATCCATGGGGAAGAGGAAGATTCCTAATATTTTGGGAGACATATCTGCTAATCTTCCTTCTAAACAAGCTGATGCAGGGGTGAAAAATAAAAATGAGAATGGGAAGAATCCCCCAACCAAGCAAATGGAAGAGATCCCACTGAAAAGAATAAAGAGAGGGTTGCCTTATAAGTTAGTAGAAGGTTCTTCTACTCTTCCTGACCAGCGTGAGTTGGTCGATATATCTTTTTTGTCCTCTCCAGTGGTCCTTGGCCCTGGATTGGCAAGACAACTAATAAATTTTGGGACTTTACCAGACCACAGGAGTGCTGCTGCTACATTACCTCGCTCCAAGAGCTTTGACAGGGCTGCTCAAAGCCTTGCTCTGGTATATTCTTTTTACCTTCTTTAATTTTTTATCTCTTGATCTGTTCTTCATAATAATTACTTTCCTTATTGTTCTCGTGCAGTTCCTCGTTGACTTTAATAATATGTTGGAGAAAGGTGAGGCTTTGAGAGCTTCTTCCTCTGGTGAAGTTGAAGAAGATTTTAATAAGCTGTAAAAGTCATTTCTTGATTCACAACAAGCATTGGCTAATGAACAAAAGAAGTGGGAGGAAAAGATAAAAGCTGCTGAAGAAGCTGTTGGGACTGCTCGGTGTCTGGCTGAAAAGTTATTAAAGGACTTAGATGCTGAGAAAGTCAAGTTTGCCCAACTACAAAAGGACCTGGGTGCTGAAAAGTTGAAGAGGGCTAAGGACAGAGAGGCTGGCTTTAACAAAGGCTGGGATAAGGCCTTTGGAGCATCTTCTTCACAAATTGAGTTTGTAAAGAAGAAATGCTTCAAATATGTCTGGTCTACTACTTTGGTGGAGGTCGGCACTCCAAAATATTCCAAGCTATTCTTGCGACATGATCCGAGACATCCTCTAAACTTGTATGAGGAAGTTGATGATGGGGGTTCGAGTGAATATTTAATAATGGTTGAATCTGTCGATCAACACTAGGATGTTGATTTTACAACGCCTTTGAAAGTTAATCCTTCTCTTCCTTCTTCTCTTGCTTCTTCTTCAACTAATCCTGAGGCAGATAAGAAGAAGGTATATAACCATGCAGCTTTTATCTTCCTTTTTCTATAGTTGTACATTTTTTTTGAAGATGTATCTGTACTTCCTTTTTTATTAATGAAAAGGGAAATATTTCTGCTCCTCTGATGGTGTTTTTTAATTATCTGCACCTTGTTGATTGGTGACTTTTTTCTTCTTAATAGTTTATGGATAAATTGGAATACTTCTCATCTACTGACTCCGAGTTACTCCAGAGGTGTAATGAGCTTTTCAAAGCTGGTCACTTATCTCTGACTGATGTCGACCTACTGAAGTTGCTCGGGGAAAGGGTATTCGAGCAAACCAAAGACGCATATATTCATCTGAAGTATCTTCTTGATTGGGAAGTAACCAATAACGTTGCCTACTATGAAATGATTAATGAGCTGCAAGAGGATCATAATGAAGCCAAGGCACATTTGCATGAGGATTGTGAGAAGAAATTCCAGGCCCTTAGTGAAGGTTGGGGCTTTGATTAAAAGTTGCATAAATTCGCTTCTCATTTTTGAAGATAAGAGTTCCTTTTGAAACGTGAAGTGAAAAACTTGAGAGATGAACTTGATGCCCTGAAGTCATCCACTGTTATTGTTGCTACTACAGATGAAGGTCATTCCATATTGGAGGCTGAAATGCAAGGTTAAGTGAGGAGTTAGAGGCTCTAAAAAAATTAAAACCCGCTTCCTCATCTTCCCGAGCTAGAGTCAAACCTGGACGAGGTACTACAAAGGAAGTCAGAACCCAATAGGCCTTTACCAATCAAGATTTATAATTAAGAGCCAAAGATCAAGCCATTGCTGAGATGTCCCAGAAGCTACAGGCCTTGTCTGAATAACTACCCACTTAATCTTCTCAGTTACAAGCTAAGGATAGAGTGTTGAAAAAATTGAATTCCCAGGTTGAATAATTAACCTTTCAATTCCATAAACAACCATGGGAAATATGGATGGACGGGTATAATGAAGCTCTAAGGCATCTTAATAATAGGCTTCAATAAGACAAGAATGAGAGCTATAGATGGGGTTGTATAAATGCTTTGACAGTGATGGAAGTGGATCAGAACAACTCATTGTGGGACTGGTATGATCCAGGAATACTTGAGCTTGACAATCTTCCTTTTAAATTAGATGTCAATTGGATTCCACTCCATCGTATTCCTCAATGCTTGATTTTAAAATACTGGGGAGATTATGAACTTCATGATGAATTAGAAATCATCCAACCTCCACACCTTCTTGATCGTCCTAGTAGCAGCAATACCAGAATGCTTCAGGATTTTAACTTCATCAACTATCCTTATACTTTAGATGATCGTCCTACTGGAATGAATCTTGTTTCAAAAGCTGAAGGGAAATGTCCTGCAAAATGAAGCTTTGTATTTTGTTTTGTTAACACGGTCATGTAATTAATTTTGATTGAATGAAATAGAAATTTGATTAACTTATCTTATGTTAAATGTTAATCCTTTCTTTATTATTAGTTCTATTGATACACTTTGATTAATTTGAGTATCAATTACCAATGAGTGAAGATGTTATACTAGCATACTTAGATTAAAATCTAAATTTAGAGCTAGTTAGATGAACACACAGGTTCTACTGGCATACTTAGATTAAAATCTAAATTTAGAGCTAGTTACCCAGCAGATGTTATACTAGCATACTGAGATTAAAATCTAAATTTAGAGCTACTTAAATGAATACATAGGTTCTACTAGCATACTTAGATCAAAATATAAATTTAGAGCTAGTTACCCATGTGTCTGCAAAGGTTTTACTAATGCACCCAAGTATTGGATGTTTGCATTAAATACCAGAGGTGTGACCAGGCGTTTGTGGAATATGTGCTTACATTCCTCTTGAGGAACCTTTACACCGTTCTTCACGTACTTTTCCCAGTAGGATAAAGATCTTGTTTTATCCTTATGTTTGTGGACCAAGTTTCTTGAGGATTTAATATCCAATTGACTTAGACTTCGTATATCAACGATTAAGTTTTTGGCTTCTCCGAGCAACTTATTGCTTCTGTCAAGCAACATTCAGGGAAATATTTGCTGAGCCGAGCAATAATTTTCTGAACGAAGCAACAATATGTAACTTGGGGTCCATACATAATGGCCCCATATCTATGGCAATAAAACTGATCATCAAATCTTCATCTATGCTCCTATTGGCCAAAATCTCAATAGGGATAGTTTGTCGGAGTTCAATTCTGGTAGCAGAGGCTAGCCGAGCAAGGGCATCAGCTCGGGCATTTTTTAACCTTGGGATTTTATTCATCTGAATAGCTAGTAATTTTTTAATGACTTCCATCGCCTTGGATAAATACCTGGTTATCATTTCTTCTTTTGCTCCATATAAACCCAGTGTTTGGTTTACCATCAGCTGAGAGTCACTATGTGCCACAACTTGCTCGGCATTCAATGATTGGGCTAAACTTAAGCCCATAATAAGAACTTTATATTTTGCTTCATTATTTTAAGCCTGGAATTAAAAACGTTATGCATACTCAATATCAATACCATTAGGAGTGTTGAGTATTATACCTGCTCCACTGCTGGTTGAACAAGATGATCCATCAACATATAAGTTCCATATTGGGATGTTGTTGTCGAATGCTTGATCTGTCAAACTCCCACAGTGGAATATTTTTCTCTTTGATTCTTAATACTTCCTGGTCATCTCCGGTGTTCGAGAAGAGGAGTCTGTTAGGTCTGCAATAGCTTATTCTAAAGAAAGTTCTTTGGGAGCTTTCTTGTTAACATTACTTTCTCCTGATTCTTGTTCTGCCTGCTCACTTTGTTTCTTGGGGACCTCAGAGTAAGTGAACTCCGCTATGAAATCTACCACTGCTTGGCCTTTCAAATAAAACCTTGGCTCATATATGATATCATACTCCCCGAATTTCACATCCCAATACATTAATCTACCAGATTCTTCGGTTTATGCAAAGCCTGTCTTAGAGGCATATCAGTGTAAACTATGATTGTATAGGCTTGAAAATAAGGTTTCATGCATATGGATGTTTCAATTAGTGACAAAGCCAATTTCTCCAAATGAGGATACCTGATTTTTTCTCCTCGAAAAGCCTTACTAGTATAGTATACGGTCTTTTGAACTCCATTTTTATCTCGGATCAATGAAAAACTTACTGTCGATTCAGAAACAGCTAAGTACAGGTACAACTTTTTGCCTGTGATTGGTCGAAAGAGTAATGCAGGTGAACCCAAATACTTTTTCAACTCCACAAAAGCTTTTTCATAGTCTTCGTTATATTCAAATCTTTTTATGATCACCTTAAAGAATGACATGCATCTATATGTAGCTTGGGACACGAATATGTTCAAAACTGCTACTCGTCCAGTCAGTCTTTGCACGTCCTTCTTGCAAGTTGGAGATTACATTTAAATTAATGCCCTGATCTTATCTAGATTTGCTTTAATTCCCCTTTGATTTACTATGTATCCGATGAACATTCCCTCTTGTACTTCAAAACACATTTGGTCGGATTCATCATCATCTAGTGTTTCTTAAGTTGATTAAAAGTCTGGCTGAGGTCTATAATGTGATCGGACGCCTTTTTTCTTTTTGTTAGCATATCATCTATGTAGACTTCCATATTCTTTCCTATCTATTCCTTAAACACCTTATTGACCATCCTCTGCTATGTAGCATCTATATTTTTCACACCAAAAGGCATAACATTATAACAGTATGTTCCTCGGGGAGTAATGAAAGAAGTGTTTTCCCTATCCTCGGACTTTATTTTTATCTGGTTATAACCAGAATAAGAATTCATAAAGCTGAGTAACTCATGTCCTGATGTTGCATCCACGAGTTGATCTATTCGAGGCAAAGGAAAATGATCCTTTGAGCATGCTTTATTTAAATCTGTGAAGTCTACACACATTCTCCACTTGTTATTTTTCTTTTTGACCATGAATAAATTGGCAAAACAGTCTGGGTATTTCACTTCATTAATAAAAGTTGATTTCTAAAGCTTTTTTACTTCTTCCTGTATGGATTGATTCTTCTCGGGGATGAACACTCTTCGTCTTTATTTTAATGGTTTAACTTCTTTCTTTACGCTGAGATCATGACAAAGGAAATTGGGTTCTATCCCAGGCATATCTTCAAGACTCCAGGTAGACACATGCTTTCTCTTTTTAAGGAAGATCACCTATTCCTATTTAAGAACATGATCCAATGTCGTCCCTATTTGAGTGATACGCTCCGGTTTGTCATCATCTAACACAATGCTTTCAGTTGCTTCTACAATTTGTCCCTTTACCAGCTTTGTTTCCTCTCTTGGATCTAATGTTTCAACCTCAAAGTCTTCATCAAGCTCAGGAGTATTCACTTGGTAGATAGTGGTTTTCTTCTTTATTTATTCCAAGTCTTCTTTCTCGACAGAAGAGTAGTAACATTCCTGAGCTACTTTCTAATCACCCTTCACAATTCCTACACAAAAATTAGAAGGGAATTTTAGACATTGATGAACAGTGGCTGGTACTGCTTCAAACATCTTTAGCCCTACTCTTCCCATAATTATATTATAAGCTGAATGGACGTATTTATCCATTACAAAGAAACGGGTCTTCTCTGTTCGGCTAGCTGGCCAGGTGCCTATCATCACCTCCATTTTAATTTTCCCAGAGGAAAGACTTTCTCACCTATAAAGCCTATTAGTGGTAGATTATAGGGCTCTAATTGGCTGAGTTTAAAATCCAAGTTATTGAAATAAGGATAGAACATGATATCCACCGAGTTACCATTATCTACTAATACTTTAGAGACAATGATTTCTTCCTTTCTAACTTTGATTACTAGTGGGTCATCGTGAGGATGAAATACTCTTGAAAGGTCATTTTTAGAGAAACCAATTACCAGCTTGTCTTTGTTAACCTTCCTTAGTTGATCTTCCTTGACAAGGTTGATCCTCTGTATGTACGAGAAATCTTGTGCCTCATTGAGGTAATCTTTTCTCTCTGCTATATGATCTCCTCCTCCTCCATCTCCACCTATAATCATTTGGCAATCAAAGGAACCAAAATTGATATAGAATTCCTCACGTTATGGTTGTCGAAGTTTTTTTGGGAGATCCGGATCATCGTCCTGGTGATCTTCATGAGCTCTTTTCTTCTCCTCATTGGGATTTCAAGGAGATTTTGATCTACGCCGAATTCCTTCGTTGTTCTATCGATTAACATACTGATTTAACTTTCCTCTTCGGATGAGAGTTCTAATCTCATTTTGAAGAGCTATGTAGAGTTTCATCATATGACCATGATCCCTGTCGAATTCGCAGTACTTAGTTTTATCTCTCCTCGTCGGGGAACTTATCAACTTATCAGGCCAATGCACATAGTTATTATGCTTGATTTCCTCCAAAACATGGTGAATTCCCATGGTTAGTGGAGTATAGTCATTGTACTTCTTGAGTCGCTCCAAAACTTATTTCTATCTTGATTCCCTGTGTTCTCTGGGGTCTTTATGATCTTTTTTATCATTTTTACCATCAATTTTTTTTTCTCGAGCTACGCTTGGCTGCCATTGCTTCCTCGGCATTCACGATCTTTGCTGCTTTAGCCATAAATTTGCCATTGTCTTCGGAGGATCCTTGGAAAGAGTGTACTACAGTTTTTCAGGAAGCAATCAACTCATGAGGTCAGTTATTGCAGTCTTTTCCTCATAATCTATGACTTCTAGTTTCTCGTTATTAAAACGAGTGATTTAATATCTAGTGCTCTCTACTTCTTTCTATCTCACACTAAGTAAGTTTACAACCCTTTTTATAAGCTTTTCTCCAAAGCAAAAGTTGTTAATGAATAGCTCGGCCAGTTGGTTGAAGCTAAAAATTTATCCCCGAGGAAGACCATTGTACCAGATTTGGGTAGATCGAGTAATGGTTTCACAAAATGCTCTACACCTCATTTCGTCGGGGATGGTATAAATATCAATAGTTGCTTGGTATTGTTCTATATGGAGAACCTGGATCAGTTTTTCCATCATATTTGGGTGTTACTATTAGAGCCTTGAACTTTGTTGTAGTAGGGAAATCCATAATTGCTTGCACAATTAGAGATTTTTTTACAAAGCTTCTTTGTAGTTGGTTTCTTGTCTTTGCCAATTCTCCTAATCTATCTTCAAATTTTAGTATGGATCCTTTCGATGCATCATTGGCAGCACCGAATTTATGCGTTGTAACTTTATTAGTTGCTGAGCTTTCTTCCTGCAGCCGTTGCTCGGTTCGAGTAACAGTTCATCGAGCGTTTGATCTAGATTGAGTTGTGCTTTCCCTTTGATCAGATGGTCGTCTGGTATTACCAGATCTTTCCCTAGGAACATCTCTGTTCCTCATGGGTCCCAAATGATCAAATGGAGAAGCATGACTTAATCTCTCTAAGGCACTTGGCCTCTATGTAGAATAAGACTGCGTGTGAAAAGATTCGGATGTCCTGAGTAATGAATTTGGCCTTAGATGATAGGTGACATCTCTTGTTGATATCGAGTGGATGCGCCAACCACCTCTTGAAGGGGTGGTGGCATATTTCCTCAAGCAGATAGAGCAAGTGCCCCGTCTTGAAGAGTTTGTGCAAGTTGCCTGATAGTGTCTTATATGGCCTCTTGCAAGACTGGCCAGAATCCCGGTTAAATCATTTGCTGATGGAGGAGCAGAAGGTGCAGGCGAAATACCTTCAATCCCGAGACTTGATTCAGTAATTTTAGCCATTTATATGTTTGATTGAGTGAGATCGATTAAAAATATCTTACCTATAGATGGCGCCAATCTGTTGATGCAAAAAACTAGACTAGGCTAATTAATTGATCACAGATAAATGCAAATAAGAGATAAGATATTTTTATAGTGGTTCGGCTTAAGGGGAGAGTCTATGTCCACTATTCTATATTTCCTTGGGATTGTTCAATTTCCTCTCTTTTTGTGTTTTTTTTGTTCTCCCTTGGATGTAGGGTTTACAATGTATTTATAACCCCCAAGGGGTGTACAATAGTTGGAATATCAAAGGATGGAATGTCTTTATATTGTAAACATTTACATCTATGCAATCATTAATGTATATAATTGTTGGCGTTTTCCTGTCATCGTTGGTCGGTATCCCTGATGTTGGTCGATATTCCCGATGTTGGTCGATATTTCCTCCTTAATGACTAGGATTAATCTCCCATTGTACAACACTTATCAGTATCTGAATGGTCCACGTAGATGGATAATTTTTGGTATCAACAATGGTTAAGATGCAACTATGTTCATAAATTGGAGTTCTCAACAGTCATCCTTGAACGCAACGGTCATCATTGAACTCAACGGTCATCCTTGAACTTAACAGTCATCCTTGAATCCAACAGTCATCTTTGAACCAAAATACTTCATGTTGCCACTACGCTGGGACGGAACGGGATTCCACCTATCGCTAGGGTCTAAGGGGCATCACCCCCACCTTTAAGCACTGTTTAACACTGTCGAAATTGATCTCTGTGCTAAATACTTCCTCGGATCACCGACCTTTCTTCACACTACTTCATTGACAATTACAATAAAAAAATCAGTAACAATTAACAAACATCATATTCCTTAATGAAGGAGTTCACATTTTATATCAATATTACATTAATATAGCATAAAAAGCAAGCAAAAATAAACCATCGCGGGGTCCAATCACATAAAACATAAACGTAAATACGTGACCATAATAGTGGGATTAGATCGTCGCAAAATAGAAGTTAATGCATATCTATATTCTACCCAACATCCATTCACATATACGATTGTTTTAATAGGACAACATGGTTGAATTCAACCTATACGCGGTATTAACAGGATATGATACCAATTTTTGGAGTGAAAGTCCAAGGGTCTACTGAAAACGCTTATAAATCAAACTACAAAAAAATTATACATACATAAAATCCTATAAGGCAGAATTAGAATTTACATTCTGATATCTATTTGATTTGATCTCATCTTTTCATGAACAGAATATGTGATGGCTCGATTCGCCTCACGGTCTTCTATTGTATTCCTGATATGGACAGTCACGAGTAGAGGGTGGGCTCCTATTTCATGACCACTTTCTTGTCTCCTTTTTATTCTATACTGCCTTTCTTTCTCACAAGTCTGAACTTGGGTCTTTTGAGTATCCAAGAGTGATGGCTATGTTAAGAAATAATGAGACTTATGTGCATATATATAGCCTATAGTAGGAACCCTAATGAGAGATAAGGATGTGGTTCCTAATAGGCCTCAGAAAACCTAATCCTTCCCGGATCCTAATCTCAGTCCCTTAATTATAATTAATATCACTATATAATTATAATTTCAACTCCACTCCTTAACTCAAAATTATATTTCGAGCTCGTCATTATTAATTACTTAATTCCCCTACGTTAAGGTTACAAATACCCGTTAATAAAATTAATTACTGATAATTTTTTTGATAATTTCTTTAAGTCCTTGAGCAATATAGCTTAACTTATTTGAAGTGTCGAATTAACATAATCTACTTACAGGGTTGGACATATAAAAAACTTACAAGCATCTCAAAGGGGTATTACTAGCCTTTATACTGAGACGTGGATTCCATCCATAAAATACTTTCACCATACATAAATCGCCATTACCCAATTTATCAAAATTATTGATCCAATAATGAATCTCACCCCAGAAGTCAAAGCAATAAATAACTAGTGCATGTGTCCATTAATCATACCCAGATTAAGAGCCTTAAGTAAACCTAATAATCACGATATGTACATTGTCTTATAAAATCTATATAAAAACAATGACCTCAAATTGGTCCCGTTCAATACACATAAAGTGTATCAGCACAATAAGTTGAAACTTTGCAGTTTACTATAATCAAGATAGATCTACTTAAATATTATGCTACAGTCCTATGATGGTGTGTCCAGTTCCATCTAAGACTATGTACAATAAAAATTAAATTCTACAATAACTAATGATCTGATCCTCTATGTGTAAGTCGTACTCTACGCACCAAAACACCTACTTAGCAGAACAAAAGACACCATCAATATAAAAAACACTGCAAAACATTATGTCCATATATGATTCTCACAAAAATGGGAATAATTGATTTTATTATAACAATAAATCCATGACTAAAAATATTACATAAATCATGGTTTTAGTCTACATCTCTAACATTATGGTCTTGAGCTACCCGAATACAATCCTGATTAGTTCAATCTTTGTCGATGTATTTTAAATCACGTCTAGCCTAAGAAATTTGTTATCCCACACCTCTAATCAACATGAGGTCGAATGATAAGGTCTCTCGTACAAGGCCTCGAAAGTTGTCATGCTAATAGTGAACTGATACGATTTATTGTACGCAAACTCCACTAACGGTGTGTAATGCTGCTAATTACCCTTAAGATCCAGAATACAAATCCTCAGGATATCCTTAAGCATATGATTCACCCTATCCATTTGCTCATCAATTTGCAGGTGATATGCAGTGCTTAAATTCAATTCCATCCCCATCGCTTCCTAAAAACTCTACCAAAAGTGGGACACAAAGATCTTTTCCCAATCTGAAATAATTTTAAGCGGCACTCCATTCAGTTTCACCACTTTTGCAATGAAGAGTTAGACATACTTCTCTATTGTATAGTCAACCTGTATAGCTAATAAATGAATTACCTTAGGCAAACGGTCCACAATAACCTAAATAAAATCATGACCCCTCTACGATGTCGACAACCCCGTAATAAAATCTATATATATACTCTCCCACTTCCACACCAAAATATCCATTGGCTGCAAAACTCCGGCTGGTCTCTGATGATCAACCTTCACCATCTGACTAGTGGTGTACCTAGAGACAAACTCTACGATGTCCTGCTACATATCGTTCCACCAATACAACCTCCTTATATCCTAGTACATCTTGTCCCCTCCTGGATGAATCTAAAATTGTGACCCGTGCGACAACTCCATAACTTTTTATCGTAGATCCTCATCATCTAGGACAATAAACCTTCCATCGCAGCATAAGCCACCCTCAGAAATGACTAAGTAGGACTCCGCTCTGTCCGCTAATAACTATCGCATCTTCCCTTGACAATAAGGATCTCCTACTATGCCTTTATAACCCTCAAAATGATCTCGGGTATGATAGTGATCACTACCATATTAGCCCTGATGATATCCTCCTCCTCCTGATGAAGCTTATCCCACTTCTCTTTCCAAACTATCGCCAACTGCCTTTTAGGATTATGGCTCAACGCATCTGCCACCACGTTAGCCTTCCCCGGATGATATTGAATGTCTAACTGGTAGTCTTTCACGAATTCAAGCCATCTGAATTACATCATATTCATCTCCTTCTGCATGAAAAGATATTGCAAGACATGTGATCTATGAACAGCTAAATCTTCACCCCTAATAAATAATGCCTTTAAATACTCAAGGAAAAATAACGGCTGTTAACTCTAATTCGTGTATGGAATAGTTCCTCTCAAGGGGATTTAGCTTACAAAATTCAAAAGTTATAGCACACTCCTCTTATTGTAGAACTCCCCTAAGTTCCTATAAGGACACATCGACAAAAACACAGTACTCCACTACTCCCTTAGGCAACACGAGCACTGGTACCGAATTTAACTTTTCCTTCACCTCATCAAAAACTAATTGATAGTGATCATCCCAATTAAAAGGTATGTCCATGCGAGTCAAATTCCTCAAGGGACCCGCAATATTCAAAAACCCTCTAAGAAACAGACGGTAGTAACCCTCTAACCTAAAAAAACTACAAACCTTCGACTACGCCATGGGCTGACCCCACTCCTTTATCGCTAATACCTTACTCGGATCCATCTAAATCCCCCTCTTGGAGACTATATGACCCAAGAACTGCACCTCGCACAGCCAGAATTCAAACTTCTCGAACTTGGCATATAACTGATGTAACTGAAGTCTAAATAACCTTTCAAACGTGATTTGAGTGCTATCCCTCTGTCCAAGAATAAACTAGGATGTCATCCATATAGACAATGACAAACTAATCCAAGAAATCAATGAACACTCATTTCATGAGATGCACGAAAACTACTGGTGCATTGGATAGCACAAAAGGCATAACCTTAAACTCGTAAGACCCATATCTTGTAAAAAATGTAGTTTTAGGGACATCCTTCTCTTTGATTCGTAAATGATGGTAACCGGACCTTAAATTAATCTTTCAGAAGTAGGTTGTTCCTCTCAATTGATCTAATAATTCATCGATATGCAATAACGGATACTTATTTCGAATCATGACTTTGTTCAACTCTTGGTAGTCAATACATAACCTCAATGACCTGTGTTTCTTCTTCACAAACAGTATTAGAGCACCCCAAGGTGAGGTACTCCTATAGTTAAAACCCTTCCCCAAAAGCTATTGAATCTGATATCTTAATTCCAGCATATCTAATAGCGCCATATGGTACGATACATGTGATATTGGCCTAGTACCCGACTAAGTCTATCACAGACTTAATCTCCCGACTCGATGGTTTCCTCAGTATTTCCTAAAATATAATAGGGAAGTCCCTAAACACATGGATCGAATCTATCAAGATGTTTGTAACCTCCAAAGTCTCATCCTCGATGTAATTAAATGCGTGCTCGACCCTCCCTCGGGATAAGGCATTGCTATAAGAAACATATCCTGCCCTGCAATAGCAAACACGATCGTCCTACTATAATAGTCCACCATCGCTTTATACGTCACTAACCAGTCCATCCCCAATCAAACGTTATACCCATTCATCTCCAAAATGAGAAAATTCTATAAAAAACATAACCTCCCGAAGTCCATACTCGCCCCCTGCAGATGGAACGGATGAGATCCCAGCTACCCAATGGTGAATTTACGGTCATAATAATATAAGATGTTGTGTCCCCTAAAACCATCTCCCTCCAAAATCAAGTGCTAATAAAAGAGTGTGAAGCTCATGTATCAAATAATACTCATCCTACGTGCTTATGAATATGAAACATACCGTAAACTTCTTCCGACATTGGTAGCATAATTAGCCCATAGGCGTTAAAATATGCCCAAATTGTAAATGATCTGTGACACCCCCCCTAATTAAATACCGGGCGATCACTCCTTTATTAAATTAAAAATCAAGGTGAACAGTTGGTTTTTTCTTAGCATCACTGGCGTGAAAATAACTTTTCCAATTTACACACCCTAATTAATTAAGCTAAGTGTCAAAACAATTTTAAGACATTAATTTCCAAATTTTATTTATATAAACCAACATTTAAACTGGTCATCATACATAGATAAAGGATTACACAACAATTATCCTGGAATATATAAATCCAAATAACCAAACATTCAATTAATTGAATCCAACATTTAATACTTAAAAGCAAAACATCATGACAATAAAAATCCCAAAGTGAAAATACTGAAAATAAATGGATTACAATATCCAATAAAACAACTGAATAAAGGAAAGGGCGACACATGCCCAACTGGAGTAAATAATGCTAGGAGTGGAATCAAATGAATGAGGTCATCTAAGTAAGAGGCCTGCAACTCCCACCTAAGCTGCAGCACGTTCCTTCCAAAGGATCCTATGCAAGACGCCCCTATGGCTGGGCACCTGTAATATATATAAATATATATATATATAAGAGAGAAAGGATAATAGAAATGGGTCAGAGCCCGATTGTAAAAATGATTTAAATTTGTTTAGCAATTATTTAAAATGTTTACAGGCCAATGCAACAACATATTAGTGCGGCACTCCCTTGAGAAATTCTCACCTCTCTTCTAATGTGCACGCCTATCGCACTAATCTTCCCAATGGTTTAACTTATCTTAGGTTATACGTAAGATTTAAAACTGAACAATTCAACTGTTTAAGAAGTAAATTCCATTTAATAACAAAACTCTCATTTTAACTGTATTTGCTAATAAAGTTTCCTAG
The DNA here is from genome assembly GCA_949130495.1 of Sambucus nigra. NCBI lineage: Eukaryota > Viridiplantae > Streptophyta > Magnoliopsida > Dipsacales > Adoxaceae > Sambucus > Sambucus nigra. The sequence goes on along the minus strand of OX422219.1, from coordinate 27,348,603 downwards.
TATCATATTATACTTTTCAAAACAAGTATTTCCAAATTGAGATCATTATTCATTTCTTACTTACCATAAACACAGTAGGAAGTTCCAAATTTCAGAATTAAATATATATATATAATACTCGTATAATATATATATATATATATATATATATATTCTAACAGCACCCCACATAAAAATTATGGTGCGGGCATACTCTGCTATCCAATCCCCGTATCACTCGTACTAAGGGAAATACAAGTTCGGAATCACTCTCGAACTCTATTAATACATACACAAACAATATTGAGGCGAAGCATAGTTTCCAAGTCCAAGAGGTCAGCACATACCCTCGCGTCTCTTAGGACCGTGGCTATCAATTCGATAGCCTGTACCTAGGATTCCTATCTTCTTGGGTACAAGTCAATATCCCCCCGTAAAGGTCACATCGAGATAAGACTGTCCCAGCGCGGTAACCTCAGGGATAGCAAGTAGCGCGGGCATGATTTTCACACGTATATAGCATATGCATCAACACAGCCATATATATATATACCACTTTTATTATATTAAATTTAGGTTCATCTCATAACCTATAATTATCACATTTATCCTTATTTCTCATTATTTAGTTATCACTTATAACGCTTCGTCTCTCACTTCTAGTTTGAAAGATTATTCCATCTTCCCACGTAACACTCTTGGACTCTATCCTCCCAAGTGTAGAATTCAGTAGGTACTCGTCTATTTTCCATCGTAACTATCTTACCCATCTCTCCCTTTAATACATAATCCCATCGTCCCGTATATGTAAACATCCCAAGAAATGCAAATCTCGTCTTACATTAAAGGTCTTATAATATTTAATAAGTCATATTGGTCATCTTTATCTCCCAAAATATTTTAATAAGAATGTCTAACGAGTATTACTCATTTAAATTTAATTCAACTATTTAAAAGGGGAAATATGAGTCTGCCAGGAGGGGTCGATCGATGGCAGGGGCTCGATCGATCGATGCGTCGATCGATCGACACTCTTGGTTCGATTGATCGATCAAATAGGTATGTCGAATTCTGCAGATTAACAGTTACGGGTTTCCTAATCCAATCTCAATTAAATCCATATTTTTCACACCCAAACTCCCTAAAATTCATACTACAAACAATATACACCCATATTATACATGTTCTACGTAAAGCATGCGAATTTTCATCAATAATTATGGATTAATAGGCCAAAACTCATATCAATCTCAAGAACCCTAGAAATTTCTTTAACATGGTTCTAATCAGTCTTTTTCCAGAAATTCTACTCCTAATTCATCATAAATTCGTGGTTAAGCCTCTACATATGAAGGGGTTTCCAGATTATCATTCAAATAATTACTACATGCGATTTTCCTATCTCCAACATGGGTTTTTCTTCTATAAAACTCATCCTAATCACCCTAGGCTAACATGAATGATGCATTAACGAAAATAAGCAAGGTAAATACTTGCCTAGGAATTTCAGAGTTCAGATTTTGTGGACGAATTTGGTGTTGTTGCGTTCCCCGTCGCGCGATCTACGCGTTGGTGGTGGTGGCGGTGCAACCGGATGGATTTTTGGCCTTGGATTGCTTGGAAAGCTTTCTCCTTCCCTCTCCTATGGTCGTTCTAAGGTTTTGAGTCTGCTAACCCTAAAGGACCATTCCAAATGGCTAATATAACCTTATAAATTTCGTGGGTTTAATTACCCAAAAATACAAAATGTCCAAAATGCCCTTCCGGGGTACTAATTAAGCCTAAAAATGCCCCGAGACCCAAACTAAACCCCCGGGTACACTTTTCTGACTATCTCGACCCTTACGGACACTTTGACGCACTCTTAATGACCATATGGGTGACTTATAATTTATTCACTTTTATTAATCAACATTTAGTCCCGACACGACACAGGCGCGTCCCGACTTAAATTTCTAAGATTGTCATTTTATTCACTCGTGATATTTCATAGAACCAATATTACATTACTTTACTCATTTGAAATATTCAACAGGTTTCCCATAATTACTAACTCACATCACGTTAATAATTAAAAATAATTAATTTCTGGATTTATATTAAATTAATAACTGACATTAAATTTAATAAATCCCCAAATTTATAAAGCATAAAAATACTGGGTATTACATACTTCCCCCCTAATAACTGAATTTTGTCCCGAAATTCGAAAAATAAGGCATACCTGGTAAGAATAAATCTGGATATCTCTCCCGCATATCTGCCTCGCGCTCCCAAGTGGATTCCTCCACATTATGATGCTCCCACTGGACCCGTACAAGTGGAACTACCTTCGACCTCAATCTCCTCTCGCTATGGTCTAGGATAGCCATCGGTCTCTCTTCGTAAGAGCTGTCAGGCTGTAAGTCTATCTCATCTATTGCGATGTGAGTATGGGCCATATCATCCCGAAGGTATCATATTAACGATGAGATGTGGAATACATCATGGATGCGATGTAAATGCTCTGGCAGTCCCAATCTGTATGCTACCGGCCCGATCCTCTCGATAATGGGACATGGTCCCACGTACCTCGGGGCCAATTTCCCTTTCTTCCCGAACCTCATCACTCCTTTCATAGGAGATACACGTAGTAATACTTGGTTCCCCACATTAAACTCTCGGAAGAACCGTTTCGCATCGGCATAGATTTTTTGTCTTTCCTGGGCTACCCGAATACGACTCTTGATCATCTCAATCCTCGTGGAGGTTTCCTGAATCACCTCTGGTCCTAGAAACTTTTTATCCCCCACCTCTAGCCAACAAGTTGGTGAACGACATGGTCTGCCATACAAAGCCTCGAATGGAGCCATGCCAATCGTGAACTGATAAGAGTTATTATAAGCGAACTCTACCAGTGGAAGATGTGGCTCCCAACCTCCTCCAAAATCAAGTACACACATGTGTAGCATATCTTCTAGCATCTGATTAGTACGCTCTGTTTGCCCATCTGTCTGTGGGTGATAAGCTGAACTCAACCTCAACTCTGTACACATAGCCTCCTGAAAGCTCTCCCAGAAACGCGACACGAAAATCTTATCTCTATCTGACACAATATTCAGGGGCACCCCATGTAATCTAATAATCTCAGCAATGAACAACTGAGCATACTGACCCGTGGTATAGTCTATCCGCACCGGCAGAAAATGAGCCACCTTGGTCAAACGGTCTACAATCACCCAGATAGAGTCGTGACCCCGCTGTGACGTAGGCAACCCTGTAATAAAGTCCATGGAAATACTCTCCCACTTCCACGCGGGTATTTCCAATGGCTGAAGCAACCTTGTCGGTCTCTGATGGTCCACCTTTACCAGCTGGCAGGTAGAACACTTGGACATGAACTCAACAATGTCCTTCTTCATCCCACTCCACCAGTATTGCTACCTCATATCCTGGTACATCTTATCTCCTCCTGGATGTACCGCAAATCGGGACCCGTGAGACTGGGTCATCACTGCATGACGTAATTCTTCTCCTTCTGGGACCACGAATCTCCCATTAAACCTCAAACCCCCATCAGCACTAACAGAATAAGACTCAGCACCCTCGATTAAAAGTCGTACAATCTTCTCCTGGCAAAACGGGTCTGCAGTCTGTGTCGTATCACCCTCATAACAATCTCGGGTGTCACTGTCATGACAGATACGAAAGAACGTTCTACTGTGTCCTGGTGACCCAACTCTTTCCACTTTGCTTTCCAGATTTCCGCTACATCGTCTACCGGCCTACGGCTCAACGCATCAGCAACTACGTTGGCCTTCCCCGGATGGTACTGTATGTCGAACTGACAGTTCTTCACAAACTCTAACCACCTGCGCTGATGCATATTCAGCTCTCACTGAGTGAACGGGTACTGCAGTGACTTGCGGTCTGTGAACAAGCAGAATTTCTCTCCCAATAAATAGTGCCTCCAAATCCTCAAAGCAAAAACGACCGCTGCCAACTCTAGGTAGTGGGTGGGGTAATTCTTCTCATGCGTCTTAAGCTTGCGGGAGGCAAAAGCTATAGCCTTCTCCTCCTGCTGAAGTACTCCCCCAAGTCCCCGTAAAGAAGCATAGGTGTAAACCAGGTACTCCACGCCCGGTTTAGGTAAAGTAAGGACCGGTGACGAAGTAAGTTTGTCCTTTAGCTCGTCAAAAGCCAATTGGCAAGCATCATCCCAAACATATGGCACCCCTTTGCGAGTCAAGTTCGTCAATGGACCCGCTATTTTGGAGAAACCCCGAATGAACCTCCTGTAGTATCCAGCTAATCCCAAGAAACTAAGCACTTCTGTCGGTGTCATGGGTTGTCCCTACTCCCTCACCGCTGACACTTTACTCGGGTCAACTGCTATCCCCCGTTTAGAAACAACATGCCCCAAGAACTGTACTTATCGTAACTAGAATCCGCACTTCTCGTACTTAGCATACAACTGATGCTCTCGTAGAGTCTGAAGAACCTGACTCAAGTGCTCGGCATGCTCCTCCTCGGAGTGTGAATATATCAGAATGTCATCTATGAAAACAATGACGAACTGATCCAAGAACTCTCTGAACACTCGGTTCATCAAGTCGATGGAGCATTTGTGAGTCCAAATGGCATCACTCTGAATTCATAGGACCCGTATCTCGTCAAGAAGGAAGTCTTTGGAACATCCTGCTCCCTAATACATAGCTGATGGTACCCCGACCTCAGATCTATCTTCGAAAAGAAAGTTACTCCCCTCAGCTGGTCGAACAGATCATCGATTCGAGGCAACGGATACTTGTTCCGTATCGTGACCTTGTTCAACTCCCGGTAGTCCACACATAGCCTTAGTGAACAATCTCTCTTCTTCACAAACAAAACTGGAGCTCCCCAAGGTGAGTTACTCCTTCGAATGAAGCCCTGACCTAACAGCTGCTCTATCTGATCTCGTAACTCTCGCATCTCTACCGGAGCCATACGGTATGGAGCGCGTGCTATAGGTCGAGTATCCGGTAATAAATCTATGACAAAGTCTATCTCACGACTGGGGGGTAAGCTTGGTATCTCCTGAAACACGTCGGAATACTCACAAACAACTGGGATCGAGTCTAAGGGAATCACAACCTCCTTAGAGGAATCCTCATCTATGTAATATAAATGAGCTGTCGAGCCTTCCTCTGGGCGAGGCATTGCCACTACAAACATCTCTTGTCCCGGAATGGCAAAGACAATACTCCCACCAAAACAATCTATCATGGCCCTGTAAGCAGCGAGCCAATCCATACCGATAATAACGTCATGCTCATGTATATCTAAGACTAACATGTCTGCAGGTAATACCAAGCTATCGATCTCTACCCCCACACCCCAGCATATAAAGAAAATGAGCGAACCATTTCCCAGTGGTGAGTCTACACACGTCACAGTGCTCTCTACTGTGGCTAATAACCCTAAGGCCTTTGCAAAATGCGTAGCTATAAAACGGTGCGTCGCCCGAGTATCAAATAACACTCGACCCATCGTACCATGGATAGGAAACATACCCTCAATCGCGGGTGGCACCTGTGGAGCTGCTGCCTGGTGGACGTTACAGACATGTCCATACTGTAACTGCCCCTACTGCACTGAAGCTGCTGGAATGGCTGGTAGGGCTGGTACCTGGGCTGGTGCTGGGAGGGCGGCTGGAAAGAGTGGCCTCCGTGGCTCATTACTGGCGCCCTGCTACTGTGGGGACCTATCGCCCTCTGGGAAATCCTGGAGCTTATGGCCATGCTTGCCACACACAAAACATCGGCCTCTGAAGTTACCTCCCCTCTGACCCTGCTGACCACGACCCTGCTGGCCACTGGCCCTGTTGGCCCTGATGAAAACGTTGTTTGCCCTGTTGGCCTTGCTGCTGACCCTGCTGCTGTCGGTGTTGGTCTTGCTGGCCCTGCTGATTAGGCTAGCCCTGCTGACCCTGCCTATAACCCCCAAATCCCTGCCTGGAATCACCTGATCGAAAGTGCTTGGCAGGGTCCCCCTGATGGGAACTCTGCTCATGCTGACGAGTCTGTCCCTGGGATGTCGGTGCTCCACTAGTGCCACTACCCCCTGTCCTACCCTGCTGGCCGGACTCGCTTGCTCGCTTGCTTCCCTGCAGATGGAAGCGGTGATCCTGGCAGTGTAGTAAGGAAGCATTGAGTACATCTATGAAGGTACTCAGAGACAAATTCCCTATAAGATGCTGACGGATCCTCCAAGCTAACCCGTCCACAAACAACATTATCTTCTTACCCTCAGTAGGTGACTCATCTGACACTATGGTGAGAAGTCTCGTGAACTCCTCCTCATACTCAACAACGATAGAATTTTCCTGCTTCAAGTTCAGTAATTTCCGCCTCATCTCAACTTGCACGGTGGGTGGAAAGTACTTGCGGTCAAACCGCTCCCAGAATATCTGAATCGGAATAGTATCCCTCTCCTCCAAGGTGGTGGTGGATTCCCACCACTGCAAAGCGGCCCCCACTAACTTGAAGGAAGTCAAAACCTATTTTTGCACATCTGTGCACTCATACATACGCAGATGCCTCTGGATATCTTTCTTCCATTGGCTGACGATGATAATATCTAAACTACCCGAGAACTCAGGGGGATGCACCTTCTGAAAGGCATCCCTAACCCACTCCCATGCAGATGGAAGCTGTGCAGGTACTGGCGCCACTGCCTGAATCTGGGGTGGAGCCTGTTGTACTACCGCTAACGCGGCATTCACTGCCTGAGCAACAATAGCGGCTACCTCATTAGCATTCATCGTTCCCTGAGCCGGAGCTGCTGGCTGCTCGACTTGGGCACGCCTGTCCTTTGGTGCACGTCTCGGAGGCATCTGAAAAGTGAAGAAATTTATTAGACTATAGTTATTATCAAATCTCAAATAGTTGAAGACGTAATTGTAAATGCAGGAATACAACAATCCTAAAATAGGGCTCTATAACAAAAATGTTAAGCTGAAAGCGAAATAAGCCGTACAGATCCTATGGACACTAGAACCTGGCTGTGATACCACCTGTGACACCCCGCCTAATTAAATACCGGGCGATCACTCCTTTATTAAATTAAAAATCAAGGTGAACAATTGGTTCATTCTTAGCATCACTGGCGTGAAAATAACTTTTCCAATTTACACACCCTAATTAATTAAGCTAAGTGTCAAAACCATTTTTAGACATTACTTTCCAAATTTTATTTATATAAACCAACATTTAAACTGGTCATCATACATAGATAAAGGATTACACAACAATTATCCTGGAATATATAAATCCAAATAACAAAACATTCAATTAATTGAATCCAACATTTAATACTTAAAAGAAAAACATCCTGACAATAAAAATCCCAAAGTGAAAATACTGAAAATAAATGGATTACAATATCCAATAAAACAACTGAATAAAGGAAAGGGCGACACATGCCCAACTGGAGTAAATAATGCTAGGAGTGGAATCAAATGAATGAGGTCGTCTAAGCAAGAGGCCTCCAACTCCCACCTAAACTGCAGCACGTTCCTTCCAAAGGATCCTATGCAAGACGCCCCTATGGCTGGGCACCTGTAATATATATACATATATATATAAGAGAGAAAGGAAAATAGAAATGGGTCAGAGCCCGATTGTAAAAATGATTTAAATTTGTTTAGCAAGTATTTAAAATGTTTACAGGCCAATGCAACAACATATTAGTGCGGCACTCCCTTGAGAAATTCTCACCTCTCTTCTAATGTGCACGCCTATCGCACTAATCTTCCCAATGGTTTAACTTATCTTAGGTTACTCGTAAGATTTAAAACTGAACAATTCAACTGTTTAAGAAGTAAATTCCATTTAATAACAAAACTCTCATTTTAACTGTATTTCCTAATAAAGTTTCCCAGTATCATATTATACTTTTCAAAACAAGTATTTCCAAATTGAGATCATTATTCATTTCTTACTATCCATAAACACAGTAGGAAGTTCCAAATTTCAGAATTAAATATATATATTAAATACTCGTATAATATATATATATATTCTAACAGCACCCCACATAAAAATTATGGTGCGGGCATACTCTGCTATCCAATCCCCGTATCACTCGTACTAAGGGAAATACAAGTTCGAAATCACTCTCGAACTCTATTAATACATACACAAACAATATTGAGGCGAAGCATAGTTTCCAAGTCCAAGAGGCCAGCACATACCCTCGCGTCTCTTAGGACCGTGACTATCAATTCGATAGCCTGTACCTAGGATTCCTATCTTCTTGGGTACAAGTCAATATCCCCCCGTAAAGGTCACATCGAGATAAGACTGTCCCAGCGCGGTAACCTCAGGGATAGCAAGTAGCGCGGGCATGATTTTCACACGTATATAGCATATGCATCAACACAGCCATATATATATATATATACCACTTTTATTATATTAAATTTAGGTTAATCTCATAACCTATAATTATCACATTTATCCTTATTTCTCATTATTTAGTTATCACTTATAACGCTTCGTCTCTCACTTCTAGTTTGAAATATTATTCCATCTTCCCACGTAACACTCTTGGACTCTATCCTCCCAAGTGTAGAATTCAGTAGGTACTCATCTATTTTCCATCGTAACTATCTTACGCGTCTCTCCCTTTAATACATAATCCCATCGTCCCGTATATGTAAACATCCCAAGAAATGCAAATCTCATCTTACATTAAAGGTCTTATAATTTTTAATAAGTCCTACTGGTCATCTTTATCTCCCAAAATAATTTAATAAGGATGTCTAAGGAGTATTACTCATTTAAATTTAATTCAACTATTTAAAAGGGGAAATATTAGTTTGCCAGGAGGGGTCGATTGATCGATGGCAGGGGCTCGATCGATCGATGCGTCGATCGATCGACACTCCTGGTTCGATCGATCGATCAAACAGGTATGGCGAATTCTGCAGATTAACAGTTACGGGTTTCCTAATCCAACCTCAATTAAAACCAGATTTTTCACACCCAAACTCCTTAAAATTCGTACTACAAACATTATACACCCATATTATACATCTTCTACGTAAAGCATGCGAATTTTCATCAATAATTATGGATTAATAGGCCAAAACTCATATCAATCTCAAGAACCCTATAAATTACTTTAACATGGTTCTAATCAGTCTTTTTCCAGAAATTCTACTCCTAATTCATCATAAATTCGGGGTTAAGCCTCTACATATGAAGGGGTTTCCAGATTATCATTCAAATCATTACTACATGCGATTTTCCTATCTCCAACATGGGTTTTTCTTCTATAAAACTCATCCTAATCACCCTAGGCTAACATGAATGATGCATTAACGAAAATAAGCAAGGTAAATACTTGCCTGGGAATTTCAGAGTTCAGATTTTGTGGACGAATTTGGTGTTGTTGCGTTCCCCGTCGCGCGATCTACGCATTGGTGGTGGTGGCGGTGCAACCGGATGGATTTTTGGCCTTGGAGTGCTTGGAAAGCTTTCTCCTACCCTCTCCTATGGCCGTTCTAAGGTTTTGAGTCCGCTGACCCTAAAGGACCATTCCAAATGGATGATATAACCTAATAAATTTCGTGGGTTTAATTACCCAAAAATGCAAAATGTCCAAAATGCCCTCCCGGGGTACTAATTAAGCCTAAAAATGCCCCGAGACCCAAACTAAACCCATGGGTACACTTTTCTGACTATCTCGACCCTTACGGACACTTTGACACACTCGAAATGACCATACGGGTGACTTATAATTTATTCATTTTTATTAATCAACATTTAGTACCGACACGACACAGGCGCGTCCCGACTTAAATTTCTAAGATTGTCATTTTACTCACTCGTGACATTTCATAGAACTAATATTACATTACTTTACTCATTTGTAATATTCAACAAGTTTCCCATAATTACTGACCCACATCACGTTAATAATTAAAAGTAATTAATTTTCGGATTTATATTAAATTAATAACTCACATTAAATTTAATAAATCCTCAAGTTTATAAAGCATAAAAATACGGGGTATTATATGATCTTTCTAATAAGGCGTTGTTAGAGATGCTGGTGGGGATAGTAGATATGGCAGTTGTTTCCCCTACTAAGCATCCGGTTGCTGACCCCTAGCCCTATTCAGGCAAGCACGCTGGATGTGGACCTACTCCTCACATACAAAACACCACCTTGTAAAGTCTGCTGGCCTATGACCCTACTAGCCCTGATAAGGCTGCCTCAATCGTTGGCCCTATTGACCTTGATATTCCTGACCCTGGTGGACTCCAGTATAGTTCCCCTGGCCCTATTAGCCTTGAGGAGCTCACTGATGGCCTTAAATGTACCCACTATCACCCAGTCTAAATCTCTTAGCTGAGGCCACCTACTGGGTACCCCGCTTCTGCTGCCAGCCCTGGTGCACCGCTGCCCCAGTCTTTCCCTGCTAGGTCAAATCTCTAAACCTCTTTGCTCCCATTAGATAGAATCAATGATCCTAGGAATGTTATAATGCAGTGTTAATGACATCAGTGTAAGTCCTCAATTCTGAGTTACCCAACAGATTCTGGTGAATCCTCCACACAAGCCCATCCATGAACTTTAAAATCCTCTTCTCATCTGTCTTCACCTCATATGGCATAAAGTTCACTATGTGAGTTAACTCCTCCTCATACACGGCCACTATTTGGCCCTTCTGTATGAGGTCTGAAAATATCCTCCTCATATGTGTCTGCATAGCCGACGGGAAAAACTTACAATCGAACCGCACCCAGAACTCCTGAATGGTCATCATATCCCTCTCCTCAGGCATGGTGACTAACTCCCACCACTACAAAGCTACCCCAACTAGCTTAAAAGTAGCTAGTACCTGCTTCTCAGTGTCGCTGCACTCAACCAAACAAAGATGACTTTGGATATTCTTTTTCTATTTGGCTCACTATTATCACATCTGCACTCCCCTGAAACTCTAGTTGATTCCCTTTTGGAAGGACTACCTAACTCAGTCCCACATAGGAAGTAACGCGGATTATGCACTAGTACTTCCACTGGTGGTTGTGGTTTTGGCTGTGCCTGAGGTAGGTGTTATGATATGGTTATCATGGCAGTGTTAACTTCCTGCACTATGATGGTTGTGACCTCTACTGTGGTCATAGTCCCCTAAGTGGCATGTGGCTTCGGCTGATCCTCCCTCTCTGTGTCCTTTCTTACTTCCTTCACTAGTATCCCTCCCTTGGTGTTTGGAATATGAAACCAAACTGAAATTATATGAGATTCCACTTAAATTTACAATAGTAACAGAAGAAAAAAAATGCACAATAGGAAATAAATAGTCCTAAACATGGGGCTCTATATTAAAGGAACGCGACGCTAACAACATAGTAAGTTCACACAGATCTTGAAGAAAACTAGAACCTGATGCTTTGATACCAACTGTGACACCCCGCCTATTTTAATATCAGTTGATCAGGCCTTTATTAAAATTGAGCGGGAATCCAATATGATTTCATTAATAACATCACAGTCGTATCAAATACAAATATTACCATCATAAACATGCATCAAATAAAGTGACAACGAAATTGATGAGAGAATAACCATAAACGACATAAACTAAATAAGCCACCAGTAACTACAAATAAAACATGCTACTGAGAAGAAATAGGAAATATCTAACTCAAATGAAATCTCATATCCATCTACGATACTAAAATTTAATCCTATATAGATAAAATGAACTGAGGCATCTACAATCAATCTCGCAGCATCTAGAGCTAATGCAACGACATGATGGAGAGACTAACCCTAAGGTCCCTGCTGCTGAATGCCTGGGGTTTTGAAAAATATTTGACAGTAGGTCAATGCTCGAAAAACATTTGAAAATATTTGCAAATATTTAAATGCTTTAAATGTAAAGGTGCACTGTATTATCTTCATAATTAACTTTTCAGTCGCACCAATATGAGACATTTCCTCACCTCTCATCTATAGTGCGCACCTAATGCGTTCATTTTATTATCCTAATCGGGCTACCCAATCTAACTAGAGTAATGATCGATAACATAGCCCATCCCTCTAATACTCACTATCAGCTAATATGTATTACCTTTACTAGGTGTATCATTAAAAATATTACATAGCCACACGCATGCTACAATTAGATATTCATGCAACTATCTCACACACACGTATATATATCGCTCGCAATATATGTATATATTGAATCCCCGGAGTAGGACCTCGCAGAAGCATCCCTTATGTGCTATCGGGCTCTAGGTATACCACTTACCACAACGGGGCACTGGGTCAGAATCTCACCACTGAACCCAAAAGGTAAACATAAACAACGGAGGTGATCATAAACATATGTTTGGGGGTCACAACCATACCACATCACACCCAACTTGTCTTTAAACTAGTACTTATCCTCACATATGGATAGTGGCAATGCAACAGTACTATGACCTAGGAAATCAATCCAACACCTACTGGTCAATGCCAGGGTGGACAACCTACTATGATCAAGCTCCTAACAATAGCCCTACTGAGTAGGTATGTTCCAAATAATTATACAACGATCACACATATATATAAGTAACCTACAATACACACATACATACATATATATATACATATATATATATATAGTACGAACTACTTACAAAAATCCCACAATGCACTAGTCTACCAGTCTGAAGGAGTGGCGCTTGCGTTCAAATTAAGAAATTATATACTTAAACACAGTTTAACCCAATTAAATCCTAAACATGCATCTAGGTGTGATTGAATAGGATGTAAAGCATGCAAGAATAATCAAACACACACAAGTGAGGAAAAATCCCCCAAAGGGGCAAAACCATTTATTTCACTATAATTTTGCAAAGTACAATTTACACGGATTATAATGAAATACAAGGGTGACACAGAATTACCCGCAGGCGTCGGATCTGTAGTCAGCGTCTAGAAGTTTCCCTTTCCAGGAGGGCAGCAATGAAGAAGAAGGTCGGTCTTCTCCACAAGGGTATGAACAAAACAGAGTTTGTGTTCTAGGGTTTCAAAACGGTTCACAAATGATTTGGAAATTTGTGTGAATCAAAACATGAGTTTGGTAACTCACAAAGGTGAAGACTTTAGGTTTATGAACTCTAAAAATCGTGTGAAGAAGTCTCACCAAACCAATTTCCGAAGATGGTTTATAAAGGAAAAACCGGCCCTTAAAAATCTGACCACGATCTGCACGATTCTATCCCAGGAGGACCGATCCGGATCTGAGGCGGATCGGTCCGGGGTCAGACCGGTTCATTTTTGAAAGTGGCCTCTTCGGTACGCATTCGGTCCGGGGTCTACTGGTTTCTGAACAAGGAAGATCGGCCCGAGTAGAGGCGGATCGGTCCGGGGGCGGACCGGTTCATTTTTGAAACAGGCGGATCGGTCCGGCCTGTCAGAATTTTGTTTCCTCTTCTTCTTTGATATTCGGATCCGTTGATGACGATATGAATCTTGACATTCTTCAACGATGTAACGACGTAAGACATAATATTTAATAATGGACAAAATGTCCTTACAAATCTCCCCATATGTCTATGCCGGTACATACATAAAAATAAACATCCGAATTATCAAACAAAAATGCCTACACAAATCTACCCTTCCATGAACCCAAAACTGGAATGATACAAATGAATAAGACTTCATCATTTGCTCTTCGAATCTTCAGGAATCTCAACGCTTTTCTCACCAGGGTGTGCAATTCAGAGATCATTAACAAACTACCTACACACATGAGAAAAAGCAAAATACCAAGTGACGTATCGAGTTTGAAATGAGATATACATAGATACCAAAGTATGAAAGCACAACTCAAACTCCCCCAAAATATGAGAATTTAATTCCATCTCCCGCTTTTTATGATGTCCCCAAATAGAAAAATAAGAAAAATAAATTAAGCAAGCAAAGCCGGGGTGTCACAAGGAATAAACTACTATTTTTTTGTTTTATTTTTTTTTGCAAATTTTTCTCACAAAACAAACAAAAATCACACCATGAACAAACACAAAATAACCAAGTCGATGAAAGCGTAAATGAATGGGTGTGATCAAATTCGATAGGAAAATCAATGCATACAAACATAACAGATGTGCACGATGAATATCGGATACTCCTAACGAATGAACTCAAATGCTTCCTTTGGTGTAAACAAAATGGAAATAAGAGACATTGACTCAATCAAATCAACAAATCAATAGTGATTTTCACACCAATAACGTCTAAAACAATTTCATGCTATTTTCAGGACTTTCAAGGAAGTGCAAACCCGTTTATATTCTCCAACCAAACTCCCTAGGATTTTAATATTGAATAGAGACTTTCTAAATTCTCAAACTTTGGAGAATTAATGGTGAAACCTAATCGCCCATATTTGGCATGTATTTCTTTTTATGCCTTTAAATTTTTTCGGGCTCTTTTAACCTCTGAGGACCTCGGATAATAAAATTCCTCAATTTTTTAGGTCCTTTGAACGGTGGCTTTTGCGCAAAGAGAAGATAAATACCTTTCGCAGTCCCTCCCCGTTCACAATTAAACACGTAGTCTCACTAAAACGGTTTTTACATGCAGTCCAATCTTGTCAAGTTTTATCGCATATTGTTCGTTGGATAGACAGAATTGAGATGGAAACACTCAAGCCAATATGTGATAGACAAGTACAATAATCAAATATAGCCGTGCATGTGTGCAATAAAGGAGATAGGAGTCAAACATGTAAAAAGATATCACTAATCACATCTCAAAGACTCCAAACAATGTAAAGCACATGGATGAAATGATGTAGTATCTCAAATCTCTATCAAACAGTCACATGGATAAATGGAATGAATTTTGTCACTCGGTTATCTTAAATGTTCATCCATAACAGGTGTAAAGGAAAAAACAAAAGAGAAAAAACTTTTTGGATTTTTCAAAAATATTTTTATCAAAATAAAATCTTTTTGTGCTTTTCTGAAATTTTTCTAAAAGGAACTGTAAAAATCAAAAAGAAAAAAACTAAGGATACAAGCTAGCAATAGGAATCAAATGATATGATAAAGCCAAAGCATCCTTTGCTAGACACGGACCAACCCGTCAGTCAACTATGCAAATCCCCAAAGATTTCCTAAGACTCTCAAATCTAAGGGCATCTAAAGGTTTCGTGAAAATATTAGCTAACTGACGGTCGGTAGGAACGAAACTCAGGGATACAACCTTCTCCTCAACTAACTGACGTAGGAAGTGCTCGCGTAACCTGATGTGCTTTGTGAACGAATGATGGACTGGATTGCTGGATATGTGTATCGCGCTTGTGTTATCACAGGAAATGATCACGGTGTCCTGTGAAATCCCATAATCCTCCATCATCTGCTGCATCCACAAGAGTTGCGTGCAATAACTCCCGGCGACGATGTACTCAGCCTTCGCAATGGATAAAGAGATGGAGTTTTGCTTCTTTCTCAACCAAGAGACAAGAGCAGAACCAAAATAGAAACACCCACAAGAAGTGCTCCTACACCCATCTGCATCCCCGGCCCAATAGGCATCCGAATAGGCGGACAAACGATCATCGATATTAATGGAATACCAGATATTGTATGAGAGAGTACCACTCACGTATTTGATGATACGTTTTTGAGCGAGTAAGTGTGACTCTTTTGGAGACGCCTGATATCGCGCACAAACTCCAACACTAAAGGCGATGTCGGGACGACTAGCAGTCAAGTAGAGAAGACTACCTATCATAATCCGATACAAGGTTTGCTCTACATACTTGCCTGAAGTATCCTTACTAAGCTTGATAGAAGTACTCATAGGTGTACGTGCATGCTTAGCGGAGTCTAAACCAAATTTCTTCACTAGGTCTCTAGCATACTTGGATTGGGAGATGAACATCCCATCCTCTAGCTGACGAACCTGGAGACCAAGGAATAAAGTAAGCTCACCAACCATGCTCATCTCAAACTCAGTTTTCATCTCCTCCTCAAAGTGGTGAGCATGCTGGGAGCATGTGGATCCAAAGACTAGGTCGTCCACATAGACATGGGCAACCAAAATAGCACCGTCATCTCTCCTGACGAACATCGTCATTTTAACTCCCCCTCTCTTGAAACCACGGGCTAAAAGATAGGAAGTAAGCCTTTCGTACCAACCATGGGGTGCTTGCTTCAAACCATACAAGGCTTTCCTCAGATAAATAACGTGCTCAGGGTGATTAGGATCTTCAAACCCTTTTGGTTGTTCCACATAAACCTCCTCCTGCAGAATGCCAATCAGAAAGGCACTCTTGGCATCCATCTGATATAACTTAAAGAGTAGATGACATGCGATGGCGAGTAGTAAGCGGACGGACTCAAGCCTCGTAACAGGAGAAAATGTCTCCCCAAAGTCTACACCCTCTATCTATGTGTAGCCTTGAGCGACCAACCTAGCCTTATTTCTGATTATGGTACCATTTTCATCCATTTTATTCTTGAAAATCCATCGGGTACCTATCACATTAGTATCACTAGGTCGGGGGACAAGTTCCCAGGCATTCTTCTATTTAAATTGAAGCAACTCATCCTGTATGGCAGATATCCAGTGTTCATCCTTGAGTGCTTCTTTGTGATTCTTGGGCTCGACTTTGGACGTGTAGCAAAGATGACTAACAACGTTCTCTAGCTGAGCCGAGTCTTAACCCCTAGAGTGGGATCGCCAACAATGGCGAAAGGGTCATGACTCTTGCGAACCCAAGAAGGTGTGTCCCCTAACACAGGAGTGGGGTCCATAGAGTGTGGGTGAGGAACTAGTAAGTCACTCCCAGAGAAGTCCTCATCCTCACACTGAAGGTTAGAATCAATAGTGGTCGGTGGTTTATCATCTTGCACGGTGACGTTTATGGATTCCATAACCTTAGAGCTCTTCAAGTTAAAAACCCGGTACGCTCTACTATTCGATGAATATCCTAGAAATATTCTCTCATCGCTTAGGGAGTCAAACTTTCCTAATTGCTCTCTATCCCTTAGGATGCAACATTTACTCCCCAAAACACGGAAATATGCCAAGTTGGGTTTCTTGCCAGTCCACAATTCATAAGGCGTCATAAGTGTGTGTGGACACAGGTAAACCCTATTCACCGTGTGGCATGCAGTAGACACTGCATCTACCCAAAATCTCCTAGAAACCTTACGACCTAGAAGCATAGATCTAGCCATTTCCTGGATCGTTCTTTTCTTTCTCTCAACAATCCCATTTTGCTGAGGAGTCTTCATAGCAGAAAACTCATGTTTGATCCCAAGGCTATCATAATAAAGATCTACCTTTGCTTAAATTCTATGTCGTTGTCACTACGGATCTTATTAATAGTGACTCCGTGCTGGTTTTATAGAATACGGCGCTTGGTCGTTAAGAATTCTACAGCATCGGACTTCTCCCTCAGAAAACGTACAATAGAATATCTGGAGAAATCGTCTACCATCACAAGGATATACCTCTTACCACCCAAACTCTCAGTACGAGTAGGACCCATAAGATCCATGTGAATCAACTCAAGAACTCGGGAGGTGGTAATGGAATGCAACTTCCAATGAGGGCTTCGAATTTTCTTTCCCAAATGACAGGGTCCACAAATCGTGGAAGTTGACTTTCCAAGAGATGGTAAGCCATGTACTAGGTCCTTTTTGGCTAAACGAGTTAAATCTCTAACGTTCACGTGACCTAGACATTGGTGCCACAAATCCATAGGAGTGATCATGGCGCTATTGCAGATAAGTGAGGAAGTAGGCATAGTCCCATAACAATTATCCTCGGTCCTCACCCCTTGCATTAAAAGTTTATTGGCTTGATTGTAGACATTACACGCGTCCCGGTCAAACTTTATTGCAAAGTCAGTGTCTCACAGCTGGCTAATGCTGAGAAGGTTTACTTTGAAACCTTTGACGTACAACACATTCTCTAGCTTAGGAAATCCTGGTAACTCTACAGTACCTCGTCCTACAATGCTATACTTGCTCCCATCTCCAAAGGTGACTCTACCATCCTTATAATCCTCAAGGAGGGTAAAAAATGAGACATCACCTATCATGTGTCTGGAGCATCCACTATTAAAATACCACTGTGAGTTATTATGTGCTTTGAGAGCAACATGAACAACAAGGGATTTCTTATCTTTCTTAGGCACTCAAGAAGTGGTAACCTTTTGTTTGCCCTTGTTGTTGTTGGCTTTAGTCAGAATGTGTGAAGTATTCACTGACGGCACAGACATCTGTCAAAATTCCTCCATCAAACTCTATGATGTGGCAGCTAAAAACTCAACATGATCTCTCAGACTGGCAAACTCATCAGTATGATGTGGTGGAGCAGAAGTACGCCGTGTTCGACTCAAACTATAGCAAAATGCCCTCAGGTGTCCTTTTCTTTTGTAATATGTACAAAAGAACACAGTCTTAGGCGGACCTTGGTTTGCTTGTCTTGGTCGAACTCTCCTTCGTTGAATTTGGCGATGACCATAAGGAGTAGTAGTAAACTCAGGGACTGGTCCAGGTGCAATTTGGGACGAGGAGGCACCATCATAACCAATTCCTTGTCGATCACCAAAACCTAAAGCGGGGCCGAGGAGCATCTTTCCTATCTTCCCAGATCTGTCCTCGATTTGTAACTTGACTTCCCGTGCTCTCTCAAGATCATGAGTAAGCTGAGCAACAAGGGTTCAAGTTTATTCCGAGTCTCCACGAAGTAATGAAGCTCACTCGTAAGACTAGCCACTTGTTTAGTCAAGTTCCCTCTCTCTTTCTCAAAACAACTCTCTCTCACTCTCTAAACAAACTCTCTTTCTCAACATAGGAAGACTCTCTCTCTCTTATGGCGGTACAGGTGGAGGACTCTCTCTCTCTTGCTTCTTCTAACTCTTCTTCTAATGCGGTGATCCTAAGAACTAACTCTTTGTTACGCCTTTTAGTTTTAAATGACTCATTATATAACTCGGCGTAGACGCGTTGAAGATTACTCTCGCTCTCACTTGCGTCATCCCCCCCCTCACTTACATCGCTCTCACTGTCGAGGTGTCCATGTGAAGTAGCATCCTCATCATCGTGAGGTGTACCAGGAGTACTCACATGACTAGCCATGAATGCGGTGAAGTTACACTCATGCAGTGACTCATCTCCTGAGTCCACCGACTCGACCTCACTGTCATCACTAAGGGTAGCATTAAGGACAGCTTTGCCCTTTTCTCTACTCAGATGAGTAGCACACTCAAAAGCTCTATGTCCTCTACCGTCGCACTCATAGCATCTCTCATTGTCTTTCTTAGGAGGGTTTTTAACATCTTTCTCATTTTTCTTTTCAAACTTATTTTTCTGAAAATTCTTCTTATCTTTAAAATTTCCACTTTTATTAAATTTGAGAATTTTCTTAAAGTTCTTAGCAAATAGAGCCAAATCACCTAAGTCAAAATCACACTCAGAATCAGAAGTTTCACTATCTTTCTTGCCGACCCCTCATTTTTTCTATCTTGGGCATTAAGTGCAATCCCCTTATCCTTAGACTTCACAGATTTAGGAAACATGTCAATTTCATAAGTTTGCAAGTCTCCTACAAGTTCCTCCAATTTTAGCGTATTTAAATTACCCATAGAATTTATCACAGTGACTTTAGGGATAAAACGCTTAGGCAAAGATCGAAGAATCTTTTTCACAACTCTTGCATTAGGAATATGTTCACCAAGATTAAAGCTAGTATTAACAATATCAGATAGCCTAGCATAAAAATCATCAAAACATTCAGTTTCAAGCATGGTGATGGTCTCAAATTGAGTTGTTAAATTTTGCAATTTAGATTCTTTCACATCATTAGTTCCTCCATGGGTAAGTTGCAAAACATAACATGCCTCTTTTAACGTGGTGCACGTCATGATACATCGGAACTCATCAGGAGTGATGGATCCAAAAATAGCACTTAAACCCTTAGAGTTAAAAGATGAACATTTAAATTCTTCTTCAGTCCAAGAAGTGACAGGTTTTAAACTAGTCACATTTTCAACAGTAACGGAGGGAGGTGTCCACCCTCTTTCAACTAGAATCCAAATACGTTCATCTATGGCCTTTAAAGCAGATCTCATGCGGGCTTTCCAATATGCATAGTTAGTCCCGTTAAAAACTGACATTTTATTATATGATTTCTCCATTGAACACGCTCTTTTTCAAAAATCAATTTTTCAGAAAATTGATATCTTAGAAAAATTTTGCGAAAACTTAGGAATACACGATAGATTAGCATAACCTGCTCTGATAACAATTTGAAGGAGTGGCGCTTGAGTTCAAATTAAGAAATTATATACTTAAACACAGTTTAACCCAATTAAATCCTAAACATGCATCTAGGTGTGATTGAATAGGATGTAAAGCATGCAAGAACAATCAAACACACACAAGTGAGGAAAAATCCCCCAAAGGGGCAAAACCATTTATTTCACTATAATTTTGCAAAGTACAATTTACACGGATTACAATGAAATACAAGGGTGACACAGAATTACCCGCATGCATCGGATCTGTAGTCCGCGGCTGGAAGTTTCCCTTTCCAGGAGGGCAGCAATGAAGAAGAAGGTCGGTCTTCTCCACAAGGGTATGAACAAAACAGAGTTTGTGTTCTAGGGTTTCAAAATGATTCACAAATGATTTGGAAATTTGTGTGAATCAAAACATGAGTTTGGTAACTCACAAAGGTGAAGACTTTGAGTTTATGAACTCTGAAAATCGTGTGAAGAAGTCTCACCAAACCAATTTTCGAACATGGTTTATAAAGGAAAAACTGGCCCTTAAAAATCTGACCACGATCTGCACGATTCTATCCCAGGCGAACCGGTCCGGATCTGAGGCGGATCGTCCGGGGTCAGACCGGTTCGTTTTTTAAAGTGGCCTCTTCGATTCACATTCAGTTTGGAGTCTACTGGTTTCTGAACAAGGCAGATCGGCCCGGGTAGAGGCGGATCGGTCCGGGGGTGGACCGATTCATTTTTTAAATAGGCGGATCGGTCCGGCCTGTCAGAATTCTGTTTCCTCTTCTTCTTTGATATTCGGATCCATTGATGACGATACGAATCTTGACATTCTTCAACGGTGTAACAACGTAAGACATAACATTTAATAATGGACAAAATGCCCTTACACAGTCCCTAAGTCCAAACAGACTTCCCAATTTTGAATTAAGTGTTCACGCATTTGTTAGCCAATTTGTCTCACTCGAATCAACTATAAGTTGGCCTAAAGCACACACCAATCCCCTAATAATGTTCCGCAAAAATTCCAATCTATCCTAAAAGCTCCTACGCCCATTTATCTAATGCTAACAGATCAAAATAACAAAAAATAAAATTTGGGACAGACCAACAAACCAAACTGTTTCTCTAGCAGACTGAACCTATTTGGTCCAACAAACCGATTCGGATTTGGGATTTCACCTGGGCTTCCCTCTGGGCTTCCCTTCATCTTCAACCTTGGGATTTCACCTCCCAAACCCATTAATAGAGGTCACAATCCTCCCAAAACCACGAATTAAGATCCCAAACCAATACATAATCATCCAAAATGTATTTTAACCCCGGTTTAAACCTGAATCCAATATCAAATCACAAGGATTACTAATCATTGATTCAATTCGCTTCATCTAGATTTAATTAAACTTTAAAACCCATTGATCTAACGACTTCATCTAGAATAAATGTTCATCATATTCAGAATCATATTCTTAGATTTAAATCACAAATTTCTTCCATATTAATTTCCAATCACATTAACATGTTAAATACAAATCAAATCCTCTTGATTAACCCCAAAATTTCATTATAGATTTGCACATTAATCTTTAATTAACTATAAAAAAATTAATCCCAGAAATGCAAATATAAGGCATGTGATCATTTTCCTTGGTGGATTAAAATCCAAAGCTTAACACGTATGGAAGAATTGATTCTAGGGGTGGTTCTTCTTCTCTTCTCTAAGCTTTCTTTTCTATCTTCTCTTATTTCTCTTCTCTTTTAATCTATCCATTAATCCCCACTAAGCAGAGGCTAAAATGAGGCTGCTACCCACCCCACCAAACTTTAAATACCTCAACTAAAATCCCTAATATTGTATTTAGGTGAATCCCTAAGGGTTAAAAGATGACCATACCCTATACGGGCCTTATGTCTATATAGAATCTGAAACCCAATTATAACCCCCGTGTACCTATTCTAGACTATTTCGACTCATTCTAGATCACTGGTGCACTCAAAAATGCCATTCGAGTCATAAAACTAAAAATCTCAACTATTTCATTAACCTGACCCAACACATGGGTACGGTATTCGCTACCCTTCAACCTTTTAAATTCGTCATTTTCACTCTCTAACGACGATATAATAATTCGCATTGCTATTTATTTATTAGACATAAGTATATAATTTTAATCATAAATATTAATCCTAAACTCACTAATTAATATTTACCAAACCCAATTTAATTTCTTAATAAAATTAATAAATTAATGCTCGCGTGGAAATAAAGTACTCTCAAAAGTATGGGGTATTGCACTAATTTTCGTGAGAGGTTCATTTATCATCAAACACTTGTATTTATTTCCCATTATTAAGTTATATACTTAAGATTGTTCATTATTATTAAGAGTGCATTTACTGTTGTGCTATTACCATTAATACGACTTACGCCTATGTTTATCTATAAACACCATCTATAATATTCATTCGTGCACCATCATATTAACCACTAGCAGATCATTATATGGATACAGTAGACTCCTTTTATAGGCTTTTGAAGATACCACTATCATAGGGTTTTGATTGACCTTCGAAGGTCATTTATCTTATACCTCGTCCAAGTTAACTTCATCTTGGCCCCTGCATGAAAAAGTCTTTGCCTTATTCAAGTAAGCTTTCCTCCCATCCCCCTATTGCTCCCCCAATAATGAAATCTACCCTGAAGGATATCATAATGACTATTTCATTTAGCTCTTTAGGATTTTGGGGTTGATCATCTTTACTGCCCTTGTAAGAGTCTTCGTCATCGCACTCACATTTTTTATCATCTTTTTGATCAGTGGGTGACTTAGATCGTCGCCTATACCTTGTGTCATCCCTTGGATCGACACTTGAGCCAGATCAATCCACATACTTATTTAGTTTATGACTCTGTGTAAAGGCTTATATTTAATCCTTCAAGGTCATATACTTATTTATCGTATGACCATGATCTTTACGGAATTCATAATATTTATTTTTGTTCCTTCTTTCGACAGGGGTTTAGAGTTTATTTAAATGATTCAACTTCATCATATCTCGAATATCCTATAAGATATGGTGTACCCTAAAGGTGAATAGGGTATATTCATCAAACTTCTTTCCGTACTTCTCTTGTGAATGCTTTTTAGTCTTTTACTTCTTATGTGAACTACTTCTGATCTCAGCCTTAGTCTGGATGGATTATTTGTACATCATGGAGTCATCCACATTCATAATAACCACAGCCTTATCCAGGAGCTAACCCATTGTGGTTGGAGGTTCCTTCGCTAGTGCCCAATACAGTTTTCCTTATTATAAGACCGACATGATAGCTATATTAATAATTTTCTCATTATAATCATTCACCACAAAATTTTTATTATTGAGTCTCGTGATGTACTCGTTATTTATCTCATTTTCCTTTTACCTAGAATTTAGAAGATGAGCCACTCTCTTCATCGTTTTTGTACTGAAGTAGAAATTACTAATAAATTAGTCGACCAACTATCTGAACGTGGTAATTTACCCTGTAAGGACATTTTTGTCCATTAACAATTTATTATGTCGCACGCCGTTACACCGTTGAAGAAATTCAAGATTCATACATTCATAAACGGATCCGAATATCAAAAGAAGAAGAGGAATCAAGTCTGACAGACCGAACCGGTCCGCCTACAATAAAAGAACCGATCTGGATAACCGGACCGGTCCGCCCTCAACCGGACCGATTCGTTTGATGCAGATCCAGTATACCCCGGACTGCAAGCGAACCGATGAATCCTGCAATAAAAGAACCGATCCGGTCACAACCGGACCGATCCGCCTCAGAATAATAGAACCGATCCGGTCAAACGGATCGATCCACCCCCAATCCGGACCGGTCCGCCTGGGATAAACTTCGCCAAATTTGCTGAGATTTTTTAGGCTCAAAGTTTTCTTATTTAAGCCAACTTCGGGGAGTTGTTTTCCAAGACTTTTCAAGATGATTTTCAGAGTCCTAACTACTCTAAGTCTTCACCTATTGTGCCCAAGACTCTAGGTTTTTGATTCACACAATTTACAAATCCTTTGTGAATCTTTTTGGTAACCCAAGAACACAACCTTGTGTTTGTTCAAACCTTTGTGGAGAGATCTTTGCAACCGAGGGCTGCGTGTCATTGCTGAGGGAGTCTCTACAAAGTTTTATGGCTGCGTGTCATTAAGGAGTGATGCGGTTCTTCCTTTGTTGATTGGACTGAGGTTCATGTGGGTTCGCTGCGTGTGGATTCATTGCTGACGACACCGACCGACGCCTGCGGGTATTCGTGTGTCACTGTATTTCATTGTAATCTGTTTAAGTTACGATTTACTTATTATAGTGAAATAAAAGGTTTTGCCCTGGGGGGATTTTTCCTTAACTTTGTGTCGCATGCTTTATATTTGATGGGTTGATTTAGATGCATGTTTAAGGGTTGATTTTATTTGGTTTAAAAGTAGGCTCTAATTAAATAAGGGTTCTTGGAAACTTGCGAATTTAATTTAAATCGATATTACACGCATTCTCATACCCCTTAAAATCCATATACAACACATGATTCAAGTCGATCAAGGTATTGGAAAAAGCTATACACCTCATCTCATCATGAATAGAATAGATATCTGTAGAAGCTTTATACTGCTCAATATGATGCATAGTATTCGACTTTTAATCATATATTGGTGTGATGAATGGTGGTTTAAACTTAGTTGTGGTAAAATAGCTATAAATGGAGTCAACAAAAGGCAACCCTTCAACATAACCCCTCTGTAAAGTGTTTTTTTAATTAGATCCCCCAATATATTCTCTAGTAGTTGGATGGAACCCTTTCATGACTGATCCTTCTCGGCCTTCACTATCTAATCAGCTTGTCTTTGACTATCTTCCACACTCTCTTCTTACCTAGTCTGATGTTCGGCTCTATTTGATCCCCTCCTTCTCTACCTTGACTAGTAGAGAAGGAGCCTTCCTTAGTCACTATCCCTAAGGACTCGTCTCAATGTTCCTTCCTTGACTGGCCCTTAGAGACTCGTAAGTTAGGACTAGATGGTCAAAAGCGCTTCCTTTGCTCAGCCTCTTAGGTCATTTGGGCATAGTGGCTTAGTTGTGTAGCTTCCTTCTTCTGTTGCTCAAAAATCACGTTTTTTTTAAACTGATGTTTTTTTAGTCAAGACAGCTCTAAGACTCAAATCTCATAGGTGTCCATGTTAAATACATTCCTGGGATGTACCAATCACAATCCTTTAGCGAACTATCGAACAAGTTCTTGAACCATAAATTAGGTTCCCGTAATTTAAGATAAACTAATAGGATTGCATCACAACCGTTTAAATCGGATGTCAACTCCCTAACTAGGTTATGAATGTTTTAATAGTGATAAAATCTAAATTCCTATCTCTTAGTGATCAACCTGAGGCCGACTTATTGGAATTCCTATTGAGCTCTATTGGTCGACATATCTATAATATATTTAAATAAAATATAAGGAACTCTCACTACCATAATTCTTATTTCAAAATGAACTAACACGCCTTTACTTAAAAGTAAACATTATGCGTGATTTTAATAATAAAACCCCAACAATCTCCCATTTAGTCTTAAATCCATGTATCCAAGTTTGCTTTGTATTAGTACAAGGATTAATTGAGTCTTTTCCGATATAACCTTTTGATAAACTAATCACCTTCTTGTTCAATTTTTTGAACTAAGTAAAATCTACACTCCATGCGCTTAAATCTCTTATGGGTTACGGGGTCTCTCAAACTTGCAATCGTACCACTATATTCACTGAAAGATGTAATAGGTAATTGAACTTGAAGGTACCTCACCCAAGTTACTTATGGAGTGACTGAGCCAAATAGACTATTATATTGCCTCTGAATTGGCAACAACTTAAACCTCCTAGGTGGAATCAGTAATTGGAATATTGATTTACACTCCTCCAACTTATAGCTCAACCTCCATGGGCAAACACATATTCGGAGGCAGGAAAATTTGAACCCTTATTTCACCAAAAACCTAGCATTTGTGCCAAAGAGGTATAAGACTATTAGACTGAAATTTGTTGACCATGCCGAAGGCATAACAAATTTTGGTCTTTGCACACAATATATACAGATCATGACGCTGCACACTACCAAAGCCTTAGGTATGTTCCTCATTCCTTCCATCTAATTAAGTTTCCTTAAACATTGATTCCAAGACAACATGATTCCTTACTTCAAAAGAAAGTTTTTTATGGAATATCAATGCTAATCCTGTGTATACAACAATTATATAACTGACATGGGATAATCCCAACATCCTTTGCAACTAATCTAGTAAAAATATGATCATAAAGATGTATTTGTCTTGTCCTAAGTATTGTGTATCGAATACCTAGAGAATCACACTCCACTGTAAGATAATACTCCCACCTCATTCCCGATTAGCCAAGTATTGTCCACAAATTGTACAAAAAATACTACCATATTTTGTCACGCTTCTAATACAAAAAAAACTTTTTTAGATTTGATTAAAATTGAAACTAAATTAACTGATTAAGTCAAATGACCGAAGAACTTGATGTTAGCTTAAATACATAAATGGATTCTATGAGCTTACATCAATTTTCTTTCCTGATCTTTTACTATGTACGTGTCAAGACGGCCGTTCAAGAACAAGTATCAATGTTAAAAGAATCCCATTAAACTTTAGCATGAATATCGTGAGAAGATTTTCTCGTAGTCAATCCCTTTCTTCTTGAATAAAATCTTTAGCAAGCCTTATCTTGAAGGTTTGTATATTCCCAACCATTTATCTTTTAACTTCTTGTAGGTCCATTTATGATCCATGGGTTTAACCCCATCAACAAGTTTACAAGTCGCAAAACTTGATTCAAAAACATCAAATCACTTTTAGCATCGATAGTCATAAGTCAAAGTAGAAATCAATATCTTGGAATGCCTCACTGTAGTTCCCGAAACCCGATTCATGTTTGCTTGGAATCTCATCGAAACAAGTGCCTAAAATACTAACCATTAAGGATGACTCCTAATGCTGCCACTACGACATGGCACTAATTGTTATCTTGTATAAGTGGCACATGCATCCTGATCATTGATAATGATCCCACTACGATAAGGTGGTGTCTTATGAATATTAAGTCGTATTTCACCCTGTACAGGTGGTCTAGAAATATTGTTAATACGATGTTTTGTTATATCTTATAAGTCCAACTTACACTTGGGAACTTGATTTATTATATAACCCTCATTTAAGAACCTGGAATGGATAATTTAACAACCTTCTTTTGCTTAGGAGTATGATATAAACTACCTTTGTAACCTTTGGGATAACCAATGAAGGAACATGCCTCTGTCTTTAGTTTCAACTTCTTTAAATCCTTCCACATCATGAGTGTCAGGCACCCCTAGATACCAAAATGCCCTAGGAGCTTCCACCCATTTTATTATTCAATGACATTTGAAGAGACTGATCACGAAGAAACTAACTTAGAATGTGTATACCCGTCTCTTACATAAAAATCCCAATAAGAATGTTGTCGTCCTGAATAACTACCCATGAACCTTTTCGTATCTAAAAGAGTCTCATTCGTTCTTATCCTTTATATCATTCTGAAATGGAATACCAGGTGTGGATAACTGAGATAAAATCCCACACCTCTGATAAATGATCACTTAACGATCCCAATAGATAAACTCCTCTACGATCAGATAATAGAGCTTGGACTAATTTACTTTAACTATGCTTTACCTTAGGCTTGCATACTTTTAACTAATCAAAGTCAACAAATATTGGGTTCATAAGGTAAGTACATCCATAGCTTTAAAGGATCGTGAATGGAATTGATGAAGCACCCAAAATCACCTCTTCTTTAGATAGTCACCGAATCATACGAATAGAAATGAACCATTTTCAACACATCTTAGGCCCTTTTACCTTTTAATCCAATTAATTCAATTGTCCATTTAAACTATTTTTTTAATTCCATTTAGAATAAAATAACTTAAGCATAAGTGACTAACTTGTGTTTGGTTCTAGAAGAAAATTTTCTCTTTAATAATCATGTTCACAAAATTATTTAATTCAGTACTAGCTGTATTGGTGAGACAAACCTCAAAATGTAAAAATTATTTTCCAATGTACCACAATAGATTAAATATATCCTAATTTTGATTAAATAATTTTATAAAATCAAACGAGTATCTATTCAAAACCAATTTAGAAAACTGAAATCGACTTTTCTAAAATCGAGGTACATTATATAATTTACCTACATTAACTTTATGTCTAAACCAAAATTCATAAGAATATTCCACTGATAATACTGATGTCTTATTATAATTTCCTATAATTAGGAACATATATCTTCTAAGTAATTTCCTAATTACCTAGAACCTCCGCAATGAGTTGCATTCCTGATTTATGGTTCTCTCGTCTACATACCAGGTTACCATAGATCAGACCATAAATATTGCATTTAGTTTTATCAGATAAACCATTACCATGTCCCTTTCCTTACAAGGGAGGAAAAAACTAAACACCATTGCTATAAAAGTTTTAACTACTTGTAGTGAGAGTACTTGCTTTTTGGATATTTTACTAATACTAAAAACGTTCTTAACCCCAAAGCATTGTACCTGAGAATAAGCCTTATCTTTCGACTTTCATTTTGAGAAAAAGGTAAAGCTCATTTTAAACATCTAACACCGACCTTTAGCTATTGATGATCCTCACTCCTGGATTGAGAAATAGTACTGAGATTCGTCAACATGTCTAATATAAAGAATATTTTTTTCAACCAATGATAAAATAATTCTAAGAACATGATTCTCACTTGAGTGTAATCAACCAATCACATGTGTCTAAAAATTCTCACCGGTCAATTCTTTATAATCAAATACGCACATATAGAACTTCCCTGTTCCGAGGATCGAACATATGTAACACTTAATTTCAAATAATTACCATATATTTTAAATACCATGATTCTGTGATTAAAACCATCAGTTGGGTCACCAAACGAGCTGACATGAGGAGTTAATCACATCACAATTTAATTGTTGGATGGTAATTGTGGGTTAAAATAGTTTATTATACCTTTAAGTTAGAACAATATCCAATTATATTTCCAGTCGTTAAGACTTATTCCAATTAAACCTTAAAGATTAAAATGGTGAGAAAAACTTGAATACATTTTTGAAGTCTTAGGATTATAAAATTGAAATATTAAATTTCCAATTAACATGTGAGAATTAATTCGATTAAATTTGAAAGGTGCATCCCTCAACCGCTAATTTTTTTAAAAAATTAATCACATCGGACATTCCAATTTCCTTATGAGGTGAGATTTCCCTTTATGAGATTAAATCACCCCATCTTTAAACAGAAAGATTTTCATATTTTGTTATGCTATTTGGACACTTCATAAACTTTTTGTCCAACATAATGAATAGCCGACAACTTTTGATTCCATTCCTAATGACGGTGACTCCATTGGGGAGGATATCAAATCATGTGTCTAAGTGCGTACCACCGGTTAATTCCATGATACAAAACTCGCTCTTGATGAACTTCCTCATTGGGGGTGTCGAACTCACTTACATTCTAATTCTCAAATTTATCTCTTAAGAGTTTTAATGAAACCCTAATGCTCTAGTAAATTCTATCCGTTGGGGACCCAGACCGAACTAATGATAGGAATTAATCACATCCGATTCAAAAAACACCGATTGAGATCGTGGGGTTTATTTTGAAACCTCTCTCCCACATAGTGTTTTAAAACTTGAGGGTTTTGGAAAAAAATTCATTTAATTCTAAAAGACCAAATTTAAATCCTTGGTAATTATAAATTTACTTGTACAAATTAATTTCCCGATCTCACTATTTTAATTTTCCAAAAGTAAAATCATTTTTGAATTAAAATAAAGCATGGAGATCAAAATTTAATTTACACCTATAAATTAATTACTCCAATTATATTCAATTTAGAAAAGAATAAATAAAATGGATTTTCCCAAAAAATGATGATCTAGGTCGGTCTTAAAATTAAATCCATGTTGTCCATACAATGAGTATTCCAAATTAAGTTAATTAGCACATCAATTATGTAGCATAATAATAAAGAGGCATACATGCAAATAAATAAATAAATGAAAATAGAAATATAAGGACAAAAATTCCCATATCCATGATGGCTAAGAATTCTTCTTCATGTAGAAGTATTGAAGAACAAATAGTCCTCTCGAAGTAGAGTTCCTTACGAATAAGTATCCTTCTTGAAGTAAATTTCTTAGAATCTTGGAGTTCTTCAAGCAATACACTTATCGAAATAATCCTCTCTTATTTGTGAAGACTAAGGAAGAAAAACCATCATGGAAAATCAGTCGGAAACACCACCTTCTAAAACCACCATCCACATTCATCCTGTTGGATCGATCCGAACTGAAAATCGAATCGATCCAATTTTCAAATTGATCCGGCTTGGATTTTGGATCGATTTGATCCTGGTATGTTGACATCTTTATCCCGGCTTTGCAAAAAAATGAAAAAAAAAATGTCCATAACTTCTCCAGATTTTCACAAAACTTTAGGAAACTTTGTCAAATACCGAAACCCGTGTAAATACATGATTCTAACTGTAAATAAACATTTCATCCCCTTATTGTAAAGAAATATTACATCCCCTGACAATCACCTCTAAGTACATCGATAATAAAATAATTAATAAAAACTAATTATTATAACCATATCGAATCTAGGAGCAAAAAATAACCACAGATAAACCACTATAGGATCCAATCCTACAAAATAAACAGATGGGACCACGAAAGAAGGAATATAAATTTATCTTCCCTTCAAAACCACATTAGTATGATACTGTACACAAGATTGCATAATACAACATGGAAAAATTAGGGTTTCGTGGTGGATAACAGGGATCTTTTCAATACACGATCAATCTCAATCGGGGCTCTGATACCAATTATTAGGGAAAATAACTTGGGATTGACATTTAAAATGAAGAAAATTTTCATCCTTAAACATATTAGATTAATCATGCATTGGAAAAAAAAACAAGAACTAGGTTTAAAGACTAAACTTAGGGTTCAAGAATACAATACTATAGTGAATCATATTATGATTCATATGAGGAGACAAAGGTTGAAGATGGTGAAATCCTTGTTGAACTTCAAGTCTCCAAAAACCTTGAACTAAAGCTCTGAACATTTTGAATCTTATATTATATCATCCACCCAAAGTCAGTCTTTCATGTGGACATTCTTGGGGATGACACTATAGTAAAATATGAGAAAATTAACCTTCACTCCCCTCACCCCTTCACAAAAAATATAAATAGTGTTTTGGCTCTCCCTCTCTAACCCTCCATAATGGACTCCTATCTTAAAACCCTAGATTATCAATATACATTGGTATGGGCTTCAATCAACTGCGCTTCCAAATATTTTCGGTACTTGTACTTGGGCAATAGACTATACTAGGGTCGAAAGACAAATAATGAAATTGGATTCCAAATAAAGAATCAGAAATCCCAATAACAATTATCATAATGATTTCCTTTCTTTATTTAATTGTGATAAATTTCATTAAATGATCACAACTTCACTCTAATTTAATTATCTCTAAATCACTCGAAATAAAGAGGTCTTATATATAAAGTTGATTGTGGTACATAATATGACTCCCCACATTAAGTGTCTGATACCCACTTGGTCAAATCAATTTAATGTCAATTGATTTTAATCCATATCTAATCAATTCCATATTTTTTTATTTTTTGGAATACCCGAAAAGGGCAAAGTATATTAAATAAAGGAAAATAGTATATAAGAGACACACAATGATGGAGAATGAAGTACAGCGATTAAAAATAAATAAAGAAGTCGGCATATAGGGAGGCCTAGGTATCATAAAAAAAGTGTCTCAACCAGGTTGATCTACATCTACTTTACAAACATATATATCCCCCACATTGTTAAAACTTTATTTTATATTTAGGATGTCGATTATGGTCATCTGCGATAAGGGAAGTGATTTCCATAGGAACAGTGTCCTACCAAATAAGGTTGTGGTGGGGTAAGGCCAAATGAGAGAGCTTATTCGCATTAGTATTTCCTTGTCTGAAGTTGTAAGAACAAAAGAATCTCATGCAAGAGGGATGAAATTTTTCCCAAGTCAGAATAGAGGATCTAGGAGGGATGAATTTTAAAAAAAAAGGTATTTCCCAAGACACCTGGGGCTTAGGAGGATAGAAATAGGAAATAACATCCTTAAGATAGTGATGACTTGTGGGGTTAAAGGTTAAGGGGCCAAATTAAGTAAGCGGATGTTGGGTGTATGGGGAGGTGGATTTTTATAATTTGGGAAAAAATGTCTTAAAAATTAGATTTAAAGGTTGGGGATAAGTTATAGGTTTAATTGGTGATCTAATGGGACAATTTAACTTTGTCAAATCCCTCGGTAGATCTGTTTATATTGAGTTGTTGGATAAGAGGAGATCCTAGCCAGTTATCGAGCTAGAACAAAATTATATCTCATTATCAATCCTCCATTGGGCATTGATATATATATATGTGTGTGTGTGTGTGTGTGTGTGTGTGATATATATATATATATATATATATATATATATATATAGAGAGAGAGAGAGAGAGAGAGAGAGAGAGAGATTTAAAGTGTATCACATCCCAAAGGTTGTTCATAAGAGCATCATAATTATAGTTCTTAAGACTAACCATTATAATACCACTTTAGTCAATGGAAGTGCATGTATTAGCCTAAGAGACTATCACAACTATTCGATTGAGATTTTTACCTTTCCTCATAAAATTTATAACCAAAGTCTCCAGTCTATAGAGGAGGATTTTTGGGCATTTATAAATGAACAAACCATAGAGAAAAATTAGGAGAACTATAAATTTAACACGATGTATTTTCCAGAAGTGGAAAGAAGATGTCTCTTTTATCCTTACAGTTTGTTTCTAGCTTTGTCAAGAAGAGTTTGAAGGTAAGTGGCATTTGGTTTCCCTTTGAAAATAGGAACTCCGAAATTGATAAAAGAGTTTCCACCCTTCAGTGATGCCTAGAGAGTTGTTGATAGAGGTTTTTTTATGAGAGGCTCATTTTCTCACCAAAATATGCATTTGGATTTCTTGATATCTTGCTCGGAGGAAACATCATACTTCTAGATGAGGGACATATGATTATAAAGGGAAGAATTATTGGAATTGTAGAAAATTAATAAGTCTTCTACATAGAAGTTATGGAACGGAGTTGTTGCTCCTTTGGGAGAGGGCATAGGCTTTATCTTTCCATAGTGGACTAAGGTGGATATTCATTTGCTAAGTATATCTTCATCCAAAACAATAAGATAGGATATAGGGATCACCTTATCTGACCCCTCAAGTACACTTAAATTATCCACAAAGAGTTCCATTGATTAGGATGGAAAGCTGAGCAGATTTCAGAATGGCATGTACATAGTCCACAATCAAGTCTGAGAATTCAAATTGTTTAAGGACTTTAAGAAGAAATCCCCAACTAAGATTATCAAAGGCCTTCATTATATCAATTTGTATACTACTATTACCCCTGTAGGTTTTATAGTCCATCATATTGTAGCTTTCAGACACAAGGATATTGGATTCATGGATTATTCTTCCATTGATGAATGCAGTTTGATCGGGAGAGACAATTTTACCTACAAGCAAGGAAAATCTGTAAGCTATGATTTTGGTAATATTTTTAGATACAAAGTTTCCCATAGCAATAGAATCAATATTCTCTTTTTTTAGGGATGAGGGAAACAAAGCTTGAATTGGATCTAGGGGAATCCAGTTGGTCATAAATAAATGTTTAATTTCATTATAGATATCAGGACCAATAATATCCCAGCAGACTTTGTAAAACGTTCTAGAAAAACCATCAGGGACAGGAGATGAGAGGTGGTTCATGTTAAGCTTTGTGTCCTTGATCACATTATCAGTGGGAAGGGATGTTATCAAGACAATTTTTGCATAAATTATTAGATGGCGATATATTTTATAAGTACTACACCATATAGAATTGAAGAATGATTCGAAACTCCACTAGTTTATTATTGATTCTAAGAGAAGAAATGAGATTTCCGCCCATATTTTAAGTGTTTTTTGAATAGAGTTGTGAATATATCCTTGATAATCAAACATTTCATTTTATATTTCTCTCTTTAGAACACATCCTCAGCTCTAAGAGATCTGTGCATTTCAGTTTGGGATTGGACTTCTAATTCCTGAAGTTGATCATCATATATATTTGTGTCAATGATTTAGTGAATGATAGAGAGATGGTCAGTGGCCTTCTCTACTCTGAGGTGAATATGACCAAAGATATTTATGTTCCACTGCATTAAAAGTGACTTTAAGTTCTTGAGTTTAGTCTTTAAGATAGACATTGCACAATTATGTCCCACCATGCTATTACAGGAGTTTTTAACAACTTTAATAAGGAAAGGGTGATCAACCTAGGAAATAATAAACATGAAAGGTTTTAGGCCTCTGATGGCATTGCAGCTAGTATTCAATAAAAGGGGGTGTGATCGGAGACATTTCTATAAAGAGTATCAATGGAGACATTTTCCCAAGTATCCATCCAGCTGTCAAAGCATAGATCTCTATCCAATATTGATGATTTTCTAACACGAGACTAAGTGAAGAATTTACTAGTGGATATTAATTGGACTAGGTTGTTATACTCAATGAAGCTTGATGATGGTAAGATTTAGCACCACCAAATAATAGGTGGAGAGCTCAAACAGTAATAACAATGGCAGCCATAGAGATATATGTGTACATAAGTGTATAAAAGGAGATGAGTATAAGAGGAATGAAGACTGATGTATAGTGGTTCAACCAATCAGGACTACATCCACTGTGAGTGTGTGATCCACTAAATATGGGCATTAATGGCCTTGGATACAATGCACATAATCTCACTCTCTCTCTACTGTGTGTACAAGCAAAGTTTTAGCTAGGATTACAATTATCGATCCCTTTACTGGGTTGAAGGTGATATGTATTTATAGGGCTTGAGGGTTGTAGTGCACCCCCAAGCATGCATGGTGCATGTGAATGATGATCTAGCAAATCCCTTGCTGACACCTGGACGTGCCACTTGTGATCAATGATGACATAATATTCCCTCATGTGAGGGGATGATATTATTATAATGGTCTAGTCCACATGCTATATGAGTCCCACGCGCACTGTTCCACGCGTCTCCCAAATCACGCATTGTGATGACGTCACCCTCGACCTAAGATGCCCGGTCGAGGCTAAAGTTGATGCTAGCATCGAGTCCGGTTGTATGTGGTCCTCGGACTGTCGTCCCCTCATAGGTCATCTGGTCCATGATGAGGAGTCGACCCCTTGTAAGGTCGTCGGGCCCATGCTGAGGGGTCGGCCCCTTATTGGGTCGTCTGGTCCATGATGAGGGGTCAGCCCCTTGTTGGGTCGTCTGGTCCATGATGAGGGGTCGGCCCCTTGAAGGGTCGTCTGTTCTTGGCTGAAGGACCATCCAAGATGACCCTTTCTATAATGAAACTGTGGTAATTTGACTCATCCTGGGCTTGAGCCCTTGTCTGGGTGGAGGACACCCTCGGCCTGGCTGAGGGTATATATGGGTATATCAATCACCCCCCAGCCCTTAGCTTTCGATGTTTGTTGAGATGGTTGAGGGGTAATGTTGCCTTGGTAATGTTGAGTGGTTAGGTGGATAAGTGACATCTGTCAAGTTGCATAGTCAGGTGTCCATCGTCGTTTCACTTTCCCAGATGTGGCGGTTTCACACTGTGTGTGGGGCTTGGTGCCCTAATGATGCATTTCCTCGTGGGTCGTGCGTCGCTATGATTTAAGGGCCCATAAATAACAAAGTACTTATACTGTTTTTAAATAATCATTCTTTTCTTCTTCTTTATGGCCAGCCTTTCTCTCTCTAACTTTTTAACAGCTCAATCGTTATTTTCTGTAATTTTAGACTTTGCTTCTGCGTTTCAAGCTTCATTCAGTCACCGTCTTCATCCTCAGGTAACTCTTCTGCCATTAGTTCATCTTTTAGATTCTATTTTCATTTTATTTCTTGCGGGTTTCTTTCCCCGCTTTTCTTGGTTGCTCTGCTTTTCCGGCGTGTAGACCCACCTTGTTGTGGTGGTTGTAGGGTAGCATTTAGACTTTAGGTTCCTCAAGGTTCATTCCCCATATTTCAGTAGTGATTTAGTGCCCCCTTCTGTCATCCCTAGGGCTTTCTTGCATTTTTCGGTGTTCTTCTCCGGTAAACCATTTTTCTCTGTTCTTGGGTTTCATTCAACAAAAAACCTTTATATCTTTGGTTTGATCCAGAAGTCAACTTGGTCAAATACCAAACCTATTTGTAGTTAATTTAAATAAATTGTTCAAGTGTAGGGTCCTCCCCTTAATTCTTTGAAGACTTAATGATTTATCCGAGGAATTTCCAACCTTGAGGGAGAAATTCTTCGTTGAGATCAGACGCTTAGAGGATGAGTACGATAGAAGACAAGGGGATGGCCCTAATTGAGTATGACCCATCTTCCCCATTCCTTTAGCCACAATAATACGATCTGAGTCCTGTGGGTCTTCCTGTCGTCTAACCGAGAGTCAGACATATGAGGGAGAGATGAATGATAGAGCATTGCCACCAACAGGTGATGGGCCTTCTGGGAGGAGAGGGATGTCCCCTTTTAGCCCAAGCCGATAGGCCGAGGGCACAGTACATTCTGAGTCTATCCTTGTAATAGCCCTGTCCCCTTTTGCCTTCCAAGTGTCCTTTTCAGATGGACCACCGATAAGCGTTGAGGCTGAGAGATCTGGAGATGAGATGGATAAGGACGATAGCGAGAGCTCTGATGATGATGGTCCA
Source organism: Sambucus nigra (assembly GCA_949130495.1). NCBI lineage: Eukaryota > Viridiplantae > Streptophyta > Magnoliopsida > Dipsacales > Adoxaceae > Sambucus > Sambucus nigra. The sequence goes on along the minus strand of OX422219.1, from coordinate 27,311,389 downwards.
GTTGATACTTCTAGTGCCTCGGCTTACGTATCATCAGTTAAGGATCATGACCTCTTATTATTGAGGCATCTCTTTGGTATTCAGTCCAATATAAGTATGAGGGTCCCAACTGAACATGAGAGGGTCTTCCAGGGGGACTAAGGGGAGATTATTGTTTACGAGCAGATGCTAAGGGTAGGTGTTAGGTTCTCTCTGCACCCTGCTATAGTCGACATATTGTCTGCCCTGGGGGTTGCTCCTTCTTAAATTCCTCCCAACTCATGGAGCAATATCCTCGGCTATGTCTCCCTCTGAAAGAATATGTTCACCGATGATCCCTTATCCGATTTATTCATAGCCTGCTACAATATCACTTCGTCGTCCAAGTAGTCTGGGTATTTTCATCTAGAGGCTAGGAAGTTCGACAAGAAACTTCTTCATGTAGCTCAGACTTCCAATCATGACTGGAAGAAGAGGTTTTTCTTCATCTCTGTGGATTAGTAATTCCCCACCAGGGATGAACCCGTAAAAGACAGTCCGAGGGTCCCAAAGGCATGGTCTAACCCCTCAATGAAAGCACGGTCAGACCCTGGGCTAAGCTTAGAAGAATGGGATATACTTGATTATCTGAGGGAACAGGGGAAAGAGGATCATCTTGCCAAATTTGAAGATTTAATGACCCCTCGTTTCCTCAAAGAAGATGGTTTGAGGGTCGGCCCCCTGACAAAATTATGTGAGTTGTTTTTTTCTCAATTTTTAATTTTCTCCAAGTGTTTCCTCTTTGCCACTGTATCTTTTTTATATATCGTCTCCTTTTCAGGTCGTCTCTTAAATACATCTTATCAACTATGGGAGATGACCGTCCTAAGTTCACTGTCTGGCTTGGGAAAGAAAAAAGTCAAAGAGCCTCAACAGGCTCAGAAGAAGACAAAGGCCGTGGGGTCGACACATGTTGAGCCAACTGTCGAAAGTCATAAAAGGAAGGATCCTGAAGTTCCTGGGGGCTTACAAACTCTCAGACTAGTTTTAAGGCTTCAGTCTTGATTACTTGGAGAGGGGGATCAAGACGGCCTGTCGGTGGGTTGTCCTCAAGTTTATTGATGTTGTGTCGTCCGTTGGCCCCTCTCTGGAGGCAGTGGAGTTGGATGACCCACTTATCTTCGAGGCTCTAGCCCATGTGGAGTCTCAAGTGAACGTTGAAGGCACCGACACTTCTGAGGATCGGCATGTCTTGGTAACTGAAAAGACTCCTTTAGTGGACGATAAAGACTTACATGCCGATATTTCCCAATATGTTGGATGTCTGTAGCCCATACCCTCTTCTTGTAAAAAATATTTTTGTACAAGCATTTGTAACACTCGATTTATAACATAATGTCTCTTCATGTCTTCTATGATTTCCTCTTGCGTGATTCGTCTTAGCTTATGATATTTGAATTAATCATCCTATTAACTCTCCCCTCGTCTTTCTTGATATTGAATGGGGGGTCGTCCCCACCATTCACCCTCATCATTGCCGAGGGTGGTTACCACCAAATTAATGATATTTTCAATTAATTCAAGTCGCCCCTCGTCTTTCTTGGGAGTGAATGGGGGGTCTTCCCCACCATTCACCCTCATCATAGACGAGGGTGGTTACCACCAAATTAATGATGTTTTCAATTAATTCAAGTCCCCCCTCGTCTTTCTTGGGAGTGAATGGGGGGTCGTCCCCACCATTCACCCTCATCATATCCGAGGGTGGTTACCACTAAATTAATGATGTTTTCAATTAATTCAAGTCCCCCTCGTTTCTTGGGAGTGTATGGGGGTTCGTCCCCACCATTCACCCTCATTATAGCCGAGGGTGGTATAACGAGTGTAACTTCAATCACACTAGAATCAAACACAAGATGAGGGACCAATATAACATTCATTAACATTCCAAGTGTTATGTTGGAGCAACATATTCATTACAATTGTTGTCCGATAGGACATTACACTATTGATAGTATTTCTTCAAATGATATGCATTCCATGGGTTGGAAAAGGGATTCCCTTCGAGGTTCTCTAGCCTATAGGTTCTAGGGACAACTTCATCAATGACCCTATATGGGTCGTGCTAATTTGGGTGGAGCTTGTTGGGTTTCTTCCATGTCTTCTTGAGCACTAAGTCCCCCATGGCGATTGGCCTTTGTTTCACCCTCTGGTTGTAAAACCTGACAGTCCTCCGCTGATAGGCTGCTTGCCTTATCTCAGCGTCTTTCCTTCTCTCCTCCACTAAGTCTAGATCAACTCTCCTTTCTTCTATATTCCTCTGGGGGGTCATACATTTGGACTCTGTGAGTAGGAAACCCAATCTCGATGGGGATGACGGTATCTGAGCCATACGCCAGCATGAACGGGGTTTCTCCGATAGGAGTCTTTACCGTCGTCCTATAGGCCCACAGTACAGTGTATAACTCCTCAACCCATCTTCCTTTTGCCTCCTCGAGTTTCTTCTTGATCCCGTCTAGGATTGTTCTATTTGTAACTTCAGTTTGCCCATTAGCCTGAGGTCGGTCTGGGGTTGAGAAGAATTGATTGACACCCACCCTTTCGCAATATTTCTCCAGGGATGCACTATTGAATTGAGTCCCGTTATCTGAGATGAGGGTGTTGGGGAGACCATATCTACATATAATGTTTTTCCATATAAACTGGAAGGTCTTTTGCTCGGTAATCGTGATCATCGGCTCCGCTTCCACCCATTTTGAGAAATAGTCAATTGCTACGATCAAGTATTGATAGTTATTGACGGCCCTAGGCAAGGGTCCTACTAGATCGATTCCCCATACTATAAATGGCTATGGGGATGTGATGGACATAAGGGGATGATGGGGTTGGTGAGGGATAGTAGAAAATCTTTGACATTTATCACACTTTTTTACGTATGCCATGGAATCTTTCCCCAAGGTCAGCCACCAGTATCCCTAGGTTACTATCCTCTTTGCAAATGACCTGCCCCCAATATGGCTTGAACATGACCCCTCGTTCACATCTTGCAAAATGTATGGGACAGACGGGTGCACACACCTGAGCAAAGGGAGCCAGAACCCCTTTTTGTACAAGGTGTCTCCAATGACAGTGAATTTCGCAACTCTGTATCTCAACTTCTTCCTTTTTTGTTTTGCTTTTGGCATCTCCCCCCATTTAATGTATCTGATTAGAGGGTCCATCCATGAAGCTTCCTTGTTGATATTTAATCAAGAGCCAAGTGTTCCCTCTGCCTCTTCAATCGTTGGTCGAAGCAAAATTTCCACTGGGACTACCCTCCTGATATCTGTCCTAGTTGCTGAGGCCAGCCTAGCAAGTGCATCATCTAGTCCATTATCAAGCCTAGGTATCCTCTTTAATTTTACTTCTTCGAAGCTCTTCAATAGTACTCTTACTATTTTGAGATATTTGGCCATTCTCTCATCCTTAGCCTCGTATGCCCCTAGTATATGATTCACCACAAGTCTTGAATCACTATGGACCAAGATCTGGCCAACACTAAGAGACTTAGACCAGGAGAGGCCTGCTATCAGGGCCTCATATTCAGACTTGTTATTGGAGGTTTTGAAGTTGAACCTCAGGGTGTACTCTATGTCTGTGCCGTTGGGTGCTGATACAATTAATCCGACCCCACTTCTGCTCTAGAAAGAAGACCCGTCAACGAAGAGGTTCCACACAACCCATTCCTCTGAGAAACTTCCCTCAGTGAGGGATCCCTATCTAAAGAGATATCTTCCCTCTTTATTTTCAGAAAATTTTTCTCTGGCGGTGCTTGTCTCAGCCTTATCTACGGATGGGTCAATAATTCTTCCTTACTGGGTATTTATCTTCTTTAGGCTTTCATCTTCTGCCTCATCATCTTCCCAAGTAAATTCAGCCATAAAATTTTCTAATGCTTACCCCTTAATGGTCATCGTAGGCTGATATATAATGTCAAACTCTCCCAGCTCTATAGCCCAGGCCATTAGCCTCCCTGATTTTTCTGGCTTGTGCAAGACCTGCCTAAGAGGAGAGTCAGTGAGGATGACCATTGTATGGGACTGAATGTACAACTTCATATTTCTTGATGCATGGATCAAGGCATAGGCTAATTTCTCCATCCTTGTGTATATTTTCTCTGCTCCCTAGAGTGCCTTACTATTGAAATACACAGGCTTATGTACCCTATCCTCTTTTCTCACAATGGTTGTGCTGATGGCTAATTCTAAGACGACAAGGTACACATGTAGTCATTCACCCTACACTTGTCGTGATAACAGCCAGGGAGACCTTAAGTACGACTTCAATTCTTTGAAAGCCTGGTCACACTCTTCATTCCATTCAAAAGCCTTTCTGAGGATTTTGAAGAATGGTAAACACTTGTCTCTGGCTCTGGATACGAACCAATTCAAAGCATCCACTCGCCCTGTGAGCCTCTGAACGTCTTTAATGGTCCTGGGTGTCTTCATTTCTAGGAGAGCCTTTATCTTCTCAGGATTGGCCTCAATGCCTCTTTGATTGATGCTGAACACCAAGAGCTTCCCTGCTCCGACCCCGAAGACACATTTGGCCGGATTGAGTTTCATCCTGTACTTGTCCATTGTGTTGAAGGTCCTCTCGAGGTCATCCACGTGATCCTCAGCCTTCAAACTCTTGGTCAACATGTCATTTACATATACCTCCATAGACTTCTCGATTTGGTCTTCGAACATTTTATTCATAAGGCGTTGATACATTTCCCCTGCGTTCTTTAGGCCAAAGGGCATGACCCTATAATAGTATGTCCCCTTGTCAGTAATAAAAGCCATTTTTTTAGTCTTCAGGGTTCATAAAGATCTGATTGTACCCTGAATAGTCATCCATGAAGCTCATGACCTCATGGCCTACTATAGCGTCTATCATCTGGTCAATGTGGGGGAGAGGGAAGCTGTCTTTGGGATAATGTTTGTTGAGGTCTGTGAAGTCTACGCACATCCTCCATTTCCCGTTAGCTTTGGGGAGTATGACCGCGTTAGACAGCCATTCGAGATATATGACCTCCCTGATAAACTCAGCCTCTTGTAGCTTCTTAACCTCGTCCCTTATAACTTCATATTTTTCTCGAGAATAAATTCTCCTCTTTTTATTCACTGGCTTTGCGTCCACTACCACGTTGAGCTTGTGACACGTGATTTCGGGGTTGATCCCCGGCATGTCTGCATGACTCCATGTAAAGATTCTCTGTCTCCTCCTTAGCAGCTTGATGAGATCTTCTTTTATCTCTGTCTTTATAGCTTTACCAATTTGGATGGTTTTTTCCGTCTCATCCTCAGTGAGGATGATGGATTCTACCTCTTCCTCGACCTCTCCCTTCTTCAGCTTTGTCTCGTCCCTGGGATCGAGGGTATCAATATTGTAAATGGTTTTTGTCTTTTTATGCGCCTCTCTTTCTTTGGTAGAATTAAAGTAGCATTCCCGTGCCTTCGCCTGGTCTCCCTGAACTTCCCCTACCCCATAAGGGGTCGGGAATTTTATCATTTGGTGAACCATGGATGGCATGGCCTCAAATTCCTTGAGGGCACTCTCCCTAGTATAATGTTATAAGTTGAGAAGACTTATTCATCTATCATAAAAAAGTTAACCTTATTGGTGAGCCATCTCGGCCACTCATCCCCCACTCTAACATCAGCCTCATACACTCCTAGAGGATGAAAGTTTTCCCCACTGAACCTAATCAATGGGTGATGGTATGGGATGAGCCTAGCACGGCTAAGGCCTAAGGCTTTGAAGAACGGACACAACATCACATCTGCAGAACTACCCCCATCTACCTGGATCCTCGGCACCTCGCATCCGTGTACCCTGGTAGTGATGACGATAGGGTCATCATGCGGGGCTAAGAGGCCTTTGAAATCCATTCTTGGGAAACCTACTATCATAGTATCCATATCAACTTTATTCCTCTTTTCTGACTTGGCCTCAATAGAGGTTGAGTGCATAACTTTTGTCGCGTCCTTGGCTTCGGTTACATGGGCCTTCCTGTAGGGAACCTCTGATCCTGCTCCTCCTATTCCCTCGGAGATCATCCCGACACTGAATGAGATCATATTAAGTCTCTTTATAGGGACGTGATCATCTCTCGACGGGAGGTAAGGGTCATCCTTATCATCTGAAGGGTTTTCCCTTCGATTTGGTGGATCTTCTCTGCACGTATCACCTCTCTTCTTCCTGGGGTCGTCCCCTCGGCCCCTCTTGAGGGCACTCTTGTCAACGTATTTTCTTAATTTCCCTTCTTTTAATATTTTTTCAATTTTGTCTTTCAGAGCAAAACACTTGTCGGTCACTTGGACATGGTCTTGGTGAAATTCACACCACAGGTTCTTATTCCTCTTGTGAGGGGCTGCCCTCAACTTCTCAGGCCACTTCAAGGACCGGTCACACTTTATCTCATTCAGAATGTGCTTGCAGTTAACCGTCAGAGGGGTATAGTCAGCAAATTTTTCATCTGCCAGCCTCTTCTTCCCCTCCTTATTCTTTTTCTGATACTTACCCCCACTAGTGACAAACTGATGCTGCTAAGATTTAGCACCACTAGATAAGAGGTGGAGAGCTCAAACAGTAATAACAATGGCATCCATAGAGATATATGTGTATATAAGTGAATAGAAGGGGATGAGTATAAGAGGAATGAAAACTGATGTATAGTGGTTCATCCAATCAGGCCTACATCCACTGTGAGTGTGTGATCCACTAAATATGGGCACTAATGGCCTTGGATACAATGCACATAAGCTCACTCTCTCTCTACTGTGTGTACAAGCAGAGTTTTATCTAGGGTTACAATTATCGATCCCTTTACAAGGTTGAAGGTGATATGTATTTATAGGGCTTGGGGGGTATAGTGTACCCCCTAAGCATGCATGGCGCATGTGAATAATGATCAAGCCAATCCCCTGGTGACACCTGGACGTGCCACTTGTGATCAATGATGACATAATATTCCCTCATGTGTGGGGGTGATATTATTATAACGTTCTAGTCCACTTGCTATATGAGTCACACGCGCACTGTTCCATGCATCTCCCAAATCACGCAATGTGATGACATCACCCTCGGCCTAAGATGCCCAGTCGAGGCTAAAGTTGACGCTGGCATCGGGCTCGACTGGATGTGAGCCTCGTACTATCGTCCCCTCATAGGGTCGTCTGGTCCATAACGAGGAGTCAGCCCTTTATAGGGTCGTCGGGCCCATGCTGAGGGGTCGTCCCCTTTTTGGGTCGTCTGGTCCATGATAAGGGGTTAGCCCCTTGTTGGATCGTCTGGTCCATGATCAGGGGTCGACCCCTTGAAGGGTCGTCTGGTCTTGGCTGAAGGATCATCCAGGTCGACCCTTTCTATAACGGAACTGTGGTAATGGGACTCGTCCTGGGCCTGAGACCTCGTCTGGGTGGAGGACACCCTCGGTCTGGCCAAGGGTATATATGGGTATATCAAAGTTGTTGAACTCCTAGTAAACAGTGTGGTTGAAATAGCCATTTTCCTTCTCTCATGAGCATCCAACATAAAATTGAAGTACCCAATACAAAGGATAAGGTGAGAGTCTTTACTAACATTGATATCCTCCCATAGATGTATTTTTTGGAAATGGTTAGTGCTCTCATACACCACATAAACTCTAATTATGGAGTTTTGATGGATTATGTGCATAATAATTTGTTGGGTAGTATTGGAGACCACTTGGGGGGGGGGGGGGGGGACATTTTTGGATTTCAAAATCCATATATTAGAAATTAGATGACCTCTATTATTACCTATTAAGAATTGATAGTGCAAATAGGACTAGTAAAAAGCATCTGGAGGAAGAAACATAATTGTGGGTTCAACAACACAATTGTAGTTTTGCTTATTATTAGTGATGAGATTCACTAGATCTCCTTTGGCATGGGGTTTGGCCATCCCCCTCACGTTCTAATAAAGGATCTTCATTTAGAACCAGATGGTTGGCTCCTCATATGGTAGTTTGGAGTTACGCTTAGGAATTTGAGTTCAATTAAGAATTTTTTCTTCTCTACTTCTTCTGGGTAGTCTTTTTCCATTTTCTAATTTTGTTTCAGTTTCTTTTTCTAACTTTTTGAGAGGACAGGGTGAAGTCAGCGGGATTCACTTCAACATCTTCTTGGGCTTCATCGGTGATATTTGAGATTTCCTCAATCAAATTCTTCATTCTTGTATAAGTATTAATATCCCCATCTTCTACATGTTCTTCTATAATCCAATCCAATCTTTTAGGCATCACATTGTCCCTAGTTTCAGTAGCCTTTACACAAATTGTCTCAATATTATTTGTACTCCACCAATCCACCAGTCAGATTTTACTTTGTGAAAACAAAACATATAAGTCTGTAAAGGGAGTATCACAATCCACGGTATTCTTTGGACGTGGATTCCTTCAGATTATGATCTCATACCCACTAACACAACTGTCACCCAATATAAAGAGACCACTTGACTTAATATAAAATCAGATCACACCTATAGCAATTAAAGTGGCATTTGTGCAAGCATTCCAACCTCACAATTCTCGATATTAAGAATTTATGCACCCGTTTCAAATGGTGTAAGATTGTCTGAGTCTAATCAAGACATCTCTTAGACTTAAATCTCACGAATGGCCATGTTCAATACATTCCTCGAATGAATCGATCACAATCCTCTATCAAACTATCAAATAAGTTTTTGAACCATCAAATAGGTTTCTCGTCAATTGAGATAAACTACTAGGATTACATCACAACCGTTCCGATAGGATGTCAACTTCCTATCTAGTTTGTGAACATTTCAATAGTGATGGAATCAAAAATTCAATCTCTTAGTGATTCATCAAAAGACGACTCATCAGAATTTTTATTAAGCTCTATTTACTGACATGTCTACAATATATTCAAACCAAATATAAGCCATTTTCTCAACCATAATTCTTATTGCAAAATGAATTGATACACCTTTACTTAAAAGTAAATTTCATACACGGTTTTAAGAATAAACCCCAATAAATACTCCAAAATAAATCACCCATTATATGATTGGTGTGAAGCTCCATCCAATCAATAATAGAGCCAATGATTATTCTCCATAAATTTGGGGCCAATTGAGAAGGTGCTACCTAATTTAGAGATAATGTCTCTTATATAAGGGTGGAAGGTGGGGCTTAAAACCTAACTGAAAGATTCCATCATACAAGGATGTATCACTCGCATTTTTTAAATGAAAGGCCCTCTCTACAAACTCAGGTAACCTTGTTATCATTTAAGGTTTAATATAATATCTTTTTTGTATTCTACAATCCTTGACGTGATTAATGCTGATTTTTTATAGACTAGCCGTGGAAAAGTTAATCTCATAAACATTGTCATCATCAACAGATGAGTTCACAAATGTCATAGTTAATAGGGAGAAAACTTGTGTATAATGCAATGGGAATATTATCCAACTCCTCATCGTATATATCTTATATAAGGTGAATAACCTCTTTAGAATCAGTGTGCCTTTAGAGGGTCATGTCTGAGCATATGATTGGTAGGTCGTCTCAAAGGAAGGGTTATCAGAGCAAGATTTAGTATCTTCTTGATCAAACCTGGATAAAGTCCTAGGTGGGGACACTCCCATGGAATCTTCCCCATATTTGGTGGTTAATTCATTCGTAGGAAGATTATTTATTATAGCTATGGAGAAGTCCTCAAATGAACTCATTGTATTAGTACAATAGAGACATCTCTCGGATAATGAGGAGAAAATGGTTAAAAACAAAGAATGATTCCTTTATTGGCAAACTATGATCCCTATATGGACATTCTGTACGAGGGGTCTAAGGATTGATAACTTATATGGGGCTCGGTTAAATATTATCAACTACTTTTTGGGCAAGAAAAATTTCATCGGCTAAGAACTTGAAATTTTTATTTGAGAGACTTGTCTAAAGGATTGGGCGTTAACAAACTAGAAGTGATATTGGGTGCACAAAAGTTTAATATCAAAGAAGGATAAAGTGGATGATCTAACTCAAGAATAATCATAAATTAATCTATTTTTATTACTTATGATTTACTAACAAGCAAACAACTATAATGAATTACCAAACTTAGTCAAAAAAGTATCTTAAGAAGGAAATTTTTATGGAAAAACTTATCGAAAAAGAAGGACGCTGAGAATGAAAAAATAGCATTGATACTCTTAAGAGGTTTAAAGAAAGGTAGAATATTAGTTTGAGAGGTTTGAGGTAAATAAAAATAAAGAAAACACAACCTTATAAATAATGAAATAAGTTGTGCCTCACGTGTGAAACTTAAATCCCGAGGAAGTGTAAATGATGGAATATGTAATGAAAGAACTTGGTCAGCCAAAGAGAAAAAAAAATTACATCTTAATTTTAAATAAACAATTTTAGTATTTGTGGGTTCGTCTTATGAACCTTTGGCCTTAACGTTTAAGGGATCCATTATCTTCTTCGGTCGACGTACCTTCTCCTTCAATGTTTTAAATTCCCTCAGCTCCTTCAACTGCAATATTTAGGATGTCCCTCAGTTCCTTCATCCCATAGACCTTCGTCTCCCCCATTTTTAGGTTGCTTAACTCCTTCAGCCTATGGATCTTTGGCTCCCCCATTTGGGGGTTATTCATCACCTTTAGTCTATGAAGCTTTGGATTCAATATTGAGGGGGTCTCTCAGCTCTTTCAACTTATGGACCTCCAAGTTAATTACTTAAGGGTACCTCAGCTCCTTTAGCCTATGGACTTTTGACTTCAAAATTTTTGGCTTCCTCTACTTTATCAACCTATGGACTTTCAACTTTAACATTTAGCGGGTCCCTAAGATCCATTTCCCTATGGAACTTAAGCTTAACCATTTTGGGCCCTCTCATCCTCTTTATCCTATCGACCTTCAGCCTTAATATTTAGGGGGTCCCTCAGCTTCTTCAGCCTATGGACCTTCATCTTCATTTTCAAGGCTCTAATTTCCTTCAGGCTTGAACATTTAGAGGGTACCTTAAGTACTTCCACCGATGGACCTTCATCTTTAATATTTTAGGGTCCCTTATCTACTTCTACATGTTTACCTTTAACTTCGCCTTATTGGGGTCCCTTAGCTTTAATATTTTGGGGTCCCTCGACTCCTTCCACCTTTGCACATTCGGCTTCCCCATGTTGGGGCCCCTTAGCTCCTTTGACCTATGTGCCTTTGGACTCAACATTTATGGGTCCCTTAGCTCCTTCGACCTATAGACCTTCTAACATTTTGGGTTTCTTCATCTCGAGTGTTCTATTTTTGTTAGGTCCATTCACCCTCGGCCAAAATACCTGATGGGGTAGATATAACCTCAAACCTTCCATTACAATCAAAAATGTGAAAAATATTGAAGCTATTGGGTAATTTATGGTCCCAAATATAACCTCTTATGAAAATGAAATTAAGGACACCCACGGCTATAATGGGCTCAATCAAAACAAGGTCGATTATCTTGTGTATGACAACATGGAAAATGAAATTTCTCGTGTATTTTGGTCATTTTCTACCACCATCATCCTATTAAATATCAAATAAACATGTGAGGGAATAATTATGTGACATTCCACTATACCTCTAAAAGAACATAAGGCAACCTGGTAGAGACTAGATACATACCTTGTGACTTTGAGTTCACATTACACCCAATGATATCTATAAAAGGCAATTGATTACAAACATAGACTCTAAGTCATTTCATACCATACAGTTACTCTACAAAATGGAGTTATAAAGAGAGAAAATGATGAAGAGATATTTTACACCTCCCCAAATGGTTATTTTCCAGCACATTTTCTGATAAATACTCTCCATCTACAGTGTTTGTAAGCCAACTAAAGGTGAACCACTTAAATCTTTACGATTCATCTCTTTTTCTTCTCCCTTCTATATTATTTATTATTTATACTTGCCCAATATGACCAAACCTACATAAATAGTGAATTAATATTCATCATCTCCTCTAATGAAGATGTTCAAAAATCATAGTATCATTACCAACCTCACCCTAAGGTTACAACATAGTATATAACTCTAACTATGTACCCATAGTAATAATCATACATAGTGTCCATATACTACCTCATAAGAGTCTACATAACTATATCATAGTCATAATAGCAATGGAAACCAAATCCACTTTGGAAAACGTCCAACATTAGACTATATATATATATATAAATAATATAACACTAAGGCTTTAACCTTTGGGGAATTCTCGTGTGCCTCTATCGGTTCATTCTATAGGAATCCCCACCCTAACGAATAACTAAACATCCACACATAAAGACAAGGGTAAATTACTTCGCAATCACACCAACGCGGAATCACAAAATTCTCGCGATGGATCATGTCTCATATATCTCCTATTCGCGACATGGTTGACCAACTGAACATATGAGCGAGATATATAATTATATGCAACATGTATCACCCGCCAGGGTGGTAATCAGTGGTCCAATGTAATAACAACATCAAATTTCCTCCAATAGATTCTTCATAAATACATATCCATACAGGGTATGTCGAAAAATTACACATAGCTAATATATACACTATTATGTGTAATAGAATACAACATAAAAACCTAATTGTACAAAATGTGTCAAATGCACCTTGGATATTTTATCATTGTCCAGTACTAAGAATCCTCAAAATACATAAATAGTCATCATCATAATGAACCAAACTAAGGACTGCCAAGCGTCCCTAAGTCCAAAACTAAAACCCAACTCACTGCCTATCCAGCAGCGCTAGGACCGTGGCCTAAACATGTGATGTCGTGGCCTTTAGGTGCACATTAATGGGTACTTTCCTCATGTTTGTGGCTTCATCCTGTTACCCCTAAAATGACATAGTTTTATAAATAGTCCAAAAATAACCCAATTTAAAAATAAATAAACTAATTCTCCATTAATAATTGTTAAACCTTCAATACAATCCCCAAACACCTCCAAATCATCTTTAACGGTTACTAATTAATTCTCTAACAATATAGGATCGAAATTTACAGGGCATTTATTAAAATAATGATTTTTTTTTCAGTTACATTATGTGATTCGTATGGTTATTCTAAATTTTGAGGTTAACTGTTAAAATATATTTATTTCTTCAAAATATCTTCTAAATACATCATCCATCCTAAAAAAATTACTTCCTCGTCAAATTTATAAAATATATAAACAATTCTAATGATTTAAAATCAAATTCACAGCATATTTAATAAGTTATAGTCATATAATCATCATAATAACCAAGGTACAATAAGTTGACGCATCAGATTCAAGCCTAACATAAGCCCAATCCCAAAATAGATTATATATGTAATTAGTCATAAATAAGATACATGAAATATGTATTAAATCAATTTATTTATTGCCTTCATATGGAAGATTAAGTCCCCTTCACTGAATTCCTTTTGGTACCACTTTATTTATCATAAAAATCCCTTATTTGATCTCTTCAAGGATCCTTTACTACCTAAGTTTTGTGTTATGTGTAAATTGAGTGTTTGATGATGGTTAATGTTGATGTAAAAAACTGGACTTGATCTAATTTAATAATCACAGATAAAATAGATAATTGTAATGTTAAATAAAAGAGAGACACAAGGTTTTTAAATTGGTTCAGCTATGTAAGAAAGCCTACATCCACTGTGACTGTATTGATTTCAGAGGTTACAAAAATCTAGGTACTCTTGTCAATAAGAATATCCTAGAATCCGTTCTACCTTGACCTTGATAAAAGGGATACAAAGTATTTATAGTAATCCGAAAGCCAAGGGTTGGAATTCCAAGGGATGGAATGCCTTTATATATTTAGGCATTTACATCCGTACATAATGAATATGATAGGCTATTGTGCTAACCACGTGTGATAAGACTTTTGATGAGGTGACCCTTCATTGGTATTGATGGTTGATATTTTTTATGTTGGTCAGCATTCTCTATGTTGGTTGGCATTATTGCTGAGTTACTATCTGCTGATTAGGACTCTAGCTACGTAAGAGGATAAGTGTTCACTTCTGATTGGTCCACGTAGACGGATATTTTTTAGTATCAACAAAAGCCCCCAATGTTCTATACTTTATGCTTTTATGAAAGTTTGGAGCATTCGATTCTGGAAGTAGCTCGGAGTGTTTTCATGATGCTTAGTCGATAGCTGACCTCCCACACTTGTAAATTTTTTCTATATTATTTAAATATGGTATTTTTGTATATCATTTGAATTTTAGCAAACCGCCAAAGGTTATATAGGTATTTTACACCCTTTGTAACACGAAGTCGTTAAAATGTCAATCGTTGGTACGTTTAATCATTACTTTAACTATTTTTTAGACAAGCAATAAAAAATGGGAGGATATTTCTAGATTATACCTTACCTCAAATATTCGAATTGTAGTAGTTATTTCTGAGCTTTTGTGCGATCGTTTGTCATTGTTCATCTTTTCCTTCCATAGTTCTTGGTGAATCATTAATCTTTTGTAAGAATTCTTTTTTTCTATCTGTTTTTCTTCATTTCCTTTCTATGTGAACCATGATTCACATAGCTGACGATGATTCTCTAGAGAAATTTAGGGTAGAAAAGAAAATCCCATCTTTGGTTGATTTAGAAATACCCCATGATCCTATAGACGTATATTCTTTGACTGAGGGTCAATAGATCCCATCCTTATTTATAACTGAGTGTGGTTTCACCTTTCCACCAAACCCTTTTCTTCTTCATTTCTGCCAATATTTCGACATCATTCCAATAAAATTAGCCCCTAACACCTGAAGGGTTGTTAATGGGGTGAATATATTGAATGAAATCTATGGGACCAATATTGGGATTCTAGAAATCATGTTCTACTATAAATGGGTTATTTTAGGAGAGAACACTTATTAGTTGAAAACTAGACAAGCCACTAGGACTTTAGTGTTGAATCTTCCTAATTCCAATAAGTATTATTGGATTCATGCTTTAATAGTTAAGAACTGGCAACATGCCCCATTAGAAAATGAAGTGGCCTACCATGGTCCCAAATGCCCACAGTCAAGGAATGAGATAGGTTGTTATTTTAATTCTTGCCTTTATTTACTAATTTCTTTTCAGATGTGTGCTAATTGTTATTGTTTATTATTCTGTTGCAAAAGAACGTAAGAGAAAGTGGCCCAAACCGCATGAAGTCAATTTGGAAGAACTCAAATTCTTGTGTGGTTTGAACCAAAGGACAGGAGAGGCTCATCCCCGATCAGCTTCTATATTGCTAGAGTATAAAACTTCCATCACCTATTTTGGCACTTCTTCTTCACTTGATTCTGATCTTCCTCTTTCTTCTAGCATGGAAAAGAGGAAAATTTACAACCTTCTATAGGATGATTCCACTGCTGGTTCCAAGAAACCAGTTGATACCAATTCCCAAAAGAAACAGGTTGAGGTTGGCAAGAAGCCCCCATCCACCAAAGGTGATGTGTCTCTTCTCAAGAGACTAAGGAGAGGTCCTGCTGACAAGCAGGTAAAAAAAGTTATTGATGCCAATCAATCGGCAATACAACCAAGATTAATCAATTGGATAGATTTGTAAGTACCAAAACTATGGATACTACCCCAAATAACAGAAGCACCACCTGAAAAACAACGAAACAGCGTTGAATTACACGTATCTAAAAATAATGTTTATTTTAAAAATAAGCATTCAGAAAACTGACAAAAGACTTTTCCTGATAATGATTGGGAGAAATTAAAAGGAAAAAACCTTTAAAAGGAGAAAGTAGTAATAGTAAACCACCTATTGCTATGAAAAATATACAAGTACCAATATTACCTGGAATAAATTATCTAAAAGAAGATAATATAAAATCCAATCGAATTGTTAGTACCTTTCAAATGTTCAACCTCAAAAGTATAAACAACAATTTGGTTATACCATTTGAGTCTTATTCCCTCTACAATATTTCTTTTGTTTACTAGGCAGTCTTTTACTCCTTTATTATCTTTTCTGACAAAAAAGTCTTCATATGCTAGAAAAATATGGAATTTTTTAATAGCAAACTTAATTGCTAGTAATTCTTTTTCAAAAATGATATAATTCAATTCATTTGGGTTAAATTTCCAGAATTATATCCACGTATCAATTCATGTTTTCGAATTGATTTTGGTATAGTTGTTTTCTTACCATGGATACCAAAAATATTGGAAGGATTGTTTTCATTCCAATATTCTGTAGGAATTGCTTTGAGAACACATCCCCGACAATTATCCGAAGCATCAGTTTCAAGTATTAATTTATCTCATGTTTTAGGAAAATAAACTTTTGCACAATTATTAATCATTTCTTGTTTAATTGTTTTAACAACAAGAGTATCATTTTCACTCCATGTAAAAACTTCATTCTTTTTGAGTTTTTCAAGAAGTGGTAATTCTTTTTGTGATAGTCCTTTTATGAAATTTCTTCCATAATTAAGGATTCCTAAGAAACTTTGTAATTGTTTTTTATCCAAAATTTCTTCATTAAAATCTCTTATTTTAGAGATTATATGATCCTGTAATTGTTATCCATCCTGGTTTAGGATTATACTAAGAAAATTAATTTCTGTTTTTTCAACATCAATTTTCTTTAGTGATAGAATAATTCCATGTTTTTGGAATTTTTCACAAATTATATTTAGATGATATCTATGTTCTTCCGTTGTGTTTGAAAAAACAAGAATATCATCTATCTAGACAACACAAAAATCATTAAGGTATTTAAAGATCTTGTCCATTCATCTTTGATATACCTGAGGAGCTGTGTTTAGCCCAAAAGGCATAACATTCCATTAATAGTGTCCTCTAGGAGTACTAAAGGTTGTCCATGGTTTGGATTCGTTAGTTAGTTTTAACTGCCAAAATCCAGACTTACAATCGAATTTACTAAAGAACTTTTTTTCTTTAGTTTGGTTGATTAGTACATCCTTTCTTGGGATGAAATAACCATCAAATTCTAATTGTTCATTTAATCTTTTAAAATTTATAACCATTCTAGTTTTTCCTCTCGTAACTTCATTATGTTTTCTCAGCCTGAAGGCAGGGCTAGAGTGTGGACTTATTGTTTCTTCAATAAGGTTAATTTACAATAATTCTTTGATTTGTTTATCAAATTCATCTATATCATTTTTGGTATAGATAATTGGTTTAACTCTTATGATGATATTGGGATCTCTGTGTTTGAGATTACAATATCTTGGACTTTTATCCCATAATTTTAGTGGGTTTTCACTAAAATTATCATTTAAAATAGTATAGAGCCAATGTGTTTCTTCAAGATCTTTAATAATTGGAGTCATATCTCCTTTCTTAGTAGGGCGAAAGTCTTTTTCTCACTTATATTTTTGTTGTTACAGTAAAGGTATTTTTACTGGTTCATTATTAAGAGTTAAATTTATTGTTCCCTCATCAATATTTGTAGGCAAATATTATGAGATAAAATTATTTCCTAGTATAAAATCTCCATGCATTTTAGGAAAGCATAGGATCTTTGTAATAATGAATTTCTTTTCATTAAACCAGATAGCAACTTTTTTAGATTTTAAATCAATGAAATTTTGTGTCCCATTGATGCCTGTTATAGCAATAGGATTTTTCATTTTGATCCACTTTTCTGGTGGTAAAGCATTAGGTCTAATAAGAACATATTGTTGCTCCTGTATCAATTAACGTGCAAAGACTATATGGTTTATAGCCTGCAAAATTAAAATATCCTAATACATAAGTATACCTTTTTTTCCATGGCTTGGTGAAAAGATAATTTCATCTTTTCCTAGTTGGAAGTGATAAATGTTACTGGATTTTATATTGTCTTCTTTTAGATAATTTGTTCCAGGTAATATTGGTACTTGTATATTTTTTATAGCAATAGGTGGTTTACTATTACTACTTTCTCCTTTTAAAAAAAAATCCTTTTAATTTCACCCAATCATTATCAAGAAAATTCTTTTGCCAGTTTTCTGAATGCTTATTTTTAAAATAAACATTATTTTCGGATACTTGTAATTCAACTCTATTTCGTTATTTTTCAGGTGGTGCTTCTGTTATTTGGGGTAGTATCCATTGTTTTGGTACTTCCAAATCTCTCCAATTGATTAATCTTGGCTGTATTGTCGAATTAAATGGTCGAGGTTCAAATATTTCTATCCACATTTTGTGTGTTAGTATGAAGGAGTGTGTGGAATCCCCGGATTTTAATTATCTCAATTAAAATATAATTTCCTTGTTATGTAAACTCAAGAGATAATGCGGAAGCGTTGAATACAATAAGTGATGGTGGTTCAACAAAATAACGTGGCCTGGTTTTAATATCATAAGAAACCGTTATGATGGTTCAACTATCAAACAAAATAACAAGTTTTAATTTCACAAAAAAAAAAACAAATTAAAACATACATGATTCAAGTCCTAGAATTTGCCTAAGTTATAATTAACAATTATATTCAAAGTTAGGCGAAACCATATAAATGCAAGTGACTTGAATAAACCAATTTTACCCAATATTTAATTAAAGTCCCAATTTAAATGAGTGTGATAATTAAACCAAATTTTATCTTGAATTAAACCTAAAGCATGCGTTCTAAATGATGTGCAAGATAAAATAAACAATGTCACACTACACCGCGATATACGAGGAAAAACCCACTAACGGGAAAAAACCTCGGGACGGCCCTAGCCTCAAATCCACTAAAAACGGTATTACAAAATACAAGACAAAAGACTTACTTCCTAAACTCGAACCCTCTCAAGCCGTGATGCTCCTTCTTGTATCAACCTCCAATTAGCGGATAACCAACAGAGCTCCACCGTGGTCTCGGAATACACCGATGGGACTTTAAACGGTCACCGTCACCCGAACATGGAGCCTTTCTCCAAACGGGTAGAATCTCAACAAAGGTCTTCTTTGTGATGGGGTGTAGAAGCAAA
The DNA here is from genome assembly GCA_949130495.1 of Sambucus nigra. NCBI lineage: Eukaryota > Viridiplantae > Streptophyta > Magnoliopsida > Dipsacales > Adoxaceae > Sambucus > Sambucus nigra. Next base: position 27,292,443 of record OX422219.1, on the reverse strand, counting down.
CCCGAAACGTCTCTTGAATTCGGTAGAGAAAACCGGTGCCAAAAACTCCAAGTAAGGATATGTATATATAGAACTTGGAATAAACAACAATGGGTGTAAACTAGAGTGTGTATGAATTTTTCATTAAAAATTAACACTCAAAACATGAACATTTTCCCTAATTAAATTTGCTCTCAAACTCTCTCTAAGAGTTGGATATGGAATGGAAAAGTTAGGAAAAGTTATCTTGGAAAATGTGTTTCCCGCACATAATATTGCATGAAAAAGTTGGTTGAAAACCAAGTGGAAGAGTGGGGAAAAACTGCAAAAAACTGCCAAATAACTGTTCCCGCTGGAAGTTCGTTCGTACGAACTTGATTCTCGTTCGAACGAGACTTCTAACGAGTGACCAGCCTGGGCTCGTTAGAAGTTCATTAGATATCTCGTTAGAACGAACATTCGTTCGAACGACATATCGAACGACTGTCCAGTTAGGGTCGTTGGCAAAACTCGTTCGAACGAACCTGGTTCGAACGACAAAACTCGTTCGAACGAAATCTGGTTCGAACGAAAAAATTCGTTCGAACGACATTTCAAACGAACAGCCAGAAAGAATGAAAAATTCAATTTTGGCCCAGAAAGTTTTATAAACTTTTATATACTTATTTTTAAGTTTCTAATTGATTCTTTCTGAAAAATAAAATGCAGTTTTTATTAACCTAACACCCAATACTTATTGTTCCAAAGCTCCTATATACATATAATTACATTCATACCTTGGGAACATGGAACCTTAATTGATGACGTAGAAACGAGGCACACAAACCGGCATTTTGATGAAGCTTTAAATTCTTTGCCGCTACGTCTTCAACATACACTTCATAGGCTTGAGAATATTACAATTAAATAAAATCCTATGAATAAATGTTTTTGTCTGGAATTGAGCCAAAACTATATATGGACTCAATTGGAAATTTGTGTCCTTACAAATCTCCCCCTTTGGCTATTCCGGGACAAAAACCAAACAAAAATCCTAAAGGGTCGTCAAGCTCTACTAGACTCAAAACATAACCCGCCCAATCTTGACACAACCCAAGGATCAAAAATGCTTTGCCATAGAAAGATGCCGCTTTAGAATAATTCCTGCACACTTAAGCAAACTCATCAAATGCATAGGGAATATCAAAGTATTAAATGCAATTAATTAATTACTCCCCCTAAGTTAATTCTCCCTTTAAACACATGACCTACTTAGAAAGACGTCTCCCCCTAAGATAAATCTCCCCCAAACTAAGATACGATAATAATAGGATTAGATACCATTTCTCCCCCTATCATCATTCTCCCCCTTTTTGTTCGGGAATAGGCAAAGGATAAAGAACTAAGAAACAGCAAGCGAAAGCTTAAGGTGATAAGACATGAAAGCATATGGGCAATTAAAAACAAGGCAAAGACAAACAAATATCATATATATATATATATATATATACTAGAAATATATCAATGAACCACTTGCATATATATATAGATATAAACACACACATGACACAAAATACAATAAGTATGCACACTCGTATGGCAAAAATGTGTCATATGGAAACGGAAGTGTAGGGGTGTGAACAAGCAACAATTAAATTTAGACCCAAACACTTAAGAAACGTTCACGGAGTTCTCATTTGATTGCAAACTTCATCACAGTTAAATATAACCTCATGTGACAATATAAAGATTGAACTCAATGAACAAACATACACAATGCATACAAGCCTAGCATGATGGTGATTCTACAAACCAAATAGAGTCATGACATTAAAGACAACTAGGATAAACGGACATTGTGCAAACCGTTGATATACCATCCAATTCTCCCTCAATAAGCATATATATTCTTTTGGTTTTTTGAATGAATATATCAAACAAACATAGGCCTTGGCAATTGCTTTTTGTTTAATGCCAAATTTTCTGTTTTTAGGCCTTTGGATCACGTATTTCTTTTAGATCCAATCAACGGTGGCTTACTATCGCAAAGGATTTAATTCATCCTTTCGGAGCCCTTCCCCATGCATATATTAATTTATCATGTTTTCGCACAAATCTCACATGCAACGGATTTTCACATGCACTAGTCCTCCTAGGTCATAGATATGTAGATGACTAGATTGATAGGAGAACACCTCAAAAAGCTAAAATATAACATGTGACATTAAGATTTCAAAAGAGCTCGTGCATGTGTGAATAGAGGCATATGAAAATAGAATCCATTTAATCAATACAAAATCCAACTACTCCATATAAAACATGGTAAAGAACATTTTAAGGATTGAAAATCTAAACCAAAAGTTCTAGCCACATGGAAGCGTAAACGATAGGATTCAAACACAAATATATGCCACATAAAGTGTGTCAAACAAAAATACACACAAAACAAAATCTTTTTGAGTTTTTAACATTTGTTAAACAAAAATAAATATTTACTCAAAAGGACAAACAAAAATCATTTGTATTTTTCATTAAGCTTAAATGAATAAATAAAACACAAATGATAAACAAAAATCTTTTTATATTATGCAGTCGATTCAAACACAAAATATAATACAAAAAGATAAACAAGTCATAATTTCTAGTATGTGATATGAAATTAGGTAATGACTAGAAAATGACTAAACAAGCATACATTTAGCATATGAATATAGCATGAAGTACAAACGCTAAAGTATGCAAATACTAACACATTTATCCTTTAGATTTAGCAAGGGAGGAGGCATGTTTAAGTAAATGAGAATCAAAATCCCTATTTTGTAAGGCAACCAAGTCGGATTTCCTAACCCAAATTAATGAAGAATTACTATCTTGGGGTGTAGAAACATTAGCTATCGTGGTTACTTTACTATGGGATTTTCTAGGAATTCGTTTAAGATCTAAACAAAATTTCCTAAGATGACCTTGTCGACCACAATGTGTACAAGTAAGAGCATGTCGAAAAGATTTATCTAAGGAGTGATCATTAAATGCATTCCTAGAAGATTCTCCTAAAACATTGGTTTTGACTTTAGGGTTAAAATCATTACAAGAATTGAAGCCTAAACCAAAAGTGTCATTTTTAATGTGGACCGTTCCTAACATTTTATCAAGTTTTTCCGAACGACATTCCAAATCAAATTTGACATTACTAGAATCTTTTAATTTATTTTCCAATTCAACAATGTTAGATTCTAGTAAAGAATTACGCTCTTCAAAAGCAAGAAGCTCCTTTTTCAAGGATTCCATTAAACCCCTAAGGCTATCTCTCTCGCCTTCTACATATTCAAGCTTCTCTTGAAGAGTCCTCACATGTGTCCTAAGGTCTTCTATTAAGGCACTTTCATCAATGACCTTGACACTCTCTCTTAAACTCGCTTCTAACTTCAAATTAGCTCTTTTCAATTTAATAGATTCTTTATATAATTCATGAAAAGCATTTTGAAGTTCACTCATATCAACCTCTTCTTCATTTTCACTCTCTCTTTCTTCTTCTTAACTCTCACTATCATCAAAAATAAGAGAATCATGAACAATGACCTTGGAAGTGGCATGTGCTATAATTTCATCATCCGATGAGTTCTCATTATCACTCACATGTGCCATAAAAGCCACAAAATTTTTCTTAGTGGGGGATTCGGGCTTCTCTTCCTTATCACTATCACTAAGGGTTGCATTATATGAAATGGGTCGTTTACCCTCTTTCCTTAGTTTAGTGGGGCACTCATAAGCCCTATGGCCATAACCTTCATAACCAAAACATTTATTAGACTCGTCCCTATCAACATTTTCATTACTAGGTTTAGGGATCTTCTCGGCTTTAGAAAACTTCTCGCTTTTATCATGTTTAGAAGATTCATATTTCTTAAAATCATTTTTAACTTTATCTTTGTTAAATTTAAGAAATTTTCTAAATTTACGAGCAAATAAAGCCATATCTTCCGAGTCACTATCACTATCGCTCTCTACTACTTGTTTGACCTCTTTTCGGGCTTTTAAAGCAACACCCTTTTCAATTTTCTGTTCAGTTTTAGAGGGAAACATATCTAGTTCATAGGTTTGTAAATCACCTACAAGCTCTTCTAATTTCGTAGAGGCTAAAGTGGGTAAAGAATTTAAAACGGTCACCTTTGGAATAAATCTATCAGGTAGGTACCTTAAAATTTTCTTTACAACACGGTCGTCAGGTATTTTCTCTCCCAAGTTAAAGGATGAATTGACAATATCAGAAAGTCTAGCATAAAATTTATCAAAAGTTTCTTTTTCATCCATTTTGATAGTTTCAAATTGAGTGGTGAGGTTTTGGAGTTTAGAAGCTTTAACGACACTCGTTCCTTCATGAGTTAATTGTAAAATATCCCAAGCTTCTTTAGCGGTTTCACACGTCATAATACGTCGGAATTCATCCGGTGCGACAGCGCTAAATAAGGCATTTAAACCACGGGAATTAAAATTTGCAAGCTTAAACTCATTTTCAGTCCATCTATCAACGGGTTTGGGAACTTGTTCATTTTCAATTAAATGTGTTGGTGGAGTCCAACCGTTAACAACAGACATCCAAACACGTTCATCGATAGATTTAAGTGCCGATTTCTTTCGCGCTTTCCAATACGCGTAGTTTGAACCATCAAAAATAGGAAATTTTGAAAATGGGGAAAAATCCATATTTAGCCAAAAATTAAAGGATCTTAACGAAATAATTTATCGTTTTTGGCTCTGATACCAATTTGAAGGAGTGTGTGGAATCCCCGGATTTTAATTATCTCAATTAAAATATAATTTCCTTGTTATGTAAACTCAAGAGATAATGCGGAAGCGTTGAATACAATAAGTGATGGTGGTTCAACAAAATAACGTGGCCTGGTTTTAATATCATAAGAAACTGTTATGATGGTTCAACTATCAAACAAAATAACAAGTTTTAATTTCACAAAAAAAAAAACAAATTAAAACATACATGATTCAAATCCTAGAATTTGCCTAAGTTATAATTAACAATTATATTCAAAGTTAGGCGAAACCATATAAATGCAAGTGACTTGAATAAACCAATTTTACCCAATATTTAATTAAAGTCCCAATTTAAATGAGTGTGATAATTAAACCGAATTTTATCTTGAATTAAACCTAAAGCATGCGTTCTAAATGATGTGCAAGATAAAATAAACAATGTCACACTACACCGCGATATACGAGGAAAAACCCACTAACGGGAAAAAACCTCGGGACGGCCCTAGCCTCAAATCCACTAAAAACGGTATTACAAAATACAAGACAAAAGACTTACTTCCTAAACTCGAACCCTCTCAAGCCGTGATGCTCCTTCTTGTATCAACCCCCAATTAGCGGATAACCAACAGAGCTCCACCGTGGTCTCGGAATAAACCGATGGGACTTTAAACGGTCACCGTCACCCGAACATGGAGCCTTTCTCCAAACGGGTAGAATCTCAACAAAGGTCTTCTTTGTGATGGGGTGTAGAAGCAAACCCGAAACGTCTCTTGAATTCGGTAGAGAAAACCGGTGCCAAAAACTCCAAGTAAGGATATGTATATATAGAACTTGGAATAAACAACAATGGGTGTAAACTAGAGTGTGTATGAATTTTTCATTAAAAATTAACACTCAAAACATGAACATTTTCCCTAATTAAATTTGCTCTCAAACTCTCTCTAAGAGTTGGATATGGAATGGAAAAGTTAGGAAAAGTTATCTTGGAAAATGTGTTTCCCGCACATAATATTGCATGAAAAAGTTGGTTGAAAACCAAGTGGAAGAGTGGGGAAAAACTGCAAAAAACTGCCAAATAACTGTTCCCGCTGGAAGTTCGTTCGAACGAACTTGATTCTCGTTCGAACGAGACTTCTAACGAGTGACCAGCCTGGGCTCGTTAGAAGTTCGTTAGATATATCGTTAGAACGAACATTCGTTCGAACGACATATCGAACGACATATCGAACGACTGTCCAGTTAGGGTCGTTGGCAAAACTCGTTCGAACGAACCTGTTCGAACGACAAAACTCGTTCGAACGAAATCTGGTTCGAACGAAAAAACTCGTTCGAACGACATTTCAAACGAACAGCCAGAAAGAATGAAAAATTCAATTTTGGCCCAGAAACTTTTATAAAATTTTATAAACTTATTTTTAAGTTTCTAATTGATTCTTTCTGAAAAATAAAATGCAGTTTTTATTAACCTAACACCCAATACTTATTGTTCCAAAGCTCCTATATACATATAATTACATTCATACCTTGGGAGCATGGAACCTTAATTGATGACGTAGAAACGAGGCACACAAAGTGGCATTTTGATGAAGCTTTAAATTCTTTGCCACTACGTCTTCAACATACACTTCATAGGCTTGAGAATATTACAATTAAATAAAATCCTATGAATAAATGTTTTTGTCCGGAATTGAGCCAAAACTATATATGGACTCAATTGGAAATTTGTGTCCTTACAAAGTATGTGGTAGAGTTGTCAATTCGTGGATTGTTTTCCAATGTATTGATATATTTCTAGAGGTATCTTTCATTCCTATTCCTTTGGTTTGGATTTTTATAATAACATATTCCTCACTGTTTGGATCATCAATAGATATAAAGAAATTTGGTTTTATGTTAAACCAAATTGGATTGGACTCCTCCAATTATGGCATTCATAGGATTACTGAATCTTTTGTCTAAGACCAGTATTGCTACGGGTGTATCCATACCTTGTCTAAATAAGGCAATAATACATATTTAAATAAACCTAATATTAATGTATTTTATATTTGGGTGTTTTCTCTTCAATCTTTTATTTTTTTTAGATCAAAGAGTTTTATATTTGCTGTCTCGTCGTTTGTTGACCCAGCAGTAGTATTACCATTAAATTGTTCAAATATTCTTGTTGAGAATAATTTAAATTTTGATCATTTATATATATCTTACTTTTTTATAAGTTGTCTTTGATTATCAATTTCTTATAATTGTTCGTTGGTAAAAGTTATTTCTTCACCAACTATTTCACGAAGGGATGTTGTTTGTAGCTCGTCTTCGCTACTTCCTCGTACTTCTGCAGTATTATACATAAATATGAGCTCTTTATTGGATGTTTTCGAATCAGATTCAAGTTCATATAAAATTTTATTAGAATTATTAGAAATATCCGAGTCAGATAAGTCTTCTCCATAAAATATTTGTAATTCTTGTTCTTCAAGAAATTTTATCATTTTATTTGCGCTTTTCCATTTTTTGGGACATTCAGGTGCATAATGACCTTCTTCATTACATATATAACATCTACACTTCTTTTTTACAAGTGGTTTTTTAGAAAATTTCTTTTTCCCAATATATTTTTTATTCTTAGAAAAATTTGACTTCTTTTTCCAAGGTTTCCACTTAAATTTTATTTTTCGAGAATTCTTGAAAATTCTAAGAGGTGGGTTACATCCGATTTTCCAATTTTCTTTTAAAATATTATCACAACATTTATATCCGGCTTTGGAACTTGTGATTTGATGTTTAACTTGCTTTTTTTCTTTAATTTCAATACATTTATCGGATATTTATCTTAATACCCAATTAATGCGAAAACCAAGATTGTCTTCCTTATTGATTGTTTTTAACCAAGCAGGATAAGTTTTTAAAGACATTTCATCCCATGGGTTTGGAAGTTTATGGAAGAATTGATCCAGCCAGTGAATGTTTTCTGGATGCTTTATTTGAAATAATACTTTTTATATATTTTAACAAATTCTTCAAATTGACAAATGTTACATAATTCTAGTTTAGACAATATGTAACACGCATCTTCTTAGATTTTGGGTTCTCCAGTATATCCAATCAAATTTTCTTTAATTATATCAACAAAACCTTTTAGGATTTCATCAAAAGTTTTGAAGTTTTTTAGGATCTCATATTTTTGCTGATGAAAAAACTGAATAACGGCGGTGTGATAATTGATTAAATTAATTCGCAACTTTCCAAGTAGCCCTTATTTAATTATAATCTACTTTTAAATCAAATAAATACAGACCCTAAACATGCAGCTAAATCAACCCATAAAAAATAAAGCATGCAACGCAGTAAATATGCTGAGACATAGATTTCAGGAAAAAAAACCTTTCGGGTAAAACCTTTATTTCACTATGAATATATAAATCGCAACTTACAATTACATAGAGAAATCTGCAATGGATCAACGCGCAGCCAACCCACAAAGACACGTTGTCTTGAACTCATCAAAAGAATACACGCAACACCCTCCAAGGACTCGCAGCCCAAACAACAAAGGAAGAACCACAGCTCTCCTCAATGACACGCAGCCATAACACTTTGTAGAGACCCCCTCAGCAATAACACGCATCTCTCGATTACAAAGATCTCCCCACAAAGGTTGAAAAATAGCAAAGCTTGTGTTTTAGGGTTCCAAAAAGATTCACACAAGTAATTGGGATTTTTGTGTGTGAATTAAAAAGATGTTTGGCACATCAAAAATCGAAGTCTTGTTGTGTTTGAACTCTTAGAAACGTTTTCTCAAAGACTTAAGAAATACACCACCGAAAAAGGAATATATATAGGTAATTTGAGTTGGTGGAAAAAATCTTAGCAGATCTGTTCGAGATTATCAAATTCGGATTGATCCGATTTTGATGCCAGATCGGTCCAGTTATCGGATCGGTTCGTTTTTGAAATCACTTCATTGGTTTGGCTTCGATCCGGGGTATACTGCTTTTGGTGCAAATCGGATCGATTCATTTTTAAAAGGACCGGATCGGTCCGGGATCGGATCGGTTCATTTTTAAAAGGACCAGATCAGTCCGGGTTACTAGTAAAAAAAATTCTTTTTTAAAAAACCTCATTTTGCTTAAAATTTTTTTACTTCTTTTCCCAATTCTAAGTATGAAACTTTAAGGGATTTAAAAACAAAACTTTACCAAGTTCATTCTCGCAGAGGTTATGATGTTGAAGACGCTTTGATATTCGGATCCGTTGATGTAGATGCGATCTTGAATTTCTTCAACGGTGTAACGGCGTACGACATCCATATTGACAACGGACAAAAATGTCCTTACAAATCTCCCCCTATGTCTATGCCAGTACATACATAAAAAATATCTGAATTATCAACTAATGACCTATACAAATCTACCCTCCCATGAACCCTAAAGATGCAAAGATACAAATTTTTAAATCACTACAAGAATTTGCACCATTAGCAACATACAAATTATGTTGCTAAAGTTAGAAATATGTTGCTAAAAGGTATTGGCAACATATTTTGCTATGTTGCCAGCTTGTTGCCCATTGCCTGTCTAAAAAACCCTTTGGCAACACAGCAGACATGTGTTGTTGAATGTATACTTTTGGCAACACGCAATTGTGTTGCCAAAAGTATTTTATAATTTGTCAAATTTATAATAAAAAATATTATTTGTGTTGCAAAAAGTCACTCAACAACAACAAAAATAATTGTGTTGCCAAAAGCTATACATTTTGACAACATAAGAGTTGTGTTGCCAAAAGTCACTCAGCAGCAAGAAAAATAATTGTGTTGCCAAAGGTATAGTTTTTGGTAACATAAGAGTTGTGTTGCCAAAAGGGTATACCTTTGGCAACACAGGTCTTGTGTTGCCAAAAGCTATACCTTTGGCAGCACAAGAGCTGGGTTACCAAAAGTATAGCCTTTTGGCAGCACGAGTTGTGTTGCCAAAAGCTATACCTTTGGCAACACAAGAGTTGTGTTGCCAAAAGTTATCTTTTCGCAACCAAATATTTATTGCCATATCCAAAGTGATAGATGTAGATAATAACTTTTGGCGATAAAAAATTGTGTTGCCAAAAGTACTAGATTTTTATTTATCACCTATTATTTTTTTCGCAATTGAAAAGATTTTTAAAATTGCAATTTTTTCATCAAACATACAACCTTATAATCTAAAATAACATTGCAAATTTGTCATACAATCATATGTAATACAAAATTCCACAATTTTCAACCAAATCTCATAAATATGAATTACAAAATAATATTTCATCACAATCCAAGTATAAAGGTACAAAATAAATGCGTCCCAAATATGAACATAGCAAATCCCAACACATCAAAAGATGTTAATAAAGTCCACGCAAACTAAAACGACGACGACAATATGGCTCCCCTACACATAAGAAACCCCAGCTCCAAGCCACCACGAACATATTAACTCCAAGCAAAATCCATCATCAACCTGCACAAAATACAAAAATAAATGACTACATGAGTTTTTATAACTTCAAATGCATGTATGTTTGACTTAATCAATTTAAAACACTATTTAATTTCAGAAAATTTCGACAGAGTTTCCTTTGTTTATTCATGAAATTCAACCTGTTTTTAACATTAAAATAAACCCAACAGCAAAAAACACCGCTAAACCACCATTAAATCCCTTTCACCAATTTAATATCTAAAAATAGTATCCGAGTAGCTACATAAACTTAAATAAGTATCCGAGTAGCTACGTACCTCGATCCTCCGTATCCATTGACTTTTCCATGTGTCGCAAATCCATTTTTATTCTACACAAAATACAAAATAAATTGTAATCTATCCGACTTCAAAAGATAATAATAATTTATAACTATTATAGTTATATATAAATAGTTAGATATAACTGTTATAAAAACAGTTATAATAGTTTTTATATATATAAACTGTTTATATATTTATCTATATAAACTCCTGTTCATATATATATATATATATATATATATATATATATATATAACTGTATGTACTGACAGTATACATATATATATATATACTGATTATATATATATACTATATATATACTGATTATATGTGTGTGTATATAGTATATATATAACATATACATATATAACAGTATATATATACTGATTATATGTGTGTGTATATATATATATATATATATATATATATATATACATACTCTTATGTATATATATATACATACATAATATATACTAACAGTACACCTGTTAGTATATATATACATACATAATATATACTATCAGTACACCTGTTAGTATATATATAATATATACTAACAGGTGTATATACTATTATGTATATATATATATATATACATATACATATATATACATAAACATAACAGTATATATATATATATATATACACCTGTTAGTATATATATATACATAACAGTATGGCAGTATGTATATATATATATACTAACAGGGTATATATATACATACTGTTATGTATGTATATATACATACTGTTATGTATGTATATATATATATATACTAACAGGTATCTAACAGGGTATATATATACATACTGTTATGTATGTATATATATATATACTAACAGGTATATATATATATATACGGAGTATATATACTAACAGGTGTATACTGTTAGTATATATACCGAGTATAGTATGTATATATATACATACTGATATATATATATATATATATATATATATATATATATATATATATATATATATATATATATATATACTGAGATAAATATGTATATATAACATATATATACATATATACACTTGTATACATATATATGTATATATGTATATATGAACAGTATATATGTATAAATGTAATACATGTATATATGTATATAATGTATATAATGTATGGGATGTTTAAACTAATGTGCACCCATTGATGGGATGTTTTTATACCTATGTAATTATTTGCAAATTTACATTGTATAGTCAAACCGGAATTCCCATGACTGGGATCGGTTACTACGAGTTACATTGGTCCCGTTCGAGGTGTTCGTGCCTCTTAGGGGAAAATTTTATGGCTGTTTTACGTTTTCACCCTTCAGTGTCACATTTTTATTCTTAAGTCTCACCTCTTGAAAATTTAAGTCGTACACTCAAATCGGGAGGGCAGTGACTACACGACCGGTTCTTAAGATTTACATTGGTCCCGTGCGAGGTGTTCGTGACTCTTACGGGACCATTTTGTGGTTGTTTTACATTTTCACCCTTCGATTGCATGTTTTTATGCTTAAGTCTAATTTTGTACAAATTTACGTCTTACACTCAAACCGAGAGCCCGGTGACTACGCGGTCGGTTCCTACGAGTCACATTGGTACCGTGCGAGTTGTTCGTGACTCTTACGACACCGTTATGTGTTTGTTTTACATTTTCACCCTTCGTTGGCATGTTTTTATGCTTACGCCAAATTTTTGACAAATTTACGTCGTACACTCAAACCGGGATCCCCGTGACTACGCGGTCTGTTCCAACGAGTGACATTGGTCCCGTGCGAGGTGTTCGTGACTTTTACGCGACCGTTCTGTGGTTGTTTTATGTTTTCACCCTTCGACGGCATGTTTTTATGCTTAAGTCTAATTTTTTGCAAATTTGCGTCGTACACTCAAACCGAGATCCCCGGGACTACGCGGTCGATTCCTAGGGGTCACGTTGGTCCCGTGCGAGGTGTTGGTGACTCTTACGGGGCCGTTATGTGTTTGTTTTACGCTTTAACCCTTCGATGTCATATTTTTATTTAAAAGTCTCACTTTTAGCAAATTTACGTCGTACACTCAAACCGGAACCTCCATGACTACGCGATCGGTTCCAACGAGTGACATTGGTCCCCTGCGAGCTGTTCGTGACTCTTACGCGGGCGTTCTGTGTTTGTTTTACGTTTTCACCCTTCGATGGCATGTTTTTATTATTAAGTCTAATTTTTTGCAAATTTAAGTCGTACACTCAAACCGGGAGCCCCGTGACTACGCGGTCAGTTCCTATGAGTCACATTGGTCCCGTGTGAGGTGTTCATGACTCTCACGGGACCGTTTTGTTGCTGTTTTACGTTTTCACCCTTCGATGGCATGTTTTTATGGTTAAGTCTAATTTTTTGCAAATTTACGTCGTACACTCAAACCGAGAGCCACGTGACTATGCAGTCGGTTCCGCCGAGTCACATTGGTCCCGTGCGAGGTGTTCGTTACTCTTACGGGACCGTTTTGTGGCTGTTTTATGTTTTCACCCTTCGATGATATGTTTTTATGGTTAAGTCTAATTTTTTGCAAATTTACGTCGTACACTAAAACCGAGATCCCCAGGACTACGCGATCGGTTCATAGGGATAACATTGGTCCCGTGCGAAATGTTCGCGACTCTTACTGGACCATTGTGTGGCTGCTTTACGTTTTCACCCTTCGATGGCTTGTTTTTATGATTAAGTCTAATTTTTTACAAATTTACGTCTTACACTCAAACCGGGACCCCCGTGACTAAGAGGTCGGTTCCTTTGAGTCACATTGGTCCCGTGCGAGGAGTTCGTGACTCTTACGGAACCGTTTTGTGTTTGTTTTACATTTTCACCCTTCGATGGCATGTTTTTATGCTTAAGTCTAAGTTTTTGCAAATTTACGTCGTACACTCAAACCGGGATTGCCGTGACTACGCGGTCAGTTCCAACGAGTGACAATGGTCCCGTGCAAGGTGTTCGTGACTCTTATGCGACCATTCTGTGTTTGTTTTACATTTTCACCCTTCGATGGCATGTTTTTATGCTTAAGTCTAATTTTTTGCAAATTTACGTCATACACTCAAACCGGGATCCCCGCGACTACACGGTCGGTTCCAACGAGTGACATTGGTCCCGTGCAAGGTGTTCATGACTCTTACGCGACCATTCTGTGGCTGCTTTATGTTTTCCCCCTTTGATGGCTTGTTTTTATACTTAAGTCTATTTTTTTGCAAATTTACGTCATACACTCAAACCGGGAGCCCCGTGACTACGCGGTCGGTTCCTACGAGTCACATTGCTCCCGTGCGAGGTGTTCGTGACTCTCACGATACCGTTTTGTGGCTACTTTACGTTTTCACCCTTCGATGGCATGTTTTTATGCTTAAGTCTAATTTTTTGCGAATTTACGTCGTACACTAAAACCGAGAGCCTCGTGACTACGCGGTCGGTTCCTACGAGTCACATTGGTCCCGTCCGAGGTGTTCGTGACTCTTACGTGACCGTTCTTCGGCTTCTTTACGGTTTCACCCTTCGAGGGCATGTTTTTATGCTTAAGTCTAATATTTTGCAAATTTACGTCATACACTCAAACCGGGATCCCCGTGACTATGCGGTCGGTTCCTAGGAGTCACATTGGTCCTGTGTGAGGTGTTCGTGACTCTTACGGGACCGTTTTGTGGCTGTTATATGTTTTCACCCTTTGATGGCATGTTTTTATGGTTAAGTCTAATTTTTTTTAAATTTACGTCTTACACTCAAACCGGGAGCCCAGTGACTACGTGGTCAGTTCCTACGAGTCACATTGGTCCCATGCGAGGTGTTCGTGACTCTTACGGGATCGTTTTGTGGCTGTTTTATGTTTTCACCCTCGATGGCATGTTTTTATGATTAAGTCTAATTTTTTACAAATTTACGTCATACACTCAAACCGGGATCCCCGTGACAACGCGGTCGGTTCCAACGAGTGACATTGGTCCCGTGCAAGGTGTTTGTGACTCTTACACGACCGTTCTGTGGCTGCTTTACGTTTTCACCCTTTGATGACATGTTTTTATGCTTAAGTCTAATTTTTTGCAAATTTACGTCTTACACTCAAATCAGGAGCCCCGTGACTACGCGGTCGGTTCCTACGAGTCACATTGGTCCCGTGCGAGGTGTTCGTGACTCTTACGGGGTCGTTTTGTGGCTGTTTTAGGTTTTCACCCTTCGACGGCATGTTTTTATGCTTAAGTCTAATTTTTTTGCAAATTTACGTCGTACACTTAAACTGGGATCCCCGTGACTACGCGGTCGGTTTCTACGAGTCACATTAGTCCCGTGCGAGGTGTTCGTGACAATTACGATACTGTTCTGTGTGTGTTTTACATTTTCACCCTTCGATGGCATGTTTTTATGCTTAAGTCTAATTTTTTGCAAATTTACGTCGTACAATCAAACCGGGATCCCCGTGACTACACGGTCGGTTCCAACGAGTGACATTGGTCCCGTGCAAGGTGTTCGTGACTCCAACGAGACCGTTCTGTGTTTGTTTTACATTTTCTCCCTTCGATGGCATGTTTTTATGCTTAAGTCTAATTTTTTACAAATTTACGTCTTACACTCAAATCGGGAGCCCCGTGACTATGCGGTTGGTTCCTACGAGTCACATTGGTCCCGTACGAGGCATTCGTGACTCTTACGGGACCGTTTTGTGGTTGCTTTATGTTTTCACCCTTCGATGGCATGTTGTTATGCTTAAGTCTAATTTTTTACAAATTTATGTCGTACACTCAAACTGGAATCCCCGTGACTACGCGGTCGGTTCCTACGAGTCACATTGGTCCCGTGCGAGGTGTTCGTGACTCTTACGCAACCGTTATGTGGCTGCTTTACGTTTTCACCCTTCGATGGCATGTTTTTATGCTTAAGTCTAATTTTTTGCAAATTTACGTCTTACACTCAAACCGGGAGCCCCGTGACTACGCAGTCGATTTCTACGAGTCACAATGGTCCCGTGCGAGGTGTTCGTGACTCTTACGGGACCGTTTTGTGGCTATTTTACGTTTTCACCCTTCGATGGCATGCTTTTATGCTTAAGTAATTTTTTTTGCAAATTTACGTCGTACACTAAAACTGAGAGCCCCGTTACTGCGCGGTCGGTTCATAGGGATAACATTGGTCCCATGCGAGGTGTTCGTGACTCTTACGGGACCATTGTGTGGCTGCTTTATGTTTTCACCCTTCGATGGCATGTTTTTATGCTTAAGTCTAATTTTTTTCCAATTTACATCTTACACTCAAACTGGGAGTCCCGTGACTACGCGATCGGTTCCTATGAGTCACATTGGTCCCGTGCGAGGTGTTCGTGACTCTTACGGGACCGTTCTGTGTTTGTTTTACATTTTCACCCTTCGATGGCATGTTTTTATGCTTAAGTCTATTTTTTTACAAATTTACGTCGTACACTCAAACCGGGATCTCCGTGACTATGCGGTCGGTTCCAACGAGTGACATTGGTCCCGTGCAAGGTGTTCGTGACTCTTACGCGACCGTTCTGTGATTCTTTTACATTTTCACCCTTCGATGACATGTTTTTATGCTTAAGTCTAATTTTTTGCAAAATTACGTCGTAAACTCAAACCGGGATCTCCGTGACTACGCGATCGGTTCCAACGAGTGACATTGGTCCCGTGC
This sequence comes from Sambucus nigra, assembly GCA_949130495.1. Classification (NCBI taxonomy): domain Eukaryota; kingdom Viridiplantae; phylum Streptophyta; class Magnoliopsida; order Dipsacales; family Adoxaceae; genus Sambucus; species Sambucus nigra. The sequence continues at coordinate 27,276,281 of OX422219.1, read as the reverse complement.
AAGGTGTTGGTGACTCTTACACGACCGTTCTGTGGCTGCTTTACATTTTCACCCTTCGATGGCATGTTTTTATGCTTAAGTCTAATTTTTTGCAAATTTACGTCGTACACTCAAACCGGGATACCCGTGACTACGCGATCAGTTCCAACGAGTCACATTGGTCCCGTGCAAGGTGTTCGTGACTCTTACGCGACCATTATGTGGCTGTTTTACGTTTTCACCCTTCGATGGCTTGTTTTTATGCTTAAGTTTAATTTTGTGCAAATTTACGTCTTACACTCAAACCGGGAGCCCCGTGACAACGCGGTCGATTTCTACGAGTCACATTGGTCCCATGCGAGGTGTTCGTGACTCTTACAGGACCGTTTTGTGGCTGTTTTACGTTTTCACCCTTCGATGGCATGCTTTTATGCTTAAGTCTAATTTTTTTACAAATTTACGTCGTACACTAAAACCGAGAGCCCCGTTACTACGCGATCGATTCATAGGGATAACATTGGTCCCATGCGAGGTGTTCGTGACTCTTACGGGACCATTGTGTGGCTACTTTACATTTTCACTTTTCGATGGCATGTTTTTATGCTTAAGTCTAATTTTTTTCAAATTTACGTCTTACACTCAAACTGGGAGTCCCGTGACTACGCGGTCGGTTCCTATGAGTCACATTGGTCCCGTGCGAGGTGTTCGTGACTCTTACGGGACTGTTCTGTGTTTCTTTTACATTTTCACCCTCCGATGGCATGTTTTTATGCTTAAGTCTATTTTTTTGCAAATTTACGTCGTACACTCAAATCGGGATTCCCGTGACTATGCGGTCGGTTCCAACGAGTGACATTGGTCCCGTGCAAGGTGTTCGTGACTCTTACGCGACCGTTCTGTGTTTCTTTTACATATTCACCCTTCGATGGCATGTTTTTACGCTTAAGTCTAATTTTTTTCAAATTTACGTCGTACTCTCAAACCGGAATCCCCGTGACTACGCGGTCGGTTCCAACGAGTGACATTGGTCCCGTGCAAGGTGTTGGTGACTCCTACACGACTGTTCTGTGGCTGCTTTACGTTTTCTCCCTTCGATGGCATGTTTTTATGCTTAAGTCTAATTTTTTGCTAATTTACGTCTTACACTCAAACCGGGAATCCCGTAACTACGCGGTCGGTTTCTACAAGTCACATTGGGCCCGTGCGAGGTGTTCGTGACTCTTACGCGACCGTTATGTGGCTGATTTACGTTTTCATCCTTCGATGGCATGATTTTATGCTTAAGTCTAATTTTTTGCAAATTTGCGACTTACACTCAAACAAAGAGCCTCATGACTACGAGGTCGGTTCCTACGAGTCACATTACTCCCGTGCGAGGTGTTCGTGACTCTTACGGGACCATTCTGTGGCTGCTTTACATTTTCACCCTTCGATGGCATGTTTTTATGGTTAAGTATATTTTTTTGCAAATTTACGCCGTACACTCAAACCGGGAGCCCCGTTACTACGCGGTCGATTCATAGGGATAACATTGGTCCCATGCGAGGTGTTCGTGACACTTACGGGACCGTTTTGTGGTTGTTTTACATTTTTATCCCCGATGGCATGTTTTTATGCTTAAGTCTAATTTTTTGCAAATTTACGTTGTACACTAAAACCGAGAGCCTTGTGTCTACGCGATCGGTTCATAGGGATAACATTGTTCACATGCGAGGTGTTCGTGACTCTTACAGGACCATTGTGTGGCTGCTTTACGTTTTCACCCTTCGATGGCATGTTTTTATGCTTAAGTCTAATTTTTTACAAATTTATGTCCTACACTCAAACCGGGAACCCCGTGACTACGCGGTCGGTTCCTATAAGTCACATTGGTCCCGTGCGAGGTGTTCGTGACTCTTACGGGACCGTTCTGTGTTTTTTCAACATTTTCACCCATCGATGGCATGTTTTTATGCTTAAGTCTAATTTTTTACAAATTTATGTCGTACACTCAAATCGGGATCCCTGTAACTACGCGGTCGGTTCCAACGAGTGCCATTGGTCCCGTGCAAGGTGTTCGTGACTCTTACACGACCGTTTTGTGGCTGCTTTACGTTTTCACCCTTCGATGGCATGTTTTTATGCTTAAGTCTATTTTTTTGCAAATTTACGTCTTACACTCAACCCGGGAGCCCCGTACTACGCGGTCGGTTTCTCCGAGTCACATTGGCCCCGTGTGAGTTGTTCGTGACTCTTACGCGACCACTATGTGGCTGCTTTATGTTTTCACCCTTCAATGGCATGTTTTTATGCTTAAGTCTAATTTTTTGCAAATTTACGTCTTACACTCAAACCGGGAGCCTCGTGACTACGCGGTCGGTTCCTACGAGTCACATTGCTCCCGTGTAAGGTGTTCATGAGTCTTACGGCACCGTTTTGTGGTTGCTTTACGTTTTCACCCTTCGATGGCAAGTTTTATGGTTAAGTCTAATTTTTTGCAAATTTACGTCGTACACTCAAACCGGGAGCCTCGTGACTGCGCGGTCGGTTCCTACGAGTCACATTGGTCCCGGGCGAGGTGTTCATGAATCTTAAGGGACCGTTTTGTGGCTGTTTTACGTTTTCACCCTCGATGGCTTGTTTTTATGCTTAAGTCTATTTTTTTGCAAATTTACGTCGTACACTAAAACCGAGAGCCCCGTGACTACGCGGTCGGTTCATAGGGATAACTTTGGTCCCATGCGAGGTGTTCGTGACTCTTACAGGACCATTGTGTGGCTGCTTTACGTTTTCACCATTCGATGGCATGTTTTTATGCTTAAGTCTAATTTTTTACAAATTTACATCATACACTCAAACTAGGAGCCCCGTGATTACGCAGTCGGTTCTTACGAGTCACATTGGTCCCGTGCGAGGTGTTCGTGACTCTTACGGAACCATTTTGTGGCTGTTTTACGTTTTCACCCTTCGATGGCATGTTTTTAGGGTTAAGTCTAATTTTTTACAAATTTACGTCGTACATTCAAATCGGGATCCCCGTGACTACGCGGGCGGTTCTTACGAGCCACATTGGTCTCGTATGAGGTGTTCGTGACCCTTACGCGACCGTTCTGTGGCTGATTTACGTTTTCACCCTTCGATGGCACGTTTTTATGCTTAAGTCTAATTTTTTGCAAATTCATGTCATACACTCAAGCCGGGATCCCCGTGACTATGCGGTCGGTTCCTACGAGTCACATTGGTCCCGTGCGAGATGTTCGTGACTCTTACGCCACCGTTCTGTGGCTGATTTACGGTTTCACCCTTCGATGGCATGTTTTTATGCTTAAGTCTAATGTTTTGCAAATTTACGTCATACACTCAAACCGGGAGCCCCGTGACTATGCCGTCAGTTCCTACGAGTCACATTGGTCCCGTGTGAGGTGTTCGTGACTCTTACGGGACCGTTTTGTGGCAGTTTTACGTTTTCACTCTTCGATGGCATATTTTTATGCTTAAGTCTGAATTTTTTCAAATTTACGTCTTACACTCAAACTGGGAGTCCCGTGACTAGGCGGTCGGTTCCTATGAGTCACATTGGTGCCGTGCGAGGTGTTCGTGACTCTTACGGGACCATTCTGTGTTTATTTTACATTTTCACCCATTGATGGCATGTTTTTATGCTTAAGTCTAATTTTTTTCAAATTTACATTGTACACTCAAGCCGGGATCCCCGTGACTACGCGGTCGGTTTCTACGAGTCACATTGGTCCCGTGCGAGTTGTTCGTGACTCTTACGCGACCGTTCTGTGGCTGTTTTACGGTTTCACCCTTCGATGGCATGTTTTTATGCTTAAGTCTAATTTTTTGGAAAATTACGTCGTACACTCAAACCGGGAGCCCCGTGACTGCGCGGTCGGTTCCTACGAGTCACATTGGTCCCGGGAGAGGTGTTCGTGAATCTTATGGGACCGTTTTGTGGCTGTTTTACATTTTCACCCTCGATCGCATGTTTTTATGCTTAAGTCTATTTTTTTCCCAATTTACGTCGTACACTAAAACCGAGAGCCCCGTCACTACGCGGTCGGTTCATAGGGATAACATTGGTCCCATGCGAGGTGTTCGTGACTCTTACAGGACCATTGTGTGGCTACTTTACATTTTCACCCTTCGATGGCATGTTTTTATGCTTAAGTCTAATTTTTTACAAATTTATGTCCTACACTCAAACCGGGAACCCCGTGACTACGCGGTCGGTTCCTATAAGTCACATTGGTCCCGTGCGAGGTGTTCGTGACTCTTACGGGACCGTTCTGTGGCTGTTTTACATTTTCACCCTTCGATGCCATGTTTTTATGGTTAAGTCTAATTTTTTGCAAATTTACGTCGTACACTCAAACCGAGATCCCCATGACTACGCGGTTGGTTCTTACGAGCCACATTGGTCCCGTGCGAGGTGTTCGTGACCCTTACGCGAACGTTCTGTGGCTGATTTACGTTTTCACCCTTCGATGGCACGTTTTTATCCTTAAGTCTAATTTTTTGCAAATTTACGTCATACACTCAAGCCGGGATCCCTGTGACTACGCGGTCGGTTCCTACGAGTCACATTGGTCCCGTGCGAGGTGTTCGTGACTCTTACGCGACCGTTCTGTGGCTTCTTTACGGTTTCACCCTTCGATGACATGTTTTTACGCTTAAGTCTAATTTTTTGCAAATTTACGTCATACAATCAAACCGGGAACCCCGTGACTACGCGGTCGGTTCCTATGAGTCACATTGGTCCCGTGCAAGGTGTTCGTGACTCTTACGGGACCGTTCTATGTTTGTTTTAGGTTTTCACCCTTCGATGGCATGTTTTTATGCTTAAGTCTAATTTTTTGATTAATTTACGTCGTACACTCAAACCGGGATCTCCGTGACAATGCGGTCGGTTCCAACGATTGCCATTGGTCCCGTGCAAGGTGTTCGTGACTCTTACACGACCGTTCTGTGGCTGGTTTACGTTTTCACCCTTCGATGGCATGATTTTATGCTTAAGTCTAATTTTTTACTAATTTACGTCTCACACTCAAACTGAGAACCCCGTAACTACGCGGTTGATTTCTACGAGTGACATTGGTCCCGTGCGAGGTGTTCGTGACTCTTAGGCGACCGTTATGTGCCTGATTTACGTTTTCACCCTTCGATGGCATGTTTTTTTGCTTAACTCTAATTTTTTGCAAATTTACGACTTACACTCAAGCAGAGAGCCTCGTGACTACGAGGTTGGTTCCTACGAGTCACATTGGTCCTGTGCGAGGTGTTCGTGACTCTTACGTGACCGTTCTGTGGCTGCTTTACATTTTCACCCTTCGATGGCATGTTTTTATGGTTAAGTCTAATTTTTTGCATATTTACGTCGTACACTCAAACCGGGCGCCCCGTGACTGCGCGGTCGGTTCCTACGAGTCACATTAGTCCCGGAGAGGAGTTCGTGAATCTTATGGGACCGTTTTGTGACTGTTTTACATTTTCACCCTCGATGGCATGTTTTTATGCTTAAGTCTATTTTTTTGTCAATTTACGTCGTACAGTAAAACCGAGAGCCCCGTCACTACGCGATCGGTTCATAGGGATAACATTAGTCCCATGCGAGGTGTTCATGACTCTTACAGGACCATTGTGTGGCTGCTTTACATTTGCACCCTTCGATGGCATGTTTTTATGCTTAAGTCTAATTTTTTACAAATTTACGTCATACACTTCAACCAGGAGCCCCGTGATTACGCGGTCGGTTCCTATGAGTCACATTGGTCCCGTGCGAAGTGTTCGTGACTCTTACGGGACCGTTCTGTGTTTGTTTTACATTTTCACCCTTCGATGGCATGTTTTTATGCTTAAGTCTAATTTTTTGCAAATTTACGTCGTACACTCAAACCGGGATCCCCGTACTACGCGGTCGGTTCCAACGAGTGACATTGGTCCCGTGCAAGGTGTTCGTGACTCTTACACGATCGTTATGTGGCTGCTTTACGTTTTCAGCCTTCGATGGCATGTTTTTATGCTTAAGTCTAATTTTTTGCAAATTTACGTCGTACACTCAAACCGGGAACCCCGTAACTACGCGGTCGGTTTCCACGAGTCACATTGGTCCCGTGCGAGGTGTTCGTGACTCTTACGCGACCGTTATGTGGCTGATTTATGTTTTCACCCTTTGATGGCATGTTTTTATGCTTAAGTCTAATTTTTTGCAAATTTACGACTTACACTCAAACAGAGAGCCTCGTGACTACGAGGTCGGTTCCTACAAGTCACATTGCTCCCGTGCGAGGTGTTCGTGACTCTTACGGGACCGTTCTGTGGCTGCTTTACATTTTCACCCTTTGATGGCATGTGTTTATGGTTAAGTCTAATTTTTTGCAAATTTATGTCGTACACTCAAACCGGGAGCCCCGTGACTACGCGGTTGGTTCCTAAGAGTCACATTGGCCCCGTGCGAGGTGTTCGTAACTCTTACGGGACTGTTTTGTGGCTGTTTTATCATTTACCCCCAATGGCATGTATTTATGCTTAAGTCTAATTTTTTGTAAATTTATGTTGTACACTAAAACCGAGAGCCCCGTGTCAACGCGATCGGTTCATAGGGATAACATTGGTCCCTTGCGAGGAGGTGTTCGTGACTCTTACAGGACCATTGTGTGGATGCTTTACGTTTTCACCCTTCGATGGCATGTTTTTATGCTTAAGTCTAATTTTTTATAAATTTACGTCTTACACTCAAATCGGGAACCCCGTGACTACGCGGTCGGTTCCTATGAGTCACATTGCTCCCGTGCGAGGTGTTCGTGACTCTAACGGGACCGTTTTGCGGCTGCTTTACGTTTTCACCCTTCGATGGCATGTTTTTATGGTTAAGTTTAATTTTTGTAAATTTACGTCGTACACTCAAACCGGGAGCCCTGAGACTGCGCGGTCGGTTCCTACGAGTCACATTGGTCCCGAGCGAGGTGTTCATGAATCTTATGGGACCGTTTTTTGGCTGTTTTACGTTTTCACCCTCGATGGCATGTTCTTATGCTTAAGTCTATTTTTTTGCCAATTTACGTCGTACACTAAAACTGAGAGCCCCGTGACTACGCGGTCGGTTCATAGGGATAACATTGGTCCCATGCGAGGTGTTCGTGACTCTTACAGGACGCTGTTTTACGTTTTCACCCTTCGATGGCATGTTTTTATGCTTAAGTCTAATTTTTTACAAGTTTACGTCATACACTCAAACCAGGAGCCCTGTGATTACGCGGTCGGTTCCTACGAGTCACATTGGCCCCGTGCGAGGTGTTCGAGACTCTTACGGAACCGTTTTGTGGATGTTTTATGTTTTCACCCTTCGATGGCATGTTTTTATGGTTAAGTCTAATTTTTTGCAAATTTACGTCGTACACTCAAACCGGGAGCCCCATGACTACGCGGTCGGATCCTACGAGTCATATTGGTCCCGTGCGAGGTGTTCGTGACCCTTACGCTACCGTTATGTGGCTGATTTACGTTTTCACCCTTCGATGGCATGTTTTTATACTTAAGTCTAATTTTTTGCAAATTTACGTCATACACTCAAATCGGGATCCCCGTGAATACGCGGTCGGTTCCTACGAGTCACATTGGTCCCTTGCGAGGTGTTCGTGACTCTTACGTGACCGTTCTGTAATATGGTTTATATTGTTGAATCTGCTGAGAAATTTCGTTCTGACTTTTCCATTCCTTCTTGGGTAACTCTAGAGGTTCTTTCTGAGCCTTTAGATTACTTTCGATTGGCTGAGGGACATTGGTTCCCCAGTCTTTTCATTGCTGAATGTGGTTTTTCTTTTCCCCCAAATCCATTATGTCTTGAGTTTTGTCAATATTTTGACCTTGTTCCTGCAAAAATAGCCCCCAATTCATGGAGAATAATTAACGGGGTGCATAAGTTAAATCTAACTCATGGGACTCGTATAGGGATCCCAGAAATCATGTACTGCTATAAATGGGCCACTTTAGATAATATTTATTATTTAAAAACTAGGTTTTTAAATAGAGCCCTTGTAGTTAACCTCCCTGATTCAAATAGAGATTATTTTGAGCATGGGTTGGTCATAAAAAATTGGCAACACGCGCCTTTATCTGGGAATGAAGTATACAACGGTCCCAGATGCCCCCCATACGGCAATGGGATAGGTTTATTTTTCATTTTTATTTTACTTATGAAATTGCGTATTCATCATGTTTGACAAAATGTGTGACTGAGATTTATGTATTTATTTGCAGTTGATAGTAAAAGAAAAACTCCAAAAGAGTCGGAAGTGAATATCAAGCATTTAAAACTTATCTGGAATCTGCATAAGACGATTGCAGACGAGCACATTAGATCTGCATCATATTTGCTGCAGTATAAGAGCTACACAACCTCTTATACTGCTCGCCCTGTTGAACCAGCCTCAACACCAGAAAGTTCATCTTCAGATTCTCATATTCCCCTATCTCATAGAATGGGCAAGAAAAGAGCTCCTCCTGCTCTATTTGGTGACACTTCCTCTGCTGTTGGAGCCCAGAAAGGCAAAATTGATGTCCCAGAGGGGATGGACGAATAGTATGAAGACACGTGTCGATCTACGTGGCACAATAACAGCGAGGAAGATCATTTACTGAACAACCATGGTTGGTACCGAGCAACGAGAATACACCGAGGAGCTCTATCATGCCGAGGAACTCCATCCGAGGAACTCTTTCATCCCGAGATACTCTAAATACTCCGAGGAACTCTTGATCGACGAGCAACTAAGGCGGTCCGAACGGTCGGTTCCAACGAGTAACATTGGTCCCGTGTAAGGTGTTCGTGACTCTTACACGATCGTTCTGTGGCTACTTTACGTTTTCACCCTTCGATGGTATGTTTTTATGCTTAAGTCTAATTTTTTGCAAATTTACATCGTACACTAAAACCGAGAGCCCCGTGACTACGCGGTCAGTTCATAGGGATAACATTGGTCCGATGCTAGGTGTTCGTGACTCTTACAGGACCATTGTGTGGCTGCTTTACTTTTTCACCCTTCGATGGCATGTTTTTATGCTTAAGTCTAATTTTTTACAAATTTACGTCTTACAATCAAACCGGGAACCCCGTGACTACGCGGTCGGTTCCTATGAGTCACAGTGGTCCCGTGCGAGGTGTTCGTGACTCTTACGTGACCGTTCTATGTTTGTTTTACATTTTCACCCTTCGATGGCATGTTTTTATGCTTAAGTGTAATTTTTAGAAAATTTATGTCGTACACTCAAACCGGGATCCCCGTGACTACGCGGTCGGTTCCAACGAGTGACATTGGTCCCGTGCAAGGTGTTCGTGACTCTTACGCGATCGTTCTATGTTTGTTTTACATTTTCACCCTTCGATGGCATGTTTTTAAGCTTAAGTCTAATTTTTTGCAAATTTACGTCTTACACTCAAACCGGGAGCCCCGTGACTACGCGGTTGGTTCCAACGAGTCACATTGGTCCCGTGCGAGGTGTTCGTGACTCTTACGGGACCGTTTTGTGGCTGCTTTATGTTTTCACCCTTCGATGGCATGTTTTTATGCTTAAGTCTAATTTTTTGCAAATTTACGTCGTACACTCAAACCGGGATCCCCGTGACTACGCGGTCGGTTCGAACGGGTCACATTGGTCCCGTGCAAGGTGTTCGTGGCTCTTACGTGACCGTTATGTGGCTGCTTTACATTTTCACCCTTCGATGGCATGTTTTTATGCTTAAGTCTATTTTTTTGTAAATTTACGTCTTACAATCAAACCGGGAGCCCCGTGACTACCCGGTCGGTTCCTACGAGTTACATTGGTCCCGTGCGAGGTGTTCGTGACTCTTACGGGACCGTTTTGTGGCTTTTTTACGTTTTCACCCTTCGATGGCATGCTTTTATGGTTTAGTCTATTTTTTTGCAATTTTACGTCGTACACTAAAACCGAGAGCCCCGTTACTACGCGGACGGTTCATAGGGATAACATTGCTCCCATGCGAGGTGTTTGTGACTCTTAGAGGACCATTGTGTGTCTGCTTTACGTTTTCACCCTTCGATGGTATGTTTTTATGCTTAAGTCTAATTTTTTGCAAATTTACGTCATACATTTCAACCAGGAGCCCCGTGATTACGCGGTCGGTTCCTATGAGTCATTTTGGTCCCGTGCGAGGTGTTCGTGACTCTTACGGAACCGTTCTGTGTTTGTTTTACATTTTCACCCTTCGATGGCATGTTTTTATGCTTAAGTCTAATTTTTTGCAAATTTACGTCGTACACTCAAACCGGGATCCCCGTGACTACGCGGTCGGTTCCAACGAGTGACATTGGTCCCGTTGGTCCCGTGCGAGGACTATTATGTGGTGCTTTACATTTTCACCCTTCGATGGCATGTTTTTATGCTTAAGTCTAATTTTTTTCAAATTTACGTCTTACACTCAAACTGGGAGTCCCGTGACTACGCGGTCGATTCCTATGAGTCACATTGGTCCCGTGCGAGGTGTTCATGACTCTTACGAGACTGTTCTGTGTTTGTTTTACATTTTCACCCGTCGATGGCATATTTTTATGCTTAAGTCTAATTTTTTGTAAATTTACGTCGTTCACTCAAACTGGGATCCCCGTGACTACGCGGTCGGTTCCAACGAGTGACATTGGTCCCGTGCAAGGTGTTCCTGACTCTTACGCGACCGTTCTGTGTTTCTTTTATATTTTCACCCTTCGATGGCATGTTTTTATGCTTAAGTCTAATTTTTTGCAAATTTACGTCGTACACTGAAACCGGGATCCTCGTGACTACGCGATCGGTTCCAACGAGTGACATTGGTCCCGTGCAAGATGTTGGTGACTCTTACACGACCGTTATGTGCCTGCTTTACGTTTTCACCCTTCAATGGCATGTTTTTATGCTTAAGTCTAATTTTTTGCTAATTTACGTTTTACACTCAAATCGGGAGCCTCGTGACTACACGGTCGGTTCCTACGAGTCACATTGCTCCCGTGTAAGGTGTTCGTGACTCTTACGGGACCGTTTTGTGGCTGCTTTACGTTTTCACCCATCGATGGCAAGTTTTTATGGTTAAGTCTAATTTTTTGGAAATTTACGTCGTACACTCAAACCGGGAGCCCCGTGACTGCAAGGTCGGTTCCTACGAGTCACATTGGTCCCGGGTGAGGTGTTCGTGAATCTTATGGGACCGTTTTGTGGTTTTTTTACGTTTTCACCCTCGATGGCTTGTTTTTATGCTTAAGTCTATTTTTTTGCAAATTTACGTCTTACACTAAAACCGAGAGCCCTGTGACTACGGAGTCGGTTCATAGGGATAACATTGGTCCCATGCGAGATGTTCGTGACTCTTACAGGACCATTGTGTGGTTGCTTTACGTTTTCAACCTTGATGGCATGTTTTTACGGTTAAGTCTAATTTTTTACAAATTTACGTCATACACTCAAACCAGGAGCCCCGTGATTACGCGGTCGGTTCCTACGAGTCACATTGGTCCCGTACGAGGTGTTCGTGACTCTTACAGAACCGTTTTGTGGCTATTTTTTGTTTTCACCATTCGATGGCATGTTTTTATGGTTAAGTCTAATTTCTTGCAAATTTACGTCGTACACTCAAACTGGGAACCCCGTGACTACGCGGTCGGTTCATACGAGTCACATTGGTCCCGTGCGAGGTGTTCGTGACTCTTACGCGACCGTTCTGTGGCTGCTTTACGGTTTCACCCTTCGATGGCATGTTTTTATGCTTAAGTCTTATTTTTTGCAAATTTACGTCATACACTCAAATCGGGAGCCCCGTGACTATGCGGTCAGTTCCTACGAGTCACATTGGTCCCGTGTGAGGTTTTCGTCACTCTTACGGGACCGTTTTGTGGCTGTTTTACGTTTTCACCCTTCGATGGCATGTTTTTATGCTTAAGTCTATTTTTTTCAAATTTACGTCTTACACACAAACTGGGAGTCCCGTGACTACGCGATCGGTTCCTATGAGCCACATTGGTCCCGTGCGAGGTGTTTGTGACTCTTAAGGAACCGTTCTGTATTTGTTTTACATTTTCACCCTTCGACGGCATGTTTTTATGCTTAAGCCTATTTTTTTGCAAATTTACGTCGTACACTCAAACCGGGATCTCCGTGACTACGCGGTCGGTTCCAACGAGTGGCATTGGTCCCGTGCAAGGTGTTCGTGACTCTTACGCGACCGTTCTGTGTTTCTTTTACGTTTTCACCCTTCGATGGCAAGTTTTTATGGTTAAGTCTAATTTTTTGCAAATTTACGTCGTACACTCAAACCGGGAGCCCCGTGACTGCGCGGTCGATTCCTACGAGTCACATTGGTCCCGGGCGAGGTGTTCGTGAATCTTATGGGACCGTTTTGTGGCTGTTTTACATTTTCACCCTCGATGGCTTGTTTTTATGCTTAAGTCTATTTTTTGGCAAATTTACGTCGTTCACTAAAACCGAGAGCCCCGTGACTACGCGATCGGTTCATTGGGATAACATTGGTCCCATGCGAGGTGTTCGTGACTCTTACAGGACCATTGTGTGGCTGCTTTATGTTTTCACCCTTCGATGGCATGTTTTTATGCTTAAGTCTAATTTTTTACAAATTTACGTCATACACTCAAACCAGGTGCCCCGTGATTACGCGGTCGGTTCCTACGAGTCACATTGGTCCTGTGCGAGGTGTTCGTGACTCTTACGGAACCGTTTTCTGGCTGTTTTTCATTTTCACCCTTCGATGGCATGTTTTTATGGTTAAGTCTAATTTTTTACAAATTTACGTCGTACACTCAAACCGAGAACCCCGTGACTGTGCGGTCGGTTCTTACGAGCCACATTGGTCCCGTGCGAGGTGTTCGTGACCCTTACGCGACCGTTCTGTGGCTGATTTACGTTTTCACCCTTCGATGGCACGTTTTTATGCTTAAGTCTAATTTTTTGTAAATTTACGTCATACACTCAAGTCGGGATCCCCGTGACTACGCGGTCGGTTCCTACGAGTCACATTGGTCCCGTGCAAGGTGTTCGTGACTCTTACGCGACCGTTATGTGGCTGATTTACGTTTTCACCCTTCGATGGCATGTTTTTATGCTTAAGTCTAATTTTTTGCAAATTTACGACTTACACTCAAGCAGAGAGCCTCGTGACTACGAGGTCGATTCCTACGAGTCACATTGCTCCCGTGCGACGTGTTCGTGACTCTTACGGGACCGTTCTATGGCTGCTTTACATTTTCACCCATCGATGGCATGTTTTTATGGTTAAGTCTAATTCTTTGCAAATTTACGCCGTACACTCAAACAGGGAGCCCCGTGACTACGCTGTCGATTCCTACGAGTCCATTGGTCCCGTGCGAGGTGTTCGTAACTCTTACGGGACCGTTTTGTGGCTGTTTTACGTTTTTACCCCCGATGGCATGTTTTTATGGTTAAGTCTAATTTTTTGCTAATTTACGTCGTACACTAAAACCGAGAGCCCCGTGTCTACGCAGTCGGTTCATAGGGATAACATTGGTCCCATGCGAGGTGTTCGTGATTCTTACAGGACCATTGTGTGGCTGCTTTACGTTTTCACCCTTCGATGGCATGTTTTTATGCTTAAGTCTATTTTTTTACAAATTTACGTGTTACACTCAAACTGGGAACACCGTGACTACGCGGTCGGTTCCTATGAGTCACATTGGTCCCGTGCGAGGTGTTCGTGACTCTTATGGGACCGTTCTGTGTTTGTTTTACATTTTCACCCTTCGATGGAATGTTTTTATGCTTAAGTCTAATTTTTTGCAAATTTATGTCGTACCCTCAAATCGGGATCCCCGTGACTACGCGATCGGTTACAACGAGTGACATTGGTCCCATGCAAGGTGTTCGTGACTCTTACATGACCGTTCTGTGGCTGCCTTACGTCTTCACCCTTCAATGGCATGTTTTTATGCTTAAGTCTAATTTTTTGCAAATTTACGTCTTACACTCAAACCGAGAGCCCCGTGACTACGCGATCGGTTTCTACGAGTCATATTGGCCCCGTGTGAGCTGTTCGTGACTCTTACGCGACCGTTATGTGGCTGCTTTATTTTTTTCCCCTTCGATGGCATGTTTTTATGCTTAAGTCTAATTTTTTGCAAATTTACGTCTTACACTCAAGTCGGGAGCCTCGTGACTACGCGGTCGGTTCCCACGAGTCACATTGCTCCCGTGCAAGGTGTTCGTGACTCTTACGGGACCGTTTTGTGGCTGCTTTACATTTTCACCCGTTGATGACAATTTTTTATGGTTAAGTCTAATTTTTTGCAAATTTACGTCGTACACTCAAACCGGGAGCCCCGTTACTGCGCGGTCGGTTCCTACGAGTCACATTGGTCCCGGGCGAGGTTTTCGTGAATCTTATGGGACCGTTTTGTGGCTGTTTTACGTTTTCACCCTCGATGGATTATTTTTATGCTTAAGTCTATTTTTTTGCAAATTTACGTCGTACACTAAAACAGAGAGCCCCGTGACTACGCGGTCGGTTCATAGGGATAACATTGTTCCCATGCTAGGTGTTCGTGACTCTTACGGGACCATTGTGTGGCTGCTTTACGTTTTCACCCTTCGATGGCATGTTTTTATGATAAAGTCTATTTTTTAACAAATTTACGTCATACACTCAAACCAGGAGCCCCGTGATTACGCGGTCGGTTCCTACGAGTCACATTGGTCCCGTGCGAGGTGTTCGTGACTCTTACGGAACCGTTTCGTGGCTGTTTTTCGTTTTCACCCTTCGATGGCATGTTTTTATGGTTAAGTCTAATTTTTTGCAAATTTACGTCGTACACTCAAACCGGGAACCCCGTGACTGCGCGGTCGGTTCTTACGAGCAACATTGGTCCCTTGCGAGGAGGTGTTCGTGACCCTTACAGGACCATTGTGTGGATGCTTTACGTTTTCACCCTTCGATGGCATGTTTTTATGCTTAAGTCTATTTTTTTATAAATTTACGTCTTACACTCAAATCGGGAACCCCGTGACTACGCGGTCGATTCCTACGAGTCACATTGGTCCCGTGCGAGTTGTTCGTGACTCTTACGCGACCGTTCTGTGGCTGTTTTACGGTTTCACCCTTCGATGGCATGTTTTTATGCTTAAGTCTAATTTTTTGGAAACTTACGTCGTACACTCAAACCGGGAGCCCCGTGACTGCGCGGTCGGTTCCTACGAGTCACATTGGTCCCGGGAGAGGTGTTCGTGAATCTTATGGGACCGTTTTGTGGCTATTTAACATTTTCACCCTCGATGGCATTTTTTATGCTTAAGTCTATTTTTTTGCCAATTTACGTCGTACACTAAAACCGAGAGCCCCGTGACTACGCGGTCGGTTCATAGGGATAACATTGGTCCCATGCGAGGTGTTCGTGACTCTTACAGGACCATTGTGTGGCTGCTTTACGTTTTCACCCTTCGATGGCATGTTTTTATGCTTAAGTCTAATTTTTTATAAATTTACGTCATACACTCAAACCAGGAGCCCCGTGATTACGCGGTCGGTTCCTATGAGTCACATTGGTCCCGTGCGAGGTGTTTGTGACTCTTACGGGATCGTTCTGTGTTTGTTTTACATTTTCACCC
Organism: Sambucus nigra; assembly: GCA_949130495.1. Lineage (NCBI taxonomy): Eukaryota > Viridiplantae > Streptophyta > Magnoliopsida > Dipsacales > Adoxaceae > Sambucus > Sambucus nigra. The sequence continues at coordinate 27,260,705 of OX422219.1, read as the reverse complement.
TTCGATGGTATGTTTTTATGCTTAAGTTTAATTTTTTGCAAATTTACGTCGTACACTCAAATCGGGATCCCCGTGACTACGCGATCGGTTCCAACGAGTGACATTGGCCCCGTGCAAGGTGTTCGTGACTCTTACACGACCGTTTTGTGCCTGCTGTACGTTTTCACCCTTCGATGGCATGTTTTTATGCTTAAGTCTAATTTTTTGCAAATTTACGTCGTACACTCAAACCGGGAACCCCGTAACTACGCGGTCGGTTTCTACGAGTCACATTGCTCCCGTGCGAGGTGTTCGTGACTCTTACGCGACCGTTATGTGGCATATTTATGTTTTCACCCTTTGATGGCATATTTTTATGCTTAAGTCTAATTTTTTACAAATTTGAGACTTACACTCAAACAGAGAGCCTCGTGACTACGAGGTCGGTTCCTACGAGTCACAATTCTCCCGTACGAGGTGTTCGTGACTCCTACGGGACGGTTCTGTGGCTTCTTTACATTTTCACCCTTCGTTAGCATGTTTTCGTGGTTAAGTCTAATTTTTTGCAAATTTATTCCGTACACTCAAACCGGGATCCCCGTGACTACGCAGTTGGTTCCTACGAGTCACGTTGGTCCCGTGCGAGGTGTTCGTAACTCTTACGGGACCGTTTTGTGGCTGTTTTACGTTTTTACCCCCGATGGCATGTTTTTATGCTTCAGTCTAATGTTTTTGTAAATTTACGTCGTACACTAAAACCGAGAGCCCCGTGACTATGCGGTCAGTTCCTACGAGTCACATTGGCCCCGTGTGAGGTTTTTGTGACTCTTACAGGCCCATTGTGTGGCTGCTTTACGTTTTCACCCTTCGATGGCATGTTTTTATGCTTAAGTCTAATTTTTTACAAGTTTACGATATACACTCAAACCAGGAGCCCCGTGATTACGCGGTCGGTTCCTACGAGTCACATTGGCCCCATGCGAGGTAGTCGTGACTCTTACAGAACCGTTTTGTGGATGTTTTATGTTTTTACCCTTCGATGGCATGTTTTTATGGTTAAGTCTAATTTTTTGCAAATTTACGTCTTACACTCAAACCGAGAGCCCCGTGACTACGCGATCAGTTTCTACGAGTCATATTGGCCCCGTGTGAGCTGTTCGTGACTCTTACGCGACCGTTATGTGGCTGCTTTATATTTTCCCCCTTCGATGGCATATTTTTATGCTTAAGTCTAATTTTTTGTAAATTTACGTTTTACACTCAAGTCGGGAGCCTCGTGACTAGGCGGTCGGTTCCTACGAGTCACATTGCTCCCGTGCAAGGTGTTCGTGACTCTTACGGGACCGTTTTGTGGCTGCTTTACATTTTCACCCGTTGATGACAAGTTTTTATGGTTAAGTCTAATTTTTTGCAAATTTACGTCGTACACTCAAACCGGGAGCCCCGTGACTGCGCGATCGGTTCCTACGAGTCACATTGGTCCCGGTCGAGGTTTTCGTGAATCTTATGGGACCGTTTTGTGGCTGTTTTACGTTTTCACCCTCGATGGCTTATTTTTATGCTTAAGTCTATTTTTTTGCAAATTTACGTCGTACACTAAAACAGAGAGCCCCGTGACTACGCGGTCGGTTCATAGGGATAACATTGTTCCCATGCTAGGTGTTCGTGGCTCTTACAGGACCATTGTGTGGCTGCTTTACGTTTTCACCCTTCGATGGCATGTTTTTATGATAAAGTCTAATTTTTTGCTAATTTACGTCGTACACTCAAACCAGGAGCCCCGTGATTACGCGGTCGGTTCCTACGAGTCACATTGGTCCCGTGCGAGGTGTTCGTGACTCTTACGGAACCGTTTCGTGGCTGTTTTCCGTTTTCACCCTTCGATGGCATGTTTTTATGGTTAAGTCTAATTTTTTTCAAATTTACGTCGTACACTCAAACCGGGAACCCCGTGACTGCGCGGTCGGTTCTTACGAGCAACATTGGTCCCTTGCGAGGAGGTGTTCGTGACCCTTACAGGACCATTGTGTGGATGCTTTACGTTTTCACCCTTCGATGGCATGTTTTTATGCTTAAGTCTAATTTTTTATAAATTTACGTTTTACACTCAAATCGGGAACCCCGTGACTACGCGGTCGGTTCCTACGAGTCACATTGGTCCCGTGCGAGTTGTTCGTGACTCTTACGCGACCGTTCTGTGGCTGTTTTACGGTTTCACCCTTCGATGGCATGTTTTTATGCTTAAGTCTAATTTTTTGGAAACTTACGTCGTACACTCAAACCGGGAGCCCCGTGACTGCGCGGTCGGTTCCTACGAGTCACATTGGTCCCGGGAGAGGTGTTCGTGAATCTTATGGGACCGTTTTGTGGCTATTTAACATTTTCACCCTCGATGGCATTTTTTATGCTTAAGTCTATTTTTTTGCCAATTTACGTCGTACACTAAAACCGAGAGCCCCGTGACTACGCGGTCGGTTCATAGGGATAACATTGGTCCCATGCGAGGTGTTCGTGACTCTTACAGGACCATTGTGTGGCTGCTTTACGTTTTCACCCTTCGATGGCATGTTTTTATGCTTAAGTCTAATTTTTTATAAATTTACGTCATACACTCAAACCAGGAGCCCCGTGATTACGCGGTCGGTTCCTATGAGTCACATTGGTCCCGTGCGAGGTGTTTGTGACTCTTACGGGACCGTTCTGTGTTTGTTTTACATTTTCACCCTTCGATGGTATGTTTTTATGCTTAAGTTTAATTTTTTGCAAATTTACGTCGTACACTCAAATCGGGATCCCCGTGACTACGCGATCGGTTCCAACGAGTGACATTGGCCCCGTGCAAGGTGTTCGTGACTCTTACACGACCGTTTTGTGCCTGCTGTACGTTTTCACCCTTCGATGGCATGTTTTTATGCTTAAGTCTAATTTTTTGCAAATTTACGTCGTACACTCAAACCGGGAACCCCGTAACTACGCGGTCGGTTTCTACGAGTCACATTGCTCCCGTGCGAGGTGTTCGTGACTCTTACGCGACCGTTATGTGGCATATTTATGTTTTCACCCTTTGATGGCATATTTTTATGCTTAAGTCTAATTTTTTACAAATTTGAGACTTACACTCAAACAGAGAGCCTCGTGACTACGAGGTCGGTTCCTACGAGTCACAATTCTCCCGTACGAGGTGTTCGTGACTCCTACGGGACGGTTCTGTGGCTTCTTTACATTTTCACCCTTCGTTAGCATGTTTTCGTGGTTAAGTCTAATTTTTTGCAAATTTATTCCGTACACTCAAACCGGGATCCCCGTGACTACGCAGTTGGTTCCTACGAGTCACGTTGGTCCCGTGCGAGGTGTTCGTAACTCTTACGGGACCGTTTTGTGGCTGTTTTACGTTTTTACCCCCGATGGCATGTTTTTATGCTTCAGTCTAATGTTTTTGTAAATTTACGTCGTACACTAAAACCGAGAGCCCCGTGACTATGCGGTCAGTTCCTACGAGTCACATTGGCCCCGTGTGAGGTTTTTGTGACTCTTACAGGCCCATTGTGTGGCTGCTTTACGTTTTCACCCTTCGATGGCATGTTTTTATGCTTAAGTCTAATTTTTTACAAGTTTACGATATACACTCAAACCAGGAGCCCCGTGATTACGCGGTCGGTTCCTACGAGTCACATTGGCCCCATGCGAGGTAGTCGTGACTCTTACAGAACCGTTTTGTGGATGTTTTATGTTTTTACCCTTCGATGGCATGTTTTTATGGTTAAGTCTAATTTTTTGCAAATTTACGTCTTACACTCAAACCGAGAGCCCCGTGACTACGCGATCAGTTTCTACGAGTCATATTGGCCCCGTGTGAGCTGTTCGTGACTCTTACGCGACCGTTATGTGGCTGCTTTATATTTTCCCCCTTCGATGGCATATTTTTATGCTTAAGTCTAATTTTTTGTAAATTTACGTTTTACACTCAAGTCGGGAGCCTCGTGACTAGGCGGTCGGTTCCTACGAGTCACATTGCTCCCGTGCAAGGTGTTCGTGACTCTTACGGGACCGTTTTGTGGCTGCTTTACATTTTCACCCGTTGATGACAAGTTTTTATGGTTAAGTCTAATTTTTTGCAAATTTACGTCGTACACTCAAACCGGGAGCCCCGTGACTGCGCGATCGGTTCCTACGAGTCACATTGGTCCCGGTCGAGGTTTTCGTGAATCTTATGGGACCGTTTTGTGGCTGTTTTACGTTTTCACCCTCGATGGCTTATTTTTATGCTTAAGTCTATTTTTTTGCAAATTTACGTCGTACACTAAAACAGAGAGCCCCGTGACTACGCGGTCGGTTCATAGGGATAACATTGTTCCCATGCTAGGTGTTCGTGGCTCTTACAGGACCATTGTGTGGCTGCTTTACGTTTTCACCCTTCGATGGCATGTTTTTATGATAAAGTCTAATTTTTTGCTAATTTACGTCGTACACTCAAACCAGGAGCCCCGTGATTACGCGGTCGGTTCCTACGAGTCACATTGGTCCCGTGCGAGGTGTTCGTGACTCTTACGGAACCGTTTCGTGGCTGTTTTCCGTTTTCACCCTTCGATGGCATGTTTTTATGGTTAAGTCTAATTTTTTTCAAATTTACGTCGTACACTCAAACCGGGAACCCCGTGACTGCGCGGTCGGTTCTTACGAGCAACATTGGTCCCTTGCGAGGAGGTGTTCGTGACCCTTACAGGACCATTGTGTGGATGCTTTACGTTTTCACCCTTCGATGGCATGTTTTTATGCTTAAGTCTAATTTTTTATAAATTTATGTTTTACACTCAAATCGGGAACCCCGTGACTACGCGGTCGGTTCCTACGAGTCACATTGGTCCCGTGCGAGTTGTTCGTGACTCTTACGCGACCGTTCTGTGGCTGTTTTACGGTTTCACCCTTCGATGGCATGTTTTTATGCTTAAGTCTAATTTTTTGGAAACTTACGTCGTACACTCAAACCGGGAGCCCCGTGACTGCGCGGTCGGTTCCTACGAGTCACATTGGTCCCGGGAGAGGTGTTCGTGAATCTTATGGGACCGTTTGTGGCTATTTTACATTTTCACCCTCGATGGCATTTTTTATGCTTAAGTCTATTTTTTTGCCAATTTACGTCGTACACTAAAACCGAGAGCCCCGTGACTACGCGGTCGGTTCATAGGGACAACATTGGTCCCATGCGAGGTGTTCGTGACTCTTACAGGTCCATTGTGTGGCTGCTTTACATTTTCACCCTTCGATGGCATGTTTTTATGCTTAAGTCTAATTTTTTACATATTTACGTCTTACAATCAAACCGGGAACCCCGTTACTACGCGGTCGGTTACTATGAGTCATAATAGTTCCGTGCGAGGTGTTCGTGACTCTTACGGGACCGTTCTGTGTTTGTTTTACATTTTCACCCTTCGATGGGATGTTTTTTACGCTTAAGTCTAATTTTTTGCAAATTTCTTCCGTACACTCAAACCGGGATCCCCGGGACTACGCGGTCGGTTCTAACGAGTGACATTGGTCCCGTGCAAGGTGTTCGTGACTCTTACGCGACCGTTCTATGCTTGTTTTACATTTTCACCCTTCGATGGCATGTTTTTATGCTCAAGTCTAATTTTTTACAAATTTACGTCTTACACTCAAACCGGGAGCCCTGTGACTAAGCCGTTGGTTCCTACGAGTCACATTGGTCCCGTGCGAGGTGTTCGTGACTCTTACGGGACCGTTTTGTGGTTGCTTTATGTTTTCACCCTTCGATGGCATGTTTTTATGCTTAAGTCTATTTTTTTGCAAATTTAAGTCGTACACTCAAACCGGGATCCCCGTGACTAGGCGGTCGGTTCCAACGGGTCACATTGGTCCCGTGCAAGGTGTTCGTGGCTCTTACGCGACCGTTATGTGGCTGCTTTACGTTTTCACCCTTCGATGGCATGTTTTTATGCTAAAGTCTAATTTTTTGTAAATTTACGTCTTACAATCAAACCGGGAGCCCCGTGACTACGCGGACAGTTCCTACGAGTTACATTGGTCCCGTGCGAGGTGTTCGTGACTCTTAAGGGACCGTTTTGTGGCTGTTTTATGTTTTCACCCTTCGATGGCTTGCTTTTATGCTTAAGTCTAATTCTTTGCAAATTTCCGTCGTACACTAAAACCGAGAGCCCCGTTAGTATGCGGTCAGTTCATAGTGATAACATTGGTCCCATGCGAGGTGTTCGTGACTCTTAGAGGACCATTGTGTGGCTGCTTTACGTTTTCACCCTTCGATGGCATGTTTTTATGCTTAAGTCTAATTTTTTGCAAATTTACGTCTTACACTCAAATTGGGAGCCCCGTGACTACGCGGTCGGTTCCTATGAGTCACATTGGTCCCGTGCGAGGTGTTCGTGATTCTTACGGGACCGTTCTGTGTTTGTTATACATTTTCACCCTACGATGGCATCTTTTTATGCTCAAGTCTAATTTTTTGCAAATTTACGTCGTACACTCAAACCGGGATCCCCGTGACTACGCGGTCGGTTCCAACGAGTGACATTGGTCCCGTGCAAGGTGTTTGCGACTCTTACGCAACTGTTCTGTGTTTGTTTTATATTTTCACCCTTCGATGGCATGTTTTTATGCTTAAGTATAATTTTCTGCAAATTTACGTCGTACACTCAAACCGGGAGCCCCGTGACTACGCGGTCGGTTCCTACGAGTCACATTGGTCCCGTGCGAGGTGTTCGTGACTCTTACGGGACCTTTTTGTGGCTGTGTTACGTTTTTACCCTTCGATCGCATGTTTTTATGGTTAAGCCTAATTTTTTTCTAATTTACGTCATACACTCAAATCGGGAGCCCCGTGACTACGCGGTCGGTTCCTACGAGTCACATTGGTCCCATGCGAGGTGTTCTGACTCTTACGTGACCGTTCTATAGTTGCTTTACATTTCCACCCTTCGATGGCATGTTTTTATGCTTAATTCTAATTTTTTACAAATTTACGTCATACACTCAAACCGGAAGCCCCGTGACTACGCGCTCGGTTCCTAGGAGTCACATTGATCCCGTGCGAGGTGTTCGTGACTCTTACGCGACCGTTCTGTGGCTGCTTTACGTTTTCAGCCTTCGATGGCATGTTTTTATGCTTAAGTCTAATTTTTTGCAAATTTCTGTCGTACACTCAAATCGGGATCCCCGTGACTACGCGGTCGGTTCCAACGAGTGACATTGGTCCCGTGGAAGGTGTTCGTGACTCTTACACGACCGTTCTGTGGCTGCTTTACGTTTTCACCCTTCGATGGCATATTTTTATGCTTAAGTCTAATTTTTTGCAAATTTACGTCGTACACTAAAACCGAGAGCCCCTTGACTACACGGTTGGTTCATAGGGACAACATTGGTCCCATGCGAGCTGTTCGTGACTCTTACAGATCCATTGTGTGGCTACTTTACGTTTTCACCCTTCGATGGCATGTTTTTATGCTTAAGTCTAATTTTTTACAAATTTACGTCTTACAATCAAACCGGGAACCCCGTGACTACGCGGTCGGTTACTATGAGTCACAATGGTTCCGTGAGAGGTGTTCGTGACTCTTACGGGACCGTTCGGTGTTTGTTTTACATTTTCACCCTTCGATGGGATGTTTTTACGCTTAAGTCTAATTTTTTGCAAATTTCTGTCGTACACTCAAACCGGGATCCCCGGGACTACGCGGTCGGTTCTAACGAGTGACATTGGTCCCGTGCAAGGTCTTCGTGACTCTTACGCGATCGTTCTATGTTTGTTTTACATTTTCACCCTTCGATGGATGTTTTTATGCTCAAGTCTAATTTTTTGCAAATTTACGTCTTACACTCAAACTGGGAGCCCTGTGACTACGCCGTTGCTTCCTACGAGTCACATTGGTCCCGTGCGAGGTGTTCATGACTCTTACGGGACCGTTTTGTGGTTGCTTTATGTTTTCACTCTTCGATGGCATGTTTTTATGCTTAAGTCTAATGTTTTACAAATTTAAGTCGTACACTCAAACCGGGTTCCCCGTGACTACGCGGTCGGTTCCAACGGGTCACATTGGTCCCGTGCAAGGTGTTCGTGGCTCTTACACGACCGTTATGTGGCTGCTTTACGTTTTCACTCTTCGATGGCATGTTTTTATGCTAAAGTCTATTTTTTTTTAAATTTACGTCTTACAATCAAACCGGGAGCCCCGTGACTACGCGGTCGGTTCCTACGAGTTACATTGGTCCCGTGCGAGGTGTTCGTGACTCTTACGGGACCGTTTTGTGGCTGTTTTATGTTTTCACCCTTCGATGGCTTGCTTTTATGCTTAAGTCTAATTCTTTGCAAATTTCCGTCGTACACTAAAACCGAGAGCCCCGTTAGTATGCGGTCAGTTCATAGGGATAACATTGGTCCCATGCGAGGTGTTCGTGACTCTTAGAGGACCATTGTGTGGCTGCTTTACGTTTTCACCCTTCGATGGCATGTTTTTATGCTTAAGTCTAATTTTTTGCAAATTTACGTTTTACACTCAAATTGGGAGCCCCGTGACTACGCGGTCGGTTCCTATGAGTCACATTGGTCCCGTGCGAGGTGTTCGTGACTCTTACGGGACCGTTCTGTGTTTGTTTTACATTTTCACCCTACGATGGCATCTTTTTATGCTCAAGTCTAATTTTTTGCAAATTTACGTCGTACACACAAACCGGGATCCCCGTGACTACGCGGTCGGTTCCAATGAGTGACATTGGTCCCGTGCAAGGTGTTCGCGACTCTTACGCAACTGTTCTGTGTTTGTTTTATATTTTCACCCTTCGATGGCATGTTTTTATGCTTAAGTATAATTTTTTGCAAATTTACGTCGTACACTCAAACCGGGAGCCCCGTGACTACGCGGTCGATTCCTACGAGTCACATTTGTCCCGTGCGAGGTGTTCGTGACTCTTACGGGACTTTTTTGTGGCTGTGTTACGTTTTTACCCATCGATGGCATGTTTTTATGGTTAAGTCTAATTTTTTGCTAATTTACGTCATACACTCAAACCGGGAGCCCCGTGACTACGCGGTCGGTTCCTACGAGTCACATTGGTCCCATGCGAGGTGTTCTGACTCTTACGTGACCGTTCTATAGTTGCTTTACATTTCCACCCTTCGATGGCATGTTTTTATGCTTAATTCTAATTTCTTACAAATTTACGTCATACACTCAAACCGGAAGCCCCGTGACTACGCGCTCGGTTCCTAGGAGTCACATTGATCCCGTGCGAGGTGTTCGTGACTCTTACGCGACCGTTCTGTGGCTGCTTTACGTTTTCAGCCTTCGATGGCATGTTTTTATTCTTAAGTCTAATTTTTTGCATATTTCTGTCGTACACTCAAATCGGGATCCCCGTGACTACGCGGTCGGTTCCAACGAGTGACATTGGTCCCGTGGAAGGTGTTCGTGACTCTTACACGACCGTTCTGTGGCTGCTTTACGTTTTCACCCTTCGATGGCATATTTTAATGCTTAAGTCTACTTTTTTGCAAATTTACGTCGTACTCTAAAACTGAGAGCCCCCTGACTACGCGGTTGGTTCATAGGGACAACATTGGTCCCATGCGAGGTGTTCGTGACTCTTACAGGTCCATTGTGTGGCTACTTTACGTTTTCACCCTTCGATGGCATGTTTTTATGCTTAAGTCTAATGTTTTACAAATTTACGTCTTACAATCAAACCGGGAACCCCGTGACTACGCGGTCGGTTACTATGAGTCACAATGGTTCCGTGCGAGGTGTTCATGACTCTTACGGGACCGTTCTGTGTTTGTTTTACATTTTCACCCTTCGATGGGATGTTTTTACGCTTAAGTCTAATTTCTTGCAAATTTCTGTCGTACACTCAAACCGGGATCCCCGGGACTACGCGGTCGGTTCTAACGAGTGACATTGGTCCCGTGCAAGGTCTTCGTGACTCTTACGCGACCGTTCTATGTTTGTTTTACATTTTCACCCTTCGATGGATGTTTTTATGCTCAAGTCTAATTTTTTGCAAATTTACGTCTTACACTCAAACCGGGAGCCCTGTGACTACGCCGTTGGTTCCTACGAGTCACATTGGTCCCGTGCGAGGTGTTCGTGACTCTTACGGGACCGTTTTGTGGTTGCTTTATGTTTTCACCCTTCGATGGCATGTTTTTATGCTTAAGTCTAATTTTTTGCAAATTTAAGTCGTACACTCAAACCGGGTTCCCCGTGACTACGCGGTCGGTTCCAACGGGTCACATTGGTCCCGTGCAAGGTGTTCGTGGCTCTTACGCGACCGTTATGTGGCTGCTTTACGTTTTCACCCTTCGATGGCATGTTTTTATGCTAAAGTCTATTTTTTTGTAAATTTACGTCTTACAATCAAACCGGGAGCCCCGTGACTACGCGGTCGGTTCCTACGAGTTACATTGGTCCCGTGCGAGGTGTTCGTGACTCTTACGGGACCGTTTTGTGGTTGTTTTATGTTTTCACCCTTCAATGGCTTGCTTTTATGCTTAAGTCTAATTCTTTGCAAATTTCCGTCGTACACTAAAACCGAGAGCCCCGTTACTATGCGGTCGGTTCATAGGGATAACATTGGTCCCATGCGAGGTGTTCGTGACTCTTAGAGGACCATTGTGTGGCTGCTTTACGTTTTCACCCTTCGATGGCATGTTTTTATGCTTAAGTCTAATTTTTTGCAAACTTACGTCTTACACTCAAATTGGGAGCCTCGTGACTACGCGGTCGGTTCCTATGAGTCACATTGGTCCCGTGCGAGGTGTTCGTGACTCTTACGGGACCGTTCTGTGTTTGTTTTACATTTTCACCCTACGATGGCATCTTTTTATGCTCAAGTCTAATTTTTTGCAGATTTACGTCGTACACTCAAATCGGGAGCCCCGTGACTACGCGGTCGATTCCAACGAGTGACATTGGTCCCGTGCAAGGTGTTCGTGACTCTTACGCAACTGTTCTGTGTTTGTTTCATATTTTCACCCTTCGATGGCATGTTTTTATGCTGAAGTATAATTTTCTGCAAATTTACGTCGTACACTCAAACCGGGAGCCCCGTGACTACGCGGTCGATTCCTACGAGTCACATTGGTCCCGTGCGAGGTGTTTGTAACTCTTACGGGACCTTTTTGTGGCTGTGTTACGTTTTAACCCTTCGATGGAATGTTTTTATGGTTAAGTCTAATTTTTTGCTAATTTACGTCATACACTCAAACCGGGAGCCCCGTGACTACGCGGTCGGTTCCTACGAGTCACATTGGTCCCATGCGAGGTGTTCTGACTCTTACGTGACCGTTCTATAGTTGCTTTACATTTCCACCCTTCGATGGCATGTTTTTATGCTTAATTCTAATTTTTTACAAATTTACGTCATACACTCAAATCGGAAGCCCCGTGACTACGCGCTCGGTTCCTAGGAGTCACATTGATCCCGTCCGAGGTGTTCGTGACTCTTACGCGACCGTTCTGTGGCTGCTTTACGTTTTCAGCCTTCGATGGCAGTTTTTATGCTTAAGTCTAATTTTTTGCAAATTTCTGTCGTACACTCAAATCGGGATCCCCGTGACTACGCGGTCGGTTCCAACGAGTGACATTGGTCCCGTGCAAGGTGTTCGTGACTCTTACACGATCGTTCTGTGGCTGCTTTATGTTTTCACCCTTCGATGGCATGTTTTTATGCTTAAGTCTAATTTTTTGCAAATTTACGTCTTACACACAAACCGGGAGCCCCGTGACTACGCGGTCGGTTTCTACGAGTCACATTGGTCTCGTGCGATCTGTTCGTGACTCTTACGCGACCGTTATGTGGTTGCTTTATGTTTTCACCCTTCGATTGCTTGTTTTTAAGCTTAAGTATAATTTTTTTCAAATTTACGTCTTACACTCAAACCGGGAGCCTCATGACTACGCGGTAGGTTCCTACGAGTCACATTGCTCCCGTGCAAGGTGTTCGTGACTCTTACGGGACCGTTTTGTGGCTGCTTTACGTTTTCAGCCTTCGATGGCATGTTTTTATGCTTAAGTCTAATTTTTTGCAAATTTCTGTCGTACACTCAAATCGGGATCCCCGTGACTACGCGGTCGGTTCCAACGAGTGACATTGGTCCCGTGGAAGGTGTTCGTGACTCTTACACGATCGTTCTGTGGCTGCTTTACGTTTTCACCCTTCGATGGCATATTTTTATGCTTAAGTCTAATTTTTTGCAAATTTACGTCGTACTCTAAAACCGAGAGCCCCCTGACTACGCGGTTGGTTCATAGGGACAACATTGGTCCCATGCAAGGTGTTCGTGACTCTTACAGGTCCATTGTGTGGCTACTTTACATTTTCACCCTTCGATGGCATGTTTTTATGCTTAAGTCTAATTTTTTACAAATTTACGTCTTACAATCAAAATGGGAACCCCGTGACTACGCGGTCGGTTACTATGAGTCACAATGGTTCCGTGCGAGGTGTTCGTGACTCTTACGGGACCGTTCTGTGTTTGTTTTACATTTTCACACTTCGATGGGATGTTTTTACGCTTAAGTCTAATTTTTTGCAAATTTCTGTCGTACACTCAAACCGGGATCCCCCGGACTACGCGGTCGGTTCTAACGAGTGACATTGGTCCCGTGCAAGGTCTTCGTGACTCTTACGCGACCGTTCTATGTTTGTTTTACATTTTCACCCTTCGATGGATGTTTTTATGCTCAAGTCTAATTTTTTGCAAATTTACGTCTTACACTCAAACTGGGAGCCCTGTGACTACGCCGTTGCTTCCTACGAGTCACATTGGTCCCGTGCGAGGTGTTCATGACTCTTACGGGACCGTTTTGTGGTTGCTTTATGTTTTCACTCTTCGATGGCATGTTTTTATGCTTAAGTCTAATGTTTTACAAATTTAAGTCGTACACTCAAACCGGGTTCCCCGTGACTACGCGGTCGGTTCCAACGGGTCACATTGGTCCCGTGCAAGGTGTTCGTGGCTCTTACGCGACCGTTATGTGGCTGCTTTACGTTTTCACCCTTCGATGGCATGTTTTTATGCTAAAGTCTATTTTTTTTTAAATTTACGTCTTACAATCAAACCGGGAGCCCCGTGACTACGCGGTCGGTTCCTACGAGTTACATTGGTCCCGTGCGAGGTGTTCGTGACTCTTACGGGACCGTTTTGTGGCTGTTTTATGTTTTCACCCTTCGATGGCTTGCTTTTATGCTTAAGTCTAATTCTTTGCAAATTTCCGTCGTACACTAAAACCGAGAGCCCCGTTAGTATGCGGTCAGTTCATAGGGATAACATTGGTCCCATGCGAGGTGTTCGTGACTCTTAGAGGACCATTGTGTGGCTGCTTTACGTTTTCACCCTTCGATGGCATGTTTTTATGCTTAAGTCTAATTTTTTGCAAATTTACGTCTTACACTCAAATTGGGAGCCCCGTGACTACGCGGTCGGTTCCTATGAGTCACATTGGTCCCGTGCGAGGTGTTCGTGACTCTTACGGGACCGTTCTGTGTTTGTTTTACATTTTCACCCTACGATGGCATCTTTTTATGCTCAAGTCTAATTTTTTGCAAATTTACGTCGTACACACAAACCGGGATCCCCGTGACTACGCGGTCGGTTCCAATGAGTGACATTGGTCCCGTGCAAGGTGTTCGCGACTCTTACGCAACTGTTCTGTGTTTGTTTTATATTTTCACCCTTCGATGGCATGTTTTTATGCTTAAGTATAATTTTCTGCAAATTTACGTCGTACACTCAAACCGGGAGCCCCGTGACTACGCGGTCGGTTCCTACGAGTCACATTTGTCCCGTGCGAGGTGTTCCTGACTCTTACGGGACTTTTTTGTGGCTGTGTTACGTTTTTACCCATCGATGGCATGTTTTTATGGTTAAGTCTAATTTTTTGCTAATTTACGTCATACACTCAAACCGGGAGCCCCGTGACTACGCGGTCGGTTCCTACGAGTCACATTGGTCCCATGCGAGGTGTTCTGACTCTTACGTGACCGTTCTATAGTTGCTTTACATTTCCACCCTTCGATGGCATGTTTTTATGCTTAATTCTAATTTCTTACAAATTTACGCATACACTCAAACCGGAAGCCCCGTGACTACGCGCTCGGTTCCTAGGAGTCACATTGATCCCGTGCGAGGTGTTCGTGACTCTTACGCGACCGTTCTGTGGCTGCTTTACATTTTCAGCCTTCGATGGCATGTTTTTATTCTTAAGTCTAATTTTTTGCATATTTCTGTCGTACACTCAAATCGGGATCCCCGTGACTACGCGGTCGGTTCCAACGAGTGACATTGGTCCCGTGGAAGGTGTTCGTGACTCTTACACGACCGTTCTGTGGCTGCTTTACGTTTTCACCCTTCGATGGCATATTTTAATGCTTAAGTCTACTTTTTTGCAAATTTACGTCGTACTCTAAAACTGAGAGCCCCCTGACTACGCGGTTGGTTCATAGGGACAACATTGGTCCCATGCGAGGTGTTCGTGACTCTTACAGGTCCATTGTGTGGCTACTTTACGTTTTCACCCTTCGATGGCATGTTTTTATGCTTAAGTCTAATGTTTTACAAATTTACGTCTTACAATCAAACCGGGAACCCCGTGACTACGCGGTCGGTTACTATGAGTCACAATGGTTCCGTGCGAGGTGTTCATGACTCTTACGGGACCGTTCAGTGTTTGTTTTACATTTTCACCCTTCGATGGGATGTTTTTACGCTTAAGTCTAATTTCTTGCAAATTTCTGTCGTACACTCAAACCGAGATCCCCGGGACTACGCGGTCGGTTCTAACGAGTGACATTGGTCCCGTGCAAGGTCTTCGTGACTCTTACGCGACCGTTCTATGTTTGTTTTACATTTTCACCCTTCGATGGATGTTTTTATGCTCAAGTCTAATTTTTTGCAAATTTACGTCTTACACTCAAACCGGGAGCCCTGTGACTACGCCGTTGGTTCCTACGAGTCACATTGGTCCCGTGCGAGGTGTTCGTGACTCTTACGGGACCGTTTTGTGGTTGCTTTATGTTTTCACCCTTCGATGGCATGTTTTTATGCTTAAGTCTAATTTTTTGCAAATTTAAGTCGTACACTCAAACCGGGTTCCCCGTGACTACGCGGTCGGTTCCAACGGGTCACATTGGTCCCGTGCAAGGTGTTCGTGGCTCTTACGCGACCGTTATGTGGCTGCTTTACGTTTTCACCCTTCGATGGCATGTTTTTATGCTAAAGTCTATTTTTTTGTAAATTTACGTCTTACAATCAAACCGGGAGCCCCGTGACTACGCGGTCGGTTCCTACGAGTTACATTGGTCCCGTGCGAGGTGTTCGTGACTCTTACGGGACCGTTTTGTGGTTGTTTTATGTTTTCACCCTTCAATGGCTTGCTTTTATGCTTAAGTCTAATTCTTTGCAAATTTCCGTCGTACACTAAAACCGAGAGCCCCGTTACTATGCGGTCGGTTCATAGGGATAACATTGGTCCCATGCGAGGTGTTCGTGACTCTTAGAGGACCATTGTGTGGCTGCTTTACGTTTTCACCCTTCGATGGCATGTTTTTATGCTTAAGTCTAATTTTTTGCAAACTTACGTCTTACACTCAAATTGGGAGCCTCTTGACTACGCGGTCGGTTCCTATGAGTCACATTGGTCCCGTGCGAGGTGTTCGTGACTCTTACGGGACCGTTCTGTGTTTGTTTTACATTTTCACCCTACGATGGCATCTTTTTATGCTCAAGTCTAATTTTTTGCAGATTTACGTCGTACACTCAAATCGGGAGCCCCGTGACTACACGGTCGGTTCCAACGAGTGACATTGGTCCCGTGCAAGGTGTTCGTGACTCTTACGCAACTGTTCTGTGTTTGTTTCATATTTTCACCCTTCGATGGCATGTTTTTATGCTTAAGTATAATTTTCTGCAAATTTACGTCGTACACTCAAACCGGGAGCCCCGTGACTACGCGGTCGATTCCTACGAGTCACATTGGTCCCGTGCGAGGTGTTTGTTACTCTTACGGGACCTTTTTGTGGCTGTGTTACGTTTTAACCCTTCGATGGAATGTTTTTATGGTTAAGTCTAATTTTTTGCTAATTTACGTCATACACTCAAACCGGGAGCCCCGTGACTACGCGGTCGGTTCCTACGAGTCACATTGGTCCCATGCGAGGTGTTCTGACTCTTACGTGACCGTTCTATAGTTGCTTTACATTTCCACCCTTCGATGGCATGTTTTTATGCTTAATTCTAATTTTTTACAAATTTACGTCATACACTCAAATCGGAAGCCCCGTGACTACGCGCTCGGTTCCTAGGAGTCACATTGATCCCGTGCGAGGTGTTCGTGACTCTTACGCGACCGTTCTGTGGCTGCTTTACGTTTTCAGCCTTCGATGGCACGTTTTTATGCTTAAGTCTAATTTTTTGCAAATTTCTGTCGTAGACTCAAATCGGGATCCCCGTGACTACGCGGTCGGTTCCAACGAGTGACATTGGTCCCGTGCAAGGTGTTCGTGACTCTTACACGATCGTTCTGTGGCTGCTTTATGTTTTCACCCTTCGATGGCATGTTTTTATGCTTAAGTCTAATTTTTTGCAAATTTACGTCTTACACACAAACCGGGAGCCCCGTGACTACGCGGTCGGTTTCTACGAGTCACATTGGTCTCGTGCGATCTGTTCGTGACTCTTACGCGACCGTTATGTGGTTGCTTTATGTTTTCACCCTTCGATTGCTTGTTTTTAAGCTTAAGTATAATTTTTTTCAAATTTACGTCTTACACTCAAACCGGGAGCCTCATGACTACGCGGTAGGTTCCTACGAGTCACATTGCTCCCGTGCAAGGTGTTCGTGACTCTTACGGGACCGTTTTGTGGCTGCTTTACCTTTTCACCCTTCGATGGCATGTTTTTATGCTTAAGTCTAATTTTTTACAAATTTACGTCGTACACTCAAACCGGGAGCCCCGTGACTGCGCGGTCGGTTCCTACGAGTCACATTGGTCCCGGGCAAGGTGTTTGTGAATCTTATGGGACCGTTTTGTGACTGTTTTACGTTTTCAGCCTCGATGGCATGTTTTTATGCTTAAGTCTATTTTTTTGCAAATTTACGTCGTACACTAAAACCGAGAGCACCGTGACTACGCGGTCGGTTCATAGGGATAACATTAGTCCCATGCGAGGTGTTCGTGACTCTTACAGGACCATTGCGTGGCTGCTTTACATTTTCACCCTTCGATGGCATGCTTTTATGCTTAAGTCTATTTTTTCACAAATTTACGTCATACACTCAAACCAGGAACCCCGTGACTACGCGGTCGGTTCCTACGGGTCACATTGGTCCCGTACGAGGTGTTCGTGACTCTTACGGAACCATTTTGTGGCTATTTTACGTTTTCACCCTTCGATGGCATGTTTTGCTGGTTTAGTCTATTTTTTTACACTCAAACCGGGAGCCCCGTGACTACGCGGTCGGTTCCTACAAGTCACATTGGTCCCGTTCGAGGTGTTCGTGACCCTTACGCGACCGTTATGTGGTTGATTTACCTTTTCACCCTTCGATGGCATGTTTTTACGCTTAAGTCTAATTTTTTGTAAATTTATGTCATACACTCAAACCGGGATCCCCTGTGACTACGCGATCGGTTCCTACGAGTCACATTGTTCCCGTGCGAGGTGTTCGTGAGCCTTACGCGACCGTTCAGTGGCTGATTTATGTTTTCACCCTTCGATGGCATGTTTTTATGCTTAAGTCTAATTTTTTGCAAATTTACGTCATACACTCAAACCGGGATCCCCATGACTATGCGGTCGGTTCCTACGAGTCACATTGGTCCCGTGCGAGGTGTTCGTGACTCTTACGCGACCGTTCTGTTGCTACTTTACGGTTTGACCCTTCGATGGCATGTTTTTATGCTTAAGTCTAATTTTTTGCAAATATACCTCATACACTCAAACCGGGAGCCCCGTGATTATGCGGTCGGTTCCTACGAATCACATTGGTCCCGTGTGAGGTGTTCGTGAATATTACGGGACTGTTTTGTGGCTGTATTACGTTTTCACCCTTCGATGGCATGTTTTTATGGTTAAGTCAAATTTTTTTCAAATTTACGTCTTACACTCAAACCGGGAGCCCCGTGACTACGCGATCGGTTCCTACGAGTCACATTGGTTCCATGCGAGGTGTGCGTGACTCTTACGGGACCGTTTTGTGGCTGTTTTACATTTTCATCCTCGATGGAATGTTTTTATGCTTAAGTCTATTTTTTTGTAAATTTACGTCGTACACTTAAACCGGGATCCCCGTAACGATGCGGTCGGTTCCAATGACTGACATTGGTCCCGGGCAAGGTGTTTGTGACTCTTACTTGACCGTTCTGTGGCTACTTTACGTTTTCACCCTTCGATGGCATGTTTTTATGCTTAAGTCTAATTTTTTGTAAATATACGTCTTACACTCAAATCGGGAGCCCCGTGACTACGCGGTCGGTTCCTACGAGTCACATTGGTCCCGTGCGAGGTGTTCGTGACTCTTATGGGACCGTTTTGTGGCTGTTTTACGTTTTAACCCTTCGATGGCATGTTTTTATGCTTAAGTCTTATTTTTTGCAAATTTACATCGTACACTCAATCCGGGATCCCCCTGACTACGCGGCCGGTTGCTACGAGTCACATTGGTCCCGTACGAGGTGTTCGTGACAATTACGGGACCGTTCTGTGTTTGTTTTACATTTTCACCCTTCGATGGCTTGTTTTTATGCTTAAGTCTAATTTTTTTCAAATTTACGTCGTACACTCAAACCGGGATCCCCGTGACTACGCGATCGGTTCCAACGAGTCACATTGGTCCCGTGCAAGGTGTTCGTGACTCTTATGCGACCGTTATGTGACTGCTTTACGTTTTCACCCTTCGATGGCATGTTTTTATGCTTAACCCTAATTTTTTGCAAATTTACGTCTTACAGTCAAACCGGGAGCCCCGTGACTACGCGGTCGATTCTTACGAGTCACATTGGTCCCGTGCAAGGTGTTCGTGACTCTTATGCGACCGTTATGTGGCTGCTTTACGTTTCCACCCTTCGATGGCATGTTTTTATGCTAAAGTCTATTTTTTTGTAAATTTACGTCTTACAATCAAACCGGGAGCCCCGTGACTACGCGGTCGGTTCCTACGAGTTACATTGGTCCCGTGCGAGGTGTTCGTGACTCTTACGCGACCGTTTTGTGGCTGTTTTATGTTTTCACCCTTCGATGGTTTGCTTTTATGCTTAAGTCTAATTCTTTGCAAATTTCCGTCGTACACTAAAACCGAGAGCCCCGTTAGTATGTGGTCAGTTCATAGGGATAACATTGGTCCCATGCGAGGTGTTCGTGACTCTTAGAGGACCATTGTGTGGCTGCTTTACGTTTTCACCCTTCGATGGCATGTTTTTATGCTTAAGTCTAATTTTTTGCAAATTTACGTCTTACACTCAAATTGGGAGCCCCGTGACTACGCGGTCGATTCCTATGAGTCACATTGGTCCCGTGCGAGGTGTTCGTGACTCTTACGGGACCGTTCTGTGTTTGTTTTACATTTTCACCCTACGATGGCATCTTTTTATGCTCAAGTCTAATTTTTTGCAAATTTACGTCGTACACTCAAACCGGGATCCCCGTGACTACGCGGTCGGTTCCAACGAGTGACATTGGCCCCGTGCAAGGTGTTCGCGACTCTTACGCAACTGTTCTGTGTTTGTTTTATATTTTCACCCTTCGATGGCATGTTTTTATGCTTAAGTCTATTTTTTTGAAAATTTACGTCGTACACTCAAACTGGGAGCCCCGTGACTACGCGGTCGGTTCCTATGAGTCACATTGGTTCCGTGCGAGGTGTTCGTGACTCTTACGCGACTGTTATGTGTTTGTTTTACATTTTCACTCTTCGATGGCATGTTTTTATGCTTAAGTCTATTTTTTTGCAAATTTACGTCGTACACTCAAACCGGGATCCCCGTGACTACGCGGTCGGTTCCAACGAGTCACATTGGTTCCGTGCAAGGTGTTCGTGACTCTTATGCGACCGTTATGTGGTTTCTTTACGTTTTCACCCTTCGATGGCATGTTTTTATGCTTAAGTCTAATTTTTTGCAAATTTACGTCTTACAGTCAAACCGGGAGTCCCGTGACTACGCGGTCGGTTCTTACGAGTTACATTGGTCCCGTGCGAGGTGTTCGTGACTCTTACGGGACCGTTTTGTGGCTGTTTTATGTTTTCACCCTTCGATGGCATGCTTTTAAGCTTAAGTCTAATTTTTTGCAAATTTTCGTCGTACACTCAAACCGGGAGCCCCGTGACTACGCGGTCGGTTCCTACGAGTCACATTGGTCTGTGCGAGGTGTTCGTGACTCTTACGCGACCGTTTTGTGGTTGCTTTACATTTTCACCCTTCGATGGCAGGTTTTTATGCTTAACTCTATTTTTTTGCAAATTTACGTCATACACTCAAATCGGGAGCCCTGGGACTACGCGGTCGGTTCCTACGAGTCACATTTGGCCCGTGTGAGGTGTTCGTGACTCTTACGCGACCGTTTTGTGGTTGATTTATGTTTTCGCCCTTCGATGGCATGTTTTTATGCTTCAGTCTAATTTCTTTCAAATTTACGTCGTACACTCAAACCGGGAGCCCCGTGACTACGCGGTCGGTTCCTACGAGTCACATTGGTCCCGTGAGAGGTGTTCGTGACTCTTACGGGACATTTTGAACATGTTTTACGTTTTCACCCTCGATGGCATGTTTTTATGCTTAAGTTTAATTTTTTGCAAATTTACGTCGTACACTCAAATCGGGATCCCCGTAACTACGCGGTCGGTTCCAACAAGTGACATTGGTCTCGTGCAAGGTGTTCGTGACTCTTACATAACCGTTCTATGGCTGTTTTACGTTTTCACCCTTTGATGGCATGTTTTCATGCTTCAGTCAAATTTTTCATAAATTTACGTCTTACACTCAAACCGGGAGTCCCGTGACTACGCGGTCGGTTACTACGAGTCACATTGGTCCCGTGTGAGGTGTTCGTGACTCTTACGTGACCGTTCTATGGCTGCTTTCCGTTTTCACCCTTCGATTGCTTGTTTTTATGCTTAAGTTTATTTTTTTTCAAATTTACGTCTTACACTCACATCGGGAGCCCCGTGACTACGCGATCGATTGCTACGAGTCACATTGGTCCCGTGCGAGGTGTTCGTGACTCTTACGGGACTGTTTTGTGGCTGTTTTATATTTTCACCGTTCGATGGCATGTTTTCATGGTTAAGTCTAATTTATTGCGAATATACGTCGTACACTCAAATTGGGAGCCCCGTGACTACGCGGTCGGTTCCTACGAGTCACATTGGTCCCGTGCGAGGTGTTCGTGACTCGTACACGACCGTTTTGTGGCTGCTTTATGTTTTCACCCTTCGATGGCATGTTTTTATGCTTAAGTCTATTTTTTTCAAAATTTACATCTTACACTCAAATCGGGAGCCCTGTGACTAGGCGGTCGGTTCCAACTAGTGACATTGGTCCCGTGCATGGTGTTCGTTACTCTTACACGACCGTTCTGTGGCTGCTTTACGTTTTCACTCTTCGATGGCATGTTTTTATGCTTAAGTCTAATTTTTTGCAAATTTACTCCGTACACTCAAACCGGGAGTCCCGTGACTACGCGGTCAGTTCCTACGAGTCGCATTGGTCCCGTGCGAGGTGTTCGTGACTCCTATGAGACCGTTTTTTGGCTGCTTTATGTTTTCACCCTTCGATGGCATGTTTTTATGCTTAAGTCTAATTTTTTGCTAATTTACGTCGAACACTCAAATCAGGAACCCCGTAACTACGCGGTCGGTTTCTACGAGTCACATTGGTCTCGTGCAAGCTGTTCGTGACTCTTATGCAACCGTTATGTGGCTGCTTTATGTTTACACCCTTCGATGGCATGTTTTTATTCTTAAGTCTAATTTTTTGCAAATTTACGTCTTACACTCAAACATGGAGCCTCATGACTACGCGATCGGTTCCTACAAATCACATTGCTCCCGTGTAAGGTGTTCGTGACACTTACGGGACCGTTTTGTGGCTGCTTTACCTTTTCACCCTTCGATGGCATGTTTTTATGGTTAAGTCTAATTTTTTGCAAATTTACGTCGTGCACTCAAATCGGGAGCCCCGTGACTGCGCGGTCGGTTCCTATGAGTCACATTGGTCCCGTGCGAGGTGTTCGTGACTCTTGAGCAACCGTTTTGTGGCTGCTTTACGTTTTCACCCTTCGATGGCATGTTTTTATGCTTAAGTGTACTTTTTTGCAAATTTACGTCGTACACTCAAATCGGGAGCCCCGTGACTATGCGGTCGGTTTCTACGAGTCACCTTGGTCCCGTGCGAGGTGTTCGAGACCCTTACGGGACCGTTTTGTGGCTGGTTTATGTTTTCACCCTCGATGGAATATTTTTATGCTTAAGTCTAATTTTTTGCAAATTTACGTCGTACACTCAAATCGGGATCCCCGTGACTACGCAGTCGGTTCCAATGAGTGACATCGGTCCCGTGCAAGGTGTTCGTGACTCTTACACCACCGTTATGTGGCTGCTTTACGTTTTCACCCTTCGATGGCATGTGTTGATGCTTAAGTCTAATTTTTTGCAAATTTACGTCTTACACTCAAACCGGGAGTGTCGTGACTACGCGGTCGGTTCCTACGAGTCACATTGCTCCCGTGCGAGGTGTTCGTGACTCTTACGGGATCGTTTTATGGCTGATTTACTTTTTCACCCTTCAATGCCATGTTTTTATGGTTAAGTCAAATTTTTTGCAAGTTTACGTCGTACACTCAAACCGGGAGCCTCGTGACTACGCGGTCGGTTCCTACGAGTCACATGTGTCCCGTGCGAGGTGTTCGTGACTATTACGTGACCGTTTTGTTGCTGCTTTATGTTTTCACCCTTCAATGGCATGTTTTTATGCTTAAGTCTAATTTTTTGCAAATTTACGTCGTACACTCGAACCGGGATCCCCTTGACTATGCGGTCGGTTCTAACGAGTCACATTGGTCCCGTGCAAGGTGTTCGTGACTCTTACGCGACCGTTATGTGGCTGCTTTACGTTTTCACCCTTCGATGGCATGTTTTTATGCTTAAGTCTAATTTTTTGCAAATTTACGTCTTACACTCAAACCAGGAGCCCCGTGACTATGCGGTCGAATCCTACGAGTCACATTGGTCCCGTGCGAGGTGTTCGTGACTCTTACGGGACCGTTTTGTGGCTGTTTTACGTTTTCACCCTTCGATGGCATGCTTTTTCGCTTAAGTCAATTTTTTTGTAAATTTACGTCGTACACTGAAATCGAGAGCCCCGTTACGACGCGATCGGTTCATAGGATAACATTGGTCCCATGCGAGGTGTTCGTGACTCTTACGGGACCATTGTGTGTCTGCTTTACGTTTTCACCCTTCGATGGTATGTTTCTATGCTTAAGTCTATTTTTTGCAAATTTACGTCTTACACTCAAACTGAGAGCCCCGTGACTACGCGGTCAGTTCCTATGAGTCACATTGGTCCCGTAACAGGTGTTCGTGACTCTTACGGGACCGTTCTGTATTTGTTTTACAATTTTCCCCCTTCGATGGCATGTTTTTATGCTTAAATCTATTTTTTTGCAAATTTATGTCGTACACTCAAACCGGGAGCCCCGTGACAATGCGGTCGGTTTCTACGAGTCACATTGGTCCCGTGCGAGGTCTTTGTGACTCTTACGCGACCGTTATGTGGCTGATTTACGTTTTCACCCTTTGATGGCATGTTTTTATGATTAAGTCTAATTTTTGCTAACTTACGACTTGCACTCAAACCGAGAGCCTCGTGACTACGCGGTCGGTTCCTACGAGTCATATTTCTCCCGAGCGAGGTGTTCGTGACTCTTACGGAACCTTGTTGTGGCTGCTTTACATTTTCACCCTTCGATGGCATGTTTTTATGGTTAAGTCTAATTTTTTCAAATTGACGCCGTACACTCAAACCGGTAGCCTCGTGCCTACGCGGTCGGTTCCTACGAGTCACATTGGTCCCGTGCGAGGTGTTCGTAACTCTTACGAAACCATTTTATAGTTGTTTTACGTTTTTACCCCCTATGGCATGTTTTTATGCTTAAGTCTAATTTTTTGCAAATTTACGTCGTACACTAAAACCGAGAGCCCCGTGACTACGCGGTCGGTTCATAGGGATAACATTGGTCCCATGCGAGGTGTTCATGACTCTTACAGGACCATGGTGTCGCTGCTTTATGTTTTCACCCTTCGATTGAATGTTTTTATGCTTAAGTCTAATTTTTTGCTAATTTACGTCTAACACTCAAATCGGGAACCCCGTAACTACGCGATCGGTTTCTACGAGTCACATTGGTCTCGTGCAAGCTGTTCGTGACTCTTATGCGACCGTTATGTGGCTGCTTTATGTTTACACCCTTCGATGGGAATTGTATTATGTTTAAGTCTAATTTTTTGCAAATTTACGTCTTACACTCAAACATGGAGCCTCATGACTACGCGATCGGTTCCTACGAGTCACATTGCTCCCGTGCAAGGTGTTCGTGACACTTACGGGACCGTTTTGTGGATGCTTTACCTTTTCACCCTTCGATGGCATGTTTTTATGGTTAAGTCTAATTTTTTGCAAATTTACGTCGTGCACTCAAATCGGGAGCCCCGTGACTGCGCGATTGGTTCCTATGAGTCACATTGGTCCCGTGCGAGGTGTTCGTGACTCTTACGTGACCGTTCTATGGCTGCTTTCCGTTTTCACCCTTCAATTGCTTATTTTTATGCTTAAGTCTATTTTTTTCAAATTTACGTCTTACACTCAAATCGGGAGCCCCGTGACTACGCGATCGGTTGCTACGAGTCGCATTGGTCCCGTGCGAGGTGTTCGTGACTCTTACGGGACCGTTTTTTGGCTGTTTTACATTTTCACCCTTCGATGCATGTTTTCATGGTTAAGTCTAATTTATTGCGAATAATCGTCGTACACTCAAATTGGGAGCCCCGTGACTACGCGGTCGGTTCCTACGAGTCACATTGGTCCCGTGCGAGGTGTTCGTGACTCGTACACGACCGTTTTGTGGCTGCTTTATGTTTTCACCCTTCGATGGCATGTTTTTATGCTTAAGTCTATGTTTTTCAAAATTTACATCTTACACTCAAATCGGGAGCCCCGTGACTACGCGGTCGGTTCCAACGAGTGACATTGGTCCCGTGCATGGTGTTCGTGACTCTTACACGACCGTTCTGTGGCTACTTTACGTTTTCACCCTTCGATGGCATGTTTTTATGCTTAAGTCTAATTTTTTGCCAATTTACTCCGTACACTCAAGCCGGGAGTCCCGTGACTACGCGGTCGGTTCCTACGAGTCGCATTGGTCCCGTGCGAGGTGTTCGTGACTCCTATGGGACCGTTTTTGGTTGTTTTACGCTTTCACCCTTCGATGGCTTGTTTTTATGGTTAAGTTTAATTTTTTGCGAATTTACGTCGTACACTCAAATTTGGAGCCCCGTGACTACGCGGTCGGTTCCTACGAGTCACATTGGTCCCGTGCAAGGTGTTCGTGACTCGTACACAACCGTTTTGTGGCCGCTTTACGTTTTCACCCTTCGATGGCATGTTTTTATGCTTAAGCCTATTTTTTTCAAAATTTACATCTTACACTCAAATCAAGAGCCCCGTGACTACGCGGTCGGTTCCAACGAGTGACATTGGTTCCCTGCAAGGTGTTCGAGACTCTTACACGACCGTTTTGTGGCTGCTTTACGTTTTCACCCTTCGATGGCATGTTTTTATGCTTAAGTCTAATTTTTTTCTAATTTACGTCTTACACTCAAATCGGGAACCCCGTAAATACGCGGTCGGTTTCTACGAGTCACATTGGTCCCGTGCGAGGTGTTTGTGACTCTTACGCGACCGTTATGTAGCTGATTTACGTTTTCACCCTTTGATGGCATGTTTTTATGATTAAGTCTAATTTTTGCTAATTTACGACTTGCACTCAAACCGAGAGTCTCGTGACTACGCGGTCGGTTCCTACGAGTCACATTTCTCCCGAGCGAGGTGTTCGTGACTCTTACGGAACCGTTTTGTGGCTGCTTTACATTTTCACCCTTCGATGGCCTAGTTTTATGGTTAAGTTTAATTTTTTGCAAATTGACGCCGTACACTCAAACCGGTAGCCCCGTGACTACGCGGTCGGTTCCTACGAGTCACATTGGTCCCGTGCGAGGTGTTCGTAACTCTTAGGGGACCATTTTGTGGTTGTTTTACATTTTTACCCCCTATGGCATGTTTTTATGCTTAAGTCTAATTTTTTGCAAATTTACGTCGTACACTAAAACCGAGAGCCCCGTGACTACGCGGTCGGTTCATAGGGATAACATTGGTCCCATGCGAGGTGTTCATGACTCTTACAGGACCATTGTGTGGCTGCTTTATGTTTTCACCCTTCGATGGCATGTTTTTATGCTTAAGTCTAATTTTTTGCTAATTTACGTCTAACACTCAAATCGGGAACCCCGTAACTACGCGGTCGGTTTCTACGAGTCACGTTGGTCTCGTGCAAGCTGTTCGTGACTCTTATGCGATCGTTATGTGGCTGCTTTATGTTTACACCCTTCGATGGCATGTTTTTATGCTTAAGTCTAATTTTTTGCAAATTTACGTCTTACACTCAAACATGGAGCCTCATGACTACGCGATCGGTTCCTACGAGTCACATTGCTCCCGTGCAAGGTGTTCGTGACACTTACGGGACCGTTTTGTGGATGCTTTACCTTTTCACCCTTCGATGGCATGTTTTTATGGTTAAGTCTAATTTTTTGCCAATTTACGTCATGCACTCAAATCGGGAGCCCCGTGACGGCGCGGTCGGTTCCTATGAGTCACATTGGTCCCGTGCAAGGTGTTCGTGACTCTTAAGCAACCGTTTTGTGGCTGCTTTACGTTTTCACTCTTCGATGGCATGTTTTTATGCTTAAGTGTACTTTTTTGCAAATTTACGTCGTACACTCAAATCGGGAGCCCCGTGACTACGCGGTCGGTTTCTACGAGTCACCTTGGTCCCGTGCGAGGTGTTCGAGACCCTTACGGGACCGTTTTGTGGCTGTTTTATGTTTTCACCCTCGATGGAATATTTTTATGCTTAAGTCTAATTTTTTGCAAATTTACGTCGTACACTCAAATCGGGATCCCCGTGACTACGCAGTCGGTTCCAATGAGTGACATCGGTCCCGTGCAAGGTGTTCGTGACTCTTACACCACCGTTATGTGGCTGCTTTACGTTTTCACCCTTCGATGGCATGTTTTGATGCTTAAGTCTATTTTTTTACAAATTTACGTCTTACACTCAAATCGGGAGTGTCGTGACTACGCGGTCGGTTCCTACGAGTCACATTGCTCCCGTGCGAGGTGTTCGTGACTCTTACGGGATCGTTTTATGGCTGATTTACGTTTTCACCCTTCGATGCCATGTTTTTATGGTTAAGTCTAATTTTTTGCAAGTTTACGTCGTACACTCAAACCGGGAGCCTCGTGACTACGCGGTCGGTTCCTACGAGTCACATGGGTCCCGTACGAGGTGTTCGTGACTATTACGGGACCGTTTTGTTGCTGCTTTATGTTTTCACCCTTCAATGGCATGTTTTTATGCTTAAGTCTAATTTTTTACGAATTTACGTCGTACACTCGAATCGGGATCCCCGTGACTATGCGGTCGGTTCTAACGAGTCACATTGGTCCCGTACAAGGTGTTCGTGACTCTTACGCGACCGTTATGTGGCTGCTTTACGTTTTCACCCTTCGATGGCATGTTTTTATGCTTAAGTATAATTTTTTGCAAATTTACGTCTTACACTCAAACCAGGAGTCCCGTGACTATGCGGTCGGTTCCTACGAGTCACATTGGTCCCGTGCGAGGTGTTCGTGACTCTTACGTGACCGTTTTGTGGCTGTTTTACATTTTCACCCTTCGATGGCATGCTTTTTTGCTTAAGACAATTTTTTTGTAAATTTACGTCGTACACTAAAATCGAGAGCCCCGTTACGACGCGATCGGTTCATAGGGATAACTTTCGTCCCATGCGAGGTGTTCGTGACGCTTACGGGACCATTGTTTGTCTGCTTTACGTTTTCACCCTTCGATGGTATGTTTTTATGCTTAAGTCTATTTTTTGCAAATTTACGTCTTACACTCAAACCGAGAGCCCCGTGACTACGCGGTCGGTTCCTATGAGTCACATTGGTCCCGTATGAGGTGTTCGTGACTCTTACGGGACCGTTCTGTATTTGTTTTACAATTTTCTACCTTCGATGGCATGTTTTTATGCTTAAGTCTATTTTTTTGCAAATTTATGTCGTACACTCAAACCGGGAGCCCCGTGACAATGCGGTCGGTTCCTACGAGTAACATTGGTCCCGTGCGAGGTGTTTGTTACTCTTACGCAACCGTTCTATGGCTACTTTACGGTTTCACCCTTCGATGGCATGTTTTTATGCTTAAGTCTAATTTTTTGGAAATTTACGTCGTACACTCAAACCGGGAGCCCCGTGACTACGCGGTCGGTTCCAACGAGTCACATTGGTCCCGTGCAAGGTGTTCGTGACTCTTACGCGACCGTTCCGTGGCTGCTTTATATTTTCACCTTTCGATGGCATGTTTTTATGCTTAAGCCTAATTTTTTGTAAATTTACGTCGTACACTCAAACCGGTAGCCCCGTGCCTACGCGGTCGGTTCCTACGAGTCACATTGGTCCCGTGCGAGGTGTTCGTGATTCTTATGAGACCATTTTGTGGCTGTTTTACATTTTCACCCTTCGATGGCATGTTTTTATGGATAAGTCTAATTTTTTGCGCATTTACGTCGTACACTCAAATCGGGAGTCCCGTGGCTACGCGGTCTGTTCCTACGAGTCACATTGCTCCCGTGCGAGGTATTCGTGACTCTTAGGGGACCGTTTCTTGTTTTTTTTCACATTTTCACCCTTCGAAGGCATATTTTATTCTTATGTCTAATTTTTTACAAATTTATGTTGTACACTCAAACCGGGATCTCCGTGACTATGCGGTCGGTTCCTACGAGTCACATTGGTCCCATGCGAGGTGTTCGTGACACTTATGGGACCGTTTTGTGATTGCTTTATGTTTTCACCCTTCGATGGCATGTTTTTATGCTTAAGTCTAATTTTTTTAATACTTTACGTCGTACACTCAAACCGGGAGCCCCGTTACTACACGGTCGGTTCATAGGGATAACATTGGTCCCATGCGAGGTGTTCGTGACTCTTACAGGACCATTGTGTGGCTGCTTTACGTTTTCACCCTTCGATGGCATGTTTTTATGCTTAAGTCTAATTTTTTGCAAATTTACGTCTTACACTCAAACTGGGAGCCCCGTGACTATGCGGTCGGTTCCTACGAGTCACATTGGTCCCGTGCGAGGTGTTCATGACTCTTACGGGACCGTTTTGTGGCTGTTTTACATTTTCACCCTTTGATGGCATGTTTTTATGCTTAAGTCTAATTTTTTGCAAATTTACGTCGTACACTAAAACCGGGATCCCAGTGACTACGCGGTCGGTTCCAACGAGTGACATTGGTCCCGTGCAACGTGTTCGTGACTCTTACGCGGCTGTTCTGTGTTTGTTTTATATTTTCACCCTTCGATGGCATGTTTTTATGCTTAAGTCTAATTTTTTGCAAATTTATGTCGTACAGTCAAACCGGGATCCCCGTGACTACGCGGTCGGTTCCAACGAGTGACATTGATCTTGTGCAAGGTGTTCGTGACTCTTACACGACCATTCTGTGGCTGCTTTACGTTTTCCCCCTTCGATGGCATGTTTTTATGCTTAAGTCTAATTTTTTGGAAATTTACGTCATACACTCAAACCGGGAGCCCTGTGACTACGCGGTCGGTTCCTACGAGTCACATTGGTCCCGTGCGAGGTGTTCGTGACTCTTACGGGACCTTTTTGTGGCTGTGTTATGTTTTCACCCTTCGATGGCATGTTTTTATGGTTAAGTCTAATTTTTTCCAAATTTACGTCGTACACTCAAACCGGGAGCCCCGTGACTACGCGGTCGGTTCTTACGAGTCACATTGGTCCTGTGCGAAGTGTTCGTGACTCTTACGCGACCGTTCTGTGGCTGATTTACGTTTTCACCCTTCGATGGCATGTTTTTATGCTTAATTCTAATTTTTTGCAAATTTACATCCTACACTCAAACCGGGAGCCCCGTGACTACGCGGTCGGTTCCTACGAGTCACATTGGTCCCGTGCGAGGTGTTCGTGACTCTTACGCGACCGTTCTGTGGTTGCTTTGCGTTTTCACATTTCGATGGCATGTTTTTATGCTTAAGTCTATGTTTTTGCAAATTTACGTTGTACACTCAAATCGGGAGCCTCGTTACTACGCGGTCGGTTTCAACGAGTCACTTTGGTCCCGTGCAAGGTGTTCGAGACCCTTACGGGACCGTTTTGTGGCTGTTTTATGTTTTCTCCCTCGATTGCATGTTTTTATGCTTAAGTCTAATTTTTTGCAAATTTACGTCGTACACTCAAACCGGGATCCCCGTGACTACGCAGTCGGTTCCAACGAGTGACATCGGTCCCGTGCAAGGTGTTCGTGACTCTTACACCACCGTTATGTGGCTGCTTTACGTTTTCACCTTTCGATGGCATGTTTTGATGCTTAAGTCTAATTTTTTACAAATTTACGTCGTACACTCAAACCGGGAGCCCTGTGACTTCGCGGTCGGTTTCTACGAGTCACATTAGTCCCGTGCGAGGTGTTCGTGACTCTTACGTGACCGTTATGTAGCTGCTTTACGTTTTCACCCTTTGATGGCATGGTTTTATGCTTAAGTCTAATTTTTTGCAAATTTACGTCTTACACTTAAACCGGGAGCGTCGTGACTACGCGGTCGGTTCCTAAATCTCACATTGCTCCCGTGCGAGGTGTTCATGACTCTTACGGGACCGTTTTATGGTTACTTTACGTTTTCACCCTTCGATGCCATGTTTTTATGGTTAAGTCTAATTTTTTGAATTTTCATCGTACACTCAAAACGGGAGCCCCGTGACTACGCGATCGGTTCCTACGAGTCACATTGGTCCCGTGCGAGGTGTTCGTGACTCTTACGCGACCGTTCTGTGGCTACTTTACGGTTTGACCCTTCGATTGCATGTTTTTATGCTTAAGTCTAATTTTTCGCAAATTTACGTTATACACTCAAACCGGGAGCCACGTGACTATGCGGTCGGTTCCTACGAGTCACATTGGTCCTGTGTGAGGTGTTCGTGACTCTTACAGGACTGTTTTGTGGTTGTATTACGTTTTCACCCTTCGATGGCATGTTTTTATGGTTAAGTCTAATGTTTTTCAAATTTACGTCTTACACTCAAACGGGGAGCCCCGAGACTACGCGATCGGTTCCTACGAGTCACATTGGTTCCAAGCGAGTTGTGCGTGACTCTTACGGGACCGTTTTGTGGTTGTTTTACATTTTCACCCTCGATGGAATGTTTTTATGCTTAAGTATAATTTTTTGCAAATATACGTCGTACACTTAAACCGGGATCCCCGTAACGATGCGGTCGGTTCCAACGAGTGTAAATTGGTCCCGTGCAAGGTGTTTGTGACTCTTACTTGACCGTTCTGTGGCTACTTTACGATTTCACCCTTCGATGGCATGTATTTATGCTTAAGTCTATTTTTTTGTAAATTTACGTCTTACACTCAAATCGGGAGCCCCGTGACTACGCGGTCGGTTCCTACGAGTCACATTGGTCCCGTGCGAGGTGTTCGTGACTCTTATGGGACCATTTTGTGGCTGTTTTACGTTTTTACCCTTCGATGGCATGTTTTTATGCTTAAGTCTATTTTTTTGCAAATTTACATCGTACACTCAATCCGGGATCCCCGTGACTACGCGGTCGGTTGCTACGAGTCACATTGGTCCCGTGCGAGGTGTTCATGACAATTACGGGACCGTTCTGTGTTTCTTTTACATTTTCACCCTTCGATGGCTTGTTTTTATGCTTAAGTCTAATTTTTTACAAATTTACGTCGTACACTCAAACCGGGATCCTCGTGACTACGCGGTCGGTTCCAACGAGTGACATTGGTCCCGTGCAAGGTGTTCGTGACTCTTACGCGACCGTTCTATGTTTGTTTCACATTTTCACCCTTCGATGGCATGTTTTTGTGCTAAAGTCTAATTTTTTACAAATTTACGTCTTACACTCAAACCGGGAGCCCCGTGACTACGCGTTTGGTTCCTACGAGTCACATTGGTCCCGTGCAAGGTGTTCGTGACTCTTACGGGACCGTTTTGTGGCTGCTTTAAGTTTTCACCCTTCGATGGCATGTTTTTATGCTAAGTCTAATTTTTTGCAAATTTACGTCGTACACTCAAACCGGGATCCCCGTGACTACACGGTCGGTTCCAACGAGTCACATTGGTCCCGTGCAAGGTGTTCGTGACTCTTATGCGACCGTTATGTGGCTGCTTTACGTTTTCACCCTTCGATGGCATGTTTTTATGCTTAAGTCTAATTTTTTACAAATTTACGTCTTACAGTCAAACCGAGAGCCCCGTGACTACGCGGTCGGTTCTTACGAGTTACATTGGTCCCGTGCGAGGTGTTCATGACTCTTACGGGACCGTTTTGTGGCTGTTTTATGTTTTCACCCTTCGATGGCATGCTTTTATGCTTAAGTCTAATTTTTTGCAAATTTACGTCGTACACTAAAATCGAGAGCCCTGTTACTACGCGGTCAGTTCATAAGGATAACATTGGTCCCATGCGAGGTGTTCGTGACTCTTAGAGGACCATTGTGTGGCTGCTTTACATTTTCACCCTTCGATGGCATGTTTTTATGCTTAAGTCTAATTTTTTGCAAATTTACGTGTTACACTCAAACTGGGAGCCCCGTGACTACGCGGTCGGTTCCTATGAGTCACATTGGTCCCGTGTGAGGTGTTCGTGACTCTTACGGGACCGTTATGTGTTTGTTTTACATTTTCACTCTTCGATGGCATGTTTTTATGCTTAAGTCAAATTTTTTGCAAATTTACGTCGTACACTCAAACCAGGATCCCCGTGACTACACGGTCAGTTCCAACGAATGACATTGGTCCCGTGAAAGGTGTTCGTGACTATTACGCGACTGTTCTGTGTTTGTTTTACATTTTCACCCTTCGATGGCATGTTTTTATGATTAAGTCTATTTTTTTGCTAATTTACGTCGTACCCTCAAATCGGGATCCTCGTGACTATGCGGTCGGTTCCAACGAGTGACATTGGTCCTGTGCAAGGTGTTCGTGACTCTTACACGACCATTATGTGGCTGCTTTACGTTTTCCCCCTTCGATGGCAGGTTTTTATGCTTAAGCCTAATTTTTTGTAAATTTACGTCATACACTCAAATCGGGAGCCCCGTGAAAACGCGGTCGGTTCCTACGAGTCACATTGGTCCCGTGCGAGGTGTTCGTGACTCTTACGGGACCTTTTTGTGGCTGTGTTACTTTTTCACCCTTCGATGGAATGTTTTTATGGTTAATTCTATTTTTTTGCAAATTTGCGTCGTACACTCAAACCGGGAGCCCCGTGACTACGCGGTCGGTTCCTACGAGTCACATTGGTCTGTGTGAGGTGTTCGTGACTCTTACGCGACCGTTCTGTAGTTGCTTTACATTTTCACCCTTCGATGGCATGTTTTTATGCTTAATTCTATTTTTTTGCAAATTTACGTCATACACTCAAACCGGGAGCCCCGTGACTACGCGGTCGGTTCCTACGAGTCACATTTGTCCCGTGCGAGGTGTTCGTGACTCTTACACGACCGTTATGTGGCTGCTTTACGTTTTCACCCTTCGATGGCATGTTTTTATGCTTCAGTCTAATTTTTTACAAATTTACGTCGTACACTCAAACTGGGATCCCCATGACTACGCGGTCGGTTCCTACGAGTCACATTGATCCCGTGCGAGGTGTTCATGACTCTTACGGGACCATTTTGAAGTTGTTTTACGTTTTCACCCTCGATGTCATGTTTTTATGCTTAAGTTTAATTTTTTGTAAATTTAAGTCGTACACTCAAACCGGGATCCCCGTAACTACGCGGTCGGTTCCAACAAGTGACATTGGTCTCGTGCAAGGTCTTCGTGACTCTTACATAACCGTTCTATTGCTGCTTTACGTTTTCACCCTTCGATGGCATGTTTTTATGCTTCAGTCAAATTTTTCACAAATTTAGGTCATACACTCAAACCGGGAGCCCCGTGACTACGCGGTCGGTTCCTACGAGTCACATTGGTCCCGTGCGAGGTGTTCGTGACTCTTACGCGACCGTTCTGTGGCTGCTTTACGTTTTCACCCTTCGATGGGATGTTTTTATGCTTCAGTCTAATTTTTTGCAAATTTACGTCGTACACTCAAACCGGGATCCCCGTGACTACGCGGTCGGTTCCTACGAGTCACATTGGTCCCGTGCGAGGTGTTCGTGACTCTTACGGGACCATTTTGAAGTTGTTTTACGTTTTCACCCTCAATGGCATGTTTTTATGCTTAAGTTTATTTTTTTGTAAATTTACGTCGTACACTCAAACCGGGATCCCCGTAACTACGCGGTCGGTTCCAACAAGTGACATTGGTCTCGTGCAAGGTGTTCGTGACTCTTACATAACCGTTCTATGGCTCTTTTACGTTTTCACCCTTCGATGGCTTGTTTTTATGCTTCAGTCAAATTTTTCACAAATTTACGTCTTCCACTCAAACCGGGAGCCCCGTGACTACGCGGTCGGTTACTACGAGGCACATTGGTCCCGTGCGAGGTGTTCGTGACTCGTGACCTTTTTGTGGCTGCTTTCCGTTTTCACCCTTCGATTGCTTATTTTTATGCTTAAGTCTATTTTTTTCAAATTTATGTCTTACACTCAAACCGGGAGCCCCGTGACTACGCGATCGGTTGCTACGAGTCATACTGGTCCCGTGCAAGGTGTTCGTGACTCTTACGGGACCGTTTTGTGGCTGTTTTACGCTTTCACCCTTCGATGGCATGTTTTTATGGTTAAGTCTAATTTATTGAGATTTTACGTCGTACACTCAAATTGGGAGCCCCGTGACTACGCGGTCGGTTCCTACGAGTCACATTGGTCCCGTGCGAGGTGTTCGTGACTCGTACGCGACCGTTTTGTGGCTGCTTTATGTTTTCACCCTTCGATGGCATGTTTTTATGCTTAAGTCTATTTTTTTCAAAATTTACATCTTACACTCAAATCGGGAGCCCCGTGACTACGCGGTCGGTTCCAACGAGTGACATTGGTCCCTTGGAAGGTGTTCGTGACTCTTACACGACCGTTTTGTGGCTGCTTTACGTTTTCACCCTTCAATGGCATGTTTTTATGCCTAAGTCTAATTTTTTTCTAATTTACGTCTTACACTCAAATCGGGAACCCCGTAACTACGCGGTCGGTTTATACGAGTCACATTGGTCCCGTGCGAGGTGTTTGTGACTCTTACGCGACCGTTATGTGGTTGATTTACGTTTTCACCCTTCGATGGCATGTTTTTATGATTAAGTCTAATTTTTTGTTAATTTACGACTTGCACTCAAACCGAGAGCCTCGTGACTACGCGGTCGGTTCCTACGAGTCACATTTCTCCCGAGCGAGGTGTTCGTGACTCTTACGGAACCGTTTTGTGGTTGCTTTACATTTTCACCCTTCGATGGCATGTTTTTATGGTTAAGTCTAATTTTTTGTAAATTGACGTCGTACACTCAAACCGGGAGCCCCGTGACTACGCGGTCGGTTCCAACGAGTCACATTGGTCCCGTACAAGGTGTTCGTGACTCTTACGCGACCGTTATGTGGCTGCTTTACATTTTCACCCTTCGATGGCATGTTTTTATGCTTAAGTCTAATTTTTTGCAAATTTACGTCTTACACTCAAACATGGAGCCTCGTGACTACGCGATCGGTTCCTACGAGTCACATTGCTCCCGTGCAAGGTGTTCGTGACACTTACGGGACCGTTTTGTCGTTGCTTTACCTTTTCACCCTTCGATGGCATGTTTTTATGGTTAAGTCTAACTTTTTGCAAATTTACGTCGTGCACTCAAATCGGGAGCCCCGTGACTGCGCGGTCCGTACCTATGAGTCACATTGGTCCCGTGCGAGGTGTTCGTGACTCTTAAGCGACCGTTTTCTGGCTGCTTTACGTTTTCACCCTTCGATGGCATGTTTTTATGCTTAAGTGTACTTTTTTGCAAATTTACGTCGTACACTCAAATCGGGAGCCCCGTGACTACGCGGTCGGTTTCTACGAGTCACCTTGGTCCCGTGCGAGGTGTTCGAGACCCTTACGGCACCGTTTTGTGGCTGTTTTATGTTTTCACCCTCGATGGAATGTTTTTATGCTTAAGTCTAATTTTTTGCAAATTTACGTCGTACACTCAAATCGGGATCCCCGTGACTACGCAGTCGGTTTCAATGAGTGACATCGGTCCCGTGCAAGGTGTTCGTGACTCTTAAACCACCGTTATGTGGCTGCTTTACGTTTTCACCCTTCGATGGCATGTTTTGATGCTTAAGTCTAATTTTTTGCAAATTTACGTCTTACACTCAAACCGGGAGCGTCGTGACTACGCGATCGGTTTCTACGAGTCACATTGCTCCCGTGCGAGGTGTTCGTGACTCTTACGGGACCGTTTTATGGCTGCTTTACGTTTTCACCCTTCGATTCTATGTATTTATGGTTAAGTCTAGGTTTTTTGCAAATTTATGTCGTACACTCAAATCGGGAGCCTCGTGACTACGCGGTCGGTTCCTACGAGTCAGATGGGTCCCGTACGAGGTGTTCGTGACTATTACGGGACCGTTTTGTTGCTGCTTTATGTTTTCACCCTTCAATGGCATGTTTTTATGCTTAAGTCTAATTTTTTGCAAATTTACGTCGTACACTCGAACCGGGATCCCCGTGACTATGCGGTCGGTTCTAACGAGTCACATTGGTCCCGTGCAAGGTGTTCGTGACTCTTACGCGACCGTTTTGTGGCTGCTTTACGTTTTCACCCTTCGATGGCATGTTTTTATGCTTAAGTCTTATTTTTTGCAAATTTACGTCTTACACTCAAACCGGGATCCCCTTGACTACGCGGTCGGTTTCTACGAGTCACATTGGTCCCGTGCGAGGTGTTCGTGACTCTTACGGGACCGTTTTGTGGTTGTTTTACGTTTTCACCCTTCGATGGCATGCTTTTATGCTTAAGTCTATTTTTTTGCAAATTTACGTCTTACACTCAAACCGATAGCCCCGTGACTACGCGGTCGGTTCCTATGAGTCACATTGGTCCCGTATGAGGTATTCGTGACTCTTACGGGACCGTTCTTTGTTTGTTTTACAATTTTCTCCCTTCGATGGCATGTTTTTATGCTTAAGTCTATTTTTTTGCAAATTTATGTCGTACACTCAAACCGGGATCCCCGTGACTATGCGGTCGGTTCCTACGAGTCACATTGGTCCCGTGTGAGGTGTTTGTTACTCTTACGCAACCGTTCTATGGCTGCTTTATGGTTTCACTCTTCGATGGCATTTTTTTATGCTTAAGTCTAATTTTTTGGAAATTTACATCGTACACTCAAACCGGGAGCCCCGTGACTACGCGGTCGGTTCCAACGAGTCACATTGGTCCCGTGCAAGGTGTTCGTGACTCCTACGCGACCGTTCCGTGGCTACATTATATTTTCACCTTTCGATGGCATGTTTTTATGCTTAAGTCTAATTTTTTGCAAATTTACGTCGTACACTCAAACCGGTAGCCCCGTGACTACGCGGTCGGTTCCTACGAGTCACATTGGTCCCGTGCGAGGTGTTCGTGATTCCTACGAGACCGTTTTGTGGTTGTTTTACGTTTTCACCCTTCGATGGCATGTTTTTATGGTTAAGTCTAATTTTTTGCGCATTTACGTCGTAAACTCAAATCGGGAGCCCCGTGACTATGCCGTCGGTTCCTACGAGTCACATTGCTCCCGTGCGAGGTGTTCGTGACTCTTACGGGACCGTTTTGTATTTTTTTTACATTTTCACCCTTCGAAGGCATATTTTTATTCTTAAGTCTAATTTTTTACAAATTTATGTTGTACACTCAAACCGGAATCCCCGTGACTATGCGGTCGGTTCCTACGAGTCACATTGGTCCCATGCGAGGTGTTCGTGACACTTATGGGACCGTTTTGTGGTTGGTTTACGCTTTCACCCTTCGATGGCATGTTTTTATGCTTAAGTCTAATTTTTTTACAACTTTACGTCGTACACTCAAACCGGGAGCCCTGTTACTACACGGTCAGTTCATAGGGATAACATTGGTCCCATGCGAGGTGTTCGTGACTCTTAGAGGACCATTGTGTGGCTGCTTTACATTTTCACCCTTCGATGGCATGTTTTTATGCTTAAGTCTAATTTTTTGCAAATTTACGTCTTACACTAAAACTGGGAGCCACGTGACTACGCGGTCAGTTCCTATGAATCACATTGGTCCCGTGCAAGCTGTTCGTGACTCTTACGGGACCGTTCTGTGTTTGTTTTACATTTTCACCCTTCGATGGCATGTTTTTAGGCTTAAGTCTAATTTTTTGCAAATTTACGTCGTACACTAAAATCGGGATCCCCGTGACTACGCGATCGGTTCCAACGAGTGACATTGGTCCCATGCAAGGTGTTCGTGACTCTTACGCGACTGTTCTGTGTTTGTTTTATAATATCACCCTTCGATGGCATGTTTTTATGGTTAAGTCTAATTTTTTGCAAATTTACGTCGTAAACTCAAATCGGGAGCCCCGTGACTACGCGGTCGGTTCCTGCGAGTCACATTGCTCCCGTGTAAGGTGTTAGTGACTCTTACGGGACCGTTTTGTGGCTGCTTTACGTTTTCACCCTTCGATGGCAAGTTTTTATGGTTAAGTCTAATTTTGTGTAAATTTACGTCGTACACTCAAACCGGGAGCCCCGTGACTGCGCGGTCGGTTCCTACGTGTCACATTGGTCCCGGGCGAGGTGTTCGTGAATCTTATGGGACCGTTTTGTGGCTGTTTTACGTTTTCACCCTCAATGGCTTATTTTTATGCTTAAGTCTATTTTTTACAAATTTACGTCTTACACTAAAACCGAGAGCCCCGTGACTGTGCGGTCGGTTCATAGGGATAACATTGGTCCCATGCGAGGTGTTCGTGACTCTTACGCGACCGTTCTGTGGCTGCTTTACGTTTGCACCCTTCGATGGCATGTTTTTATGCTTAAGTTTAATTTTTTACAAATTTACATCATACACTCAAACCAGGAGCCCCGTGATTACGCGGTCGGTTCCTACGAGTCACATTGATCCCGTGCGAGGTGTTCGTGACTCTTACGGGACCGTTTTATGACTGCTTTATGTTTTCAACCTTCAATGGCATGTTTTTATGCTTGAGTCTAATTTTTTGCAAATTTACATCGTACACTCAAATCGGGATCCCCGTGACTATGCGGTCGGTTCTTACGAGTCACAATGGTCCCGTGCATGGTGTTCGTGACTCTTACACGACCGTTATGTGGCTGCTTTACGTTTTCACCCTTCGATGGCATATTTTTAAGCTTAAGTCCAATTTTTTTATAATTTACGTCTTACACTCAAACCGGAAACCCCGTGACTACGCGGTCGGTTCCTACGAGTCACATTGGCCCGTGCGAGGTGTTCGTGACTCTTACGGGACCATTTTGTGGCGGTTTTACGTTTTCACCCTTCGATGGCATGCTTTTATGCTTAAGTCAATTTTTTTGTAAATTTACGCCGTACACTAAAATCGAGAGCCCCGTTACTATGCGGTCGATTCATAGGGATAACATTGGTCCCTTGCGAGCTGTTCGTGACTCTTACGGGACCATTGTGTGGCTGCTTTACGTTTTCACCCTTCGATGGCATGTTTTTATGCTTAAGTCTATTTTTTTGCAAATTTACGTCTTACACTCAAACCGGGAGCCCCGTGACTACGCGGTCGGTTCCTATGAGTCACATTGGTCCCGAATGAGGTGTTGTGAGCCTTACGGGACCGTTCTGTGTTTGTTTTACAATTTTCTCCCTTCGATGGCATGTTTTTATGCTTAAGTCTAATTTTTTGCAAATTTATGTCGTACACTCAAACCGAGAGCCCCGTGACTATGCGGTCCGTTCCTACGAGTCACATTGGTCCCGTGCGAGATGTTTGTGACTCTTACGTGACCACTCTATGGTTGCTTCACGGTTTCACCCTTCGATGGCATGTTTTTATGCTTAAGTCTAATTTTTTGGACATTTACGTCATACACTCAAACCGGGATCTACGTGACTACGCGGTCGGTTCCAACGAGTCACATTGGTCCCGTGCAAGGTGTTCGTGACTCTTACGCGACCGTTCTGTGGCTGCTTTACATTTTCACCCTTCGATGGCATGTTTTTATGCTTAAGTCTAATTTTTTGCAAATTTACGTCGTACACTCAAACCGGTAGCCCCGTGACTACGCGGTCGGTTCCTACGAGTCACATTGGTCCCATGCGAGGTGTTCGTGATTCTTACGGGACCGTTTTGTGGCTGTTTTACGTTTTCACCCTTCGATGGCATGTTTTTATGGTTAAGTCTATTTTTTGCGCATTTACGTCGTACACTCAAATCGGGAGCCCCGTGACTACGCGGTCGTTTCCTACGAGTCACATTGCTCCCGTGCGAGGTGTTCGTGACTCTTACGGGACCGTTATGTGGCTACTTTACGTCTTCACCCTTCAATGGCATGTTTTTATGCTTAAGTCTAATTTTTTGCAAATTTACGTCTTACACTCAAACCGGGAGCCCCATGACTACGTGGTCGGTTTCAACGTGTCACATTGGCCCCGTGTGAGCTGTTCGTGACTCTTACGCGACCATTATGTGGCTGCTTTATATTTTCACCCTTTGATGGTATGTTTTTATGCTTAAGTCTAATTTTTTACAAATTTACGTCTTACACTCAAACCGGGAGCCTCGTGACTACGCTGTCGGTTCCTACGAGTCACATTGGTCCCGTGCAAGGTGTTCGTGACTCTTACGGGACCGTTTTGTGGCTCCTTTACATTTTCACCCTTCGATGGCATGTTTTTATGGTCAAGTCTAATTTTTTGCAAATTTATGTCGTACACTCAAACCGGGAGCCCCGTGACTACGCAGTCGGTTCCTACGAGTCACATTGGTCCTGTGCGAGGTGTTCGTGACTCTTACGGGACCGTTTTGTGGCTGTTTTACGTTTTCACTCTTCGATGGCATGTTTTTATGGTTAAGTCTAATTTTTTGCGAATTTACGCCGTACACTCAAATCGGGATCCCCGTGACTACGCGATCACGAATCACATTGGTCCCGTGCGAGGTGTTCGTGACTCGTACACGACCGTTTTATGGCTGCTTTACGTTTTCACCCTTCGATGGCATGTTTTTATGGTTAAGTCTATTTTTTTCAAAATTTACATCTTACACTCAAATCAGGAGCCTCGTGACTACGCGGTCGGTTCCAACGAGTGACATTGGTCCCGTGCAAGGTGTTCGTGACTATTACACGACCATTCTATGGCTGCTTTACGTTTTCACCCTTCGATGGCATGTTTTTATGGTTAAGTCTAATTTTTTTGCAATTTTACGCCGTACACTCCAACCAGGAGCCCCGTGACTACGCGGTCGGTTCCTACGAGTCACATTGGTCCCGTGCGAGGTGTTTGTGAAATTTACGGGACCGTTTTGTGGTTGTTTTACGTTTACACCCTCGATGGCATGTTTTTATGATTAAGTCTAATTTTTTGCAAATTTACGTCCTACACTCAAGCCGGGAGCCTCGTGACTACGCGGTCGGTTCCTAAGAGTCAAATTGGTCCCGTGCGAGGTGTTCGTGACTCTTACGGGACCGTTTTGTGGCTGCTTTATGTTTTCACCCTTTGATGGCATGTTTCTATGCTTAAGTCTAATTTTTTGCAAATTTACGTCGTACACTCAAACCGGGATCCCCGTGACTACGCGGTTGGTTCCTATGAGTCACATTGGTCCCGAATGAGGTGTTGTGAGCCTTACGGGACCGTTCTGTGTTTGTTTTACAATTTTCTCCCTTCGATGGCATGTTTTTATGCTTAAGTCTAATTTTTTGCAAATTTATGTCGTACAGTCAAACCGGGATCCCCGTGACTACGCGGTCGGTTCCAATGAGTGACATTGGTCCCGTGCAAGGTGTTCGTGACTATTACACGACCATTCTATGGCTGCTTTACGTTTTCACCCTTCGATGGCATGTTTTTATGGTTAAGTCTAATTTTTTTGCAATTTTACGCCGTACACTCCAACCAGGAGCCCCGTGACTACGCGGTCGGTTCCTACGAGTCACATTGGTCCCGTGCGAGGTGTTATTGAAATTTACGGGACCATTTTGTGGTTGTTTTACGTTTACACCCTCGATGGCATGTTTTTATGATTAAGTCTAATTTTTTGCAAATTTACGTCCTACACTCAAGCCGGGAGCCTCGTGACTACGCGGTCGGTTCCTAAGAGTCAAATTGGTCCCGTGCGAGGTGTTCGTGACTCTTACGGGACCGTTTTGTGGCTGCTTTATGTTTTCACCCTTTGATGGCATGTTTCTATGCTTAAGTCTAATTTTTTGCAAATTTACGTCGTACACTCAAACCGGGATCCCCGTGACTACGCGGTCGATTCCAACGAGTCACATTGGTCCCATGCGAGGTGTTCGTGACACTTATGGGACCGTTTTGTGGTTGCTTTACGCTTTCACCCTTCGATGGCATGTTTTTATGCTTAAGTCTAATTTTTTTACAACTTTATGTCGTACACTCAAACCGGGAGCCCTGTTACTACACGGTCGGTTCATAGGGATAACATTGGTCCCATGCGAGGTGTTCGTGACACTTAGAGGACCATTGTGTGGCTGCTTTACATTTTCACCCTTCGATGGCATGTTTTTATGCTTAAGTCTATTTTTTTCCAAATTTACGTCTTACACTCAAACTAGGAGCCACGTGACTACGTGGTCGGTTCCTATGAGTCACATTGGTCCCGTGCAAGGTGTTCGTGACTCTTACGGGACCGTTATGTGTTTGTTTTACATTTTCACCCTTCGATGGCATGTTTTTATGCTTAAGTCTAATTTTTTGCAAATTTACGTCGTACACTAAAATCGGGATCCCCGTGACTACGCGATCGGTTCCAACGAGTGACATTGGTCCCGTGCAAGGTGTTCGTGACTCTTACGCGACTGTTCTGTGTTTGTTTTATAATTTCACCCTTCGATGGCATGTTTTTATGCTTAAGTCTAATTTTTTGCAAATTTACGTCGTACACTCAAACCGGGATCCCCGTGACTACGCGGTCGGTTCCAACGAGTGACATTGGTCCTGTGCAAGGTGTTCGTGACTCTTACACGACCATTCTGTGGCTGCTTTACGTTTTCCCCCTTCGATGGCATGTTTTTATGCTTAAGTCTAATTTTTTGCAAATTTACGTCTTACACTCAAACCGGGATCCCCGTGACTACGCGATCGGTTCCTACGAGTCACATTGGTCCCGTGCGAGGTGTTCGTGACTCTTACGGGACTTTTTTATGGCTGTGTTACGTTTTCACCCTTCGATGGCATATTTTTATGGTTAAGTCTATTTTTTTCCAAATTTAC
The DNA here is from genome assembly GCA_949130495.1 of Sambucus nigra. Lineage (NCBI taxonomy): Eukaryota > Viridiplantae > Streptophyta > Magnoliopsida > Dipsacales > Adoxaceae > Sambucus > Sambucus nigra. The sequence continues at coordinate 27,216,946 of OX422219.1, read as the reverse complement.
GTCGTACACTCAAACCGGGAGCCCCGTGACTATGCGGTCGGTTCCTACGAGTCACATTGGTCCTGTGTGAGGTGTTCGTGACTCTTACAGGACTGTTTTGTGGCTGTATTACGTTTTCACCCTTCGATGGCATGTTTTAATTGTTAAGTCTAATGTTTTTCAAATTTACGTCTTACACTCAAACAGGGAGCCCCGTGACTACGCGATCGGTTCCTACGAGTCACATTGGTTCCATGCGAGTTGTGCGTGACTCTTACTGGACCGTTTTGTGGCTGTTTTACATTTTCACCCTCGATGGAATGTTTTTATGCTTAAGTCTAATTTTTTGCAAATATACGTCGTACACTTAAATCGGGATCCCCGTAACGATGCGGTCGGTTCCAACGAGTGACATTGGTCCCGTGCAAGGTGTTTGTGACTGTTACTTGACCGTTCTGTGGCTACTTTACCATTTCACCCTTCGATGGCATGTTTTTATGCTTAAGTTTAATTTTTTGCAAATTTACGTCGTACACTCAAACCGGGATCCCCGTGACTACGCGGTCGGTTCCAACAAGTGACATTGGTCCCGTGCAAGGTGTTCGTGACTCTTACACAACCGTTCTATGGCTGCTTTACGTTTTCACCCTTCGATGGCATGTTTTTATGCTTAAGTCAAATTTTTCACAAATTTACGTCTTACACTCAAACCGGGAGTCCCGTGACTACGCGGTCGATTACTACGAGTCACATTGGTCCCGTGCGAGGTGTTCGTGACTCTAACGTGACCGTTCTATGGCTGCTTTCCGTTTTCACCCTTCGATGGCTTGTTTTTATGCTTAAGTCTAATTTTTTTAAATGTACATATTACACTCAAACCGAGAGCCCTGTGACTACGCGACCGGTTGCTACGAGTCACATTGGTCCCGTGTGAGGTTTTTCGTGACTCGTACATGACCGTTTCGTGGCCGCTTTACGTTTTCACCCTTCGATGGCATGTTTTTATGCTTAAGTCTATATTTTTCAAAATTTACATCTTACACTCAAATCGGGAGCCCCGTGACTACGCGGTCGGTTCCAACGAGGGACATTGTTCCCATGTATGGTGTTCGTGACTCTTACACGACCGTTATGTGGCTGCTTTACGTTTTCACCCTTCGATGGCATGTTTTTATGCTTAAGTCTAATTTTTTTGAAATTTACGCCGTACACTCAAATCGGGAGCCCCGTGACTACGCGGTCGGTTCCTACGAGTCGCATTGGTCCCATGCGAGGTGTTCGTGACTCTTTCGGGACCGTTTTTTGGATGTTTTACGTTTTCACCCTTCGATGGCTTGTTTTTATGGTTAAGTCTATTTTTTTGCGAATTTACGTCGTACACTCAAATTGGGAGCCCCGTCACTACGCGGTCGGTTCCTACGAGTCACATTGGTCCCGTGCGAGATGTTCGTGACTCGTACGCGACCATTTTGTGGCTGCTTTACGTTTTCACCCTTCGATGGCATGTTTTTATGGTTCAGTCTATTTTTTTCAAAATTTACATCTTACACTCAAATCGGGAACCCCGTAACTACGCGGTCGGTTTCTACGAGTCACATTGGTCCCGTGCGAGGTGTTTGTGACTCTTACGCGACCGTTATGTGGCTGATTTACGTTTTCAGCCTTCGATGGCATGTTTTTATGCTTAAGTCTAATTTTTTGCAAATTTACGACTTGCACTCAAACCGAGAGCCTCGTGACTACGCGGTCGGTTCCTACGAGTCACATTTCTCCCGAGCGAGGTGTTCGTGACTCTTATAGGACCGTTTTGTGGCTACTTTACATTTTCACCCTTCGATGGCATGTTTTTATGGTTAAGTCTAATTTTTGGCAAATTGACGTCGTACACTCAAACCGGGAGCCCCGTGACTACGCGGTCGGTTCCTACGAGTCACATTGGTCCCGTGAGAGGTGTTCGTAACTCTTACGGGACCATTTTGTTGCTGTTTTACGTTTTTACCCATGATGGCATGTTTTTATGCTTAAGTCTAATTTTTTGTAAATTTACGTCGTACACTAAAACCGGGAGCCCCGTGACTACGCGATCGGTTCATAGGGATAACATTGGTCCCATGCGAGGTGTTCGTGACTCTTACAGGTCCATTGTGTGGTTGCTTTACGTTTTCACCCTTCCATGGCATGTTTTTATGCTTAAGTCTAATTTTTTACAAATTTACGTCTTACAATCAAACCGGAAACCCCGTGACTACGCGGTCGGTTCCTATGAGTCACATTGGTCCCGTGCTAGGTGTTCGTGACTCTTACGGGACCGTTCTGTGTTTGTTTTACATTTTCACCTTTCGTTGGCATGTTTTTATGCTTAAGTCTAATTTTTTGCAAATTTGTGTGGTACACTCAAATCGGGATCCCCGTGACAACGCGGTCGGTTCCAACGACTGACGTTGGTCCCGTGCAAGGAGTTTGTGACTCTTACATCACCGTTATGTGGCTGCTTTACGTTTTCACCCTTCGATGGCATGTTTTTATGCTAAAGTCTAATTTTTTGCAAATTTTCGTCTTACACTCAAAGCGGGAGCCCCGTGACTACGCGGTCGGTTTCTATGAGTCACATTGGTCTCGTGCGAGCTATTCGTGACTCTTACGCGACCGTTATGTGGCTGCTTTATATTTTCCCCCTTCGATGGCATGTTTTATGCTTAAGTCTAATTTTTTACAAATTTACGTCTTACACTCAAATCGGGAGCCTCGTGACTACGCGGTCGATTCCTACGAGTCACATTGCTCCAGTGCAAGGTGTTCGTGACTCTTACGGGACCGTTTTGTGGCTGCTTTACCTTTTCACCCTTCGATGGCATGTTTTTATGGTTAAGTCTAATTTTTTCCAAATTTACGTCGTGCACTCAAACCGGGAGCGCTGTGACTGCGCGGTCGGTTCCTATGAGTCACATTGGCCCCGGGCGAGGTGTTTGTGAATCTTATGGGACCGTTTGGTTGCTGTTTTACGTTTTCACCCTCGATGGCATGTTTTTATGCTTAAGTCCTATTTTTTGCAAATTTACGTCGTACACTAAAACCGAGATCCCCGTGACTACGCGGTCGGTTCATAGGGATAACATTGGTCCCATGCGAGGTGTTCGTGACTCTTACAGGACCATTGTGTTGCTGCTTTATGTTTTCACCCTTCGATGGCATGTTTTTATACTTAAGTCTATTTTTTTGCAAATTTACGTCGTACACTCAAACCTGGAGCACCGTGACTACGCGGTCGGTTCCTACGAGTCACATTGGTCCCGTGCGAGGTGTTCGTGACTCTTATGGGACCGTTCTGTGGCTGCTTTACATTTTCACCCTTCGATGGCATGTTTTTATGCTTAAGTCTAATTTTTTGCAAATTTACGTCGTACACTCAAATCAGGATCCTCGTGACTACGCGGTCGGTTCCAACGAGTGACATTGGTCCCGTGCAAGGTGTTCGTGACTCTTACACGACCATTCTGTGGCTGCTTTACGTTTTAACCCTTCGACGACATGTTTTTATGCTTAAGTCTAATTTTTTGCAAATTTACGTCATACACTCAGATCGGGAGCCCCGTGACTACGCGGTCAGTTCCTACGAGTCACATTGGTCCCGGGCGAGGTGTTCGTGACTCTTACGCGACCATTATGTGGTTGTGTTACGTTTTCACACTTCGATGGCATGTTTTTATGGTTAAGTCTAATTTTTTACAAATTTACGTCGTAAACTCAAACCGGGAGCCCCGTGACTACGCGGTCGGTTCCTGCGAGTCACATTGCTCCCGTGTAAGGTGTTAGTGACTCTTACGGGACAGTTTTGTGGCTGCTTTACGTTTTCACCCTTCGATGGCAAGTTTTTATGGTTAAGTCTAATTTTGTGTAAATTTACGTCGTACACTCAAACCGGGAGCCCCGTGACTGCGCTGTCGGTTCCGACGAGTCACATTGGTCCCGGGCGAGGTGTTCGTGAATCTTATGGAACCGTTTTGTGGCTGTTTTACGTTTTCACCCTCAATGGCTTATTTTTATGCTTAAGTCTATTTTTTACAAATTTACGTTGTACACTAAAACCGAGAGCCCCGTGACTACGCGGTCGGTTCATAGGGATAACATTGGTCCCATGCGAGGTGTTCGAGACTCTTACGCGACCGTTCTGTGGCTGCTTTACGTTTTCACCCTTCGATGGCATGTTTTTATGCTTAAGTTTAATTTTTTACAAATTTACATCATACACTCAAACCAGGAGCCCCGTGATTACGCGGTCGGTTCCTACGAGTCACATTGGTCCCGTGCGAGGTGTTCGTGACTCTTACGGGACCGTTTTATGACTGCTTTATGTTTTCACCCTTCAATGGCATGTTTTTATGCTTAAGTCTAATTTTTTGCAAATTTACATCGTACACTCAAACCGGGATCCCCGTGACTATGCGGTCGGTTCTAACGAGTCACATTGGTCCCGTGCATGGTGTTCGTGACTCTTACACGACCGTTATGTGGCTTCTTTACGTTTTCACCCTTCGATGGCATATTTTTAAGCTTAAGTGCAATTTTTTTATAATTTACGTCTTACACTCAAACCGGGAGCCCCGTGACTATGCGGTCGGTTCCTACGAGTCATATTGGTCCCGTGCGAGGTGTTCATGACTCTTACGGGACCATTTTGTGGCGGTTTTACGTTTTCACCCTTCGATGGCATGCTTTTATGCTTAATTTAATTTTTTTGTAAATTTACGTCGTACACTAAAATCGAGAGCCCCGTTACTACGCGGTCGGTTCATAGGGATAACATTGGTCCCTTGCGAGCTGTTCGTGACTCTTACGGGACCATTGTGTGGCTGCTTTACGTTTTCACCCTTCGATGGCATGTTTTTATGCTTAAGTCTATTTTTTTGCAAATTTACGTCTTACACTCAAACCGGGAGCCCCGTGACTACGCGGTCGGTTCCTATGAGTCACATTGGTCCCGAATGAGGTGTTCGTGACCCTTACGGGACCGTTCTGTGTTTGTTTTATAATTTTCTCCCTTCGATGGCTTGTTTTTATGCTTAAGTCTAATTTTTTGCAAATTTATGTCGTACACTCAAACCGGGAGCCCCGTGACTATGCGGTCCGTTCCTACGAGTCACATTGGTCCTGTGCGAGATGTTTGTGACTCTTACATGACCACTCTATGGTTGGTTCACGGTTTCACCCTTCGATGGCATGTTTTTATGCTTAAGTCTAATTTTTTGGAAATTTACGTCATACCCTCAAACCGGGATCTCCGTGACTACGCGGTCGGTTCCAACGAGTCACATTGGTCCCGTCCAAGGCGTTCGTGACTCTTACGTGATCGTTCCGTGGCTGCTTTACATTTTCACCCTTCGATGGCATGTTTTTATGCTTAAGTCTAATTTTTTGCAAATTTACGCCGTACACTCAAACCGGTAGCCCCGTGACTACGCGGTCGGTTCCTACGAGTCACATTGGTCCCATGCGAGGTGTTCGTGATTCTTACGGGACCGTTTTGTGGCTGTTTTACTTTTTCATCCTTCGATGGCATGTTTTTATGGTTAAGTCTATTTTTTTGCGCATTTACGTCGTACACTCAAATCGGGAGCCCCGTGACTACGCGGTCGTTTCCTACGAGTCACATTGCTCCCGTGCGAGGTGTTCGTGACTCTTACGGGACCGTTATGTGGCTGCTTTACGTCTTCACCCTTCAATGGCATGTTTTTATGCTTAAGTCTAATTTTTTGCAAATTTACGTCTTACACTCAAACCGGGAGCCCCATGACTACGTGGTCGGTTTCTACGTGTCACATTGGCCCCGTGTGAGCTGTTCGTGACTCTTACGCGACCGTTATGTGGCTGCTTTATATTTTCACCCTTCGATGGTATGTTTTTATGCTTAAGTCTAATTTTTTGCAAATTTACGTCTTACACTCAAACCGGGAGCCTCGTGACTACGCGGTCGGTTCCTACGAGTCACATTGGTCCCGTGCTAGGTGTTCGTGACTCTTACGGGACCGTTTTGTGGCTGCTTTACATTTTCACCCGTCGATGGCATGTTTTTATGGTTAAGTCTAATTTTTTGCAAATTTATGTCGTACACTCAAACCGGGAGCCCCGTGACTACGCAGTCGGTTCCTATGAGTCACATTGGTCCTGTGCGAGGTGTTCGTGACTCTTACGGGACCGTTTTGTGGTTGTTTTACGTTTTCACTCTTCGATGGCATGTTTTTATGGTTAAGTCTAATTTTTTACGAATTTACGTCGTACACTCAAATTGGGAGCCCCGTGACTACGCGATCGGTTCCTACGAATCACATTGGTCCCGTGCGAGGTGTTCGTGACTCGTACACGACCGTTTTATGGTTGCTTTACGTTTTCACCCTTCGATGGCATGTTTTTATGGTTAAGTCTATTTTTTCAAAATTTACATCTTACACTCAAATCAGGAGCCTCGTGACTACGCGGTCGGTTCCAACGAGTGACATTGGTCCCGTGCAAGGTGTTCGTGACTATTACACGACCATTCTATGGTTGCTTTACGTTTTCACCCTTCGATGGCATGTTTTTATGGTTAAGTCTAATTTTTTTGCAATTTTACGCCGTACACTCAAACCAGGAGCCCCGTGACTACGCGGTCGGTTCCTACGAGTCACATTGGTCCCGTGCGAGGTGTTTGTGAAATTTACGGGACCGTTTTGTGGTTGTTTTACGTTTACACCCTCGATGGCATGTTTTTATGATTAAGTCTAATTTTTTGCAAATTTACGTCCTACACTCAAGCCGGGAGCCCCGTGACTACGCGGTCGGTTCCTAAGAGTCAAATTGGTCCCGTGCGAGGTGTTCGTGACTCTTACGGGACCGTTTTGTGGCTGCTTTATTTTTTCACCCTTCGATGGCTTGTTTCTATGCTTAAGTCTAATTTTTTGCAAATTTACGTCGTACACTCAAACCGGGATCCCCGTGACTACGCGGTCGATTCCAACGAGTCACATTGGTCCCGTGCAAGGTGTTCATGACTCTTACGCGACCGTTATGTGGCAGCTTTACGTTTTCACCCTTCGATGGCATGTTTTTATTCTTAAGTCTAATTTTTTGCAAATTTACGCCGTACACTCAAACCGGGAGCCCCGTGACTACGCGGTCGGTTCCTACGAGTCACATTGCTCCCGTGAGAGGTGTTCGTGACTCTTACGGGACCGTTTTATGACTGCTTTATGTTTTCACCCTTCAATGGCATGTTTTTATGCTTAAGTCTAATTTTTTGCAAATTTACATCGTACACTCAAACCGGGAGCCCTGTTACTACACGATCGGTTCATAGGGATAACATTGGTCCCATGCGAGGTGTTCGTGACACTTATGGGACCGTTTTGTGGTTGCTTTACGCTTTCACCCTTCGATGGCATGTTATTATGCTTAAGTCTAATTTTTTTACAACTTTACGTCGTACACTCAAACCGGGAGCCCTGTTACTACACGATCGGTTCATAGGGATAACATTGGTCCCATGCGAGGTGTTCGTGACTCTTAGAGGACCATTGTGTGGCTGCTTTACATTTTCACCCTTCGATGGCATGTTTTTATGCTTAAGTTTAATTTTTTGCAAATTTACGTCTTACACTCAAACCGGGAGCCTCGTGAGTACGCGGTCAGTTCCTACGAGTCACATTGCTCCCGTGCGAGGTGTTCGTGACTCTTACGGGACCGTTTTGTGGCTGTTTTATGTTTTCACCCTTCGATGCCATGTTTTTATTGTTAGGTCTAATTTTTCTTAAATTTACGTCGTACACTCAAATCGAGAGCCCCGTGACTACGCAGTCGGTTCCTACGAGTCACATTGGTCCCGTGCGAGGTGTTCGTGACTCTTACGGGACCGTTTTGTGGCTGTTTTACGTTTTCATCCTTCGATGGCATGTTTTTATGCTTAAGTCTAATTTTTTTTCAAATTTACGTCTTACACTCAAACCGGGAGCCCCGTGACTACGCGGTCGGTTTCAACGAGTGACATTGGTCCCGTGCGAGGTGTTCGTGACTCTTACAGGACCGTTCTGTGTTTGTTTTACATTTTCACCCTTCAATGGCATGTTTTTATTCTTAAGTCTAATTTTTTACCAATTTTCGTCTTACACTCAAACCGGGAGCCCCGTGACTACGTGGTCGGTTCCTACGAGTGACAATGGTCCCGTGCGAGGTGTTCGTGACTCTTACGGGACCGTTCTGTTTTTGTTTTACATTTTCACCCTTCGAGGGCATTTTTTTTGTTAAGTCTAATTTTTGGCAAATTTACGCCGTACACTCAAACCGGGATCCCCGTGACTACGCGGTCGGTTCCAATGAGTGACATTGGTCCCGTGCGAGGTGTTTGTGACTCTTATACGACCGTTCTGTGGTTGTTTAATGTTTTCACCCTTCGACGACATGTTTTTATACTTAAGTCTAATTTTTTGCAAAATACGTCGTATACTCAAACCGGGATCTCCGTGACTAGGGCTGTAAACGGATATTCGAAAATCCGCATCCGTCCGATATCCGAATCCGAATTTTTGGATATTTATCCAAAAATATGGAAACGGATACGAATATGGATACTCTTTACAAATATCCGAGAAAACGGATACGGATATGGATAGTACTAGTATCCGACACGGATAATTCGTATCCGATGCAGAGTATCCATTTTTTCGAATATCCTTTTTACCGGATATCCTTATCCGTCAAACATATATTTAAAATATTACTATTAATATTAACATTAGTATTACTAATAAAATAATTAAAAAAAAATCATAATCGTTTATTCCCAAAACAAAATAAACACATACTCCACTCAAAACAAAAACACCCTAAAGTTATTGTTTTATTGGGTATATTATAAAATATCATGTATTATTATTTTATTGGGTATATTATCATGGAGTTACACTAAAGTTACAATACACCTTATCACACACAAAGTACACTGACTAAAGAACATTTACTCTACTAAAAAAAACTAACTTCGTTTCATTTCTCCTTCGTACAAAACAAGAGAAAAGAAACTCTCATGTGGTTGTTCATTAGTTTCCTTAATTATAAATAAATATAAGAGAGAAACAGAAAGGAATGTAAGAGAGAAACATAATAGAATGTAAGAGAGAAACATAAAAGTAAAGAGATGGTTTTGATTGTAATGAGAACTGAAGTTAACAACATGTATATTATATACAAAATAAAAATGTATACTTATTAAAATAAACGTATCAGTACGTTTTGAAGACAAAAGGTCCATGAGGTTATCATTCTCAATAAATTTGATTAATCTAAAAGGTACATATTTATTTCTACTGTCATGGAATGCGACTGCTATTTTTTTTGGATGGCTTTGGACTTATATGGTTGCAAAGTATGGATGACTTTAAGCCATATTATCATTATGGAATGATACTATTATTATGGAATCCATAATTGTTGATGTTAGGAGACAGTAATTTTGTTACATATTTGTTTGGATTGGGTTGGATTAGATTTCATTGGATTGGATATTTTAATTGTTATTTTTTGCGATGGCTAAATAATGTAAGCGGATACGGATATTATCCGAATCCGAGGTATCCGAGCGGATACGAATATGGATACTTCTTTTAACTATCCGGGCGGATACGGATACGAATAGTACATTCAGATAGCGGATACAGATATGGAAAATATGGTATTCGATCCGTATCCGTCCGTTTACCACCCCTACCCGTGACTACGCTATCGGTTCCAACGAGTGACATTGGTCCCGTGCGAGCTGTTCGTGACTCTTACGCGACCGTTATGTGTTTGTTTCACGTTTTCACGCTTCAATGGCATATTTTTATGCTTAAGTCTAATTTTTCGTAAATTTACGTCGTACACTCAAACCGGGAGCCCCGTGACTACGCGGTCGGTTCCTACGAGTCACATTGGTCCCGTGCGAGCTGTTCGTGACTCTTATGGGGACGTTTTGTGTTTGTTTTACATTTTCACCCTTATATGACATATTTTTATGCTTAAGTATATTTTTTTCCAAATTTACGTCGTACACTCAAACCGGGAGCCCCGTGACTACGCGGTCGGTTCCTACGAGTCACATTGGTCCCGTGCGAGGTGTTCATGACTCGTACAGTAATGACAAAACAGAACACAGATCCTTACAGCCTCTTTTGGGACGAAATGTTAAATGTAATTTATATAAGATAAAGTATGGCTTATAAATCGCATATCAACACAAAGCTAGGTAATCATCTCTTTGAATGTTCCAATTGTTTACATGAGTGCACACACATAAAACAAATAATGGAATTGTACACGGGCATGTAAACATATATGACATGTATGTTATATATATAGGTTGTTATAACATATATGATGTTATAACATATATGTTGTTATATATGCATATATGTTATAACAGCTATATACTTAACATATGCTGCTATAACAGCATATATGTTATAGTAGCATATGTTATATATATAGCTGTTATAACATATATGCATATATAACAACATATATGCTGTTATAACAGCATATATGTTGTTATATATATAACAACATATATGTTATGCATATATAACAACATGTATGATGTTATAACAGCATATATGTCGTTATATATATAACAGCATATATGTTATAATATGTTGTTATAACATATATGTTGCATATATGTTATAACATCATATTATAACATATATGATGTTATATATATAACAACATATATGTTGTTATAACACCATATATGTTGTTATATATGCATAACAGCATATTATAACATATATGCTGTTATATATGCATATATGTTATAACAGCTATATATATAACATATAAATATATATACTTACCAAATTGATTCGAATTTGGAGATCCTCCGGATACACTCCCTCGTCCTTGATCCTTACATATTTTTGCAAACATTTGCATCGTGTATTCCTGGAAATCCTCAAATTTTTTATCTTGGGACTCTATCTTCTGTTGTTGATCATCTATCTTCTGTTGTTGGATATCATTTCTCTCCTCGACTAAAGCCAAATTCTCTCTTATTAGCCTCACCTCTTCATCACGCACCCTCAATTGTCCTGCTGTACTTGAATCTTTAGAGGGTTTCGGGCCTACCCCCCATCCAACAATATGGCCCGATCTTTTTCCAAAAACTTCTATCGACATCTCCTCTTGTGACATGAAGGGTGCGTTTGGTTGCGAGGATCTCTCTTTAAGCTCCACAAACTTCTCCTGCCATATTTAAAATAGTATAATCTCATGTTATAATTAGTCAACAAATTTTAAAATAACAATATAAAGAAGTCAGCAATATGGGATCTCTCGCAATATAATTAATTAATCAAAGATGTACATACATATTTTTCCTTGCACTTTGGATCCACCGAGTCATTATTTTTCTCAATCCAATAAGATGATTTAAAGAAGTCAGTAATATGTGGTCTCTCACCACCCTTTTCTTCAGCCTATTCATAAATGGAACCAATGAGAATATGATTTTACATTGATAAGTAATTAAATTCATAAATTACATAACGCATCACCTCGATTGACATGGCAGCTACAAATGATCGTGACCCAGAAGTATGATTCCAAGGCAAACTAGCACGTGCTAATTGACCTTTTACTGACCTTGCCTAATTAAAACATAAAAAAATACTAAATGGATCTCCAATAATGCAATTTTCAAGGAACAGCTAAATTACAAACATAATGAAATACGAATTAGTTACCTTGAACTTCTCACCACTCCAAACATCATCTATCATGTACTTCCAATCGCTTGGTGTAACCCCTCCATATGAATTCTTTTTAGGGTCGACTCCATCCTTCAATAATTTCGTGTAATGTATGTACATTTTACTCCTCCAGCCACTGTACCTCCATGAACACTTCCTATGAATAGCATGTCTGACAAACTCATCCTCATCATAGTTAACAATATCAAATTTATCCTGCAAATTTACTTTAATTAGAAATACACACAATAACATTCAAAGAATATCTAACTGAAAGAATCAAATATAACGACCCGAATCCTGGCGATTACTGCATCTTGTGTCCCAGAATCAATTTCCCCCCAACGAGTCACCCCTTGAAGTGGTGCCGTATTTCGAACCTCAATTCCGATTTGTTGTCCTAGAGAAGGAGCATTTACACCCATAGGTGCCCCATCACCTTCCAACACACACACTTCAAGTTTTCCATGTCTTTTTACCATTTTCTCAACCTTCATTCGACGTGTTAATCCTCGAACTCGCTTTTTAGTTCTACTAGCTGTAGAAAAATAAAGTAATATAAATGTCATTGATTGATGTTATGTATTACATAAAGTAATATAATAAATGTCAAGTATTACATAATAAACTACTAATAAAATAATCAAAATAACTTACATATCAAGGAAACATCCGGAATATCGGCCTATATATCTTCAACAACATCATTGATTGATGTTCTTCGTTGGAGACGCATCGAGGAGTGACTCGAGCTTCCTGTTTTAATAAAAAAGAAAGACAATTATATATACAATAAGTAAATTTAAACAATCTAAACAAAAATGACTTACGCATCATAGAAACGTTAGGAACAGTAACTTGTATATCTTCTACGACATTATCATTTGATGTTCTCTGTTGAAAGTGCACCGAGGAGTGACTCGAACCCCCTGTTTTAATGCGAAAGTAAGATAATTATATATACAAGAAGTAGATTTAAACAATATAAACAAGATTTCGAAGAAAAATAAATAAGTTTATATATAAACAATTATATATAACAGTTTATATATAACTGTTTATATATAACAGTTTATAAATAAACTGCTATATATAAGCTGTTATATATAAGCAGTTTATATATAAACTGTTTATATATATATATATATATATATATATAACTTTATATATATTATGTTACTTGCATTGTTGCTCACTGGTGGTACTCGTGACATATTGGTTTGGGTGTTGAGCGTCTCCTCAAATGAGGCTTCTCTCGTCGGGGGGGAGGGAGAACGACGAAATAATTGTCGTACGGGCGCCATGTTCGAGACCTTCCAATACAAAATACAGTTTAATTAGTGATGCAAAAAATGTATAGAATCTATATATGTACTTTAAAGTGTATTGAGGTAATGAACATAAACTTAATTTCAATTACACTACCATGCATGCATTACCTTCTCCATTTGAGGATTAGAATACTCATTATTATCATCACTGACATCATCACCACTGGATGAACTAAGATCCTCCTCATCATCGGGCAATCTGTACACGTCATCATCTCGTACATTTACATTAAAATTTTGATTCTTACTGAATCTGATCTCGTTAGGCACCAAAGCATTCAGTCGCAATTGATTCTTCTTAATATTATTGAGACTTTCTTTCTCATATGCTAACATCATCTGACCCGTATGTCTAGGTTAAAGCCATATTTTTTCCTTTGGAGGCATATTTTTCGACTAAACACAAAAATTAAATAAAATAAAATGAACATCACACTACATAACGAATTACGCTAGATGGAAACATATAACTTGATTAATAATATTTGATAAAACTAACTTGACACAACACGTAACGAAATAGGAACAAACATTTAACATTACATATCAGTATCAATATCATAATCATAATCCATTTTCTTCGTTATCTCCATTCTCTAATTTGATAAAACTAATTTGGCACAGCACGTAACGAATTACACTAGATAAAAACATAAAAAGTTTGTCTACATACAAAACAAAATAGGAACAAAACATTTAACATTACATATCGGTATCAATATCATAATCATAATCCATTTTCTCCCCATCTTCTTCGTTATCTCCATTCTGTAACATTGTTTCATCATCAACGACATCATCATCATCATCATCATCAATGTTTTCCCCCATTGGATGCAGAACCCTATCACTAGGGATAACCTCAGGAATTGCATCATTCCTATGAAATTGAGTAGCAGTATCTTCAACGACGATTGGGATAACATTTGTTGTTTCGACTTGTTGGAACACGTCACCAGATCCATGCAATTCTGCTGCCCCGGTATCATCGTCATCCAACTCTGGTACATCCCAGGTTCCCCGATGTTGGACTTTTTGTACGATTTGCCATTGTGCACCTAACTTTGTATCATTGACATAGAAAACTTGTTGAACCTGACTAGGCAAAACAAATGGATCATCTTTATACCACCGACTCTTGACATCAATACTAATAAAATGTGAATCAGTGCGCACTGTCTTCCTACTACCGGTGTTGAACCATTCGCATTGGAACAAAATGACTTTATTCCCGTAAATATATGTCATCTCATAAATTTTGCTCAAGTAACCGTAAAAGTCTAGCTCACGACCCTCGTGTTCCCCTTTGGAGACCAACCCACTATTAGGACTCCTACGATGCATGTCTCGGTCCCTAGTATGGACTCGAACTCCATTGAAAATGCAACCCGAATACATATTCACTATCACGTTAGGTCCATTTGCTAATGACCAGAGCTCGTCATTTGCTCTGGGGGACCCTTGCGCTCGTAAAAGATTCATCTACATAAACAACATATGAAAGTCGTATTAAATTATTGTTAAAGTGATGCAAAGTAACTTTCTTTATATATCTTACCCGTTCTTTAAACCACTTCGGAAATTTTTGGTGTTGAATTTGAAGTATGTCACGTCCATTTGGAATTTGAAGTAGACTTTGTGTTCCCTAATTAGAGAAATTTAATTTATTAATAAAATGGATAATCAAATAAAAAGATCATGAATATTATAAATTTGAAACACCTACTCTAGATACGGCTCAACCTCAGCAGTGTTATACAACACAAACCACTTAGCCATATTGAGCTCCTTTTCAGACACATCAGGAGCCCTTGAGATACATCCGAAAGGACGGGCATTTTGGTTAAAGACAACTAGCCCCAAGCCATGTTCGCCACCATCACAATTGCGTTCTTCTCTGTTAAATACGGTTTCAACATGGCTCAAGTACATTGAGCAAAAAGTCAAACACTCTTTCACGGTGTACGTCTCCGCAATGGAACCTTCAGGCCTGGCTCGGTTAGATATAAATTCTTTCAAAGTTCCAAGAAACCTTGAAATTAATAATAGTTAGATGAATATTACACATTTTACACATTTTTCAAGATATTAAACTAAATTAACATTATAATAGTTGCATTTACCTTTTAATTGGAAACACGTTATAATCTACATTTTACAAGGGATGAATATTATAAAATGACTTTAGTATTTTTTTGACATTTTGCACATCTTTCATTTTGGTGTTATCATACGCTTCGTCTCTCCCAAAATCCCCTGAATCACGCCCTGTATAAGTCCCCCTACAATAGTCTTCTACTAATTCGGGGAAATCGTCATCCTCGTCTTCATTATTACCAATTTCAACATCCGTGTCATCTTCAGATTCATCGATTTGGTGTTGCAAAATAGATTCCCCATGATGAACCCAGATCTTATAACTTTCCATTATGTCATGTCATACTAAATGATAGATCACAACATGGCCAATGTGCCAATAACCATTACAACAATTATTACACGGGCATTAAATTGTACCATTTTGGCTCACTTTGGCCATTGCTCTGTCAACTAAAGACTTAGCGCCCTCACGATACCGCTCGCCTACTCTATGCTTAAGTGTCATCCAACTCTTGTCCACTTCTTCCATATCTGTTTATTGAGAGATTACATAAACAACAATAGATGAATTAAATTTTACTTAAAAGTTACCTTTTTTCCTCGTATATTTCATACAAAGCAATATAATTTAAACTCTTATTGACCCCCTACATATTTGCTAATTGAGAGAGTACATAAACAGCAAATGATGAATTATATTTTACTTAGAAGTTACAATTTATTTCCTTGTGCATCTCGTATAAAACAATATAATTGTATCTCTTACATCTCCTCTAAAAGGTGAGTGGTCCTATCCCATTCAAGACCGCATATTTCTGTAACACACTTAGCATCTCATCCACATTGTTTCAATCTGAGGAAATTTCGGCAGCATATCCCCATAGTTCTCCAAGTACACGACGTAGATTCGCAAGTGTTCGCATTATTTCAATTGATGTCGATTTATCAATTGGATTAACACTCAACACCACAGCAATCTAGTATGTACCCAGAGAACATTAAGAGACGGCAATAGAAGTTCCCCCAAAAGTAACAAGTGTACACCACTAAGTACATTATTATACAGAATCTATGCAGTCCCAAACTGTCTAAACGGGACAATTCGAGAGATCTCATTACAGGGGTAATGACTCTCGAACGGGTCTAAGGGCTATTGAATGCGTACGCATAAGAACTAGATGGCTAGTATCTATGCGCACTATGTGTAGCTTGAGAGGTTTATTACTATGTATAATTTACCCTACTTTTAATTGATGTTTTAAAAGTTATGTTGCTCACCACATTAAAACCACCAATCAGATAATATTATTTATACTTTACTTTTAAATTCTTAGAACACAACTAGCCCCTTGCAAAAATACTATTAAAACTATAATTAAAGAGCAATGCACATATCTTCTAAACATTAATTTGAATATTATAAACCGAAAAAAGGGAAATAACATAAATTATAAGTTTAAAAAATTCTTGAATGGAAACATAAATCTAAACATCATTCAAATTTCAAACCAATTATGTCAAATTAAAAAAAAATTATGGATGAGTTAACAAGTTACCAGCAAGTTGGAGCCAGAGAGAGGAAAAATGGAGATGGAGCCGGAGAGGTCAACCAGAAGCAGGTCTGAAGCTTGCACGCTTTTAAGTTATAACTGTTAACAAAAAAAAATGACTCATTACAAATATATAACTGAATATTATAACGGATACTAACGCACTACCTCAAACGACGTAGTTTTGA
The DNA here is from genome assembly GCA_949130495.1 of Sambucus nigra. Classification (NCBI taxonomy): domain Eukaryota; kingdom Viridiplantae; phylum Streptophyta; class Magnoliopsida; order Dipsacales; family Adoxaceae; genus Sambucus; species Sambucus nigra. The sequence continues at coordinate 27,200,048 of OX422219.1, read as the reverse complement.
GATGAAGTGAGGGGTTTTCTTGTAATCTCACCCTCATTTCCACACCAAAACTAAGTCGTTTTGAGGTGGTCCGTTAGTAAACCCGTTATTTGGGTCCGCACCTGATCGGCTATGTGTGTATATTATAAATATAAATTGACAAAAAAAAATAATAATAGATTTCATTACACACAAAACGAATAAAGAACACTGTTTAAAGTATACTCAATCCGCAAACTAAGACCCATATATCCCATATCCGATCCATAAATTAGCTCTAGTCAAAACCCCACCAAAATCAAAGCTTAATTAACTGCAATCTATTTTCAAATACTAAAAACAAAACAAATCAAATAAATTTAAGCAACTACAAATATAAGGGAGTAGAGAACACCAAAATAAATAATCTCAATCATCAATGAATAGAACTACAGATTCAAACCCCAATCTCAAAAAAAATATATCAATAAACATAATAATAATTAGAAACTTAATTACCTTCAATAAACAATGTAATAGCATCCCTTGTAATACCATCAATATGTTTTATCTGATAGTTAAATTCATTTTATCTCCGTGCCATCACAATTCATCTAAAAAACATTTCACCTAAACATTTTATGCTATAAAATTTATTTCTACATTGGACGTGCCTGGTTGAAGATATTTATTTTTAGGTTTATTTTTCTTTTGCTGAATTTTTATCAAGTAAAATGAGGCGCACCCATTGCTTGCCGGAGTTTGATACGCTAGGCTGATATTAGTTATAATGATTTTGGTTTAAATTGATCATTTGACTTCAAGATAATAATGGCATCCCTTGTAATACCATGATTTAGATTTCTTGTTGATTTATTATTTTCCTAAACGGAAATTGCTGTCTCGATGTACAAATTGCAGTACAAATTGTAGCTTCCAGCCATTTGATTGTTTTTCAGCAAACAAAAATAAATTTTCAGTAGCTATAAAATAGGAATCACAATAATGTTTATCAATCAAAGTCAAGATAGCCCATTTAAAGCCATCATCAGATTTGTAAACAGATTCATGTCCATAACCAACTCTTCCAGAAGACCCAAATATGTAAAGTGAAGAAATAAACAAGGAGATGACCTAAATCAATCATTCTCATCAAAACTAAATCAGCACAAACACTAATTTTTACTATAAAACTATTATAATAAAATATAATGTATTTACAAATAAACAAATGAGGTATAGAGTAAGGATTGTCAAACGAATGATGTACCTGAAAAGAAGTGAACAATCGAAAACCTATGAGCATTGACCGTTAAAATCGATTTCTGATAAATGTTTTAGAGAAGCATTGATGGTTAAAATCTTGGGAATATTCACTATGAGCATTCACGTGTGCCGGAGCTAGAGTAGAGGATTGAACGAGGGGAAGAGCAGGACGGAGGGATAGCAGAGGTGGTGGACGAGGGGAAGAGCAGGACGGAGGAGAGGGAGAGCAGGACGGAGGAGAGGTTAGGGTTCGGCTTCGGTGAGCGGAGAGGGAGAGTTTTTTTTTTTTGTCTTTTAGTTAACTTAACGCCCAACAAAAATTAGTACCAAACAAATAAAATATTTTTGGCATCATAATTTTCTTTGTTGCCAAAAGTCTGAGATTTTTCTCAACCCACTCCTATGTTGCCAAAAGTTAAGTCATGTTTGGAAACAAAAAAATATGATGCTAAAAGCTAAAAAATTTCCCTCTTTTATTTTGCTAGCTTCCCGCTTGAAATTTTAACTTTTGGCAACAAGTTTTATTTTATGTTGCCAAAAGTACAATGTAAAATAGTCTTTTGGCAACATAATTCAAATTTTGTTGCCAAAAGGGTATCTTTGGCAACAAAAATATCTTGTGTTACTAAATATTGTTGCTAATGGTGCAAATTCTTGTAGTGAATCTTCATCGTTTGTTCTTCAATCTTCAACAATCATCAAAGCTCAAAGATTTTCTCATCAAGGTGTGCAACATATTGATCTTCAATCTTCGTACCTACACACATGAGACAAAGTAAATACCACGTGACATATCGAGTTTGAAATGAGATAAACATAGATACCAATTTATGATAAAAACATAAGCTAAATCTCAAAAACTCCCCCATAATATGATAATTCTTTCTCCCCTTTTTTATGATGTCCCCAAATAGACAAATGAGAAGAATGAATCAAATAAGCAAAATCGGGGTGTCACGGTACACAAAATAAGGCATCAAACCATATGGCAAACGTGCATCTTTCAAGGAGATGCAAAAACAATTCACAAACTCTTTTTCATTTTTCATTTTTTCATACAAAAATAAGATACATTTAAAAAAAATACTCTACAAAAATCACACCATGGATTTAGACTCAAACAACCAAGTCATGGAATGGAATGAATGGGTGTGAACACATTCGATAGGTCAATCAACTCAATCAATCATATGTGCACGATGCATATGTGTACCCCTAACGAATGAGCATCAAAAGTATCCTTACGTGTAAAAGTTTGTTGAATTTAGATGACATCGTCTTATGCAAATCAACAAAACAAAGTCAAGGTGATTTCCACACCAATAACGTCCAAAACTATGTAGCGCATTTTCAAGCATTTCGAGGACGTGCAAACCCGTTTTAAATTCTCCAACCAAACTCCCTCATGCATATTTTCTTTTAGAGGTGTATAAACTAAATTCTCAAACTTTGGAGAATTGGTGTAAAAACCTAAATGGCCCCTTTTTGGCATGAATATCTTTTTATTGCCTTTCAATTTTTTCGGGCTCTTTTAACCTCTTTGGACCCCGAATAATAAAATTCCTCCATTTTTTAGGTCCAATTTAATGGTGGCTTAGTATTCGCAAAGGCAAAATGAGCCTTTCGCAGCCCTTTCCCATTTTAAAACAAAGCACACAAACTCACAAAATGATTCTTATATGCACAATTCCCTTATAAAAATGATCGCACTTGGTTCGGTTTAAGGACAGGATTGAAGTGAAAACACCCAACCATCATGTGATCAGACAGGCACAATAATCAAACAAATTCGTGCATGTGTGCAATAAAGGAAATCAAGAGTCAAACATGTAGGAAGTAACACTTAATTACATCTTAATGACTCCAAACATTATAAAGCACAAATATGACATGATATATTGTCTCAAAACACTATCAAATAGTCACATGAAGAAATGGAATGAAATTGTGACTTGGTCATCCAAAGTGTCTATCCATAAATGGTGCAAGACAAAATACAAAAATCTTTTTGGATTTTCTCAAAATTTTAGCAAAAATAAAATCTTTTTGTATTTTTCAAAAAAAATTCTAAACAAATATACAAAAGATACACACTAGCAATAGGCATATAATATCATCATGAAAAGCATCCTATGCTAGTAAACAAGTCAAACCTCAATCATTAGGTGCGAAAGGATTTTCTAAAGGTGGTGACAACTTATGAAAAAACTCCATCAATTCTTGTGAAGTTTTGACTAAAAACTTAACTTACTCACCTAAATGTGCAAACTCTCTCATGTAATCTCCGGGAGCATGTAAAGTATCATGTATGGGTGCATGTGTGTCAGAAACACGTGTGATAGCAAAACGTGACACATACCCCAGCTTAAAATAAAATTTCCTAAGGTGACCTTTCCTCTTGCAATGAGAACAAACATAAATAGGCCTAGGAACACCTTTCTCAAAACACTAGGACGCTCTCTCCTAATAGGAATGGGACGGCTAGGTGGGTTAGGGTGAGACACTTGTGAAACTGTCACAAAAGTGGGAACCGGCTTGGGTGCTAATTGGGAAGTAGGAGCACTGTCATGACTTATTCCTAAATTCTCACCCTTACCCTTAAGAACCACCTTTTCAACCTTCTTAGGTGCGTTCTCAAACTTGACTTTGACCTCCCTGGCACGTTCTAGATCACTCTCGAGTTGGGATACACGTGTCATCAGACTAGACAATGTGTTGGTCAAATCACATTTCTCCTTTCTCAAAACCTCCTTCTCTCTCTCCAAATCTAAAACCCGATGACCTAAATCTCGATTATACTTCTTTGTTTTCAAGGTCTCGGTGTACAAATTTCTAAAAGATTTTTGGAGCTCACTTTCATCTCCACTCTCCTCCTCACTCGAAGAACATAAGTCACTATTATCGCTCTCGTGTGCACTCTTGTGAGACAAGTGGGTGTGCTTACACGACTAGAAAAGGCGACAACCATCCCATGTGCTAAACCTTTATCGGACTCATCTCCCTCCTCTTTCTCACTATCACTAAGTGTGGCAGGCATGGCTACTTTCTTCCCTTTCTTTCTAAGCCATGTAGAACACTCAAACGACTTATTCCCCTTACCCCATGATTCAAAACAAGTGACATTCTCAAAATCTTCCTCATATTCTTCATCCGCGTCATTCTTTTTTTCCCTCTCACCACTTTCTTTGGCCTTTCCTTTCATTTTATTTTTCTCAAAAAATTTCTTTCTATTGGAAGAATTATTTTTGTTCATGTTGAGAAATTTTTTAAAGTTTTTTGCAAACAAGGCCATATCATTAAAATCAAAGTTTTCCTCAGAATCGGACTCACAAACTTTTTCTTTCTTTTTCTTACAATGAGCCTTTAAAGCAATGCCATTATCCTTAACCTTAATGGTTTGGTGAAATATGTCAATCTCTTAGGTTTGAAGATCTCCTACAAGTTCTTCCAACTTAAGTGACTACAAGTTTCCCAAAGAGTTTAAAACAGTGACTTTAGAAATAAAGCGTTTTGGGAGAGATCTCAAAATCTTTTTAACGACACGCGTGTTATCAATCACCTTACCCAAATTAAAACATGTGTTAACAATGTCCGACAAACGTGCATAAAAATTATCAAACCATTCAGACTCAAACATGGTGATAGTCTTAAATTGGGTGGCCAAATTTTGTAATTTAGAATCTTTAACAGCGTTCGTGCCCTCATGTGTTAATTTCAAAACATCCCAAGCCTCTTTAGACGTGGTGCATGTCATAATTCGGCAAAACTCAGCAGGAGTGACAGCTCCAGAAATAGCACTAAGACCACGGAAATTAAAATTAGACATTTTATAATCATCTTCGGTCCAGGCTGACACGGTTTTTAAAAAGGTGATGTTATTAACAGGGACCGTGGGAGGAGTCCATCCGTTTTCACAGAGCAACCAAACACGCTCGTCAATATCTTTTAAACTAGATTTCATGCGAGCTTTCCAATAGGCATAATTATTTCCATCAAAAATAGGCATCTTATTAAATGAACGTTCCATTGGAAAAAATACGATTTTTTCACAAAACTGGTTTTTTTTTTTAAATCAATATCACACGATTTTTTGGAAAATAGGAATACGCGATAAATTAGCGTAACCTGCTCTGATACTAATTTGAAAAAACCGAATAACGGCGGTGTGATAATTGATTAAATTAATTCGCAAGTTTCCAAGTAACCCTTATTTAATTAGAGTCTACTTTTAAATCAATTAAATACAGCCCCTAAACATGCAGCTAAATCAACCCATCAAAAATAAAGCATGCAACACAGTAAATATGCTGAGACACAAATTTCAGGAAAAAAACCCTTTCGGGTAAAACCTTTATTTCACTATGAATATATAAATCTCAACTTACAATTACATAGAGAAATCTTCAATGGATCAACGCGCAGCCAACCCATAAAGACACACAGTCTTGAACTCAGCAAGAGAATACATGCAGGACCCTCTAAGGACTCGCATCCCAAACAACAAAGGAAGAACCGCAACTATCCTTAATAACACGCAGCCATAACACTTTGTAGAGACTCTCTCAGTAATAACACGCAGCTCTCAGTTGCAAAGATCTCCCCACAAAGGTTGACCAATAGCAAAGCTTGTGTTCTAGGGTTCCAAAAAGATTCACACAAGTAATTGGGATTTTTGTGTGTGAATTAAAAAGATGTTTGGCACATCAAAAATTGAAGTCTTGTTGTGTTTGCACTATTAGAAATTTTTTCTCAAAGACTTAAGAAATACACCACCGAAAAAGGAATATATATATATAGGTAATTTGAGTAGGTGGAAAAAATCTCAGCAGATCTGTTCGAGATTATCAAATCCGGATCGGTCCGATTTTGATGCCGGATCGGTTCGGTTATCGGATCAGTTCATTTTTAAAATCACTTCATCTGTTCGGCTTCAATTCGGGGTATACTGGTTTTGGTGCAAACCAGATCGATTCATTTTTAAAAGGACCGGATCGGTTCATTTTTAAAAAGACTGTATCGGTCCGAATTACTAGTAAAAAAAACTTACTTCTTTTACAAATACTAAGTATGAAACTTTAAGGGACTTAAAAACAAAACTTTACCAAGTTCATTCTCGCAGAGGTTATGATGTTGAAGACGCTTTGATATTCGGATCCGTTGATGTAGATGCGATCTTGAATTTCTTCAACGGTGTAATGGCGTACGACATACATATTGACAATGGAAAAAAATGTCCTTCCAGCTGAGTTCCTTTATCTGAGTTTTTCCATTGTTGCAACCATTGCAAAACATCACCTTAAAGGGTTGTAGCAAGGTAGTCTAAAAATTTTTCTTTAGACCACGTACTCTTATAATTAGTAATGAGTATAGACATGGATTGTGCCCACTCATCAATAGTTTGTTCTTGATCTTTAAAGGGTACATGCCTTAAATCAAGATAAATATCATGTTGAGATATATTTTGTTTGTTCAAATTATCTCATCTTAAGAAAAAAGGATTTAGTTCATCCTCATTTTTAGTATTACTAGTAGATGGTGTAGAAGTATTGCCTGTTTTAACAAAATCTTCTTTTTCAGTTTCATATGCAGGGGTTCGCATATATTCTACAAAAGCTTTCCAATTTTGGGATTCCTGAAGTGGTTCTTCAGCCTTCCTTTTTCCATCACTAGTATTTACCACATGTGGTGGATTTTCTTCTTCATCAGATGAATATTGGTTTAATTCATACTGATAGTGTTGAAATAATTTTGTATTTTCCAAATACGTATTTTGTATTTGTTCAATGAGTTTATTTCGTTCTGAAACATTTAATGTTGGACCTTTATATAAATGTCTCCAATAGTCTAATATTTCACAAATGGTTACATATTCGGTATAATTAAATTCTTCTGTTTGAAGAGTTTTAATTTCATCCGAACCATAATATAACCTAGGGATTTTATTATCTCCTGGGTAATTCATTCCAGTTTGTTCTCGGTTTTGAGCATCTATTTTGTTTAATAGATTTTCAATTTTTTGCGTAGTTTCCTCTTTTAAATCTAGGTTTGAGACTGTTCCGAGTTTACTAAGTTTTTTATCAACCTTGTTTAAGCTGAATTAAATACTATCTAGTTTTCTTTCTACATAATTTTGACCAATGATCTGATATTTTTCAGTTCGTTTTACCCAACCAAAAACTATATGTGTTAAACTATTTAAAGTAGTACTTATTTTACTAATATCATTTTCGGATTTTTTATCAATATATAAACTATGATTATACATGGATTCATCTTTTTGTAACCATGGTGCTAAACATTGTAATGTAATATTATTATTTTGATCGTCCATTTCAGATTTCATGGGTACCTAAGACCTCCTATTATATTTTGTTTCAGGTGCCTAAAACCAGTTTTCCTGACACCTAATGCTAACTATAGTAGCTTTAACGACAAACGGAAATATGGGCTTTGAAACAATAATAGGTATATGGCTTTTATGAAAACTTAATAGATTTTCAAAATAATATAATATTAGTTCAATATTTAGTTTACTCTGATTACAAAACAGATATGCATACAAACAGTATATCTATTTATACATAGTTTCACACAGATAACAAATTTGATTAAAACCATAATTTACATACCTTTTTCTCAACATAACAAGGCTTTGATACCAATTACACAAGTGCGGAAAGGAACGGGGAAAATAAGGAAAATATCAAAAGCTTTTTATTACAAGTGGAGAGGAATTTTACATGAGATAGAGAAAGAAGATATTACAAGGTATTTTGATGATCTGAAGGTGAAGGAGTAAGCCTCCTTTTATAGCCTACGAACACCATAATTCTATTAATTACAATTCAGAAAGAGAAAAGAAACAAAAGAGACAGCATCTTTTGTTTTTCGAAAGATGCACAGTAATGCACAGTAAAAGTGCACAGTAATCTTAATAATTTGTACAAAATACAGATAGTAAAAAACAAATAGTGGTTTACTATTTACTTTTTTAAAGTAAGGGAAGATTCATCCGTTTAACTCTTTCTTCCTTGTGGGGACCACCTTATCATGTGCTGGATTAATTTTGCAGTCAGTCATTGTGGTCGATTATCCATCCATTGTATTGGCAATATTAGCCTCAGCAACAGAATCAAATTACATGTTGTCGTTAGGGCTGTGATGTGGAGGACCATGTAGTTGTGCTAACTCATACTCCTCTGCATGGCTCAATTATTCATAGGGAACATCCAAATTGTGTTTGTTTTTCAAATTATTCAGAAATTCCCTAACAGTTGCTCGTTGTTCAAGCGATGGTATATAATTTATCGGGAGGTCAGTGATAAATAATATTCTGCCATCGGTCACCATGAATTTTAATGTAGTTTCCCGACAATAATAAGATGCTAAATTTAAAATATTGATCATGTTTTGTGACCAATACTTGACTGTGTTTCAGAGGCCGCTCAATGCACCAATTTTGTTCAACCTCATCCCATTCATAATCCTCAGTGGTTCTGAGGTGCCAAATTTGATAGGACTGGTAGAAAATCTCTCGAACCCTCCAGCCTATGGTGCTGGTAATGTGGAAGGAAAAATAACGGGTATGTTTGTACCTACTTTTTATCAACACATGATAGACCATAGTTTTGATCATAATGGGTAGTGGTTCAAAGTTGTCAAAACATATATTTGAGAAGATTAGTTTGTTTACTAATCCCCATTAAATAGGTTCAATATGCCAACATGGGTAACCTTCTTCAGCAATAAAATGTAATTTTGGCATATCATCACTATAATTGATATAATGATCAAAATGGATTAAAAGACTTTTTATCTTTTTATCCTGATCTTTAATTTTTGGCAAAATTTCTATTTGGAATAATGGCCTTAGAAGAAGTGCCTTCGCTTTTTCGAATAGGCATATTCTTCTAATAGTATTGAAGATTTTATCTGTAAAATCATTTTCTAATAAATCAGCAAATTCCATAAAAGTATCGATTTTATCCAGAGAAAAATCTTCATTTTCAGAATTTAGACTTTTATAAACCTTGAGGCTAAGGCTTTTAAACTTATCTAAAACTGTTGTTTGTTTAGCAATTTTATCAGCGTGGATACTCATATTTTTTTCTAAAATCTTTCCTTTTTTCTCGTAGATGAGATTTCCAAGCCTCGTTTAAAGGATTATACAACTCATCGGGGATTACTGGGTTGTGAAAATTATATGTTTCAGTATCAAGGAGGCTTTCCTTGGTCTGAAGTTTTGAAAACTGATAGATAATATTAGGAGGTGCTAATTATTTCATCTAACTTTCCCATGTTGTTATGGCTTCTTGGATGGTATAAAATCTTTGGTGACATACACCTAGAAAACCATTTACTTGTTTAAAATTTTGGTTCCAATCATGGTAAAGTCCTGGTTGGCGTCCACTGAATACAACATACACAGGACTTGGTTTAGTCTGTGTACTTGAGGATGAAGATGATGTTGCTTGGGTTTTTGCCTTTTTAGCAATTGTTGCCCATTCTCCTTTGACTTCACCTTTTATTTCACCTGGTGGTCTGTCTCCCATCTGAAATGAAAATAATCCACTTGTTTAGTGGTTTTTTATAAAAATAATCCACTGGTTTAATGGGTTTGGTAAACATATATTCCACTGGTTTAGTGGGTTTTTTAATTAAAAATTCTCTACTTGGTTAGCAGAGTATTTTTCACAATTTCTACTGAGATAATCTGCAAGAAAATTGTTAGTACCTTTCAAATGTTCAACCTCAAAAGTATAAACAGCAATTTGGTTATACCATTTGAGTCTTCTTCCCTCTAGAATATGAGGTACCAACTATTGTTGGATCGTCTATAGCCTTTAGTCCTAGCTTGGCTAGGAAGTTGATCAACACAAGTACCCTCCCAGGCCATAGAGCTACTGCTACCTACATATCCCGATCAAAACTATTGGAGAGGGATACTCAAAGCTTAGCCTTGATAAATGTTCATATTCAAAGTTGGTAGAATATTATTCATGTTTTCTTTTATTTTTATTAACTTGGCTTTTTCTTGTAGTTCCTAGTTGATTATAACCAGATGCTATAGAAGGATGATCAGCTACGTTCTTCTTCAGAAGAAGTAGCGGAGGCCTTTGAGGGTATTAGAAAATCCCAAAAAGACTCCAGACATGCTTTGGAGACATAGCAGAAGATTTGGGAAGAGAATATTAATCCTGTCGAAAAAGCACGGTAAAAAGCTGAGGAAATTCTGACTGTGGATACTTTGGCCTTTACTCAAGATGAGCGTAGGGCAAAGGTTACTGAAGAGAAAGTAGTCAAACTATTTGTTGACCTCTTTATCGAGAAGTCCAAAAGAAAGAAAACCATAGAAGAATCCTTCAACAAGTGCTGGGATAAGGCCATCTCGGCTACTTCTGCCCAGATTTCATATGCCAAGAAGAAATTTTTTAAGGACGATTGGTTAGCAACTTTGACAGAAGTTGGTACTGCTCAAGACTCAGAGCTATTTTTGAGTCACGATGCAAGCTCCCCTCCCAACCTTGATCATAAAATTGATGATGATGCAGGTTCTGGGGAATATTCTATGCCCACTGAGTCAATTGCTCCTCTAGTCAAGCAGGACAAAACTCCTGTTGACTCAACTGCCCCTTTTGCCAGCCAAGAGATAAACCTTGAGGTAGATAAGGATAAGAAGAAGGTGTAGACTTGTTTAGCCTCTAGTCTTTGTATTTTGCACCTTTCTTTTGTCTTCTTTTTATCTTTTTATGATGTACCTTTTTGTAATATCGTCATTTATCAATGAAAGAACAGTTTTCTTCAATTAATATTATCACTTTTTTATGCTTAGTTGTTACCCTGTCTCCTTTTATTGTTGATCAATTATTGCTTTATATTTCTAGTTCATTGCCAAGATGGAAAAATTACTTCCACTGGTCTGAACTACTTACACGCTACAATAATCTATTTAATGTTGGTCACTTGCACTTGATAGATGTAGAATTAACAAACTTATTCGGTGCAGACGCTTCTGATCAAGTAAGGGATGCATTCACTTATCTCAAATTCTTTCTTGATCTAGGTCGTGGCCAATATTGTTGCATACTCTGAAATGATAGAAGATTTGTAGGAAGACCATAACAAAACCAAAGCTTTACTGCATGCCAACTATAAAGCCAAATATAAAGCATTGAGTGAAGGCTGGGGTTTTGAGGAGAAACTAAAAGTGAGCAATTATGTGTTGGTATGCAGTGTTTCTCAGGGCATAATCTTCGCGGACTTCCTCCAACATGTATAGCTCTAGTCGTCGCATCAAGTCACTAGTTAGAGAATCAAAGTTCAGTATCCAGTGGGTTAGTATGCCTAGCTCAGCTGGAACCATGGCTTCAGTCCCAAATGTAAGAAAATATGGTGTTTCTCCAGTTTTTGTTCGCAACGTGGTTCTATAATCCCAAAGCACAGAATGTAACTCATTGATCCAGTTGCCCTTTGCAGCATCAAGACTTTTCTTCAACCCATTGAGTAAAGTCTTATTTATTGCTTTTGTTTTACCATTAATTTAAGTATGGCCTAGTGCAGAATGAAGTTTCTGAATCTTGGACTAGACACAATACACCTCAAATTCATTGTTATCAACTTGATATCCATTATCAGTAATAAAGGCATATGGTAGCCCATATCTTCATATGATATTGTTCCAAGTGAACTGGTACACCTTCTTATAAGGCATGTCTACTAATTGTTCTCCCTTCACCCAGTTGGTGAAGTAATTAACAGCAATGACCAAATACTTGAACCTACCCTTGGTGGTCGACAATGAGCAGACCAAGTAAATCCTCCAAATAGCAAATGGCCAAGGTGAAGTTATGGGTGTGAGAGAGGCATTGGGTGTTTTATGAATTGCATAGAACTTCTGGCATTTGTTACATTTTTTTACAAAGCTGTACAATCTACCCTCAGTTATCCACTAGTATCCATGTGTGGTAATTCCCTGGAGTAAAGATCGACCAGTTGAGTGAGCTCCACAAGAACCTTCATGCACCTCTTTCATTAAATCATCCACCTCTACTAGATGAACACAGCGTAGTAAGGAGATCGTCAGTCCTCTTCTGTATAAAACTCCTTTGTCTAACACATAACTTATTGCTTTATATCGGAGCTTCTTGGCCTCTTTAGGATCAGGTGGCAGGATGTTATCCTCAATATAAGCTTTAACTGGGTCCATCCAGGAAGGTCCAAAATCTATAGCAGTGAAATTAATCATCAAGTCATCATCAATGTTCTTATTACCTAGTATCTCTATTGGGATGGTGCGCCTAAGTTCAATTCTGGTTATTAAAACTAGCCAAGCACGTGCGTCTGCTCGGGCGTTGGCTATTCTAGGAATCCTATGCATTTGCATGGATGGAAACTTGGCAATGACTTCCATAGTTTTGGCAAAGTTTTTGGTCATCGATTCTTCCTTGACTCCATATAACTGAAGCACGTGGTTGACCACTAATCGTGAATCACTGTACGCTATTACTTGCTCGGCGCCTAACGAATGGGCCAAATCTAGTCCAACTATTAAAGATTCGTATTCTGCCTCATTATTTGATGCTTTGAAGTGCATATTCAACATCAATATCATCAGGAGTATTGATTATTACACCTGCTCCGCTTCCAGTTGCACATGAAGAACCATCGACATATAGATTCCATAATGGGATATCATTATTAAAGAATTTTTTCAGACATAACTCTATGATAGAATATTTTCTTACTCTCCTTTGCATATTTCTAGGCCAGCTCTGGAGTTCTGGATGACTTAGGTTGATCGGCGATGATTTCATCTTGCTTTTGATCTGAGCTCTCTTCTTTATAAGTTTATTTGGCAGGCAAGTTTCACTGGATGGGAACCTATGGATAGGTAAATTCGGCTATAAAATCTTCCAAAGCTTGGAATTTTAATGCAGACTGTGGTTTATAGACAATGTCATATTCTCTTAGATCCACTACCCAGTACATTAATCTTCCAGACTTCTCAGGCTTGTGGAGTTCTTGTCGAAGAGGCAGATCAGTATACACCACTATAGTATGTGCATAAAAATAAGGTTTCACGCTCCTAGAAGCCTCAATAAGTGTTAAAGCTAATTTTTCCAAGTGTGGATACCTAATCACGGCTCCCCTAAATGCTTTGCTGGTGTAATAAATTGGTCTTTGAATTCCATTGTCCAGTCTAACCAAAGTTGAACTAATCGCAGATTCAGAAATAACTAGGTACAAGTATAATTTCTCTCCCAAGACTGGTCGGGATAATAAAGAAGTTAATCCTAAATACTTATTTAACTCCTGGAACGCTTCTTCACATTCTTCATTCCATTCAAAAGTCTTTATCAACACCTTAAAAATGATAAGCACCTATATGTTGCATGGGAAACAAATCTATGTAAAGTTGTTACTCAACCGGTGAGCCTTTGCACATCTTTCTTGCAAGTTGGTGGCTGCATTTCGATCAAATCTTTGATTTTTTCTAGATTAGCTTCAATTCCCCTTTGATTAACTATGAAGCTAAGAAACATTTCTTCCTGTACTCCGAACACACACGTGGTCGGATTCAGCTTCATCTGATGCTTTTCCAACTAATTAAACGTCTGACTGAGATCGTTGATATGATCTGAAGCTTTCTTACTTTTCATTAATATATCTTCCATATAAACCTCCATATTCTTGCATATTTGTTCTTCAAAGACCTTGTTCATCAACCTTTAATACGTCTCTCCTGTATTTTTTAGCTCAAGGGGCATTACATTGTAGCAATAATTTCCTCGATTGGTGATGAAGGTTATACTTTCCCTATCTTCAGGTTTCATCTTTATCTAGTTATACCCAAAATATACATCCATGAAGCTTAAAAGCTCCTGCCTCTATGTAGCATCCACTAATTGATCAATTATAGGCAAGGGGAAATGGTCTTTTGGGCAAGCTTTATTTAATTCAGTGAAATCCACGCACATCCTCCATTTATCATTCTTATTATTTACCCTTACAACGTTACCAACTAGGTTGGATACTTCACATCTTCAATAAACTAGGCCTTTTGAAGTTTTTAGACCTCTTTTGGGATAGCTTGATTCTTCGCGACACTGAAAACCCTGTGTTTCTACTTAATCGGCTTGGCATTCTTACTGATGTTGAGCTCATGATAGTTTAAATTAGGATCAATCCCTAGCATATCCTCATGCCTCCAAGCATAAACATTTCTTCGCTTCCTTAGAAACATAATCAATTCCTATTTTAGGATTGGATCTAACATTGAGCTGATCTGCATGGTTCTTTCTGGTTTATCATCATCTAAAATAATACTTTCAGTAGCTTCCACGATCTGTCCCTTGACTAATTCTGTCTCATCTTGAGGATCTAAAGTTTCAACTTCAGATTCATTGTTGATCTCAGTAGTATCCACCTAACAGGTAGTAATCGTCTTCTTTAATTCGATCAAATCTTCTTGCTCGACTGATGAGTAATAACATTATCCAACCACCTTTTGATCGCCTTTTACGACACCTATACCAAAGTGAGTTGGGAACTTCAAGAATTGACGAACTGTTGATGGTATAACTTCAAACTTCTTCAATCCTACCCTACCAAGGATCACGTTATAGGCATATTGAATGTTTTTATCCATCACAAAGAAGCGTATTTTCTACATATGACTTGTCGACCAAGTACCGAACAACACTTCTAGCTTGATTGTCACAAGAGAGAAACTTTTTCACCAGAAAAGCCTATTAACAGCCTGTGGTAGTGCTCTAGCTAGCTGATCTTCAAGTCCAAACTCTGAAAGCAAGGGTAAAACATAATATCAGTCGAGCTTCCATTATCAATCAAAATTCTAGCAATCACAGTATCCTGGATCTTGAATTTGACAACCAATGGGTCATCATGGGGATAAAGTACCCCAGAGAGATCATTCTTTGAAATCCAATCACCAGTTTGTCTTTGTTAATCTTCATAGGCCGGTATTCTTCGTTTAGATTAATTCACTGGATATAAGAGCAATCCTGGGCTCATTCAAGTAAGTTTTTCTTCCAGCATTGTTATCTCCTCCTTCTGCATCGCCACCTGTAATGAC
This sequence comes from Sambucus nigra, assembly GCA_949130495.1. Classification (NCBI taxonomy): domain Eukaryota; kingdom Viridiplantae; phylum Streptophyta; class Magnoliopsida; order Dipsacales; family Adoxaceae; genus Sambucus; species Sambucus nigra. Next base: position 27,184,729 of record OX422219.1, on the reverse strand, counting down.
TTGATAATCAAATGAACTAAAACTGATTATATCTACCTCATATTCTGGTTGCTTGGGCTTCTTCGATAGATGGGGACCATACTCATAGTCATCTTCATGGTCTCTCTTCTTATCATCTCTGGGCTTGCATGGAGAATTTGGTCTCCTTCTATCTTTTCTGCTTTCACTCTGATCAATAAATTTATTGAGTTTTCCTCGATGAATGAGAGATTCTATCTCATTTTTACAAAGCAATGCAGTTATCTGTTTTATGGTCATGATCCTTATAGAATTCACAATATTTAGACTTGTCCATCTTATTAAAAGGAGCTTTCAACCTTTCAAGCCATCGTAGATCTTTATTATTTTTAATCTCCTCAAGGATATGTATGGTCAATACTAACACTTAATGGAGTGTAGGTTCTATATTTTTGGGGCTTATCCTTTTTTTTGGCTTCAGCTCCTTCTGCTTCTTTTGATTTTTCTTCTCAGTCTTTGTGGATCGATTCTGCTTTGCATCCATTACTTCCTTGATGTTCATTATTTTTTCTGCCTTATCCATGAGCTCGGTCATGGTTTTACGAGGAACTTTGGCCTGAGTATAGTAAAGTTTCTCGGGAAGCAACCCACTCATGAGAGCAGTGATGGTTATTTTTTTATCGTAATCCACCACTTCCAAGTTGTCATTGTTAAAATGAGTGATGTACTCCCTAGTCGTTTCCCCTACTTGTTGCCTTACACTCAAGAGATGGGCCACTTTCTACACTGGCTTGGACCCAAAATAGAAATTGCTAATAAATAGCTTGGCGAGATGGTTAAAGTTGGTAATTTATCCACGTGGCAAGTTATTGTACCAAATCTGGGAAGATCCTATGATGGTGCTTGAGAACGCCCTGTATCTCATATCATCGGGGATCGAATAAATGTCAGTCGTAGCTTGATATTGTTCAATGTGCAGAACTGGATAAATTTTCCCATCATATTTGGGGGTAATTGCCAAAGGTTTAAATTTAGATGGAGTAGGAAAATATCCAATCGATTGAATAAAAGGGGATCCTTTAACAAAACTTCACTAAAACTATTCTTTGCCTTCGCTATCTCTCCTATCCGATCTTCCAATCGCTTAATTAATCATTTCCACGAAGGATTTCCCACATCAGATTTATACGAAACGACTTGACTGCCTTGACTATGTGTAAGTGTTGAACTTTCTTCCTATGAAGTCTTCTCAGCTTGTATAGATCATCGGATGCTTGATCTTGTTCTGATCGTGGCTTCAGGTTGGTCGGCTGGATATTGAGTGTCCCTAAATACTTCTCTAGGAGGGTTTCCATTTACTTAGGGTCCTAATCAATTAAAACGTGAAGCTCAGCTCAATCTCTGCAAGACACTTGGTCTTTCAGTAGAGAAAGAACAGTTATCATAAGACTCTGAGGCTCTGATTGACGAACCAATTGCTGGGTGATAAGTCCTATCCTGAGATGATCTAGAATAGCTACGTTGGTTATGCCTAGGAGGTGGAGGTGGTATTTCTCTCCGTAATGATGGAATTGCCTGCTATCTACATAGCGCTGGAGATCTTGCTTGTAATGACTGAGCCAATTATCTCATTGTTTCTTATATAGCATCTTGACCTCTAGAAATACTGGCTAGGATCCCATTTAAATCGGCCATTGTAGGTGGAGCAGATGGATCAGACCCTTCATTTCTGGCACTAGGCTATGGATCATTCATTTTTCCTTGAATAAGATTGAGAACGCCGATTAGACACACGTTCCCATAGACGGTGCCAATCTTTTGATGTAAAAAATTGGACATGATCCAGTTTTATAATCAAAGATAACATACATAATTATAATGTTAAATAAAAGATAGACACCGAGTTTTTAAAGTGGTTCGGCTCTGTAAGAAAGCCTACGCCTAGTGTGATTATATTGATTTCAGAGGTTACAGAAATCTAGGTATTCTTGTCAATAAGAATATCTTAGAATCCGTTCTACCTTGCCCTTGATGAAAGGGATACAACGAATTTATAGTGACCCGGAGGTCAAGGGTTGGAATTCCAAGTTATGGAATGCCTTTATATATTTAGGCATTTACATCCTTGCATAATGAATGTGGCAGTTGATTATGTTAACCACGTGTAATAAGACTTTTGATGGGGTGACCCTTCATTGGTATTGATGGTCAAAATTATTTGTGTTGGTCGGCATTCTTGTCGCGTTACTATCTGCTGATTTTGACTTTAGCTACGTAATAGGACAAGTGTTCACTTTTGATTGGTCCACGTAGATGAATATTTTTTGGTATCAAAAGTTAAGTCTCATTTAAAACCCTTAATCAATCAAGTTCCCTATGGGCCTAACTTAAGACCTTTAAATAAGCCCAAAATGTTATCCAAACACTCCTGCAACTTAGCACAAATTGGTATCCGTGCCTAGGGCCCAAACTGGCATACTAAAACCACCTCTTCTAGCCTACGTGTCCCCCAGAGTCCATTACAAGTGTACCAACTCTCAACCTGAAAATAAATCAACATGTTATTATTCATTTAAAAGTCATTCACATATAATTAGTTTTAACTGATTCAATTAATTATAACATGAAATATAAATATCATAACAATTCACACAATTATTACACACAAAACACTATCATTAGAAAAGCAATAATAATCTATATTAAATACTCAATAATAATAAAAATACGGAGTATTACTGGGTCAGGTCATAATGCAAAGTTTCGGTTGACTCAAGTTACTTTGAGTCTACTTAAATTTTTTATGTTAATGTTTTATGATTTTTGGGATCAGATATTGGTTTAGGGTGTGTTTGGATAAGTTATTTATACAAGCTTGATCATACAAGATCATTTACATTTTTACGATATTCCCTAACCACTCAATGACTTGAAATAAACTTTTGGAGCTTTGATCACTTATTTAAAGCATAGAGATTTTTTAACATTCTTCTGGTTGATTTTTTTATTCATGAGCTTAAGAGTATTTACTTTTTTGATTGACGGTAGAAGTTCATCGAAGCTTTTGTGGATGACATGCTTTCTTGCATTAATTATGTTTGGTTGTCATGATGTTGTGATCAACTTCGTAGGTATGTCTTGGATCATGAAATCATATTTTCATTCTCCCTTTTATATTATGGAAGTTATGGTTCCTTTGTTCACCTTATATTTATTTTCTTATATGCTACCATCCTGCACATTAGTCTCATCATGTCTTGAGTGCTTGTTTTTATCTTAAGGCATATCACTTGGATAGTTGTCATATAAATTTATTTTACTTGAAAAACTTATGTATTCATAGTTACCATAGCTTTATTGTGTTTCCTTGTCATACTCTCCTTAAAAAATGCCTATGAACTATTTGGAATCGAAGCTACAAGTGTTGCATTTGCTGAAGAATAGTTTTGGTCAACACGGGGAAGAGAAAATGATAGTAAATAATGCATTAATTTGCCGCTAGTAATAAGATTTTGGTGGGTTTTTCAATCTTGACCCAATTTCATAGCATTTCTATTTATTGATAATGCGACAATTATATATTGAACATTTGCTTCTAATGTCCACGATGTATATTGGGGAGGAAGTCATTAATTTGCACGACATGACAACAACATTCTTTCTCTTAATGTTATTAGTCACAAAGTAGTAGTAATATGGATTACAAAGGGTGGCCAAGGGTCTTACTTATAGGATAAGTTATATTGCTAGTCAAGATAACTCCAAAAGGTAAAATGACTTAAGAGGGCCCGTTATAATATTTGAAGGGGGTATTATCCTCTACTTATTATACCAACTAAAAGAAAATAAAATATAAATAAAACATGGAAATAAAATAAGTGCAAATAAAGTTAAATCCTCTAGTCTCGTGTACATGTCATTCTGGCTAACTTAAAAATCTCATCACGAGAATGGGAGGCCTATGGGTATTGAAATGAACAATAACCAATGTACTCACCCACTTGTGAATGAAATCATCCTCAAAAATGACCATAGATCTTATATAAAAAATGAGGAGTCATGATGTCTGACCACACTCGGTGAATGACTATTCTTTCCTGAAATTTTTCGTGAGAACTAACACTCCAACTCCTCGGAGAGCCCCAACACTACCAAATGTTATCTATGTCTGTCATCACGAGCACCCTCAAAGAACTGAACTTCAACTAGACCATCCAACATGCCTTAAAACTCTCCCAAAATAGGTCCATAAACCCCTAATCAAGCATACCAACCAGTAGAAACAAATCAATCTGAGGATGATTATCAGAAGAAATAATCCTCGCTTCCTCATTATCATTCCCCCATAATGGAAAAAAAAATCATCGATATAATAAATCCCCACCTATTTGTAGTTTAAGAGTAGTCCAACTGACCTCAGCAAACATATTGAAAAAATTTGCAATAAATAACCCAACGTTAACCCCCTCAAAGATGGGATATAAGTCCATAAACTCAAAGACCTCCAAATCATAAAATCGGATATGAATAATCCAACTATTTTTTAAAAAAATTAAAAATTAATAACATGGAAATAAATGGGGCTCCATACCATCCCTTAATGGTTCCTCGTCATCCTCAAAGAAGTCATCACCATGTGTGATAGGTTAGTGGTCATCATTACCCTACATGGAAATTATGTTGAGTTGAGGGGATATAATACTCGTGGACAAATACTTGGCATATCAATCCAATTATCTCAATTTCTCACTACCCCGTGTTTACATATCACTTTCATATCAAGCAACTCGATGTAGTACCAACATAGGAGGTGGGTTTTCATGTCATATTCCCTGGTGTACATGGCACTAAATTAAAAATATTGAGTCTCCTTATATATAGAATTACCCACATGGGCCCAATAGTTAAGGTGAGTTAGGAGTTCCTTAATGGTAGCATGACTTACCAACTGTAATTCCACTCAAGCCTCCATATCACACCCATCATTGATATAGCCACCTTCACGCCAAAAAAATTATAAGGGGAATATGTATTAATAAATTAAGATAGGATAGATTTGGGGGTAGGGAGCGTGTAGAGGGTAAATTATGAATTTTAGGAAATTGGGCCGCTAATTTTCAAAAACATCCATGAAAGAATTGGGAATTTTAATAAATTTAGAGGTTAAGTGTAAATTTTGTAAGTGAAGAGTATCTCCAAATAATAACCCACCCTTTCCTAAGAATACTAGTGAAAACGTGGGGTGCCCGATATGTGTGTGTTTCAAACAAAACCAAATTTTTACCAAAAATTATTCAACTTTTAATTATGAACCAAACCAAGTTGTGAAAACCCAATTCTTACTTTAAACTAATTTTATCTTGATTAATCCTAAACATGCATCTAGTGATTAAAGCAATTAAAGTAAAGAATACTCACAATGCCGGATGTACGAGAAAAAAATCCAAAACAGGAAAACAACCTCGGACGGCCCAAGCCCGACAATCACTATGAATAATGGTTTTACAAAGACAGATTAGCCTTACACTAAAACTCGATCCCCACGGGTCTTGACCCACCTTCTGATCTTCTACATTTCTTCAATACTTCCCACGCAGAAATTTCATCTTCCACGATACCTGTCCACAACACACACGTCCACGTATGTCTCGGTGTCCACCGAATGGCTTTGATTTGTCTACAATATTGAACAAAAAATCCTTCTCTTTTCTTCACCGCAAAACCCTTTGATGTTAAATGTGTAGAACAAACAACTTTGGTGCAGTAAGATCACTAAAACATATAAGAATGATATCTCGGATCTTTGCAAACTTTGAGGATGTGTTTATGCTTTGTAAGCCTTAGAAAACATGCGCAAACAAGTTTCTGGTTCGTATACTATTTTCCAGAATACACACACACAAAATTCTGATGCAAACACTGTTTAAATAGGATTAAAAATGCCCCCTTGATTTTCGTGTCGTTCGCGCGACATCAGCATCTCATTTGAACGAGACCTGATGTCGTTCAAGCGACAGAGTTGACTTTTTGATTTTTTTTTCAAAATGTCTCTTCCATGAGAGATCTGAATAGTTAAACTCCTATTTGAGCTTATCAGAATAAAAATGTAGTGTAAACCTTTATAAAAATGTTCGACTTGCCTCAAGATTCTGCAAAATCTCTATAATCCGTAAAATATCTCTAAAAATTAGCAAAAGGAAAATAACTCCTAACTTATTGCCTTATCAACATCAAACCTAACCTATAGTCTTGTATAGTCTTTCGGCCCTTTTAGACTTGGTTGAAGAATAATTTATATTTTGTTATTAAGAAGGTTTTGTTCTATTAACTTCAAACTCTTCTTCAAATGCTTTGTTGGAACGTTGACGCATTTTATGGTATTCATTATTTGTAGTTTACAAGATAACGCTATAATCCTACAAAAAATTCTTTTATGTAGGTTTTTAAGATTTATGGGAAAGAATTAAATACTTGGCATACCTTTAGGCTTCAACTATGAGAGATTTTTTAGAATTTTAAATCATTTCTATTTATCAACAATTAAAGGTAAATTGAGGGTTGTTGAGTAGACTCCAATCTGTAGTCTCTATATTAAGAGAGTGGATTCCATTTTTAGGGAAACAATTTTTATTCATCTATTGAAACAAACCCTCGTGAGTGTCTAAAATATTAAGAGGTTATCTAAAATATTAAGAGGTTTCCCTTTGTTTCTCTACCTTTTATTTTAGTAGGGGACGAGTACGCAGATTGTAGTGATAATCAAATAAAAAATCTTAATATCTATATGCATATCTAAATATCAACAAATAAATATGTTTAAGTTTTCAATCAAAGAAAGTTGTAGTAGATAGGAAAATGTTGAATTAGTGAACATAAAATTCTTTATATTATGACTTTTTAGAAAGTATAATTTGGTTAAAAAGGCAAGTTTATGACGGCCCCCTTATATCATTGTAGATCTGTCAATTTTACATATTATACTATTATTTAGCCTCATACGGTGTGCAAGCAGTTTAAATTAAGTGAATTAGAACAAGTTAAAGAAAAATTAATTTAAAAAAATCATAATAAATAAAAATCAACATAGGGAAAATAAACATTTGGTGTAAAAAGAGAGATAAATGAAAGGTAGAGAAAGTATAGATAAATGAAGGGTGAGATATAAGTGGGAACAATAAAACTGGACAGAGATAATTAAAAGGAGAGAAAAAGGGATATATAAATTAAGGAAAATGTTACTCTTACCAGGAGTTAGCACCGGGCTAGTACCGAATGCGCTTTATATGGCTTGTACTATGATGTGGGTCCCGTCAGGGTACAAGCCATATAAAGCGCATTCGGTACTAACCCGGTGCTAACTCCCGGTAAAAGTATCATTACTCATAAATTAATGGAGATATATTGATGAGAGTCATAAAGTGGAAACTTAAAATATTGACATGTGCCATAATGAGAAGGTCCAGAGGTACTCTATCACTACAAGAAGTTAAAGATACAACGACGCTTTATTATTAACGTTTATATAGTTGTTGGGATATATAAATAAATCAAAAAATATCTAATATTTTTTTTTTAAATGACAAAAATTAAAGACATTTTAAAAAATGTCTTAAAATTACAACATTTAGAATACAAATATTGAATAATTATGACACAATTAAAACAGATTTCGGAGTATTTTGGAGGGTAAACAATTTTTAATTCCCTCCCATAATTAAGTTTTCATCTAAAACACCCAATCACACGCCTATTAGTTTCCTACTACTACACCATTACCTTAGTTGCCAAACAAAGAAAGCTTTGTTCCACAAAAGAACTTCAACTTGAGGAGGCCAAAATTAATATTTTTACACCCAGGAGAGCTTAAAGCTTTATCAAGATAGAAAAAGGGTTTTGGATATTCCTCAAAGCAACTCGTTTGCACACGATAAGCGGTTAACAACTCCTACACACAAAAGTAAACATTCTAAATTGTTGGTTCCAATGTTAATACATATCAAATCGTTGGTTTTTACACCTTCAAAATCATTTCAATTTGTTTTTTACATACCAGGTCATTGGTTATAATAGAATAGGTAAGCATTCTTCCTTTAATATCTATATATTTTTCAATGATCTCAATTTAACCATATATCTACTTTGGTTTCAGGTTAAGGGCTATGTTCATTTAGTCAATACATGGTCTAATACACCTTATTGTATACACAGATGCAAATCTGAAACTATTTATCCCTAATTTATTACAATTACTTACTTGAGTGGTTTGTTTAGATATTGTTGGCTATGATTTGAATGCCAAATAGTGCTAATAAAATTATTAGGTTTTAAATGAAAGTAGTGATGTGTATTTGAACGGATTTAAAGACACTGTAATTTGATATTACATTTTAGGCTTTCAGAATAGTTTTGAAAATAGTTTTTAAGAGGGATAAATTTTTTTCTTCTGAATATGTTATTTCCTTCGAATTACATTTTGGATAACTTTATGTATACAATGTCGATATCGTTCAGTTTCTATAATATTATTGGTACTGAGGTGAGTTTTCTTCATCCTCTATGTTTGAAATTTGAAAGTGGGATTTTTATTTGATATGGTGTATCAATTGTTTGATATTAAGAGTGGTTGACTTTTTTAAGTGATTCTTGTAATAATTCCCCTCCCTATTTTTTTTTCACCCTATTTTTTAGGTTGATCCTTAAATTTTGTGGAGTTCATATCAAGATTGGTTGCTTTTGAAGTGATTCTAATAAGATTAGAATTTTTTCTACATATTAATAATTTCCTTACATATCAAATCAGCATTTAGTTTTTAGAGATTCTAGTAAGCTTAGGATTTTGCTTTTGAAGTGACTCTAGTAAGGTTAGTATTAATTTGTATGTAAATGGAAGCTTCTAAGAAGTGTAGTTTTTTTAAAAATACTATTGGTTCTGATTTGAATATCAATTTATACTAAAAAATTAATAGGTTTTGAATGGTAGTGTCGATGTGTATTTAAAAGGATTTATGGCCACTGTAATTTGATTTTAGATCTTAGGTTTTAGGTTATTAAAATAATTTCAAAATTAGGTTTTTTTAGGGGATATATTTTTGTTTTTGGAATATGTTATTTCGTTCTATAGGGCGGGCTTGAAGGTAATCTCATGATTAGAGATATATCCACCTCTTAATATAAGAAGCTCAAGAGAAGGAAGAAATACGAAGGTAGAAAAAAATATCAGCGAGGCAACTCAACGAGGCAGCTTAATGAGGGGCCCAGCGAGGCAGCTCAGCGAGGAAACTTGCAGACAAAGCTCATATTTATCTTCCATTTTTACTTAGTCAAATTGTATCTTTTAATTTCATTATTTTTAAGCTATAACGAGTATAACTTTAAGTGCGAGGTCAAATGGTACTCGCGAGAGACCAGGCCTGACAGGGTTGGGAGATCTAACATGCTCTATCTAATGACCTCGTTGTTGGAAATACAGAGGGACTTTGTTTGGAGGATTGAGAAGTAATGTAGCGTTAAGTCTAGTCTTAACCATTTTAGATACACCTTATAAAACACCAAGAGACCATTTTCCTTGAAAGCTTGCATAGAGTAACCTTGAGTTACATCTACAATTAATTCTTGAGCCAAATAACCCTCTAATAAAGGTCACATCTACTTTGAATGATGTCACGAGCCACCTAGCCACTATCCAATCCAAACGTGAGTAAACCACTACAGTATTGGGGTTATCAAACGATATTGTGAACTCAACTATCGTGACAGTCCTTTGATGCACAGTTAGTAGCCAAAAGGTGTGCACTGGTATTTAATGATCATGATGTAGGTGTAATACCCTGTGGTTTTTGGACTAATAATTTATTTAATTTGGGAGAAATACATATTATTTTTATTGGATAATTATTAAATTTAGCAATTGAGGTCAAAATTTAAGGATGTTAGAAAGTATTTCGAATGATGATTCTGAGTGTGTGGTTGATCCCGGATTGGTCGAGATGGTTAAAATGATTGTACTTCGGTCTTATTTGGGTTCCGAACTAATTTTAGTTCGTTTCACTCGAATTAAAGTAACCGAGTCATTTAAAGTGAGTATTATCATTTAAAGTTGGGTATTTTGGAGTTTAAGGCTTAAAAAAGCCTATGGGGGAAAAAAGATCTCATTGAGATGAAAGAGAAAGCCCGAGAGAGAGAGAGAGAGAGAGAGAGAGAGAGAGAGAGAGAGAGAGAGAGAGAGAGAAGAGGAAAGGAATAAGAGAAAGAGAAGAAAAGCTTGGGAATTCTGGCTATTACGCGATTTCGAGGAAGATTCAGACTCTACAACTTTGAGGCAAGTGATTGAACTTGATAAATAGTTCTTGTGTATTATTTATCACTTGATTTGTGGATAAATTTATGGATTTTGGGTTGTTATGTCAAAAACCTAGATTTTGAGTAAATCTTGCATTTGAGGTGTGTATATAGATTTGAGGGTATATAAATAGTTGCGTTGAGTTATATACTAAGTTTTGATGTTAGAAACATATTTGGGTTGAATAATGATGGAGAGAAAGTGATATATTTGATTTTTGAAATTTTGGGTTTTGGAGAAATATAGCCCATTTTGTAGCTTGCTGAGCAGACCGAATTGATTCTCTTGGGCCGAATCGATTCCCTGTTAGGAACGAATCAATTCGGAGGGGCCGAATCGATTTGGAAATAGGGTTGTTTTTACGAGGTTTTTCTAGAGTGAGTTGCGCTCCATTTTGTTTGGATTTATGGATTTGAAACCTTTATATATGTTACGAAAAGTATGTTTTGGTGACTTTTAGGGAGTTTCCCCTATGATGAAATATTGGGGTCGTATGGAGTTATTCCAAGAGAATAAATTTGAGGATCATTGTATCGATTAGTTGGGAATCCTACTACCTTCGAGATTTTTACTTGGGGTTAATTGTTTTTTATCAATGTGCATTAGTATATATATGATATCTATAATATTGATTGAATTGGGAGACTTTCATACTCATAGGTGTGAGGGATGAGTAAGTTTCAAGTGAGGGGTCGGCGTATGAAGTAAAGTGGGAAGGTATGCAGTTAGCAACGGTTAGTATAATAAGAGTTATATACTCATAAATGAATTCACTTCTTTTACATACGGGCGTAATAGAGTATGTATACCTATATGGCGTAATCATAAATACCTTGTGTGATGGTTTGCATTTATATGATGTGATTATATATATATATATATATATATATATATATATATATATATATAGTGTGAATGATGTATATATACTTATTATGTGAGCATACCCTCCAGTGCTATCATGGGAAGTTGCGCGATATGGGTGAGGCCCCTGGCTTGAGGAGTAGGGTGCATATAGCCCCCAGGTCATAGTCGTCCTTTATTTATTGTGTGATTTTATTCTGGGTGTGAAGTCTTGGGTATGATTCGTTCTCACTTTCAGTTTCAGAACTATGACCGCTTCCAATACATTATGATTTTTTTTATTACCATGGCAGTGTGATAATAATCCGATATATGGTAACTCAGGATAAAGTGAGTAATTCCTGGAAGATGATAGCAATGTGAAGTATTTTTATATCCATAAGTGATTGGGTTTTGGATATTTATATGTACGCTAAGTGTGTTATGTGTACTTAATTTTTGAGATTGAATAATTGTGTTTTGTAAATAGAGTAATGGTATAGACCCTAAATGGTTCGGAGCATTATTTTATTTATGTGAGTAGAGATTATTGCTCCCCATATGAATTCGTAGTTTTATGTTGGGTACCGAGGGCGTAATGGATACCGATGACCAACATTGTCAAGGAGTAGTGTATCGGGGGTTCCTTGTTTGGATTTCACTTTACGAGACATCCCATGCACGAAATGTAGTGCAATGTTGGGAGTGGAGAAAAGTTATTCCTTAGTACTCAGATTTATATGTTATAGTGAAACAAGGCTTTATGAGAATAAACTGGAGAAAAGTTTTTTTTTAAATGATTAGTTGATGTCATATGCGTCGTGCATTGAGGGCATAATGAATCTCGACAATCAACATTTCCAAGGAGTAATGTATCGGGGGGTCCTTGTTTGGATTTTGCTTTGCGAGACGTCCCACGCACGAAACACAATGCAGTGTTGAGAGTTGGGAGAAGTTTATTCCTTAGCATTTAGATGTTAATAACTCGTGTAAGTTCATAACTAGAATTCGCTAAATTCTAATAAGAGATATGTATATGTATATTTATAAGTTAAAAAAGTTTAGACGCATATTTGGGTTACGGTAGAATCGGAAGTTGATGTTATGTTTTAGATGAAGGTTTACGCGAGTGTGAATGAGGCGTAGGTTAGATTGAATCGTACCTAGAAAGAGTTGGGTAGTCAATTGAAGACCATGTGCATACGTTTAGGTGCGCGCTCTAGTTGAGAGGTGAGTTGGATTTTCAGGAGAGTGAGACTCCACTTAAATCATGTCATAGTGCATTTATAATTATTATGCATTTTAATGCACTTGCTAAAACATTTTCACACCTCGGGCTCTGACCCGTTTATATTTTCCTCTTGCTATATATATTGTACTATTTTAGGTGTTCCTCGGCAAGGACACCAGTCATGTTTTCTATCCAATGTATTCGTGGAGCTGTAGCAGTTGAGGACTGTTGTGGGATTTTGATATAGTCGTTTCCTATGTTTTGTATATCTTGTTTAGGATTCATTTGGTATATCGGGTTTACACCCAAGAGTTGTGGTTGTAGCACTTTTATATTTCTTTTCTCAGATGTTGTATTGTTTGTGACCCAACAGCATATTCGGGTATTTCCTTTTGTATATTTCTGGTACTATAGAATTGTTCTTTTTTATCTTAGCATGTGTGTGCTCATTACCATGTTTAGTAGTTATTATGTTGTTGGTTGGTTATTGTATTGTATGTTTTTAAAAAAATTGGCACCCTCTTTTTATAGTATTGGGTAGTTAGCTATGTTTATTTTGGTATCGTCAGTAGATGCTGAGAATGATCCACTTGGGATTCCTGATTAATTATAGTATAGGTTTGGCCACCCATTATTATTTTAAGCGAGGTGTAGCAGGTGGTATCAGAGCATCAGGTTCTGGTGTCTTTAGGATCTGTGTGGATTTTCTGCGTTCTTCCGTAAGCGATCTTGATGTAGAGACCTATTATTAGGACTGTTGTGTTCTTTACGTCTATATTTTCCTCTACGATATGTAATCATTTGAACGCCATTCTGATACAGTTGTTCTTGTTTCAGATCCCGCCGAAGAGAAGTTGTACAGGCAGGGGAAATAGAGGGCCTGAGAATATGGAACCCCAAATGCCTCAAGGGACTATGACCACAGCCGAAGTTGCCAATATTGTGGCACAAGCAGTAACTGCTGCCATTTCTGCGATAGCATGTCAACCTACAGCTCAAGCATCCCAAGCCCACCCAGGTCCGTCTCCGTTGGAAAGAGTATGGGAAGATTTTAGGAAAGGACATCCTCCAGAATTTATAGGGGGAGATGATGTGATGGTTGCAAGTCATTAGAAGAAGAGTATGCAAAGGCACCTTCGAATGGTTGAATGTAGTGAGGTGTAGAAGCAATTCCTCTCCACCTTTAAATTAACAGGACCAGCTCTCCAATGGTGGGATTCAATCACCACATCGGAGCAGAGAGATGCGATGTCCATAGAAGATTTTTGGGAACTCTTTGACCGAAAGTATTCTCCTTCCGCGATCTAAAAGGAAATAAGGAGGAGACTATAGGATGTGTTTCAAGGTGATCGAACGGTGGCCGAGTATGAAGAAGAATTTACTCGATTGGCTAATTTAGTGCCCGGTGAGGTAAATACAGAGGAGAAACGAATAGCGAAGTTTGTAGAAGGTTTAGAATGGCGAATTCGGAAGTATTTGTTAGGGAACCCAGCGTTATTGACTTTTGTCGAGGTAGTGAATGCGGCATTGTTATAGTGTCACGAATATCATCTTCGTCCGCACGGGGGTAAGAAATTTAAAGACTCGGGTTCATCAAGTAAGTTTGGAAATGATCATGCCAGTGAAGCAGGATGGTATAAATAGGATTATCGAGGGTCACAACAGCGTTTTGTCCCTCAGAATGGGCTGGGAGGATTTGTTGGTAGATGTTTCTTTTGTAAAGAAGTAGGCAATAGGAAGAGGGATTGTCCCGAAAGTGGTAGAGGGACACTTTTTGAGGAGGTTTTGGATGTGCAACCCCTACAACATATCATAGGCTAGTTTAGGCCAGAGGACTTTGAGCTGGAACCCATCGATGACGGGATGCAGTCGGGCTAGAGAAGTATGATGTAAATTGTTTTTTCCTTTATGGTTAGGATTATGATTTGAGGGGTATTGGGAGTATTGCATGTAAGATTTTGATGAGTGGTTAGTGTTATAAACCTATTATGCATGGGAATGACCCGGAAGGGAGGAGTGAGCAAGTAAAGCTCTTAGAAAATATCTTTTGGGAGAATAGATTGTCTTGTGATATGCCAGTGGGGGGTTACGACTTTGTTTTAAACGTAGGAATTGTTGAAACGCGTTGAGTAGTAACGGTAAAGCTATCGTTTTCTAGTTCTGCTAAACTTATATATTAGTAATGTTCCAGTTATGGAAGAGCGTGGTGTGTGGCAATGTTTTGTTATGTTGTAAGGGATTCTTGTTACTGAAGAGATTCAGGGTTTAGTGTGTTATTTTTTAGCTACGAATTTTAGCTCCTGATTGTGCTAGTTTTGAGAACTAAATGCTGGTAAGAATATTGTATTTGTTGGCGCCTTTTGTCTTGGGCATAAGGTATTTCATTTGGATGTCGAAAGACGTAAACTATTTTTTTTAAATAAAATTATTTTATAGGCCTTCGGGCAATATCAAAATGATTTTAAAATATTTCTTTCAAACTTTAGTCCCGATCTAACTGATCTCAATCCCCGACAGAGCTACATAGTAATGTATTGGGTGGGTTCCTTGTTTGGATTTCACTTGCGAGACCTCCCCCGCATGAAAGTAGCGAATGCCAATAATTGAGAAGAGTTAAATCTTCGAACATTTCAAAAAAAATTATATAATTGGTATGTTATTATGGATTAATTTATTTCGAGTTATTGTAAAAATTGAGGCTAAGTGAAGCCGGTTTAAGTTTATACGAGTCGAGCTCGGATACAGGGTATATGGGCACCCTAGTTATCAGATTTGCTTTTTAATTAAAATGAATCGTCGTGAGAAGTGGTAGGAATAGGTATAGTGAGCTTGAGAGTAGGTGTCTTTAGATCTAGTTGAGGGTTGGAGTACTAGGCTTAGTTTAATTTCGAGGACGAAATTCTGGTAAGGGGGAAGTCTGTAATACCTCGTGATTTTTAGACTAATAATTTAATTAATTTGGGAGAAATAAATATTATTTTTATTGGAGAATTATTAAATTTGGCAATTGAGGTCAAAATTTGATGATGTTAGAAAGTATTTCGAATGATAATTCTGAGTATGTGGTTGATCCCGGATAGGTCGAGATAGTCAAAATGACTGTACTTGGGTCTTATTTGGGTTCCGGAATATTTTTAGTTCGTTTGACTCGAATTAAAGTAACCGGCTCATTTAAAGTGAGTATTATCATTTTAAGTCAGGTATTTTGGAGTTAAGGCTTAAAAAATGCCTACGGGGGAAAAAATATCTCATTTAGAGAAAAGAGAAAGCCCTATAAAGAGAGAGAGAAGAGGAAAAGAAGAAGAGAAAGAGAAGAAAAGCTTGGGCATTCCGGCTATTACGCGATTTAGAGGAAGATTCAGACTCTACATCTTTGAGGCAAGTGATTAAACTTGTTAAACAATTCTTTTGCATCATTTATCTCATGATTTGTGGATAAATTTCTGGATTTTGGGTTGTTATGTCAAAAACCTAGATTTTCTGTAAATCTTACATTTGAGGTGTGTATATAGATTTGAGGGTGTATAAATAGTTGCGTTGAGTTATATAATGAGTTTTGATGTTAGAAACATATTTGGGTTGAATAATAATGGAGAGAAAGTGATATATTTAATTTTTAGAATTTTGGGTTTTGGAGAAATATAGCCTATTTCGTAGCTTGCTGAACAGACCGAATCGATTCACCCTTGCGAATCGATTCGGCATGTTGCAGAACCTACAGGTCTTTAGGGACGAATCGAATTGCCCCTTGCAAATCGATTCAGTGTGTAGAAGACTTACAGGTCCTTTGGGCTGAATCGATTCGCTTGGGCCGAATCGATTCCCTGTTAGGAACGAATCGATTCGGAGGGGCCGAATCGATTCGAAAAAAGGGTTGTTTTGCGAGGTTTTTCTAGAGTGCGTTGCACTCCGTTTTGTTTGGGTTTATCGATTTGAAAACTTTATATATGTTACGAAAAGTATGTTTGAGGGACTTTTAGGTAGTTTCCCTTATGATGAAATGTTGGGGTCGTCGTATGGAGTTATTCCGAAAGAATAAATTTGAGGATCATTTTATTGATTAGTTGGGAATCCTACTACCTTCGAGATTTTTACTTGGGGGTTAAGTATTGTTGATCAATGTGCTTTTAGATATAGATGGTATCCATAATATTGATTGAATTGGGAGACTTTTCATACTCATAGGTGTGAGGGATGAGTAAGTTTCAAGCGAGGGGTCGGCGTATGAAGTAAAGTGGGAAGGTATGCAGTTAGACACGGTTAGTATAATAAGAGTAATATACTCATAAATGAATTCACTTCTTTTACATACGGGTGTAATAGAGTATGTATACCTATATGGTGTAATCATAAATACCTTGTGTGATGGTTTGCATTTATATGATGTGATTATATATACATATATATATTGTGTGAATGATGTATATATACTTATTGTGTGAGCATACCCTCCAGCGTTATCATGGGAAGTTGCGCGATATGGGTGAGGCCCCTAGTTTGAGGAGCAGGGTGCGTATAGTCCCCAGATCATAGTCGTCCTTTATCTATTGTGTGATTTTATTCTGGGTTTAGAAATCTTGGGTATGATTCGTTCTCACTTTCAGTTTCGAAACTATGACCGCTTTCAATACGTTGTGATTTTTTTTATTACCATGGCGGTGTGATAATAATCTGATATATAGTAACCCGGGATAAAGTGAGTAATTCCTGGAAGATGATAGCATTGTGAATATTTTTATATCCATGAGTGATTGGGTTTTGGATATTTATATGTACGCTAAGTGTGTTATGTGTACTTAATTGTTGAGATTGAATGATTGTCCTTTGTGACTAGAGTAATGGTATATACCCTAAATGGTTCGTAGCATTATCTTATTTATGTGAGTAGAGATTATTGCTCCCCATATGTATTCATAGTTTTATAATGGGTACCGAGGGCGTAATGGATCCCAATGACCAACATTGTCAAGGAGTAGTGTATCGGGGGGTTCCTTGTTTGGATTTCGCTTTGCAAGAGGTCCCACACACGAAACGCAATGCAATGTTGGGAGTGGGGAAAAGTTTAGTCCTTAGTACTCAGATTTATATGTTATAGTGAAACAAGGCTTTATGAGAATAAACTGGAGAATTATTATTTTTTTTAAATGATTAGTTGATGTTATATGCGTCGTGCATTGAGGGCATAATGAATCTCGACAATCAATAGTGCCAAGGAGTAGTGTATCGCGGGGGTTCCTTGTTTGGATTTTGCTCTGCGAGACGTCCCACGCACGAAGCGCAGTGCAATGTTGAGAGTCGGGGAGAAGTTTAGTACTTAGCATTTAGATGCTAATAACTCGTGTAAGTTCACAACTAGAATCCGATAAATTCTAATAAGAGATATGTATATGTATATTTATAAGTTAAATTAAGTTTAGATGCATATTTGGGTTACGGTAGAATCAGAAGTTGATGGTTATGTTTTAAATGAAGGTTTACGCGAGTGTGAATTAGGCATTGGCTAGATTGAATCGTACCTATAGAGAGTTGGGGAGTCAATTGAGTAACATGTGCATACGTTTAGGTGTGTGCTCTAGTTGAGAGGTGAGTTGGATTTTCAGGAGAGTGCGACTGCACTTAAATCATGTCATAGTGCATTTATAATTATTATGCATTTTAATGCACTTGCTAAAATATTTTCACACCTCGGGCTCTGACCCGTTTATATTTTCCTCTTCCTACATATATTGTACTATTTTAGGTGTTCCTTTGTAAGGACGCCAGTGATGTTTTCTATCGAGTGTATTCGTGAAGCTGTAGCAGTTGCGGACTGTTGCGGGATTTCTATATATCCTTTTCCTATCTTCTGTATATTTATTTTTGGATTCAGCTGGTATATCGGGTTTACACCCAAGAGTTGTGGTTGTAGCACTTTGATATTTATTTTCTCAGATGTTGTATTGTCTGTGACCCGACAGCATATTCGGGTATTTCCTTTTGTGTATTTCCACTACTATAGAAATGTTCTCTTTTATCATAGCATGTGTGTGTTCATTACCATGTTTAGTAGTTATTATGTTGTTGGTTGGTTATTACATTGTATGTTTTAAAAAAAAATTGGCACCCTCTAGAGATGGGGCGCCTTGGGTGGAGGTTCCTCAAGTCCAAACGGCACCAAGAGTCCCAACGGTCACATAAGCTTCCACTAGTGTTGTGAGGAGACCAGTGCAGATGGCCCATCTGATGGGTAAATCTATGGAGTTTTTGCAGAATCCTGTAGAGGCAATGGATTTTAGGGGAGGGATGGACCCTAACTTTTTCATAACTCTAATAGAGGCTCCCATAGCCCCATCAAGTGTAACGCCAATGATCGAATCCCGCACAATCACTGTCTCCACCCCTATACCAACGGTGAGCGCTCTAAGTGTGACCAGTGTTCCACCTATGGTCTCTCAGATAAGTATCCCAACGGCTGAGAATGCTCCTCCATATTCCTTGGATGAAATGAGAAAGGAGATGCTGAAAGAGATACTAAATATAATAGTAGCTTCCTCGTAGTCAACCGACAAGGTAATATCATTATATGATGATTTTTGTACTCCTTATCCAGAAGAGTACAACTAGGAACCTTACCCTAAGGATTACATACTACTAATATTTGATGAGTACACTAAGAAATGAGAGAGTCCTAATGAGCACATCAAGAGGTTTGTGGAGTATTTGGGAGCTCACTGCAACAATAAGAAGTTACGTATAATGGAGTTTTCTAACTCCCTCACCGATAAAGAATACACATGGTACTCTCACTTGGCTCCAAAAACTGTTTCTATGTGAGAGAAAATGTGCATTCTTTTTGTTCATAAGTTCTTTATAGCAGAAGATGAATTCGCATTGACATAGTTGGTTAGGGAGAAGCAACAGCTAGGTGATGAGGTTGTGGTATATATTCAAAGGTTTAGGGACAGATCCCTCTATGTGAGGTAGGAAGCCAAGGAATCTAAGTTACTTCAGATCTGCGTTGAGGACTTTCTCCCAGAGTACATCTGTCATTTGATAAACGAGATGTGCAAAAAAACTTTGTGGAGTTCCTAAAAGTTGTAAGAAACATCACTCTGGTGGTATGCCCAAGCCCCATCCTGGTGCAAATACATCCTGTTGGGCGATGGGGCTAGGCACCATGAGTGGGTTATGCCTATTGAAGAGAGTAAGGAGCCAAGCACCCAAAGAAGGATAACAAGAAGAAATTTGGCAGAGAAAGAGAGGACCCACCACCATTGCCTTATACTATTGAGGAGGCAGTAAGTTGTTATAATGTAATTTTATAAGGGAGAGAGTATATACACCCAAGGATGCTTCACCTATGGATCCAGAATCATAAGTAAGGGCAAACCCTAATTATTATCAAATACATTAGAAGATAGGTCATCCAATGGCATTATGTTTCACTCTGAAGAAGATCATTAACAAGAACATGAAGGCAGGTACTTTACAGATCCCTCAAGAAATTATCAACAATAACCCATTACCAGCGCATGCAGCAAATATGATAGTGTCCTAATGAGGAAGTGAGAGGAAGCAAAAGAGTTGATGGTGGAGAAAGAGGATTTTGAGGAAGTCCTATAAGATTGCACAAGGAGGATGGCTAACATTATGATAGCCAAAGACGAAGCAAGTGCGAAGGATATGGAAGAAGTATACAACATAGACAATGAAGAGATATATCAAGGAATGGAATACCAAGTTGTATTTCAGGCATCCAAGTTCACATGGTTCTTCGATCAAGTGAGAATTACCAATGAGAGTAGGCTGGAGATAACTCAAGAAATTTTAGACATTGCACGAAAGAATGCATTTCCCTCGCTGAGGTACAAAAAGCCTATGTCTAGGCTGGTGAGGAATTTTTTGTCCAAAGTAACGTTCCCTGATGTCGATAGGGCTATGAGGTTCCCTCACAACAGATCACTATCTATAATGACGAGCATTAACGGGGTAAGTTTTATGAGAGTTCTGATGGATGGGGGAGCTTTCATAAACTTCGTGCCTATCAGCTCATTTTATGCTTTTAATATCTCTGAGGCAATACCAATGACTTTGGTGATCTCTGGTTATATCAATCAGTCCTCAAGGTCGATCGAGTACATGAAGGTGGGGATACTAATGGGGAATATAAGTTCACTTATCAAATTCCATGTCATTGATAGTGATACTTCCTATCATCTTTTGATAGGAAGGGTGTAGATGCACAACCATGACTTAGTTCCCATGACATATCACCAGTGAGCAAAGGGAAACGTGAAGCGGACATAGATTGTTATACGGGAAACTAAGAAGCCATTTGCACACGAGGGTTCTCACCCGATTGATTCCAAATTTTATATAGAATTAGAAGAAGATGCTTGAGTCCTAATGAGGTGGATATAGGGTATTAGAGTCTCCTCTATTGTAGCAAGAATGGGCCCGTGAACGATCGAAGAGATAAAGCATCAGGCATGAGGAAAGGAATTGAGGAGTTTAACAGTGCAAGTCCTAAACCTCAAACTATCTCCAAGAAATTGAGAGATATGATGAGTCCCATAATTGATCCCATAAAGCATGAGATCAAACGAAAGAATGTACTGAGCAGGTTTTCTGAAAAAGTCTAGAAGAAGCTTTGAGAGAGAGAAAAAGGAAACCAGTTGAATCGATCAATCATCAGTACACAAAGGTACAAATAAAATATGGAAGGGTCGTATATCCCTTTTGAAGGTGTGAGCGGGCAGTCTAAGGAGCTGGAGGAGAGGCTGACCCAAAATATAATGCTTTTTGGTAGACAATCAAGGGCAGTGTATGGTCATAGATAATTTTAACATAGAGGAATTTATGGAGGAAGAGGAGGACAAACCAGAATAAATAATGGATCACTCAAAGCCACAAGTACAGGAACTAGAATAGCTTGATCTGGCCAAAGAAGGGGAAGATCCAAGGATCATCTTCATTTGGAAGGATCTTTATGTAGAGAAAAGAGGGGCCTTGATTGAGTTGATTCGAGAATATAAAGATGTATTTGCGTGGAAGTACACAGAGTTATAGGGGTTGGATAAAGAAGTAAGTTGCCATAAGCCAAAAGTTATGCCTTTAGCCATACTGGTAAAGCAGGTTGCGAGGAATTATAATTCGGAGATTGATCTGAAGATTAAGGAGGAGGTCCAACAGTTATTAGTGAAAGGTTTTATCAAACTGATCCAACACCCCCTTTGGTTGTCTAGCATTGTCCCAGTGGGTAAGAAGGAAAAAAACTAGATACGTATTTGTATAGACTTCAGATATTTAAACAGAGCTTGCCCAAAGGATGATTTCCTTTGCCCTCCACTGATAGCTTGATCGATGCAACTGCTAGGCATGAAATGTACAAATTTATTAATGTGTACGTAGGGTACAACCAAAACAAGATGGATCTAACTGATGTGGACAAAACAGCGTTCAGAACTCCACTTAATAATTTTATGTACAAAGTGATGCCCTTTAGGTTAAAGAATGTTGGAGCAACATACCAAAGAATGAGGATGGACACTTTCCATGACTTCTTTCGTAATATTTTAGAATTTTATGTGGATGATTTGGTCATCAAGTCATTAAAGGAGGAGTCATATTTGGATGATTTGATAAAAGTGTTCACCAGAAGTAGAAAGTACAAACTAAAGATGAATCCGTTAAAGTGTGCATTTGGGGTAACAAACGGAAAGTTTATGGGATTTTTGGTAGATTGATAGGAGTACAAATAGACCAGGACAAACAGCGAGCGATCTTAGAGATGTCATGTCCAAGAACTGCGAAGGAATTCAAGAGTTTTCTCTGTAAAGTCTCTTATCTCAGAAGGTTTATGCCAAGACTGGCCGAGATAACTCAGACACTAATGGATTTACTACGAAAGGAACCCGATTTAAATTGGAGGAAACTCACCAAGAATCCCTCAATAAGATAAATAAGTTGATCACTTCTCCATCGATGATGATTCCTCCTAAAGCAGGGATACCGTTGCAGCTTTTCCTCACCTCTACCACCAGGTCTATCATAGCTCTCTTGCCACAAAAGAATGATGGGAAAGAAAGGTCAGTGTACCATCTGAGTAGGATCATACATGGACCTAAGGCAAGGTACACTATCATATAAGGAAATTGTTTAGCCTTAGTGTTCGTATCTCAAAAACTTAGACATTATATGTTATATTTCACAATTCATACAGTAACAAGGTGCGTTACTATTAAGTTTTTATTAGCGAAAACTATTTTAATTGGAAGAGAAGATAGGTTGATCCATCATTCTTTCAAAATATGACTTAAAGTATGTGGTCCCTTGTACGATTAAGAGCCAGGCATATGCAGACTTATTAGCAATATTTTCGTCAGGGGTATTTGAGTCACCGCATAAGAGCATTCCAGGAGATGATTTGTGGGCCAATTTTTTGGACGCAAACTTGGAGGAGTGGATTATAGAATTCGATGGTTCCTCGATACAAAGGAAATGAGGATCAAGGGACATTCTTTAAAGGGGAAGGATGAATATTGCCTTTCCTACAAATTAGATATCCCCTGTTTTAATAACGAAGCAAAGTATAAGGCGTTAGTGTTGGGATTCCTAGAGAATATTCGAAGAGTCATCCGTTCACTGTGCATCAAAGATGATTCGAATTTAGTGGTAAAAAAAGTGAATGAGTACTATGCATTGAAGCATCTCAACCTAGAGACCTATAGAAAAATCATCAAATGGTTTTTCAACCAGTTCCATCAGGTCTAAATAAGAAGGCGTCCTATAATGATGAACATGAATGATGATGCTTATGCTACTATTTCTGAGAAGGTGTCCATGAACAGTGACACGACTACGATGGTGATATAATGAATAATAACTCCCTTGATGGTGAAGTTGAACTTACCGCTGGAAGACTATTCAGATTGGAGAGGTGAGATCAAGAAATAGCTGGAATCTAGAGAGGGAAAGATAAAGCTCAGAGAGTTAGCTCAGTATTTCGCAAGCCAAGGAAGTATCCACTTCAGGAACATGGGAGGATGGTTATCAAGGTGCATCGGGCTATATGAAGCATGATGCAAGTTGAAGAAAACACATGATGAACACTGTGAAATAACTAAGAACCCTCTGTACATAAGAATCCAGAGAGAGGGATACTTACGGCCAACGATGAAGAAAGATGAAGCAGATGTATATGAAGTGAAATAAATGTCAACTTTTCTTTCAGGTAGCTTAATGTCACTTTGTTGAGGCTCAGGCAGATTGGAGGCAACCTTACATTGATTTCATCAAAGATAGAGTTATTCCTTCGAAAAATGTGGGGTTTCACAAGTTTAAATATCAATATATAACAATATGTGATTAATTATGCTTATATTTCCCTAATTAAGAAGCCAATATCTTTTAAATCAACTAATAAACATGTTTAGGATATATATAATTCATTAAGCACTAAAGGTAAAAAAAGTTGTGTATCTTTGCGTTTTAACTATTTCTGAAATCAGTCTTCGTAACTTTGTTTTCATCTAAATTTTGATCGTATTTTACTCTTGAAGCACTTCCAATTCCATGCTTAAGTCCTCAAATGGAGGTTTGAAGGTTGTGATGAGGAGATTTTAGGGTTTTGGTTTAACTACAAGCAGCGCAAACAAAATAAAAATAAAGGTTGCTTCTCCCTTTCTCCTTTTTTCGTTTTGGTAATTTTTATTTTAAGGTTTTAGGGGTCCATTTTCATTTCATACATTGATTTGTGTAGAAATTACCATAAATTATATAATTTAAATTTCATTCAATTAGTGAAATTTTATTTAATAAAATTATCCCCATTATCACTAGAAATTGGTACTGACTACACTTTAGCTAAATTGTATCAACAAACTAGAAGATAAACCAGTTAAGAGATAAAATAATGAATTACTAACACAAGAATAAATAGGTAGAAAGATTAAAATAGGAAGACCCTCATTTATGTGGTTTGTCCCCATTCGGTGCCTATGTCCACATGTTAAGTTATCTTTAATTCTTTAATGGACAATCGCCACAAAAATGAAGTTAGTTGCAATATCTCTCTTTATATACAACTGGGGAGCATAACATTACAAAATATCTCATACCTCGTGTGTCCATCCCCGTTCTTCCTTCCTCCTTGGGGTTTTGGTGCTCGCGCACGCAGTTGGAGGGAGAGAAAAATAAGGTCTCACACCATTTCTAGGGACGCTTCAGTCGTCGTCGATGTGGGGTGATGTAAAGAGATAAAGTTACTAGCCTATTTTGCATAAAATAGTCAAAATAAATGTTGTCACCTCGAGATAATGACATCAAAGACATACTGATGCTTGTGAAACCAATTAGTTCAAAGGTTCGGGGGCTAAGTTATAAAATAGGAAGGTGTTAGGCACCCATCCCGCCCTTTCAATCTCTCATGCGCATGTATTATTATTCTCCTTAAAAACTCCGTGAAGTGTGCGCGCATGTATATATAAATGGAGAATGGAATCTCTCAACTCACGTCATGAGGAAGGGTGGAGTGAGGTCATCTGTAGGAGTATTCCCAAAATAATAATTAAAAAAATCATATGTACGCTCATCGGGATATCGATCGTTATGGTGAAACGTTGATATGTGTTAGATTAAGCACAAATTAGAATCACAAGTATAAAAATTGAAATAATATATGAATAAAAATATGCAAGGAGGACTCAAGTCTCGGGTGTTAACCCGAGATGCATACGTAGCCTAGAAAGGCATCAAAGTCCATGTAGTTCGCATGCAATAAGAGGGTGAGGTTTATCTCATAAATCCAATTTGGAAATTTATTTAGATGTGTTTGTGTACAAAAAAAAATGTTTTGATTTGAGAAAATGTAGTAAAGGATCCGGTTTGGACTTTATGAGTAAACCCTATTTTTCTTGTTTTAAGTTTTTTATAGAAAATATGTTATGTGCAATACTACTCGTAAAAAAGTGAGATTGGTAATATGTGTAAAATAATAAGGATGAAATGCTAAAGTAAATATTAGATGACTAATGCAAAAATAAGGAAATTAAAAGAGAGAGAAGAATGTTTGGATCTTCTTTGGAAACATGAATATTGACCTTGATTATTGAAAAGGCTGCCCTCGCAAGTGGATGGAGGCTGGAGGAGGAGAGGGGAAGGATTTTTGCTAAATTGGGTGTGAAAGGGATAGGAATGGAATGTTGAGGAAGATTTCAATAGAGAAACCACGCTGACTTTAAGAGAATATTGTTGAGATCACCGAGAGGGATAATTCTGGCGTGCCTTTCAAAGTGAGCTCATGCTCTCCTTATATATGGTCAAGGGGGTGTCGATCAACATTGTACTTGACCTCCCTATCGGTAGGCATCCTCAGACACACCGCCGATAGGCGGAGAAATGGGTTGGCCATTTGGTAATTTTATGCAGATTTCTTGAAAAAATGGTCATAAAATGCAATTTGTAAGTTTAAATCGTGCACGGGGCATACCATTGAAAAGGGTACTTAAAGCCTTGAAGAATCCATGGGTCACTCTCGAGTTTGGGAGTTTACTTTGGTCAAACAGGGCTCCAAAGCCTCCGATGGTCTTTTGGACTGGAGATTCTCGAAGGAACACGGATCGTTCGTTCGAACCATAAGGCCGATTCACATAAGGGATGGACCGTTTGAAAGGGTATTCAAATACCTTAAAAGATTCATTCAATTTTGTTTGGTTCAGTGAGCTGATCTTAGTCAAATGAGTTCAAGAAGTGCCTAGTGACCCTTCAGAGAAAAACGGGTCATTCGTCCGTATCGTAAGGCTAATTCGCACACGGATTAGACCATTAGAAAGGTAATTTTATGCCCTTTAAGTATTCATTCGGTCTCTTTTGAGCTGAAGGGCTGACTAGAGTCAAAAGGAGCTCGGGAGCATCGGTGGCCTCCGAATCAATTTTGGGGAGAAACGGATAGTTTGTTTGAATGGTAAGTCCGATTCATGAATGAGGCAGGCTGTTGGAAAGGGGATTCAGAGCCCTTTGAAGATTCATTAAGCTTTTGGTTAGGTGAGGAAGTTAATTGGGGTCAAAAGGGAGTTTGGGACCATTCGATGGCCTCCAAATCAATTTTTTTATTATAAAATGGACAATTCATCTGAATCGTAAGGCCGATTTGTGCATGGAGTGGATTGTTGGAAAGGTAATTCAGATCCCTTCAAAGATTCATTGAGCTTTTACTCTAATGGGAAAGTTAACCAGAGTCAAACAGGGCCTGAGGGCGTTCGATGGCCTCTAGATCGGTACTTGGAGTATGACCTACGATTCTATAGTAAATGGGAAAGAGCTATGGACCTAAGGAGAGTCTATAGATCCCCCTCAAAGGGTAAGCTTTGGAAAAAATGAAGTCCGTCGAATAGACACCACATGGATGCTTGGTGAAGAGGTCAATTTTACAGCACAAGGGGATGAGGATAACCTATTTAGAGGGTCGAGTTCGATTTTGAGAACCTAAGAAATTATAGGAATTTTAATTCTGAGGGCCAAGGTCAATTCTAAGGCTCTAAAGTTATGAAGACTAATTTTAAGGGTCGAGTTTGATTCTAAGGACCTAAAGTTGAGGCAATCGATTTTGTAAGCCTAGGTTAATTCTAAGGACCTAAAGTTGTGATGTCTAATTCCATGCAACGAGGTTAATTATATTGAACTAAAATTGTAACAACTAATTCCTCGAGCTAAGATCAATTTTGAGGACCTAGAGTTGGGATGACTGATTTTACGGGTCGAGGTAAATTCTGAGGACCTAAAGTAATGCTGGGGATAATCGATTCTCCAGGTTGATGTCAATTCTAAGGATATAAGGTTATAATGACCGATTCTAAGGGCCGAGGTTAATTCAGAGGACCTAAAATTGGATATAACCGATTCTATGGGTCGAGGTTAATTCTGAGGACCAAATGTTATGATGACCGATTTTGTGGTTCGAGGTTAATTCTGACGACTTAAAGTTGTGACAAAATATTTTGAGGACCCAGGTAAATTCTTAGGACCTAAGGTAGTGACGAGCAATTTCGAGGGTCGAGGTCAATTTTGAAAGGACCAAAAGTTTAGACAACCGATCTGGCGAGACGAGGTCAATTCTGAGGAGCTAAAGTTCTGATGACCGATTTTACGGGTCAAGGTCAATTTAAAGACCTAAAGTTAGGATGACCAATTATGTGGGTCGAGGTCAATTATGAGGACTCTAAGTTCAAACGACCAATTCTGTGGGCCGAGATCAATTTTGAGGACCGAAAGTTCTGACGATCATTTCTAAGGGCCGAAGTTAATTCGAAGGACCTAAGGTTGTGATGACCGATTCAGAGGGTCGAGGTCAATTCTGAGGACCTAAAGTTGTGAAGACCAGTTTTGCGAGCCGAGGTTAATTCTGAGGACCTAAAGTTGGGATGACCAATTTTATAGGTCAAGGTTAATTCTGAGAACCTAAAGTTATGATGGACGGTTCTACGGGTTGAGGTCAATTCTGAGGACCTAAAATTATGACGATCGATCCTTAGGGTCGAGGTCAATTCTAAGGACCTAAAGTTATAACACGAGGAGGTTTGCTCTCCGAGGATTATTTTGTACTTGTGGTTTTATTGTTTTGAGATTCTACTGGGGAAAGAAATATGACGGAGGATCATGTCTTTTTAATCTGGAAATTCTGCTAGGCATTTGGGAGGATATTATGTAATCCTGTTGGGGAAGCATTTGATTTTGGCTTCCACTGGGAAATTATTGTGTAACATTTTGAGACACACCGTTTTGTGGCATGCAATTTAGCATTTGTGTTGGGCGTAAGAATGTGATATTAATTCGACTGGGGATTAGGAGCTTAAAATGGTTTTCTTAGTGAATAAAGGTTTTGATACTTTTATGGCAGTTTTCAAAGAATTTTTGGATTTTTCAGGCTTTTCCTGGAATTTTTTGTACAAAATTTCAAGGGGTATATCGACCATCATGTGGTAGGGGTTTTTATTTGGCAAGGGGGATGGTCTCATGGGCTTCCTTAAGAAAGGGAAGAGGCAGGTGCCGATTGATAAGTCAGGGGCTGTCGATAGGCATGCCACTTGGACTCCTATAAAAAAAGGGCAAACCCTCCTCATTTTTCACATTTTTCTGCAGGTGAATCTTCTGCTTATTCTCTCTAAAATCCATTTCAAAGTCTTTTTTTCTTTAAACTTCAAATGGAAGGTCATTTGAGCGAGGAATACAACATGGATTGGTTGAGCATTGACGAATGGATGGGCTTAGACTGGCGAGCTAGGGTGCCCCTTGCTTCGGGCAATGAAAATGTCTTTGACTTGTTTGAGACAGTAGCTAAGGATTGCTTTATTCTGGGTGAGCCCTCACACCACCATTCTTTTAAGGTGAGGAACTCTAGTGGCTATGTAAGTATAGTGACCTTTGGCAATACTTTTCCTTTTTCTTCTTTTTTTCTGTTTTCACTTATTGACGAAAGAGTTTTTTCTTTTCTTTTTGGTTTTGACAGACTGACATGGTTCCTTCGAGCCTATTTTCAAGGGGAACAATGGGATTAACGGATTTTTGGGAGAGCCTTTCGACAGCGGTGCACTGAGTAGTTAATTATGGTGGCTTTGACCACCTAGCACAGGCTTTGGATGAGACACCGCGTTCCACTGCGATTTTATAAGCGTTGTGAGAGATATGGTGGGACACTACTTACACCATTCACTTGGGTTTGGGGGAGATGATCATGACTCCCATCGACGTGCAGCAGCTGCTGGGGATAGATTATGAGAGTGTGCAGATTGAGGTGGACTGTACGATGAGGCAGACGTCGGAGGCGATTCGAGCAGCTTTAGGGGATGTGTGTAGGATAGTTTTTAGAGATTCTATCCACATTTCCTCTCTTAATAAGGTTCTTTTGAGTCAGAGGATTGACGAGATGAACAGGTGGCAGGTGAGACAGATGGATCGGTTATTTATCTTGCTTCAGTTGGGAGGTTTCTTGGTAACGACGAGTGGTGATATCGTCCATCTTTGGTTCTTGCCATTTTTGAGGATTTTTTCTAACGTCCCTCTCTATGATTGGGGGAGTTTGACCATGGCGACCCTTTACTCTTCTCTAGATGTATTCAGCTGGTGATGTCGACCTACAGGGGCCACATACCTTTTGGAGGTAATTCTCCCATTTTATTTTTTCTTGCATTTCCTTTTGGTTTATTCTGATTATTGACTCTTGTCCTTTCTGTAGACGTGGTTCTAAGTTGTTATTGGGCTCAATACCAAGTTCATGACCCTGAAAGACGAGGACTTGGTGGAGTTCTTCCAGATGTACCATTGGCAGAAGTCCAATAGGAGTATGAACCAGTCGTTATCTCTAAAAGCAGTGCGACAAGCCCTGAACACTTTGATGAGTGATCAAGTTATTTCATTTTTTCTTATTTTTAATCCTTTGCTAGCATTTTTTTCTTTGTACGAATATTGATCCTTTATTCGGGGCATATATGTGACCTTCTACCCATGGGGAATGGCTCCTCGGTACATAGGGGTGATAGGCATGTATGTACAGATGCGGAGGATAATGGAACATGAGTTTTGGTACTCTTGGTACGCGGGAGAGAGAGTTGTGTGGAAGATAGTGGAATACGAGGTGGAGGTCCAATAGATGGTGCCTTCGATGTATATAAGGTGGGTGCGAGAGATGTCGGACGAGGCTAGATTGGTGGTGACGCTCGGTGGGGCTTACTCGCTCTTTATGGACACAGTAGTGACTTATGACTACCTCAATTTCGTAACAAGCTAGCTGATGTCGTCATGTATTTATTATGTGTTGAATATGATTCTGCATCCTACGGCTTCTGGTAGGGGTACGAAGATTCTGGTGGGATTTGCCCACAGCACAGGTGGCACGTTGTTGTCGGCGGTCCGACCTCAAATAATTTTCTATTGACAGAAGGTGGATTATTGAGCCTTCTGTACTGCGATGGATTTAGGATTTATGGGGTTTACGAAGGATGCCCTTCAACTTGAAGTCTTTTTTCCTCTTTTCTCTTATTTCTTATCCTTTTGATTCTTTCTTTTGCTTGACTAATTTGGCTATGTGGTTTTATTTGCAGCATGTTTGGGTGTCGACTACTTGGCTAAAATACATCAGGGACTGGGTGGCCTTTGTGACTGCCTATATCAAGGACTTTGTTCTTGTTCCTTCTTTTTTGGTTTCTCCTACTACATCGGATGAGGGATCGGGCTTAGGGAATGGAGGTTCTAAAGCTCGCCACCTAGGGAAGCACGCCCGCCGTAAGGATTGAGGGCCTAGAGAGAGATTCAGAGATTCGATTCAGGCTGAGTCCCGTTGTTTTTCATTTTCTTATTTCTTCATCTACCTGAAAAAGATGTAATTGTGAAATGACAGTATATATGGAGAAAAATTATATTATTTATTCATGTTTTAACGACTTATTCTATATGCACTTTATAATTTGCTACTAAGACTGTAAATTTATAGGATGTCTTTTTAGAAAGAGATGAAATAATTCGAGGAAAAGACTTATGATGAAAAATGATGGGTAGAAATGGTAAGTTTTTAGAAAAAATAACTCGAGGGTCTTAAAATGAGGATTTATTTTTTGAGTCTTTGATTTTGACAAAAAAGGGAAGATAGAATTTTCTAAAATAAGGGGGTTACCAATCAGCATACACCTTGTCCTTCCTATCGGCATATGGGTCCAGTTAAATCACCCTAAGGTTATGATTGAAATTTCTTGCAACCCAAAGTAATTAGTAAGGTAGGTTTTATTTCAGGCTCTTTAGGTTTCTTATCTTTAGCCAAGGCCTTTGTGTATAAAAGAGGGGTAAAGGCGGTGTGGTTTTTCATCCATTCTCATTTTATCTTCTTTCTTATTTATTTCCCTCTGCCTTATTATTTCCCAAATGGCCTTTCTAATGAGCATAGAAATCCCTTCACACCTCAAGAGATTAGAAGCGGAATGCCAATATAATGTAGAGTGCGAAGCCTTTAATTTACGTCATATCACGTAATCAGGCTATTGATTGGAACATGTTGGTGGTGCCAGCGCAATTCTGGTACCCTAATGATCATGTCTTTCGCTTTGGTTTGGACAAGGTCTGTTAGGCCTACAAGAAGTTTTCAGCCATGTTGGGAATTAATCCCATCATAGCGACGGCTATGCCTCAATTCTCTCAATCTCCTCGAGCGTTGTTAGCAGAATTGCTCCACATTTCCCATTCGGCGACTCGGCCATTGGTCACTTGGGGAATGATTTCTCTTCCAACTTTTATGTATTATGTGTTTGTATGTTTTTGGTGTGTTTTAGGTTTTATGAAATTTGGGAATAATTTTAGGAAGTTTGGTTAAGCAAGTTTTAGGGACAGTTTGGTTAGCGGAGGGAGGCTATTTTGACTCCCTATGCTTATATTTCATGTAATATTACTAGATTCCCCTATTTGAAATAAGGAAGATTTTGATCATATAGTTGTGCCTTTTGATGAGTTTTACATTTGAATTATCTATACCAATCGCTAAGGCATATATAATACTTTTGTTCATGTAAATGATAAAATGAACCATCGTTCTGGAAGGTCAGAAACGAATAGCAAATTGTGAATACCGTTCCCATGAATGAGATGCCTACGTACCTCTCGGGTTTTGAATTTTTTTTATTTCCATTTTGAAAGTAATTTTTTATAGAGGATCAGACCCCACGTAATCCCTAGTGGAGGGAAGTGAATATTTATTTTTATAATAGAAGGGGGATGAGAGGATTCGTAGTGCACCGAGATTTCGGACTAAGGGTATAACTTTTTGAGATGGTCCAGGTGGATTGGATGCGCTATCTCTTCTTCGTCAAGGTTAGTAAGCATAACCACGCCGCCTGACAGGATCTTTTCCATGATGTAGGAGCCACTTCAATTTGGCTTGAATTTCCCTCTAAGGTCCCAGACGAGTTCTATGATTTCTTTGAGAGCCAAATTTCCGGACCAAACATCATGGTCCTTGACTCTTTTGTTTAATGATCACGCTATCTGGCGATGGTATCCTTGTATATGGTACAGGGACTTCAGTCTCTTTTTATCCAAGAGTGATAATTTGTAAAAATGACTTTGATACCAATCTTCTCACTGACTTTGCTTTCAAATATAATGCATAAGGAAGATATTTCAAGCTCAATGGGTAGAACTGCTTCTATGACGTATATTAAAGAGTAAGAGGTAACTCCAGTTGATGTCCTGACTAAAGTGCAGTAACCCTAGAGGGTGTAAGGGATCCGATCGTCCCAATGTCTATAACTCTCAAGCATTTTTCTGATGATGGCTTTGAGATTTTTGTTCGCGGCTTCAAATTTTCCGTTGGTTTGGGGTCGGGTGGGAGAAAATTTGTGTCTTTGAATCCCATATTCATTGACCAGTTCCATGACCTCAGCTTTTAAATGTAACCCATTATTGGAAACTAGCTCGTGATGGACCCAATATTAGCAGATGATGTTCTTTCGGATAAACTTGGCTAGTTTCTTAGTGTTCAGTATTGCATATGACTCAACTTTGATCCATTTGGTGAAATAATCAATGGCAACCAAGATGAACTCATGCCCATTGGAGGCTTTGAGTGTGACTTTCTCTATGATGTCAATGCCCTACATGGAGAACGACTAAGGATAAGTCATATTGTATAATTCTCGAGGAGGAAATTGTTGAAGATTAGCAAAGTGGTGGCATTTGAGTCATTTTTGAATGTAGGTGGTGCAGTCCAGAACCATGGTGGTCTAATAATACCCTTGACAGATGATTTTCTTAGCAAGCATATGACCATCCATGTGGGGTTCGCATTCCCTACTGTGGATCTTTTGCATTATTATTTCAATGTTAGCCCCTGCGATGCAGTGCAAATGGGTCCCATCAAAGTTTCTATTGAACAGTGCTTTGCGCATATGATTTACTGGGCAGCTAGTTTGTGGAGAGTCGCATGGTCTTTCTTATTAGCGTCTTGGGGATAACTCCCATGTTTAAGGAGGCACCAAATATCGTAGTACCAGCACTCGAACATATCGAAATCTTCCTCTGTGACGAGCTCAATGTGGTAGCATTGGCTTGGAAAAGATTGTTTTTGGACTATAAAGGAGACCACTATTAAACCCTCGGGTATCTCAACCATGGAGGCTAAGGTAACAAGGGCATCAGCTAAGCTGTTCTTTCAGCGGGGCAAGTAGTGCAAGGTGATAGCTCAGAATTGGGAGGCCAGCTTTTATAGGTGGGCGTGGAAGGCCAAGAGCTTCTCGTCCTTGACTTTTTATCTTCTAAGGACTTGGCCGATGATAAGGGCGGAGTCCCTATAGACGTTTGGGTATTTGATACCTTCCTTAAGGGTGACTTTAAGACTGATAGTGCATGCCTCGTATTCGATCATATTATTAGTGTAGGGAAAATCTAGCTTGATGGCAATGAGAGTGTGAGAGTCATCAGGGGCGATCAAGAGTATTCCAATCTTATATCTTTTTTGTTGGCAGCGCAGTAAAAAAAATTTACCATCGAAGATCATCTTGAAAGACCCAAATATCAACCACTTACACGGGGTAGTCAGTAATGTAATTGGAGATGAATCACCCCTTCATGCCTTTCTACGTAAAACACACGATATCAAACTCAAAGAGCATCATTAACCATCGGGCCATTCAGCTAGATGGGGTAGGTTTCTCAAGCAAGTATTTGATGTGGTTCATTTGGGACACAAGTCTTATGGGAAAAGCGAGCATATAGTGTCGTAACTTTTGAGTGGCCCAGACTAGGGCAACACAAGCTTTCTCTAAGGCAGTGTAGTTGACTTCGTACCTATCTAACTTTTGAATGACATAGTAAATGGATCTTTCATTGAGAGTTTCCTTAATGTATTGGGCTAACAAATCCCTTGTTGCGGTATTTGTTACGGTCAAGTATAGGATTAGAGGGAGACCAGGTTGCGGTGGCATGAGTACCGGAGGTTGGGTAAGGTATAGTTTGATTCCATCGAAAGCTTCCTAACATGACTCATTCCAAATTTTGGTAAAATACTTTTGAAGGAGTTTAAAGATGGGTTCATAGATAGAATTCAGTTGACTGATAAATCGGCTGATATACTGTAATTTTCCTAAGAACTCTTAAACTTCCTTCTTTCTTTGGGGTTGTTTCATTCGAGTATGGATTTGAGCTCGGCAGGGTCTACTTTGATTCCCTTCTTGATAACCATAAATCCCAAAAGTTTTCCTTTGGTGAGGCCGAAAACACATTTATGTGGGTTTAATCGCATCTTATATCATTGCAGTCATTCGAAGAAGTTTCGGAGGGCGTGAACATGAACTTATCTACTCTAGGACTTGAAAATCATGTCGTCTACGTAGACTTAGACCACCTTGTGTACACTTTGGTCAGTAGCCGCTGCATTCTTGAGCCTGAATGGCAGTACCGTGTAACAAAAGGTTCGTTAGGGGGTGATGAAGGCAGTTTTTTCTTTATGATCAGAGTGCATCTTGATTTGCTTATATCCGTTAAACCCATCAATAAATGACTTAAGAGCATGACTGGACATATTGTTCACAATCATATCGATATTGGGTATAGGGTAATAGTCTATTGGAGATGTTTTGTTCAAATCTCGCTAGTCGACGCCCATGAGGACTTTTCCTCCTAATATCAGTATGGCTACAATGTTGGCTAGCCATGTGGGATATTCGATTACTCGGATGAATCTTAACTTTAACTTTTTGATTACCTATTCCTCGACTTTGATAGATTATTCAATATGGAGCTTTCTCAGTTTCTGTTCGACCGATTTGCATTCTAGGAGAGTTAGAATCTCATGCTGAGTTATTTTCGGATCGATGTCGGGTATGTCATCGTAAGACCATGTGAAGACGTCTACAAATTCCTTTAATAGTTCTTCTAATTTCGCACGCTCATGCTCATCAAGGGTGAACCCTATCCTTATCTTGCTTTGTTGGATATTAGAATCGAGATTAATAACAACAGTTTCATCCTCAAATTTGAATGCGGTTATGTTGTTTGTTATTAACCTTATTAACATCAGTTAAGAATTATTCATTTGTAAAATCATTATCACTAAGAGTTTGATTGAAATCAAGACAATTAATGTAAGGCACATCACGATACTCAAAATCCTCATTCATTATACTTTTCAGAAAAAAAGCGTTGAGAACCTCATCAAAATAGATCTCGATTACATTGCTATCGAAAAAAGGAGGAACAATAATAGATAAAGATATAGGGTAAACAGCAAGGTTGGGTTGCATCTCAGTACGGATGGGTACAACATTCTAATTGAGTAAAGGTGCATAAGTGGCTTGATCAGAGTGTATGATTCCAACGATGTAGTGCCAGAATAGATCACGCAGAGTGTCAACCCTAGTGTTTACAGATTAAACGAGTCTTCAGAGTAGCTTCCCTTGGAGACCTCGATAATGGCTATAGATTTTTGAGTAAGATGTTGCACCTGATGTCAGTAATCTTCAACCCTGGATTAGTTATCTTGAAAGAAGATTTCCACCACTGGATTTATCTTTTTATCCACATTATTAAACCATGGTTCAAGAAAGCAACATAAAGGGAAATATTCACCCTCTTTGACGAATATCCCATTTAGAGAATCTCTTAAAATAGTCTTGGTATCTTTTAAAGTTCTCTTTAATCGCGGGTGGTGTATCATTCTAAGTTCTTCTGGTGAAGGTCGATAACCTAGTCCACATGGGGTAAAGGCCTTTGTGAGGACTATGGGCTCTAGTATTCCTTATTAATATTGCCCCAGCCCCAGTCGGAGAATAAAGTGAAAATTCTTGAACATCTGTATCACATTGACATTACCATGAGGGTTGTGTTCCGGACATACTCGGTCTTTGAATTCATCCCCTGTAGGAAGGGTAAGTGGATCAATGTTGAAGCCAAAAAGAAGCTTGCCATTCGTCTCATATTGCATTTCTAGTATCAAATTGGTAGTGTCGACATTTACAGTACTATCATCGTCTCCCAAAATGGTAATGACTTTCCCATTGGTGAAAAAATTCAACTTTTGATAAAGGGAAGAGGATACCCCTAGAATTTTATGAAGCTACGATTGACTAAGCAGCAGGTTAAATCATGCGGGTATGTCCATAAGTTAGAACTCAATAAAGGGATTGATAGGGTCAACCCATATTATGAGTGTTATGGATCCCATCACCTCTCGACGAGTATTATTATTGGCACGCACTGCAGCGGAACTAGCACTCAGGTCACTTACTTTTAACCCCAAGCAATTAAAGGTTCTTAATGGGCATACATTGAGGGAGGATCCGTTATCGACGAGTGAGGGAGAGAATATCTTTCCCATCACTTCAATGGAGATGTTTAGTTTATAGTTATGATCAGGGACGATCTTCGTAATTTTTTCTTTGCAGAAGGAAATAAGTTTAGTGGTGGTCAAGTATCTAACCAGCTTCTCGACTTATTTTGGAGTGGATAAAAGAAGGAACTGTGGGCCCAGTGAGAAACTTTATCAGAGTGTTTTGGTGTTATTGGGAATACGTGAAGAGTCCCCACAAGGTGATGTTGGCTTGAGTCTTCTTGAGTTGGTCTATGATCTTTCTTTCCTCGATGATTATTTCTGGTATAGGGAGTTCTTTAGAAACTTCCTACCCCTTGTCTGTTCTTGTTGGATGAGGATTTCGATCTTGATAGTGTCTTCGTGATCTGGTCATCTGGTTTACGAAGACGGGGAAGAATAAGAACCTTATTTCTTCATCGATTTTTTGTTGTACTCCTACTTTACTGATTTCCCCAATAGGTCCTCAAAAAAGATAATCCTGCACATGCTAATTATTGTACTAACCTTTTCCTGACTCATTTCATCATTAGAGATGATAAATTCATCCCCCCATTCAATGGCGATGATGTCTTCTTGCCAAGAGAAGTCAATACATTCCACAACCTCTACGTCTTCTTCATATAAATCCTCTTACTCAATGGGGGAGGTGCAAGAGTGAAGGGATCAAACACCCTTGAAGCCTTAAAGTAATAAGTAGATCGAAAAAGCTACAAATTCTGTCGGTTTATCGAAACATGTCATCCATAATCTATACTATATCGTCTAAACTGATTTCATTACCTAATTATCTAATTCTCGAGCCCACTTACGATCTTCCATGATGCTAAACTTTTGATAATCGATGGTCATTTCAGAAGGAAATTTTAGACCAAAATCTAGGAGTTGATTCATAACAGTTGGAAATTCCATATCTCCTCCTTCGGACCGGGTACGAATGGTAATACAAGCACTGGTGAGGAGTGACAGGGCTCAGTCGACGAAGAAGGTAGGGTGTAGGAGAAAATATAGGCAAACTTTGAGTGACTTGGGTGAAAATATGGGTATGATGGGTCCTTTATTACACATAATTTGGGTAGATGGGTCAAATTCCAAGTCATTCTCTATGAAGATGGCATTTGTATGGATTGTAAGTGGGTTGTGAGTGGTGTTGGGTTTAGGACTGGCTGGTGGGGCAATGATACCCCGGTCAACTAGACCTTGGATTACATTTCAAAGATGGAAGTACTAATCAGTAGTATGATCGGCATACTGGTGAAAGTCACAGTTAGCTTCAAATTCAAGTTCTTGGGAAGTGGGTTTAGTAATGGACGAGGGTCTGGAGGTTTTATGAGATTTCGAATTATTAAGTATTGGTAGACTTTAAAGAGGGGAGCATGGAGCTTGATGTATTCTTTTCGGTCAGGTTAGGGCAGCTTTCTGGCACCCAAGATGTAGCCGGTTGGGAGATATTATTGATGGTTGAGACTGTGGCATTGGCAGGCTTCTCATACTTTCTGGGAGTGAAATGTTCGGACACTTTCTTAGGTTCGGTTTTTATTTTAAAAACACTTTCTTTGATCTCGACACCCTCTTCCTGAAGGGCTCAAAAGTGTGGGTAATATTGTCCTCCTATAGTTTCTTTGATTTGGGGCAGGAAATTCTTCTTCACTATGTTGACTTGTTCTTCTTCGGGGGGCGGTTGGTCATAGTGGTAGATTTCTCTCTCTACCTTGCTATGAAGTTGCTGAAAGTTTCTCCAAGGTTCTTATTAAGAAGTTCTAGATCATGGTATGTAACCTCTTGTTCTTTATTTTACTTGTACTGTGATATAAATTCCCGGGCAACATCTTCCCAACTGTGAATTCTGGATTCCTCGAGGGGTAAAAATCAAAGAAGAGCGTTGTTCTTCAAAGTCTATGGGAATATCTGGTACATTATCTCTTTAGAGGCACCAAGAAGAGTCATGGTTAGTTGATAGCTACAAAGGTGAATAATTGGGGTCCCTCTGCCCCCGAACTTCTCAATGGCTGGCATTATGAATTTCTCTGGCAATCTTGCTTTAGGGTAAAGAGACATGTGAGTGTAGACCATATAGTTCTCGGATATCTTCACTTGGCCAAATTTATTTGATAAAAACTTGAGTCTTCCTTAACCTTATTTAGTGCTTCCTCCTTGGAATCAAAGGGTACTGGAAGGTTATCCCTTGACTAGGTAAGGTTTGGCATAGGGAGCTAAGATGACATCGAGCCATTAGCAGGCAGGGCACGCGAAGCATGCTGATATTATTTGGGAACCCAAATAGGCTCGAGAGTGAGCGAACCCATAGGAAGAGAAAATATAACCTCGGGTTCATCGAGAATAGGGATTCGGTTTGGCTGCATCTCATGAACCTCAGTTTGAAGGTTATTAATCTTGGCACTAATCTGGACTAAGACTGCCATCAGATTTAGTTGTACGTTCGTTGCTTGAGTGGCCTTTTTCCATGGAGGACTGGTGAATGGAGATTTCAAACTTGAATGAAGTTACATCGCAATTGATAGAGCTTAGGGGTGGTTTGATGGAAGACCAAAGCCAATAGGGAGTCAGACCAAGAATCGAGTATACGATCGACCTGAGAAGGAAAATGATTCGAATTTATTTCAAAAAAAAGGAAAGAGAAATTATTTTTGTTGAAGAAGAGGGAAAATGTTTTTAACAATATTAGCAAAGACAAGGAAAGATGTTCTTGGTATTTTGATGAAAATGAGGAAAAAATGTTTTCGACATTTTTGGTAACAAGGGAGGAAAAATGTTTTTGGTATTTTTGGTAAAAAGGAGGGAAAAACGAGAGGAGAATCTCAGGATGATTATTATTATGTTTATGTTTTCACTTGTATTAGGCTTACTTAAATGCAAAAGAAATGCGGACAGAACCTGAGCCTAGGAAAATTCGATTTGAAAAATAGGTAAGATATGGTTTGACTTGTTTTCATGCTCATGGACATGGTTCTATTTTGAAAAAAGACGAAATCACGCAAAAATTTAGGCGGCATGCCAATGCAGCATTTTGGCAGAGTTTTGTGTGGTAACTGGAAAACTAAATATGAGTGCCCTAGGTCTTATGCCTATATGATATTTATGCAGTTTTTGGGTTAGTGGAAAGGTTCCTCCCTTTGGCTTGAGTTTCATGATATACTTCTTGCTTTTGAAGGCAATGGGTATGTGTGGACAAGTCATTTAATATATCTGAGCATATGTAAATTGCCTCACTATATACCTCGTGGGGATAGTATATGTGAGAAGGAATTCTATATACTCGATGTACATAAACGAGTTCCTTACTACATACCTCCCGTCGTGAGTTCGGTCAAGCGGTACAATGCGGGGAGAACCGTTCGATATACATCAAAGGTACTAGACCAATGGAAGGTAAGATTTTTATTGCTTAGGCCAGCTGCGACCTGCCAGACCAGCGCCCATCCCAAAATGATCCTCCAGTACGAGACAAAAAATTTGGTCAATAACCATACTCTTGGTGATGTAGTGCGAAAAATAAATAATTTTTATTAGTATATTATAGAGAGAGACTTTTTTTATGATGATAACTATACTAATAAGGAAGAATGTAAAAGTATAAAAAGTAAATCTAGCATGGAGCATGAAGATTACAGTAATCATGGATACATGTGAGTGTATGGTAGTAAACCTAAGTATGGATATTTAAAGTGGTGTGTGATAAGTGTAAGTGAACATGGATATATACAAATGTGATAAGTGGAGGTGTATGCTAGTAAAACCTAAGCATGGATATTCTAAGTGGTGTTTGAAACATGTTAATATATGTGATCGAACATATAAGTGTAAGTAGTGTGAGGTGTACGTGGAATATATTTACAAGTGAGTGATGGTGAAAGGTGGGTGAAAGTGAAAAGTGAGTGATGGGTGATATAAGCATGAGATAAATATGTACAAGAAATAAATAGAGGAGAATAGGGAACATATAGGTAGGTGCATATACACACATATGGAAAATAATAACACCCATGCAAACAGAGTCTAGCCCTCTTGTGATAAGTAAATTCCCAGTAGAGTCCCCACTGTGGCCACCCCCGTTCTTCCTCCCTCCTTTGGGTTTCGGCGCTCACGCGTGCGATTAAAGGGAGAGAAGAAGAAGGGCTTGCGCCCTTTCTAGGGGCGTTTCGGTCGTCGTCGATATGTGGTGATGTAAAGAGATAGAGTCGTCAGCCTATTTTGCACAAAATAGGCAAAACAAATGTTGTCTCATTAAGATAATGACGTCAAATACATACTGATGCTTGCGAAACCAATTAGTTCACAAGTTCAGTACGGAATGGGAAGTTGTTAGGCACCCATCCCTCCCTTTCAGTGTCTCATGGGCATGTGTTATTATTCTCCCTAAAAACTCCTTGAAGTATGTGAGCGTGTATATATAAATGGATAATGGAATTTCTCAATGCACGTCATGGAAAAGGGTGGAGTGAGGTCATTCATAGGAGTGTTACCAAAATAATAATTATGAAACATCTTATGTGTGATCATCAGGATATCGATCGTTATGGTGAAGTGATGATACGTGTTAGATAAAGCATGAATAAGAATCACAAGTATAATAATACAAATAATATTTGAATAAAAATTTCATGGAGGACTTGAGTCTCGGGTGTTAACCCGAGAAGCCTACGTAGCCTAGAAAGGCATCAAAGTTCACATAGTCTGCATGCAATACGAGGGTGGGGTTTATTTCATAAATCCAAACAGAAAGTTTATTTAAATGTGTGTGCATGTAGAAAAAGGATTTTTGATTTGATAAACTATAGTAAAGGATCCCGTTTGGAGTTTATGAGCAAACCCACTTTTTCTTATTTTTAGTTTTATTTATAGA
The DNA here is from genome assembly GCA_949130495.1 of Sambucus nigra. Classification (NCBI taxonomy): domain Eukaryota; kingdom Viridiplantae; phylum Streptophyta; class Magnoliopsida; order Dipsacales; family Adoxaceae; genus Sambucus; species Sambucus nigra. The sequence continues at coordinate 27,143,175 of OX422219.1, read as the reverse complement.
AAATATGTTATGTGCAATAATACTAGTAAAAAAAGTGAGATAAGTAATATATGTAGACTAACAAGGATGAAATGATAAAGTAAGGATTAGATGAGTAATGCAAAAATAAGGAAATTCAAAGAGAGAGAAGAATGCTTGAACCTTCTTTGCAGACTTGAAGATTGACCTTGATTATTGAAAAGGCTACCCTCACAAATGGACGGAGGTTGTAGGAGGAGAGGGAAAGGATTTTTTCTAAATTGGGTGTAAATGTGATGGGAATGGAATGTCGAGGAAAGATTTTAATAAAAAAACCACGCTGACTTTAAGAGAATATTACTGAGATCACTGGGAGGGATGTTTTTGGGGTGCCTTTTAAAGTGATATCATGCTCTCCTTATATAGGGTTAAGGGTGTCGATCAGCATTATAATTGACCTTCATATTGACAGGTATCCCAGACACACTGTCGATAGACAGGGAAATGGATTTTCCATTCGGTAACCTCTTGTAGATTTCTCAAAAAAAATGGTTGTGAAATGCAAATCGTAAGTCTAAATCGTGCACGGGGCATACCATTGAAAAGCGAATTTATATCCCTTGTTGAATACATAGGGCCTCTCCCAGGTTCGTGAGATTACTTTGGTCAAATGGGGATCCAAAGTGCCCGACGATCTTTTGTACAGGAGATTCTCAAAGGATAATGGACTCTTCATCCGAATCATAAGGCTTATTTGTACACGGGATGAACCATTGGAAAGGATATTCCGAACCCTTTAAAAATTCATTCAGTCACATTCAGTTTGGAGAGTTAACCTTAGTCAAACGAGGCCCAAAAATACCCGGTGGCCCTTCGGACTAAAATAGGTTGTTCGTCTGTACTGTAAGGCTAATTCAAACATGGCATAGACCGTTGAAAAGGGTATTAAGTGAACTTTAAGGATTAATTTAGTCTCCTTTTATCTGAAGAGCAGAAAGGAGTCAAACGAAGCCCAAGAGCACCCGTTGGCCTCCAGATCAATTTTTGAAGTTAAATGGATTGTGCATCCGAATAGTAAGTCTGATTCGTGCATAAGGTAGATCATTGAAAAGGGGATTCAGAGCCCTTAAAATATTCTTTGAGATTTTTCTCGAGCAAGGAAGTTGATTAGGGCCAAAATGGGGCCTGGGAACGTCCGGTGGCCTCCAAGTCGATTTTTTATAGTAAAATGTATCATTCGTTCAAACCGTAAGGCAAATTTGTGAATAGGATGGACCATTGGAAAGGGGATTCAGAGCCCTTTGAAGATTCAATGAGTTTTCATTTTGACGAGAAAGTTGATCGAAATCAAACGGGGCCTAGAGGAACCTAGTGGCCTCTAGATCGATACTCGGAGTACTACCTAAGGTTATGTGGTAAATGGGGAAGTACTAGAGACCTAAGGAGAGTCTTGGAACGGTCCTAGAATGCGGTGTCTACACCTTGCATGATGTTAATATGATTATATTTATAAGCTAATAGATATAAAAGAAGAGGGGGACATGTGTCTCACCTTTATAGGTTAGATGATATAACTTTTACAAGTTATATGAGGAAAGAATCATAACATAGTTATGGCACATGGGGGAGAATATTTGCATATCTTCTTCTGTTGCACGTGTATCTGGTTATTGAAGTCACCCCTCCATAAGGTGAATGCCTCTTGTGATGATGTTAACTAACGAAGTTATTCATTATGCTTTCCCTAGGCGAGGTCGACCTATTGACGAGCTAACTTCATACTTTGTCCTTGGACCCTCATGTATGATAGTTACCTGACTTAAGTTGCCTCCATGCTAGGTGTAACCTTATAATAGGTCCACGAACTACACTATATTTATGGTACAACAATGCCTCCCAATAATTTAATCATGATCTTTCTTGTGATATAAACTCTTAAAAATATTACCTTCTAAGGGAATACACGGTGCTCGGAGTGAGTGAAATATTACACTGACCTATTTGTTGGGGTTTTATCCTTAAAACCATGTATGACGGTTACCTTTTTAAGTAAAGGCGCGTCAGTTCATATTGAAATAAGAGTCATTCTTATAAGAATGCCTTATATTTTCTTTAAATATATTATAGACACGTCGGTCAATATACCTTAATAGGAATTTCGACGAGTCAACTTTGAGTTGCTCACTAGAAAATTGGGATTCTGGTCCTAGCACTATTAAAACATTCATAACCGAGATTGGGATTTAACATCCTATTGAAATGATTGTTGTGCAATCCTATTATTTTTTCTCAAACTACGGGAACATATATGATGGTTCGAGAACTTATTCAATAGTTAAAAAGATAATTGTGATTAGTACTTCATAAGAATGTATTGAACAAGTCCACACATGAGATTTAAGTTCAAAGAATATCTTGGTTAGACTCGGTCAATCTCACATCATTTTCAAAGACTGCGTATATTATTAATCCTAAGAATTATGAGGATTAGAATGCTTGTGAAAATGTCATTTTGATTGCTATAGGTGTCGTCTAATTTATATCGGGGCAAATGATCCCTATATATTGGGTGACAATTGTGTAAGTAGATATGAGATCATAATTCGGAGGAATACATGTCGAGGGGATACCATGGACTGTGATACCCACTTGATAGAGTTATATGCTTTGTTTACAGCCTATAAAACTCGACCAATGGAATATTTGATTATCCTGGTGGAGTAGCAAAGAAGTTAAGTCTGAGATTCAAGGAATTTTTTTAAATATTGGTTAAAGTCAATTAACAGTAAATTGATTTGACCAAGCGGGTATTGGAACTTATCATGGGAAATCATATTATGTTCCATAATCAACCTTTCAAATAAGACTTCATTATATCCGAGTGATTTCTGAGATAATTAAATTGAAGTGGAGTCATCATTATTTAATGGTATTAATTCACGATTAAATAAAAAGGAAATAATTTTATTAACTATAATTGCAATTTTTGAGTATCTATTTGGATCTAATTTAATTATTTTCCTGTGGTTCCCGATGTAGTCCATATACCCAAGTAATCAGACCCATACTCTCAAGAAATCCAGTTTAGCAGAAGCTCATCTTTTGTGCTTGTATATAAAGCTATGTGAAGGGGTTTTAATGATTTCTACAATTCATTAAGGTTTTAAAGGGTTGAAGGAAAACATTATTCACGTTGTTGTGAAGAGGCCTAGAGAGAGATCAAGATATCTCACTCATAAGGAAGGGTTTCATTTTAAAAGGTATCCACCCACCTAACTTACTTTGGGGAGGATAATACACTAGAAGGTCCTAGCATACAAAAGGTTTAATTAAGTTTTTTGGATACCTTGGAGGGAAGAAAGGATTTCATTATTGTATACCTTTGCCTCCTCAAACGAATCACAACAAGATTCATAATGGTAGGGATTCTTGAAACCTTAGGTTTAATCTATAAATATAATTCTTATTTTTCTTTTCAATTCACTATTAATAAAAAATCTTTAGGGATAAAATCTTTCCTCATTTAAATATCAATCCCAAATTATTTTTCCCAACTATTGGTATCGGAGCCTGAGTTCATATTGATCGTGTATTGAAAAGGTCCATGTTTTCCAGAAGAAACCCTAGTTTTGGCACCTTGTATATATTATTACTAACATGGATTTGGAGAGACTCTAAGTTTATAACCCTTCCATCATTGTCACATATATTTATTTTACGTCATTAGATCTTATGGTCGTTTATCCGTAGTTATTTTTCTCCTAGATTACGTATAGTTGTAGTAATTAATTTTTTGTAATTATTTCAATATCAATGTATTTGGAGGTGTAGAAAGAGAGTTGTATTGCTTCTTTACTATTAGAATCTTGTATTTGCATGATTTTAAGTGTTGGGAAAAGTTTCATGTAGTTTCATGGAGATATGAAAGTGTTATGGATGTTTTAAATAGAAAAATAAAAGGAAAAAGAAGGTATTCCCTATAGGTCATCTGGATCGATCTGACCAGGAGACCGGATCAATTTGGTTGTCGGATTGATCTAAAAAGGAGCTCAGATAAATCTGATCCATCACTGGAAGTTTGGTTTTTTGGCCCTTTCGAGTGTATTCTATTAATTTGACATCGTGGTTCTTTCGCAGAATGTTTCCAAAACATGGAGGATTAGTTTCCAGTGCTGAAGATCATTAAGAACTCATGGTTATGATGAATTCTACTTCAAGTTGGACTCTATGTCAAAGAAAAGTCTTCCATAATAAGTATTGTTGGACTTAAAGAGTTTTTCTTCAAGCGGTCTAGGCCCTAATAGAATGAGACATTTATTTTCTACTGAATTTATTCATTTATTTGCTTTTATGTATCTTTACTATTATGTATCATAATTTGGATGCTAATTGGATTAACTAGGAACACCCATTTAATAAACAACGTGGATTTAATTTTGAGACTGACTTATATCATAATTTTCTCAAAAATCTATTTTATTTATTCTCTTCTAAAGTGAATCAAATCAGGGCAATTAATTTAATGGTATAAATTCAATTTTGATCTCCTAGTTTTATTTCTATTTAAAAAATGATTTTATATTGGAATGTGATAATTCTGAGAATTGGAATGTGAGTGATTTAGATCCCCCCATGGAAAGTCTTTCACGAAAAAGTTATATTTTGAGGAGTGAACCGTCGGTATACACTTAGACACAACTTTTGATATCCTCCCCCACGAAGTTGCTATCATCAAGAGTAGGACCAATATTTTCTAGGTATTGATTATGCTGGAGAGAGGATCCTAAATTGTCAGGATAGCATAATGAAAGATGAAGTCTGTCTGGTTCAAGGTGGGGTGATTTAAGCTCCCCACGAGAAATCTCACCTTATAAGGGAACTAGGATGTCTGGCGAGATTAATTTTAAAATTTGGTGGTTAAGAGATGCCACTTTAAAAGTTAACAGAATTAATTCTCATGTTTTCAGTTGGAGATTTGTTTTTTAATTTCATGATTCTAAGATTTCAAAATGAATTCAACATTTTTCTCACTAGTCCTTGAAACTTATTCCAGTAACAAACAGTTTTATCATGCAATCATTGTATTTTAAAATACATGGTAATTATTTTAAATTAAGTGTTACATGTCACTAGTCCCCCCCATATGGAAGTTCTATATGTGCATATTTAATTTTAAACATTTAGCCGATGATAATTTGTTCATCAATGTTAGTTGATGACACAGAAGTAGGAATCATGTTCTTGTAATGATTTCCATCATTGATTGAACTAAGAATTCTTTGGATTAGACATGGTGGGGACAGTAGGTACCATTTCATAATCTGAGAGTGAGGATCATTGATAACCAAAGGTTGATATTTGTTGTTTGATAAAAGATTTACTTATGTCCCGAAATGGAAGTAGGAGGATAAAGATACATCTTAGTACAACATTTTGGCTTAAGGAAAGTTTGTATTCCTCGCAAGTAGTGAAATAGTGAAAAGGCAGGTATTCTCACTACACAAAGCTAGAACTTTTATAGCAATGATGTATGGAACTTCCTTTAATTTTAAGGAAAAGGACATAATAATGGATTATCTTAGAAAAGTGAATATCTGATTTATGGTATGATTTACGATAACCTAGTATGTAGACTTAGGAACCACACATAAGGACTGCAACTCATTGAAAAGGTTATAGGTAACCGAGCAATTACTTTAAAAAGAGACGTTCCCAAGTTATGCACAATAAGAATTATGCAGTGGTATTCGTAGTAGGATATTCTTATGAATTTTGGTGTAGACATAAAGTTATGGTAGGTAAATTATTAATGTACCTAGTTTTAAAAGAGTTGGTTTCGGTTTTCCAAATTGGTTGTTAAAAATATTCGATTGATTTTAAAAATTATTTTATCAAAATTTGATATATTTTATTTGTTCTGGTACAATGAAAAATAATTTATACGATATAAGTTGTGTCTCAGCAATACCGTTATATACTAATGTGAATAAATTTTTGGACAAATCATTAAAGAGAAAGTTTCTTCTAGAATTAAACAGTATATAGACACTTATGATTAGGTTATTTTGTTCTAAAACGAATTCGAAGACTCGTTTAAAATGGAAAATTGAGTTCATTAGAAGTGGAGGTACTTCTATTCTTAAACTCTATTTAAAAGGTAAAATGACCAAGGACCCCTCACGACCAAAATCCAAAGAGCCAAAGATGTGTTGGGAATGGTTCTTTTTTATTAGTATAATTTGATGAGTATTTGGTAAAGAGGTGGTTTTAAGTATTTAATCACTTTCGTTCATGGTCGCTAGAAGGTGTGGATATGTTTACTTTATGTATCGCAAGTCTGAAGCTTTTGATTAGTTCAAAGTGTGAAAGGCTAAGGTGGATCATGGGTAAGGTATACTAATTCGTGCTCTATGATCTGATCGTAAAGGTGTTTACCTCCTAGGACAATTAAAGGAACATTTATCGAAGCTTGGGATTTTATCTAGGTTGTCTACACCGAGTATTGCACTTCATAATGGTGTAGATGATATAAACTAATAAGTCTTTTTTGGAAATAATAAGGTTCATGGTTAGTCATTCAGGACTGCAAGATTCTTATTGGGATTTTATGTAATAGATGGGCATATACATTTTAATTCAGTTTCTTCTTAATCTATCCCTTTAACTTCCGTTGGACATTAGAGTGGCCGCAAGCTCACTTTAGTGAATGTTCGGGTCTAGGGGTACCCAATGCTCATGCTGTGGACAGAACTAATGAAATTAAAATTAATTAAATAGGCATGCCCCTTCAATTGTTATCCCAAAGGTTACAAATGTTATTTGTATTATCCTCCTCAATAAAAGAAGGTCATTGATTAAATCACTGTCCGGTTTCTGAAAAAGGATTATGTGAAGAACCACTGGACGAAGTCTAAATTGGACTGACAAGGTATACTGGAATATCATATTACCAATATTTCTAGACCACCCATACAACATGAAATACGACCTAATTTTAATAATGCACTACATTATCATAATGGGAGCATTATAGATGATTAGGATACATGTGTCGTGTAATTTGTATTGGATATAAAGTGGGAACACATCATACTGGGAGGATCGAGATTCATCGTGAATGGTTAATGTTTTGGGTGATCATTTCGATATGATTCCAAGAAAATACGAATCGGATCCCGGGAAATACATTGAGTCATTTTAAGACAAGGACTTTTTCTTTGAATTATAACTATTGGTACCAAAAGGATTTGATGTCTTCGAAATGAGTTTTGGGACTTATAGACTTGTTGATAGGGTAAAACCCATCGGATACAAGCGGATGTATAAGAAGTTAAAAGATAGATGGATGAAAAGGTGAAAACCTTCAAGGCGAGGCTTGTGAAAGGGTATACTCATAAAGATAGGTATTGACTATGAGAAAACCTTCTCTCAATAACCATGCTAAAGTCTGTCGGCATTCTTTTAACGTTAAGACTGCATTCTTGAACGATCATCTTGGCAAGTACATAGTAAGAAGTCGCGAAAGCAATATGATGTAAGCTTGTGAAATCCATTTTTAGATTAAATATAAAATCAAGTTCTTTGGTCATTCAGTTTGATCAAGTAATCAAGTTTTTACTTTTATCTAAGCTTGAAAAGAACTTGTCTGTATAAGAAGTATGACGAAAATGTGATGGTATTTCTAGGTATAATTTATATATAATATTTACCTAATGGGGAACGAGGTGGGATTGTTCTCTTAAATAGGAATGAGGTTGTCTGGATTTTTTATATAAAGTACTTAGGATAAATGAGGCACATCTTTATGATCAAGCTTTAGTTAGATTAGTTACAAAGGATGGTGGGATTATCCCAAGTTAATTATATAAATGTTGTCTACACATGATTAGCATAGGGATTCGATAAGAAGAGTTTATTTTCTAGATTGAAATCAATATGTATGGGAATAAATGTCTTCAAACACTTAATTAGATGGAAGGAATGAGGAATTTAACTAATTCTTTGGAGGTGGGAAGCCTCATGAATGCTATATATTATCTACAAAGACCAAAATATGTTGTCTTAGAAATAGTAAACATATTTTAGTCTAGTATTATTGTAACTTTGGTACAAAGACTATTTTCAATTATATATCTAAGTTTTCTACCTCAAATATGTTTTTATGAAAGGAGGTTGAGATATAAGTTGAAAGAGTGTGAAGCAATCTTGGATTTCTAATTCCATCAAGGAGTACCAAGTTGTTGCCACTTTGGAGGAAATTAAAGAGGCTCTTCAAGAGTAATGAGATATTACAGCTTTCAGTGTATATAAAAGTATAAATGCAAGTTCGACAAAACCTTTAATCCATAAGAGCGTTAAATGCACAAAGTGTAGGTTTCACCTAGTTCGAGAGATCGAACAAGGGGGTGATAGGTTTGTCACAAGGTTGTATTGGATAACACCCGGTTAATCCTTATACCAAAATGCAAGTAAAGGTGTGTCCATTAATATTGAAGTAAAAAAATGGTCATAATAATGCCTTATATTTAGTTTAAATATATTATAGACATGAAGATCAATAGATCTTCGTAGGAATTTTGGTGAGTCAACTTCGAGTTGATCACTAGGAGATCAGGATTTTGACATTATCGAAATGTTCTCAACCTAAATAGGGAGTTGACATCCTGTTAGAACAATTATGATAGAATCCTAGTAGTTTATCTCAAACTATATGAACATTTTTAATAGTTCAATAACTTATCCATAGTTCAATAGAGGAATGTGATCGGTATATCTGAGGAATGTATTAAACATGCCCATTAAAGAGATATGATTCTAATGGATGTTTTGATCATTCTCACGCAATCTCATGTCATTTGCGAATAGTACGTATATTCTTAATCTCGATAATTATGAGGATTGGAATTCTTGAACAAATGTCACTTTGATTTCTATGTGTGTGAGCTGATTTATATCGAGTCATATGGTGCCCGCATATTGGGTGACAGTTGTGTAAGTAAGTCGGAGATCATAATTCAAAGGAATTCGCGTCCATGGGTAACGTGGATTATGATATCCCCTTGATACACTTATATGTTTTATTTCCACAAAGTAAAATGCAACCAGTGGCTTATTTAATAATCCTAGTGGAGTAGAAAATTAGTTAAGCTTGAGATGGAAGGAAAATGTGTAGATGCTAGTTAAAGTCAATTAATAATAAATTGATATAACCAAGCGGGTATCAAACACTTAATATGGGGAATCATATTATATACCATAATCAACTTTGCAAATAAGTCCTCATTATATCTGAGTGATTTCTTAGATAATTAAATTAGAGTGTAATCGTGATTGTTATTGGATTTAATTCACGTTATATAAATAAAGGAAATAATTACGATAATTGTAATTTGGATTTCCTTGTATTTGTGTAGATTTAATTTAATTATTTGTTTTGGGTCCCTGGTGTAGTACATACTCCCAAGTAGTCAGCTCCATACTCTCAAAAACTCCATTTTGACACAAGCCAACCTGAGGTATATAAAGGTTTGGGAAGGGGTGTTAATGACTTTTATAGTTTATTAGGGTTTTAGAAGGGTGAGTGGATATACTATTCACGTTTTGTGAAGAGGTCTAGAGATAAACCACCATATCGCAATTATAAGGAGGTGTTTTCCTCTCAAAATGTGTCCACCCATTACATGACTTTGGGGATGATCATTCACTAGAACATCCTAATGTACAAAAGGTTTAATAATGGTTTTTCGGATACCTTGGAGGAAAGCAGGGATTTTATCATCATATACCTTTACTTCCTCGTACGAATCACAACAAGATTTGTAATGGTATGCATTATTAAAAGCCTAAGTTTAATATTTAACGTAGTTCTTATTTTTTTTCTTTTCAATGCATGATTAATCAAAGATTTGTAGTGATGAAATTTTTTCTCATTTAAATGTCAACCCCAAGTTGTTTTCCCAAACACTATTATCAAATCAACTCGTGAATCTGTTGTCGATCTGAGCCGATAAAATTAACTAGTATTATTTTAAAATACTTGGTGATGATTCCACCATGTGTCTATCCTCCGCATGATAGGCATGCCATACTGTACATGCACTTTAGGTAGCAAGCCCATAGTTTTGAACCGTCGAAATTCTTTTCAATGACACATACATCAGAATTTTCCCAATGCAATCATTATTATCTAAAATATAATTTAACCCCTATTTTTAAGCATTCTAACATTTCAACATACCAAAACTTTGACTAATTAGGAGAGAAAGAAATCTCATCCATCATTTTTAGTAAAACTCCTTCGTCTATCTCCATTTTTTGCACAATTTCCCTCATTTTTTTTTGGTGGATGTGGTCTTTTCCAATCAATTTTCTTTTTACTTGCAATTTCCACGATTCCTAGGTATCTTCCACCGTCTTTCTATAGCCTTCTAGGGGTTTTGAGAATTTTTTGGTTTTGTTTTAAATTGTTTTTCACTCGCGGCTATATTTTATGTTATTATGTTGCGATCTTGTTGATTTAGTGGTGGTTTTGCGGTTAACTGTCATTTTTAGATTGAAACTGAGTTGGTAAATTTTTAGGTTTTGAGGTTTTTCTTTTTTTCTTCCACTTGTGGCAGGTGAATCATTTAGGGTACCTATCTTGTTTTTTTTCATCCATCCTTTATAAGTACAAATGATTAGATAGAGAGTGTTTGAGGAAATTACATGAGGTAATTAGTAATGATCCCAAACCTCTAAAACTTATACCTTTAGTTTTTGTTCCACTACCTTTTAGGGAGGGGAGTTATTTTAAGGACCCTAAAGTCATAGAATATGACCCTTTTGAGTCGATAGGTTTATCCTATCGATCCCCATACATTCTATACAACAAGTACGAGTTCATGGCATCCAAAATTTTAAATGATGGTGGTAGTAGTGATGCAGGAGAAGTGACTGGGTGAAGACGATATTATTCGAGTCCATTAAAATTACTATTCAAGACTCAACCAAGGAGTCCCTTATATCCCGGCCTATCCCAACTCTCCTGTTGAGGTGTTATAGGAGGAAGAGATGCCTTCAGGTTTAACCAGCATGAGCAACCCTTCAGTGAACTATCAATTATGCCTATGAAACCACCAAGCGAGTTATTGGAGTACAAATATTTGTATAGTATTCCATTAAGGATCACTTGTAGGTTTCCTTTAAATAAAATGAATATCTATGATTGGTAATACTCTAAGAAGAATGCCATTTCCAAATACTCATTGGTCATGGGATATCATCTTCCCCTCCATCCCATTATTCAAGTCATATTAAAATATATTATTTCCAACCCAACTTGTCTTGAATTCTTACCAAATCATCATAGGGTCCAATCTATCTTTGAGGGAAGTGTTAGGTTTTGACATCAATGAGACAATCTTTAGGTGCATCCATGGACTAAAGAATAATGCAAAATCAGGCTTTTTTCTTGGGCTTAACTTGTGTTTAGCAGGCTTCGGCCTACTTTTTTAAATGGATAGTGAGATAACTCTGTAAGCATCCTTAGGTGAAATTCCCGAAGTTGATTGTGTATGAAATTATAACACGGATGAAGTTGATAATACACAAAAGAAGAACAAGTTTTAGTGAAGGACGATATGGAAAATGGATGAGCCAACACTTGGAAATATTTTTGCTTATCCTCTTCAACTTTGGCTTCGTCTTGAACGTCAGTCTTAGTCTGAAATATTATTGGATAGTAGACAAACTTTGTGAGATTATCAAAAAATATCATCGAAGACTAAGGGGTCAGATTGATAATATCTATCACCAATCTCCTTTCAGTAGCATTAAGTTTAGGAGTAGTTTTATATGTAGACAAGAAATTTAAGATAACAATAAAATTACATAAGTAAAGTAAATATATTATAAACACTCAAAAGAGGCAAAATATCAATGGAGTTAAGTTCACTCTAATTAAGAGGAAACCTCGTAGTCTTCCCGACATCATTAGGGCTGAACTCCCAGTTTCCCTTTATGAAGAAAAATTTATTTCTAGAAGTGATTACTGGTCAAGGAGACTCTAGCTAGATTCTATTGAGGATTTAAAGGGGATATTTACAATACTCAGGGAATTTTCATTATTATGACCTCCTTCAGGTTTCTAGCAGCTGGGAGAGCTACGATAAAAAGGCCTTGGATTTGGTCAAGGCTGATGAGATAGATAGTGATCCCCGATTCTCCGAGAACAAGTGACCAATGAGGTCGAGCCGACCACCATTCTGAACATTGGGGTATCTAACCCAGTTAATGAATAGTCTCCCCCTATTGTGCATCCTTCAATAATGGATCCCTTAGCCACTCCTCCATAAACAACTTGAACTCCTTTCAATACTTTTCTGATTTTTTTAATCTCTTATTTGAGGAGGATTTCTGAATGTTTAACACTTCTATTAAGGTCTTTATCCTTTGCATGTATTCTGCTATTTTTTCAATAAATGAGTTCATATTTTTGCAATTTTTACATTTAATGCTCTTGAATGAATATTTTACTTCTGCTTTAGTGTGCTTTCCCACCAAATAATTATAACCTTCTACGTAATTATGTTCCGAGTTTTAATTTGTTTATTGTTACCTTTACCATAATAGGTTATATGCATGTCTTGGGATTTTCAATACTTCAAACAATGTTTTGAGCTTTCATTTTAAGGTTTGCTAGACCCTTAGTCATATATTATCCCTTATGTTGGCTCGTGGTTGATTTGGCAAGTTAACTTCACTAACTATGAGTGGATGGACCAATGTCATGCACTAATCTATCAAAAGGATTAAATCACTTATGAATCTTAGCAAGGTTTTTATAAGAAGAAAGTTAACTAATTACTCCCTTGTCAATATTTAGAGGACTATCTTTAGCCGAGGCTGAAAACATGCTCTTGTATTGTCCTTTTTGGGCCTGTAAGTGCTTTAGTCATTTGCTAGCACTTAGGTCCACTCATGGCTAACTTAACCTACTAACATCACTAAACACCTATGGACTAACAAATTTCATAGCACAATTTATCCAAAGTATTATATTGCTCATGAAATGTGGTCTAAATGTAGTTGTTTTATAATCCTTCTTAGCTTTCTTGAGAGACCTTCGGCCGAGGCCTCTTGCCCATCCCATGGGACTGAGACTCTTAGCATTTCATTGATAATGAGTTGATTTTTCATTACATCTTCTCCTCCTATTACCTTTGATTAAAAAAATAATATTATTTTTGAAGATGTTTTTCATTCAAGGGATTCTTAAAATCTTCACCCTCTAAGTCTCTATTCATTAAGTCCTAGGTTGGACAACTAAGATGACCTTGTATGGATCATGCTAGTTAGATTCTAATATACTCCCCTTTGAGATAACCTTCTTCAATATTAGGTCGGTTGCTTTAATTGTTGAGAATTGAATTTAGGAGCTGATTATGGGAGTATCTCTCTCTCTCTCTCTCTCTCTCTAGAGAGAGAGAGAGAGAGAGAGAATCTAAAGTGAACCTAAAAACTGAACTTTTTAATGAATCCAATAAAACATTAATAAATAATCCAGTTAATTTTAATTCTTTGTTGTAATTGGTCCGTGCCAATAATAACGGGCACGCGTGTGACACACATGACTTTTTTTAATATACATGCACACGCCACTCCCACCCTCCACCCATCTGCCATTAGAAGCTTCCTTAATCAAAATCGTCTGTGAAAGATTGGCTGCCAGTAAACCGGTCAGCTACTCAAGTCGTGTGATTAAACATCAAGGGTTGACAAGCAGCCCGTAACATAACCGGGCAGATTTGGTTGCCTTTAAAGAGGTGGTGTTGCCTTTATCTTAATTCACCGTTTACTATAATTGTCTGAATATGATCACAGATGTGGTTTAGAAGGTTTGACATACCCAGGCCTCCTCCTCCCGTTTTATCAATGTGACACTAATCTTTAAAAACCCTCAGATATATGGATGCTGTAAAACTCAATGCCTAAAACCGGGTAGGTGGGTGGGTGGAGAGGAGGTGGGTACGGTTTGTCATGTGTGTATATAAAAATATTTAATCGACATGCGTATTCGTTGTTGCTGGCGCGGACCAATTACAACATAGAAATTAAAATTAATTGGGTTATTTTTAGTGTTTTATTAGGTTTATTAAAAATTTTGATTTTTAGTTTCACTTTAAATCCTCTCCCTACATATACATATATATATATATATACCCCGGAGCTTGCCCATTTTAGGTTTTGTAAGTAACTATTCTTCTTTATTAATTCAATCTCCTTTATTTATTTTCAAGCTTTGTTAATTAATTGTTTTCAATTCTTTATTCCTTTGTTACTTGTTTTCCTTCATTACATGTCATTTAATATCCTTTTTAGGTAAATAAACTAGGTTGAGATTACTGAACTAACCATAAATTAATTGGTTGCTTTGCTATGGTATAATGGATTAGGCCAGTTTTAATGGGTTAGGTTGTTCTTGGTTTTAAACCTATGACACTTAATGATGTATATCATGTATCCGCCATCTTTGTGATTTTGGTGTGTAATCTAGGGAATATTTGTTGACCCCAAAATCAAAGTAGGCTTTTATGATAATTTAGGGGGAAACAACTCTAAGTTTGATTAATTATCAAAATGATATATAATATTGACAATTATTTTCTTCCCATATGACCATTTATTCTAATTAACCCATGGTGAGTGGTGTTATTCTTAATTTATAGATTTTATTCTTGTTATTAATGTAGTTTAAATATGTGTCTATATTAATCGTAGTTTATAATGTTTTAATTAAACAACCGCCTTTTACACTTTTATTCAGACGTAATAAATAAATTAAAGCCTAACAATTATTCTCTATGGATTTTATGCCCAAACTCACCTTTATACTCCCATAAGAGTGTAATTAAAGTTTAGATTTTTTGTATTCTAGCAAAAAACCAAACAATGATAGTTTCCTTACATGACCACTCGATTTTTGCCACGTCACAATGGCACCACTGACGAGGAGTGTTTTATTTCAGATTATGATCGATATAGTATTTCATAATATTTTTTCCTTTGTATTTGTATTCTTTGTTTAATTTTTTTTGTATACTTATACATTTGTGCGCTAAGAAACGCTTGTATTTTCGATCGTGCACCACTTTATGAAATTTTCTATCTCGAGCCATTTCGGGTAAGCATGTCTTACTCTAATATTTTTAGTGATTGTAATGATTTGCATTTGTATCGCAATGATAATTCTCAAAGTCCCCCCAACCAAAGAATTTTTGTGATTACTTACAAAGTGAAAAACTTGATACATCTAAAATCACTTTAGGTAAGTGTCACAAAAGTCAAAGAAAGGATGTGGGAATTTTTTAGAATTATTTTTTTGATAAAGGGGCATCGAAAGGTTATAATAAGAAGTTGAACCTTATCATGACATTAGTTCTCCAAACTATTATGAAAATAACTATCAAAATTCTTATAGTAATAATTTTGAAAGTAGTTACGGGAATAGTTCTCAAATTTTTCATTTTTAGGAATCCGAGCCTCCACTTATGACATTATGTGACGACATTCGCATGCTTGAGAATGAAAAGGTTGAAAATAATTACCGATAAGAAAATTATTGTTGGGAATAAGAGTTAGATTCATTATTCGAATCCAACGATGCATTTTCTTCTGGGACTAAGGAAGGTGAGGAATGTTTTTAACCAAATTAGAATCCAAGGTTTTTAATACAAAGATGCCTACTTTGGAACAAACCATTCTTCTTTTCTCCCAAGACATAATAGATAACGAAAATAGTGAGGATATGGAATTAAATCAACTTGCAACGAGATGATTTCTTTATTGTAAAATAAAACTAGGTTGAGAATTGTTCTCCACCTGAAGTATTTTTAGAAGATCAACTCATTGTAAATGGTTTTTTCTCCTTTGAAACTCAATCTTCGAGTAATGGTGAATCTCTAAAAGTTGAATTTATTTCCTACCCATTTCCATTCACTGTTATCAAGGCATTACATCAATCCCATGAATTAGTTCAAAACTTTGAAACCTTCAATCCTCTCACCGATGAGGTTCACTTGATTGGGTTTCTTTCCATGAAGGAAACATTGCCTCTGTGTTCCCCATCTCCCATTGCATTTGAAAAATCTTTAGGAGGAAATTCATTTTTTTAGATCCCACTCTCAGTCCCTGTTGAATCTAAACCCCCTATCATCTTCCAAAACTTTTTAATTGGAGATGGTTCCTTCCCCTTTCCCTTTACATGCATTTTCTTGTGTAAATAAAATTCTTTTTTCAGAAGTCATGAACTCAAATAAGGGTATAATATTAATCCCTCACAATCAAATCATTTTTTGGGTGGACCCTCAAAAATTTCAACTTCTAGTGTATAGTTAGTTAAAATTTCAAATTATTAGTTGTAAATATAGTTTCATTTTTCTTTTTCAATTATTTTATAGTGTAGTTAGTTAAATTGTTTTTCTTCTTATTACTTGTTATGCTTGGTTCTAACATGTTATGTAGAATCGGTAGACTTTACCTATACGAGGATTGCTTCATTTTGGGTGGTACGTTTCTCTTTCTTTCTTTAAATTGTGTTCCTAATTCGCATTGAGGACAATGCAAGGTTTAAGTTAAGGGATTGGGTAATTCTTCCTATTCATTGGTAGTTTCTTTGATTTAATCTCATTTTCTTCCCAAAAATGTTTTTTTGTAAAAATCTGAATTTTTTTAAAAATATTTTCTTTCTTTTTCCCCTTTATTGGGCATTTTGCCGTTGCTTTCTATGATCATTTAAATAATTGGCCGACCCAATAGATAATTCAATGATGCATGTTCGCTATTTTAGAGGTTATTAGACTTTAGTCCTCGAATCATTGTTATTATGAAAAACTCCATGAATTGAACCTTGAACCCATGAGCACATACATTTTTCTTATTTAAGTGATTTGGTTTAAGATCTTTATAACTAGGTGTTATTTTATTGCACTGTATATACTTACTGTGGCCATCCCTTTCCTGGTCAGCATGCGCACGTGCGGAGGGGTTCTCACCCTTTCAAGGCACTTCAAAAATCGTCAATTGGGGTGATGTGTAAAGATAGAGTCACCAGCCTATTTTGCACAAAACAAGCAAAAGAAATGTTGTCGCCTATAAAGAAAGGCATCAACGACATACTGATATTTGCAAAACAATTAGTTCAAGGATTCATAGACTAAGTTATAGAATGGGAAGGTGTTAGACACCCATCCCTCCCTTTCGATCTCCCATGGAAATGTGTTATTCTTCTCCTTAATAACTCCCTAAAGTGTGTGCATGTATGTATAAATGGATAATGGACTTACTTGACTCACGCCATGGATTAAGGCGAATTAAGGTCATCCTCAGAAGCTTTCCCAAAATAGTAATTAAAAGTGTAAGGTATGCGTTCATCAGGTCACCAATCGTTTATAAAAACATGATGGTATAGGTTGGACAAAACATAAGCATGAATTATAAATATATGATATTAAAATAATATATGAATAGAGATCAAACATGACTCAAATCTTGAATTTTACACGAGATGCCTACATAACCTAAAAGGGATCAAGTTCACGTAGTTTTCATATAACACGAGTTGGGGTTTATCCCATAAATCCAAACGGGGACTTTTTTTATACACGTGTGTGTAAAAAGGATGTTTTAGTGTGAGAAAATAGAGTGAGAAATCCCCTTTTGTAATTTACAAGCAAACCCTCTTTTTTCTTATTTTTTAGGTTTTTCATAAAAAATATAGTATGTGCAATACTATTAATAAAAAGGTTGCAATCTAATAGAAATGAGATGCTAAAATAAGAATTAAGTAACTAGTACAAAAATAACAAAGTTTAAAGACAGGGAGAAGGATTTAAACCTTCTTTTGAAGCTTTGAAGTTGACCTTTGATGTTAAAAGTCTGTTCTTGTAAGTGGATGAAAGTGGTAGAAGGATAAGGAAGGGAATTTGCCAAATTGGGTAAGGAAAGGATGGAAATGGAATGTGGGGGAGAGGTTTCAATATGGAAATCACGCTAACTTCAGAAAAATATTGTTGAGATTATTAAGAGGAATGTTTCTAAGGTCCTTTCGAAGTGAGATCATGATCTCCCTTTTATAGGGTCAAGGGAGGTGATGATTAGCATTGTCCTTGCCTGCCTATCACTAGGCAACCCCAGACACACTATCGATAGGTAGTAAAATGGGTTATTAAATATTTCCACATCTTTTATTTATAAATAGGAGTTTCACAAATAAAGTTAAGTGTCCCATACTTAAGTTATCAAAGGATCAATCATCTTCCTTATCTACACATTTCACAAAGTAGATAATACCACAAGTATATATACATAATCATCACTATATTATACATATACTAATACGGCACCCCTAGACTCAGCTACGGTGCATGCATACTCTGCTATCAAGTAGCGGTACATCTCGTACTAAATAAGGACTACCGATTCAGAATCACTCACGAACCGTATAAATACAAATCACACGTATTAGAGGTGAACATAGTTCCAAGCCTATGGGATACGCACATACCAACGCACCCATATGACCGATGACTTATTAACTCACCAATAATCCATTCCTAGGTTCTATGTCCTGAGGCACCAATCTAAATTTCCCCCAGTGGACTCATCAGGATGAGATTGTCCCCTTTCAAAAACCTTCCGCAATAGCAAGCAACTTATGTATATCATACACATAATAAATCGATACTATATCTTATTTGGTTTGATACATAGTTGCATGTTTAGGGGCTGAATTAATTTTGTTTAAAAATAGACTCTAATTAAATAAGGTTAAATTGGAATCTTGCGAATTAATTTAATCAATTATCACACACCGTATTTATTCGTTTTACATTTAATTTTTCAAAAAACTTAGTTAATTTTCTTTTCTTTAAAAGCACAAACAAACTAATGAAAAATCAAATTAAACTAAAAGTGAAATTTAAACTAAACAACCAATTTTTAAAATCCACTTAAACAAAGTAATTCATGTTCGAAGTTAGGCTAAACAAACCAAACATGAATATAGCCAAATTAATTTATGCCGACTTGAATTAATTACACCAAACTTACCCAAATTAGTTTTAGCACCAAATAAAACTAATTGTGTTAAAACCAAATTTTATCTTTATTAAACCTAAACATGCATCTATGTGAGTTTGCAAGAAAAAATTAACATAATAAACAAACTACGTCGCGATGTGCAAGGAAAACTCACAGCGAGAAAAACCTCGGACGACCTTGCCTACAAGTCCACTAAGTATGGATTTACAAATACAGGACAAAAGACTTAAAACAATCGACTTAAATCCCTCCAAGCCCCGACGCTTCTTCTTACATCCACCTCCGCCTAGTCGACAACTCCGGAGTCCACCTGAATCTTGGAATCCACCAATGGGGCACAACTACCATCAACCTACACACAGTGCCTTTCACCGTATGAGAAAGTCGCAGCAAAAAAAATCTACTTTTTGGGGTATATAAGAAACCCAAACTATGTCCTTAATGGTTAAAGATGAAACCCGGTGCCAAATAATCTCCAAGCAAAGATGTATATAAATATATATTGAGTAACTTAAATTTAAACAAACGTGGATGTAAACATGTGTTCTTTAAGGAATTAATTCATGTAAAGTTAACACATGAAAAGGGACATTTGGAAGATGAAGTTTATCTCTCAAAGTATGTAAAAATCTTTCCAAAAGTTTGTAGGAAAAATCATCCCCGAGATGCATTAAAACTGCTGGACAAAGTGGGGAAAGTGGGTGGTTGAAAAACTGCTAAAACAAATAATTTTCCCGCCCAGGTTGTTCGAACAACGTTTGAGGTCTTTCGAATGACTTTCAGATATCGTTCGAATGACAGATTCACAAGAGATTACCAATTAGAATTCATAAGGTTTTGGCACAAAATTTAGTTCGAATGAACTCGTTCTAACGACCTGGTTCGAACGAACTTTTAACAAAAATTTAATAAAAAGTGGCACAAGTTCGTTTGAAGTCTTGTTCGAACGAACTGGGCATCTCGTTCGAACGAGATCCCATTTTCGTTCAAACGACAATTCGAAAAATCTAATTTTTTATTTTTAAGCCCAAAACTTTTATGAAAAGTTGTAAAATGATTTTCTAAAAAATAAAGTCGTAAAAATATTATATAAAATAACCCAAAATAAAATTTCAAAGGTCCTAAATATATATAAATGCATTCATACCTTTTAGAGACCCTGGAATCCAAATTTTGATGACGTATACACTTGGCATGAAAACAAACAAGGATGAAACTTTAAATACTTGGCCACTACGTATTCAACTCTTCAAACGTCATAGGCTTGAGGTATAATGAGCGTCTATCCTATGTCTCAATTAGTTTTGTCTAGAATTAAGTCAACACTACAAATTGACTCGATTGGAAATTTGTCCTTACAAATCTCCACCTTTGGGTATTCCGGGATAAAACCCAACCAAAAATCCTAAGGGCCATCAAGCACATCTAGACACAGTCCCACCTAAATTTTTTAAAAATACAGAGGCTTGACTCGACACTTAGAATATGCTTTGTCGCTTTAAGTAATGCTACTAAAGATACAAACCTGCAAACTTAAACACACCATTAAACGCATAAGGAATATCAAAATATAAAGTGCGTAAAATTAAATACTCCCCCTTAATTAATTCTTCCCCTTTATCTAACAATGATCTTCCTAGAAAGACGTCTCCCCCTAAGTTAGATCGCCCCAAATTTCAAAGGATTAGATACCATTTATCCCCCTTTTTGTTCAGGAATAGACAAAGGTTTAGAATCATAAAAACTAACTTATTTCTCCCCCAAATAAAGAAAATTCTCCCCCTAAACTAAACAATGGATAAGATATATGGAAAAACTAGTATAACATGCAATGGTAAATAAAGTGATAAGAGCATTAAAGCATATGGGCAACAATGAAGTACAACTAATTCATACAAAGATTAATAAATATCAACTATGATGCGATAGCAAAAAGATATCATTTATAATGTATTACGATAAGCATGAGATATCAAATAAAAATTCACAACAAGTTTGATACGAATTTTGAATTCAAATCATACATGGACTAGCTAGTACGGAAAATACTCAAAACAAACAAATAATACCATATATATACATACACAAAAATATTAAGGAAGCACAAGCACATATACATAGATATAAACACTACAAATCATATAAAATAAAATTAAATACATTTTCCACACTCTTATGGCATAAATGTGTCATATGGAAACGGAAGTATAGGGGTGTGAATTAGCAACAATTAAATTATGACCCAATCACTTAAATATGTTCAAGGAGTTCCATTTGATTACAAACTTTATAAACATATATAAAGCCTCGTGTGATAAAACAATTGAACTCAAAGAACAAAACAAGCACAATGCATACAAGTATAGCATATTGATGATTCTAAAAACAATAGAGTCATGACAAAATAGTGCAACTAGGATACAAAGTCATTGTGCAAAACCGTTGATATTCCATCCAAACTCCCTCAATAAATAGCAATTATGTTATTTTCTAGTATTGTGAATGAACATATCAACCTAGACAATATTGTCCTTGGCCAATTTTTCTTTTTCATGCCATTCAATATTTAAGGCCTTTGGACCTTGGCTACTTTTTACAATGCCACGCCTTTTAAGGTCCGATTTAAACAGTGGCTTAATCGCAAAGGTCATATGAACCGCTTCGGGTGTACCTCGAACCAATTCGCCCCCCGAACTAGTTCGGCCCTCGGTTTGGGTCTTGGACTCAGCATTTTTCCAAGTCTTTTTCTTAGAATTTTCTCCATTTTCAACGGGCCATAACTTCTTCACTGTAGCTCGGATTGAGGTTCCGTTTCTTCCAGTATCTTCGTTGCGGCGAGATCTTCAACTTTCGAGTGACCAGACCTCCGGACGATGGATGTAAAGTTACCAAAATTACCTTGAACTTCCCTATCGTGCCTTCTTTCAGTGTTTTGACTTCTCTTGAGTACCACTTGCATAAAGACCCTAAAATCATGGAACATGAAGTCGTTGAGGTAGATGTGGGACACATGATGGGGATGATGAATGCTTAATTCCCCAAATTCGGATTGAGTCCATCGTGTGAGATCGAGTAGAGACGTACCAAATGTAGCGGCGTATGACATACATAAATGTAAGATATCAGACATGATAAAAATGTCCTTACAGAGTCCTTCTTTGAAACTGGAGAGAAGTTCTCATTATAATCAATGCCTTCTCGTTGGTAAAGTGTCAAAGCGTCTTCAACATCATAGCCTCTGCGAGAATGAACTTGGTAAAGTTTTGTTTTTAAGTTCCTTAAAGTTCATAATTAGTATTGGGAAATTTTTATAAAATGTTTTTTTATAAAAATAAGAAGTAAGTTTTTTCAAGCAAAATGAGGCTTTTAAAATATTTTTTATTTTTTGGTAAGCCGGACCGGTCCGCCCATATTAAAAGAACCGATCCGCCCCCGAACCGGTCCACCTACCTACCGCTTTGCACCAGTATACCCCGGATCGATCCGCTTTGCACCAGTATACCCCGGACCGATAGCGAACCGATGAAGCCATTTTAAAAAAAAGAACCGATCCGAGGTCAGACCGATCCGCCTCCTAGCCGGACCGGTCCGCCTGGGATAAATTCGAACAGTTCCGTGTAATGTTTTTCCACCAACTCTTATTTTCTATATATATTCCTACTTCGTTGGTGTATTTTCCAAGTCTTTGAGAAAACGTTTTTAAGAGTTAAAACACAACAAGACTTTAATATTTGATGTGCCAAACATCTTTTTGATTCACACACAAAAATCCCAATTACTTTTGTAAATCTTTTGGAACCCTAGAACACAAGCTTTGTTATTGTTCAACCTTTGTGGGGAGATCTTTGCAACCGAGGGCTGCGTGTCATTGCTGAGGGAGTCTCTACAAAGTGTTATGGCTGCGTTTCATTGAGGAGAGCTGCGGTTCTTCCTTTGTTGTTTGGGCCGCGAGTCCTTGGAGGGTGCTGCGTGTATTCTCTTGCTGAGTTCAAGACTGCGTGTCTTTGTGGGTTGGCTGCGCGTTGATCCATTGCAGATTTCTCTATGTAATTGTAAGTTGCGATTTATATATTCATAGTGAAATAAAGGTTTTACCCGAAAGGGGTTTTTTCCTGAAATCTGTATCTCTGCATATTTTCGTGTCACGTGCTTTATTTATTTATGGGTTGACACACACACCTTAGATGCATGTTTAGGGACTCTAATTAAATAAGGGGTACTTGGAAACTTGCGAATTTAATTTAATCAATTATCACACAGTCGCACTCTTCAGGTTGTTCAGTTGGTTGATCATTCGCTTATTGTTCATTATTATTGATTGGGTCAATGACCGGTTTAACAATTACATTAGGAACAACGGGTATGTTATGAACTCTAGGTATAGGAATTTTTACCCTGACTTCTCGAATGATTACCTCCCTTTCTTTCATACTCCCACTTACTTCACCTTCTTCAATGAATTTAGCATTTCCAGTTTTTATGATTCTAGTTGTATGATTAGTACAATAGAATCTATATCCCTTCGACTTTTCTGGATACCCGATAAAATGGCATGATAATGTCCTAGGATCCAATTTCTTTTCATGAGGGTTATAGATTATAGTTTTTGCTGGGCAGCCCCACTCACATAAATACCTTAAATCGGGTTTCCATCCTTTCCAAAGTTTAAAAGGGGTTTTTAAAACTGACTTACTAAGAACCCTATTTAAGATGTGTACAGCGGTCTTTAACGCATGTGTCCACAAAAATATAGGCAATTGGGTCCTACTTATCATACTTCTAACCATTTATATAAGGGTACAATTACGCCTTTCAGCTACACCATTCTGCCAAGGTGATCCTGGCATTGTGTATTGGGCGCAAATACCTAATTTTTCAAGGATATTAGCAAATGGGCCAGGGCATTGCCCTGACTCATCATATCTAACATAATATTCACCACCTATATCAGACCTAATAATTTTCACCTTTTTGCCTAGTTGCCTCTCAACCTCATTAACGTATATTTCAACGACGTTCACAGACTGAAATTTATCATGCAACATGTACAAAATGCAATAACGTGAAAAATCATCTATAACGGTGATGAAGTATTTCTCTCCACCAATGGATGGAATATCAAAAGGTCCACATATGTCTGTATGTATTATCTCAAGTAGTTTGGTGCTTCTTGTGGCTCCTTTCTTTGTATGTTTGGTCTGTTTTCCTTTAATACAGTCCACACATACATCATAATTGGCCCAATCCAGATTATGGAGTATTCCATCTTTAATGAGCCTTTCAATTCTCGTTCTGGATATGTCACCTAATCTTTTATACCACAAATAAGCAGATTTTTCATCATTAAGTATATGCTTCATACCAACATTAGGATGCAGGGTCACAAGGGTTTCAAAAAAATTGTTTTCAAGATTCAACAGATATAAACCCTCTAATAAAAATCCAGAACCAACATTATTAGAATTTTTAATCAAACCAAAACCATTGTACTTAAACTCAATTGCAAAACCTTCTAAAGCAAGTTTGGAAGCAGAAATTAAATTCATAGAAACTATGGGAACATAAAAAGTATCTTACAAATCTAAAATAAATCCAGTGCTTAAAATCAGGCAAAAGACTCCAATAGCTTCTATTTTAGCCTTCGCTTTATTGCCCATGTAGAGAAAATGCTCATTTGGATTTGTTTTGTGGATCGAAGTGAAGCCATGCATCGAATTAGAAACATGACACATAGAACCAGAATTAATCCACCAAGTGTTAGAAGGAGCGTTAATAAGGTTTGATTCGAAATAAACATAAATAAAGGGCTTACCCTTTTTCTCGAACTAGGCCTTTCGTTTATGACAATCCCTCTGGAAATGGCCCTTCTTTTTACAGAAGTGACACTTGTCGTTCCTTTCCTTCTTCACAGCAGTTGATGGTTTAGCTTGATGAGATGGTCCAGGACCTTTCTTAATGCCCTTGTCAAACTTCTTCTTAAAACTAGTTCCTTTGACTGTAAGATTTTCCACCTGCCCCTTAGTCACATGGCCATTTTGTTGCTTAAGCCTTCCTTCCTCCTATACCAACATGCTTTGCAAATCATTTACATTCCACTTATCTTTTATAGTGTTGTAATTGATTTAAAAAGGCCCATACTCAGGAGGTAGGGAGTTTAGGACGAATTGGATGAGAAAAGACTCGTCCACTCTCATGCCCAAAAATCTAAGTCTAACAGCCAGATTGGTCATGTCTATAATGTGCTCATTCATAGTTCGAGTACCATTGAACCTCATAGTGGTCAGGTCCTCCATCAGTTTCCTAGCAAGGGACTTATCAGCAGTGCGAAAGCGTTCCTTAATGTTGTTCAAATACTCTTTCACTTTCATAGGTTCAGGTAGGGAGGTCTTAATGTTAGCAGTAACGCACATTCACATAAACTTATGGACCAGCCTATTTAAACGAGACCATGCTTCATGGACAGCAATTTCATCCTCGCTAGTTGCATCAGTAATAGCACCGGGTTCATCACACATAATTTCCATGTCCAGGTCAAGAACCCCCAGGCTGAACTCAATTTGATCATTCCATTCAGAAAAATTAGTTCCATCAAATTTGGAATATGACTGAGCTTGCGAATACAATTTAAGAGGAACTGTAATTAATAACAATGTTCACAAATTAAAGTTTCACACACAATAAAAATTGCAAGGGTCGAATATTGAATTGTTTACTAAAAATTTTGGCATATTTCATTTACAGTCTGAATATCACGAAATCTGTGTTAATCATCATATAATGTTCAGATTGTAAATATATACTGCCCTATAATTCATTTATCATGGTCCCATAATTTTGGCATCAGTGTTTGTTGCTTAAACATTTAATACCATGATTAATGGACTTAATGTCAACTATTCTGTTTTCATAAAACCACTTCTAATGTTGTTTAATTCAGATATTAGCATGTGTTACCCCTCAATCCAATTTTATAACTAACATTAGAATAAACCTTTAATGAATGTAAGTGTATTATTTGTACATGCAGTTTCAGCCTGTGTTTGGCTTTTGACTTAACTCAAATGAATAATTACTTGCATGTCCCAACTTAAATATAGTTAATCATGCATTAAATATTAACTATAATACGTAATCTCTAAGTAATTACAAAGCTACCAATAGCAGCTTAAATGCCTCAAAAATAGAATTGCCCAGGTATAGTAAAAACACATAATACATGAATTTTGCCAAAAATGGAAAAAATGAGTTTTCACCATAAAATTGAAGTAAAACATGCCAGAAAACCAAAACTTTTTGCGAAACGTTAATATCAATTTTCTATAAGCCCCGAGATTATTTCCTAAAATGGTAAAAATATGGTTTTGAGGGTCTTCACGGACTCGGATTGCCGAAAAACACATTACATCACAGACAAAGGCTAAGAAATTCGATTGTTGGCCCGTTTCCAGTCAACCTACCAAGTTTCAAGTCAATCGAACACCAAAAAATTTGAAAAATACTATTCACTACGCCAAAAAAATTCTCTCGAAATCTATTTTGCATCAAATCATAGTTTTCACTTAATTAATCTTGAAAACAGATTCGTTTTCTTATCATGATTAATAAAAGTGTTTTCTAGAATGCTTACACAACTTGAAACAATAAATTAATGCTAACGGCATATTAGGGTTCTAATAACACGAAAAGGGGTTGAACAATAATGGGACGGTTATCATAAGATAAGGTTGTATGCAGTAATTTCGTTCTTAATATCATACATAACACAAATTCGAATTACCATATGTATGATTACCAGATTGCTTAAAAATTCCAGACTTCCAAATTTTTCAAAAACAAAATTTTCAGATTTCCAGATTTATCAGAAAAAAAAATCCAGATTTTCAGATGCAAAAGATCGTAAATCAGAATTGTTATAAAGAAATTTTCATTAACGAAAAACATGAGATTATAAACCGAAAGCTTTAATACCACATGTTAATAAAGACTGTTTTGTCAATCATTAAATCGGATATAAATCATAATGTTACATCATGTTTAAAACAGTTTTGTCATGAATCCAGGATGTTTTAATCTTCATGCAATCACAAAATCATAAGTTCTTTATAACTATGATCAAAACTAACCTTTGATTGGAATAAGGTGACTTGAATGCTCCTGTCAAAGCTTCCTTTGAATCCCTTCTTGAACAGCCCTGAATTACTTCCTTATGTGCCCAGAATATTTGTGAGAAAATACGAATAATAAGAATTTTGGATTTTCTCTCCCTTCTTAGAAAATAGTGTGTATTGAGATGACTCTAGATGGTGTAGATGTCTCTATTTATAAGGGGGAGAGGGTCGGAATTCTAGTGCAGGTGGGACTCTTTCAAGTCTCCCACTAATGCCACTAACCATCATGTGGCTAACGGATAAGATTTACCCAATCTTTTAATATCTTTATTTATCACATTCCTAATTAATTATCTGACATTTATCAAGACCACATAAATGGAAAATTCAAAATTTAATACAATTGAAATTAAATAATTAATTTCGTCACGTAACATTAATTTCCAACATCCCATTCATCTTCCACTCCTTTTCTTTTCATACATGTGTAATATTTCAAAAACCTCATAACCATCACCACATATGCATGTTTTGTTCTCATTTTTTTTCTATACCATTTATGTTCTTCAATTCAATTAATTTGATATGTTAATACCTTCTCATTTATTTTCTCCACCTAAGTTTTTATAGAGAACACACAATATTGAAATATAATCAGATGAAGAAACATGTTATATTGGTGGTATCAATTTTATAGTGTGGAAACTCAAGGTACCCCATAAGCATTCTTTTCTGTATGTGGTATGGATTTGGCATAAATTTTATACAATTTATTGATTTAATTTTTTCATTGTTCTTTTCGTGATTTTTCATATACAATTATCTCCAGAATTCTGTCATTGGACATATCTCTAGTTATATGGACACAATTCTACATAAAATAATAATAAAGATATTTTTTTAACTTTTCATCCTTTTGTATAACTGAACATAAATGAACTAAAGAACAAAAAAAGAAGCATCGTAAAAAGCAAAGATATAAAATTTGAAACTCTTGGAGCCTTGGGACAATATTAAAATTTTAGCGTGTAATTCTATTATGAAAAATACACTTTAACTTAATCGGAGAATTCTTGAACATCAAATATTCAAACATAGGAGATATAAGGCTCAATATACTCCCGTATTTCATAGTTTGATGTTTATTCACTAGTGGATAAAGTAGTTAGTTTGGTTTAGAAATAATATAAATAAATGTGTAACATTTTACATGTGCTTTAATCCTCCTCTTTATGGGTACATACACGGTATTAGGGGTTACAATTCAGATTTTTGGGTCGTGTTTGGGCCTCACATGACACGGCAATGACCATATAAACATGAACACGACAAAAAATAAAAGAGAAAATTATTTAAGTCTCATTTGTCAGGTCAACATACATATTAGTCCTATTGACTTTTGAACAAGCCTATAGGTCCTATTCCAACTTTTGAGGGGATTTTTTCACAATTTTACCCTTTTTAAAACCAACCATCCGTAACTTCCTTTAGGAAGTTACGTAAGTGGTTGGACTTTTTTTTTAATCTTAAAATGATCATAACTTTTGATTCACAAATTCGTTTTTCGCAAAATTACTATTTTTGAAATCTGCTCGACGAGATCTATCAAACAAGATCCATGAAGCCTATAAAATTTCAAAGAAAAAAAATTACAAAAATAGTAAACTTTAATGTATGCACTAGAATATGAAATAGTTTTATATATGTGACATTTTCATAAACAGACAGTAATATTTACTGTGGTAATATTACGTATATATCCGGTGGATCCAAACCCTCTTTTTCCAAAATTACCTTATATTTAAAGGTCTGCGCTAGCGGCATCCAATCCTTACCCCCATTGTTAGAGCTTCAACGACCTTCATCAGAGCTCCGAAATGGGGTGGGTAGGGGTGGCATGTGGTGCCGCCGGCGCGGACCTTTGAAAATAAGAGACTTTTGAATAAATGGGTTTTGAATCCACCGGAATGGCATGGGGTGCCGCTGGCACGGACCTTTGAAAATAAGAGACTATTGGATAAATGGGATTTGGATCCTCCGGAGCGCCGGTTTGGGGTGAGTAGGGGTGGCATTAGGTGCCGGTGGCGCAGATCTTTAAAAATAGGAGCATATTGAATATATATACATGGGGTAATGTGATAACACAGTAAGTGTTATTGTTTGTGAAAATGTCACAGATATTAAACTTTACTATATACACCAGAAAATGAAATAGTTTTATATCTGTGACATTTTCACAAACAATAACACTTATTGTATTAATATATTTATGAAATAGTTTTGTATATATAACATTTTCACAAACAGTAACATTTACTTAGTTAATATTACACAATATATATATATATATATATATATACAGTAGATCCAAACCTCTTTTTTTCGAAATTACCATATTTTTAAAGGTTTGCGCTAGCCACATTCAATCACCACCACTACCCACCCCCATTATCGGAGCTTCAACGACCTTTATCAGAGCTACGATTTGGGGTGGGTAGTAGTGGTGTAGGGTGCCGCTGCTGCGAACCTCTGAAATAAAGAGAATATTAGATAAATGGGGTTTGGATCCACCGGAGCTCCGGTTTTGGGGTGAGTAGGGGTGGCATTGGGTTAGGTTTATATATGTAACATTTTCACAAACATTAACATTTACTGTGTTCATATAACACATTGTGTGTGTGTGTATATATATATATATATATATAGGGAGACGTTCACAAGTGGACCAAAAGAATGGACTTTTTAATGGACTTAACAAAAAAGACTAATAAGTCTCGGTTATTGGGTGCCGCTGGCGCGGACCCATTACACCAAGGAATTAAAATTAGTAGGTTATTAGTCTTTTTTGTTAAGTCCATTAAAAAGTCCATTCTTTTGGTCCACTTGTGATCCTTCTCCTATATATATCTATATATATATATATATATATATACGGTGGATCCAAACCCCTTTTTTCTGATATTATCTTACTTTTAACGGTCCGTGCTGGCGCCATCCAATCCCCACCACCACCACCCACCACCATTATCGGAGCTCCAACAACCTTCATCAGAGCTCTGATTTGAGGTGGCATGGGATGCCGATGTAACATTTTCACAAACAGTAACATTTATTATTTGTGAAAATATTACAGATATAAACCTAACCCAATGTTACCCCTACTCATCCCAAACCAGAGCTCCGGTGGATCCAAATCGCATTTATCCAATATTCTCTTATTTCCTAAGGTCCGCGTCAGCGGCACCCCATGTCACCCCAAATCAGAGCTCTGACGAATGTTGTTGTAGCTCCGATAATGGGGGTGGGTGGTGGTGGGGATTGGATGCCGCTAGCGCGGACCATTGAGAATAAGATATATATATATATATAATTATATATATATATATATTATGTTAACACAGTAAATGTTACTTTTTGTGAACATGTTACGGATATAAACCTAACCCAACCCTACTCACCCCAAATCGAAGCTCTGATGAAGGTTGTTGGATAGCGTGGACCTTTAAAAATAAGATAATTTTGAAAAAAAGGTTTGGATCCACTTTGTGTGTGTGTGTGTGTGTGTGTGTGTGAGTGTGTGTGTGTGTGTGTGTGTGTGTATACTGTGTAATATTAACACAGTGAATATTACTATTTGTGAAAATATTACAGATATAAACCTATTTCTCTTTTTGGTGCATACAATAAAGTTTATTGTCTGTGTAATTTTTTTTCTTTGAAATTATATAGGCTTCATGGATCTTGTTTGATATATCTCGTCGAGCAGATTTAAAAAATAATAATTTTGCGAAAAACGGATATGTCAATTAAAAGTTATGATCATTTGAAGATTAAAAAAAAGTTCAACCACTTATGTAACTTCCTCAAGGAAGTTACGGATGGTTGGTTTTAAAAGGGTAAAATTGTGGGAAAAAAGTTCCAAAAAATTAGGAGTAGGACTTATATGTAAGGGGAAAACATGATGGGACTGAATGTCTAAAAAAGGTCAAATGGGATCTAAACGGGAATTCCCCAAAATAAAATCGTATTTATCTTGCCTAACATGAATTTAATTCATTTTAAACACAAAACAACATGACAAACACAATTAATAACATTTCAACTCACGTAAACACGTAAATACACTAAGAAAAATAGTCATAATTGTCGCGTATGAAAAAACTGAAAGAAGAATGACACGTCGTGTCAATTATGGGTTAATTTTGTTTCATATCACGCCATGTCTAAAATTACTACCCTTAGAAACCTAAATGTAAATAACACAAGGAATTGGTTTTTTCATCGCAAATATATTATTTAATTTATTTTAAAAACATAGGTAATTGTTTTCCAAAAATATCTTATGAACATGATATTTCCACAATTGAACTTGAATTTTATGAATTTCTTGCATAATTACGAACTTTATTCAACTTAAAGATGGTTATTCAGATGTATTTATTTAGTGGACAACAGATTTTGAACATTTCAAGCTTTAGAATAATTAATCTCCTTTTGCATTTGTTTTGCTGCATAAGTAAATTGATAGATTTCTTATAGTGATTGGGGTCAAACAGGAATAAAAGTAAATGGGACAATATGAGCTATTAAAATAATAAAAGGCCCTTAAAGCTTGAAATGCAGTTACAATTCATGAAATATCAATTTTTTACTACTTTATTTTTAATAGATACTAATAGCTTATCTTCCATGGATAAAACTATCTTGGGTAATTGAATTAACGAGCATTTATTTATTTTAAGTTGATGAAAATTATTAGTTGTGAAACTTGTAGCTGCTAGTTCATTTTATAACGCTATGAAATGCCCTAATTTATTATTTACATTAGGCTTGAAGAATAACAACAATCCCACCTGACGCGGGGCTTCATTGATTGTTCCACTAGCTTAAACAAATTGAAATCAACTCTTTAGTTATTCTGATCACCCTTCGGTGTTAAAATATGTTTTCGAATCCATCCCAACAATCGAGATCATAAACAGACACATCGATGCCAAATCACATTGTGCATTGTATAAGAAAAAGAGTTCGATTTTGGCTATGATGCTTGGTGATGTCGTGCAAACTAGATTTATAATCTAAAAGTGTGGTTTATTTTTTGTTATTCTATTAGTTTTTTTAAAGGTTAAGTTTGACCTTCTATAAAATTTAGTCATTTGTAACTAATTAAATTTAGAGTAAGTATTATAATTTATGTGTTATGAAGAAATTGCATTTCACCTTGGTGTACCTTTTAGGATTATAATTTGCAAGTCGGTGAGAAATATATTTTAGGGATCTTATACCTCTATTCATTTGATATTTTCCCTTCTCTACTCCACATAAAAATTTATTCATTGTCTTCAACTCTTTATCTCTCTCATTAGTCCCTTAATACCTTCCTTATCAACTCTTAATTCCCCCTTTATTGCCTGCTCTCTCTTCATTTTATATTTTCATCTTTCCATTTAAGCCTATAATGCCTACCCTCTCTTCATTTTATCTTGCATAAAATCTACTATAATTTGTCTTTTCTGTCTTCTCTCTCAATGGTGTTCATTTTTTTTCATTTATCTTTTCCAGTTCTTTAATTTAGGCCTTCTCTTATCACAATCTCCCCATTCACATCCTTCACCCTCTAATAAACTGAATTTTTTTTTTTTTTTAAAGTTATGTGCACAATTTCACAACTCGTGATGTAGATTTAGGTACCTCGTGTTTCTCTTAAACACTATAAATCTTGGGTTCCATTTTAGAGATCCCAGAACTCCTAGATATATCGACCTACTGTTTAGGGAGGTCTTCTACACCACTCACCTAAAATATCACTTGTCCACGCGTCTGTTTTTAAGACAAACCCTCACATTTGATCAACCCTCCTATTTCTCCATTTTTCTCAATTACCACCGCAAATCCCCCTCTCCCTCTTCCCCCTCAACGATTAGCCCATCTTCGTCTCTCACCCTCCATGCAAGCCCACCCTCCATTAGAACCACAAATACAACACATTTTCCTCCACAAATGTATGTATATCTCCAAATTCTAGGGGTTTCATATACGTTTTAGGATTAGGATGAGATTTTAGGATGAAATATTGTAAACCCATTTTAATTTTTAAGGATTTTAAATATGTTCATTTGATTTGAGGATGAAATACTATAAGTCCATTTTATATTTTAGAGTTTTTCAACTGGTTCATCTCTTATTTCCATTACGTCTTTTATATTCGTTCATTTTGGGGATGAAATTTTGTAAGTCTATTCCTAAATTTTAGGTTCTTAAATATGGTCATTTGATGTGTTCCAGATCTAATTTTCACTGTTCTACAACAATTCTAAGCTCACCTTTCAAACACGGTTCATGTATTTATTTTCTTTTTTATGATGCGTGGTTATTTCATTTCTTAATGAAATAATCTCATTTTTTATATATTGATTTAATATATTGTTCAGGTATTAAATCTCATCTCTTAAAGTGATTCAAATTTGGTTGATTTTGAGGTAATTTAACTATTTCGGTTAAGTTTGGTACGTAGTGTAACAACAATATTATGTTTTGACAATAAATTTTGAACATCGTGATAGGATTATTCGTCGAGCTCACCTTTCATTTGGTACTATTTTTTTGCAACATTTCTTGGCATGTTTATACATTACAAATTACATTATTGTTTTTGCAATTGGTACCATTTGTTTCCTAGTTATTTATTTCTAAGAGACATGTTTTAACCAAATAACATGACAGTTGCCACATACTTTTTATAATTACATGAAGTTTAGTATTTAAATTTGAAAAGGAGTACTGCCAGTTCATTAGAATTCAAACTTAAAGCTTTATGATTACATTTGTGTTTTTTAGATTAAGGTTGTAAATATGGGTTCAAATTGCATTGCAATATCTTGGCGTTTCAGCAAATTATATGGACTTTTTAATACCTTTGTTAAGTTTAAGGCTAATTAGATAATAGTGATAATTTTTTATCATAATATAAATGATGATGGATTGAATTATCGTTTTATTATACTGATTTTCTCAAACTTTAAATAACAATTTTTTTACTTTAAATTTACCATCTAGAACTTTCTACGTTTGATTTCAGCTACTATTAGCATAGAATCATCCATTTATGTGTAGATGTCGTGTTTGATGTGATTGGAGGTATTTTTGTTTTAAGTTTGATTTTGAGGTTGATTAGTTATTAGTTGCACTTTTATGTTGTCATGATCGATATAATTGACAATGAATTAAAATTCCCGTTCCTTATAATGATTATCTCAAATTTCAATTAATGAACAAATTTAGTTGAGTTTGATGCAATTTAACTACTTCGGTTAAGTCTAGTATATAGTGTAACAACAATAGTATGTTTTATAAGTTTGGTATGTAGTGTGACAACAATAGTATGTTTTTTGAGATGTTTGGACAATGAATTTTGAACATCATGACAGGATTATTCAACGAGCTCACCTTTCATTTGGTACTATGTTTTGGTACATTTCATGGCATGTTTATATATTACAAATTAAAAAATATTTTTGCATTTGGTACCATATTTTTCTTTGTTATTTGTTTCTAAGAGACGTTTTTTTAACCAAATAACATGATAGTACCGACACACTTTCTAAAATTACATGAACTTTAGTAGCAGATTTAAAAATGAGTACTACAAGCTCATTAGAATTCAAACTTAAAGCTTTATGATTACATTTGTGATTTTTAGATTAAGTTTATAAATATGGATTCTAACTGCATTGCAATATCTTATTGTTTCATCTAATTATTTGGACTCTATAATACCTTTATTAAGTTTGAGGTTGATTAGATAATAGTGACAATTTTTATCATAATATAAATGATGATGGATTGAAATTTTTATTTATTATGCTAATTTTCTCAAATTTGAATTAACAATTTTTGGACTTCAAATTTAACATCTAGAACCTCTGAAGTTTGATTTCAGTTGCTATTAGTATCGAATCATGGGTTTCTGTGTAGATGTTGAGTTTGATTTGATTGGAGGTATGTTTCAAGTTTGATTTTGAGGACGATTAGTTATTAGTTGTACTTTTATCTTATAATGATTGATATAATTGATGATGAATTGAAATTCCTATTTATTATACTGATTATCTCAAATTTTAGTTAATGAACCAACCTTGTATTCGACGAAATGTATGCTAATGTTAATATGTATATATATGTATAGATATATTTATTATATTGATATATATAGGCATGTATGATAATGTTAATATGTACAAAAATGCATATGTAAATATGCTAATGTATGCTAATGTTAAGTTTGATTTTGAGGCTAATTAGTTATTAGTCTCACTTTTATGTTATAATAATCGATATAATTGATGATGTATTGAAATTCTTGTTTATTATACTGATTATCTCAAATTTCAGTTAATCAACCAACCTCGAATTTGACAAAATGTATGCTAATGCTAATATATGCAAGTATGTTTATTATACAAATTATTATATGTATTTATGCTAATGTTAATATGCGGTCTTCCCTTACTGCTCCATTCTTAGTGACTAATTCGTCTTAGTCTCCACGTATGACAATATTCCATCATTTAATCTAACAATTCACCTTGGTGTTTACACCACACTTTTGAGAATTCGTTTTTGTTTTGTTACTAATATTAGCCTCTCTACGCACGACTAAAAATATTTCCTCTACTGAAAAGAAAGTTCCAACATCCCCCATGTGCTAATGTCCTAAATCATTAGTTCTCGTATATTATGTGGCCTAAGTACTCCAATTTGATTTGGCCAAAGGAGTACTTTTAAATCTTAACAAACAATTGATGTTGCTTGAGGATGCTCAACGTAATTATGAGGTTTTGTAAATGATCTTTCAAAGAAGTGATGTAGATTAAGATATTATAATAAAAACCCTAAATAAACCTTCTCATATATCTTTTAAACAATGTGTTCATGAGTGACTGAAAAGTGGCAGTGGCATTAACCCAAAAGGCATTACAAAAAATGTATGTTAGCCTTCATGTGACTTGAAGATTGTTTTAGAGATGTGAGGTTCAAAGATTATGATTTGGTGATATCCTCACCTCAAATCCATCTTTAAATAAACATAAGCCCCATCAACACATAAATTAACCCTTATAATGCAAAACTTATCATTAATTGATAAGTTTTTTAATTTCCTGTAATCTACATAGATCCTCCAAAAATTGTATTACTTTTTAACTAGTAGCACATGCGAAGAAAATGGGCTACAAGAAGGTATAACGATTACAGCCTTAGGCATTTCTTCAACAACCTTTTCAATCCTGGGCCTTTCAATGTGTGGGTATCATAAGGTCTCAAACTCATATATTCATTACGGCCTATGATTAGAATACAATGGTCATGAGAATATGACGATAATTTCAAAATGTGTAGATTAGTCTTGAAAACAAGCCGTTTGAGGGTGAAAACCCAAACCATCCCCCAAACGGCCCCGTAAGAGGCACGAACACCTCACACGGGACCAATGTAACTTGTACGAACTGATCGCGTAGTCGTGGGCCTCCCGGTTTGAGATAATGACGATAATTTCAAAATATGTAGATTAGGCTTGAAAACGAGCCGTTTAAGGGTAAAAACCAAAACCAGTCCCCAAACGATCCCGTAAGAGGCACGAACACCTTACACGGGACCAATGTAACTTGTACGAACTAACCACGTAGTTGCGGGCCTCCCGGTTTGAGAAAATGATGATAATTTTAAAATATGTTGATTAGGCTTAAAAACGAGCCGTTTGAGGGTGAAAACCCAAACCAGCCCCCAAACGGCCCCGTAAAAGGCACGAACACCTTGCACGGGACTAATGTAACTTGTACGAACAGACCGCGTAGTCGTGGGCCTCCCGGTTTGAGATAGTGATGATAATTTCAAAATATGTAGATTAGGCTTGAAAACAAGTCGTTTGAGGGTGAAAACCCAAACCATCCTCCAAACGGTCCCGTGAGAGGCACGAACACCTCACACGGGACCAATGTAACTTGTGCGAACTGATCACATAATCACGGGTCTCCTAGTTTGAGAATATGATTATAATTTGATAATATATGGATTAGGATTAAAAACAAGTCGTTAAAGGGTGAAAACCCAAACCAGCCCCCAAACGATCCCATAAGAAGCACGAACACCTCACATGGGACCAATGTAACTTGTACGAACTGATCACATAGTCACGGGTCTCCCTGTTTGAGAATATGATGGTAATTTGAAAATATATCGATTAAGCTTAAAAAAAGCCCTTAAAGGGTTAAAACCCAAATCAGCCCCCAAACGACCCCCTTAAGAGGCATGAACACCTCGCACGGAACCAATGTAACTTGTACGAACTGACCGCGTAGTCCCGGGTCTCCCGATTTGAGAATATGATGATAATTTCAAAATATGTAGATACGGCTTAAAAATAAGCCGTAATTTTTCAAAATAATTGCAACTCCTATATGTATTTTTTAGCTTGAGTACGCTTCTTTTTATAAATTACTTGGTTACTAATATTGTATCTTTTTTGTATCCTATTTGTTTTACAGGATAACATTTTATCGTTAGCATTTATTCACGTGGAACACACGAAGAACTCAATGGTTTACAACAAGGGGTTTATTCATGATTTTATTTTTATATGTTATGGTCGTGCGGGCTTTTGTAGTTTTATTATTAAATTTTATGCTCATGCAGGCTTTTGTAAGTTTATTGTTATATTTTGTGGCCGTGCGAGCTTTATGTTACGCAGATTTTGTATTAGCACGTTTTAGAATGTTCAAAAAATAGAGAACACTCTGCCTAATTTTTTTGGTCTGTGAAGTACTAAAGACTTGTAATATTTTGAAGTTTGTATGTACATTAATTTATTAACAACGTGCAAGATTTGCAATTTGTGAATTTTCTTGTTTTTAAATAATTAATTTTTTTCTTTTATCCAAAAATTTGGCACAGTTCAAAACCGTGCCAAAAGTGTATCAAATTTTGGCACGGTTTTAAACTGTGCCAAAAGTTTATCAAAATATGCTCAATCTGGCACAATTTAAAATTGTGCCAAAAGTGTGCCAGAAGTATCAAATTATGGCACGGTTTAAAAGTGTGCCAGAAGTGTTCCCGTTTGGTCAAATCTTGCACACTTTTAAATCCTGCAAGAAAAAAATGGTCATTTTGGAACACCTGATTCTGGCACAGTTCAAAACTATGCCAGATTTGATCTGGCACAGTTTTAAATCGTGCCAAATTCCTCTTTTTGGTGTAGTGGATGTAAGGGTTTAGTTAATGGTTATTCCTAAGTACTCGGTGCTTAGAATTCTAGAGGATCACAGGGATACTATATTTGAAGAATTTTACGGGGGTACATTTATAGTGGAATTATAAAATCAATAGACTATTTATCCAACACATCTATTGAAGGATCTTACATACTCTAAAAGAAAATGAGCTGCAAAGAATTAGGAGTAGGCTAAGATAACATTTCTTATGACGTAACGAAAACCTAAGTTTCTAAGAAAATTTTATGTGTAAAGAAGTAAGTTGCTGGATGTGGTCAAGGGGTCCTTTATAATCTATTATGAGATTTAGTTAAATAACTGTAAATTGAGTTACTGCTAACTAGTAATTTTTTGATAGTGCATTGTAGGGTAATGAGTAATCTGAGGCTAAGGGTTTCAGATAATGAAAAAGGTCTCGTTGATTAAGATAAATAAACTATTATTTCAGATAAGAACTTTAGGTAGTCTTGGTAATTTATGCAAAAATCATTAACATAGGTTGATTTTAGTCACAGGGGTTATTCATATCTTTCCCAGACTTTGAAAAATAAAGGAAGCTATTAGTTTTTATCATTCACCTACTAGGGGTGAAAAGCCATATTGTTGTAACACCCCGTCCGCACGGGGAGAGCGAACGGAGCGCTAATGCAATAAAATAAATCCAAATCCACAAGTGACAAGGTATAGAGCATCTAACAAAACCCACAACAAC
Organism: Sambucus nigra; assembly: GCA_949130495.1. NCBI lineage: Eukaryota > Viridiplantae > Streptophyta > Magnoliopsida > Dipsacales > Adoxaceae > Sambucus > Sambucus nigra. Next base: position 27,104,056 of record OX422219.1, on the reverse strand, counting down.
ACAAAAAGAGAAACCACTAATCTCAAACTCTTCAATTACAACAAGTCTCTCAAATTAAAATTACAACTATTTAACTCGAATAAAAATACAAATCTCCAAAGCTCTATACAACAAAATAATACAAATATTTTCCAAACAATCCTCGCGAATATCAACCTCCATAGCTCCCCAAAATCCGCGCTAACCTTCCACTAAAAGAAAATATGGGGAAGTACACAATACGACAGGAAAGATGCTCAACAAGTATATTAGCAATAAGGCGTAACAATACGAGTAGGAATATTCAAATCGAAATGAAAATCTCAAAGCATTTATCAATATAATTTCTCAACAACACTTTAACCGGGTCACCAGGCCTCACCACATCCGTATATGCTTTATCAAGCCATAGCCCGGGAAACAGGAATTTTAGCGGGTGCCCAACATCCGTGCCATATTAAAATCTCATGACAACGTTCTCAATAATAATACAATGATACCACATGAATCAAAATAATTTCAATAATTATTTTCTAGATTTCAATGAATTTATCAATTCAAATATGAGTTCAATTAACCAAGAATTCAAAGAGAATGACATTCGCGAGATTTAAGGAGCATATTGTGTAAAACCCCATACCTAAAAACACGATGAGAAACCAACGATCACATCCTCAAGATCAACACAAAATATCTACAAAATATTCTCCAAGAACCGATAACAAAATAGCCCCAAGAACACCTCTAATCTAAGGTTGGAACTCACAAATCTCAGGGGCAAATGTGTATATAAAAAGAAGAGGAATATAAAATATATTTGCTGCCAAAATTTGTGCCAAAAGTAGGTTAAAAGTCTTGCCCACGACTTCCTTTTATAATGCAAAGAAATGAAGAGTTGGAATCCAAAAGACTGTAATACCCCGTAATTTTAAATGACTTTTAAAATGGGTTATATCTTAAATTAATGGATTAATTAGATTTTATTATTAATTAATTCATTCGGGTTTATCCGGACGGTGGATATTAAAATGGATGATTCTGAATATTACTTAAAGATATTTAGGTAATATATGAATGTGATGTCATTAATATGACTGTATGATATAAATTCGGTAATTTATATTTTTAGTCAGACGCGGTATGGGACGTGTCGGGACTAATATATTAAATTAAAAAGGAAATTTATTTTCTATCGATCTAATAGTCATTTCGACTGCGTCGTTGCGTCCGGAAGGTTCGAAATAGTCAGAAAAGTCTATTTGGATGTTTATTTTGAGTCTCGGGTCATTTGGAAATGAATAGACAACCCGAAAGGGCATTTTGGTCATTTTTCTAGGGGGATGAATAGTGATTTCGAATTTGGTACTATTATAAGTATTGGTAGATTAAGTGTATGGGGGTTATTCATCTCCTCTTCACAAATTAAAGCAGCCATCTTCCTAGAGAGAGTGTAAGAGTGCTTGGGAAGGGAAAAGCCAACTTGGGAAGGAGAAGAACAAGAACCAAGGTTCACCACCACCAACCACCACCGGAGTTTGACCGGAGAAGGGACAACCAACTGAGATATACTACACCAAAGGATCAGACCTACAAGAAAGGCAAGTGTTTGATAATGGCAATTTAAGTTTGTATATTGTCCATGTTAGAATAATATGAAAAGAGAAGATTATTATTGTTTGGAAGAAATAATGGAGTATTAAATGGATTTCTGGAAAACTGAAATGATATAGGAATTTAACTCATGTTTTAGGATGATATTAATCCACGAAATAGTCATGAATCTGTTGAAGAAATTATGAAAACCTTTTATGTGTTGTTGAAGATGATATGTTAATAATTTCTGGAAATAAGGAGATAAATATGCTTTTTAATCCAATCCCTTGATGATTCTAGGATGTTTAGAGTATTGGAAATCGTTCATATATGTTGATAATCATGTAGTAAAGATTATAAGTTATTTTGGAGGTTAATATGAAGGTTTGAATGAGTAAAAATGGTGAAACCCGTAGTTGCTGAAATGCAGAAAAACCAGGCTGTGACCTGAGTGATCGATCGATCGACCCCTACCTTCGATCGATCGACCTCCCCAGAATATGTAAAGTTGTTTCTTTTTAAATGTTGATTATTATCTCAAAACTTTTATGGATCTTTGGTGATTATTATTTAGAGATTATGGGACTTAGCAAATATCAGTAAATCCTTGATAAGATTTGAATAAATTGTGATTTGGATTCAAGTGATTAAAATGATGAAAATTATATCGAACGGAATTTCGGTTGCTAGATTCATTTGTTAAATTCTAAATGGAGATGTATGAGGATTAAAGATAGGACCAGTAGGGGTGATTGAATATAACACCTGGGTATCCTTAAGTTTACAAGAGGGTTTAATCCAAAGTGAAAGAAGATGTGTTTATAAGAGACTTGAAACTATCGATTTAAACCTTAATTAAAAGGAGAACTAAACTCGTAGTAGTTCGGGAGAAATAATGTTATGGACCAGTAGGATATTAGTGATTTCTTACTGAATATAAGATGAGGAAAATCCTATTTGAATCTTGTGAGATGGGAGTTTAGAACACATTTGATTGAAAGAGGGTATGAGGTTATCCCGATCGCATAGTTGAAGTTTTCGGACCTCCTCGATCGACAAAGTTAAGTAGTAGTGTATTGGAGGGGTTCCTTGTTTGGATTTCGCTTTGCGAGACGCTCCGCGCATGAACCTTAACGACGTCGGTAGTGGAGAGATGTTATAGGATGCGAGGATAATTAAATTATGAAGTAAAGATATGATATTTTAATACGTGGAATTTAAAAGAGATATAATGCTACGTATGGGAAATATCTTAGGGTAGTGATAATTACCTTATTGATATTATATTATAGGTATGATAATACCTATTTGATTGATTGATGATTTATGTGTATGACATACCTAGCTTACTTGCTATCGGTGGGAGGTTTGCGCGTGAGGGCAATCATATCCTGATGAATCCATGGGATCTTTGATTTTTCGCTCGAGAACATAGGTCTATGAAAGACTTATAGGGGAGTTGATAAGTCCGCTGACTGTGGGTACGTAGGTATGTGCGTGACCCATGGATACGAGAACTATGTTCGCCTCCAATTTGTTTGTTGTTGTTTGTGGTTCGTGGAATCTTACCGAACCTGTAGTCCCCTATTCGGCGACCTGCAGAGTAATGCATTGCACCACAGCTGTGACTCGGGGTGCCGTATTATATATGTATATATATATATATATATATATAATGGATTAAATGGTTACATGAATATATTGTGGTTAAATCTATCTACGGTGATAATTGTAGATAACGGTGAATAGAGAAAGATAATGGAACTAAGTGAATGAATGTTTATGCTTATAGAATTGAAAAGCTTCACTCATGTTAATGAGAAACGATTCATATTAATGAGTAATGATTCATGTTAATGAGAAACTAATCATATAAAGGAGAAATGTAAATGAATAATAATGTGACGTATGGTATGGGACATACGGGGATTATGATATGGGAATGGAATTATAATATGGAGACTAGAAAAGAGGAACCATTAACTAGGAGGTTAATAGGAAACGTTAAGTGTGCACTCTAGTTGAGAGGTGAGAATTGCAAGTGAGAGTTGGATCTAACATGTACATAATAAATACTTTATTGCACTTGTTAAATACTTGCTGTTTTAAAAATAATCTACACATTCGGGCTCTGACCCGTTTCCTTGCATATTTTCTCTTCTATTGTATCTCTATATCAGGTCTCCAGCAACAGGGACGCCAACCATAGTTGATTTTGACGAGCTATGGAGCTATGGAGGTTTTTCTTAGACGTTTGTCATCTTTTTGATTCACAGTATTCTTACATAGGGCATGTCTCCCAAAGGATTTCAGTTATCATTTTCTGTCAGAGTTAAAAACTATTGTATTTGTGTCTTTTTAATACATTTAACATTGTTGGGATTATTGTAAAAGATTTATATTATTTGGGAATGTTTATTCCAGTTGCACTTAAATTCTTTTGAGTTATTTATTGTGTTATCTGTGTTGTAGAATAAAATGTGTTGTGTTATTCTTAAACTGGAAATGGATTTTGTTAAATTAAAATTTGGAAAGTTTTTAACACCAGCTTAATTGAGTTTGGGGTGAGTTGCAAATGTTTTCGACAGTGATGCTAAGAATGAGCCAACTGTATATTATGTTTTAATTTGGTATGGGACTGGCCACCCGGTATTTAATTAGGCGGGATGTTACAGGTGGTATCAGAGCATCAGGTTCTAGTGTCCTTTAGGATCTGTACGGCTTATTGTGTCTTCAGCTTAGCGTTCTTTGATGTAGAGCCCTATGAGTAGGATTATTGCTTTTCTATTTACGCTTACGATCTTCAGTTATTTTGAGATATCAAATACTGATAGTGTTCTCTCGTTTCAGATGCCTCCTCGACGTGCACCTCAGCCCGCCCCAGCTCAGGGTACAATGACTGCAGCCGAAGTTGCTGCAATTGTCGCTCAGGCAGTCAATGCTGCTGTAGCTGCTGTTCAGCAGGCTCCCGCACCGGCACCGGTTGTGCCACCCGCTCAAGGGAAAGTGTTTCCTACTGTATGGGAATGAGCGAGGGATGCCTTTCAGAAAGCGCACCCACCCGAGTTTCAGGGAGGATCAGATGTTGTGGCTGCTAGCCAATGGAAGAAAGATATCCAACGGCACTTGAGAATGATCGAATGCACTGAGGTTCAACGTCAGATACTAGCCACATTCAAGCAAGTAGGGGCAACTTTGTAATGGTGGGAAGATACAACCACTATAGAGGAGAGGGACACAATGACTATCCAAGAATTTTGGATACGATTTGATGGGAAGTATTTTCCTTCCACTATCCAGACAGAGATGAGGCGAAAGCTACTTGATTTGAAACAGGGAGAGAAAACTGTGGAGGAATATGAGGAAGAGTTTACGAGATTAACTAATTTGGTACCAGTTGAAGTACCTACTGAGGAGAGGAGAGTCCTAATGTTCACTGATGGGTTGAACTATAAAATTCGCCAATATTTATTAGGGAATATTTCACTACGTATGTATGCAGATGTTCTTAATGCAGCAATGCTCCACTACCAAGATAACCGCTTCCATAATCAGGGTGTCAAGCGGGGGTTTGGGTCAGGCCTGCAAGGCAAGACTATTGGGGGCAGTTCTAGTGGGACTCAGTCAGGGCAGAGTCATCAGCGTCAGAGTGAGCAGGGTTCCCAGACAGGGGACTATGCTAAGCGTTTGCGATCTGGAGATTCTCGATTTGAGGATAGAGGTGTTGGGCAAGGACAACAGGGCCATCAGGGCCAGAGACAGGCTCATCAGGGCCAAGGGAAGAGAGGTAATGGCCAGCAGGTTCGGGGTCAACAGGGGCAAGGTGGTGGAAAGTTTGCGGGAAAATGTTTCGTGTGTGGCAAGTATGGCCATAAACGTCAAGATTGTCCTGAGAAAGACAAATTCCCTCAGCAACAACATGCTCGACAGGAGCCACAGGTACCAGTGTTTCCACCAGCTGCTCTTCCAGCTCCAGCTCCGGTGCAAGCACTACCTCCCATTCCATTAGCACCCGCGCAGCAAGGTCAGTACGGGCGTGTATACAATGTCCATCAGGCAGTGAATCAACAACCACCACCCGCAAATGAGGGTATGTTTTCTATCTAAGGAATTATGAAGCGTATATTGATTTTGTTACGATTAATGTTGTGTGGGCAAAAGGGTTGCTAAACTTAGCCTATAGCACTGTTATTTATGTAGACTCACTGAGGGGTGTGGGACACCTTTATATTACATGTTATCACGTGGGTTTGATTTGTATCATGGGATTACTTACCTAGAGCATGTCCGAGTGTGATTTGACTATCGGCGTGCATTGACTTGTGGTATATGAGAGCATATGTCTGCATCTTATCTTCTATAAAAGAGTAGATGCGTAGACCCTATTTGAAATCGATAAAACCAAATTTTTGTTTTAAAATAGATAAACCTGATATTTTTTTTTAAACCAATTTTTTTTATATATTATTGACTAAGGACCTTAGGAGTTTCGATGACCGACTACTTTAGGAAGTAGTGTATCGGGGTGGTTCCTTGTTTGGATTTCTCTTGCGAGACACCCCACGCATGAAACTAATAACCGTTGGGAGTCGAAATAAGTTAGGTCTTTGGGAAATGAGTTTATAACCTTTGCGAAACTTTTAATATTGAAAGCGGTACGAAAGGGTATATGGGCTCCCTGGATGATTGGATTGTAGTATTTTTTCATAATTGTGAAAAAGGTAAGTAATTGAGACTTCAGGATTTATTTGTTCACTACGAGAGATCATTTTTCCCAAGTTTGTTACGAGGACGGTATAGAGAAGTTTAGATAAAGTCTAAATTTAATTCAGTTGAAACGATATGGTGAGGCTTGGCGTATAACATCGATAGGGACTTTGTTAATGTACTGTATGGGCGGTACATCTTGGATTTCTTGCGATGTGAGATTTATACTCGGAGTTGACCTTACTGGTATGACTTATATTCCTGAATTTCGGGACGAAATTCTGTTATAAGGGGGGAAGTATGTAATACCCCGTAATTTTAAATGACTTTTAAAATGGGTTATATCTTAAATTAATGGATTAATTAGATTTTATTATTAATTAATTCATTCGGGTTTATCCGGACGGTGGATATTAAAATGGATGATTCTGAATATTATTTAAAGATATTTAGGTAATATATGAATGTGATGTCATTAATATGACTGTATGATATAAATTCGATAATTTATATTTTTAGTCAGACGCGGTATGGGACGTGTCGGGACTAGTTTATTAAATTAAAAAGGAAATTTATTTTCTATCGATCTAATAGTCATTTCGACTGCGTCGTTGCGTCCGTAAGGTTTGAAATAGTCAGAAAAGTCTATTTGAATGTTTATTTTGAGTCTCGGATCATTTGGAAATGAATAGACAACCCGAAAGGGCATTTTGGTCATTTTTCTAGGGGGGATGAATAGTGATTTCGGATTTGGTACTATTATAAGTATTGGTAGATTAAGTGTATGGGGATTATTCATCTTCTCTTCACAAATTAAAGCATCCATCTTCCTAGAGAGAGTGTAAGAGTGCTTGGGAAGGGAAAAACCAACTTGGGAAGGCGAAGAACAAGAACCAATGTTCACCACCACCAACCACCACCGGAGTTTGACCGGAGAAGCGACAACCAACTGAGATATACTACACCAAAGGATCAGACCTACAAGAAAGGCAAGTGTTTGATAATGGCAATTTAAGTTTGTATATTGTCCATGTTAGAATAATATGAAAAGAGAAGATTATTATTGTTTGGAAGAAATAATGGAGTATTAAATGGATTTCTGGAAAACTGAAATGATATAGGAATTTAACTCATGTTTTAGGATGATATTAATCCACGAAATAGTCATGAATCTGTGGAAAAATTATGAAAACCATTGATGTGTTCTTGAAGATGATATGTTAATAATTTCTGGAAATAAGGAGATAAATATGCTTTTTAATCCAATCCCTTGATGATTCTAGGATGTTTAGAGTATTGGAAATCGTTCATATATGTTGATATATCATGTAGTAAAGATTATAAGTTATTTTGGAGGTTAATATGAAGGTTTGAATGAGTAAAAATGGTGAAACCCGTAGTTGCTGAAATGCAGAAAAACCAGGCTGTGACCTGAGTGATCGATCGATCGACCCCTACCTTCGATCGATCGACCTCCCCAAAATATGTAAAGTTGTTTCTTTTTAAATGTTGATTATTATCTCAAAACTTTTATGGATCTTTGGTGATTATTATTTGGAGATTATGGGACTTAGCAAATATCAGTAAATCCATGATAAGATTTGAATAAATTGTGATTTGGATTCAAGTGATTAAAATGATGAAAATTATATCGAACGAAATTTCGGTTGCTAGATTCATTTGTTAAATTCTAAATGGAGATGTATGAGGATTAAAGATAGGACCAGTAGGGGTGATTGAATATAACACCTGGGTATCCTTAAGTTTACAAGAGGGTTTAATCCAAAGTGAAAGAAGATGTGTTTATAAGAGACTTGAAACTATCGATTTAAACTTTAATTAAAAGGAGAACTAAACTCGTAGTAGTTCGGGAGAAATAATGTTATGGACCAGTAGGATATTAGTGATTTCTTACTGAATATAAGATGAGGAAAATCCTATTTGAATCTTGTGAGATCGGAGTTTAGAACACATTTGATTGAAAGAGGGTATGAGGTTATCCCGATCGCATAGTTGAAGTTTTCGGACCTCCTCGATCGACAAAGTTAAGTAGTAGTGTATTGGAGGGGTTCCTTGTTTGGATTTCGCTTTGCGAGACGCTCCACGCATGAACCTTAACGACGTCGGTAGTGGAGAGATGTTATAGGATGCGAGGATAATTAAATTATGAAGTAAAGATATGATATTTTAATACGTGGAATTTAAAAGAGATATAATGCTACGTATGGGAAATATCTTAGGGTAGTGATAATTACCTTATTGATATTATATTATAGGTATGATAATACCTATTTGATTGATTGATGATTTATGTGTATGACATACCTAGCTTACTTGCTATCGGTGGGAGGTTTGCGCGTGAGGGCAATCATATCCTGATGAATCCATGGGATCTTTGATTTTTTGCTCGAGAAAATAGGTCTATGAAAGACTTATCGGGGAGTTGATAAGTCCGCTGACTGTGGGTACGTAGGTATGTGCGTGACCCATGGATACGAGAACTATGTTCGCCTCCAATTTGTTTGTTGTTGTTTGTGGTTCGTGGAATCTTACCGAACCTGTAGTCCCCTATTCGGCGACCTGCGATGATGGGACATGATAGCAGAGTAATGCATTGCACCACAGCTGTGACTCGGGGTGACGTATTATATATATATATATATATATATATATATAATGGATTAAATGGTTACATGAATATATTGTGGTTAAATCTATCTACGGTGATAATTGTAGATAACGGTGAATAGAGAAAGATAATGGAACTAAGTGAATGAATGTTTATGCTTATAGAATTGAAAAGCTTCACTCATGTTAATGAGAAACGATTCATATTAATGAGTAATGATTCATGTTAATGAGAAACTAATCATATAAAGGAGAAATGTAAATGAATAATAATGTGACGTATGGTATGGGACATACGGGGATTATGATATGGGAATGGAATTATAATATGGAGACCAGAAAAGAGGAACCATTAACTAGGAGGTTAATAGGAAACGTTAGTGTGCACTCTAGTTGAGAGGTGAGAATTGCAAGTGAGAGTTGGATCTAACATGTACATAATAAATGCTTTATTGCACTTGTTAAATACTTGTTGTTTTAAAAATAATCTACGAATTCGGGCTCTGACCCGTTTCCTTGCATATTTTCTCTTCTATTGTATCTCTATATCAGGTGTCCAGCAACAGGGACGCCAACATAGTTGATTTTGACGAGCTATGGAGCTATGGAGGTTTTTCTTAGACGCTTGTCATCTTTTTGATTCACAGTATTCTTACATAGGGCATGTCGCCCAAAGGATTTCAGTTTTCATTTTCTGTCAGAGTTAAAAACTATTGTATTTGTGTCTTTTTAATACATTTAACATTGTTGGGATTATTGTAAAGGATTTATATTATTTGGGAATGTTTATTCCAGTTGCACTTAAATTCTTTTGAGTTATTTATTGTGTTATCTGTGTTGTAGAATAAAATGTGTTGTGTTATTCTTAAACTGGAAATGGATTTTGTTAAATTAAAATTTGGAAAGTTTTTAACACCAGCTTAATTGAGTTTTGGGTGAGTTATAAATATTTTCGACAGTGATGCTAAGAATGAGCCAACTGTATATTCTGTTTTAATTTGGTATGGGACTGGCCACCCGGTATTTAATTAGGCGGGGTGTTACAAAGACTCCCTTAAATAAGTCAAAGAAATGAAGAGTTGGAAGTCAAAACAACTCCAAGAGTTAAAAACATTTAAAAATCATTTTAAAATCCGTTTTAACTCCGTTTTCGGAACCGTTTGAAATTCTTGCCTTTAAAAATAATATTCAACATATTTGAGCAATAAAAATAATTTTATCAAAAACTTTATTTTCCTCCATTTTCCAAAAATTAATTAAAATAGCCCAAAATTACGCGGGTTATTACACTTCCCCACTAACAATGGAATTTCGCCCTCGAAATTCGCCGAATGCCTAACTCTCAGAAATCAGGCCAACAATCTCCAAAATAATCTCGTCTCCAAAAATAATTCCTCACCTCTAATCTCGAAACCTATCACGAATATCGCCTAAAATTTGCTATCTCCAAAAATTGCTAACCACGCAATGAACCCAAAACCCAAGCCCCGAGGGTTTCCGTATACCTAAGCTCTGATACCATTTGTAACACTCCGTTCGCTCTCCCCGGGCGGGCGGGGTGTTACAATTGTTTATTAAGAAATATTATCTTGGTTTTAGATTGGGTTTTCTTTGATCATAATTATTCTAGCCATCTCAAACCCTAGCTGGGGTTTGCATGGCTTCTCTTCCCTTCCCTTGCGAAAGGGAAGGCATGCAAACGTCATCTACCATTCATCACATCTCCCCTGTCATCACTGATCCTACTCATACCTCAAACCCTACCCTTGCACCCTCCAAACCCAAATCATTTGCTGATGTTGTTTGTTCAAAGAAGGAGTCTTCAGTGTTGCTGCAAAAGATATCTTCATTCAAAGGGGAACCGGCTTTAATGTTTGAAGAATCCACTCTCCTAGATATGGCAACTCCTTTTAAATATTCCATTGTTGGCAAGTTTTCACATGGCAGACCTTCCATAGATGTTATTCGTAAGTTCTTTTCTTCTATCCAACTCAAAGCCTCGTTCAATATTGGTCTGGTGGATCAACAACATATCTTCATTCGTTTGGAACATGAAGAGGATTTTCATCGGATTTGGTTGAAATATACTTGGTTTATTCATCGATTTCCTATGAGGACTTTTAAATGGGATATTGATTTCCATCCTCTTAAGGATTCTTCTATTGTACCTGTATGGATTCTGCTTCCCCTTCTTCCTATACACTTGTACAATAAAAATGCTTTATTCTCAATTGGACAAGTTGTAGGAAAGCCCCTCAAGATTGACAGTGCTACTGACTCCATAGCCCGCCCTAGTGTGGCCAGAATCTGCGTGGAACTTGACCTTAAAAAGACTCTTCCTTCAAGGGTCTGGTTAGGTAACAATACAAAAGGCACGGGCTTTTGGCAGTCTATAGTGTATGAAGATTTGCCTGCATATTGCTTCTGTTGTGGTAAGAAAGGCCATGTGCAAGAGAATTGTCTTTTTAAGAAGGAGAGGGGATCAAGTATATCAAATGAAGTTCTAGTGCAATATCAGAAAGGAGAGCATCAGAGATCAGATTCAACAAAAGATTGGGTTATAAAATCTTTTGGAAAGCAATCAGCAAATGTCAATATTATTCAAGAAAATGTCATAGCGGTAGATGACGATGTTGAAGAAGGAGAAATAGCAGCGATTCCTTACCCTAAGAAGATTACTTAACCTCTAATTTCCTCATTCTTTCGAAAAATTCCATATACAAAATATAATTCTAAGGCAAACAATCCCACTAGTGACCAAAATTCTATTCCCTCAAATACTGAAGCAACCACAATAAATGAGACAGAAGCTGCCATTAGCCATGATACTGGAAGTGATACCATTATACATGACCTGTCTGATGTAGTTCAGGTATACTCCAAGGAGGATCAATGGATTTTAGAGGTGCCAGTTAGTCAGAAGTTTCAAATAGCATTAGAGGATAAAACTACTAAGTCAGACATCCAGGTGGAGAAGGAGTATAACAGTCCTCATAATGGAACTTCAGAACAAGAAGGCTTTACTACTGTTTACAGAAAGAAAAAGTCTCATCTCAAAGGAGGGATACAGGGGGATTCAGGTAATAATTCTATGAGATTGTTAAGGTCACACTCAAACTCCAAATTTCCTAAAACTTCCAAATGTTAGCAGCATTAATTTGGAATATTAGGGGGATTTCGAAAAAAGGTGCTCTTCGAAGACTTAAAAGACTTAAAAATGTCCATAAATTTCAAGTTTTGGTAGTGTTGGAACCAAAGAAAAATTATGAGTTTATTAGAAGTTTCATGTTGAAGTTAGGCTTCTCTTCTTTTCAAGCCAACCAGAATAGCAAGATATGGTGTTTTTTTAGAGAAGAAATTCAGTGGGAAGTTCATTCTGATATGCAGCAGTGCATCTCCTTTAAAGTCAGTTGGGAAGGTAATAATCAATCAGTGTTGTGTAGCTTTGTTTATGCAAGTTGTATAAGAAATGTTAGAAGAATTCTATGGGACTATTTGTCTGCAATTGACCATGACTCAGCTTGGTTAATTGGTGGTGATTTTAATATCATCACGAATCCCAGTGAGAAAGCTGGTGGAAATCCTGTGAATATTGGAGCCATGTATGAATTCCTTGAGTGTATAGATAATAATGGGCTTGTTGATGTAGGATATAAAGGTTCTAAATACACTTGGCATAACAAAAGAAGTCCAGAAAATAGTGTTTGGTGTAGGTTGGATCGAGTGCTTATGAATCAAAAATGTCTTGATTTGGGTTATGTTTGGGAAGTCCAACATCTGAATAGAAGTATGTCAGACCATAATCCCCTTCTCCTGACTAGAAAGGGGATAGATTCTATGCCTAAAAAATCATTTAAGTTTCTCAATTTCGGGACTGAGAAGGAAGACTGTATTAACATAGTTCGATCCACCTGGAGAGAAGTGGAATGCTCTAATCCGATTGTGGCCATTTCGATGAAATTAAAAGCTATAAGGGGTAAGCTTAGTAGGTGGAGTAAACAAGCCTATGGAGATATTTTTCAGTCTGCTAGGGATGCAGAAGATCAGCTTTTACAAGCAGAATTGGAGTTCAAAAATGACCAATCAGAGCTAAATAGAGAGAGGTTATTTCAGATCAATGCTATCAGTAATCAAAGCCTGAAGATTGAAGCTGAATTTTGGGCCCAAAAGTCAAAGGATACGTGGACTACTGAAGGAGATAGGAACTCAGATTTCTTCCACAGATGTGTCAAAAGCAAGCAAAGGAAATTACACATTTCTAGAATAAGAAAGAAGGATAGCACTTGGGCAGAGACTAAAGAGGATATCCAAGCAGAAGCAGTTCAATATTTTTCAGATATGTTCCAGTCTGATCTTATAAGCAATCCGAGAGAAGAAGAGCAGTTTTTGCAATGTGTTCCTCACTCGGTGGATGAGAAAATGAACAAGAGTCTTATTGAATGGCCTAATTTGGAAGAAATAGAGACTGCAGTGAAGGGCCTTAATGCAGCCAATGGTCCAGGTGTTTATGGTTTCAATGGCTATTTTTTCACCTTCTTTTGGGAGGATATCAAATTGGATGTTCTCAAGGCTGTTCACAATTTTTTTGCAGGTTATTCCCTCCCAAAGGTGACTACCTCTAATAAAATAGTTTTGATCCCAAAAAAGGAGAACCCTTTAACTTTTAAGGATTTTAGACCAATTAGTATGCAAAACTTTATCAGTAAAATATTCTCTAGAATATTGAATGATAGAGTAGCTACTATTCTTCATAAAATCATTTCTCCTTCCCAATCTGGTTTCATTAGAGGTAGACTTATTACAGAGAATGTTCTTTTGGCCCAAGAATGTAAATCTAGAATTCATAATAAAAACTTTGGAGGTAATATCTTATTGAAGATGGATATGGCTAAGGCTTACGATAGAGTGTCCTGGTTGTTTCTTATCAAAGTTATGAGAAGGATGGGCTTCTGTGAAAGATGGTTGGATATGGTTTGGAGATTGGTTTCCAATGCTTGGTTTACAGTCTTGATCAATGGAGAAAATGCAGGCTTCTTCAAATCTACTAGAGGGTTAAGGCAAGGGGACCCTCTGTCCCCAAGCCTTTTCATCATAATGGCAGATGCTCTCTCTAAAAATCTGGAAAAACTTATGTCTAATCCCTCTTATGTGGGATACAAAATGCCACTTGGCAGCCCCTGTTTTAACCATTTGTCTTTTGCAGATGATATCATCATATTTAGCTCAGGATTGAGGAGGGAAGCTAAGCAAATAATGAAGGTGTTAAGTCAATATGAACAGGTGTCAGGCCAACTCATTAATAGATCCAAAAGCTATTTACTGGTCTCGAAGAAACTAAGTTCTAGAATGGTTAACAAACTGAAGGAAAGTACTGGAATGCAGGTTAAAGAAGACCCAATCACCTATCTAGGCTGCCCAATTTTCAGTGGAAGAAAGAAGATCATTTTCTTTGAAGATTTGGTTCAAAAAATTAAGAGTAAAATTCAAGGATGGAAGTCCAAATGTTTGAGTACAGGTGGTAAATTAGTTCTCCTCAAGTCTGTTCTTTCCTCCATCCCTATGTACCTGTTATCCGCTATTAGTCCTCCCAAGGCTATTTTTAAAAGATTAAACTCTCTTTTCTCAAAATTCTTTTGGAGTTCTAATTTTGGTGAACATAGGCATCAATGGTGTAGTTGGGATCAGATTGCAAAACCTATTAACGAAGGGGGATTGGGTATCAGACTTCTTAAAGATGTACAGTCAGCTCAAAGTATGAAGTTGTGGTGGCATTTTAGAAATCAAAACACCCTGTGGTCTAAATTTATGCAAGCAGCCTACTGTAGGAAACATCACCCGACAGTTGCTCCAATGAGGGGGGGGAGGCAAACATGGAATAGAATGTGTTCTATCAGAGACAAAGCAGAAGAGCATATGGAGTGGATTATAGGGGAAGGTAATATTAATGTTATCAAAGATAATTGGGGCATAGCTGATTGTAAGAATGCTACAGCAGTCAAAGCAGGTTTTTTAAAAGATTTTTGGTTTCCAGATAGAAAATGGAATAAGGAAAAGGTTATGAATTTCTTCAAGCCAGACATTGCTGTCCAGATGCTCAATTTTCAAGAATTTTTCCCTAACTTACCAGACACTCTTATATGGAAGCCATCTACTTCTGGATCTTTTTCCACCTCTTCAGCTTGGAGTCTAAGTAGACTTAGAGGAGTTTCAAGCATGAGCACAAAATTTATATGACATTGTTCCCTTCCAATGAAAATTTCAGTATTTATGTGGAAACTCATGAATAATCTGCTTCCTACAGATGAGAAAATTAAATCTATTGGGATAAGAGGTCCTTCTAAATGCCAATGTTGCTCGCGACCGCAAGAAGAAACAACTGATCATATTTTCGAGAAGGGATACATAGCAGACTCAGTTTGGGATAATATTACTAAGGAATATGGCATTCAAAGAAGTAAAGGTGGAGGCTTCCGAAATCAATTATTTCAATGGTGGTTGTATGGGGTTAAATTAAACCATGGTGTCTCTATTATTGTCCCTGCCATAGTTTGTTGGTGCTTATGGTGTTTGAGAAATAAATGCAAGTACGATGAAGGCAGTCCTAGTGTGTCTACTGTTCTTTTTCAAATTCATCTCCAGATTCAATCAATTTCAGCTCCAAAAAATGCAAATGCTATCAATAAGAGGTTGCAGATTAAATGGGAATTTCCCCCATCAGGAGTTCTAAAGTTAAATATTGATGGAAGTTCTAGAGGGAATCCTGGCTTGGGAGGAGGTGGAGGTATTCTAAGAAATCATTTTGGGGATATGGTATGGGCTTTTAATTTTCATTTTGGAGAAGTTACAAATATGGAAGCAGAGGCTTTAGCGCTTTTGAAAGGTGTGGAGCTATATAATGATTTGTCAGATTATTATCTTATTATAGAAAGTGATTAAAGAATCCTTGTTGATTGTCTTTCTAGCAAATGTTCTATCCCTTGGAGAATTAAATGGTATGTTCACAAGATTCAGAGTATTCTAAAGGGATTAAAGTTCAAGATTGTTCATATCTATAGGGAGGCAAATCAAGTAGCAGACTTCCTTGCAAAATTAGGCAGCTTTCAACTGTCAAACACTAGTTCTCATTTGTCAATTGACTTTCCTAAGGATCTAAAGGGTTTAATTAGAGTGGACAAATGGAGTTATCCTTCTTTTAGGAATGAGTAGAAGTTATTGGTGCAAAGTATTCGTTATAGGTTTCTTTAAGTTTGCTTTAGTTTCCTCGTTCATTTATTTCATTGTAAGGGTTCTATGCTATAAAGAACCTCATTTGCATTTCAGTCAAATTTTCTCTTGTTTCTTCCAAGGATGTTAGCTATTTAGAAGAGGCTAGTTCTTCTACCCCATATGAATAAATTGTAGTCTTTGAAAAAAAAAAAAAAAAAAAAGAATTATGTTTCATTACATAACTCGTAATACTTTTAAGGATACTGAATTTTCAGTAATATACTGAAACACGGTGAACTTAGGAAGTAATTAATAGTGGTTATAAGGTATATGGTATTGGTTAAATAATCGAAAATTGTAACTAGGCTTGTGTAGGATTTTTGGAAAATTATAGTTATGGGATAGGATCTAGTAAGTAAACCATTACGTTTTAAAGAGTAGAATGGTTAATCGTAACATTCCTAATGTCTTTACCTTTCTTCTAGAGGAACTCCCAATGTTCGCTAAGGAAATCTTTAAATAACTTCTTATCTAATCCTACACCGGTACCATTCTAACTTAAGAAATTTTTTTCGTAATCTAATGGAATAGTATACAGTATAACAAGAGTACAATCGGAAAGATGATAATAATGCCAATAGAGAAGTGTGGTAAATTTCAAAGATTAAAGTTTTGGAATATCAAATGAAGTAATTAGTTTTCAAGGGGGTATTAATTGAACAGTTTAGACAAAAGAACATTGATGTACATACACACTTATGGAGTATAGTGTATACAATCCCTTCCTAAGATAATTTTTTTAGTATGCCTCTAAATCCTAAATCACATAATTGACAATCCCAAAATTCTTAATGATTCTTTCTGCTGCATTAAATCCGAATATCGAAACTAATCACATATCTCTAAATTATAGTTCAAGGATTTATTATCATAATCCCTAAATAAATATCTTCACCTTCCCAATTACCACTTATACCCTTTCCCTAAGTAAAGTCCTGGTATCTTATATGTACTTTTGAGATCGATTTTTTTTCTTACGCAAAACATCTCATCCTCACCATTTGAACCACTCTCCAAATAATAATGCTCATCTTGTGTCCTGCATAGGCTACTTAAACCTAGTTGAGCGCTGATACTCGTTGTCACATCTTGATTTCTCTAGTGTGAGGTTTATTCTAATAAATACTAAAACATAATGAAAACCATAATTTCTTTCAAAAGAAGAAACTTTATTGATAGTCCATGGTGTTACTATCCATAACTTCAACTGTACAATGCTTTATACATATCTCATTACCTTGCTAACAACTATTTTCATATTACTCTTCGCAAAAAAAAAACTATTATAGATTTTCATATATCCTAGCTTCAACTGCTCACCATCTCTTATAAGTACTTGCTTAAAATAACTGGAAAGAAAAGAATAAGAAAAACTTTTCCAAATAGATAATTCTACTTATATAACAATGTATATACATGAGTTTGTTTTGATAGAATAACTGAGACTGAAATGCTACTAATATACCATAGCTTATAGTAATCTATGGCAACATGAAATATCACAGTACTTACAGGGGTATACTAGAGTTTGATGATATTCAAAAGAATAATATGGTGATTCAAAATTGGATATGTTGTTTACTGAGTTATAAAAATAAGGGTTAAGACTATAACAGGATATCCCATAATTATCGGTTATAGGGGATTCAAATGCGTAGCAATACCATTACAATATCGTCCAAAACCTTTGAACGTGCAATCCCAAATAATTAGGTAATATTAAATAAATGAGTAGGCCCACTTACTAGAGTGGAACTCAGACGTATATAGTAAATAAAAACTAGGCATTCAACATCCGAGTCCTACAAGCCAATTAGAACTTCGTGGGAGCGCTACTTGGGGTTTCACTGATAATGGTTTATAAATTGTAGGGGTGTACCATAGTCAGAGTAAATACTGAAACCAGGGTTTAATAAGATGAAGGTGTGTACTGCAATCATGGTGAAATAACTGAAATTATGATTTTAATAGGATGCAGGGGTGCAATCCAGAAAAATTAACCAAAAATAGTGGTTTTAAGTTTAATTGGATAAATATTGAATTAATATTCACGGTGATGTCAACTACTCGAAGGATTTCATAAATGAGAACAATAGTTTCGGGGGATATCACATAGAGATATAAAAAATACAGTAATTTCCAAGCTATAAGCTCGTATGTAATACTAAAGTAGAATCACCGACCATAATTCCAAATGAGGTTAACTGGCTTTGTATAAGTTGCATTTAATATCTCTGGCTTTGATTTTAATGCAGGGTTATTATGGATAATCAAAATATGCACTTTTCTAATTAATGTGTATTACTAAAATCTGTTGTTTCTATACGGTGGTAAAAATTTTATGCTATACGTAGATCGATTCATGATTGAATTAAACTGACTTGAATATTCGAGTCGATGACTTATATTTATACATAATTTTCATATAGGAACTGAGTCCAATGATATTATTTTGTTAAAATAACTTTTCGGAAAAATGTGATAATATAAGGTTTTTGTAGAGGTAAATTGATAATTTGGTTCGTAGTAAAACATTTTAAATAATGGAGGACAATTTTATGGTACAAGTTTAATAAGAGAAAAATAATGTTTTGTGACAAGTAATTTGGGACCCTTAATTGACATATTTCCCTAAATTTAGATTTGTTGAAAATATTGTTAGTTATAAAAAATTTATATACTAAAATGTTATATTTGACACTATGAACCTAACGGTACGTTCCGTGTATTTTTCGGAACAACGGTTTAAAAGATATAAATTTTTAAAGAAGAAACTCGTGGCGTTTTTAGTGTGTACTTTAAAACTATTTGGGTTTGGTTTTAAAATATAGAACCCGTCTTTTCTTGCCAAACACCCACTGTGAATTTAACTCTGGCCATTTTTCCATCGTAACACACACACACACACACACATACCTACACCCACCCACCCACACACACACACAGATATATATATATATATATATATATATATATATATATATATAGCAATACGTACGGATCTTATATCAACTTTTAAAAGAAAACTGAAATAAAACGTACTTAAGGAAGAGTCGTCTTCTTTACTTTCATCTTACTGGCCGTATATATTTAAAACTTACAACTATTCAACCAAACGAACACTATATAATCTTACATATACTATTAAAATAATACCAACTATTTAGTTGGCATATCTCCGTAGGTACATGGTTAGAACAAATGGGTCGCGAGGGAGAGGAAGGTGTGAGAAAAATGATTATGCTAGCTTCCTATTTATAGCTTTTGAAATGAAACGATCAAGCGATTAAATAATATAATATATAAATATCTTACATACTTTGTTTAAAATAATATTATATATAAATATCTTATTTAACTCTTGTTATTCCTAGTTTTGTCCCCTTAAGTTTCAAACCAAATTGTACTTCCCACCATATACTTTCTATAACTCTTTAGATTGCCAATAAATTTTATCATTGGCTAATATTCACTTAGTAAAAATAGCGTTTTACTACTAATAAGTATACAATGATAATTTAAATGTGTCCTAAATATTTAAAAATATTTATATTTGGTACTAAAGTTTTTAATGAGAATAACTTAATAGTTTTTACGGGTCCTTCGTATAATACACTATCTCTACTTTATATTACTTACTCTTTTCTTCGTCAAAAACTTTGTTTCCGAGAAAATAATTTACCCAAACTCGTGTTTAAATTGTGGGTTGTTACATCTTATACCATAGTGTCGGAAGTATTGGCAACTGGGATTGTTATTTTTTCCAGAATAACCACAAGGGTGGTGATGTGATATGTAGAAGATCCAAGTGAGTTCTTTTGGGTGGAGAATTGGTTTGCATCTCGATGAGGTTCCTCCGTAAATTTGGTAGCCCTAGTAGCCAAACTTTCCACGATCTTACACCTGATGTGGTTAAGTGCTTTGAACTATGGCATTCAGATGAGCAAGATTTCATTTTGTACTTCTTTTTGGAGGTTCTTAATTATAATTTCTATTTAGTCATTTCAAGGAGCATCTCTCTCCGTCGAGTGATGAAGGTACCAATTGTCTCTGCCTCTTCTAGCTTCAACAATTCCAAGTCTTTACGGGTGACACTAAGTTCTTCATTATATTCATACTGCTTTAGGAAAGCACGACATATATTGTCCTAGGGTTTGGCAAATCCCTCATATTTTAGTCCCATATATCAGGTAAGGGATCCTCCGAACAGAGTGGAAAACAACATACTCTCTATAACCCTTAGGCCTACGTTTCGTACCTACATTTGAAGGTGGTACTTGGATAAGTGGGAGGAAGTGGGGAAGTTCCATATAGGTTTTGAAGACAAACAAGTTGAATTTCTTTGGCAACTGGGAATTAGGATAGAGGGACATCTTTTTTATGTTCGTGAGCTCATCAGTAGTTTTCAATTTACTGATGGCTTCGTGAAGGAGGCACAATTCATAGTGGAATTGTGTTATCTCCTCATTTCGAGGTATGGACAAAACCTTATCGACTGGTGGAGGAGTTGCAGATTCAGATTGTGGAGGGCCGTAGAAGGCATTGTGTAGGTACTCGTGGGTACTACTGATAGGGTTCAAATATCCATACGGAGCGAATGGTACTTGGAAGTGAGTGGTTTCGGCATTAACAATGGATCCGATGTTAGGACTAGTTCAGTTTGATCTTGGAGATTAGTGGCATGAGTGAAAAAATTATCATAATAGAAAGGTTCACGAAAATAATGACTATAAGGACACAAATTTCCAATTGAGTCTTAATCTAGTGTTGGTTCAATTTCGAACAAAAACATTTGTGTCATAGGATAGTATTGAGTGAGTATCCTCCAAGCCTATAACATGCAAGAGTTGAAGACGTAATGGCCAAGACTTATAAAGCTTCATCAATTGTCGTGTTTCAAGTGCCATGTTTCTACGTCATCAACATCATATTCCATTGTCTCCAAAAGGAATGAATGCATTTATATATAAATATAGGGAGACTTGGAATAATTTTACATTGGGTGAAATTTTATTTAAACTCAGGTTTATTTTCAGAAGACTTCTTTAATTCTTTACAATAAAGTTTCTGGCTAAAATCGATTTTTTAAGCTTTCTGGTTTTTCATTCGAAATTGTCGTTCGAACGAGTTTTTCATTCAAATGAGAATTTTGTTCAAACGAGGTTTGCCTACGACTTTCCACAGGAACTTCGTTAGATAGTTCATTCGAACGAAATGTCATTTGAATGAAAATGTCATTCAAACGAGATTTCGACGGGAACAGTTTTTTTTGGCACTTTCCCACTACTCTTTCTCTGAATTTAATGACTTCGGGACTAGAATTTTTCTAAGGACTTTTTCCATCTCTTAGTGAGTTTTTGAGAGCTTAATTCTTTCATAAAAAGTTCCCCTAGGGGTTTGTTAGTCAAATTGATTTATTCAAAAACAAAACCAAGTTTTCACCCAATTGTTTGTTTTAATCCAAGTTTCTATCTATATATATATACATCTTTCTTCTTGTAGCGTTTGTTTGGCACCGGATTCATCTCTACCGTTTAAAAGAGAGTTTGGGTTTACTTCTACATCCCACAAAGAAGAAGAGGTGTTTGTTGCTGTGGCATTTCTCATACGGTGAAAGGCACCGTGTGTTGTTGATGGGTTCCTAAAAGTCCGATCGGTGGATTCCAAGATCGTGGTGGAGTTCCGTGGTTATTCGCTAGGCAGAGGTGTATACAAGAAGGAGAGTCGGGGCTTGGATGGAGTCAAGTCGAGTGTTGTAAGTCTTACTATCTTGTATTTATAAAACCGTACTTAGTGGATTTGAGGCTAGGGTCGTTCGAGGTTTTTTCCCGTTGTGTGTTTTTCCTCGTACATCGCGGCGTAGTGATTTACTATTTATTTTATCTTTCGCAAAATTCACATTAGATGCATGCTTAGGTAAAAAGATAACATTTGATTTTAATCACTACTTGTTTAATTTGGTGCGAATTAACTTTGGGTAATGTTTAACTAATTTAGTTCAAGTCACTTAATTTAATTTGATAAATTTTGGTTTGTCATAAGATTGCAAAAAGGATTTATTAATATTAGTAGGAAAATTTCTAGGACTTGGATTGAGTTCATATGTTTAAGTGAAAAATTCATTTGTTAATTAATTTATTTTCACTTTAAGTTTTGTTTAATTTTAATTTGAAAAGAAATTAAAATTAGTTAATTTGTTTAATTGAACCATCTCGCTTCCGCATCTCTTTAAAAGGAGCTACTTTTTTATAAGATTTTAAAATTAGGGGCCTAGTGTTCCAATAAGTGGTATCAGAGACGGAGCGCTAATTTATTGTGTTAAAGATCCGTTTTTCGATTTTTATAATTTTTGTGCTCCGTGTGTTTTTAGGTGGTTCATTCTTGACTCACTCTCTTTTTTGTTTGTATCTCTCGATGGGACGTCTTAATGAAAATTTGTCCATTTCTAATGATAATGATATTTTTTATATTCGAGAGGAATTTAATGGGCTTAATAAGTGTAATGAAAAATTAAGAGAATTAAATTTGAGATTTGCAAAAAGAATTAAATTTCTTGAATATGAAAATTCTTATTTTAAAACTAAAGCTGAGTTTTTGCAAATCTCCCTATCTCAAAAAGATATTTTTTGTGAAAAGCTCATGGACATAAATTAAGAATTTAACATCTAAGAAATGTCTAAGAAAGAGAGTGATAGTCGAGAAAAGACTATTAGGGACAAATTTACCCACATTGAGGGGGAGCGTGATAACCTTCTAGAAGTTATAGAAAATTTAAAGAAGGAGTCCCTTAAAATTGAGTAATCTAATTTATTACTTGATTCCGAAATTTTAAAAATAAAAAATGATTTACTTGACTCCAGTAGTAGTAATAGTAATGGTTCTAGCACATCTTGTTCAAATGCTTCTGTTGCTAAAGCTAAGACCATTATTTGTTTTAGAGGGTCAACTTTATCCAAGGACTTTAGAAAAGGTCACACCTTAGGTAACATTCCTCGTGTTTACACTTGCTTGCATTGTGGTTGGAAAGGTCACCTTAGGTCATTTTGTTATGGTCTTAAAAGAAGCCCTAGGAAGTCTATGTCTAGCATTTCATTAGTTCCCAAATCCCATCATTTTTATTATACGTCTATATGGGTTAGGAAATAATTTTTAGAGGAGGTACATATTAGATTTGTTGATTCTCATTTGCTTTCACATGAAACCTCCCTTGCTAAATTTAAAGGTTGAATGTGTTAGTTTTATTTGCATACTCTAGCTTTTGTGCTTCATATTATATATCATTGCTAGGTGTATGCATGTCTAGTCATTGCCTTATTTCATATCTCATACTAGAAATCATGACTTGTTTATCTTTAGTATTGTATTTAGTTTGTTTGCATTAATTGAAAAATACAAAAAGATTTTGTTTATCATTTGTGTTTTACCTTTCATTAATTTAAGCTTCATGAAAAATACAAATGATTTTTGTTTGTCTTTTGAGTAAATATTTTTATTTTTAGTGAAACATGACAAAAACTCAAAAAGATTTTTTTATTTTGTGTGTATTTTAGTTTGACACACTTTATGTGGTATATACTTGTGTTTGAATCCCTTATTTTTCGCTCCCATGTGGCTAGAACTTTTGGTTTAGATTGTCAATCCTTAAAATGTTCTTTACCATGTTTATATGGAGTAGTTGGATTTTGTATTGATTAAATGGATTCTATTTTTATATGCCTCAATTCACACATGCACGAGCTTGTTTTGAAATTTAAATGTCACATGTTATATTTGAGCTTTGTGAGGTGTTCTCCTATCAATCTTGTCATCTACATATTTGTGACCTAGGAGGACTAGTGCTTGTCAAAATCCGTTGTACGTGAGATTTGTGAGATATAAAAATAATATGTATAAATGTGCATGGGGAAGGGATCCGAAAGGAATAATAATCCTTTGTAAATAGTAAGCCACCATTTAAAATGGACCTAAAAGAAATATGTGGTCCAAAGGCCTAAAAATATAATATGGCATTAAAAAGAAAATCATTGCCAAGGCCTATGTTTAATTGATATATTCATTCAAAAATATATATGCTTATTGAGGGAGATTGGATAGTATATCAACGGTTTTCACAATATCCGTTTATCCTAGTAGTACTTTAAATGTCATGACTTTATTGGTTTGTAGAATCATCAAAACTCTAGGCTTGTATGCACTGTGTATGTTTGTTCATTGAGTTCAATTTATATTGTCACATGAGGTTATATTCAAATGTAATAAAGTTTTCAATCAAATGAGAACTCCGTGAACATGTTTTAAGTGTTTGGGTCTAAATTTAATTGTTACTAGTTCACATCCCCACACTTTCATTTCCATATGACACCTTTTTGTCATACGAGTGTGGAAAACTTATTGTATTTTGTGTCATTGTGCATTAGTGTTATATTTAGAGTATGTATATATATATATATATATATATATATATATATATATATATATATATATATATATGATATTTTTTGTCTTTGCCTTGCCCTCTAGTCCATCTATGCTTATAATTCATGTTTGGTATCTATCTTGATGCGAATTTTGTTTCGATATCACATGCTTAGATTTCTACAATCAATTGATATCTTTTATCATCGCATCATAGTTGATATTCATATCTTTATGTGGATTAGTTGAATTTTAGTTGCCCATGTACTTTAATGTTCTCATCACTTTATGAACATTTACTTGTTTAGCTTGTTATCCCATTATATTTATCCCTTGTTTAGTTGAGGGGGTGTATATGCTTTTATTGGGGGAGAAAAGTTAATTTTTGATTCTTTAGCCTTTGTCAATTCCTGAACAAAAAGGGGGAGAATGATAGGGGGAGAAATGATGTTTAATCCTATTGTAATCGTATCCTAGTTTAGGAGATTTAACTTAGGGGGAGTCGCGACCTTCTTAGGTAGATCTTTTGATAAAAGGGGATAATTAATTTAGGGGATTCTTTATTTAAATTGCATTTAATATTTGACTATTCCCTATGCGTTTAATGTGTTGCTTAAGTGTGCAAGTATTGTAAAGAGACATCTTTTTAAAGTGGCAAAGTGTTTAATTATAAAGTGGTTTTCGAGTCAAGCATTGTACTCTTTATTATGGGAGGGATGTTTGTCAGTCTAGTAAGCTTGACGGTCCTTTAGGATTTTTGTTTAGTTTTTGTCCCGGAATAGCCAAAGGGGGAGATTTGCAAGGACACAAATTTCCAATTGAGTATTAATGTAGTGTTGGCGCAATTCCGGACAAAAATATTTGTGTCATAGGATTGTATTGAGTGAGTATCCTCCAAGCCTATGACATGCAAGAGTTGAAGACGTAGCGGCCAAGACTTACAAAGCTTCATCAATTGCCATGTTTCAAGTGCCATGTTTCTACGTCATCAACATCATATTCCATTGTCTCCAAAAGGTATGAATGCATTTATATATAAATATAGGGAGACTTGGAATAATTTTACATTGGTTGAACTTTTATTTAAACTCAGGTTTATTTTTAGAAGGCTTATTTAATACTTTAAAATAAAGTTTCTGGGCTAAAATCGATTTTTTAAGCTTTCTGGTTTTCTGTTCGAAATTGTTGTTCGAACGAGTTTTTTGTTCGAATGAGAATTTCGTTCGAACAAGGTTTGCCAACGACTTGCCACTGGAACTTCGTTAGATAGTTCGTTCGAATGAGATTTCGGTGCAAACAGTTTTTGTCAATTTTTTTTGGAACTTTCCCACTACTTTGTCCCACTACTCTTTCACAGAATTTAATGACTTCGGGACTAGAATTTTGTAAGTACTTTTTCCATCTCTTAGTGAGTTTTTGAGAGCTTAATTCGTTCATAAAAAGTTTCCCTTGGGGTTTGCTAGTCAAATTGATTTATTCAAAGAACAAAACCAAGTTTGCACCCAATTCTTTATTTTAATCCAAGTTTCTATCTATCTATATATATATATATATATATATATATATATATATATATATATATACACACATCTTGCTTGGAGCGTTTGTTTGGCATCGGATTCATCTCTATCATTTAAAAGAGAGTTTGGGTTTACTTCTACATCCCACAAAGAAGAAGAGGTGTTTGTTGCTACGGCATTCTCATACGGTGAAAGGCACCGTGTGTGGTTAATGGGTTACTAAAAGTCCGATCGGTGGATTCCGAGATCGTGGTGGAGTTTCGTGGTTATTCGCTAGGTAGATGTGTATTCAAGAAGGAGCGTCGAGGCTTGGATGGAGTCAAGTCGAGTGTTGTAAGTCTTACTGTCTTGTATTTATAAAATCGTACTTAGTGGATTTGAGGCAAGGGTCGTCCGAGGTTTTTTCCCGTTGTGGGTTTTTCCTCTTACATTGCGGCTTAGTGATTTATTATTTATTTTATCTTTCGTAAAATTCACATTAGATGCATGCTTAGGTAAAAAGATAAATTTTGGTTTTAATCACTACTTGTTTAATTTGATGCAAATTAACTTTGGGTAATGATTAATTAATTTAGTTCAAGTCACTTAATTTAATTTGATAAAATTTGGTTTGGCCTAAGATTACAAAAAGGATTCATTAATATTGTTAGGCAAATTTCTAGGACTTGGATTGAGTTAATATGTTTAAGTGAAAAATTCATTTGTTAATTAATTTATTTTCACTTTAAGTTTTGTTTAATTTTATTTTGAAAAGAAATTAAAATTAGTTAATTTGTTTAATTGAACCATCTCGCTTTCGCATCTCTTTAAAAGGAGATTATTTTTTATAAGATTTTAAAATTAGGGGCCTCGAGTTCCAACAATCACAAGCACAGAAAGAATAAAAACATATACAACAACGATATACGTGGTTTGGCAATGTGCCTACGTCCATGGGGAGGTCTACTGTTTTGTTAAGTATCTCTCAAAATCTCAGGTTACAATCCATTTTCCTAGGGTCAGGGTGTACATTTTATAGATGTGTCATTAAAGAGTTTACATAATTCAAGGAACTCTAAACAGCATGCATATTTTCCATGTGGTACTTGAATATCTCATCCAAGATTATAGGCACTCGATTTGACTATATATGCAAGTGTTATCATGTTACTAAAATACTCGTGCCCTAATTTGGATCGAGCGATATGTTAATCCGTTAGGACTTAGCCAAATGCTTTTATGGACTGTGTTAAATGGGCTCCCATAATTTTCCCTAAAAAATTTGGGCTAACAGTTTTGGGCCAATAGATGTTAATGGATTCATAGGCCTAAGGCCTAAAACATCATGAAAGGATCATCTTGGCATTTATGTTATTAATGAGAGATTGTGAGGATACGCTTATCTCATGAAGAAATTTTAAATACTGAAATATTTTTAGGGAATTACACCTCATCATTCGATATGATTTGAAAATTGTTCGTGAATTCAAGCATTTTCTTGCTCGTTCTTCATCTCTAAGCTTTCTCTTGTTTCCTGCTTCAAAAACCAGACTTCGTCTTTTGTGCCTTTCTAATGTTTCGCCAATACTTGTAAGTTCTAGTCTTCATCTTCTCAATTCTTCTTCTTATTAGCTAGTTACTGTAGCTAGGGTTTCTCTTCTTTTATCACATTAATGGCGAGCCATGATAGCAAGTCTATTTATGAGTTTAGAACATGTTATAATATTCCCGACTGGGTAGATATTGAATGCATTCCAATCCCTCAAAATATTCATTTCATAGATGATGGTCATTGGATTCATACCCTTCTAATTTCCCAGGGAGGTTTAACGTTTCCTCCCAACCCTCTTTTTTTTTTAATTTCTTTCGGTAATTTGAGATAGTTCTACCCTAATGTTATTTGAACGTTTGGAAAATAATAATTGGGGTACATAGGATAAATAAAATGTATGGAACCAATTTAGGGCTTGCTGAGATTTGTTATTTTTATTCTTTTCTCGTACAAGTGGGGGTAATTTGTATTTGAAGGCGAGAAGTGTTGATAGATTCTTGGTAGTAAATTTGCCTAACTCTCATAAGGATTATTGGTCAGAAGGCTTTATGGCTAGGAATTGGCAGTATCCTCCCCAACCAGAGGGCGTAAAGTACAGGGGACCTCGGATCCCTTGCTTTGGGGAGGGATATATAGGTTGCTAATACTATCTCTTTTTATCATTTCTTACTTACTTGCCCATTTTTACTTCCTTCTAATATTTCTTCCTTCTGTAACTAAGGCTAAGAATCAAGAGCTTGCTTTTAGGTAACTATGTACTGGTGAGGATTAAGGATTCTATTGCTAACGACAAGCATCCCCATTTGGATGCCTTCTTGTTGGAGTATAAAAATACTACCACCAGTTTTATTACTCACTCAGTAGATTCAATCCCAGACTTAGAAGTGTCAGAAGAGGAGTTGGGTGGCTCTTCTAATCCTATTGAGCTAGGAAAAGAGGAGGAGAGCTAGGGGGAGTTCAAAAGAGGAAACATGTGTTGAAGAAGAAGAGATGGATCCACAAAGGATAAGGTGCTCAATCCTTCCAGATAATGATGATGCTTTGTTATCTGATCACTTGAAATCCCTGAAGAGAAAGGGATACCCCTATGGCTGGTGGTTCCAGGGGCAAGAAAATGAGGTAGAGAATAAGAGGAGAAAAGATGAGGAAACTTGGAGGAAGAGAGAGAAGATGAGAGATATATTAAAGAAGAGAAGAAGAGGGAACATGCTTTAAAGGCCTCTATAATGACTTCTCCCCTTTTTGTCAAGGGGAATACTGTTGCAAATAACCCATATCTTTCCCCTGCTGCTAGAAAAGACAGTGCTCACGGCTGATTATGAGTGATCAATAAGGATAGGGCCCGACTAGTTGGCCCTAAAGTCTGATCATGGGCTTTCATTGGTAAGTTTCTTTCTCTTTATTCTTTTTATGATTATTTTTCCAAATTCTTATAAGCTAATATGCTCTTTTTCTCTATCCTGTAGTTTATTTCTAACTTCACATCGCTGCTCCGTGGTCGGGTCGACCAATCAAAGAGGAATAGTGAGTTGGAAAAGGTTCTGAAAAATTCTAACAAGGTATTGGCTAATACCAAGGATTCCTTTGATAAAGGGAAGCATATGGCCCTAGACACCCTTAAAGCGAACTCAGTGAAGGAGTTGGCTGACCTTCAGGCAACCTATGTGTTGGTCATCGCTAATAAATTGAAGGTGGTTGAGGAGAATAAGAAGTTATCCACCCAGGTCAAAAAATTAAAGGGAGAGGCTACGATTGTTCGGGAAAATGGGTATAATGACGGTTAGGAGGAAACTTATGATGACGAAGAATTCCAGATAGCATATGTTCGGAAAGTATAATTCAAGAAATGATGGGATCAAGCCATAATTATTATTGGATTCCCTGTTGATTCTTACCATTTTACCTAACACATGCCTGGACCCAATCGTATGGACATAGAAGTGCCACAAGCTGGACTGCTCGCTGCTCAAAATGGTATAGAGACCATTGCTCTAGCTGTAGGATATATCATCCTATGAATCTAGTGATGGGTGGTCATGGAGAGATCATGGTTGCTGATGACCAGGATACCCCAGCAACCATAAAATGCAATCTATAAGTCCAAATAACACTCAAGATGAACCATTAGAAAGAATATTCAGATCCCTTTAAGAATCCATTGGGCCAATCGCGAGTTCGGGAATTGACTATGGTCAAATAGGGCTCGAAAGTGCGTGACAATCTTTTAGACAAGAGAGAAACGAATCATTCATTCAAACTGTAAGGTCAATTCGTGCATGGGATGAATGTTAGAAAGGTTATTCAAGGACCTTCGATGTTCCAAAGAGATTTATTTAGTTAGGAGAGTTGAGAATGGTCAAACAGGCTCTTGATGACCCTTTGGAGTAATATGGGCCATTTATCTGTACTGTAAGGTTGATTCATGCATGGGGCAGATCGTTAAAAAAGGGATTAAAATCCCTTTAAGGATCCTAAGAGCTTTTGCTCAAGTTATAGAGTTATCTAGAGTCAAACGGAGCCTGAGAGCACCTCGTAGCCTTTAGATTCATTTTCGAAGGAAAACGGTATGTTCATTCATATCGTAAGGCCGATTTATGTATGGGGCAGATCGTTGGAAAGGGTATTTAGAGCCCTTTAAAGATATAATGAGTTATTGCTCAAATGAGAAGGTTGACAAGTAGTCAAATGGGACTCGGGAACACCTAACGGCCTCTAGATCAGTACTCAGAGTATGACCTAAGTTTCATGATGAAAGACTGAGTGATAGGGACTAAGTAGATAATTAGGAGGTTAATATAATGTGGTGTTTATAGAAACCCTCAACGGGTGAGATTAGAAAAAGTGAAGGTCGTCGAATAGACACCACATTGACGTTGGGAGAAAGAGTGTTTAAGGTCAATTCTAAGGACCAAAGGGATGAGGGGGATCAATTCAGAGGATCACGGTCGGTTCTAAGGACCTAAAGTTATGCTAGGGACTATTGATTATGCGGGTCGAGGTCAATTCTAATAACCTAAGGTTGTAGGGACTGATTTTGTGAGTCGTGGTTGATTTTGAGAACCTAAGATTATAAGGACCTATTCTGTGGGTCGAGATCGATTCTGAGGACCTAAGATTATAACGACCAGTTCTTTGGGTCGACGTCAATTTTGAGAACCTAAAAATTATGACGATCGATTCTGCGAGTTGAGGTTAATTTGGGGGGCTTAAAGTTATAGCAACTAGTTCTGCGAGTCGAGGTCAATTTTGAGGACCTAAGGTTGTAGGTATTGCTTCTGCGGGTCAAGGTTAATTTTGAGGACCTATGGTTATAGTGACCGATTTTATGGGTCGAGATTAATTATGAGGACCAAAAATTGTGACGATCGATTTTGCGAGTCGAGGTCAATTTTGAGGATCTAGATTTATGCAGACCGATTCTACGGGTCGAGGATAATTCTGAGGACTTAAAGTTGTAGCGACCAGTTTAAGGGTCAAGGTTAATTTTGAGGACCTAAAATTGTAATGACCGATTCTATAGGTCGAGGTCGATATCGAGGACCCAAATTTATAAGGATGTATTCTGCGGGTCGAGATCGATTCTGAGAACCTAAAGTTATGATGAACGATTCTGTGAGTCGAGATCAAATCTGAGGATCTAAAGTTATAACGATCGATTCTAAGGGTCGAGGTTGATTCTGAGGACCTAAAATAGTAACGATAATTTCTGAGGGTCGAGTTCAATTCTGAGGACCTAAAGTTGTAGGGACCGATTTTGTGGGTTGCGGTCAATTCTAAGGACCTAAGATTGTAGCGACCAATTCTATGGGTCGAGGTTAATTTTAAGGACCTAAAATTAAGGCGATCGATTATGGGGTCGAGGTCGATTCTAAGAACCTAATATTGTAACCCGGGGAGTTACTCTCTTGGGAAATATTCAAATTTACTCGGGGATATTGATGCATCCGTGGTTCCGTTGGGGATTGTGTTGTTTAAGACTCAATTGGGAAGGATTTATCCTCGAGACATCCAGCTGGGGATTATATTATTTTAAGAGGGATAACTTCGCTAGGAAAGCCTGACAATTTTGATTATAAGCATAACTTGAAATTCCGCTAGTGGATGAATGGGGAGAAAGTTTAGCCTGGAGATTTCGTTGGGGAACTGGGAACGTATTATCTTGCACTTTCGTTGGGGAAGAGTTTGATTTGAGGTTGAGATTTCGCTGGGTAATTGTAGTATACTTGGGTATAAGCGTATTGTTGGTTATGTTTGTGAAATATGTTGAAGATAGGTGTGGTTAGGGTTTATGTTGGGGATAAGAGCATAATATTAATCCTACTAGGATTTCGAGAGTTTATGAGGGGTGTAGTGTCCTAAAAAATGGTTGTCTTCATGAAGAAATGTTCTAATATTTGCTTGGTATTTGCTTGGTATTTTTAGGAATTTTTCGAGTAATGTTTGGATTTTTCTATCATTTTTTTGCATTTTTGTACAAAATTTTCAAGGGTCAACCAATCGGTATGCTGTAAGGTTGTCGTTTGGCAATGGTATGGACTCCCAAATTTCCTTGGGAAGTGGAACAGGCAAGTGCTGATCGGTATACGTAAGGGTCTGCCTATCGGCTTGCCGTTTAGTCTCCTTTAAAAAGGGGGAAATCCCTCCTCATTTTTCACACCTTCAAGTTCATGAATCTTCGGCTTTCTTTCTCTAAAAACCATTCCTAAGTCATTTTTCGTTAAAGACTTCAAATTGAGGGTTCTTCTAGTAAGGGATACAATTTGGAGTGGCTGAACGTTAATGACTGGGCTAGCCTACAATGGCAGTATAGTGTACCCCTTGGCTTGGGTAATAAGAATGATTTTGATCTATTTGAGTCAGTATCTAAAGAGATATTCCTTTTACGCATGCCTTCACACCACCGTTCGTCTAGGGTGAGGAACCCTAGCGGCTACGTAAGTACAGTTACTTTAGTATTAATTTTTCATTTTTCTTTATTTTTTTATGCGAATGAAAGGTTTTTCCTTCTTTTTGGCGTTGGAAAACTGATATAGCTCCTTCGAGCATGCATTCTCGGGGACGACTGGGTTAAAGGATATTTGGGAGCATCTGCCGACGGTGGTGCACTAGATGGTTACTTCTTCTAGTTTTGGTCGTCTGGCACAGGCCACTGATGAGACATCGCGTTCTATTGTGGTACTATGCACTTTGGGAGAGAGGTGGTGGGACACTACCCACACCTTCTATTTAGGCTTCAGGGAGATGACTATTACTCCTATAAATGTTCAGCAGCTACTGGGGATAGACTACGAGGGTGTGCAGATAGAGGTGGATCGCACAGTGAGGGTGATGCCGGAGGCAGTTCAGGCGGCACTGAAGGATGTGGGTCGGATGGTTTCTGGGGATTCTATTTGCATCTCTTTTCCCCATGAGGTGATTTTGAGTAAGAAGGTAGACGAGACTGATGGGGTGGCAGGTAAGACAAATGGACCGATTTTTTATTCTTCTTTTTCTTGGAGGATTTTAGGTGGCAATATCGTTCATCTCTGTTTTTTGCCATTTCTGAAGACATTTTCTGACATCAGTTTTATTACTGGGGGAGCCTGACTTCAGTGACCCTTTATTCTTCTTTGGATGCATTCATTCGGTGTTGTTGGTAGACTTTTATAGGGGCCATGTACCTTTTGGAGGTAACTTTCGTATTTATTTTTTTTCTGATGTATTTCCATGCATTCTTTTTTAGTTTCTTCTTT
The DNA here is from genome assembly GCA_949130495.1 of Sambucus nigra. Taxonomy (NCBI): domain Eukaryota; kingdom Viridiplantae; phylum Streptophyta; class Magnoliopsida; order Dipsacales; family Adoxaceae; genus Sambucus; species Sambucus nigra. The sequence continues at coordinate 27,070,685 of OX422219.1, read as the reverse complement.
GTTGATTCCTGTCATTTGCAGACATGGTTTTACGAGGTGATTGGGCTCAATGTGAGGTTTATGGACTTAAAGGATTAGGATTTGGGGGACTTTTGTTGGATGTTCCAGTGGTGAAAGTCCAACCGGTGATCAAACTAGTCTTTGTCCTTGGCGGTAGTATGGCAAGCTTTGAACACCTTAACGAGTGATCAAGTTATTTCATTTTCCTTATGAATCCATTCTTGTTATTTTATTTCTTGCATGAATATTTATTATCTATCAGGGATTGCAGGTGGCCTTTTACACAGTGGTGAGTTATGATTCGGGATTTTGTGACGAGTTGGTTGATTTCCTCTTGCATTTATGATGTGGTGAATATGCCTCCGCCTCTTATGACTTTGGATAAGTGTACTAGTAACCTAGTGGGATCTACCTACATTACGGGCGGTGGTGGTACATCATCGTGGGCGACAGAGGAGGCTCTGATCATTCAGGTCATTCCCCATCTTATAATTTTTGTCTAATTAGCAGGGTCATTGAGCATGTCGCACCGTCCTAATGCATTGGCACCGAGGTTGATGGGGCTTACGGATGATCTCCTTCAGACTAAGGTATATTTTTTTCTCTTTTCTTATTAGTTTTTACTGACTAGTTGGTCTTTTGCTTTTGTTCCTTTGCTTGCAGTATGTTCGGGTGCCGACCACCTGGCTAAAAGATATTAAGGACTAGGTGGCCTCTACGATTTCCAACATCAAGGATTCCATTCCTTTCTTCATGGTTCCATATGCCTCCTCGAATGAGGGATCGGGTTCTAGGAGTGAAGGTTTCTACCCCTCTCGCATGGGAAAGCGTATCCACCGTAGAGGTTGAGGGTTTGAGAGAGAGAGATTGTGGGTTCGAGTTGAGTCCCATCATGCTGTATTTTTTATTTTTTATTTTTTTTCTGCAAAGATGTAATCAGGCAATGACAATATATATATATATATATATGAAGGAGATTTTTATTTCTTCTTACTTTAATAAATAATAATACATGAACTTTTACTTTTCTGTTGAGACTGTACTAATGACAAGATGTTTATTTATTTAGGAAAAAAAGATTTAACTAACTAAGGGAAAATATTTATTTTTTTAGAAATGATATGTAAAAATGGATAAGTAAGAAGAAATGACCCAAAGTCTTTTAATATAAGGATTTGTTTTTGGAGAATTTGATTTTTTCAAAAGAGGAAAGAGTAAATTTTCCCAAAATAGGTGGTTATCGATCGTCATACCCCTTGTCCTACCTATCGACATATGGGTCATGTCAAATCACTCTAAGTCTTTGATTTCACTTTCTTGCAAATCAGAGTATTTTGTAGGGATGGTATTTACTCAGATTTTTCAGATCCTTTGTCTTTTGCGAAGTCTTTTGTGTATAAAAGGAAAGGTAAGGAATGTGCTTTTTCTATCCATACCCATTTTATTCTTCTTGCTTTATGTTTCTTACTTTCCCAAATGTCCCTTTCGATGCATGCAAAATTTTCTTCCTACCTTATAATTCTAGAGGCCATGTGCTTATATAATGTGGACTACGGGTATTTCAACTTAGGTCGAGTCTCTCTGTTGCATAATAAAGCCATTGACTAGAATATGCTAGTAGAGGCAGTACAGTTCTGGTATCCTGAAGATCATGTTTTTTATTTTGGCCTAGTTGATCTCTGTCCAACTTGTGAAGAATTCTCAGCCATGATGGGAATTAATCCTAGTGTAGCGGCAACTATGCCAGAATTTTCTCGTTCTCCATGGGTGTGGTTAGAGGAGTTGCTCCGTATTTCCCCTTTGATGGCTCGACTGTTGGTTGCTTGGGGGATGATTTCCCTTTGGGCTCTTATACACTCTATGCGCATGAGGGATTTTAATGATGCGATCTATACCAGAGTTGTTGCCTTGGGCCTTACGTCGATGCTCTTGTTGGTGACAGAGGACTTAATGGTGGATCTTTAGTTGGCTACGATAACAACATGGATGTCTTACCGTCGCAGTCCTGCGATGGTGATATTGGATGAGACTCTAAATAGTCTTGATGCTTGGAGAGAAGGTCACTCTAATTTTCTAAGGGGGAACCCAGTGATGTTGTTCATGTGGCTTTCTGAGAGGTTTCGTCTGGTGGCTTCTCCCGAGTATTCCTTGATGGGTGTGCTGAATTTTTTTGTGCAGTACTTTTTTAATTTAGTTCCCATTGTGGAGAATTCGGTCAACTGGCTCATGGAGAATTTATCCCGGTGCCTTCATTGGCCGGTGACATGGTGGGTAGAATTACAGCTTATTGTGGAGCTGGGAGATTATCAATATGAGTGGTTAGTTGTCCTGCAGCAAACTTGTCCTATTTTCCTTAGTGGCTTCTGTGCCAAGTTGTATGGGAGAAAATAGTGCCTCCTTGCATACTAGACATCTTTTCGGCGAAGGACCTGATTAAATCCCTATGCATGAGGTTAGGTTCTTTATGGGAGATTCGTTGATCGTCTACCCATTGATCTCAATATGTAGGAAGGGTCTGACATTTGTTTGAGGATTATTTAAAGTGGTTGTGGAAATGAGAAGTAGCTAACGTCCTGGAGAAAGAGATCGGCCAGAGGTGGTTTATTCTTTTTTACACCATAGAAGAGGGGGTATTAGTTTTTTCGAACTGGTTAAGGCATACTACTCCATGGAAAGCATTCGAAATATTAACCGAGAAGGGTAAATCTGGGGACATCTGGGGGTTGATGATGATGAGGTTGCGTCTTTTGGAAGCTATGGATAGGATTTTGTGAAGCTGGGAGAAAGTTTTTGTGAAGCTGGGAGAAAGTTTTTGTGAAGCTGGGGAAAATTTGTGTGAACATTTTGTGTTTTTCTTGGGTTTTTAATTTTGAAATAAATTTGGTGCAGCTTGATAGGCTTGTTATTTTAGGATTGGTTTTAAGTTAGTGAAAGGGGGTGGATTGTTTTAACTCCCTTCGCTAAGACTTCATGTAATGGTGTCGCCATTACTTATTTGAAATAAAAAAAAAAGATTTTATCATATTGTTGTGCCTCTTAATGTGTTTTGCATTTGAGTTATCTATACCAATCGCTAAGACATACATAATCCTTTTGTTCATGCAAATGATAAAATGAACCATCGTTCTCGGAGGATAGAAAAGAGTAGCATTTTATGATAAAGAAGGGGACCATGGCCATATAAGGTGTATGAACTGCCTATTTACATTTGGGGGTTTTGAAAAAAATTCTTATGAATTCCATTTTAAAAACAAAAAGGGTTTTGAGAGGATCAGTCCCCATGTAGTTCTGGGTAGAGAGAAATAAATAGATTTTTTTATAGAATATAAGGAAGATGAGGAGAGTCGTAGTGCATCGAGATTTTAAACTAAGGGTAAAACTCATTGAGACGGTCCAAGTTGACAAGACATGCCATCTCTTCTCCATCGAGGTCAGTGAGCATAGCGGTGCCTCCTGAGAGAATCTTCTTTACTATGTAGGGGTCTCTCTAATTTGGCTTGAATTTCCCTCTAGGGTCTCAGACATGTTTTATGATCAATTTGAGGGATAAGTATCCTTCTTGGACACCACGAGCCTTGACTCTTTGGTTGAATGATCTTGTTATTCGTCGATGGTACCCTTGTATATGGTATAGAGCCTCCAGCCTCTTTTCATCGAAGAATGACAGTTCGTTAAAGTAGCTCTGATGACAGTCTTCTACGTTAACTTTTCTCTCGAACATGATAAGTAAAGAAGGTATTTCTATCTTAACTGGTAGGACTCCCTCCATGTTGTATACCAAAGAGTTAAGGGTATCCCCAGTAGACGTTTTAGCTGAAGTGAGATAGCCCCAAAGGGCATAAGGGATCTGATCGGCCCAATCTCTGCAACTCTCGATCATTTTGCTAATGATGGCTTTAAGGTTTTTATTAGAGTCTTTGACAGAACCATTGATTTGAGGTTGGTAGGGAGAAGATTTATGAATATAAATCCCATACTCGTCGACCAATTCCGTGACCTCGTCTTTAAAGTGTAACCCATTATTTGATACTAGCTCTCGGGGAACCCTATATGGGTAGATGATGTCCTTTCGGATAAACTTGTCCACTTTTTGGCATTTAGTACCGCGTATGACTCGATTTTGACCCATTTGCTAAAGTAATCAATGGCAACCAAGATGAACACATGCCCATTTGAATGTCTGGGTATGACTTTCCCTATGATGTCAATTCCTAATTTGGAGAATATCCAGGGAGAAGTCACGTTGTATAATTCCTGAGGCGGTAAGTGTTGGAGGTTGACAAACTGTCGACATTTGAAGCATCTTTGAACATAGGCGATGGAATCTTGAACTATGGTGGTCCAATAGTACCCTTGACGAATGATTTTTTTGGGCTAGTACGTGACTGCTCATATGGGGTCTGCATTCTCCGCTATAGATTCTCTGCATCATTTCTTCAACATTAACCCCTACAATGTAGTGAAAATGGGTTCCATTGAAGTTTCTCTTGAATATTTCTTTATCGCAGATAATGTACTGGGCAGCCAGTTTGCGAGGGGTCGCTTGATCTTTTTTATTAGCGTCATGGGGATACCTACCATGCTTGAGGAGGCACCAATTTTCGTAGTTCCAGAACCCAACCATATCAAGATCTTCCTCGATGACGAGCTCAATGTGGTAGCAGTGGGTTGGCATATCTTGTTTTTGGACTAGGAAGGGGGCCATCGTTATTCCTTCGGGCATGTCGAACATAGAGGCCAGAGTAGTAAGGGCATCAGTTAAGTTATTCTTTATACGAGGCAGGTAATAAAAGGTGATACCCTGGAACTGGGAGGTTGGCTCTTCTAGGTGGGCATGAAAGGGTAAGAGCTTTTCATCTTTGACTTTTCGTCTTCTAAGGACTTAGACGGTGATGAGGGCAGAGTCCCCGTAGACATCTAGGTGTTTGACACCTTTCTTCAGGATGACTTTTAGGCCTACAATGCATGCCTCATATTCGGTCATATAATTGGTGCAGGGAAAATCCAACTTGATGGCAATGGGAGTGTGAGAGTCATCAGGGGCGATCAGAAGTATCCCAATGTCATATCCTTTCTTGTTGGTATATCTATCAAAGAACATTTACCATCTGAGGTCTTCTTGAGAAGCGTAGAGAATATCTTCATCCGGGAGTTCAGAGACCCAAACATAGACCTCTTCCATAGGGTAGTAAGCAAGATAGTCGGAGATGGCTCTCCCTTTTATGGCTTTTTATGTAACGTACAGAGTATCAAACTCATCTAGTAGCATCAACCATCGGGCCATTCGGCTAGATAGGGCGGGTTTATCAAGCAGATACTTGATATGATGCATTAGAGATACTAATCTGATAGTAAAATCAAGCATGCAGTGCCGTAACTTTTGAATGGCCCAGAATAGGGCGACACGTGCTTTCTCCAAGGCGATGTAGTTGACTTCGTGCCTGACCAATTTTTGACTGGCATAGTAGGTGGCCTTTCCTTACTGTATTCTTCAATGTATTGGGCCAGCAAAGCCCTTATTGCAGTATTTATTACAATCAGGTATAGGAGTAGAGTGAGATAAAGCATATGAGGCATAAGTACCGGAGGTCGAGTAAGGTATTGGTTGATTATGTTGAAGGCTTCCTGACAGGTCTCATTCCATACTTTGTTAGAATCCTTTAGAAGGAATTTGAAGATGCTCTCACAAATAGAAGTCAGTTGGCTGATGAACCAACTGATATACTAAAGTTTGCCCAGGAATCCCTAGACTTCCTTCTTCATTCGAGGTGGTGGCATTTCTAGTATGGCTTTTATCTTGGCAAAGAAAGTTAAACGCCTAATATTCCAACATTAATACACGAGGTCTCAATTAAATGCATTTTGTTATCGAAAATCTAGATTTTAAAGCTCGACACACATTAATGGCGAAAAAAATGACCCCAACCCTTAAGCTAGCTATAGCACATAATTAAAGCAAGAAAGAAACTAATTAACCAAAGTAAATAACTAAATAACCAACAAAAACTAAATACAAAGCAAGTAAATTAAGAAAGAAGCATGAAATAAAGAAATACAACTTAAACTAAAGGGAAGAAGACAATAAATAGTACTTACACAAACAAAATGGGTTGAAACCCTAGAGAGAGAAGCTCCTAGAGAGAAACCCTAAAAATCTAACCTAAAATGAATTATATCTCACAAAATAAACAAAAACCAACTTATGTAGTGAGTTATAAAAGAAATAAAGGAAAAATAAATTAAAAAGAAACAAGCGCCGGAAATCTGGTGGGACCGATCGACCGTGGCCAAGGGGTCGGTCGACCAGGGTTAAGGTTTGAGATCCCCTGCCTTCCTTCGTAGGCATAATTTGAATTGCCACCGACCGGGGTCTGAGGGCCGGTTGACCGGTGCTCTGTTTTCATTGGAACTTTAGTATTCACAATCGAGTAAAGGTGCAAAACGAAAATGGCTCTAACTTTTTCGTCCGGATTTAAAACGACCGGCCGTTTGTGACCACGCAAAGCCAATTCAACGAAATACGCTTCCATAGAATTCGATTGAGCCGAAGATAAAGTGTGAAATGACTAAAATGACCTTAAAATTAGGTCAGATGGCCAAACTTTCTCGAAAATCAACCAATTCACACTATAGGCATTTTCATACCTACAAAAGCTCAATTATACCTCACAAAGCATATAAGCATACATAATAGAGGTTGTCTTGTTAACGAGCATAAATATAGGGATTAAGGAACACAAAAGTGATAGAATGCATAAAGATAATGGGCACAAATATGTAATATTTGTGACGTATCATCTCTCTAGTGCAATCCTCTATAATGAATATGAAGGTGATGCGTCACTAATTAATATTCACAATATGAAGGAGACCATCTAGATCTACTCCACATTATGAAAATTAAAAGTAACTAATCAAAACTCTTCTCTCTCCACCTTGTCATTTTCACTCTCTCTCCACATTTTGCAAAATAAATCAATTATGTACCTGTGTTACTAGGCTTGTAAATTGAGATGAGAAGGCTCAAAACCCGCCCATTCGAACTACTATTTCTGGGTCGATATTTAATTGAGTTTATGCCAAGCTGATCCTAACCCAAAATTTAAAGTCCGAATGAATTTCGGGCCGAGTTTGAACCCAACCCTACCAAGCTCGAATTAGGCCAGAAGCCCAAATTTTGAATATATAAATAAATAAATAAAGATATTTTTATATGATATAACATATTTATGTTAACATTATTTAATCAGGTTTAACCATTTCATTTCATTTACTATTATTTTAAAAATGTTCATTTGTCATAATCATTAGATTACAAGTGGTCTTCAATTTTATGATTTTATTATTAATCTCATTATGGGCATTTGATTGATTAATTGCTCAAGTTACAATAGGAATTTGTTGGTGATTAAATAATGCTATTACTATATGTAAAAGTTATACTTCCACGTGGACCAATGATAAATGTACACCTTGTTATCCAACGTGGTCGACCAACCTACCTGATTGGGTTCAGAGACACTTAGTCGGTTGGAATGCCGACCAGCTCCAGAAGGCCAACCAAGAGGAATATCAATAGTTACTCGGATGGGATGCAAACCAGCTCTGAATTCCAAAATTTTTACTTATTATATACACAAATGTAAATGCCTGGAGATATAAATGCGCTCTATCTTTAAGGTTTGGCACCCCCATAAATATAAATTGCTCCCTTAGCTTAAGGACAACTCGAATCACTCATATGCACACCATATTGAGCTATTGTAAACCCTACTAAATAAAAAATAATAGTGGACGTAGGCTATTTTACAACTGAACCACTCTAAAAACCTTGTCTCTTGTGTGTGTGGTTTGAGTTACTTCTTTTATTTTTATCTGTGATCATAAACTTTGAGTTAGTCCATTGTTAGTTATCAATAGATTGGGGTCGTCTATGAGAATGCTTGTCTATGATCGTTCTCTACCATTTATTTTGTTTCTTTATCTCTAAAGAAATGAATGATGCTTAAAACAACACTCGAAATTAAGGCAACACCATTATTCCATCTGCTCCTCCTAGTGCAGCAGACTTACAGGGAATTCTTCTTAACCTTGCTAAAGGTCAAGAAGCCATGCAGGAGTCTGTCAATAAATTGGCTCGCACCATGCAAGCTAAGTCCTCCAATACTATAAGGGAAACGACACCACCACCATCTAGACATAAAAGAAGTTATCATTATCGTTCTTCTCACAGTAAATCATATCGTCCTAGCACAACTTATTCAATTCGGTCAACAGATTATTATATAGTGGATTTTTTTTCAAAGAAAGATCAAGTGTCTTGGAGAGGCTAAGCAGTGAGTCTACTTTTGATTAGCTAGTCACTAGAGGAAATCATAGGGAGAATGATCGTCGTCGGGAATACATGGAAGGTTCCACAATACATGGAAGGTTCCACAAAATTTAAGGTCAGTATGAGGGGCCTAGTGCGTGCCGAGCAGACCTATTAGGAAGAGAGTTCAACACATAGGCACAACAAAGCTGCTAAATCTACCACTACCAAGTCTAAACTAAAGGAGCATTCCTAGAAGGGATCCACGCAAAGGTTGGAAGATCGACTAGGGGAAAGGGCCAAAATAAACAATCCATTACAAATGAGTTTCATCAAGGGATAACCTTTCATCCAGGCAATTCTGAAATACCCCACACCATCCATGTTCAAACCACCAGTGGTTACTCCCAAATATGACGGAAGAACTGATCCAGTCTTGCATATAGAGCAATATTAAGCTGCTGGCGACATTTATTCAATGCCCGGTGACATGCGATGTAGAGCTTTCTTCAGTTCCTTTACAGGACAAGCTCAAATTTGGAATAACAATCTCCTAATAGGTAAAATCAATAGTTTTCACCGGTTAGCTCAATTGTTCATAGATAACTTTTGCTTTGGTCCAGGAGAAAGCACTGGAGAATCTATTACTTGCTTTAATAATGAAAAGCTAGAGGTGGTAGACTAAGAGGAGAAAATAACCATCAGAGCACTTATGAGTGGGTTTCTTGCTAAAGATCTTTACTATGATTTAGCAAAGAATCCACCCAAAACTATGACAAAACTAATGGCTAAAGCAGGAAAAATAATGAATGATGAGGAAGCTATAACAACCAAGGAGCTCCTAAGAATAAAGACGAAGGTTAGAAAATAATTATAATTCTTTCAAAAAGGATCAGAAAGATAAGAAACGGGAATATACCCCGCTCAATAAGGGTGTTCCCTATATTCTGGAGGAGAATAAATTGAACAGAGAATTGAATTGGCCTCGAAAGTTGAAGACACCTCCAAATAAGAGGGATAAGTCCAAGTGCTGCGATTTCCACAAGGATCATGGGCACAACACCAACTGTTGCATTGCTATAGAGAATGAGATTAAAAATCTTATTAAGCCTGGAAAGTTGAGCAAGTTTATTGATCAGAATGATAATAAAAATGATCGAAAGAGATTTAAATCCCCAGCCCGAGCCAAGGATGACAACAAAAGAGCAAGAAATTATGATTTTGAAGAAGATCCAAACCTGTCGACGAAGCCGGATGAGCTAGAAATGGAGGTTGGAATGACATCCTTTGGGTGATACTTCATTGTAGGTGGTGACGCTGGAGGAGGAGATCCCGTAGCAGAAAGGAAAGCTTATCTGAATGAAGTTAAAGCTTACCCAACTGTAAGATAAATTGATATGGTTGAATCCAGTGATAGTCGCTCAATAAAAGTTAACAGAGACAGACTAGTGATTGGATTCTTTAAAAATGATCTGAGTGGGGTTCTTTACCCTCATGAAGATCCGTTAATTATCACATACATAGTTAATTATGGCAGAGTCACAAGGATCTTAGTTGATAATAGGAGCTCAGCTGATATAATGTTTAAACAATTATTTTGATAGCCTAGGGCTAAAGATCAATAAGCTAGAACTATACCATAGACCTCTCATTGGATTTGCAGGAGAGAAAGTATGCCCATTAGGAACCATCAGGCTGAAAGTCTATGTCGGCACCTGGTCGGCGAGCAAGAGAGAGAATTAGCTTCTTTGTATTAGATAAAAATGTCTTCAGCTTATAATATCATCCCGGGAAGAGTGGAAATCAAGTAGTTAGAGGATATGCCATCTACATGCACTAATGCATAAAGTTTTCAATGAATTATGTAGTCGAAATAATAAATGGCAGTCAGAAAGATGCTCGAGAATGTTATTATACATCAGTCAACCAACAAGAGATGCATCTAAAAAGCACAACCACTTTCCATATTGACACTCTGGATCCTCAGTAGGAAGAAATGATGGTAAATGGGCAAGTTATAGAAGAAACGTAAGCTATTGTGTTAAATGACAAAAAGGCATAAAGAACCACACAAATCGGTTCCAGATCATCTTTTTCTCTCAAACAGAAATTAATCACGTTCTTTAGAGAAAGAAAAAATATTTTCGCTTAGATCCATGAAGATATGCTGAGAATTGATCCAAACTTCATGTGCCATGAGCTTAATATTTATCTAGGCTCCAAGTCGATCAAGTAAAGACGAAGAGTCTTCAGTCTCGAGAAGAATACAATAATCCATGAGGAAGTGGAGAAATTACAGTGAGCATAGTTAATTGAGGATGTCATGTACCCTAGTTGGTTGGTTAATGTGGTGATAATTAAAAAGAAAAATAACAATTGGTATATGTGTGTTGATTTTACAGATCTTAATAAGGCATGTCCAAAAGATCATTTTCCTTTACTGAGGATTGATTAATTGGTCGATACTATAGCAGGCCATAAGTTAATCAATTCTATGGATGCTTATTATGGTTATAACTAAATTAAGATAAAGCCCGAAGACAAGGAAAACACTTCCTTTATTACTAGCTAAGGAACTTACTGTTATAATGTCATGCCCTTTAGGTTGAAGAACGTTGGAGCTACCTATCAGAGATTAGTGAACAAGGTTTTTGAGGATCATATTGATAAAAATATGGAGTTTTATGTAGATGACATGCTCACCAAGAGCAAACATGTTATCGACCAAATTGCAGACTTGTTTTAAACCTTTAATCAATTAGAAAATCATTAGACGAAGCTCAAACCAACCAACTGCATCTTCAAAGTAGAGGAAGGGATGATCCTAGAGTACATTGTTAATTAAAAGGGAATAAAAACAAATTCTGATAAAATTAAAGCCTTACTTGAAATGCAGTCCTCGACTAACAAGAACAAAGTTCAAAAGTTGAGAGAAATAGTAGCTGCATTGAACCGTTTTGTCTCCCAAGTAACTGATAAGTGTCTTCCGGTCTTTAAAGTGCTTAGAAAAACCTTTGAGTGGAATGACGAATGTGAGAAGGCCTTTCTGGAGCAGAAAAAGTACTTGGGCTCTCCCTCACTCCTTTCTCGACCAGTTCTGGGAGAAAAACTATATTTATACTTGGCTATTTGAGAGTTAGTTGTTAGTTTAGCCTTGATTCGACTTGATGAACGGGTTCAAAGGCCAGTATATTATACCAGCAAAGCATTCTGAGGAGCAAAAATTAGGTATCCACACTTAGAAAAGTTAGCCCTAGCTCTTATTGATGCCTCTAGGAGAATGAGGCCATACTTTCAAGCCCATGCAATTATTGTTTATACGGATTTGCCTTTGCAATAAGAACTGCACAAACTGGAAAAGTCTGGAAGGCTAATGTCTTGGGCAGTTGAATTGGGAGAGTGTGAAATTGTCTATGAACCTAAGGTCGTAATATAAGGTCAATTGAGGATAGACTTTATTGATGAATTCACATATACTGAGGAGCAACATAATCCATGTTTTCCTGCCAAGCAGACTTATGTAGAAGAGAGCTTGGCTTAAAAGCTGACGTAGATTATGGCCAATCAACCTGAGTCATTGGCTGCCCAAGAAAAATTATAATAAGCAAGAAGGTGTTTAAGCATATATTACTAGTAGAAGAAGAATTCTTTGATGACATGCCGACTTGGCAATTATTTGTAGAAGGATCCTCATGTGTTACTGGAAGTGGAGCAGGCCTCATCATCAACACTCCAAATAACTTGAATGTGGAATATGCCCTGAGATTCTAATTCAAAGCTTCCAACAACGAGCTTGAATATGAAGCTTTGATCACGGGATTAGAATTGGCTTCATCACTGGGCGCTGATGGGGTATTAGTATATAGTGATTCTCAACTGATTGTTAATTAAATGCAATAAATTTATGGTGTCAAAAGAGAAACGGTGATGAGATATCATAAAAAAGCGATGGAGGTTATCTCTCTGATCACTTGAGTTAAAATAATGAGGATTCCTAGACTTAAGAATGCTCGAGCTAATGCTCTTGCTCAGCTTGCTTCATCAACTCCAACGGAACTCAAACAAACAATCCTAGTGGGGATTCTTACCCACAGAAGCATTGATGGGATGGAAATCAGCGTCATATTTGTAGAGTTTGGTCTCTCATGGATAGACCCAATTAGAGAGTATATTGAAAGAGGAACACTGCTATCAGACCAAAAGGAAGTCAGGAAGATGAAATACAAGTCAACTAGTTATGTGCTAGAAAAATGAGTCTTATACAAGCGAGGATACATTATTTCCCTACTTCGTTGTGTTCATCCGGATAAAATGGATGATTTGATCAAAGAGGTGAATGAAGTCTCATGTAGAGTATACACATGTGAGAGGTCCCTAAGATAACGGAGAGCAATGCAAGGTTATTACTGGCCCACGATGAAAGTAGATTGCATTGCCTTCACCAAGAAGTGTGATAAATTCCAAAAGTTTGTTATCATACAGAAGATTAGCAACAAGCCTAACACCCATCACTTCTTTATGGCCTTTCACTATATGGGGAACTAACTTGGTTGGACCTTTGTTGACCATTAAAGGATGATTCAACTACCTAGTTGTGATTGTTGATTATTTTACCAAAAGGGTGAAGGTTGAGCCCCTGATCCATATGCCTTATCATAGAGTTTTCCAGTTCATATGGAAGAAGATCATTTGCATAAATGGCATGCCTTATGACTTCATCACCGACCATGGCACTCAATTTAATAATGAAGAATTTGAAGAGTACTATATTCGACCAGGTATCAAGAATCTTCATTCAGCACCTACGCATCCACATGCAATGGCCAGATAGAAATCACCAACAAAACCTTGTTAGATGGGTTAAAAAAAAGGTTGGATGAGGTTAAAGGCAACTAGATTAATGAGATCTATAGTGTTATTTGGGCATATAGGACTACTCCAAGAGTAACAACTAGAGAAACTTATACATGCTAGCTTTTGGCAATGAAGTAGTAGTACCAGTGGAAATAGGTTTTCCAACTCATAGGGTATTGGACTTTGATTCACCTAAGAGTGACCTCATAAGGCGAATAGATCTGGACATGATAAAAGAATTTCGAAAAGATGTTGTTATTCGGATGGATGCCTATCAATAAAGGACTATAAGGTTTTATAATCGAAGATTTAAGCCGACCAACCTGAAGCAAGGAGACCTGGTACTAAAGAAAGTAATCCAGAAGAATAATAAGTTGGAGCCTAATTAATATTCTCCATACCGTATCTCGACAGTTATCCGATTAGGAACATATCGATTGGAGACTTTAGAAGGGAAATAATTCAAGAATCCTTGGAACACAGACCATTTGCGCAAGTATTTTTAGTAATTCAATTTAGAAATTATATCCTTAATGTAATTGCTTATTCAAGTTAAAGAAATCTCAGTTTTTCTCCATTATAAATCCTTTTGTGTTTTGTTTTTCAGAGTATGGTGGATACACTTAATTAATATGAGCAATATTAATTCAAAGTTTTTAAAACGTTCCTCGCTGAAAAGGGTATGGTTAAAACTTTTTCAACTTCAGAAAAGTTTTCAAAAAGTTCCTCGTCGAGAAAGGCATGGTTCAAACTTTTTCAACTTCAGAAAAGTTTTTAAAAAGTTCCTCGCCGATAAAGGCATAGTTCAAAGTTTTTCAGACTTTTCCAACTACAGAGAAGTTTTCAAAAATTTCCTCGCCGAGAAAGGCATGGTTTAAACTTTTTCAAACTTTTCCAACTTCAGAAAAGTTTTCAAAAAGTTCCTTGTCGAAAAGTGCATAGTTCAAAATTTTCTAAACTTTACAACTTCAAAAAAGTTATACTTCATATATGATTTGTCATCAGCAAGGTTCTAAAAAATGCGAGGCGTGATTGAGGCGTGGAGGCCAAGCCTTAAGCCTTACAAGGCTACACGGGCCTAGGCGTAAAAAGGCGTTTAGGCCTTCCTAATATATTTTAATATTTTTTAACCATAATAATGCTATTAAAATACAAAAAATGCACATATCATAAAAATATGTCTGAATATATGCAAAATAAAATACTATTTGATTATTTTGGATGAGATAATGGTCCGGTTTGTAAGCAAATTCTTTAAAAGACGACATCGTTTCACTAAATCATTGTTGTTTTTAGAAAAAAGTGCGCCTTAAGGGTTTTACCAAGAATAAGGCGTGAAAAGCGTAAGGCGAGGCGTTTCTCCTAAGTCTTAAGCATAGGCGTGCCTAGGAGGAGCCTAGGTAGGTTTTTTAGAACAGTGGTCATCGGCAAGTCACGAATAAGAAGTCAATAAAATTTCTTAATTAAAAGTTTTACGCGACCAGGTTAAAATACTGGAATAATTATACATTCCTAATACGCTTGATCGCCACTGATAACTAATATTGTAACTTAGTACAATAAAGTTATTTATAATTTTATATAAGTGCATTAGTCGAATTTAAGGCCGTATACATGATTCAAACATGAATCATATATTAAATATTTAAGCATGTTATTTAGTCTATAAGCCGATTGACTAATCTTTATACAGTTTATCTAGTGAGCAAAAAGATTAATAACAACTATTAGCTTGAATAAACATAAAATTCAATCAAAATTGAATTCATTTCATTGATGAAAATGCATTACAATGGTAATAAATAAGCAAAAGGAAGTACAAGAAAGTTATATTCATTCTGCTGGGCATTTTTCTTGTGCCATGTCCAATCCTGCAAGAGGATCATCAAGAGTATATGGAGAGTTGATGGTGTTAAAATCCCTTAACATCTGCCTATTATTGTTGCTCGGACTATCAGCAAATGAGGAGGACGAACTATCTCACACTCATCATGAAGGCCATAATCACCTGAATATTTAGTTACCAGGCATTGGGGAATGAAATTAGGAGGAATCCATTTTATGTCTAACTTGAATGGAGGCTTGTCACAATCCAAGAAACCTGGGTCATTCCAATGCCACAAGTTACTGCTCTGATCATACTTCAATAAAATTACCAAGTTGGTCCATCTCTATTTGTATAATTCATGATTGTTATAAGCAAGATGATCGCCCATGTGGGCTAAGGGCGCATTATATCCCTCCATCCAAACTTCCCTGGGCTGTTTGTGAAATTGAAATGTTAACCTCTCCACTTGATGTTGAAGTTTCTTAAGGACACTCTCTTTGGATTTTAGTTGGGCAGCTCGATCGACAACAGCATTATCTTTGACTTTCAACTGGGCAGCTTGGTCGACAAGGGTCTTTTTAGTTATTTCTTCCTTAACAGTTGGTCGAACAATTATCCTTTGCCTATAATTTTTCCCAGATTTAGTCTTCTTCTTCTCCAATGCCTCCAATTCTTCCAATAGTCTTGCATTTTCATTCTCTAAAAAGAAAGCACCTTCATCGGGACCAGTAACAGTTGATATTTTCAAGCTATCTAGTTCATCTCTCAAGGCATTATTCTTTCTCTCTCTAATATTACAGTAATGGACCTAGCATTCTGTAAATCTTGTTTTAAGAAAAGTTACTTCTTATTGAGTACAGAAGTGATGTCTTTCAATTTAGTGTCAAAACCCCAACATTCACTTAAAGTTTTGTACTTAACCCCATAATTATAATGGATTAAAACAAGGGATAACTTGTGATTCTGTTACAGTTGCTCAATCATTTCGTAATACGCAATATTGTTAGTAACATCCCTGTCCAAAAAACAATAAAGATGAATATATGACTCCTTGACTTGGTCGGATATATCTGGGCCGAGCAAACCAATCAAGTTTTATTCAAACATAGGAACATGACCAACTTCCAAAAGGTTTCTACTTCGCCTGAGAAGGTCGAATTCAATAGAAATTATAGCCTTTTTCCTAACATCAAACTGGAAAGTCACAAATGCAAGAGTTTATAGGAATACAGAAGATCAAATAACATAAATGTAAAACAACACAGTTCAATAAGAAATACAAGTCATTCTAAGGTATGAACAATAATTGGAGAGAAAAATTAGTCTTTTATTAATGGATAGTTGAAGTATAAAAGTTGTTATAATATGAAGAGAGAGAAATTAAGAAGAACAAAAAATAAGTAAAAATAGTTAAACCTTCTTGTCGTCCTTGGCCTGGTCATGGACAACAGCTGGTTGGTTGGCACTGGTATGGGACAACATTAAAGACTCGAGAGGCATCACATATGATTCTCTTGACCCCTCCTCATCATCAAAATCCTCATCCAGGTTAGGAGGAGTACCAGGGTCATACCTTGTGAAATGCTCAGAACTTTCTTCTATGCCGACCACCTTCAGAGCGTCAATCCAACCTTCTTTAAAGGACCATTTCTTGGCATACTTAACCTAAGAAGAGGCAACACAAATGGATTTCTCCCATCCCTTATCAAAGGCAGCTTTGCCTTTGGCCTTCAAATCAATTACCTTGCCCTCAATAGTTTATGGCCAAACATTGGCATCTGAAAGTTTATCCTCGACAGCCTTGGCCCTGCCTTCAACATTATTTATTTTTTTCTTGACTACTTTAGCTTTTTCCTCGGCATCCTTTATCTTTCCTTCAGCAGCATTGACCCTATCATTGGCCTTCTTTAACTACTCGTCCCAGGATTTTTGCTTTATCTCCAAAGCTTATTGGGAAGTGGCCAAAGAATTCTTTAAACCTTCTAAGGCCTCTTCAACTTCTCTAGAAGAAAAATTAAGTTGATCATCCTTCTCCATCATCCGGTTAAAATAAACTAAGAACTTTAAAAAGTATAAAAGAATCAGACATTAAAAAAAGATCGTCACCATAAAGGAAAAAGCAGAAAAGTTAAAAAATTACTAGTGCCAAGTTATGGCAAACCCTCACAGTAAGTCTGGACCTGGGCGTGTGGCTTGACGTTGCTCTGTCAGCAAGAAGAGTACCAAACTTAATTAAATCCTTGGCCAATCTAGGGTTAACAGCAATAGAGGCTGACCTATATCAAGGTCAGCCTGAATTTTTCTCACCAACTCTTATTGGTCGGTAGTCTTCTAGACCGCTAATGCCTGCTGCTCGGTTGGTATCCTTTGTACATATTTTGAAGGATCAGTCAAACCTTTTATCAACCTCTTCAATTGAGGATCCACAACTTAAGTCTCCTCGATACCAGTAGGCCTTTTATCACTGCTCTTAGACTTCTTCTTGCCAACATTAACAACTTTGGGGGTAGGAGATAGGGGACCACCCATTAAGTTAGACATCTTCCTCTTGGTCATATCTAAAGAAGGAGAAAGAGGAATATCAAAAACGTCCAAGGACTCAAACGAAAAGGAAGTTCCTCCTGGAAAAAATTCAGTCCTAGCAAACTCAATGGCTGAGAAAGTTAGCACAGGATCCTTCTCAAGATTGACAGCAATTGGGGGCAGAGTAAGTGTAGGTCGGGTAACAAAAGATGTGATGGAAATTTTATATTTTTTTAGCAATGATGCAACCCTAGGATTTTCTTCTCCAATCTTCTGATTCAAGCCCCGTAAGAACTTAAGATCGCCGAAGTTGATTTTTCCCTTCCTTGGGGCACCTTTTATTACTCTGCTCTGTATAAAAAAGAAACAACAAAGTTAGTCGACAGATATAAAAAATGCCTAGCAAAAGAAGAAAAAACAATTAGTAGAATTACGACCTATGCCACGTCCTGATTGAGGACATCTGGGACCAGTAAAAGCCATTCCACTAGGGAGGGGAGCATATTGTCGGTTCTTAATAATAATACCATATTCCCTATAATCCTTATTGGAATTTGATAGATTTACTACTAAAGTCCTATTGGCTTGCCTAGTCTTTAGATAATATGTACTTTCTCCAATAGTACTTATAACAGAATGCCAATTCTAAAACCCCAATATGGGTTCCATAAAGTTCGTTCAACCTATAGACACCATTCGCAATCCTTCAGGTGTTGGGTGCTACTATAGCGGGAACAACATCGAAATATTGGCAAAATTCAAGAAAAATAGGGTTAGGTGGAAAGGCGATGCCACACTCTGCTATAAACAAAGTAGGGATCTAGTGACCCTCAGAGAGGGAATAAACATCTAAAGGACCCCTGGGTATATCTAAACCTACCCCACCCGATATTTTTCTCTTTTCTCTAAACTCGTCTAAAGAATTCTCATATACGATGTGAACCATAGTGATAAAGAGAAAAAGATGATAAAACAGAGGAAAGAGAAGAAAAGGCTTATAGGGAATCAAAGATGGTGGCAAAAACTAGAGAAGAAAATGGTAGCAAGCGATCACACATAAAAAACTTGAAGGTAAAGGGAGTGCTAAAAGTTAAGAAGGATTATGGTAGAAAGAAAGGAGGGACACTTCGTACCTATTTATAGGTTGCCTCGAGAAATGGAAGCGATTAACTAAACGAACCATATAGTTACCGCTAGCTACACGCTTTTCGAAGCGTCAAAAGACAACTGTGTCATTTGGCGATTGTTGATGTAAAAAACTAGATTATATCTAATTAATCAATCACAGATAAATAAAACAAAGGATTTTTAAAGTGGTTCAGCCTTCTGGAAATGGCCTACGTCCACTGTTTTATATTGTTGACTGTTTGCCCTGAATCTCGATAATCGGTTTACCAAAAGATCCAAAGTCCCCTTCTTATGAGGAGGTTACAATGTATTTATAGCCTTGAGGCTGTACATATGAAAGGATAATGCGTTGTTATCTGGTAGACATATACATCTGTACGATAATAATGCGCATTTAATGCGTAGTTGTCTTTTGATTCTCTTAATTTGGATGCTCTGCACGCTAAGTAGCTCGGACCGCTTAAGTTGCTCGGTACGCTTAAGTTGTTCGGTATGCTTAAGTTGCTCGGAGCGCCTGAGTAGCTCGGTGACAGTATGTCGTTCGTTGAAAGTATTTGTATTTTCCACGTAGGTTGACACGTGTCTTCAAGTGATTGGTCCATGTCAGTAGACTAAATTTGGTATCAATAGAAGCCCCCAATGTTTCACAGTTGAGGTTGAAGGAGAGTGTGGAACATTTTGCTTAAAAACTGCTTGGATTACTGGTCTTCATGAATTTTAGGAAGATTTCCTTGTATATAATTCCTTTTTAAGCGCATAATATCAAGCTTCATAAATATTTTGAATTTTCATGATCACTTCGATATTTGTGCCATTTTCTTCTTTTAGCCACTGAAAATGCAAACATCTTCCCTTGTAATCATTGCTTTTCTCTATTCCCGAGGCAAAGTATTTAAGTGTGACAAAAATCCCATCGTCTTTCACTTTTCAAATCTGTATCTCTGAATTCTTCATTTTCTCTCTATCTTGTGCCTTCGTTCTTTCCATCGTTCATTGTCAACTGATCTCTCTTTCTTCTGTAATATTTTCTTCCCTCTTCTGTAATTACTTTATTCACCATGGTTTATCTTGTTGAATCGTTGGATAAATTTTGGTCTGAGTTTTCAATCCCTTCGTGGGTTATTTTGGAAGAACTTTCTTGTCCTTCTGATATATTTTCTTTGGTGGAGGGACACTGGTTCCCAAGTCTTTTTGTAGCTGAGTGTGGCTTTTTTTTCCTGCCAAATCCCCTGTGTTTGGAGTTTTGCCAATATTTTGATAGTGTACCTGCAAGAGTAGCTCCAAACACATGAAAGGTAGTTAATGGCGTACATAAGCTGAATCAACTTCATGGAACTCATTTGGGAATTCTAGAAATTATGTATTGTTATAAATGGGTTACCAGCGACACTACTTTCTATTTAAAAACTAGGTTTTCAAATAGAGCTTTAGTTGTCAATCTTTTCGATGCCAATATGGACTATTTCTATCATCGGGTTGTGATGAAAAATTGGGAACACCCTCCATTAAATGAAAATGATGTGTACCAAGGTCCTAGGTGTCCACCTTATGGCAATGGGATAGGTTGTTTTTATTTTTGAAATCTTATTTTCTTTGTATTCGATGAAATGCATCACTTACATTTGATTTTGTTTGTTACAGTTGACAGTAAAAGGAAGCCTCCAAAAGAGACTGATGTTAATATAAAACATTTAAAACTTATCTGGGGCTTGCATCAATCAATTTCTGAGGAGCACATTAGATCTGCCTCTTATTTGTTAAGATACAGGAGCTCCACTTCATCTTTCATTGCTCGTCCTGTGGTGGTTGATCTTGATCAGACACCGAGCTTAAAAACCTGTGTGAAAGGATCTTCTTCTGACTTAAGCATTCTTATTACTGATCTGATGAAGAAGAGGAAAGCTTCTGCATTTTTTGACAAGTCTGCCTTTGCCACTGAAGAGGCAAAGAAGAACAAATAATATGTCCTAGATGAGGAGATAAAGAATATAGATGTACCCCCTTCCATTGCTGCTAAGGAAGCTGGCAAGAAGCCCCATGTGCCTCCGAGTGAGACTGTTGTCATCTCACCTTTAGAGACAACACCTTTAATTGAAAGTGCTCATGCTCCTCTGAGGAGATTGAAAAGAAGTTCTACTGAGATACCTGTTGACCCTATCTCTCAACCTTCAAATGTTGAAGATAATATTCCAGCTTCTATTCCTCCAAGCTCGGCCATGGGCTTGATCAGATCCTGGACTGTCCCAGAATTCCAAGGCATTGAAGATACCTTTTCTCGTGAGAGAATTACTACTTTGGCTGCTCAACACATTACGTTAGTAAGTATCGTAAGCCTGAGTCCTTTATTTTCTAGTACTATGTTCATATATTGACTTAAAGTTCTTTCTTTTTTCAGCTTGTGGCGTGTTTCAATAGTATTTTAAAGAAAGATGAATCCATCAGGGCTTCCACCTCCTCGGGTTGGGTAGAAGAAAATTTTGCTGGATTAACTCAATTTTTGAAGGAATCTCGTCAGAAGTACGAGGAAGACAAAGATGCTTGGGAGCAGCAATTCAAGTCTGTTGAAGCAAATCAAGATCAAGCTGTGACTGCCTCTAAAGAGTTGGAGAAGAAATTGAAGGAGGCCGAACAACATAATACTGAGCTTGAAGTCAAGCTTAAGTCTGTCGAGGAAAATATCGTCAAGCTTCAAGATGCTGAGCGACATAAGATAGAGGTAGAAGAAAAACTGAAGTCTGCCGAGGAGCTCCTTAGAGAAAGGAACTCCTTGGAAAGGGAAAAAATAAAAGCTGCTGTTAAAAAATCTTTTAGTGCTGGTTGGGACAAGAGTTGGAACAAAGGCCTGGCTTTTATGTCTTCTCAGATGGAGTATGCCAGTGTTAAATATTTTAAGGATGGATAGGTAGCAGCTTTGAAGAAATTGAAGGTTGCTGAAAATTCTGAGTTATTCCAGGAGCATACTCATGGCCCTCCTCCCTCTCTTGGAGAAAAAGAAGAAGATGAAGCTGCTTCAAATGAATCTTCTATGATGACAGGAGAGTAGGTCCATGTTGTTCAACCTTTCGAGCAAGTCCAACAAGCTAGCACATATACCGAGCAACTGCCATTGCTCTCCGAGAAACCAACCCCTTCATCCAAACCGTCCGAAGAAGTCGTAGGAAATAAGGAGAAGGTGTAAAGTTATTCGGGTCTTTTGTTTCTTTGTTTTCCGGGATGTAACCCTGATCGAGTGGGAAAACCGAGCGTCCGTGTAATACGCTAGTCGTTGTTATCGGCTTCCAACCTCAATAAAAAAAACTAAACTTTTAACTACACTTTTATGGAGTATAGTAGTAAGTTTGGGTATCGAATCCACAGGGAATGTTTTATAGAATTTAATTGATTTATTACTTCTAAAATAAAAATGAAAAAGATGATGATTGGGAAAATTTCTATTAAAAAATTACTTAAGAAAAACAAACTGAAAAGTGCAAAAGAAATTAGATCTGACAAATGGGAGAAAATAGGGTAGGGTACAATCCCTCAATCCTTAACAAATTATCCTTTAGAATACTAGAATTATAAATCAAAATTCTTGATTAAATCCAGTCCTTATCATCACTAAGCATTACATATATGAGGGTCAAGCCCGCATCATATGAAATCAAAGATCAATATAAAGCGGTGAACGACAAATTATACATACAAAGCATTCTTAAACATCCCAAGTACCTAGGGCAAGAGAGATTAAAAGATATGACAATGCATATATGATTTTCATTCACGATTCAACCAATATTTTCATTTATTTTCTAATTTTCCATACAAATAATTTGTATTAGGATTGAGTTCATGTACCCCAACCCTTGAGAAATTAGCTACTCATGATTGGATAAAAAAAAACAAATTCATACACAAAATTATGGATCTACAAAACATTATAAATAAATTGAAAATAATAAAACAAGAGAATGGAAATGAGATTACTTGAATTCAACAACAAGAACAAAATTGGGATTCAGAAATTCTTACAAAATAGGATTCATGAAAACTCTTGAAGAAATTGGAAATTAACCCTAGAACTTGACCTAGAATTCAGCCTAGAATGCAACCTCTAACCTACTCCTAACCTAGCCTTTTTGCAATCTCCTTCAAATGATGTAGGTCATGGGATTTTATAGCACAAAATCTCAAAATTGACATCCAATAGTGCTTGTGGAACAAGTTTTCCAAGAGTTGCACTGCATTAAATGCATAATTAATGACAGAAATCCGCACATCCAGACTCTTCATTATCGCGCAACTTCAAAACATCGTAACTTCTTCACCGTAGCTCGGATTGAGGTGCCGTTTTTTCCAATATTCTTGTAATTTAGAGCTCTTCAACTTTCTAGTTGGCCCCACCTTCGGACTAAGGCTGAAAAATTACGAAAATGCCCTTCAACCCTCCATTTCTTGGTTTCTTTCATTGTTTTGAGTTCTCCTTCGCACTAACTTGCGTGAAATACCTGTAAAACACATGAGAAATACACAAAACACGAAATACTTGCCAAAATGGGTTAGTAGCATAAATAAGAGACAAATCCAAGATATTTACACTACACGGGATCATAAAAATACTGAAATTAAGGGGATAAATGTGAAGAATATGTGCCTAAACACACCCCCTAACTTTGCGCGTCCCGAGCAATGTAAATGAATCTTATCAAGGCTAAATTCTTGAAAATTCCTTTATCAAAATAAAATTCCACTTTCGCAGGCACGCGATTGCATTTAGCGTATGCAACAAGCCTTTAAACCTCTAGGTTACCCTAGTAGGACGAGTTTTGTCTCGTGAGGATTTGCAGTGAATACACCCACAAAATTCTTTATTGACTCAAATAAATATCAAAATACTTAAAACTTGTACAATTTAAAATTTTCGAAAAATAATCACCATCAACTCATATTCAACTGTCTCAAACCATAGTGTGTGTGTGTAAAGCCAAAAATTAAACCTCAAATTTCCACCGTTTGAGCATTACGTTACTTTTCGAAAAGTCGTTTTGATTCAAATTCTTACAGATGCACTCACAAACGAATCACTCGAATTGTGGTTATTTTCTCTCGGTATGCATGATATAAAGAGTAAATATAATGGACACAAATTCATGCATACAAAATTGAAAAGAAGGAAATTTATGGTGAAAAGATCTCATCATCGGATTACGGTTATTAGGAAATGGGAACATCACCTCTAATTCACACCATTTTAATCTCTCATATTATATTTTCATGTCTTAGCTCTCCACGCGGTAACTAATTTCGCCATTCGGACTCGGTTAGGACTTTTTGGGTTAAAAGGTGTAAAGGATAAAAATGGGAATGGATGGAATGTTCGGAATTGTAAAATGTCTTTATGATGTCCATTAGTGCTTTTTCGGGCATTTGCTTATTTTTCTCTTTTTTCATTTTTTTTTCTTCTCTTCTTTTTTTTTTCTTCTTTTTTCTCTTGCCCCTTTTTATTGCTCAATTTGGACTTACTTGATAAATTTTCTCAATTTTCACAATTTCGGGCTATTTGGGTTCTTCGGGTTATCAAACGAAAGGATAAATTTTTTATTAGGCTCAAATTGGGTTGCAAAAGGATAATTTTATTTTTCACAACTTTTTATGGCTAATATTTTTAGGTAACAAACGAGGGCCTACTTCATTGTCCAAATTGCTAATCATATTACCATATGCATCTCGAGATTAATTAAGTTTAGAGATATATTTAGCACGAATTTTGAGACAACATTTCACACATTTCCCATAACCGATCAAAACAAAGGATTGAGATCATCAACGACTTATTAAAATGCTGAAAAGAACTTTGAGTTAATCATAAACTCGGATTGATTTAAAAACTCATAAAAAATTGATAGGCTCGAAATCTCACCGGGTTGGACTAATCTCCACACTTATTCGTAAAGTCGTCAATTTTCTTTCAATTTCCATCTTTGGTCAATTTTGGCTTAGTGCATTTTGAATTGTACAATTTGAGACTTTAAATAGAATAAAGGTGATATTTTTGAAAATTTAAATTCCAATTTTAATTTATTTTGAAAAAATATTTTTGGTTTTTTTCAAAATTTTTCAATTTTTTTTTCTTTTTCTAAAAAAAAACATACTTGGAAAGAACATGTGATCGAATCAATGAATCTAAACAATAAATGGGAAGAATATCCCACACCCCCTAACTTAAATGTTGCATTGTCCTCAATGTGAATCAAGAACACAACATAAAGAGAGGAAAAGAAAGATATTACCCAAATTGAGCGATCCCTGATGAGTGCGAGTCCATTGAATCTACAAAACATGTTAGAACCAAGCATAGCAAAAATAATAACAAAAACTTTAACTGATGACACTACACTATTAAAAACGGAAAGAAAAAGAAAAAGAAAAAAAACTAATTATGTACAACCTACAATTTGAACGGCTAATAAATCATACACTAAAAGTCGAAAAATTTGAGGGTCCACCCAAAATACAATTTGACTTTGAGGGATTAATGGTGTGCCCTCACTAGGATGCATGCCTCCCGAAAAATAAGAATTCCGTTTGAAAAACGGAAGGCATGTGTGAGATGGAGAAAATGAACCATCACCAATTAAAAAATTTAACGGGATGATGGGGGGTTTGGGTGGTAGGTGGGACAAGTACAATTGAGATCCAAGAAAAATATAATCACCTCCCAAAGATTTTTCAAGTAGTATGGGGAGAGGGGCACACAAAAAGGAAGTGTCCATATTAGAAAATAATTCTAGCAAAGTGTCTTTGTCGGTAAAAGGTGTAAACGTTTCAGAATTTTCAACCGACTCATAGGAATCTAGCGGTACTTCTAATGGTTCAATAACCGTGAACGAAAATGGTGATGAAATAAACTCAATCTCAAGTGATTCATCATCAATTGGAGATTGAATTTCAAGGGAGCAAGACTCACTTTCAATGAGATGTTCTTCAAAAATTTGAGGTGACACACAAGTCTCAACCTCCTCTTTGTTTTCCAAAATAGAACGCACATCATCGCAAAGTGTGACCATTTCCTTCACAAGACCATAATCGATATTCTTTGTGCTTTGGGTGGAAAGAAAATCCAGTACTCTTTTGGTTAGAAAAAGCGTGTATTCTTCCAAAGTAGGATCCCTTGGCTCTAGAACCTCGTATTCCTCTTTTGGTTGAAAACCTTTTATAGTTTCAAAAATATTGGAGAAAAAATCTTCATTGGATTCCCCAAAATGATTTTTTTTCGATATTCGTTTTCAAGCTTTTCATACGCAAGATTTAGAAAGGCCTCACCCATGGTAATAGGTCGAGGCACAGATTCTTGAGAATATTTAATATAAATTTCTCTCCTATATTCATTTGCAAGCCTTTCACACTCCAGAGTTAGAACGGCCTCACCAACGGTAATAGGTCGAGCCGCGGAGTCTTGAGAATAAAAAGTTTGAAAACGATTACCATATGAACCATTATAATTAACGAACTCACCATGAAAAGACATTATTACCGAATAGTATGTAAATGGAAATTTGAGTACAAAGGTGTGCGGTTGAAGATTCTACGTTTCTTGGCGCTCAATTGTGCAAGGCTACAAAAAGGTAAAAAAAAAAATCCAAGGAAAAAAAATCTTTCGAAATAGTAAATCAATTATAATCTATAACAAAACATTCCCCGGCAACGGCGCCATTTTGATCGAGTGGAAAAACCGAGCGTCCGTGTAATACGCTAGTCGTTGTTATCGGCTTCCAACCTCAATAAAAAAAAACTAAACTTTTAACTACACTTTTATGGAGTATAGTAGTAAGTCTGGGTATCGAATCCACAGGGAATGTTTTATAGAATTTAATTGATTTATTACTTCTAAAATAAAAATGAAAAAGATGATGATTGGGAAAATTTCTATTAAAAAATTACTTAAGAAAAACAAACTGAAAAGTGCAAAAGAAATTAGATCTGACAAATGGGAGAAAATAGGGTAGGGTACAATCCCTCAATCCTTAACAAATTATCCTTTAGAATACTAGAATTATAAATCAAAATTCTTGATTAAATCAAGTCCTTATCATCACTAAGCATTACATATATGAGGGTCAAGCCCGCATCATATGAAATCAAAGATCAATATAAAGCGGTGAACGACAAATTATACATACAAAGCATTCTTAAACATCCCAAGTACCTAGGGCAAGAGAGATTAAAAGATATGACAATGCATATATGATTTTCATTCACGATTCAACCAATATTTTCATTTATTTTCTAATTTTCCATACAAATAATTTGTATTAGGATTGAGTTCATGTACCCCAACCCTTGAGAAATTAGCTACTCATGATTGGATAAAAAAAAAACAAATTCATACACAAAATTATGGATCTACAAAACATTATAAATAAATTGAAAATAATAAAACAAGAGAATGGAAATGAGATTACTTGAATTCAGCAACAAGAACGGAATTGGGATTCAGAAATTCTTACAAAATAGGATTCATGAAAACTCTTGAAGAAATTGGAAATTAACCCTAGAACTTGACCTAGAATTCAGCCTAGAATGCAACCTCTAACCTACTCCTAATCTAGCCTTTTTGCAATCTCCTTCAAATGATGTAGGTCATGGGCTTTTATAGCACAAAATATCGAAATTGATAGCCAATAGTGCTTGTGGAACAAGTTTTCCAAGAGTTTCACTGCATTAAATACATAATTAATGACAGAAATTCGCACATCCAGACTCTTCATTATCGCGCAACTTCAAAACATCGTAACTTCTTCACCGTAGCTCGGATTGAGGTGCCGTTTTTTCCCGTATTCTTGTAATTTAGATCTCTTCAACTTTATAGTTGTCCCCACCTTCGGGATAAGGCTGAAAAATTACGAAAATGCCCTTCAACCCTCCATTTCTTGGTTTCTTTCATTGTTTTGAGTTCTCCTTCGCACTAACTTGCGTGAAATACCTGTAAAACACATGAGAGATACACAAAACACGAAATACTTGCCAAAATGGGTTAGTAGCATAAATAAGAGACAAATCCAAGATATTTACACTACACGGGATCATAAAAATACTGAAATTAAGGGGATAAATGTGAAGAATATGTGCCTAAACAAACCCTGATATGTGTTTTTTCTTATCATGATGAATAAAAATTTGAACTTTTGTTATTCCTCTGGAATTTCTCTCTTACTTGCTCTGTTTTCCTCATTGTTGATTTTGTTTTTCATTTTCTCTTTGCTAGTTTGTGGCCAGGATGGAACTTTTATCAGCTCACGATACAGAGTTGATGAAGAAATGCAATAACTATTTCAAAGCTGGTCATGCAGATTTTACTGAGGCTCAAATCATTGATATCCTTGGATCAGATGCTTCTGAGCGAGCCATTGATGCTTATCAGTACCTGAAGTGCCTACTTGATCGTGTTGTAGCCAATAATGTAGCTTACTACGAAATGATTGAAGATCTTCAAGGAACGATCGAGGAACTTCAATAGTAGTACAAAGAATCTACTACACTTTTGCATCAAGGCTATGAGAAAAAGTACCAACAATTGAGTGCTGACAACGGATATGACAAGTACATTTCAGCTCATGAGAAAAATGAGAGTGTGTTAAAGCTTGAAACTGAAGAACATAGACATATTGCTAAGATGCTAGAGCAGGAGAACATCGCTTTGCGGGAGGAAATAAAATAGCTCAAATTTGTTGCCTCTTCTTCTTCTTCAGGAGCCTTGGTTCCCATTAATGATGATGGTTTTTTATTTTTACAAATAGAAAATGCTAACTTACGGGATGAGTTAGAGACTTTGAAACGAACTGGACCTTTCACACCTGCTCGTGGCAGAGCAAGATCTTCTTCTCATGGATGAGCAAGGGCTGGTCGGGTTACTATTGATGAAACAAGAACTCAATTGGCTTTAGAAAATCAAGCCGTTCAATTGATGGCAAAGAACCAAGCCTTGGAAGAAATGTCTAAGAAGATTCAGAGTTTCAACGACCAACTCTCCAATCAGAGTTCTGCTCTGAAAAGTAAAGAAATTCTGGTGAAAAAACTCCACGAGCAACTGGAGAGGTTAATTTATCAATTTCACAAGCAGCCCAGGGAATATTGGATGGTTGGGTATAATGAAGCTCAGTATCATCTTGATGCTCGTTTGCAGCAGTCGAATAACGAAGGATATAAGCAGGGGTGGTTGAATGCCTTATGTGTTCTGAAACTGGAGCAAGGTCATTTCTTATGGGATTATTATGAACCTCGAGTCCTTGATTTACCTGTGCCTCCTTTCAAACTGGACCTTAGTTGGATTCCATCCCGTGCCATCCCTCGGATTTTGATCTCCAAGTATCTCGAGGATTATAGCCTCCATTCAAACTTTGAGATATCTTATCCAGAGCACTTGCTTGATCGACCATCCACCAGTAATGTCAGAATGCTGCGAGATATGAACTTTATAAACTCTCCTTATGCATTAGACGATCCTCTAGCTGGGGTGGAGCCTGTTTCAAAAGCAAAGGGAAAGAAACCCATAGAATAGGACATTTTTATGTAATGAATCCAATTTCATATCATATGTAATCTGTTTTGTTTTAATAAAGAAAAATTTGGTCTTTGACAATTTCATTTTCTTCGAAATAATTTGTAGAGTGTCCTTGTTTATTGGTTGGTGAATATATATATATATATATATATATATATATATATATATATATATATATATATATATATATATATATATATCTGTAGAAGGATGTTTTATTTTTAGACAATGAAACTTATCCCATTTATTGTTTGATTATACAGACTTGTCACTCTTTGGGCCTAAGCAATGGAATGATTTTCATCCCATGTTCCTGCTTAGTTGTAGTAATCTCGTTTGGATTACCTTGTTGCCTAGACAGTGGATTCCTCGGGAGGTCGTCCATCTTCTTGCCTAGTTTAGTACCAACCAATCGGAGTTGGTGGTCAATGAGTTGCCGACCAACCGGGGTTGGTGGTTATGAGTTACCGACCAATCAGAGTTGGTGGTCAATGAGTTGCCGACCAACCGGAGTTGGTGTTCAATAGGTTGTTGACTAACCGGAGTCGGTGGTTAATGAGTTGTCGACCAATCGAAGTTGGTGGTTATGAGTTGCCATCCAACCGGAATCGGTGGTCAATGAGTTACCGACCAACCGGAGTTGGTGGTTGCTGCTCTGGATGTATGCTTATGTAGTGTGTAGCATTAATATTCCGAAAAAAAATTCAACAAAGGAGGAAATATGGGCGAAACATCACTTTATTCATATTGAAAGAACTGTGTTACATAGGAATTTTAACTATTGATAGTACTTGCGCAGATGCTCTGCATTCCATGCGTTCTTGAATTCTTCTCCCTCCAAAGTTTTAATTCTGTATGTCCCCGGACGAAAATTCTTTAGTTACTCTGTAAGGTCCATGCCAGTTGGCCTCCAGTTTGTTATGCTTTTGGATCACTTTCTTCAGCACATAATCCCCCTCTTTCAAATCGCACTTTTTTACCCTTTTGTTGTAGAACAAGGCTGTTCGTTGTTGGTATGCTGCATTCCTGATTGCTGCTTCTTCCCAAACTTTTTTGAGCATATCCAGGTCTAATCGTCTCATCAAGTCGCTTACAATGTGTGGGTAGACCCATTTCAGTAGGTATGACAACCTCACTCCCAAATGTTAACATGTATGGAGACTCCCCAGTTGCTGTTCGTGGTGTAGTGCGATAAGCCCACAACACCGAGTGTAGCTCGTTGATCCAATTTCCCTTTGCATCATCCAGCCATTTTTTTAAACCATTCAATAGGGTTCTGTTTGTTACTTCAGTTTTCCCATTACTCTGGGGATGGCCTGGCACGGAGTGGATCTTCTGTACATTGGATTGATGACAATATGCAACGAATTCCTCGTTGTCAAATTGGGTTCCATGGTCAGTAATAAATGCATATGGGAGACCATATCTGCAAATAATACTCTTCTAAATAAATTGATAGACCTTGTCATATGTCATATCAATAAGAGGTTCAGCTTCCACCCATTTGGTAAAATAATCCACAGCACCCACGAGGTATTTGAATCTTCCTTTGGTCGTCGAAAGTGCCCCAACCAAGTCTATCCCCCATATGGAGAATGGACAAGGGGAGGTGATGGGTGTTAACAATACCTGTGGAGTTCTTCGTATGGAAGAGAAACGTTGGAATTTATCGTACTTCTTAGCATAAGTTGCGCAGTCAGCTCTCATCATTGGTCAGTAATACCCCTGTGTTGTTATCATCTATAAAAGCATCTGACCTGCTACATGGGCTCCGCAGGACCCTTCATGAACCTCTTCAATCAAGTCTTTAACTTCGGAGGGATGGACACATCTTTGTAGTGCTGCTATAACGCCTCTTCTATACAAAATGCCACTGGTCAATACGTAACGAGCAGCTTTAAACTTCAGTTTCTTTACTGGGACTTTATCAGGTGGCACAGTCCCTTCTTCAATATAGGCCTTGATGGGATCCATCCAGGATGGTCCCAAGTCGAAGGCAATGAAGTTCATCATCAAGTCTTTGTCTACACTCCGATCTACCAGGATTTCTATTGGGATTATTCTTCATAGCTCGGTGCATGTTGTTGATGCCAGCCGAGCTAGGGCGTCGGCTCTTGCATTCTCCAATCTCGGTATTCTGATCAACTGAACTGCGGTAAAAGTCGAGACAACCTCCATAGCCTTTGTATGATACTTGACCATTAGTTCTCCCTTTGCGGCATACAATCCGAGAATTTAATTTACGATTAACTGTAAATCACTGAATACCACGACCTGCTCTGCCTCATGGTTTTGGCCAAACTTAGACCCACAATCATAGCTTCATATTCAGCTTCATTATTGGATGCTTTAAATTAAAAGCGTAGAGCATACTCTATATCAATCTCATCAGGACTGTTTAAAATAATTCCTGCTCCACTCCCTGTAGTGCACGAAGAGTCATCCGCATACAGATTCCATACAGGTACTTCATTATCAAACTCTTGATCAGACTGAGTTCCTCAGTGGAATATTTGATGCTTCCTTTTGTCCTCCCCCGGCACTTCTCCCTGCTCGTTGATTATTTTCTCTTAATCGTCCACAAATGGAAATTAGTCGGATGTTAAATTCGATGACCCCTAACATCCACAGGTTGGTCTGTATTAAATTCCTGCTCTTCGAAGGTATCAGAGTGAGTAAACTCTGCGATAAAATTCGCTACTGCCTGCCCCTTAAGTGACGACCTAGGCTCATAAACTATGTCATATTCACCAAGTTCTACTGCCCAGTACATCAATATTCTTGATTTCTCCGGCTTATGCAGAGCTTGTCTCAGTGGCATATCGGTATACACCACTATAGTATGGGCTTGGAAGTATGGCCTCATCCTTCTGCTCGCTTCGATTAGTGCAGTGACAACTTCTCCAGCCTTGGATATCTGATTTCGGCTCCTCGGAAAGCCTTGCTGGTGTAATAGACCGGTTTTTGTACTCCATTCTCCACTCTTATCAACGTCGAGCTAACTGCATTATATGAAACTACCATATATAAGTATAGTCTTTTTCCCATCACTGGTCTAGATAACAATGGAGGTGTCCCCATATATTTTTTCAACTCTTGAAAGGCCTTCTCGCATTCATCATTCCACTCAAAAGTTTTTCGGAGTGTTTTGAAGAATGGGAGGCATCTGTCTGTTGCTCGTGACACGAATCTGTTAAGTGCTGCAACTCGCCCTGTGAGACTTTGCACTTCCTTCTTCGTAGTTGGAGATTGTAGTTCCAATAGGGCCTTGATCTTCTCAGGGTTCGCCTCAATACCTCGTTGGTTAATAATATATCCGAAAAACATATCTTTTCGCACTCCAAATATGCATTTGGTGGGATTCAACTTCATTTGATATTTCTCTAGTTGATCAAAGGCCTGACCTAGGTCAACTAGATGATCAGCAACTTTCTTGCTCTTCGTCAGCATATCGTCGATATAAACCTCCATGTTATGACTGATTTGCTCTGTAAACACCTTATTCATCAGCCGCTGATATGTTGCACCTGTATTTTTAAGTCCGAAAGGCATAACATTATATCAATAAGTTCCCATTGGGGTGATAAAAGAGGTACTTTCCCTGTCTTCAGGTTTCATTTTAATCTGATTGTAATCAGAGTAAGCATCCATGAAACTCAACAATTCATTCCCCGAGGTAGCATCCACCAGCTGATCGATTTGGGGCAAAGGAAAATGATCCTTTGGGCAGGCTTTATTAAGATCAGTGAAGTCCACACAGATCCTCCACTTATTGTTTTTCTTCTTTACCATCACCACATTTGCTAGCCAATCAGGATACTTGACATCCTCAATAAAGAAGGCTTTCTGTAGTTTTTATACTTCTTTCTGTATAGCTTGATTCTTTTCAGGGCTAAACACCCTTCTTCGCTGCTTCACTGGCTTGACCTCCTTGTTTACGTTGAGCTCGTGGCACAAGAAACTCGGGTCTATCCCTGGAATGTCTTCGTGACTCCATGCAAAAGTCTGTTTTTTGTGCCTTACAAATGCTATCAGTTCCTGTTTTATCAATTCATCCAATGACGCACCAATTTGGGTTGTTCGTTCTGGATGTTCATCGTCCAGAATGATATTTTTGGTAGCTTCCATGACGTGACCCTTCATAAGCTGAGACTCGTCTCTAGGGTCTAATGTTTCAATATCTGCATCTTCTATTTCATCCACTTGATAGGTAATAGTCTTCTTCTTGGATTTTTCTCGTTCTTCCTGTTCGGCAGATGAATAGTAGCATTCCCGAGCTACATTCTGGTCGCCTTTTACAACTCCCACTCCAAAATTGGTTGGGAATTTTAAACACTGATGTACAGTATATGGTACGGCCTCAAACTTCTTCAGACCTACCCTTCCCATGATGATGTTGTAAGCTGATTGGATATTTTTATCCATTACGAAAAAGCGTACTCTTTCTGTTTGACAAGCAGGCCATGTACCAATAAGCATATCCAACTTGATCGTCCCAAGTGGAAAAACCCTTTCGCCAGTAAAACTGAGGAAGGGCCTATGATATGGCTCAAACTAGGCTAACTTCAGATTCAAACTGTCAAAACATGGGTAAAATATGATATCTGCCGAGCTACCATTGTCCACCAGTACCCGTGAAATCATCACTTCTTTCATTCTCATCTTGATCACCAATGGGTCATCATGAGGATATAGTACACCTGCCAAGTCGTTTTTAGAAAAATCGATGACCAGTTTTTCCCTATTCACCGTTCTCAGGTGATCATCTTCAGCCAAGTTTATTCGTTGTATGTAAGAGCAAGCTTGGACCTCATTGAGGTAAGCTTTCCTCTCCGCAGTCAGATCTCCACCTCCTACATCTCCACCTGTAATGACATTATATTCAAATGACCCAAAATGGATTGAAAATACCTCGCGCTCTGGCTGTCTTCGTCTTTTGGGGAGGTCGAGATTATCTTCTGGATTATCTTCGTGATCTCTCTTCTTGTCTTCTTTTGCTTGACAAGGAGATTTAGATCTTTGCCTTCCTCTGTTGCTGTTTTTTCCACCATTCTGGCGATCAACATATTTAGTTAGTTTTCCTCGTCTGATGAGTGCTTCGATTTCATTCTGAAGAGCTATGCAACGTTTAGTCATGTGGTCGTGATCTTCGTGGAATTCGCAGTATTTAGACTTATCCCTTTTGTCGGGGTTTGCCTTCATTTTCTCTGGCCGGGTTAGCTCCTCGCTGTTCTTGATCTCTTCCAGAATGTTATTTATGTCTACTTTCAAGGGAGTATAGTTTTCATACTTCCTCATCTGCTCTAGCGATTGCTTACCTTTCAATTGCCCGTTGCCACCATTATTCTTCTGATCCTTCTTCTCGGTTTTACCAGCCTCAACCTTGATCTCCTTAGTGTTTGTATTCTTCTTCGCAGCCATGGCTTCCTCGACGTTCATGATTTTGGCTGCCTTTGCCATCAATTCTGCCATGGTCCTAGGCGGATCTTTGGCCAAAGTATAGTACAACTTGTCTGGTAACAGTCCACTCATCAGAGCAGTAATTGTTGTCTTCTCTTCGTAATCAATTACCTCAATTTTTTCGTTATTGAAACGAGTAATATAGTCCCTGGTACTTTCGTCTGTCTTCTGTCTAACACTCAGTAAGTGTGCTACTCGTTTAACTGGTTTCACTCCAAAATAGAAATTCCCTATGAAAAGCTCTGCCAGTTAAAGAAAAGTCGCAATCTTCCCCCGAGGAAGGTTATTGTACCATATTTGAGCTGACCCGATGAGAGTTCCTGAAAACGCCCTACATTTCATCTCCTCTGGAACCACATAAATATCGGCAGCAGCTTGGTATTGTTCTATATGGAGGACAGGGTCAGTTTTTCCATCGTATTTAGGTGTTACCATAGGAGCTTTGAATTTTGATGGTGTGGAAAAATCCACAATTGCCTGTACGAATGGTGTCCCTTGGACAAAAGTTCTTTGTAGAGGATTCTTGGCCTTAGCCATTTCCCCTAACCTGTCCTCCAACCTTTGAATAGAGCCTTTTCATGCATCGTTTCCCACCTTGGGCCTATTTGTTCGAGCAACTGATCGTGTTGAGTTTTCCTCTTGGGACCTTTCATTACGGGCTGTTGGGCGTGATTGGGCAGAGCCTTCCCTTATATCAGATGGTCGTTGAGATTTCCTCGACGCAATCCTAGGAGGACTTCTATTCCTCCTAGGGCCCAATCGATCAAAAGGGGAGACTCTACTCAACCTTTTTAGAGCACTAGTCATTTATGGAGTTAGAGTGACGTTACGTTGAAAATCTGTAGCTCGTACTGATTGTAACACCCCGCCCGCCCGGGGAGAGCGAACGGAGCGCTACTATCGATATAACTAAACTAATCCACAAATAACAAGGTATAGAGCATCTAAATCCCACAATAAAACAAGAAACCACTATTCTCATCTTCAAATTAATACAACAAATCTCTCGAAATAATTACAACAATCTAACTATCTCGAAAATAAAATAAATCTCCAATGCTCTATACATCAAAATAATACAAGTCTTCTCTCTTGTATTATTTTGATGTATAGAGCATTGGAGATTTATTTTATTTTCGAGATAGTTAGATTGTTGTAATTATTTCGAGAGATTTGTTGTATTAATTTGAAGATGAGAATAGTGGTTTCTTGTTTTATTGTGGGATTTAGATGCTCTATACCTTGTTATTTGTGGATTAGTTTAGTTATATCGATAGTAGCACTCCGTTCGCTCTCCCCGGGCGAGCGGGGTGTCACAGATGGTATCAGAGCATCAGGTTCTAGTGTCCTTAGGATCTGTGCGGCTTTTCACATTTCGGCGTAGCAATCTTTGATATAGAGCCCTATCATAGGATTGTTGTATTCTCATACGTATGCGCATATACGTTCTTCTGCGAAATTTATATTTGAAAGTGAGCTCATACAATTCGATTCTCATTCCAAATGACGCCCAGGAGAGGGAGAGGAGCTAGGGCAGCATGGGGAGGTGAGACGAGGGAGGCTCGTCAGGAGTAAGAGTTACGGAAGCAACTGGCAAAGATAATTTTGGCAGCACAGGTAACCGAACTAATGGCACGGGCGATTGAAACGACGGTAGTCGCAAACGACAAGGTACTTTCCACGGGATCCGCCACAAGTGTTAGTGGCATTGGATGTTCAGACTCACGCGGGGTCGTTGGGGTGCAAACAAGAAAGAGAGGTTATTTTTAGTGGGAAACCACCAGAGTTGCGAGGAGGTTCAGGTGTAGTACTGGCGTGTCAAGGAAGAGAGGTATTCAGCGTCACCTACGCATGGGGAGATTGCGATGGGGTGCGAAAATAAATGCTAACCACTTTTAAGTTAGTGGGAGCGGTGCTACAGTGGTGGGAGTCGACCACCACAGTTGAGAAAAGGGACACACTAATTACTGCAGAGTTTTGGGTGCGGTTCGACCGCAAGTATTTTCCTCAGCGGTCGAGACCGAAATGAGGAGAAAATTTTGTGAGGAGACTCAAAGGGAGACCGTTAAGTGGCCGATTACGAGGAAGAATTCACTAGTTGGCAAAATTTTGTACCGGATGAGGTAGGCAGGGATAAGAGAAAGAAAGCAAAGTTTATGGATGGGTTAGTCTGGAGAATCAGACAACATTTAACTGGTAATTACGCATTAGTAGATTATATCGATGGTATTAACGCAACACTCCAGCACTGTTGGGAATATCGCTTCCACGCGAAAGGAAGTGGGAGGGGAGTGGGGATTAGCCAGTCGGATGAGGCAGAAGGGAACACTACCAGTGGGGTATCCCAGCAGCAGACTGGGGGAGATCAAGGGCCGGATTTCCGGTAGGGAAATCATGCCAAACGATCTAGAACTGGAGGCTATCGGCGGGATGGCTAGGAATTCCAACAAGGTTGGCATGGAAGGGATCAGTGACAGGGTGAACATGTTAGAAAGTGTTTCGTTTGTGGGAAAAGCGAGACACATGAAGAGATATTGCCTTAAGCGAGGCGAGGCAGGGGTCAACTACAGGACGAGGTCCTGGATGTACAGCCACTAAAGCAAGCCCCGGGTGCATTCGGGCAGGGAGAAACTCCTCCGGAACCCGAGAACCAGCCGTTGCAGCTGAAGTATAGAAGTAATTATTTTACCCTAGGGGCATGGGGTATGTTGTTGAGTGACAAAGAGGATGTCACAGTATAGGACTTATTTTTCACTAGAGTTCGTAGGCGAGTCGAACTTAGTGGGTGCGTTGGCAGTAACAACCATAGTATGTGAATAAACTTTCCGTGGGGTAGCGGAGTTTTTGGTGTTCTTCACGGGAGAGTGAAGGTGTAAACTGAGTGAAGGTTTGAATTATGCAAGGGATCTATATTTTTGAGAAATATGGGAGTAGGGTTGATTACTATTCCCAAATATCGACTGGATAGCGATGGATTTGAACTATTGTGGATAGTGGGGTAAAGTTTGGTGTTCGTAACACCAGGGTATAATTGGTACTAGGTATCAACTGAGAGGGCGTCTAGCCTATATATATGTGTGTATATATGTTGTATTGCGTGGTGCGATAGCACATAGTGAGGTTTTGTGTTCTCACATTTTTCCCGGTAAGTGGGGATGTTCACTGAAATGAATCAGGGTGGTTAAATTAATTTTCGAGCAAGGAGAGATAGCTCGGGGTTTATTTTGCACAAGGACTAGTGGTAGTAAGGGCGCGATATTTTATGTTGTCTTTGGTAGCATAAGAGTAAGCGTATATACTTTTGTGTTGAGAGACAAGTATTCGGTGGGAAGATGTTTGGACGTTAGCGCATGGGTTGAGTAACCGGGCAGTAAATATATGTGTATATATATATGTGATACGACTACGGGTTCGAAGTTATATTACGGATTACGACTAGCATAGTCGGGTAACTTTCGTGCGGTAGAGCGCGGGGATAGGGTGTATGGGCACCCGGGTTAATTAAGGAAAATTTTGTGCGGATAAGCACGGATGTAGGGTGTATGGGCGCCCTGGCAAATTTTGAATGCATACTTGTGTAACGTATGGTTAGAAGCGGATGGGATAGATATAGCGGGCTTGGAGGCACATGACTAGTGAGTAATATGTGAATATTGGAACACTAGGCTTATCTTAATTTCGAGGACGAAATTCCTTTGTAAGGGGGGAAGTATGTAACACCCCGTATTTTTATGCATTTAATATTTAATTAATTCTGCAATTTTAAATTACTTGTGTGTTGTAATTTTAATTGAATTAATTATGACAATATATTTATTTAAATATTAATCGGGGAGTGAATGGTTAATATTTAGGTAAATTTATTTACTAAGTGATTGGTAATAAATTAATTAAGTCATTTCGGGTAGTAATGAAGGGGTATACACTTATCTCAGCCGGGAGTCGGTATAGACTAAATTGGGTGAGAGATTAGGATTTTTATAAATTAATTCGGATGCCAATTCTGAGTGCGCGGTTGAGTCCGGATGGGTCGAGATAGTCAGAAAAGAGTACCCGGGGGTAGCAATTGGGTCTCGGGGTATTTTTGGGCATAGCCGGGCCCACACGGGGTGAGTTGGGCCACTTTAATTAAGCCCATTAGGTGAAAAACGGGATTGAGAGTTTTAACCTAAGTGAGGGATTAGGGTATGGAAGCCAACACAACTTAAGAACCTAGGGTTTGAGAGGGGATTTGGGGGAAAACAAATCAAGAGCAAATTTGGGGATTTTGGAGCAAAATCAAGGGGCTACTACAACGGATCAGACCCTACAAATGATTTCAGGCAAGTAGTTAGCTGTTGTATTTTCGAAATTTATGATAATCAATTCATATCATAGTGATGCGTAAACCAAAATTCGTTTTGGGGATAAATGGGTACAAAATGGGGTTTTTGTTC
The DNA here is from genome assembly GCA_949130495.1 of Sambucus nigra. NCBI lineage: Eukaryota > Viridiplantae > Streptophyta > Magnoliopsida > Dipsacales > Adoxaceae > Sambucus > Sambucus nigra. Next base: position 27,031,605 of record OX422219.1, on the reverse strand, counting down.
ATGAAACTATTGAATGAGATTCATAGAAAAATTGTTGTGTTGAACATATCTGAATGTAGATATTTGATTGGAATAAGAATTCAGAATATAAACTGGGGGATAATCTGGATTTGAAAATTGGGTTTGTAGAACTAGATTGATAAATTTTAATGGGAAAACCCATCTTTAAATATAGTGAGATATCGTATGAATCGAAAATGCTAAAACAGTTATAGATGATTGAGACTTGTTTTGGAAGTAATTGATTGGTTAAAAATCATCATTTAAGGTTGGAAAATGGAGAGATAAAACCTTGGAAATTCGGTCATGGCTGAAAACAGCAAGCCGAGGAAGACAACCACCTGCTCGATCGATCGATCGACACAGGGGGATCGATCGATCGACGGTCCCAGGAAAGTGACAGTTCGGCCAACTTGTTTTTAATGAGGGTTTAATTTAAGTTTTAATTCCTTTACTTTCATTTGGTGATAAATTTATATGGGACATATATTTCCTTATCAATTATAGGGTGATATAATTGGGTTTAGGAGGGTGTGAACGGTATGTCATGAGATGAACAAATTTGGAGAAATAATTCAATTATTGATATTGGGCCGAAGAATGATATTCGGGAATTGTAGTTGGGGGACACTACATTAGTAAAAGAATTTAGGTGAAATATTTAATTATGGACCAAGTGAGTGAGTCTGAGTGTGCTAGCAATTATAGGTAAAAATAATTGGGGAAAATGATGGAAATAAATGCGTGACACATTGTGGGTAAAAAAATGTGAGAATGAAATTTTAAGATGTAAAAATGGACCTAGTGAGGGAGTCCGGGTAGGTTGGGTAAGTGACACCAAAGTATTAAATTAATTATTGACAGGGTAATTAATTTAGAGTCGGGATATAGACTCGGTAAATGTTGAGGTACGGGCTAAGTGAGAGAGTCCGGGGATAATGGTTGGGTGACACTAAGTTATTAAATTAATAGATGTGATAATTAATTTAATTAGAGTCGGATTTTAGACTCGGGGAGGTATTAAATTAATAGGTGGATTATTTAATTTAATTAGAGTCGGTTTGTAGACTCGGATAGAATTAAATTAATATGTGTGTTAATTAATTTAATTAGAGTCGGGCGATAGACTCGGGGAAGTATTAAATTAAAAGGTGTGTTAATTAATTTAAGGAGAGTCGGACCATAGACTCGGGGAAAGTATTATATTAATTAAAGTGTGAATTAATTATATTAGAGTCGGACCATAGCCTCGGGAAGAGGAAAAGTTATTAAGTGAGAAAATTAATTATATTGAGTCGGGCCACAGACTCAGGAAATTACAGGCAGTGTATGGGATTTTGAGTACATGGTAAAGCCGGGTTTATATTATATATATATATACGGTGTCGTGATAGTATATATATATGTGTGTATTTTATTGTGCGTGATACTAAATATCAGTGATTAGATATTTATTAAAATTATATACTCTAATGCTATCAAGGGAGGTTGCGCGATGTGGGTGAATCCCCTAGCTTGAGGAGTAGGGCGAGTATATCCCCAGGTCATAGCGTCCGGTATATATGGGTGAGGGATTTATCTCACTTTCAGGGAAGGAATATGACCGCCTCCACTACGTTTATATTTTGGGCCAAGTTGGTAAGCGATTCCAATTTGGGGAACTAGGTTTTGTGAGCACATCTAGTGAGATAGCATTTTAGAGGGAATCATCCGGTGAGGGTATACTCGGAAGGATGGATACACGTATGATATATGTGTGGTTGTTAGTAAAGGTACGTATAATATGGTAGCAGATATTATATATAGGAGATAATACAGTGTGTGATGTATTTACTTTATATAACTCGGGTTACAGTTATATGCTGTTAATTAATGAGAAATTAATTAAGTTAATCATTTATGGGGATAATATAGTATGTGATGTATTTATTTTATATAACTTGTGAGACGGTTATATGCTACTATTTAAGAGGAATTAATTAAGTAATTTGTGAAATAACTTATAATTCAAGGATCATTATACTCGGGTTAGAGTAGTATGGCAAGGGAAGGCTATACCAGGACTAGTTGGACGGGGTAGTACAACTAGGTGGGGTTAAGGTAATCGGTAGGTGTGCACAATAGTGGAGGGGTGAGAATGTCCACAAGGGAGTGCGACACAAACTTAAATATGAAGCGCATTCATGCATTTTAAATTACTGCAGTTAATTCAATTGCTAAATATTTTCAAAATGTTTTGGGTTCTAACCCTTGCTATAAAACTATTTTCAAAACCTTTTAGGTGTCCAGCCACAGGGACGCCAAGATTGATATTCTATTCCAGAGACACGGAGCTGCGGCATATGTGGATGCTAGCAGGAGTTTGGATTAGACGCATCATTCGTTCATTCCTAGAGTAGGAATCTTGTATCAGTCTCAGTTTTATTTAGGGCTTGTAGCCCAGACTTCTCGGTACAGTTTTCAGGTGTTGTATATTTGTATTTGGATTATTTCTTTGGTGGCCGGTGATTTATTCGGCATGTTGTGTAATTATGATTCAGTTTATTTTCATTCAGTTGTGTGAATGGTTTATATATTATTTCCGCATGTACAGTTTTGGTTTAATTAAAAAGTTAAAATTGGCACCAGTTTTTGGAATACTAGGTGGTTAGTAAGTTTTAAAAAGTTTTCGACAGTGATGCTAAGGATGATCCAACTGGGATTCCTGTTTTAATTTGGTATAGGACTGATCACCCGGTATTTTATTAGGCGGGGTGTCACACTGATGAGGTCCGGCCAGGTTGATACGAAGGATCATTAAATCTATCAGTACGATATAAGTCAGTAAATCTAGATTGAGAGACCTCCGGGAATATCGTTCGTCTAGTTCTTGAAGATGGTAGATGAGTATTTCTCTGAGCATTTCGTTGTCCTGATTGAGACGTCACTCCATCTCGAACAGTTTGTATAAGTTAACGCATGGTTTCTTGCATGGCCGTTTGCCCTTGGGCTAAGTTAGCCATTATGCCAGCCAGATCTTGAACATTTGGTGGATTAAAGGGATTTGGAGGGAGCCCAACACTCCGATCACTGGATTCCGGAATCTCAGCCATAAATGATGAGTTGTTTGGTGAAAAACGCTAAGTACAGTCGTTTCCCACAGACGGCGCCAATCTGTTGATGTAAAAAACTAGATTATATCTAATTAATCAATCACAGATAAATGAAACAAATGATTTTTAAAGTGGTTCAGCCTTCTGGAAATGGCCTACGTCCACTGTTTTATATTGCTGACTGTTTGCCCAGAATCTCGATAGTCGGTTTACCAAGAGATCCAAAGTCCCCTTATTATAAGGAGGTTACAATGTATTTATAGCCTTGAGGCTGTACATATGAAAGGATAATGCGATGTTATCTAGTAGACATATACATCTGTACGATAATAATGCGCATTTAATGTGTAGTTGTTTTTTGATTCTCTTGATTTGGATGCTCTACATGCTAAGTAGCTCGGACCTCTTAAGTTGCTCGGTACGCTTAAGTTGCTCGGTATGCTTAAGTTGCTCGGAGCGCCTGAGTAGCTCGGTGACAGTATGTTGTTCGTTGAAAGTATTTGTATTTGCCACGTAGGTTGGCACGTGTATTCAAGTGATTGGTCCATGTCAGCAAACTAAATTTGGAATCAACAGCGGTTAAAAAAAATCGAATTATTTATAAAAATGTCATTATTAAACAATGCTAGCAGAAATTTTTACAAGTACGCCGAGCAACTTCCTGGACTAAATACTCCATACTTTCACGCAAGTATCAAACATGGAGCATTGGGGCTTTTGTTGTATGTAAAATTATACTCACATGTGGACCAATGATAAATGTACACCTGTCATCCAATGTGGCTGACCAGCCTACTTGATCGGCTTCAGAGGGTTCGACACCCCTATAAATATAAACTGCTCCCATAGCTCAAAGAACTTGAATAACTCATATGTACACCATACTGAGCTATTGTAAATCATACTGAATAAAAAAAAACATTGAACATAGGCTATTTTATGGCTGAACTACTCTAAAAACCTTATCTCTTGTGAGTGTGGTTTAAGTTATTTTTCTTATTTTTATATGTGATTATAAACTTGGAGTTAGTGAATTTTTAGACATCAACAGCTATATGTATGAAATTTAATTGGTCTAATATAGGTTTTCATTCTTATTTTTTTAGTTTAATACATTTCATAATTATGTATTTATTTTATGAAATATTAATTAGATTTTAGCATGTACATTTTCTCCATAATGGAAATAAAAGAAAAAAAAATACAATTCAAATTTTTTAACCAAAAAAAAATCGGGCTTGCTCGAAGTCGGACCCAAAGCCCATAATATTTATGAGTCGAGTTCGAATTTAGGTGAAAAAAATTAGTTCGGACGAATTCGAACTTGAATTTGAGTAAGGTAATTTGAACCGAGTCGGAACAATTTCTAAGCTTCGGTCATCCAACAATTGATTTATAATATCTAAATAATTTTTTTTTATACCACATAAGTGAGATACACGTGATTTAATTTCATTGGGACGTACGGACCAATTCATATTTGCTCTTACACATGTGTCTACGGCCAACATAAAAACCCTACGCCCTCAAAGAGAATCACCCACCCAACCTCTTTCTACACACACACACACAAAACCCAAAAAAAAAAAAAAAAAAAAATATTCACCCCAACTATCATATCACCCAAAATTGCTTCATCTGATACCATGGAGGCCATTGAGGGAAGTGGTAAAAGTGTTTTTATCGCCAAAGACGGGATAGATCCTGAGAAGATTACCGGTGTTTTAAAGGTATTTGATAGGGATGACTCTCTCTTGCTTGAATGTAATGCAACGGCTTTGAAGTTCTCACATTTAGTTGATGCTCAAAGATGTGTACAAATAATGTCAAATTTCCCAAGTGCTACTGGCTGCAATGTGCATCGTTTGATGAAAGATGAAAATGTTATACACGTGATTGTAAGTCCTACACTCAGATCATGGAGGAAGAATTGGTTGAAAAACCCAAATGTTGATAAGTATTGGTTGAATAAAGGTGGATTTTCATGGCTTGGGATGAGCGAAGAATTTTGTGAAACTTTTAGGTATAATTTACATTCTTTGTTTTTATGTCATATTTAAGTGGGTCTTGATAACATGTGATGTAAGGGTACGCAGATAGAATCCAAAGATTCAAAAATAGTAGGGACAGATACTCATGTGGAGCTTTCATACTTACTGTTTTGAAGCTCAAAACATATGCCCTTAGGACACGTGTTAGCATTTTCTTATTTAATTTAGAGTAAAATACACTAAGGTTCATTTGGCAACTCAATTTCAAGCTTTGGAATTGGGTTGACAAATGGGCCCTAAGGTTGTGTTTGGAACCCAATTCCCCCAATTCCACGGATGGAATTGGAATTGAAAAATTTTTAGTTGAAATTTCATAACTTTTGAACTGAAAAATTTTCAATTCCAATTCCAAACCATAGGGAACCCCAAGAATTGAAAAAATTTCAGTTCAAATCATGAAAATTTTGAACTGAAAAATTTTCAATTCCAATTTCAAACCATGGAATTGAGGTTCCCAAACACACCCTAAGGGTCTTTTGAGAACCCCAATTCAATGCTTTGAGAATGGAATTGGAAAATTTTCACTTCAAAAATTTCAAAATTTTGAACTAAAATTTTAATAAATTCCAATAACAAACACAATGTAATAGTCCCTAAACTAAAAATCGTGTCAATTTAGTACCTAAAATACCACTGTAGTCCCTTAGGACTAAATTGACACGATTTTTAGTGTAGGGACTATTTAAAAACTCGAGTGATAGTTTAGAGACTATTAGTGTATTTTACTCTTTGATTTATCTCAAGTATATTTACCTCAATTTTTATTTTTCAGGGCAATTCTTCAATTTCTGAAAGAGATTCATGACAAGAATTATTACTATGGGAATCTCATGGATGGAGTTTTTTTGGGGAATTTCGGTTCCAAGCCCGTTTTCACTAACTTCAAGGTTTGTCCTGAGGCTAAAACAGAAGCTGAAGGAATTGCAGAGGACTTTCATAGTTTAGCGAAATTGGTTGAAGAAGTTATATCTATGAATCCGTTGGCAAGGAAATTGTCATCTGTAGCTCCAAAGGAGCTCGATAATTTTAGGGCTCTTATACAATCAATGCCCGAGTATATGAATGATATGGAGTAAGAGCATTTCCTTTTTTCATTGTCTCCTTAATCTCTTAATGTTCATAATATGGGCACCCTATTTTGTATTGTTTAACTTCACTCCAGCTGCCTAATTAGTTTCAACCTATGAAGTACGGATACTCTCCCAGAAGCCACGAGTCGCGTGTCGTGTCAAAACACATATTATGTGCGCGCTCCGACACATTACCGACATGCTATGACATGTTATGGTGATTCTGCTTTATTTATGATTTTTAATGTTAAAGTGTAATTGAATTTTGTTTTGTATAGTCCATTTTCGTAATTTCATCTTAAGAATGCTCTAATAATGTATTCTATTGAAAGAATATGTTTTATTTCATTAATATATATATTTAAATATATTATATATTATACTTATCCTAGCGTCTCGTGTCCTAGTTTTTGGAAGAATCACGTGTCACGTGTCGAAACGCGTATTACGAGTCCGTGCTTCATTGGTTTCAACTCTCAATAAGTTTCTTAGAGTTGAAAGTTACGGAGATCTTAATGATACCCTTTTGTCAACATAATTATCGATAATCGACATTAAGTAAGGAGCAATCCTTAAGTCTATTAAAATTATAAAAAATGAATATTTTGAATTGAATTTTTGGGCTATTAAAACATTCCCCCTCCCCCCCCCCCCCCCCCAAAAAAAAAAAAAAGAAAAAGAAAAAATCAACTCAAAATATTTTGTTTGCTATTTATAAAATATCAGTCAATATATGACTGTTTTTAGCTGCTTAAAATAGTCCAATGTCAATTTTTTTAAAATAGCAAAAAAAATTATTTTGATATGAGAAACACAATCCTTATTTCCCTTACGACCCGCCATGTCTTCTCATTTTTCATCCGATGAAGTTGAAAAACTTTTACTCCACTGATCACCATCTCCTATCGTCACCTTCAAACCACAACCTCCATGGTGAGGTTCAAATTGTAGAAACAATTGTGGCGACGTCATTGACAAACCTTACACAGAAAAGTGACTAAGACCTAGTTAGAAGAAGAGTGGTAGTTGAAAGCTTGCTTGAAAGTGACATTCCGGGTGGCTGGATTAAACGGCTCTGAATAGAGCAGATATATTTGGAATTTGCCTGAAAAACACCATCTCCTGTCGTCACCGTCCCAAAGTTCAAATTGGATGTTGTATAAATTTTTCGATTGTGTCTTTTTCCATATTTTTAGGTTTTAGAAATTAGGGTTAGGGTTTGTGATTTAGGGAAATGGTGAAGGATGAAGTAGATGATGGCATTATTCTCCAAGTTTTTTAGGCGGCTAAGTACATATAGATTATTATGTTTTTTAACAAGATAGAACGTCCGTCCAATTCTAGGGGGTTATGTCTAAATTTAGGATTTGTTGGGGTTGAGTCTATATACTATATTATCGCATGGGGTTATTTAAAAAGAGCCCTTAGTTTTAACTCTAAATAAGGTGCTTAAAGTTTAAAGTTATGGATATCTTAACGATATCCTTTTGTCGACATAATTATGTATCTAATAATGATAATAATAATAATTTTAGCCATTTTCGATAGAAAATTTACAACCACTTCCTTTATGAGGGAGTTGGTACGATGATTAGCCTTTGTGACCATATTTGATCTACGAGGTTGTATGCGAGCAATTGTTAATTTTTTTCAAGGGATACTCAACCCATGTATAAGTGGTGAACTAAGATACCTTTCGACTGCCTAATTAGTTTTAAATCTATATAAGCTGCTTAAAGTTATAAGTTATGGAGATCTTAACATATCCTTTTGTCAACATGATTATGTATCTAATATGTATTTTTTTTTTCATGATTTTAGCAATTTTCGATGGAAGATTTACAACCACCCCCTTTTCTGGGGAGTTGGTACGAGGATTGGCTTTTATGACCTTATTTGGTCTCTGAGGTCGTATGCGAGCAATTGTTGTGACCTTTTTTCAATGGATAATCTACCCATAAAGAAGTGGTGGACTAAGATACCGCCTCGGTCACCATGGGATAAAACCTATAAATACGCGGACCAATCAGAAAAATACGCATGTGACAATGGTTTCGATTTTGTTTTGTTGGTAAAGAATCTCCGATTCCATCCAAAGGGAGGAATGGACGACCGGGGAATAATCGAAAGCTCCCAAGAGATTTGGCCAGATGCATGTATTAAACTGTATTTAAACTTGTCTGACCGTCTGAATTGTGAATTGAAACGCAAAAATTCGGGCCAGAAGTAAGTTGTGATCTATCTTCGTTTTTTATTTGTATTTTTTATTCATGGTAATCAATATGTGGTTTTCTTCTAATTTTGTAGAATGAAGGTGTGCGATTTCATAAATCAAAATCGAAATCGAAATCCGTTCTTAAATTGAGGTATGCTATTCTTTAGTATTTGTTTATTTCATTCAGTTGCAGTTCAAAAACATCACATTTTCACGAAGTCATAAAGTTCACTCTCTTTTTCAGGACATATAATTTGTCTTCATTTATCTCTTTTGTCTTATTATATTTTCATTTGTTTAGTTTCATTTACAAACTTATTGTTTAATAGTGGATTTTCACGTGACCTGTAATTTATTAGCAAGTAATTTACAAATCTTGCTGTTTAAGAAATTAATGAATAGATGTTTTTTTATGCAACTATGAGTGCATGCAATTGGAATTATCTATTGTTATCTTAATAAGAACACCTGAATTTTGTCTGTAGTTTATATAAATGTATTGTAGTATCTTTTTATAAGTTGTTTTCTAATGAACGTAGTACGCTTAGCTCTTCAATTGGATAATGAATCCATTACTGCTCTTAAGGCAGCTTTTCGTTCAACATTATTATTATTATTTTTCCTGCATTTTCTGTTAAACCAATCAGCCATATTGCTAGCGAACTAAAACACATATATACATTTGTTGTACTCCGTATTGGAGTTATTACTATTTTTTTGGTTTTTGGTTTCCTCCTTACCTCTCTTTAGTTGAGCTACGCACATATATTGCATACAGGGGTGTTCCTTTATAGGCTTTTGTTGCTCAAATGGGCGGTGGGGTGGGGTGGAGGACATAGCCTTTCAACCCTACACACACACACACATATATATATATATGTACTCACATACATGTTTTCTTAATAAAATTGGAGAAAAAGATTCTCAAAGGGGAAGAGGGCATAAACCAAACTTCCCAACTAAAGCAAAAAAATGTAAAGCTCAATGGACTTCATAAAACAACCCAATAATCTAATTCAATGAACATCAATAAAAATAATAAAATAACCCCTACCTCTTACATGCTGATCCCTGGCAACCAACATTGATTCAGCTTGAGACGACCATCTGGTGACAAAGAATGAGACTTATAAAAAAAAAACTCAAAAACTTTTGCAAAGCCGCACCTCTTGATGCCAAAGCATCGACACTACTTCTCTATGACAATGATTAATTCTCATTTCAAATGACCCACAACTACTATCTACTTTATCAAAAGCAATATTTTAAAATGCGTGAGGTGGGATCAAGGCGTTTTGTGCTAGTGAGGCGCAACGTAAGTCTCAAGGCGGATCGAGGAACAAAATCAGGAAATATTATTTTTTTTAAATGTGATAAAATTGCAAAATAATGCATCATTTTTTTTGTCACAAGAAAAAAGTTTATAATCACGGTCCATAATCCATGTCACCAACATAATAAATAATTTATCATCATATGATCACACAAGTAATCCATAATTAAAACCAATACTAAATAATAAGTTGTCAAATAGTCCAAAAACTGCATTATCAAATTATAGTATAAGAGACTATACCTATAAATTAAACAAAATTATAACATGTCATTTATATACGAAGTAAATGTAGAAAAACAATTCCAATAATATAGAGTATATATAGCATTATAATTAAATTCAAAATTACAATTTTATAATAATAGTTCTAATAATAAAAGTAATAATAAACATTGCAAGATAACAATGGAGGAAGACTCACCTACATAATGATGTATGCATTACACCATACATCACACTTAGTTCTAGGCCCTAAAAAACTTTTTTTTTCAAATTTTTTATTTTTCTCTTGAAATTAACCCTCCAATCAACCCATATTCAAAAAATTAGGTCAAAATACTTTTTGTAGCTATTTTTAAAAAATCAACAAAAAATTGCTTGCGCGCAAACCCTTATAAATAAGGTATTTTGAGCAATTTTTTGTGGATTTTTTTATAAATAGCTAGAAAATGTATTTTGATCTAATTTTTTGAAGATGGGTTTATTGGAGGGATAATTTCAAGAGAAAAATAAAAAATTTGAATTTTTTTTTTAGGGCCTACAACTTGGTGTGATGTATGGATGATGTATAGAGCATGATGTAGGTGAGAATTCTCCGATATGAATGACATTATAACATATTATAGCACACTATTATAACTGATTATATATATAAGCTAAAAATAGTAAATCTGAACTTAAATTGAGGCTTAAGCCTCGACCGCCTCAATGATTGCCTTGAGGCAAAACGCCTCAAGGCGCCTACCTCGATCAATTGAGGCTTAAGCCTCAATCCTGGAGCACAAATTTGTTGACCTTACCCAAATGAGGATTAACACGACCCTCCAATGTGATTGGTTGAAATATAAATGACTCATCAATGGATCCCACACTTTTTAATGAGTTGTCCGTGTTTCAACCAATCACATTATAGGGTCATGTTAACCCTCCTTAAAGAGGGTCAACAAATTGGGGCTCTTAATCTTGCTCCATGAGACTTAGCTTCAAGGTGCTTCTCACATCGATTTTTAAAACATTGATCAAAAGTAGCCATAGCCCTCCAGGCGCGCCACATCGATTTTTAAAACATTGATCAAAAGTAGCCAAAGGGTTCGAAAGAATTTGTCTCATCTTTTTTTCTTCTAACATGGTAGAAACAGATTCAATAACTGTATAAGTCACTCCAAAGTTCATAAACAATCTCAATCCTTTTATAAAGCTTCTGTTTCCACAACCATGTTTGAGGAAAGCCCAATACCCAAGTCATCTCTGAGCACCTCCTCCCATCCATTGGGTTTGAATTACCAATAGCAGCACCATCAATATTAAGCTTCAACTGAGAGGTTTAATCCACTTGAACTGGGTCATTTCAACTACGGGATCGAATTTCAGATTTAACAATTAAATATGAAATTCTCTCTGAATCTGCTGTGACGTTTAAACTTTACCAAGGCAAAAATGTTTGACATGTCAATGTGTGACTACTTCCTTAATAATAACCGCCATTGACATCTGAATCCCATCAAAGAACGCCCAATTTCTATATTTCTATATGTTACAACAGATAACCATGGGTAAAATATGCAGCAGTGTAGCCGAATAATCCCTTGATGATTTCACCGTCTACCAAGACACTAAAGTTTGAATTGATCTATCATACAATTTCAAACCGAACATATCAGATTTTTTTTTCTTTTCAAAATCTTCTTAACTTTTACACTGTCCCCAAATAAATATTGTGCGAACTCCAAATCTGCCTTCTCACAGCACCGACACAGAGAGTACAATCTAATGCCAATACGCTGCACTTCAACCTCTACAGGATTAAAAGAGTGAAATAATCTCCATATAAAAATAGTAAGTTTACATGGAGGAGATTTGTCAAATACATTATATAAATAGAAAGTTGATTACGTTATCACCAAATCCCAAGATGTGAATAAAGTAGACTGACCATGAGATTCAGGTTGCCAATACCAAATGTTATTAATATTGACCATATTTTCTTTTGTGATAGCCCTCATCTCCTCTATTCTACTCCAACAATGAGATCTACGACTGGAGGAAGATGATCTCCTTCTCTCATATTTATTAGTTATAAATTTTACCTTTTTTTACTTCCAAACAAGTTTCATCACCCTTTTTCTCATTGCCACCCCCAAAAAACTATTATGTGGATTTCATTAATTACTCTTTTGGGAGGATGAATCACCGATAGCAAATAGATAGGAATGGAAGGAATCACATGTTTAATAAGATTCCATCTCCCACCAATAGACAAAACTTTGGCCTGACACCCTTGAAGTTTGTCTTTAATCTTATTAAGGAACTCCTAAAACATGCTAGCTCTTTTCCTCCCTGAATTTGTAGGGCAGCTCAGATATTTGATTAGCAGATTGTTATTTGGAAATCCAGTTTTAGCAGCCACAACTTGGAGCCTTGAAGGAGAATTTTTTGACAGTATGAAGCAACTCTTTTCTGCATTTATCTTTTACCCTAAGTAATCCTCATGTTTTAAAATTTCATCGAACATTTGAAAAAATGATAATATCATTAGCAAAAGATGGTGTCTAGTTTTAAAGGACTAGCAATAGCATTGAGAATTGCCTACCATTCGAATTGAGAAATGCTTTCTTTTTCCTATTTCATAAATTTATTCAAACCTCTATTCAAACATTCTGACACATAAGCTAGGGGATAGGGGATTTCCCTATTTAGTCCCTTTCGAAGATTTGGAAAATCCTGCAAATTGACCTGACGTAAACTACACGTCAAAAAGCTCCTAAAAATATGTAACACACTTTTAGAGAGATACTCTTTTCTATTTAAAATTTAAGTCTACCTCAAATGAGGGTTAAAATGGGGTATTTAAAGGGGAAGAGTACCTAGTGGCGGAGCCAGGAATAATTGGTGGCCTGGGCATGAAAGGAAAAGTCCGGGGGTTTGGGGGCGGGAGGCCCCGAATTTTTTTTTTTTTAGTACTTATAATAATCTTTTAATTGCATAGAAAATAATATATAAATAGATGAATTACAACGATTTAAAAAATAAAACATCATTACAAAACGATATTAATGTAAGTTCATACAAAAATAGATAGTTGTCATAACATTCTACAATATCCTCAAAGATTTTTCATTTTCAGAAAACGATTCACAATTACATAACGGGATAAAAAAAATTCAACAACATATTTTCAACAACTTCATGCCCAAAAAATAATTACTACAAACCAATAACGACATTTATACAAAAAATAAGCATCTAACAACGAATATTTGCTTCACAAAATTTCAACAATCCCTAACAATGGATATTTACTTAAAAAAAAAAAGGGGGGGGGGGGGGGGGGAAAGTAAGAGGAATGATAAATGTAGAAAACTAAGAACATACCTTGATTTGGTGTAGAGATTTAAGTTTAACTCAGCAAAATAGGGAGAGCAAAACAAGAGTGAAAATGGGTATAAAATTTAGGCCTTCTGTTTTTTAGGGGAAAGGGAGGGATTTTGTTCTCAATTTTTTTTCCTTTAATGTCCTTCCTAATAGATGTACATATATTTAAAAAAAAAAAAAAATTCTTAGAAATTACCAATTCTGGCCTGGGCCCGTGCCCAGGTCAACTGCACTGTGGCTCCGCCACTGAGAGTACCTTAGGCTCTACGCTAAGACCTTAACTATAAAAATGCCATTAGTACTCCTTACCTCTACTGGGAGTACCTTAAGCTCTACGCTAAGACCTTAACTATAAAAATGCCATTACTACTCCTTACTTCTAAATACTAAGGGAAAAAAAAAGAAAAATACATTAACAAAATAAAAGAAAAATAAAAAAATAAAATAGAAATACAAATATGCCCCAAAATGACAATTAAGTCCTCGATTCACATCATTCTCATCCCCTTGGAAAGTGTTCATCGATTTCAAAGGGGAAGACCAACTGAATATCCCTCCAAAGCTGTGATCAAGGCATTCTGGGGAAGCTCCTCGAACGTGTCCAAATAGTCAGGTGGGTGATACATCGCCAAATAGGGTACGGCGTTGCGGGAGAGAGCAGTCAGAAACTCGGTGACTAACATTGTCGCAGTTGTAGTAGCAAAATGTAGAAGGCCTGGATGAGGCGCAGCGGAAGTGGTGGAAGTAGGGGCTGAAGCCGTCACTGGAGGAGGACCTGTGGTAGAAACCAGTGTAGATGGAGCCGATGAGGTTGGAAGAGCTGCGGGCATTGTGTGTTAGACCTCAACCTTGGTCGCATACTCGATCATCTTTCGAAATGTTGGTATCTCTCCCAAATCGAGATCATACTGAATGTACGACTGTATTCCCAAGATATGGCCGCTGATCCGCTGATCCTCCGTCTCCGGGAGGCGAACTCGGCTGCAAAGAAGTTGGAACTGCTTCGTATACTCCACTAGAAATGTCCTGCCTAAGGGACTGAATGCGAGCAAAAAGGTCGCGCTCGTAGGCGGGTGGTATGAATGATGATTGGAGGGCGGCCTTCAGTTCAGGCCAAGTTTGGATTGGGGGGCAATCCCATCGCCGTCCGGCGATAGCAGAGATCGTTCCACCAAATCCGGGCGTATCCCTGAAATTTGGTGGCTACGAGAACACAAGAGCGATCCTGAACCTGCTTGTAGTAAAAAGTTGTTTCCATCGAAGCTAACCAATCAATCATGGCATTTGGAGAGAACTGCCCGTCAAATTTGGTAACGTTAATGCGTATATCCCCATGGAGGTTTCAGGAAAGCAGCTGAAGCGCCATAGATAGTGGGCCTCTACCCTGATGAGTATCAAGATCCATCACGTCACTCGGCACAGGTGGAACATAAGCAGCGGGAGGTGGTGGTATATGCAAGGATGGTGGATTAGGAGGATGAAAGTGCTGGGGGACTACGGTGGGAATACGCGCCAATCAAATGGCCACACTCACCACAATAAAAACAGTGCTGGTCCCATAGTGGTGGAAAATGGTGGGCATCGAGTGGGGGCATAGGTATTCACTTTAAAACACTGGGGTGGCAATCCCCGAACTCGGAGGAGGAACCAGATTGTAGTAGTAGTGAGAGGGCGTGGTGGGATGGTGTACAATGTAAAGATGGAGTGTTAGGGTGTGTGACCTGTCGAGGGTTAAAGAGAAGTGTGGGATTGTGTGAACAGGGGTTTGGAGGGTGGTCGGGGGTCCCAACATGGTGGCCTAGGCCTCTGGGGCAGTAAAAAAGTTGAGGAGGTGGGGATAGGCATTTGGTTGCGGGGTTGGGGCAATGGTGGGTGGGTAAAATAGGGCCAGGTGCTGAAATGAGGTGGACGACCCAAAATAAGGGGGCGGGTTAGGGCAGGGGTGAGAGAGAGCGTAATATGGGTTCGGGTTGAGGTTGGTGGGTGGGTTTTTGGGATCGGGGTGATGCGGATAAGAGTCCAAAGCAGGTCGGCTGAGGTTTGGGGTGGGGTCGAGTGGATTTGGGAGTTTTTCGGGGGCTATGGAGTAAGGGTTGGGGTCGGAAGCAGGGCGGAGGGGCAGTGGGATGAGCACGTGACTAGGTCGACAGGGCCTAGAGGGTGCTTCGGTGGCTGTCTCGGCGCAGAAACGGGGCAGGGTGGGTCGTTTGGGTTGGGAGTTAGGTCGCCAAGGGTGGGGAGTTTTTTTTTTTGGTGAGCCAAGGTGCGAGTTTGTGGTAAGGGCAGGGCAGCTAGCCACTGGGTTGGAATGGGCAGCGGTGGCAGCAAGGTATGTGTCAACCAGGCTGGTTGGGGTGTAGGGGTGGTGGGAGTTGGTGGTAGAGGGTAAGGGTTGGTGGTGGGAGGTGGTTTTGTGATGAAAAGTTGAAAAAGGGCCTCAAACTTTTGATCGAGTTCTTGGGAAGCTAGGGTTCGCTGTTTTTGTTGAAGTGCCATTTCACCCATTTGTTGCTTAAACTCTTAAATCTCTTCCAATCGTTGTTTTGATTTCTCGGGAGCCATTGATTATAGTGTACGATTTTTCTGATATTTTTTTTTTTACATCGATATACCAGACACAGATGAGGAGCGACACCCGCTCTGATACCAATTTGACGTAAACTACACGTCAAAAGGCTCTTAAAAATATTTAACGCACACCTTTAGAGAGAGAAATACTCTTTTCTATTCAAAATTTAAGTCTACCTCAAATGAGGCTTACAAGGGGGTATTTAAAGGGGAGGAGTAGCGTAGGCTCTAAGCTAAGGCCCTAGTTACAAAAAATAGCGTTATTACTCCTTACCTCTGAATACTAAAGTAAAAGAAAGAAAAATACAATAACAAAATAAAAGAAAAATAACAAAAAGAAAATAAAAATACTAATATGCCTAAAAATTACAATTATGCCCTCGATTCACATCATGACCACTAATAAACGTTGAATATACACCTCCAAATCATATTGTTGGATTTCCTGTTATTTTAGTATTTTTCCCTTTGTATTGGGCCCTCCGTGTTTGGGCCTTAGTTGTGCAGTCTCTAGAACCTTTTAGAAATGTAATATGTTTAGTATAAATTCTATTATTGAGCCCCCAATTGGGTAAGTCATTACATCACAAAATCCTTTTTGGTATCAGAGCCAAACTCCTCTCTTTTCAAACCCTAATCCTAATAAACAACTAAACCCTAACTCTACCCTCAAAACCAAACCGCCGACGTAGTTGTTTTTTCCGGCCGCCAGCTCGTCCAGCGCCGTTGCTCCTTTTTCCGGCCATAGGGTAGTCGCCCCATTCTGTTTCAGTTGAGTTTGGGGATTCAATCCCCTTCTTGGTACTCTTCATTTTTCTTTGAGGACCAAACCTTATATTGTTGAGGGCTGCCGATTTTGTTTTCGGCGGCATTTTATGAGAGGTTGCCATTCTTTTGGCCTTTTCTGGGTGATTTTGTGATACTTTTATGTTTTGGAGATATTTTGTGAAGTACTATGGATGTTTTTCGTGATTGTTGATGAGTTTTATTGGTGGTTCTTGATTGGAGGTTGATATACACTAGATCAATTTATTGGTAATATAGGGTTAAAATGGCAGATTTGAGTAGAATATAAACTACTTTTTCATTAGTAAAACATAACCCGTTTCTATTAGGTACAAGTTCCCTATGAATGAGTACAAATTTGCTTTGAGATCTTGTCTTGATAATGTGGAGCTTGTTTGTAGGCATCGTTTGAGATTCCGGATGACCAGAGTTCTTGATATCACTAATCCTTGGGTGGATCCTCCGCTGGCGTGCGATTCTTCTCATATTGTTGGGGATCAATATACGCGGAATAATTTTTTTTTCAGGCATGAAATTTCGATTAATCAAACATAGGAAAGAGGTAAAACCAAAGCCAGGCTTGAAGAACAAACCTAGGGTTTGGAATACAATAACTTTGCAGATCCGATTGCAATTCGATGAGGAGAAAAACATTTGTTGTAGATGTAAGGCTGCTTTATTTTGGATCTCCTCTCCATAACCTTGCTTAAACCTTCGATACACTAGGATTTTCTATTGTATGATCCTCTCCAAAGTCAGGTAGATGGGTGGATACTTTTTGAGATGAAAACTTTTGTTAAATCTTGAGATATGGTGGTCTATCTCTAGCGTCCTTCACTAAAAACTTGAATAGTATATCCTCTCACCCCTCTCAGACCTTAATGATGGATTATTATGTTTAAAGCCCCTTCTTACACCTGTATATACAAGTACAAAAAGGTGGGCTTGGGCTAAACTGGTTTTTTTGAGAAGGCCTGATTACTTGGGTATTTAGACTACCCCAGGGACCCAAAACAAATAATTAAATTAGTTCCAAATAAATATTTGGAAATCCTAAATTACTTTTAGCATAATTTTATTTCCTTTATTTAATAATAAATAATTTCATTAAATAATTATGACTGCATTTCAACTTAATTATCTAAAAAATTACTCGGATATAAAGAGGTCTTATTTGCAAGGTCGATAATGGCACATAATGTGATTCCCCGCGTTAAGCTTCCGATACCCGTTTGGTTAAATCGTTTTGCTTTAAATTGCTTTTAACCCATATCTAATCAATTCCTTGATTTTCAGACTCAACTTATTTTACTACTCCACTGGATTATAAATAATCCATTAAGTTTTTTTGGTGGAAATAAATTTTATAAATCTATCAAGAGGGTATCGCAATTCAACGTATCCCCGGATGCGGATTCCTCTGAAATAAGATCTCAGACGTACTTATATTATTGTCACTCGATATGCGGAGATCATTTGATTAAATGTAAGATTGAATCGCACCCATAGCAATCAAATTAACAATCAAATAAGTATTCCAATTCTCATAATTCTCGGAATTAAGAATCTATGCACCCTTTGTAAATGGTGTGAGGTATATAGAGTTTGTCTTGAATTTTGCATGGTACTGTTCATACGCGGGAAGGGGGGGCGGGGGGTACAGTTCACCCTTACTCCTTATTTAAGGAGGGGTTTAACCATGGTTCAAATAACACCTACACCAACATAGAGTTAGAGAGAAGATTTTTATAAAGGTGAGAGGTGAGGGATTTTCCCTCTCACCCAGGGTATTGCTCAAAAGTGGAAGAAGGGTGTGAGTGTTTCATGTATGGTCGGTGTGCTTAAGATGTAATATGTGAGAGATTTCTCACTGGTTTACATGGGAACGGGATATACCGGATTGGGTACTTGGAAAACACTCGAGGGCAAGAGATTGGGACGGTTCTTGGCTTAGATATTGGATTCACTTGGATGGAGAGTTGGTGTACAATGGCTATTCAGGATTTGGGTAGGAGAGTAGAGGGTATGTGATTTATCCTTGTATATTATGTATTGTACTTGTAATTTCTTCAAATATAGTGGAATCGGGCCTCTTCGTGGATATAGCCAAATTGGTAAACCACGCATACTTGGTGTTGTCTATTTTGTTTATATTGTTACGTGTTTGTTATTATTACCATTTTATTTTGACTATATCTGGGGTCGTGGTCGATTGGAGGATAGCCCAATAAATTGGGCGTCAGGGCACAATAATCCTGAGTCTAATCGAGATAGTCCTTAGACTCAAATATCACGGGTGGTCCTATTCAATACATTCGTGGGATGTACCGATCACAATCCCGTGTCAAACTATCGTACATTTTCATAAACCATCATACAAGTTCCCGTAGTTTGAGATAAAATACTAGGATTGCATTGCAACCATTTCGATAGGATGTCAGATCCCTATTTAGGTTGTGAACTGTTCTATAGTGCTAGAACTGGAATTCCAATAACTTTGTAATCAACACGAAGCCGACTCACTAGAATTCTTACTAAGCTCTATGAATCGACATTAAATATGAAACAATATACTTACGCAAATATAAAACATTTTCGCATCTTTGATTCTCATTTCAAAATGAATAAAACAATCCTTTATTAAACAATAATGAAATGTATTACATATGATCTTATCAATAAACCCCATTAATCTCCCATTTAGTCTTAAAGCCATGTAGCCATGCACTTGACTCCCATTCCTTCTACGTGGCTGTTGAAAGTCTTAGCTGGTAAGCTCTTTGTAAAAGGATTTGTCAGGTAGTCCTTTGATGCAACCTTGGCACGATAATGTTGTCCTTCTGCACAAATCTCTCGAATTAAGTCATACTTGCACTCAATGTGCTTCGCCCTCTGATGAGGCCTTGGTTCTTTCGAATTCACAACCGCACCGCTATTATCACAATAAAGTGCAATAGCTAATTTCATCGAGGGAAACACAACCAAATCACTTAGGAAGTTCCGGAGCCAAACAATCTCTTTTGATGCCTCCGAAGCAGCAACGTACTCGACTTTCATAGTCGAGTCAACAATACATGATTGCTTGACACTCCTCCAATATATGGCTCCACCTCCTAGGGTAAACACATATCCTTAGGTCGATTTTCTGGAATCCCTATCCGTCTCTGTCTGCTGAGTAAACCAGCTCATAATCTTTAGTCATCTTCTGGTACTTGAGAATGTGCTTCACAACAATCCAGTGATCCTCACCTGGGTTAGACTAGAATCTACTGACCATGCCACTGGTAGCAGATATCCGGTCTAGTACAGACCATAACATACTGCCCATCGCCGAAGCCTAAGGTATATTCCTCATCCTTTCTACCTCAGTGTCCCCAGACACTGGTCTTTAGATAGAGGAACTCCAGGCCTGAAATGGAGACTCTTTTTTGGAGTCCATCATGCTAAACCTTGTGAGTTAAACCCAACATCCTATTCTTCTGATCACACAAAACTTTGATCCCTAGGATGTGGCTATCTTCTCTCCTAAGTCCTTCATATCAAATGACTAGACAACCACAATCTTACACTAGACAATACACGTACATCGTTTCCGACAAGGAGAATATCATCTACGTCTACGCTTTCGTCATTCTTCTTATACTCACAAGTCTCATCCATTCATTGATAAAAATCAAATGATTTGATTGCCTGATCAAATAAGATATTTCAAGTCCATAAACAGATGTCTTAAGATTGCACACCTTGCTTTCGTGGTCCTTTACTGTGAATTCCGTGGGTTGCATCATATAGATGCAGTTGTCAAGATTACCGTTCAAGAACGTTGTCCTGACGCCCATTTGCCAAATTTCATTTTCGGGATGTGCATCGATGGAAAAGGGAATTCGAATGGACTTAATCATATCGATTAGACTTAGTGCCCCGCACAGCAAATGTATATCTTCTATGAAACAGAAGGTTCTGCAATCATCTTTGACAATTCATCACTTTAGAGTTCGAGCTTTCTAGCAACAAGCGCCCTGGTTCTTGAAAGCTATCATACAATACCCAATGACTCAGTGTTTCTTTTTCTTTTGTTTTTTCGATTGGGGTTGGGGGCTAAAAAATCATTGAGTTCATATACTTGATTGGTATAGTTTTGAGGAAGTGAAGGGATTTTCTGTTATTAGCTTTTAGGATATTGATAAGAATATGAAGAGAGTAAAATGTTTATGTAGCTGCATCCTTGGCATATCAATTGTGGTTGGGAAGAAATTCCAGATTTATTGTGGATAAAGGAGTTGATAAAGGAAATAGTTATGGGAGAAGATTATACTCGTACTGTAAGAGTGAAAGATACATTTGGGCTTTCTGAATTTTACTTTCCCTATTTTCTCTTCGATTTGTTTTAAACCTTAAAAGATTACCTAAAGTCGTATAAGAGGGTTTTTACAGTTTCAAACTCTAGGAGGGGCTTAACGATAAACCACCCATTAAATTATTAAATCAGATTAGAAATAATTAATATTGATAACAGTCCATAACACCACATGCGTTTATGCGACTCAGATATTATTCTGCGTGACCAATATATCGCGCGTATTTGTGTATTACTAATGCATCAAGTAGACAATTATTCTAGTATGGAGGGTGCAACATATGTTATGGTACACATGCCATCCATATTAAGGACATGTATCATCACAGTTTTTTGGACACATGTCTCCATAATAAAATTGACATATGGCAACCCACTTGGTTTTATTTGGCTATAAGTAAGCCTATCTTTTTCATTGAGAAAACAAGGGTTTTGACAGAAGAGACATGATAGCTCCCTCTCTCCACCATTATTATGGCAAAAGCCATACATTTACAGAAAAAAACAAAGACGTTGCTCTCTTCCACCACCTCTCACCTCTCAGAAAACCACCACAATGAGTTTTTTGCCGAATAGTACGAATTCGTGAACTACGCTGACTTTGATTCTGGCAATGACTGTTACGTAGGCGCAACCAAAGTTGCTCAAGTAAAAAACGTACCAAAAATCCGGTATCTCCCCATATTAAACTACTCTTACACAAATGATGCGCTATGTGAGGCATTTTATAGTAATTTTTTAATTTTTATTATTACTGCTTTGGTCTGGCTGTCTCTATATCACTCTGATCATGTTTCCCCTAATTAGTAGTTTTTCTTTGAGCTTTTAAACTCTTTATCTATAGTTTGTAGGTTTTTTATTATTATTTTCTTTTTGTTGTTTAAAGCCATAAACCTCTTTATTATTTAGACATTCTTTAAAAGCTGAGTTAATTAGTTGTATATTTTGGTTTTAGGTAACATGCAAAATGAATATTCTAAATTGATTATATAGGTAACACAAAAACGTTGAAAGACAGTCACACATTTAGGACTTTTTATCCATGATTGGAAAACAGGGGAGTTTTGAATCCATAAAATCTGACCTTTCTGTCATTCTTGTAACCATAATATTTGTCTCTTTTTATCAATGAGTGGAGGGTGTTTTTTTCCTGATCGGTTTTTTCTTTAACTGGTGAACATTATAAGCTGATCTGTGGATCAATATGTACTGGACATTTTTGGATATGGTGTTAAAAAAGGGAGCATTGGACCTTTCTTTGTTATGGAGTTATGTTTGCTGATTGATTTGGTTGGTAGGGTACACTTATGACATAACTTCCATTTTATTTTACCCTATTGTTACATGTTTGACATTGCCCGATTGGGTGGAGGGTTGTAGAATCTGTGTACACGTTAAGTTTTGCTCAATTGGACAATTCTTTCTTGATAAAGTTGTTGGTTAGTTGAAGTAATCAAATAGTTATGACTTTTTTGGCATACATTTAGACTAAAGATTTAGAAATTGATTTGGATGCCCTTTGTGAGGATCTCTCTTGCTTGTTGCTTCCCTGATGATTTCAACATTCTAATCTTTGGTAGTTTACAAATTTGTGGTGTTTTGAATACTTTGTTGTGGAGTTGGACCATCTCCAACGTTTTAGTTTCCAAATCCACTTCTAAGTAACGGTTGAAAGGATTCCCTAATCTACTCGGCATATTACCGAAATTAGTGGAAAATCATTTTCCCAATAGTTTATATCGACCCATCAGTTTCTACTATTTCTACCATCTCTCCAACAGAGTTGCTTCCACATCAGATAGTCCAACAGTCTCTCCATTTCTACATGTAGAATTGGGGATAGAAAAAATGCAATAACTCATCAGCCGCATAAGATCCGCTTCTGTTTAGAAATTCCTGTTACAGAAGTTTTGGCCCTTTCTAGAATAGAAAATAGTTGACATAAAACAATTGTTGGAGAAGGCCTTGTGTTTGCTGATTGATTCGGTTGGTAGGGTACATCGAGGACATAACTTCAATTTTTGTTGATGACAAAATGCCTAATTAGGTGTGGTTTCATGACTGAAATTTGGGTACGTGTGTGCTTTACAATATGTTTTAGCATAAGAACTCGGTTACGTTACCTTTTCATTTTAACTTGAAGCTAATATGTTTTAATTTCGAAGATTGGCTGGTAGTTAAAAACGGTAAGCATGTTAATCAGTTCTTATTGAAATTGCTATAATTACTTTACCTTTGAAAACTTATGTCTCACCTGTCCATATTTATCTATTTATTTATACTGCAATTTATTTGATGTTGCTAATCATGATTTTTTAATATTTTTTGATTGGTATTTCAATTACAGGTTGCTTATTTGGTTAGTTCAAAGGAGAGCATATTTCGTTGGGTCCTATTCCTTGAGAATCAAGCTAGAGGAATGTGGCAGCGTGTTACTTATATTGAATCGGATAATTCTAGCTTTTCTTGAAAGAAAAAAAAAAGAAAAATACAATGAAAAAAACAAAAAAAGAAGAAAAAAAAGAAAAAGAAAAAAAAGAAGGAAAAGAAAAAAGAAAAAAAAAGAAGAAAAATTAAAAAGAAAAAAAAAGAAAAAAGGAAAAAGAAAAAAAAAGAAGAAAAAGAAAAAAACTTAAAAAGGGAAAAAAAAAAAGAAGAAAAAGGGAAAAGAAAAAAAAGGAAAAAAATTTTTAAAAAAAAGAAAAAAAAGAAGAAAAAGGAAAAAGAAAAAAAAAGAAGAAAAAGGAAAAAGAAAAAAAGAAAAAAATTTAAAAAGGAAAAAAAAAGAAAAAGGAAAAAGAAAAAAAAAGAAAAAAATTTAAAAAGAAAAAAAAAAGAAGAAAAAGGAAAAAGAAAAAAAAAGGAAAAAATTTAAAAAGGAAAAAAAAAGAAAAAAAGAAGAAAAAAAATTAAAAAGAAAAAAAAAGAAAAAAAGAAAAAAAGAAGAAAAAAAGATAAGTCTAGGCCGATGCACAAATTTGACACATTTGGTGCGACACACTGAAGCGTCGAATCGGTATTGACCTCCACACAACCCCACAACAGTGGAGCCCGGATACGAGCAATACGGATGTGACATGTTAGTGTGGATGTGTCAAATTTGTGTGTCGGCGTAAATGCACCCAATTGAATACTTTTCTTATTTGTAAATATTATATATAGCAAAAAGAATCTAGAGAAATAGATCCACCATGAACTCCTGGTATATTTTTGTCCCATTTCGTTCCACTTTTTTTGTTCCTTTTTTTTTTGTAGTTTTTTCATTTGTAAATCTGTTGAAATATATACTGGTTACTCGTTGTGCCAGTATACATTTCAACAGATGAATTTTCGGAAATTAGCATATGTGAGAAAGTAGCTATTTATATATGGATAAGGCTCTTGGGGGCTCCAGTTTCTTATTACCGAATGCATTATGTTCTTATCTTGAGGGATTTTAAAGGCTATAATTTATAAAGGTTAGCTGCATATCAGTGGTAATCAAGGTGGCAGATTCAAGTCAATTTGTCTCAAAAGCCCCTACATTCGTATCCTTCTTTTCTTTAGATTCAAGAACGATACAGTCACACTTCCATCTCTTCTTCCATCAATATCCCTATACTCATCTTTATTCATTTATTTTGAAACAGGTTTAATGTATGATGGGTTGGAGTCGTTTCCATTGTTAGCAAAGACAACCAATGATCATAACGATGACCATTGGAACCCGTTCACACACACACACACACACACACACACACACACACACACACACACACACACTCACTCACTCACTGGCGGAATCAGGAATTTCCCACTAGTGGAGCACCATAATAAAAACTACGGGAGTTTAGGGGCGGTGGCCCCTGATTTTTTTTTTTTTAGGATTATTGACTCATTAATACTTCGTGGCTAAAAGAAAGAAATTTTCATATATTAATAGTAATAAAATAGAACAAATCAAACTATAATACTTCGTTGTTAAAACGAGTATCCAAAATTTGTCATTACAAGTACGAACCTGGCAACGTGTCGGTTCGGGTCGTGTTTGTGTCGGGTCTTAATGAATTCGTGTGAAATTTTGCTCAACCTGAACACGATTCGTTTTTCTAATGGGTTACACGACACGAACTCGTTTAACCCGTTAAGGTAACGAATCATTTTCGGGTCTTAATGAGTTTAATCCGTTAAACCCGTTTAACCTGATATAAACCGATAAGACTCGTACTAATAAGACCCGTTAGCTACCAATAAGTTCCGTTAGCTTTTCATAATTACATATTTAGCACTCTCAAATTAAAAATATATAATGGTTACTAACGAGTCACACGACCCGGTATGACATAAATAGTATTCGGGTCTTAACGGGTTGTTATGGGTGAAGAAAATTTAACCAACCCGATTCGTTATAATCGTGTTAACCCGATATTGATCCGTATTCAATAAGTCTTGATCCATTAACTGTTAATTTCGTATCGTGTCGTGTCACATTTTGTAAGGTCTACAAGTACTAATTAAAATATAAAATGAGAAAACTATAATCTCCCTTTATGATTTTTCATCTTTTGGAATTGATCTACAATTGCGTCATTAGAAATGCAATCAAAGACATCTTTTTCGATATACGTCGTGCATGAGTCACTTAGCCAACTAGACCCCATATGATTTCGAAGATCGGTTTTCACGATGTTCATAGCAGAAAATGACCTTTCAACTGTAGCTATGAAAACCGGTAGAATTAATAACAACTTTATGAGCCTGTAAATTAATCCATGCATAATGCGTTTCCCTTTCTCTAGTATTTTTCTAGCCAACCAACTAATCCCATCCACATCAACAAAGTCACTATCGGATTTGATATCAAGTTTATACAATTCAAGCTCATCCTAAAGTACAATACGCACTTGCTCGGTGAAATCATTAACATAAAGTTCAAATAGACGAACCAACTTGTTTATATCAAAAACAACAAATGAACCAACTTGTCTTGATCGTTCGCATCATAATCTGAAATGCGTGATCGTAAGTTAGGATCCGATGGAAGATTAGTCAAGTCAACTTCAATGCTAGTTCGATACACACTTGAAGGTTCCTCTTGGACAACTTTAATTGTAAGTGGCATGACATTGTCGATTGAAAATACTTTTACACGAGATTTTTTTGAGAAATAGTTATCAAGAGACTGCAATAAACACAAAAAAAAATATTATTAGGAAATTAGGAAAAAAATTAACTGTTAAAATTAGGAAATTGTTAACTGTTAAAGCATTAAAAAATTTGGAAATTAACTGTTAAAAGAACAAAAAGAAATTGTGTTTTTTCTTTAATTGTTATCAAGAGAGAAGCATTGAAAGCATTCTTTCTTTAGTTGATACACCCACATAACGAAAGCATTGAAACACCCACTTTATCTCCATCAAATCAACCCATGAAAAAAAAAACAGAGAACCCAAAACATAAAGAAAAAAATAAGTTATCTCTCGCTTTTATAAACATCCAAGACCAACTGGGTTTCTTTAATACCCATCTATACCTCTTACAAACTAAATATCCGAAGTTGCTGTTAATACCCATCTACACTTCTTCCTTGCGATTATACCTCAATGAGGATTTATAAAGAAGTTGCTGTTAAAAAAATTAAAACAATGAAGGTAAAATTAGACGCCGGAGGGTATACCTTCATCACCGGAGTTGCTGTTAAAAAAACGTTATTTTGACCTGTGCAATAGTTTTTTTTAAAAATAAAAAGGTGTTATTTGTTATATTTTGTGTGGATTTTAAATATTTTAGGAATTCCTAAAAAAATCAATTCAAAATAATTTTTTTGGTATGTTAAAAAAGTGGGTACAATATGACATTTCATCCAGAAAAGAGAAAGAATGCTGATAATTTGGCCGTTAATTTCTGAGGTCACTGTCAAGTGACACATGTCCAATCCGCACTGTTAATATGTGAGAGAGTTCGCATAAGAGCAGTATTATATATACAAGTTATGGTATACTTGTTTTTTTAAAATAATAAAAAAATTATTTTTGCGTTAAGTTTTTTTGTATGATATTTAGACATTTCAAGGGCTCCATATAAAAAAAATCCGCTCAAAATAACATTTTTTGCTATTTTAAAAAATTGATCAAACTTTTACACCTTTTAAAGAACTTTAAAAGCTATGAAAGTTGGACCCAATTTTTAAAAATAACAAAAAAAGTTAGTTTGAGCTAATTCTTTTTATATGAGTCCCTTAAAATGTTTAAATACCATATAAAAAATCCAAATAAAAAAATATTTGTTTAATATTTTAGAAAAATAGGTCTGCGCCAGGTGCTGATTAGTTTGCGGACCGCCAGGGCGATATTTTTTTGAAAAATAAAAATGTTATTATATTATTTTTTTTGTGTGGGTTTTAAATATTTCTGGGATCCCTAAAAGAATCAGCTCAAAATAATTTTTTTTGGTATTTAAAAAAAATGGCTATTATATATGAGACTTTTTAATCAGCTTAAAAAGCTATCAAATATTGATTCATTTTTTTTAAAATACAAAAAAAATTATTTTGAGTCGATTTTTTTAGGGGTCCCCTAAAATATTTAGTCCTCACACTAAAAAATTAATAAAAACATTTTTTTAACATAAAAAAATGCTGCACAAATGGTCCGCATAATTATCCCTCATATGAGACTTTCTCTATTTAAATATACAGTCATTGCATATGTAGGTGGTTATTTCCTATAATATTTGGATTTAATACATAAGGAAAAACATTCAGGAGGGAGGATAAAAAAAGCACACAACACAGGAATATACGTGGTTTGGCAACGTGCTTATGTTCACGGGGTTTGGAGTTTCTCTTATATTAACTTAGAAAACAGGTCGATAGAGTTCTAATACTGCTTGACGTTATAATTTCACATGCTCATCTCCAAGGGGGTGGATTTACATTTATAGATGATCTTAAGAGAGTACTACCTCAATTAACAGTTAACCCTGGAAGTTCAGACATATCTCTCATCCCTTCAAGCAGTCCTATGGGATATATATGCAAGAGTGTTTCGTGACACGAATTCTCAATTGACTTGATACGTAAGGAACTTATAGGCCCGTGTTGAACATGTGCATGTCATATGCCTCCGTAATTCCGATCCCACAATTGCCCCAAAAGCTCAGTGTCCCTTTGTGGTCGATGGGCTTTATTGTGACCTGGTCGGCTGGTGACTTCGATAAGTTGGTATGCTAGAATATTTGTTATTTTGATCAAAGGGCAATCTTGTAAATGTCCTTAGAATTGAAGGGCCTTTTGATCGTTGAGCGCTCCGAGGATACGTTGGTATATATTACCCCCTTTTCTTTTCTAGGCAGTGAATCGCCGCTTGATCAATCGTCAAGCTCGTGGGTCATAATCATTTTTTTGGGGAATCGCGAGACCACTTCCAACTAAAAGGTGACAATTTCACTCTTTTGCCCATTTTTCAATTCATGCAAAAATCTTGGAAATTTCATTCTTTCAAAAGAGAGCTTGTCACATCCTTAATTTAATTGTAAGAATTTCTTCACTTCATTTTTCTTTGGTTAAGGCTCTAATTATAGAAATGCTATTACTACTCCTTACCTCTAAATATTAAATAAAAAAGGAATACAATGCTAAAAAAATAAAAGAAAAATTACAAAAAGAAAAAAAAAATACTAATATGCTCAAAAAGACAATTATGCCCTTGATTCACATCATTGTCTCTCCCAATTATTTCTTGAACATCTTTGCGACCAATCTTTGGTACGCAGATCCTACATTTTTAAGTCCAAAAGGCATGACCTTATAACAATACAGGCCCATAGTGATTATGACTGAAGTTTTGTCTTGGCTGGAGCCAAACAAAGGAATCCGATGATACCTCGAGTATGCATTATAAAAACTCTTCCGTTCGTGACTAGTTATGGTGTCAACCAACTGATCTATATGGACAAAGGAAAACTGTCTTTAGGGTAGCCCTTGTTGAGATCGGTGAAGTTCACTCACACTCTCCAATTATCATTACTTTTTCCTACCACCACTGGGTTTGAGAGATTTTTCAAAAATTGAACTTATTTGATGGACCTTGCCTCCAGAAGTTTCCTTACCTTTATCTCTACTACCTTTACTTTTTTAGGGGCAGTGCAACAAACTATTTGTGTTACAGACGAAAATGTGGTATCGACGCGAAGTTTGTGGCATGTGATTTTAGATCGATCCCAGGCATATCGTACGGCTGCCATGCGAATACATCTTGATTCTGCTTCAGGAAAGAAATTAGTTCCTCCCTTTCCTTCTAGGATAGTGTGGTGTCGATTAGAAATTTGATTTCGAGTCTGATCTCATCAAAAGCTATCTCCTTCAATTTTTCCACGACCCTATCTGTGGGGTTAACTATCGACTCTTCCACCCATGGTCTTCCATACTTTATTTACTATTTGGATAGTGTCACTCCGTCTTGAGATGTTTTAGAAATAATTCCTTTTGTTTCTTCTTTTCATGTTTAGACCTAATGACTACGATAAAACACTTTCGAGCATTGGCTTGGTTGCCTCTGATTTCCATTATTCCTCGCTCCATGATGCATTTGAGTTTTTGGTGGTAAATAGAGGGAACAACCTGGATGGCATGCAACCACCCTCTCCCAAGAATGGCATGGTAATGTGAGTCAATGTCCACCACCAAGAACTCGATCAACTTTGAGATAATTCTAGCCCTAATTGTCAGGACCACCTTTCCCAACGTCGTGGTTATTTTTCCACTGAAGCTGACCAGAGGAATGATCACTTCCTTCAAATCTTCCAACTTCAGCTTGAGCTTGTGAAAAATCTTCAAGTACATGACTTCCAAGGAACTCCTTTGATTGACTAGTAGCTTATCCACGTCCTAATTTGTAATTTTGAGAGTGATTACTAGCGCATCATGGTGAGGGGTCCTTACTTCAATCAAATTGTCTTCTGTGAAGATAATGTGCTTGTTATAGTCTACGTCTTCTGGTTGCCTACGCCTTCCGACTGTGCTTTTTGCTGAGTCAATTTGGAAGGCCTTCATTACTATTGTGATCTTCTTGAGTTCCAGTCGTACAACGCTGTCCTGAATCTACTTGGGGTTTGAAGCACCGTGGATAGCAGCATACTCATGCCCAAACTCATCCTCCAAAAAAATATTTGGTTTTTGGTCGGTGGTGGTGATGACCTTTTTAGACTTTTTCTCAACGTATTCGTTTAAGTGCCTTACCTGGGCCAACTCTTCTAAATGGGATTTGAGAGCTTTGAACTTCTCTATCTTGTGGCCATTCTCCTTACAGTAAGCATATTTGAGAGTAGTATTTCTCTTGTTCGAATCTCCATCCATCTTCTTCAGCCACTTGAGGAACCGCCGGTCTTTTATCTTTCCCAAGATCTTGTAGATCGGTTATTTAAAAATATTATTAATTGCTTGGAAGGCTTTGGATTAGTATGCCTTCTCCTCTTTTTTGGATCCTCCATTATACTTTTTTCTCCCCTTCTTGGGGGTGATCTCTTTGTCATTTCCTTTCGCCACTTTTCCCCGACCATTATCTCCTTGGTTGAGGTCGACTACATTTTCCAACTTGGCATACTTTTATATGCGCAACATCAGATCGTCGATACTATCCACCTCCTTCTTGGGGAGGGATTGGTGTAATATGGAGTTGTGGGGCAGAACTATCTTGAATGATGCTACGCTTACTTGCTCTGAGTAATCTTCGACTTCATTGAAGATCTCCAGTAGCACTTGGCATAATCTCACAAAGATTCTTAGGGTTTCTTCCTCATGGTGAGGAGAGAATCCATTCTCTTTGGGTGAGAACTTCTTGTAATAAAGCGAGTTGTGAAGGCCTCAGCGAGGGACTTGAATTTTTTGACCGATATGTGAGGCTGCTTCAAAAACCATTTTTATGCAACATAGAGGGGAACATACGACACACAAGGGTGTCGTTATGGTTCCATAGGGTCATAGCTTGCATGTATTAAGGCACATAGTCTATAGGACCGGTCTTCTTATCATAAATCTTGAACCTCGGGGTTGTGAATTTCTTTAGGGGATCCTTTCCTCAAATGTCCTTAAAAAGGGGGATTGCATCTGAGTGATGAGTGCCCTTCGTGCCAGCTCATTGGTGGATCCAGTCCCCCTATTATCTCGGTGTCGATCCATCTCCCTTTGAACTAGACTTTAGCTATCGTGTATAAGATGTCCTCCATCCCGATTTTTCCTTACCGGATAGCTTTCTCGCTTTGAATGTTTCCTCTCATGATGCAAACTCCTTCCTCATCTACGAGTTTTACTCACTTGAGGGCGAGGCGTCCGACCACGATGCTTGGCTTATCTCTATGGATCTCTCGCTCTATTTTTTCTAGGAGGCATTGAAAATGCTCTTTCTCCTCTACCCGGAGGTGCGTTTCCACCTCTTGTTGATGGAGTCATTCTTCATAAGCACGGCCAACCGCGAGATTTGAGTTAATCGAGGTTGTTTATTGCTCTGCTCAGAAGGTTGTCCTTGTGGGTGGAATCTTGTACAGGTGGATCTTAAACCTGACTTTATGTAGGGAAAGTCCGCCTTGTTGATCGCCCGTAACAGGTGCACTATGAGGGTGAGACATCACTTATCTTGCTGGTTCTGATTTGCTTAGGAAAAATAATTTCCACAGACGTTATCAACCGTGAGTGAAAATAATCACAATGAATTAACTTAAGAAACTTGGGACCAAACAAGAAGCAAATCAATCTCATAACAAAAGTATTTACGTGGTTCGAAAACTGCCTATGTCCACGAGTTTGCATATTAATTCTTTATATTAAATGAATAAAGAATTACACACCCCTTTGCCCCGGGGTAAGGGTTTTATTTATAATGATAGGAGTGGTTGAGTAATGTTGAAACTCTCACAGATAATTATTGACTCGTTTGTTGATCCATTTTGATCTCCTTCAAGATTCTAGATAACCATATTGAGCTTCTCCATATTTATACCATGTGATATTAAACTTGATTTGGGCGACACACTTTATATTTTCAGGTTAAGGCCTTCTTGGGTTGTTAGAATTTGGACCATTACGATTTTCACCCCACAAGGATTGATGTCATTCCTTCTGTCTGACTTTCTTTTTATGCGTATTTTTTTTGAAGTTAAGCCTGAAAAATACGATTTTTATATGTTTAAGTACATGTCAATTTGCTAACCCTTTCATTTAAGAGATTTGGGTGTTTAATTCATTGTTTTTGGGCAAACTGATATTAAAATATAGGTATAAACTAAAAGTCTGATATTAATTCATTTAAGAGATTTGGGCGTTTAATTCATTATTTTTTGCCAATTGCAAAAGTATAGGTATAAACTAAAAATTCCCCAATTAATTAAGACATCCACTTTTCCATTTTTTTTAAGTTTTAATTTTTTATAGTTTCATAACAAAAGTCTGAGATGGATCAGACATTAGTATGATCAATTGGCTCTATTCATTTTATTTTATATCACAACTCATTTTAAATTTTAACCACTAAGAATACCTGTGTAGATAGCAATATATAGATACATGTAGTAATACTTTGTTAGTGGGTTTGCATTATGAGATTCCAATCTCAAAAATAACAAAGCCCAGTTCTCCAAATGATGAGGTTGGGTGTGTAATTATGATATAGGTTATTTTCTTTCTAAGGTCGAGTAGTTATGAGCGATTTTAGGTTTGGGCCAAACGTGTTCTGAATTGTCCCCTTAGGGTCCATGTTCATTTTTATAGAGCTTTTCTATATTGTCTGCAACGATTCTTTCATCTCAAAAGTGTTGTAAAAGTAAAAAATAAACCCCAAGTGAAAAAATCTTTAGACCCAGACTAAAATATGATTTACTATTGGACACAAAGTACAAATATTCCTCATTTGTTATACCTAAAGAACATATCTCCACTTCGGGGAGTTTAATAAATGAAAATTTTGACAAAACTTGGTGGAGGTGGTTATCCACCAAATGTTAACATAGAAATATACCATTTAGTTCATGAAAATAAAATTGGATATAAATGTACATTTTTCGACCGTTGAAACTTTTATCATCATTTCATCCACTACTCAACTCAACTCAACCAAGCGTTTTCCCAATTATTTGGGGTTGGCTAATGAATCCTATTTTTCTATTCCATTATGTTCAGTGTCATATCTTCGGTTAAACCATGTGATATCATGTCCCTTTTTACAATATCCCACCAAGTCAATTTAGGCCTACTTGTACCCCTTGTGTTACCATCAATACTAACTAAATCACTCTTCTTTACGAAAACATCCAGTGGTCTACACTTGACGTGTTCAAACCATCTAAGTCAATTTTCTATCAATTTATCTTTTATTGGATCTACTTTAACCGTTTTATGAATTTGTTGATTTATAATTTTATCTTTTTGAGTTTTATCACAAATTCATCGCATTGGCATCGTTACAACTTATTTTCTACACATTTTATTTTTTGGTTACCCAACACTCCGTCCCAATAACATTGAGGGTCTAATGGGTGTCTTATAAAATTTTCTTTTAAACTTCAAAGGTATACGCCTATCACACGCCGATAGCACTTCTCCACTTGACCCAACCTGATTTAATCCTATGAGTAACATCATCATTAATATTTCCATTTGTTTTAATAATCGAGCCTAAACAGCGAAATGATCATTTTCAGGTATCTCTTGGCCCTCCAATTTCACCACATCCACTTTTGCCCTCCTATTACTACTAAAATTGCACTCCACATATTCTGTTTTAGTCCTTATTTTAAATCCTTTTGTTTCTAGAATTTCTCTCTACAATTCCAATATAACATTAATCCTCATTTTAGTCTCATCCACAAATAATATCATCTGCAAATAGTGACACGACCGTAAATGTGTATCTAGTGTGCATGCTATATAGGCTCAAGTGCAAGCTTGTTGCGTTAGTAATAATCCGATAAGTCAGGATCGTCTCCACAGGGCACTAGGACGAAAGATCGTGACGACCTAGGAACAAAAGACTAACCCTAAATTGATTCTCGAGAAGAAAATAAAAGGATGATTAATTGTGAACTGAATGACTACTAACTAAATGTGAAGAAAAATTAAACTACTAACTAACTAAGTGCACAGAAATAAACTACTGCAGTGAAGTAAAGATGCATGAGGGAAGGATAGGTCAGGATACAATCCCCCGAACCTTAGTACGTTTACCGGATATAATACTAACTTTTAAATTATAAAGTTTGATTGAACCTGGTCTTTATTAATCCTAAGCATTACATATATGAGGGTACTAGCCCATATCATACATAATCAAAGGTAAGAATAAAGTGGTGCCGAATAGCTAACGCGCGCATCGCATCCTTAAACACCTCAGTTACCTTTAGCAAACGAGGTTAAAAGGTCTACAACGGTTGGGAGTACTACTCAACACGATTCATCAAATTTCAATTCAAAACCTATTTTATAAACATATAAATTACATCTGATTGGGTTCATGCATCCCAACCCTTAAAACTTAGCCGGACATAATTAAACTAAATGTGAACACAAAATCAAAGTTGCATAAATTCATAACTTATGTGAGAAATTGAGAAGAAATTTGGAAATAAGAATTGCAACTTGATTTTAAATGACTAATTAAGCTAAACTATGAAAACAATTAAAAGAAGAAATTAAATAATACTTGTAATGAAGAAATTTTGGAATTAAAGCTTCAATCTTGAATTAAGGTAGCAAAACTTATAAACCTAGGGTTTTTGAATGCAAGAGCCCTCTAAAACTAAGAATAATCGAACCTCTTAATGTCTGGCACTAAGTCAAATTAAATACACAACGAAATTTACAAGAGTTGGAGAAAAGTAAAACTCTTCATTATAAAAGAAAAATCAGGAAAATCTCTTTCGAACCGGTTCGGCATAGATCTTTTGTTTGGTCCTGCATAGATATTCGGATCGATTCATTTTACTTATTTAACGGATCGGTTCGGTAGCCAAATTTATGCATAGTTTTTAAAGGAATCAAAATGGTTCGTTTTCATCTGTATTCGGATCGATTCGGTAGCCAATTTTATTCAGAGTCTTCATGCTTCTCGGATCGGTTCGTTTATGACAAACCCCGGTCCGGTCCTGAATTTCTTCATTTATTCTTTTCTCTTGATTTTCTCTCATCTTAGTAACTCAACAACTTCTCACTTAGGACTCGGTTTGGGATGCTGTTTCTTCCTACGTACTAGTAGACGCGAG
This sequence comes from Sambucus nigra, assembly GCA_949130495.1. NCBI lineage: Eukaryota > Viridiplantae > Streptophyta > Magnoliopsida > Dipsacales > Adoxaceae > Sambucus > Sambucus nigra. The sequence continues at coordinate 26,996,313 of OX422219.1, read as the reverse complement.
GTCTTCAATTTCCATGTTGGTCTTTCGTCCGAACTCTAGATGTGAATTGATCGTTTTTCCCTCTGACTTTCATTTCAATCTTGATTTCTCGATCTTGGATTCCTCTTCTCTTCACTTGCATTAAATACCTGTAAAAGGCATGAAAAATGCATTTAACTCGAGGCACTATGTATAAATTGTCAGTAGCACATATATGAGACAATTCAATACAAATTACATAGTCTGAGGTGCTTAAAGCTACTAAATTAAGAGGATAAATTCAGAAGAATTTATGCCTAATTAAATAGCATACACGACGACACCTCATCTTGTATTTTTCTAGTCAACTCATTCACAACAAGAGCAAATAGATAACGACTTAGTACTGAATCTTGGTGTAGACCTACAGTAATTTGAATATCACTACTTTCTCCAGCTGATGTTCTTACTGTAGTCATCGCACCATAATACATATCCATGATTATATCAATATATCTACATGCAACTCTTTTTTATATAGAACCCACCATATTATATCTCTTGGTATCCTATTATATGCCTTCTCCAAATCTATAAAAATCATATGAAGATCCATTTTTTTCTCCATATACCTCTCCATTAATCTTCTCAATAAAAATATTATTCAATCACTCTCTCCCAAACTTTCATTGTATGACTCATTAACTTAATACCACGATAATTTGAACAACTTTATATGCCCAATTTATTTTTATAAATAGGTACTAAAACACTTTTTCTCCATTCATCAGGAACCTTATTAGTAAATACAATTGTATTAAATAATTTTGTAAGACAAGATACTCCTTCCTCCCTTAAGCACTTTTAAATCTCAATACGATTATCATCTTGTCCTAAAGCCCTCCATGTTTTTGATAAGGTGAAATGCCATTTCATAAAAAGATACATTTACATCGTTGAAAATAAAGATACAAATAGAAAGATGCCTCCAAGAGTGGTAAGAGTTTATCCATCTGTTAAGGTCAATGTTAAAATTAGTCTACTTGAACTATAGTTATTTTCACTTCTGAACATGTAACAAAAAAAGGTGGACTCATTCACAATGCGGTGGGATAATGCATAGTTGTCGATCAACCAACTCATTAAAAGTAAAATTTCATGGACAAAATTGATTGTGAAGTAAGCTTTACGTTTTTATAATTTTATCTCCTTGTGGTGATTTTGAAGTTTATTGATGTGGACCATGAAACTATAGAAGAATTGACTCTGGAAGGTTTTGATTAGGCAATTCTTTCATTAGTCAGTATTCTGATCCTGTTTTATTAAACTGATGTTCTTGAGGAATAAAAACTACTCTAAAACTTATATTTTGTTGTACAATTATGAAAAGGACTCATTTGATCTTGTTTATGGCGTACCACTTAATTCCATTATTTATGAATCTTGTATTAAGGATTCAGTGGTGAAAATAGTCAATGGCCTACAAGATTCAATCAAGTATTATCATGATGTCACTAGATGATTAGTGGGGCTATAACGGATCGATGTGAACTGTGAATCTGATGTGAACTATGAATCTGATGAAATGATATTTTGTAACAAATGAAATGGGCAGTGTGAGATGAAAATGGAGTTGGCACAACATGATTTGAAATGAACTGTGTTATAAAGCTGAGTTTGTATTATCTTCCCTTAAATTATTTGCAAACATTGCAAGCAATGAATATTAGATTGATTTGTTTTGACATATTATCGTTTTTATTCCTGATGATTATCTCATGTGGCAGATAGTAGTTTCACGAAAAATAATCCGTTACTAATATATAAATAATACGAGCGCCATTAAACTAAGTAAATATATTAAATTGTTCATAAAAATTGTATATTAAAATTACGATTGTTCATAATTATGTACATCTTCAAACACATCAAATGTATCTTGGTATATTGACAAGAAGCTTTGATGCATTCTCTAACTGACATCATAGTATATAATTAAAGTTGTTTATCTGTAAACTAGAAGTAAGGGGGGGATCTTCTTCCTCTAGATCCCCCGCACTGGAACTTTATCTGGAAGAGAGAGAGGGGGTACCAAGTAAGGTGAAGGTGAAGCGCTTTATTTTTTGCCTTTGCACTCTCTCTCTCTTCCTACGGGGACAAATTTAATAGGCGTAATATGAATACTCATCATTAAGTGTGTTGTGTTTGCAATTGTGCGCTAGATTCAGCAATGCATATTTAAAAAAAAATGCTCTTCGACAATTGTTGTCCTTAAATTCTGCAGGTTAAATTCTGAATATTTGTTCAATTTTGATTATGCCATTGAATGATACTCATTTTGATTTTATGTATGTAGCATTATGGGCGTTATGGTCCAATAAAAATAAAGTTTATCCTGGGGAAGGAAGGGCCAAAGCCTATGGTGGACTAATAACATTACCCAAAATATGTGTGGACTAATAACATTACCCAAAATATGATGAAGGATGAAAGGTGGAAGCCCCTTTAAATGGGGTGTTTAAAGGTTAATTTTGACTCAATAACCTTTTTCACGACTAAGAGCACGGGTATCGACGTCATTATAAGAGATGGGAGTGGTAATCTCCTTGCGACCTTATCTCGCCGTGTTTGGCAACCCCTCAAAGTGAAACTTGTGGAAGCGTTGGCATCAAGCATTGACACAGATTTCTCTATTAGGTGTGGTTTCCCGCATTTCATCCTTGAAGGTAACTGTTGGACGGTTATCTTTAAGCATCGCAATGAGGAAGATGATTGCTTGGCATGTGGGAATTGCATTGAGGTTGTTAAAAATATATTGGTTATGGGCACAAAATATAATTCACTACACCAAAATGGGCAAATTGTCACCTTTCAGCCGGCCAGCCTTGTCAAGGTCATTGACCGTGACAAAAAAACACGCGTTTTATGTCACGGTCATTGACCTTGACACGACCGTGACAACTAATTATCACGGTCAATGACCGTGACAAGCCCGTGACAAATTGAATTGTCACGGGCTTGTCACGGTCATTGACCGTTACAATTTGTGTCACGGTCAATGACCTTGACACGACCGTGACAACTTTTCCAGCAAAAACCCTTTCCCCCTTCTTTTTTCCCTCCCACCGTTCCCTCCCTCCCTCTCCCTCTCTCTCTCTTGACGCTGCTCTCTCTCTCTCAGGTCCAATTTCTCTCTCTCTCTCTCTCTTCCATTTATATATATATTTGTCTGTATAGTTATGTGTGTGTGTGTATATATATTTGTGTGTATGTGTGTGCGTGTGTGGGGGGTGGGGCAGGGTGGGGGAGGGAGTGGTGGAGGGGGGCAGGGGGTGGGGCGGGGTGGGGCAGGGTGGGGGAGGGGGTGGTGGAGGGGGCAGGGGGTGGGGTGGGGTGGGGCAGGGTGGGGGAGGGGTGGTGAAGGGGTGGCAGGGGGTGGGGCGGGGTGGGGGAGGGGGTGGGGTGGGGTGCGGTGTGTGTGTGTGTGTGGTGGTGTGTTTTGGGGGAGGGGGGAGGGGGTGGTGGAGGGGGGCAGGGGGTGGGGTGGGGCGGGGTGGGGCAGGGTGGGGGAGGGGGTGGTATCATTTTTCATAATTTTAGCATTAGTGAACATAGGATAAAAATATCTGATTAATTCCTAGGTTAAATTAAATTAAATTAATTTTAGTGCTTAAATATTATTAAATGGTTTTGAATTTTTTAAATATTATTAAATGGTTTTGTAGTGTAGTGGATTCCACCATATTCTGTTATGTCTTCTTTACTAACTAGAATCTTGTTGCAGATAGGATTCCCTTTAGGGTCTTATGTCTTGAATTAATCTGAAGGGGTGGGGGTGGGGGTGGGGGTGGGTGGGGTTTTGAATATTATTTACATTCAAAATAAATAATTGATAATAGTTGGATAATAATTGGATAATAAATGTTTTTATACCTATAGAACAACTTAGATAGTGTGTGTGTGTGTGTGTGTGTGTGTATGTGGTCAATACATGAATTTATTTTTGTATTTGAATTATCCCATGAATTTATTTTTGTATTTGAATTATCCCATGAATTTATTTTTGTATTTGAATTAACCCATTATATGAAACATACTTGAAATTAAATATAGTGCGCATAGATACTAGCATTCTAGTTCTTATGCGTACGCATTCAATAACCCTTAGACCCGTTCGAGAGTCATTACCCCTGTAATGAGATCTCTCGAATTGTCCCGTTTGGACAGTTTGAGACTGTATAATTTTTGTATAATATTCTTATTGGCTTAAAGTTGTTACTTTTGGAGGAAGTTCTGCAGTCGTATCTTAATGTTCTCTGGGTACATACTAGATTGACAAGTGTGACTGTTATTTTAATTGACCAATTGAAATAACACTCACACCTGCCAATCTACGTCGTGTACTTGGAGAACTAAGGGGATATGCTGTCGAATTTTTTTCAAATCGTAACAATGTGCATGAGCTGTTAAGTATATTACAGAAAAATGCATTCTTGAATGGGATAGGACCACATACCCTTTAATAGGATAATTAAATGATGGGATAATTAAAAAAAACATACTATAAATCTAAGTTTTGTTTACCTTTAATAGGTGTTTAGTTGTGGTAGCTGTGATGGGATATCCGAAATACAAAGAGTGGATGGGTGAGACTAATAGAATGGGGGATGTGTTTCGCAGAGGTGCTAACGAATTTGTGAAATATGCAAAGAGATGTCGTAATGATGAAAAGTTTCCGTGTCCGTGTGCTAGGTGTAAGAATGGTAAGGTGTTTGAGTGGAAAACAGTTGAACTACATTTGTTAAGATCGGGTATGCAAGATAGTTATCGATTTTGGAGTTTTCACGGTGAATTGAAAGTTCCTTTTGTCCCTGACCAACCTTCACAACATCCTTCAACAAGTAGAATAGATGAAGAAGGGGACGACGTAGATCATAATATGTTAGAGGATTTAGTTGATGATGCGTACGGAGTTTATGAAGCCGAGGAGAATGAGGTTACTGATGATGTAGAAGATTCAAGTGCTCGTGAAGATAACACGATAAAACTTGACGATGACTACCAAAGTTTAAAATTTAAGGCGACCCAACCGTTATACTCTGGCTGTGAGAAAGATCAAACAACTTTACATGCCATGGTTGGTTTGCACAGTTTGAAGACGCAGTACGGTTTGTCTGGCAATAGCGTGACGGGAATTCTGAAATGGGTGAAGGGATTATTACCCAATGTGAATACACTTCCAAATAGCTATCCTGTTATGAAGAAAAGTTTGAAAGGTTTGGGAATGAAGTATAAATCGATTCATGCTTGTGTGTATGACTGCATACTATATCGAAAGGAGTATGAAAATCTCGATCGTTGTCCGGTATGCGATGAACCTAGATATGTCCAATCTACTATTAAGGAAGGCACAAGCTCAAAAGTGCCTCAAACAGTATTGAAATATTTTCCCGTTGGGCCTAGATTAAAGCGATTTTTCACAGTACCATGGATTGCAGAGGCAATGACTTGGCATGCTAGGGCAGAAGTAGGGGGTAATATCATGCGTCATCCTATTGATTCTACTGCCTGGCGGAGGATGAATTATGAGTATCCCGATTTTGCTCGAGAACAACGCAACATTCGTTTGGCTATATCAACAGATGGTTTCAATCCATTTGGAAATCTAAGCACCAATCAGAGTGTATGGCCAGTGATCCTAGCCCCACTCAACCTCCCTCCTTCACAGTGTATGAGACCTGAATTTTCGATGATGGCTTTATTGATACCTGGGCCAAAGGCACCAAGTGAAGACATTGATATCTACCTGGCTCCTTTGGTAGAAGAATTAAATGAGTTGTGGGAAGAGGGTGTGCAATCATTTGACTCTTTTAGAAAAGAAGAGTTTACGCTGAAAGCTATGTTGATGTGGGCAATTCATGATTTTCCAGCTTATGGGACATTATCCGGATGTGTAGTACATGGTTATTTGGGGTGTCCTATTTGTGGAGAGGAGACTGAATCTCTTCGTCTATCCTCCAGCTTAAAAAATGTATACCATTGCCACAGGAGGTTTTTACCTCCAGCTCATAGTTTCAGATTTGAGAAAGCTTCCAATTTTTTATTGGGCGGAGTTGAACATAGGCTACCGCCGAGACAACTTTCGGGTTCAGAAATTGAAAATAAATCTTCTGAATGTGGCCCAAATATGCCAGGTAAGAATCCCAAATTTAAGAATGTCAAGCATAAGAAGACCCCGACTGGGAATGAAACTGAGATAAGAAAGGCATGGTCTCGGAGGTCAATTTTATTTGACTTGCCTTATTGGAAGAAAAACCCGGTGCGCCATGTATTGGATGTGATGCATGCAGAGAAGAACTTCGCTGAACATATTGTGGGTACTTGCCTTGGGGGGAGTCATTCGAAGGATGAAGAAAATGCACGAAAAGACCTTAAAACGTTAAAACTTAAACCACAACTATGGTTGAAAGAAGATAGTAGGGGAAGGACAATAATTCCCCCTGGTTCGTTTACTTTGACGAGTGAGGAAAGGAAGGTGCTTCTAGACACAATATATAATTTGAAGGGCCCATCTACTTTTTCGTCCAACTTGCAAAGGATTGTGAATTATGTTACTCATGATTTACATAAGTGTAAGTCCCACGATTGGCATGTGATCATGCAATTGGTTCCTCTATTGTTTAAGCACTGTTTCTCCAAGCACAAGGATTTGCGTAGGGCTATTATGCAAATTAGTATTACCTTCTCCCTCTTGTGTGAGAAGGTATTGAATCGAGAACACATAGTGGCCGCAAAATTGGCTGTGAACGAAGCGATTTGTGTATTGGAGAAGTACTTTCCCCCAGCATTCTTTGACATAAGTGTTCACTTGTTGGTACACCTATGCGACGAGGCACTTCTTTGTGGTCCAGTTAGATATCGGTGGATGTATCCGTTTGAAAGATTGATGAAAGTTTTTAAAGATTACGTCAAGAATACGCGATATATTGCAGGATCAATTGCAGAGGAATACATCACCGTGGAGTCATCAATATATACTCGGGAATATATGACTGACTCTACCAGCGTTGATGACACTGATGAATTCCTCGATGATGGTGGTAATGTGATGGGAAAACGAGTGAAATTAACGAGTTTGCAACATGAACAAGTAGCTCGTTATCTATTTGACACACATGAAGATGTCGAAGAATGGAAAAAGTAAGTTTCGAATATTATAATGTTTAACATTATTTTAGATTATTTTATACATGATTAATTTTGTAATATGCAGTAAATATAAAGCCTGTGAGAACAATAAAAGACGAAAAACAGTGGTACAATCAGACAGCGAATTTAGGCTATGGTTGACACAAGAGGTAATTACAATGAAAACAGTCGTTATATAACGTTACATTACACTCAAATTTTACCACTAATATAATTAATTTATCTATATTCTCAGCTCCTAAAGATGGGTGATGCGACATCAAGGCTTGCTCGTCTAGCCACTGGACCCTTGTTCGTGGCACAAGAGTACAAAAAATATCGATTGAACGGTTACATTTTCGGCGCTAAAGTGTACGAGGAAAGTACAAATGTACAGAACTCGGGAATTTCATACAAGGCTCTTACTTTCTTTCGAGCGAGCGCAAAAGATAAAAACCTCGTTGAAGCTGAAATGACTTACTATGGTGTAATCCAAAATATATTTGAATTGGATTATATAAGCTTCAAAGAGGTTGTATTTTACTGTGAATGGGTAAGAGTTGAGGATAAAAATGCTTCTAAAGTTGATCCTGTCACCAATTTGATCATGGTTGACTTGTCCAAGTTGAAGAGCAACGACCACGTGAGCGATGAGCCGTTTGTTTGTGCATTTCAAAAGGTTAAGCAAGTGTTTTACTCCGAGTATATCAACAACGAGCCGTGGTCAATTGTCCAACACGCGCCAAGGCGTCTAAATAGTAGTGTGGATGACTTGGCTGCTCCTACCGAATATCAATCCATTTTTTATGATAACCCGAATTTGAAACCATTTTTCAATTTGTAATAATTATTTCAATTTGTACCGAAACATCCATTTTTAATGCTTTTACTTGATCTGCACTTTATCATTTTCACTCTTGTGTAGTGTGCGTGTGTGGAGAGGAGATTAATACATAAATATTCCAACTACATCTAAGTTTTGTTTATACTAATCCATGAATATACGCTTCTTACCTTTAATAGGTGATTAGTACATAGTTATTTGGGGTGTCCTATTTGTGGAGAGGAGACTGAATCTCTTCGTCTATCCGAACACTAAGAAATGCCATAATCCTATGGAGCGATGCTCTGCAAATTCCTCCCAACCGTTATGTAGCCAAACATCACCGGTTGAAGTTGTCAATTCCACTTTCCATACCCCACCACTTTCCATACCCCATTCAAAGGTGGAGTTGACAACTTCAACTGCTGATTTTTGGCTACACAACGGTTGGAAGGAATTTGCAACGCATACCTCCATAGGATTATGGTATTTCTTAGTGTTTAGATATGAAGAGAATTATAATTGACACGATTGCCCGGGGTACATTAGTTGGAAGGAGGTGCCATATGAGCTCAAGTTAGCTGTTTGAGTGACACTACAGGTAATGTATTTATATTTATATGTCAATTTCGATTTCGATTTCAATTACGATTTATATTTATCTATATTTGAGGGGCGGATACTAATTTTACTTTATTTCAATTCAGGGGACAGGGAGTGGCCCTAAGGGTAGGCCACATATGCTCTATACTTATGTCGCTATTCGGACGAGAAGGGAAGGATAAGGAGGTGTTCCCGAGCGTCGCGGTACAAAATCTCTTTTCCATGCAAATAGTTTGTAGATTTGAGATAAAATGATGGTGATGTTGTTTCTTTTTAAATAGTTTCTTATTTGAATATATATTTGCATTATCTTTAGTTTGTTCGGATATATGATGTTTGGAACAGGTACAACGTTGCTATAACAGGTACAAATATACTGCTGGGCAGTGGCAGTGGCCATACTACCCAGCAGTTTTTTTTTAATTCTGCCCAGAATTGTCACGGTCATTGACCGTGACACGTCCGTGACAAAATTGACACGGGCGTGTCACGGTCAATGATCGTGACAATTTTTTTAAAAGGGTCACGGCTTTGTCACGGTTTATAACCGTGACAAACGTGTCAAGGTCAATGACCGTGACACGACCGTGACAAAAAAAGTTGTCTCGCCTCGAAATGTCACGGTCATTGACCTTGACAAGGTGAATTTGTCAAGGTCAATGACCTTGACAAATGGGCAGATTTGGTGTAGTGATTCCCTTTTGTAAATAGACTTAGTAATCAACCAACCCACTTATTGACTCAACAATTCATGTATGTAGAGGACTTTTGTGCTTGGGTGTACCTCCTTTTTTAGAGGCTCCTTTGCTCAATAATGTTTCTCCCATTTGTTAGTCTTTGAATGGAATTTGGTTTTCAAAAGCAATCTCATTATATCTCTAACCCTTTTCTCCTCTCTCGATTCCATCCAATTAGATTATTCCCTTGTTCCTCTATTTCTTTCTCCCGACTCCTATATCTCAATATTCTCCTTTTCGTTCTAACTTCACCATTATACCCTCTTTCTCTCTCCTCTGCGACTTTCTATCTGTTCTAGTGAGCACAGAATCATGAAATGGAAAGTTGGCTGATATCAATCTCATGTGATGAATTGATTCAAGTAAATATTTGAGGGAACATGTTGAAATTAGAAGGTGCATCTCTCTTCATCCCCCTGCATAAGTTTCTTGATTTATTTATTATGGTTTTGTTAAGAGAACAAGGCAATTGTGTGAAGATTAATCCCTTCGAGTGGTATTTTACTTCATTCATACATACATGTGTCTACCATTAATATCACTCTTGACTTTGGCAATATATCTTCCTAAATTGAACAATTGATGCATTTATTTTTGTTCGTATTCAGAATACTTTGAAGTAGGGATGACCTTTGGTTGGTTTGATCTTTAAATAGAACATACCAATACCAAACCAATTTTTATAGACTAAAATTGAAATTACCATTTGTACTACTCGGTACAATCTCACTTAAACCAAATTCCAACCATACATTTTGCGGTATACCACGGTAAAATTGATTTATTTCGGTATAGTTTCAAAATATTTAAATAACAATAAATTTGAATTTTCATTATTAGGCCTTCTCTTTACAGCTAGCCTCAAATTATTACATTTATGAAAAAAACAAGGTTACAATACTTTTTATTTACTTAAATAAAATTGACCCAAATAATGTTTCACAAAAAAAAAATGCAAGCTAAAAGCCTATAAAATGCTGTAACTTTAGAAAGCCAAACGAAATACAAACTTAAACTTGAAATAGTCAAAGAGTAGCCCCTTATTTATAAGCCTCCACTTCCATCCATCTTATTCTCTTTTTCAATGTAGGACTCTATTGGTTTTTAAATGCATACAATTATGCTAGTGTTTCATCTCATGGAGAATTCTCTAAAATGAATCAACGGGCGATTTTTTTCAAAATACTAAAAAACATAATTTTGAACTAAATTTTTTTGTATGAGTTTTTAACATATCAAGGTACCCCTCAAACTAATTTCATCTCAAAATGAATTGTTTTACTACTTTAAAAAAATAGGTCAAATAACTGTCAGTTTATGACTGATAGTTGTTTTACCTATTTTCTTAAATAGCAAACAAAATCATTTGAAGTTGATATTTTTATATAGGGGTACCTTTAAATGTTAATAACCCAGAAAATAAAATTCAGCTCAAAATTATTGTTTTTACTATTTTAACAAAATTCGTCCTTTAATCCGTTCCATAAATAGTGATTTGTTTAAGAGCCTACGTGTCCATCTTAAGTGACTTTATCCCAACTTTGTATATTTATATACAAATTAATCACAACATCTTCAGTTTACCCAAATAATAAACTATAACATTATTTTCAATCATTTTTAAATGTTACAATACCGCATTTTGGACGGTAGTTTCGATAGGGTAATTTTGAAAAATTAGTTTTTAGATGTGTAAACCAAAACCAACTACAAAAAATTTCAGTAATTTCGGTTTCTATAGTTTCGATTTCAAGTAAGTAAAAAAGGTAAACCATTACCACTTTTTATCATTGCAAAACTGTAGAGTACAGATTTTAGCACGAACAACCCTACTTCGAAGTGAATTTGTTATGGATGTTATGATTTCTTACATAAGCTACGTGATAGATTTTTGTAAATTAGTTCATTGGTTATTTTTCTTCGGGTTTATAAATTTAGGTGCACTTGGTAATTGGTTCCTTTTGTAGTAGTTTTGAAGAAAATAGAGGAATTTGATTTCATCAAGAATGGTAAGTTTTCCCCATTTCATTTTAACCAATTTACCATATTTTATTTTATTATTTTTCAACATTTAATTTCATGTTAATCTCAAGACTAACATTTCTTAAAATCATGATTATTAATTTAATTTTAAAATATTTGTGAGATTTTCAAAATTGGTATAAAATTATGAATGGTGATTTACATATGGAAAATTTATGGGAGTATATTTACATATCAACTTCAATTAAATCATGTAAAATTATTTTTTATTAAGACATGCACAATAATTTATTATCTTTCATGTTGTCTCTTATGCACAAGTTTTTTCTAGAGAAAGGTTGGATGTCTTTTATCTTCAGGAGGATATCCATAGGACTCCTAATGAATCAAACATCCATCCTGGACAATGATGTTATTGGGTGCAGAGTATTTATAACCAACATTATTAAGTGCACAAATTTAGTCCTATGATAACACTGAACCACTGCAATAACTTGATTAGACAAACATGAAATGATTATCACCAATACGTATTTTTTTATGTTACACTAATAAATGGAGGTTGAATTGATTAATAGGTCAATTTTTTTTAGAATAAAGATTGTCATTCGTGCTTGTTGTGAACTTACACATCTAATTTATTTAATGGAAGGAATTGGATTTAATGAATGAGGACTGTCCTTTTTTAGGTTATAGTGCAATCACTCGAGCTTTAATGGTTTTTAACCCAAATCTCTATATTTTCCCCTTTAATCGCTCACCTGACAAAACCCAAATGCAATTTTATTTCAGAATTTTGTTTTAATTAAAAAAAAAATCAGCCCCTTTATTTTTTGGAATTCCCACTTTTGGCCCAAAATTTCATAAATTCACAAATTAGCCCCTAAGCTTTTGTAAATAAGCGCCTCGTGTGCTCTCTCATTAGCGCCGCGAGTGCTCTCTCATTAGCGCCACAAGCGCTCTTTCGTTAGTGCTTCCTGCACTTTCTTATTAGCACCCCATATACTCGCTCATTAGTGCATCATGTACTCCTATAAATCCATCCATACATTATGGATCTTTTGATTCTTTATTATGCTTTGACATTTTCTCAGATTACTACGGCTCATATCTGCGGCTACTGAGTCCACCGTCATCTTCTTCAAAGCACATCCTCCAGGGCATTTTTAAGACTTCATTACCAAACCCAAGTTGGTCAATACTTTACCATCTTGAGTTTGAGGGTGAATGTTAAAGTATATATATCATCATTATACCTCACCCCACCACTACCTCCACTATCACCACCTCACCCCACCATTACCTCCACCACTCCTCAATTTACTACCCTTTGTTTCCTCTTCTTTTGCTATATATAGGTTTCTCATGCAATGTAAATATACACTTGGCATATTAATACAATCATCTTTATCCCTTTCTTTCTATTCTAACACGGGCATTACTAAGTGAATTTTTGTATGCAAATCTTTTGATATTCATAAATCACGAGGAAGACTCTCGATATTACAAACCCCTCTTTCCTGGGCACTATCATTCCATATGCACCATCATTATCATTTCAACGTACCATTGCCACAGTCTTCATCTACATAAAGATGTGTTACCCCTATTTTCGATGCTTTGCCTTTGGGCACAAGAATCACTCACCACCATCCATCTCCCATGTAACTATTGACGATCGTCACTAATCCCTCGTCGCCATGATTTGTAAATTTTCATTTTAGTTCTTGGGTAAGGTGAGAGAATAAGAAAGTTTGTTCCCTTAAAGATTAAGGAGAGAGATGGTGTGAGATATCAGATGGGTTTTGTAGGGATTTGAGGGTGATTTTGCAGTTAGTTGTGATAGGAGTGGAGAGGCAATTAGATAGTGATTTGTACGTTTACATTACGTAGGATGGATTGAGAAAGGATTTTTCAATTATTGATTTTTCATTTGAATAATGATATGTTGGGCTATGCCCATTCTTCCTTTTTATTGTTTTACAACAAGAATAAGGAACCATAGAATTCACTCTTTATCATCTCGTTCTAGCAATGTTCTTCATCTCAATGAAGCTATATTGGTTCCTTAAGTACTTATCCTATTCCTTATCAAGAATAGTGGGATGGTTAATGATAAGCAACCAAAAGTGTGGGCTCTATACAGTAAGAATCGGCCATATTTAATTCTTTTATTATGTTATCAAATATGCTTGAGTGTGCTTTACACAGTATTTTGCATTTTATTATGTTATTCCATTATCAATGTAGTAATATATGTTATTCCAGCGGCGAGGGTTCCTCTAGACGAGGAGGCGCCTGTGGTCTTGACAAACTGGGGGGGGCCCTCCTCGCAGAAACATCCATATGCGAGGAGGACCCAATAGAAGCAGAAAATCCCTAGGCGAGGAAGCCCCGGCAGCAACAGGTGTTCCAAGACGCGAGGAACCCCTGGATGGTATACCCCTCCTCGACGATGCAGCCATAGGGGAAGAAACTACTGCTACCTTCATAGTGGAAGGCGAGGAGGTCCTTAAAGAAGGAACTTCAACAGACGAATCTTGAATCATACCAGGTGCATAATTTAAAACCTTTGAGGTGACGGTGGTGGTTCCGGTGGCCAAGATGGTAGAAACAGTGACGGAAATGGGCACGAAACCCACCAAAACCTCACTAGTGACGGTAGTGATAGCGGAGATAGGGTCTTGAGAAGATGAGAAAGCCATTTAAGTGAGTAAAAGCAAATAAAACACGAAAATGGCTATGGAGGATTTTAACCCTTTTCTCTCTTTCTCTCTCTAAAAGAACTTTGAGTTTGAAAACAAATGGTAAGGTAAAAAGGGAAGAAGAACTTAAAAGGAACTTTTTATACCTATTAGGACACACGCAGACTGCCAATCAAAAGGGGGACTAAATACTTTCCAATGATGAGATGTGTGTTCCCCAAGTGACACGTGCCCCCTCGAGACCCCAAAAGTAGGTTGAAGTGACAGGCCTAATTAATGAAATAAAGATGTTTCGAATTCCAAGACAGAAATGAATCATTGCGTACAAAAACCTTTGGTATGCCCAACACACAGATTTTTATACGAGGTGACTAATGTAGAGGGGTACATACCTAGTAGCTCAAAGAACCTGGACGAGGGCGGCCCAAAAAGGACTCCTCGCCCCAATACCCTCAAAGCTAACAAAAGTTGAAATGGCCGAGGAGGGCCAAGAAAGGGCTCGTCGTCCCAAGGTTCTCAAATGCTCACTGAAAATGGAATAGGCGAGGAGGTCCCCAGAAAAGGCTCATCGTCTCAATACTCTCAAAGGTCAGCAAAAATGCAAATGGGCGAGGAGGACCCAGAGAGGGCTCCTCGCCCCAAGATGCTCAAATGCCTACTGAAATGGAAACAGGCGAGGAGGGCTTTCCCAGAAAGAGCTCCTCGTCCCAAATGTCTTAAAACTCACAGAATTAGAGTTTAGGCGAGGAGAGCCTCAGAAAGGGATCCTCACCTGAAAATGCCCAAGAGTTCATAATTTGTAATTTGGGCGAGGAGGCTCATTAGAAAAGGACCCTCGTCCCAAATAACTCAGATAACATAGCCCAATGAGGATGCTTACTACAAGAGGTTCCTCGCCCCCCAAAATTAGAATGCTCCACATAATAGAACCAGTGGGTAAAGAGGATCACTTAGAGTGACCACTCTCCCAAGATTTTATTACTCACACAAAAGTAATGACATATTACTTTCTTGTCCAGGTAGCCTAATTGAGCATGCATGGCTCAACTAGGCAAGATGGGATCTCTTAGTAGTTTTGGCTTGGCGGCTGAGGAACAAGGTTTGTTGAGCAAGCTCAACCACTTAGCACTTTGAGATTGAGAGAACACTAGTAAACAGATCCTAGTAATCACCCAGTCCTCACACAATCCACACTTAATTATATTTGAAATGAGCAACCAAGTGTTGCTCACCAGAAATGAACACCTTGAAGATTGATTTCAGAAGAGGAGGTCCTTGAGACCTCCCTCCTCAAGTTTACAAAATGATTTTAGAGGAGATGCCCCTTGAGACCTCCCTCCTCAAGTTTACAAAGAGTTTAGAGGAGGTGGTCCTAGAGGCCCTTCCTCAAGATTGCAAAGTTTGTACAACAAGTTACCGTTTTAAAAATGATATTCACCAAATCATATATTTTGTCTTCAAGCGCAGACACGTTTGCTTTTTGACTTTGGTTTGTACCAGGTGGCACCTGTCAGAGGAGACAGGCGGATGCACACAGGTAGGGATAAAAGGTACATTGCAGACCTTGTCCCTCACCAACCCCCTCAGTTTTGGCGCTTAAAAGTGTCAACTCAACCCTAGTGCCCAAGTATAAATAGGACCCTGGGCAAGGGCAAGGGAGGATCAGATATCTCAAGTCATACCGTTACTCTGTCAAAATCACTCCAGACTACTAAGTGTTCTCTCCTTGCTCTCTCTCTAAGGGTTAAGTACTTTGTTCTTTCACTCCACCTGACAGTCATCACTCTCAGGAGTTTCTCTTGGGTAAAGTTATTATTATTATGGTGAAGATCATCTTCTTGTAGGGAGTAGACTGGAGTTTGAGTTCCATTGTTACCAGATAGGGAAGGTTTTACCAGAAGCCTTTCCAGAAGTGCTTGAAAACCTTGAAGGCAGCGTTCATTGGAGCAGTTCACGCCTCACCCTTTCCAGTTATTCATAGACCTCAGTCTCACTACCCTCCTACACACTGAGAATTGGTCATATTTTACCATCACGACAAGAAAAGATAAAGCTTAAATAACTTTACACATGATAACAGGACATGCCATTATAATAGGATAACACTATTTTTCAATCACGACACGAACACGACGCATCATGTCAATTTCACTTCAAGTACTTTTATTTTACTTGGTCTAAAGCTACCGTGTCTATAATTTGTACGGAACTCTTTTTTCAGGAATTTCTGCTATTAAAATTCCATTATGTTAGTTCTGAAATTTATGACAAGCTCTGTTATGCCAAAGCTTAATAATTGATCGGTGTGCGTGTCCTATGTTTAAAACCTTAATCGGATTGTTTTATGCTTTAGAGACGGATACAGAAGTCAGTCTTTCACTTGGTGCTTAGGTACAATCTCTCTCCATTTTATTTATTTGTCTTAATAGTTTGTGAAGTTTCTTTGTACCTACTCTATCACCATTAATTAAACTTTGAACAAGGTATTCTTTTAGCTTGAGCAACCATTGATTTAAGAAGGAAAATTTTGATTTAAGCAAGTGTTATTAATTAGTGTGTGAACTTTGATTTCAGAAAGTTACACGAATTGTATGAACTGTAAATTTAGTTAACATGTCATGCTGTTGTATAATGTTTTTTTCAATATAGGTTGCTCTGTGGTTTGATTTCTTCACAGGTGTACTTCGTAAGGGAGGTGCGATTCCATCACTCACAATCATTCTGACACCACCATCTGAACTACAATCATTCCTGGACCGCTACACTGAACTACATCTGAACTACAGTCATTGCGTAATTTAAAGGTTCCACCGATTTCCATTGTTTTTTATTTATATATCATGTATTTACTATTTTGACTATGAAGAAATTTCCATTTTCATTTTCATTTACGATTTTGATATTTGATTAAAAATGGCAAGGTTTTAAAAAACACGGCGCGTGATCGAGGCGTGGAGGCCAAGCCTTAAGCCTTAGAAGCCTAGGCGGACCTTAGGCGTAAAAAGACGTGAAAAGGCGTTTAGGCCTTTTTAGTATATTTTAATATTTTTTAACTATAACAAGGCTATTAAAATACTAAAATTGTACATTTCATAAAAATATGTCTGAATATTTGCAAATTAAAATACTATTTGATTATTTTGAATGAGATAATTGTCCAATTTGTAAAAAAATCTTTAAAAGGCAATATAATTTCACTAAAGCATTGTTGTTTTTAGAGAAAAAGTGCACCTTAAGGACTTTACCAAGCATAAGGCGTTAAAAACTTAAGGCGGGGCGTTTCTCCCAAGTCTCAAGCCTAGGCGGATTTTTTAGAACAGTGAAAAATGGTGGTGGTGGGCTTTGGGGTTTTTGCAGAGGGGAGAGAGGGTGGATCGGATGTCATTTTTGGCATGTCGAAAAGCTTTCAATACTCAATACTGTCGATGATTGGGACAGATTGTCTTTCTCAGCGACAAAGATGATTGAAAATAGCTTGCATATTGTTTATGCTGTTAGCTTTGAATATTATTTATGCTAGAGTCCTACGGCATACGTGAATTACTTTTTTGAGTTGACTTCTGAAGGTTGTATATACCATAACATCTAACATATACGGTAGGGGTGAGGAACATTAGTGTCGAAAACATATGGTATGTACTTTTTATAGGTTAGTTTTAAACATCGATTAAATTGAAAAAATTATTGTAACAAGTGCCAATGAATTTATTAACTATTATACATCAATTGGTGATTGAGTAAAATATCAATTGGTGCCTGAGTATATTTTTAATTTGGTTCATTAATTGATTCATATTGTATTGAAACACAAGAGCAAGGTACAAAAGAGGCAAAGATAGAAGCAGAAACTAACAAAGTAAATAAGCTGTTGGTTGGTTCCTATAGTAATATTTATTGATTTTTTTTTCTCAAATTGAGTTAAATTGATTATTGATGTACTAGTGTTGATATTTTTATTTCTTAAATAGGGTTGATAGTCAGATAAATAAATGAAATTTTGCCTAAATTTTATTTATTTATTGATGTAGTAGTTGTATTTTGGCAAGTTAAGTTCTATTGATGGTGTTATTTACATGAGATCTAAAGACTATTACCATTGTTGTTATTGGAGTATTGTTATTAGTTAAATATGGTGGATAGTCCTATAAACAAAGGAAATTTTATTCAATTTTTAATTGTTTACATATTTATGCTGTAAAACATTTATTATTTATATTATACACGACTTAATATTTTTCAAAATTATCTACGTGCCTTCAGACACACGCATACCCTAATATATATATATATATATATATATATATATATATATATATATATATATATATATATATATATATATATATAGAGAGAGAGAGAGAGAGAGAGAGAGAGTTCATTTGTTCCTATTCAAAACTAAGCTTCCCCCACTCCAACTTTATATTCAATGACTATTTTACCCTTAAAACTTCCAAATTCTTTTTACTCGTCCAAATTCACCCCAAACTTTTTTTATAACGGTTTAAACTATTTTAGAACATTTTTTTAATTTTTATAAATTTTTTTTAAAAACAACCGTTGAATTTACAAAAATAAAGTTGAATGATTTATTTTTTTCTAACGAAAACAATTTCTTAGTATGACTGTTTTGTAGAAAAAAAATTGTTGCAACTGTTTTTATTCATATTTGATAACTATCACTAATTTGTGGTCACCCATGTAAAAAACAATACCTAATAAACTCACCCCTTTAACTATCGATTCGTTACAATTAAACCCAAAAGTCAAGTTCCCTTCATTTTTATATATAAACGGTTTTTAGTGCTTTATATAAAAAAATTTAAAAATATATTTTTTTATATAAAAATTTAAAAAAAAAATTGTTTCTATATATAAAAAAGTTTTTCAAAATAGTTTAGAATTAAAAAAAAGATCAAATACCAAAAAATCCCTCAAACATTTTTTAATATACATTTAGTCAAAGCGTTTTATTTTGTTCCAAAAAGTCCCGCAAATACCCATTTAATTAATATTTTCTTATTTTTAAAAGTCCGTGCTAGCGGTACTCATCCCCGACCTTCATCCCCACCCCACCGGAGCTCCGGTGACCCTTATCGGGGCTCCTTTTTTTGAATGTTTTTATGTGATGAGGAAATTTTTGGAACAAAGTAAATGGCTTGGACTAAATGTGTTTTAAAAAATGTTTGAGGGACTTTTTAGTATAAACCCTTTAAAAAAAGTTAAATATATAAAAATTAATTATTTTTTATAAAAAGAAAACAACTATAGAGTTTATTTTTGGTAAAAAACTATTCTCTTTTTCCCCCTAAAGACATTAATGCACAATACTATATGTATATATTAGTGTATTGAAAGAAAATTCTACATTATCTTGACTGTATTTTTACAAAAACAATTGTGCCTTATATATATAAAAACGAAATGTTATTTTTTACTAAAATAAACGAAATTTGGTTTTATCTTTTAAAAACTGTTTTTATATACACACACACACACACACACACACACACACACACACACACACACACACACACACACACACACACACAATTGCTTTTTATAATTATATATAACTTTGTTTAACTGCTTTTTATAAAAAGAAAAAACTTTTTTTTAAATTTTTCTTTTTTTTGTAAAAATACTGTTTTATTAAAATAGTTATAAATATTGTTTT
This sequence comes from Sambucus nigra, assembly GCA_949130495.1. NCBI lineage: Eukaryota > Viridiplantae > Streptophyta > Magnoliopsida > Dipsacales > Adoxaceae > Sambucus > Sambucus nigra. Next base: position 26,976,642 of record OX422219.1, on the reverse strand, counting down.
ATTAAATTTTATTTTTATTTTTTTTGTAAAACGTTATAAATACAGTTTTTTTGTTAAAATACAATTTGATTAAAAAAAACAGTTGTTTAAACAAATAGTAGAAGATGAAACGTGGGTATTCTCTTTTTTGGAGAGTTACGGATGAGCGTAGAGTTAGGTGAGTTTTGGATTAAGATTAAGGAAAATTCTAGGCCGACTCTTGATTGAGACTCAAAATTGGGACTCCGCTGACATGGCGTGCCATCATTAGTTGATTCCTTATGAATATTGACCTGTATCAACGGCACTAACCAATCGCGGCACGCCATTTCAGCAAGTCACAATTTTTGAGTCCCAATTTTGAATTGTTGTAGAAGGACCCAATCATTAAATTTTGAGGATATTAAGGTCTTTTCACATGAAAGTGGAGTGGAAATAGATGAAGTATGTGTGTGTATATATATATATATATATATATATATATATATATATATATATATATATATATATATATATATATATATAGAGAGAGAGAGAGAGAGAGAGAGAGAGAGAGAGAGAGATTGTGTGTTTTATATGTTGGACATGATGATTGCGAACGGTTTCGGTGGTCATCGGCGATTCGGCAGTCTCTGCTAGCAATGGAAACGGCTCTAACCCATCATACAGTAAAACCTGTTTCAAATAAATGAATAAAGATGAGTATAAGGATATTGTTGGAAGAAGAGATGGAAGTGTGACTGTTTACCGTTCTCGAATCTAAAGAAAAGAAGGATATGAATGTAGGGACTTCTGACACAAATTGACTACCACTGATATGTAACAAATCAGGACAAAGAAGGTTATAAGGAACAGCTAACTTATTATAAACTATATCCTTCTCAATGAGTAGTTATCTACCAACTTGATACATGCTTCTATAATCAAATCTTGTGACCAACCTTTCGAAATCCCTCAAGATAACAACATAATGCATTTGGTAATAAGCAACTGAAGCCCCCAAGAGCCTTAACCATATATAAATAGCTACTTTCTCATACATGCTAATTTCCGGAAATTCAAGAGAGTTAAAAGCTTATGGCACACGCACAACCAGTATATATTTCAACAGATTTACAAATGGGAAAACTGTAACAAAAAGGAACAAAAAAAGTGGAACGAAATGGAACAAAAATGGAATTATCTTATCACGCTACAACATTCGTCTAGTTTGATCCCCAAGGAATAAGACCTAACATAATCTGCTCTCCCTTGAACCATCCACATAAGAAACCTGTAATACCAATAAAAAAATATAAAAAAATTATGATTAGCAACATCAAATAAATTGCAGTATAAATAAATAGATATATATGGACAGGTGAGACATAAGTTTTCAAAGGTAAAAGTAATTATAGTAATTTCAAATAAGAATTGATTAACATGCTTACCGTTTTTAACTACCAGACAATCTTAGAAATTAAAACATATTAGCTTCAAGTTAAAATGACAAGGAATTGTAACCGAATTCTTATGCTAAAACAGATTGTAAAGCACACAAGTACCCAAATTTCAGTCATGAAACCACACCCAATTAGGCATTTTGTCGTTAACAAAAATTGAAGTTATGTCCTCGGTGTACCCTACCAACCACATAAATCAGCAAACATAAGGCCTTCTCCAACAATTGTTTTATGTTGACTATTTTCTATTCTAGAAAGGGGGAAAGGGTCGAAACTTCTCCAACAGGAATTTCTAAATAGAAGTGGATCTTATGCAGCTGATGAGTCATTTGCATTTTTTTCTATTCCCAATTTTACATGTAGAAATGGAGAGACAGTTGGACTATCTGATGTGGAAGCAACTCTGTTGGAGAGATGGTAGAAATAGTATAAACTGATGGGTCGAGATAAACTACTGGGGGGGTGATCTTCCACTAATTTTGGTAATATGCCAAGTAGATTAGGGAATCCACAACAAAGTATTCAAAACACCACAAACTTGAGAACTTCCAGCAATTAGAACGTTGAAATCATCTGGGAAGCAACAAGCAAGAGAGATCCTCACAAAAAAGGGCATCCAAATCAATTTTTAAATGCAAAGTCTAAACGTATGCCAAAAAAAGTCGTAACCATATGATTACTTCAACCAACCAACAACTTTATCAAGAAAGAATTGTCCGATTGAACAAAACTTAACGTACACAGATTCTACAACCCTACACCCAATCGGGCATTTTGTCAAACATGTAACAATAGGGTAAAATAAAATGGAAGTTATGTCCTCGGTGTACCCTACCAACCAAATCGATCAACAAACATAACTCCATAACAAAGTAAGATAACACCATAGACTTGTTCAAAAATGTCCAATGCTCCCTTTTTAACTCCATGTCCAAAAATGTCCAATACATATTTGATAAAAAGCGACAAATATTATGGTTACAAGAATGACAGAATGGTCAGATTTTATGGATTCAAAACTCCCCTGTTTTCCAATCATGGATAAAAAGTCCTAACTGAGTGACTGTCTTTCAATGTTTATGTGTTACCTATATAATCAATTTAGAATATTCATTTTGCATGTTACCTAAAACCAAAACATACAACGGATTAACTCAGGTTTTAAAGAATGTCTAAATAATAAAGGGATTTATGGCATTAAACAACAAAAGAAAATAATAATAAAAACCTACAAACTATAGATAAAGAGTTTAAAAGCTCAAAGAAAAACTACAAATTAGGGGAAACATGATCAAGAGTGATATAGAGGCAGATAGAACAAAGCTGTAATAATTAAAATTAAAAAATTACTATAAAATGCCTCACATATTGCATCATTTGTGTAAGAGTAGTTTAGCATGGGGAAATACCGGATTTTGGGTACATTTTTTATTTTAGCAACTTCGGTTGCGTCTACGTTTCCGTCATTGCCGGAATCAAAAGTCAGCGTAGTTCATGAGTTTGTACTATTCACCGGAAAACTAGTTGTGGTGGTTTTTTGAGAGGTGAGAGTTGGTAGAAGAAGGCAACCTCTTTGGGTTTTTTTACTGTAAATGTATGGCTTTTGCCATGATAATGGTGGAGAGAGGGATTAACCCTTGTTTTCTCAATGAAGATAGGCTTACTTATAGCCAAATAAAACCAAGTGGGCTGTCATATGTCAATTTTAATATAAAGACGTGACCAAAAATATGTGGTGACACATGTCCTTAATATGGATGGCACGTGTACCATAACATATGTTGCACCCTCCACACTAGAATAATTATCTAGTTGATTCATAAATAATACACAAATACGTACGATATGCTAGATGCGCGCAATAATATATGAGTCACATAAACGCATGTGGTGTTATGGACTTTATCAAGACTAATCATTTCTAATATGATTTAATAATTAAATGGGAGGCTTATCGTTAACCCCCTCCTACAATTTGAAACTGTAAAAACCCTCTTATACGACTTTAGGTAATCTTTTAAGGTTTAAACAAACGGAAAAAAAAAAAGGAGAAGAATAATTCAGAAACCCCAAATGTATCTTCCACTCTTACAATATGAGTATAATCTTCTCCCATAATTATTCCTTTATCAACTCCTTTCTCCTCAATAAATCTGGAATTTCTTTCCAACCACAATTAGCATGCCAAGGATGCACCTACATAAACATTTTACTCTCTTCATATTCTTATCAATCACATAAGCCAATAATAGAAAATCCTTTCAACTCCACAAAACTATACCAATCAAGTATATGAACTCGATGCTTTTTTAACCCCCAACCCTAACCAAAAAAAAAAAAAAAAACGAAAAGAAAAACTAAGTCATTGGGTATTGTATGATAGCTTTCAAGAACCATGGCGCTTGTTGCTAGTATGCTTGAATTCTAAAGTGATGAATTGTCTAAAATGATTGCAGAACCCTCTTTTCATTGGAGATATATATTTGTGGTGAAAGGACTAAGTCTGTTCGATTCGATTATGAGGAGACCTTTTCGTCGATAGCCATGATTAAGTACATTCGAATTCTCTTTTCCATTGATGCACATCTCGAAAACGAGATTTGGCAAATGGACGACAAGACAACGTTCTTGAACGGTAATCTTGATCAGTGCATCTATATGATGGCAACCCACTGAATTCATAGCAAAGGGCCAAGAAAGCAAGGTGTGCAAGCTTAAGAGATCCGTTTATGGACTTAAGCAAGCGTCAAGGTCTTGAAATATCTTATTTGATCGGGCAATCAAATCTTTTGGTTTTGATCAATGTATGGACAAGACTTGTGTGTATAAAAAGAATGACGGAAGCGTGGTGGTATTTCTAGTACTTGACGTAGATTCTATCCTCCTTTTCGAAAATGATGTAGGTGTATTATCTAGTGTAAGAGTGTGGTTGTCTAGTCATTCGATATGAAGGACTTAGGAGAAGGTGGGGATGTTGGGCTTATCCTAAATTACTTATATTGACACAATGCTCACAAGGTTTAGCATGAAGGACTCCAAAAAAGGGTCTCTCCCATTCAGGTCTGGAATTCCTCGATCTAAAGATCAGTGTCACTAGATACCTATGAGGTAGATCGGATGAGGAATACACCTTATGCTTCAACAGTGGACAGCCCTATGTATGGTATGTGCTAGAACGGATATCTGTTATGCCATTACCCATTGGCATGGTCAGCAGATTCCAGTCTAACCCAGGTGAGGATCACAGGATTGCTGTGAAGCACATTCTCAAGTATCAGAAGAGGACTAAAGATTATGTGCTGGTTTACTCAACATACGGATAGAGATTCCAGGAAATCAACCTAAGGATATGTGTTTACCCTAAGAAGTGGAACCATATATTAGAGGAGTGTCACGCAATCATGTATTGTTGACTCGACTATGGAAATCAGGTGTGTTGCAGCTTTGATTGTTTTATTCATTTTGAAATGAGAAACAAAGTTGTGAAAATGTTTTATATTTGCCTAAGTATATTGTTTCATGTTTAATGTCGGTCAATAGAGCTTAATAAGAATTTCAATGAATCGACTTCGGGTTGATTACAAAAAGATTGGAATTCCAGTTTCACAACCTATATAACCTATATAGGGAACTGACATTCTATCAAAATGGTTGCAATGCAATCTTAGTAGTTTATCTCAAACTACGGGAACTTATATGATGGTTCGGGAAATTGTAGGATAATTTGAGATAAGGTTGTGATCGGTACATCCCACGAATGTATTGAACAGGACCACCCGTGAGATTTGAGTCTAATGACTCTCTTGATTAGACTCAAGATTGTTGTGCCTCGACGCCCAATTTGTTGGGCCACCCTCCAATCAACCACGACCCCCGATATAATCAAAATAAAATGGTAATAATAACAAACACGTAATAATATAAACGAGAGAGATAACACCAAGTATACGTGGTTCACCAACTTGGCTACATCCACAGAGAGTCCCGATTCCACTATATTTGAAGAAATTACAAGTACAATATCACATAGCCTCTACTCTCCTACCCAAATCCTAGATAGCCGTTGCACACCAACTCTCCATCCAAGTGAATCTGATATCTAAGCCAAGAACCCTCTCAATCTCTTGCCCTTAAATGTTTCTCAAGTACCCAATCCAGTGTATCCCGCTCCCATGTAAACTGGTGAGAAATCTCCCACACATTACATCTTAAGCACTCCTACCATATATAAACACTCACGCCCTTCTTCCACTTTTAAGCGATACCGATGGGTGAGAGTGAAAATCCCTCACCTCACAGCTTTGGAAGAAGACTCTCTCTAATTCTATGTTGGTGTAGGTGTTACTTGAACCATGGCTGAAACTCAGTAGTACCCCACGTATGAACAGTACGATGCAAAATTCAAGCCAAACTCCATATATCTCACGCCATTTACAAAGGGTGCATGGATTCTTAATCTCGAGAATTATGATAATTGGAATACTTATTTGATTGTTACTTTGATTGTTATGGGTGCGATTCAATCTTCCATTGAATTAAATGATCTCCGCATATCGGGTGACAATAATATAAGTAGGTTTGAGATCTTAGTTCAAAGGAAACCGCGTCCGGGGATACTTTGGATTGCGAAACCCCTTGATAGAATTATAAAATTTGTTTCCACCAATAAACCTGATCAGTGGATTATTTATAATCCAGTAGAGTAGCAAAATAAGTTGAGCCTGAAAATCAAGGAATTGATTAGATGTGGATTAAAGGCATTTTGCGGCAAAATGATTTAACCAAACGGGTATCGGAAGCTTAACGCGGGGAATCACATTATGTGCCATTGTCGACTTTACAAATAAGACCTCATTATATCTGAGTAATTTCTGACATAATTAAATTGGAGTGCAATCATAACTATTTAATGGAATTATTTATGAATAGATAAAGGAAATAAAATTATGGTAAAAGTAATTTATGATTTCCAAGCGTTTATTTGGAGCTAATTTAATTATTTATTTTGGGTCCCTGGTGTAGTCCAAACACCCAAGTAGTCATGCCTTCTAAAAAAAACCCATTTTAGCCAATGCCCATTTTTACACTTGTAGATAAAGGTGTGGGAATAATAATCCATCATTAAGGTTTGACAGGGGTGAGTGGATAAAGTATTCACATTTTTAGTGAAGGAGGCTAGAGATAGACCACCATATCTCATGATTTAGCAAAAGTTTTCATCTCAAAAGGTGTCCACCCACCTACCTGACTTTGGATAGGATCATACAATAGAGAATCCTAGTGCACAGAAGGTTTAAGAAAGGTTATGGAGAGGAGATCCAAAAGAAAGCAGCCCTACATCTACAACAAATACTTTTCTCCCCATCGAATTGCAGCCAGATCTGCAAAAGTATTGTGTTCTAAACCCTAGACTTATTCTTCAAGCCTAACTTTGGTTTTACTCTTTCCTATGTTTGATTAATCGAAGTTTCATGGCTGAAATTTTTTTATTCCATGTATATCAATCCCCAACAGGTATGAGAAGAATCGCCTACCAGCGGAGGATCCACCCAAGGACTAGTGATATCAACAACTATGGTCATCCGGGATCTCGAATGATGCCAACAAACAGTCACCACGTTATCAAGACAGGATCTCAAAGCAAATTCATACTCATTCATAGAGAACTTGTACCAAATAGAAACAGTTTATGTTTTACTAATGAAAAAGTAGTTTGTTTTCTACTCAAATATGCCATTTTAACCCTAAATTACCAATAAATTGATCCAGGGTATATCAACCTACAATCAAGAACCACCAATAAAACTCATCAACAATGATGAAAAACATCCATAGTACTTCACAAAATATCCCCGAAACATGAAATTATCACAAAATCACCCAAAAAAGGCCAAAAGAATGGCAACCAATCATAAAATGCCGCCGAAAATAAAATCGGCAACCCTCAACAATATAAGGACATAACAAGTTTAGTACAGAAAAGAGAAGAAAGAACCCTAAGAAGGGGAAAAAATCTAGGGTTTGGTCCTCAAGAAAAAGGAAGAGTACCAAGAAGGGGATTGAACCCCCAAACCCAAATGAAACAGAATGGGGCAACCGCCCTTTGGCCGGAAAAAGGAGCGGCGTTGGCAGTTGGAAAAAGCAACTGCGTCGGTGGTGGTCGATCAACAGAAAGGAAGGGGCGGTTTGGTTTTGAGGATCGAGTTAGGGTTTAGTTGTTTATTAGGGTTAGGGTTTGAAGAGAGAGAGAGGAGTTTGACTTTGATACCAAAAAGGATTTTGTGATGTAATGGCTTACTCAATTGGGAGCCCAATAATTGTATTTATACTGAACATATTACATTTCTAAAAAATTATTGAGACTGCACAACTAAGGCCCAAACACAGAGGGCCCAATACAGAGGCAAAAATACAAAGATAATATGAAATCCAACAATATGATTTGGAGGTGTATATTCAACATTTAGTTTTCAATATTGATTAGTGGTCAATTTGCAGGATTTTCCAAATCTTCAAGAGGGACTAGACAGGGAAATCCCCTATCCCCTAGCTTAATTGTGATTGCAGCAGAATGTTTGAATAGAGGTTTGAATAATTTTATTAAATAGGAAAAGAATGGTAGGCATTTCTCAATGCTATTGGTAGTCCCTTAGTTAGACATCCATCTTTTGCTAATGATATTATCATTTTTTTCAAATGCTCACAAGTCACCCTTGGATAGATTGATGAAATTTTAAAACATGAGGATTTCTTAGGGTAAAAGAGAAATGCAGATAAGAGTTGCTTCATTCTGTCAAAATACTCTCCTTCAAGGCTCCATGTTGTGGCTGCTAAAACTGGATTTCCAAAGAAAATTTTGTTAATTTTTATATCTGGGCTGCCCTTCAAATTCAGGGAGGAAAAGAGCTAGCTTGTTTCAGGAGTTCATTAATAAGATTAGAGACAAACTTCAAGGGTGTCAGGCCAAAGTTTTGTCTATTGATGGGAGATGGAATCTTATTAAATATGTGATTCCTTCCATTCCTATGCATTTGTATCGGTAATTCATCCTCTCAAAAGAGTAATTAATGAAATCCACATAATGTGTGCAAAGTTTTTTTGGGGTGACAATGAGAAGAAGGGTGATGAAACTTGTTCGGAAGTAAAAAAAGGTAAAATTTATAACTAATAAAAATGTGAGAAGGAGATCATCTTCGTCCAGTTGTAGATCTCATTGTTGGAGTAGTATAGAGGAGATGAGGGCTATTACGAAAGAAATATGGTCAATATTAATAACATTTGGTATTGGCAACCTGAAACTCATGGTCAGTTTACTCTATTCACATCTTGGGATTTGGTGAGATCGTAATCAACATTCTATTTATTTAATGTATTTGGCAAATCTCCTCCCTGTTAAAATTACTAATTTTATATGGAGATGATTTCACTCTTTTATTCCTGTAGAGGTTGAAGCGCAGCATACTGGCATTAGATTGTACTATCTGTGTCGGTGCTGTGAAAAGGCAGATTTGGAGTTCGCTCAACATTTATTTGGGGATAGTGTAAAAGCTAGGAAGGTTTTGAAAAGGAAAAAAAAATCTGATATGTTGGGTTTGAAATTGTATGATAGATCGATTCAAACAACTTTAGTGTCTTGGTAGATGGTGAAATCATCAAGGGATTATTTGGCTATACTGCTGCATATTTTACCCAGGGCTATTTGTTGTAATATGTAGAAATGTAGTAATTGGGCCCTCTTTGATGGGATTCAGATGTCAATGGAGGTTATTATTAAGTAGTGAATGACATGTCAAACATTTTTGCCTTGGTGAAGGTTAAATGTCACAGCAGATTCAGAGATAATTGTTAAATCTGAAATTCGATCCTGTAGTTGAAAAGACCCAGCTCAAGTGGATTAAACCACTCAGTTGAAGCTTAATATTGATGGTGTATTGGTAATCCAAACCCAATGGGATGGGGGGGGAGGGGCTCAGAGATGACTTGGGTAAACATGGTTGTGGAAACAGAAGCTTTTATTAAAGGATTAAGTTTGTGTATGAACTTTGGAGGTGACTTATACAGTTATTGAATCTGTTTCTACCATGCTAGAATAAAAAAAAAATTGACAAATTCTTTCGAACCCTTTGACTATTTTGATCAATGTTTTAAAAATCGATGTGGCGCGCTTATGGCTACTTTTGATCAATGTTTTAAAAATCGATCTGAGACGCACCTTGAAGCTAAGCCTAAAGGCGAGACGCTGAAAGAATGCCTTGAGGCTAAGTCTCATGGAGGAAGATTAAGAATCCAAATTTGTTGACCCTTTTAATGAGGGTTAACATGACCCTGCAATGTGAATGGTAGAAACATGGACAACTTGTTAAAAAGTGTGGGATCCATTGATGAGTCATTTATATTTTAACCAATCACATTGGAGGGTCATGTTAACCCTCATTTGGGTAGGGTCAACAAATTTGTGCTCCTAGATTGAGGCTTAAGCCTCAATTAATCGAGGCAGGCGCCCTGAGGCGTTTTGTCTCAAGACAATCATTGAGGCGGTCGAGGCTTAAGCCTCAATTTAAGCTCAAATTTACTATTTTTAGCGCTTATATATAATCAGTTATAATAGTGTGCTATAATAGGTTATAATGTCACTGTTATCTTATAATGTTTATTATTACTTTTATTATTAGAAGTACAATGATAAATTGTAATTTTGTATTTAATTATAATGCTATATATACTCTATATAATTGGAATAGTTTTTCTACTTTTACTTCATATATAACTAACATGTTAAAATTTGTTTAATTTATAGGTATAGTATGTTATACTATAATTTGATAATGCACTTTTTGGACTATTTGATAACTTACTATTTAGTGTTGGTTTTAATTATGGATTACTTGTGTGATCATATGATGATAAATTATTTATTATGTTGGTGAGATGGATTATGGATTGTGATTATAAACTTTTTTCTTGTGACAAAAGAAATGATGCATTATTTTGCAATTTTATCACATTTAAAAAAAAATAGTTCCTGATTTTGTTCCTCGATCCGCCTTGAGGCTTACGCCTCGCCTCACTAGCACAAACAGCTTGATCCCGTCTCAAGCCTTTGAAAATATTGCTTTTGGTAAAGCAGATAGTAGTTGTGGGTCATTTGAAATGAGAATTAATCATTGTTATAGAGAAGCTAAGAATAGTGTCGTCGTTTTGGCATCAAGAGGTGCAGCTTAGCAAAAGTTTTAAGTTTTTTTGACAAGTCTCATTCTTTGTCACCAGATGGTCGTCTCAAGCTGAATCAATGTGAGTTGCCAGGAATCAGAATGTAAGAGGTAGGGGTTTATTTATTATATTAAGTGATATTCAGTAAATTAGACTATTGGGTTGTTATATAAAGTCCATAGAGCTTTACATTTTTTCGCTTTAGTTGGGGAAGTTAGGTTTATGCCCTCTTCCTCTTTGAGAATCTTTTTATCCAATTTTATTAAAAAAAAGCATGTACTTATATATATGTGTGTGTGTGTGTGTGTGTGTGTGTGTGTGTGTGTGTGTGTGTGTGTAGAGTTGAAAGGCTATGTCCTCCACCCCACCCCACTGCCCATTTGAGCAACAAAAGCCTATAAAGGAACACTGCTGTATGTAATATATGTGCCTAGCTCAACTAAAGAGAGGTAAGGAGGAAACCAAAAATAAAAAAAATAGTAATAACTTCAATAGGGAGTACAACAAATGTATATATGTGTTTGAGTTCACTAGCAATATGGCTGATTGGCTTAACAGTAAATGCAGGAAAAATAATAATAATGTTGAACGAAAAGCTGCCTTAAGAGCAGTAATGGAATCAGTATCCAATTGAAGAGCTAAGTGTACTACATTCATTAGAATACAACATCGACTAATCCCCTTTCGCGGTTCGTGGCTTCCGCTGGCCAAGCATTATTTTGACAGCGCAGGGAGTCGAACTAGGAAGCAAACCCAGTCGACCCCAAGTCTGTCCCAGTGGCAGCCTTATATCACAGAGCCAAGAGGCTTGGTTAACTCTTAAAAAGATACTACGATACAATTATATAAACTACAGACAAAATTCAGGTGTTCTCATTAAGACAACAATAGATAATTCCAATTGCATGTACTCATAATTGCTTAACAAACCATCTATTCATTTTTTTCTTAAACAACGAGTTTTGTAAATTACTTGCTAATAATTACAGGTCACATAAAAATCCACTATTATACAATCAGTTTGTAAATGAAACTAAACAAATGAAAATATAATAAGATAAAAGTGATAAATGAAGACAAATTATATGGCTTGAAAACGAGAGAGAACTTTATGACTTCATAAAAATGTGATGTTTTTGAACTGCAACTGAATGAAATAAACAAATATTAAAGAATAGCATACCTCAATTTAAGAACAGATTTCGATTTTGATTTATGAAATCGCACACCTTCATTCTACAAAATTAGAAGAAAAGCACATATTAATTCCCATGAATAAAAAATACAAAGAAAAAACGAGGGTGGATCACAACTTACTTCTGCCCCGAATTTTTGCGTTTCAATTCACAATTCAGACGGTTAGACAAGTTTAAATACAGTTTAATACATGCATCTGGCCAAATCTCTTGGGAGCTTTCGATTATTTCCCGGTCGTCCATTCCTCCCTTTGGATGGAATCGGAGATTCTTTACCAACAAAGCAAAATCGAAACCATTGTCACATGCGTATTTTTCTGATTGGCCCGCGTAATAATAGGTTTTATCCCATGGTGACTGAGGCGGTATCTTAGTCCACCAATTCTTTATGGGTAGATTATCCATTGAAAAAAGGTTGCAACAATTGCTCGCATACGACCTCAGGGACCAAATAAGGTCATAAAAGCCAATCCTCGTACTAACTCCCCAGAAAAGGGGGTGGTTGTAAATCTTCCAACGAAAATTGCTACAATCATGAAAAAAATATATATATTAGATACATAATCATGTTGACAAAAGGGTATGTTAAGATCTCCATAACTTTTAATTTTAAGCACCTTATATAGATTTGAAACTAATTAGGCAGTTGAAGTGTATCTTAGTTCACCACTTATACATGGGTTGAGTATCCCTGGAAAAAAAAATTAACAATTGCTCGCATACAAGGGGTGGCAATTTTGGAAACGACACGGAACGACCCGAAATTGACACGATGTTTCGTGTTCATGTCGTGTTTTTTTGTCGCGAAGTCGTGTCGTGTTATCGTGTTTTTTAGGCGTGAAATTTAAGAAATTCTGGTATTCGTGTCGTGTCGTGTCATGTTATTTTTTATTCGTGTCGTGTTCGTGTCAACTAAAAAAAACACGAATTCGTGTCGTGTCGTCGTCGTGTCTGAAAAAGCCTTGTCGTGTCGTGTCGACCCGAAACACGACCCGTTAACCCGAATTGCCACCTCTAATACAACCTCGTAAGACCAAATATGGTCATAAAGGCTAATCCTCGTACCAACTCCCTCATAAAGGAAGTGGTTGTCAATTTTCTATCGAAAATGACTAAAATTATTATCATCATCATTATTATTATTATTATTATTATTATTATTATTATTATTATTATTATTATTAGATACATAATTATGTCGACAAAAGGATATCGTTAAGATCTCCATAACTTTAAACTTCAAGCACCTTATTTAGAGTTAAAACTAAGGGCTTTTTTTAAATAACCCCCTGCGATAATATCGTATATAGACTCAACCCCAACAAATGTCCAAAAATTAGACATAACCCCCTAGAATTGGACGGACGTTCTATTTTGTTAAAAACCATAATAATCTATATGTACTTAGCTGCCTAAAAAACTTGGACAATAATGCCCTCATCTACTTCACCCTTCACCATTTACCTAGATCACAAACCCTAACCCTAATTTCTAAAACCTAAAAACATGGAAGAAGACTAAAATAGAATCGAAAAATTTATACAACATCAAATTTGAACTATGGGAAGGTGACGACAGGGGATGGTGTTTTTTGGGTGGGGGGGGGGGGGGGGGGGGGCAAAATGTTTTAACACCCCAAAAAATCAATTCAAAATATTTATTTTTTATAATTCTAAAAGAGTTAGTACTTAAGGATTGCTCCTTACTTAATGTTGGTTATAGATAATTATGTTGACAAAAGGGTATCATTAAGATCTCCATAACTTTCAACTTTAAGAAACTTAATGAGAGTTGAAATTAATTAGGCTGTTGAAGTGAAGTTGTTAATCAGTACAAAATAGGGTGCCTGATCAATAAACAATGAAAAAAAAGGAAATCCTCTTACTCCATATCATTCAAATACAAGGGCATCGATTGTATAAGAAACCTAAAATTATCAAGCTCCTGGGGAGCTACAGGTAACAATTCCTCTGCCAACGGATTCATAGATATAACTTCCTCAACCAATTTCGCAAAACTATGAAAGTCCTCTGCAATTCCTTCAGCCAGCGTTTTAGCCATAGGACAAACCTTAAAGTTAGTGAAAACTGGCTTGGAATCAAGATTCCCCAAAAAAACTCCATCCATGAGATTCCCATGGTAATAATTCTTGTCATGAATCTCTTTCAGAAATTTAAGAATTGCCCTGAAAAATAAAAATTGAATATTTAAGATAAATTAAATAATAAAATGCACTAATAGTCACTAAACTATCACACGAGCTTTTAAAGAGTCCCTAAACTAAAAACCGTGCCAATTTAGTCCCTAAACTATACATTTTCAACTTATAGGGATTCAGTTGAAACATGTATAGTTAAGGGACTAAAATATTATTTTAGGTACTAAATTGACACGATTTTTAATTTAGGGACTATTAGAATGTGTTTATGATTGACATTGAAAAAAATTTAGTTCAAAGATTAGAAAATTTTTAAATGAAAATTTTCCAATTCCACTTTCAAAGTATGTGGTTCTCAAAAGACCCTTATGGTGGTGCGTTTGAAAACCCCAATTCCATAGCTTGGAATTGGAATTGGAAATTTTCCGGTTCAAAATTTTCATGATTTGAACTAAAAAATTTCCAATTCTAATTCTTGGAGTTCCCAAACACACCCTTATGTCTGTTTGAGAATCCCAATTCTATGATTTGGAATTACTATTGAAAAAAAATTCAGTTCAAATTTTTCAAAATTTTCAATTCCACCCTGGGGAAATTGGGGTTCCTAAACACACCTTAGGACCCGTTTTGGCAACCCAATTTCAAGACTTGAAATTGGAATAAACTGGCCTTCGAATTTCATTTCCATGGCTTGGAATTGGATTGCCAAGCGGACCCTTAGTGTATTTTGCCTTTAAGCGCACGTGTTTTGAGCTTCAAAATAACAAGTATGACAGCTCTAGTGTCCCTACTATTTTTGGATTCTAAGTGTGTACCCGTAAGGCACGTATTATCAAGACCCAATTAAATATGACATAAAATTAAAATTTTGACAGAAGTCTTCGCTCATTCCAAGCCATGAGTTCCTAGCCTTATTCAACCAAAACTTATCAACTTTTGGGTTTGACAACCAATTCTCCCTCCATGATCTGATACGAGGTACAATCACGTACGTATCATTTTTATCTTTCATCAAATGATGTGCATTGCAGCCAGTAGCCCTTCGGAAATTGGTCATAATATGTAGACATCTTTTAGCATCATCTAAATTTGAGAACTTCAAAGCTGTTACATCAGACTCAGCCAACAGAGAGTCATCACTATCAAATACCTTTGAAACACCGGTAACTTTATCAGGATCCATCCGGTCTCTGGTGATTAACATAGTTTTACCATATACCTTAATGGGCTTCATGGTATCAGATGAAGTACACTTGAGTGATACCATAGCTGGGGTGATTTTTTTTTTTTTTTTTTTTTGGGTGTGTGTGTGTTTGTGTGTAGGGTTTTTAATGATGAGAAAGAATCCCCGGGAGTTTTATGTAGGCGGTAGGCACGTGGTTAAGAGCGAATGAAAATGGGTTGGTGTGTCCGAATGGAAACTAGATAATGTCGAGAATAGCATAATTGTCACGGGTTACTTCTTATATGGATTTAGTTTGGTTTCAGTTCGATTTTTCATACTGTTAAAATAATATTTGATCAGTGAAAATTACGAATTATAAATGGAGATTAGTCGAAATGTGCATAAATTGATGCGAACACCTCATGATATGCTACTAAAAATAATTTGTCGAGAAAGCGAAAATGATAAGGGGAGAGGAAAAAGTTTTGATCGGTTACTTTTTATTTTTATAAAGTAAAATAAATGTTTTATAATGAGAGAATTTTTTTTATATTGTGAATATTAATTAGTGACACGTAAGATTGCATTGGCGAGCTATAGTCTATTAATTCTATTTGGCACTTCATAGTAAATTGTTTATACACGGCAACAATTTAATACAAGTTTCTAAAGTTGATCCTCTCTCTTGGAGTAATCCCTAAATTAAAATATTTTTTTACGCAATGAACTTGGTAAGTAGTTTCAATTTAGTCATCAAATTAAATGTCGTCACCAATTCGATTTCGTGAGAAGACGCAATGCAGAGGGAAATCTATGTAAGAGTATCATTTGACCAAAGGGATTAGTCTCGTGGTGTTTATTTTAATAAACATTAAAGTTGACGCATGAAATAGTTTAGGAGACATAAAAATCAAAATACATATATATTTTAAAATATTTGTACATTATGTGAAAGAATCCCCGGGAGTTTTATGTAGGCGGTCGGCACGTGGTTAAGAGCAAATGAGAATGGGTTGGTGTGTCCGAATGGAAACTAGATAATGTCGATAAAAGCATAATTGTCACGGGTTAGTTCTGATATGGATTGAGTTTGGTTTCGGTTCGATTTTCGATACTGTTAAAATAATGTTTGATCAGTGAAAATTACGAATTGCAAATGGAGATTAGTCGAAATGCTAATAAGCTGACGCGAACACCTCATGATATGCTACTAAAAATAATTTGCCGAGAAAGCAAAAATGATATGGGGAGAGGAAAAAGTTTTGATCGGTTACTTTTTATTTTTATAATGTAAAATAAATGTTTTATAATTAGAGGATTTTTTTTATATTGTGAATATTAATTAGTGACACATAAGATTGCATTGGAGAGCTATAGTCTATTAATTCTATTGGCACTTCATAGTCTCTCTCTCTAGATGATTTAAGGATAATGATGTCGCTACAGTAAATTGTTTATACATGCGAACAATTTAATACAAGTTTCTAAAGTTGATCCTCTCTCTTAGAGTAATCCCTAAATTAAAATATTTTTTTACGCAGTGAACTTGATAAGTAGTTTCAATTTAGTCATCAAATTAAATGTCGTCACCAATTCGATTTTGTGAGAGGACGTAATGCAGAGGAAAATTTATATAAGAGTATCATCCGATTAAAGGGATTAGTCTCGTGGTGTCTACTTAAATAAACATTAAAGTTGACGCATGAAATAGTTTAGGAGACATAAAAATCAAAATACATATATATTTTAAAATATTTGTACATTAGTTATGTTTATGATATATATATATACACACACACACACACACACACACGTTATATATTATATATGTTCAGGGACGGAGCCAGGATTTGTCGAGAGGGGGGGCAAATATTTTGATGTTTTCTAAGGGTTCGGGGTCGGGTTTGGGTTCAGTGGCGGGAGCCCCGAGCCGAATTTTTTTGAGGCCTTTTTTTAGTATTTGCTAAATAATTACCTAACTATTTAATAATTATCGGCGTCCGACGATAACTCTCGGGTGGAGGCGTAAGGGAGGTGTTTAACGAGAAGGAAAGAGGGAGGTGGATGTGTGGAGGGAGCCAAGTTGTTTAATGGGACAGTAAGTAAAGTTTGTTTATGAGAATAAAAGGAGAAAAAAAAAACAGTGGGGGCTTGTGATCCACTGGACCTGCCCTCCCTTCGTCATAATATGTTGAATACATGTGCCGAAATTATATTTATTAAAATACCACAGACACAAAATTATATTTTTTACCTAACACGAACTAATTGAAACACGACATAATGAGACAAGGAATCTTTTTATTTTTTAACTACCCAAAACATGCCCAAATAAAAAAAATGACACGGCATGAAATCGTATTTTTATCTAACACAATACAACGCGCAGTCTTATTTTTGCCTAATACAAAAATGGCCAAAATAAAATACAACACGTCACTAAATATGTTTTTACCTAACACTAATACGATCCAAATAAATCAACATGAAATCTTATTTTTTTACCTAACACAAACTAAATAAAAGAATGTCCAACATGGTTTTTTTTCAGGGGTGTTCACCGTACGGTAAAAATCCATATCGTACCGCTTTGTACCGAAAATTAGTGGTAATGGTTTACATTTTTTACTTACCGAAAACGAAACTACCAACAACAAAATTATCAAATTTTTTGTGGTCGGTTTTGGTTTTAACATTATAAAAATCGATTTATTTACTGTATATATAATCTTAGTAACTTATTGGTCCATAGTGGTGTGCATTGTTTTATTTAGTGGCATGCACATACACAAATCCTAGCCAACAACCTAAAAATAAAAATCTTAACAACTAAATGAATGAGATTCATTTTCAACATTTTCTCTTTCTCTCTTCTTCGACTTTTTTGCTGCTTATGGTCACCTTCATCCATTTCCCCCTTATCTGCCTCTTCTTCTCCTACATATCTGACCGGATAAACCCCAACATCCCCACCCATCATCTTTGCTCCCCTCTGAACCATTCGGCTCAACAACAACAACTCGTCTCAGATTTCGGCTGGATCAACCTCAAACTCGAAAGATGGAACCAAATGATGCAACTCAATTTCAATCAATCCCAAATCAAGTGAGTATTTCGTCTTTTCAGTATGTTTTATAGTTTTTTATTTATTTATTTAGGTTTTTAAGTTTCTTTTTGGACTGAGTGGGCTAGATATATGAAATGGTGATATACTTAAATTTTCTTTTTTCTTGACAGTAACATGCGATCAGTTAATTTTATGAATATATTTACACGAAGAGTTCCATTTTCTAGTATGTTTTGTTGTATAAAAAATGTCATTGAATGTGAGTAGATAGTTATGAACTTATGTATTGATGATGCTAAGATTCAGCACCACCAGATAAGTGATGATGACCTCAAACAGTGATAACAATGGCAGCCATGGAGATATGTATATATAAGTGTATAGAAGGGGATGAGTATAAGAGGAATAAGAAAATGATGTATAGTGGTTCAGCTAATTAGGCCTACATTCACTGTGAGTGTGTGATCCACTAAATACGGCACTAATGGCCTTAGATACAATGCACGTAAGCTCACTCTATCTCTACTGTGTGTGTAAAAGCAAAGTTTTACCTAGGGTTACAATTATCGATCCCTTTACAGGGTTAAAGGTGACAAGTATATATAGGGCTTGGGGGGTGTAGTGTACCCCCAAGCATGGTGCATGCGAATGATGATCTAGCCAATCCCCTGCTGACACCTGGATGTGCCACTTGTAATCAATGATGACATAATATTCCCTCATGTGAGGGGATGATATTGTTATAACGGTCTGGTCCACGTGCTATATGAGTCCCGCGCACACTGTTCCACGCGTCTCCCAAGTCACGCGCTATGATGATGTCACCATCAGCTTATGATGTTAGGCCGAGGGTAAGGTTATCGCTGGTAGTGAGCCTCGTACTGTCGTCCCCTCATAGGGTCGTCCGGCCCAAGATGAGGGGTCGGTCCCTAAAGGGTCGTCTGGGCCATGATGAGGGGTCGGGCCCTTGAAGGTTCGTCTGAGCCATGATGAGGGGTCGGCCCCTTGAAGGGTCGTATGGGTCATGATGAGGGGTCGACCCCTTGAAGGGTCGTCCGATCTTGGCTGAGCGATCATCCTGATCGATCCTCCCTGTAACGGAGCTGTGGTCATTGGACTCGTCCTAGGCCTGAGCCCTCGTCTGGGTGGTGCACACCCTCGGGCAAACCGACGGTATATATGGGTATATCAATCACCCTCCAGCCCTTAGCCATCGATGTTTGTTGAGATGGCTGAGGGGCAATGTTGCCTTGGGAATGTTGAGTGGTTATCAGTTTGATGACATTTGTTAGGTTGCAGTCAGGTGTCCATCATCGCTTCAGTTTCCTAGATGTGGCGGCTGCACACAATTTTTGGGCTTCATTCCCTAATGATACCCTCCTCGTGGGCTGTGTCTTGCATTGATTATTAGGCCCACAAATAACAAGGTATTTAAGGGATTTTTGAATAATTATTTATTTTCTTCTTCTTCGCGCCTTAGCTTTCTCTCTTCTCAACAACTTCATCGCCATTTCCTGCGATTTCAACCTTAGCTTCCGAGTTTCAAGCATCATTCCGTCATCGTCTTCGTCTGTAGGTAACTCTTCGACTACAAATCCCTTTTTTAGATTCTATTTTCGCCCGTTTCTTGCATTTGATCTTCTTCCCAGTTTTTCTTGGCATTTTACATTTTTTCAACGTAGAGGTCCGCCTTGCTGTGGTGGCTGTTGGGCTGAGTATTAGGTTTTAGGCTCTTTAGGGTTCCTCCCCCATCTTTTAGTGGTGGTTTAGTGCCCCCTTATGGCATTTCTAGGGCTTCAGCATTCTCTGGTGTTCGTCTTCGGCGAACTAGGTTTTATTTATTCTTGAGTGTTCATCCATAAAAACTCTTCATTTCTTCAGGTTTGATCCAAAAGTCAAACTTAGTCAACTGTGAACTTGTTTGTAGTTGGCTTAGCCAAATTTCTTTAAGTGTAGGGTCATCCCCTTAATGCTAAAGAGACTTTATGATTTAACCGAGGAGTTCCCATCCTTGAGAGATAAATTCTTCGTAGAGATTAAGCGAATAGAGGAAGAGGACGAGCGAAGATGAGGGGCCGACCTTAATTGGGTACGACCCATCCTCCCCATACCTTTAGCCACAATAATACCATCTGAGTCCTGAGGGTCGTCTTGTCATCCAACCGATAGTCAGATATATGAGGGAGAGATGAACGAGAGGGCATCGTCACCAACAGGCGTTGGGCCTTCTGGGAGGAGAAAGACGTCCCCTCTTAGATCAAGCCGACAGGTCGAGGGCACAGTACATTCTGAGGTTGTCCCTATAACATCCCTGTCCCCTCTTACCTTCAAGGTGGCCTTTTCAGATGGACCACCGACAGGCGTCGAGGTTGAGAGATATAGGGACGAGGGGAATAAGGATGATAGTGAGGATATGGATGCTGAACAAGTTGACACTTCTAGTGCCTCGGCTTATGTCTCATTCGTTAGGGCTCGTGACCTCTTACTATGGAGGCACATGTTTGGTATAAAGCCCAATGTGACTATGAGGGTCCCGAATGCAGATGAGAGAGTCTTTCAGGGGAATGAAGGGGAAGTTGTTGTTTATGAGCAGATACTCAGGGTAGGTGTTAGGTTCCCTCTACACCCTACAATAGTTGACATACTATCTGCCCTTGGGGTTGCTCCTTCTCAATTTCCTCCCAACTCTTCGAGAATTATTCTCGACTATATATCCCTATAAAAGAATACTTTCATTGACGAGCCATTGGCTGATCTTTTTATAGCCTACTACAATATCACTTCCTCATCCAAGCAACCTAGGTATTTTCATCTAGGAGCGAGGAAGTTTGACAAAAGACTCCTTCACATGGCCCAAACTTCAAACCACGATTAGAAGAAGAGAATTTTCTTCATCTCTGGGGATTGGGAATTCGCCACCGAGGTAGAGCCTTTACAAGACAGTCCGAGGGTTCCGAGGTTATGGTCCAACCCTTTAATAAGATCACGGTCAGACCCCAGACTCAGCTTAGATGAGAGGGATATTGTTGACTACCTAAGGGAACAAGGGAAAGGGGGTGAACTTCACAAATTTGAAGATTTAATGACCCCTCGCTTCCTCAATGAAGTTGGTCTGAGGGTCGTCCCTCTAACAAAACTATGTGAGTAGATTTTTGCCCTATTTTTACTTTTCTCCAAGTGTTTTCTCTTCCCTATTGTATATTTCTGATGTATCGTCTCTTTTTCAGGTCGTCCTATAAACATATATGATCAACTCTGGGAGATGACTGCTCCAAGTTTATTGTCTGGCTTGGGAAAGAAAAAAGTCAAAGAGCCTCAGTAGCCTCTGAGAAAGACAAAGTCCGTGGGGCCGACACCTATTGAGCCGACCGTCGATAGTCACAAAAGGAAGGAGCCCGAAGTTCCTGAGGGCTCTCGACCTGACTCACGCGCGAGGGCAAGGGTAGAGGTGTCTCAGGCACACACTGAGGGGGACAACTCATCTTCCAGCATGGGGGCCTTCTGGTCCCAAAATTTGACATTCTTAAAGGCTGAACCCTCTTCCCTCATAGCCAACCTGAGGGCAACCAAGGCCTCGATGTTTTCTGCTCCCTCGATCACAGATTATGACTTTTTATCAAAGATGCCCCTGGCCAAGGTTTATGATTATGGTCTGCACACTTTGGCCCAGGTACCTCTTTCGACTTCATTCTTTTTTATTTATCATTTCATGAACTGTTCCCCCGACCCTTTACATAGTCGACATCGGCCAAGGCCAAACCACTTAAACACTTGTTTTTATCTCTGTATCCTCTCATCTCTTCTATTGAATTTCTTGTCAATTATTATTTTATTACATATGTGTAATACTTACATCAAGGGCGAATCGATTGTATGATCCCAGTATCATCAAACATAAAAGATGGCTTTCTATCCGAAATTTTGACTACCGGACAAAATCAAAATGCTAGTCCTTAAAACTTACATAGTACTGGGATCTTCGTCCTCCTACTTATCTAACTACCACCTTTAGATGTAGGTAAAAAATGTAGACCTTGGAATTCTTCTGTGCACTTTTTGGACGAGCCCCCGCCATGGGCCTAAAGCGTGAGGGTACCATCATAACATGGAACGATGTATGTGATGATTTCCTCAAGCAGTACGAATACAACAAAGAACTTGTTGTCACCCATAAGGATCTAGAAATGCTGAAGTAACAAGTGGGAGAAACACGTGGACTTTTCTTCACTCCTTGGAGAGAGAAAGAAAGTAAAATGGTCAATCGTCCCTTAAAGAACTACCAGATAGAGATTGTGATTAGGAACCTATAGAAGGAAGTATGAAGAGAACTTGGGATCTGCTGGATCCCAAATTTCAAAGTAATCATCCATATAAGATGTAAGATCGAGGAGAGTTTGGTTACCAAGACTCCAAAAGATTCTCGTCGAGCTACCAATCAGTTTCCCACCTGTAGGATTCGCTTGGAGCTTCCACATCCCATATCACCACCTGTGTAGTAAGCCACTACCAGGACCACTCCCAGTTACCAACACTTCCCAACCTATGGTGGACACTACCACACCCTTCCAACCAGGACCCCCTACCATAAAGTATTAGGTCATGCCTCCCCCCAAAGAGTTTTGTGTTCGGTCAAGACACTTTACTGACGTGAAAGCCCCCTCAGTTGGGTATTGTATGGTCACCTCGAACCTCTTGACCCCAGACAACCCTCGACCACCACACATATAAACTAGAAATATAACTCGCATTGAGAATTCCACTAGGGACCCGATTATATCACAGATAGCTATTGGGACTTTAGGTACTCCATCCAGGACCTCATCGATCGCAAGAGCCTCATCTCATCAAAACCTAATATCACTAGCAACCCCTATCATATCATCCCAGTTCCAACACCTTGTCAGATGCTCTTATACTAAACATGGCCCATCCACCCTAATAGTCCCCATCTATCATAAGTCGAGGATGAGAATACACACGCCCTTCCAAATAGAAATTCCTTTGGGCACACCATTGTTAACCATAAATATCATCACCGAAACTAAGCCCACTATTGACCATATGAACTTATACATCGTGGCTTTACATTTCCTACAGACCAACCATTACAGCTCAAACCTCCACCTAGCCACTAAATATATTCTCTCTGATAGAGACCGATCACTCGATTGAGTGGGAAAAAATATACAATGATGTCTTTCAAGCAACAGAGCATGTCAACTTTGTGGTACCTATACAGTTTATTGGGTGGCAAGGACCAACCCCAGAGGAGCACCTGTTTTCCCTCTCAGATTTAAAAACCAAGAATAGTACCCACCTGCCCCTCACTCTCGGTTCACCCTCAGTCAAATCTCTAGTGAATAATAGAGACACTACGGTGGCCATCCTTTAGATAAAGGAAATTGTGATTCATCCAATCGGATATCCAAGCCCCTGGTAAAAATGAGCGAGAGAGACCTATAACTCTGGGCCAACAATTGTGTTACCTGAAGATATAGATCTCATCACCATTTGTTATACGATAAAGACGAGAGTTTGAGGGCCCAATTTTATCCGAAGAGACATTTATTAGGAACACAAGCTGAGGGCCAGTCCAGGTCCTATCGATTATGGTCCCCTCCTAAGTCTACCGCAAGATAGGTGGAACCAACTTTTTGAAAACCAAAAGGCCGTGGTTACCCAAATCTTAGTTCAGTCAGAGTACGACATACGACATAGAGTACTCCCCTAAGCCCGTACCCATTAAATCGAGACGCTGGTCTACTCCTTAGGTACCATCCATATAATACAGAGAGACACCAAGAGTGATATTTACCCTTCAAGGATAATAGGCTCGAAGTCCATACTTTATCCACTTGCACAGTCCCAACCATGTGTACTATACAAACCTGCCCAAATAAGGGATTACCAATTACTTCGACCCTCTCATCATCATCGAAGGGAATACATCCCCAGGTGCCAAAGACGAATTCATTCTCGACCCTCAGATTTGAGAAATGATAACACAGTGGGACTACTCCCCCGAAAATGGTTTTAGATTTTATGAACAAGGGCCCACATCCTTCGAAGCGCCTAAAATTCTAGACAATAGATTTAGGATCGAATATAAAGCCATGGTAGAGGAGTTTGATCAGCTCGAGCATCACGAACATTGGATCTACCTCTTGAAGAATCTAGGTTACAATATAGAGAGTCTAAAGCCTAGCCTCTCATACATAGTTCCACCCTCTAGTTCTTTAATAGTGAGGGATAAATTCGAAATCCCAATATCGATATTTATCAGAGCATCTAAGACACAGGATGGGATGATTAACCCGTAGAAATACGAGATAGCCTATGCAATTCCATGACATAGATAACAACCTTAAAATATGTTTACCCGTCAAAGGCCCTAACGATCTTAATAGACAACTAGATCTGCTCATCCCATATTTAGCCTTCGATCTCTTCATCCTACAGATATCACCCTTATTCCATCATTACACTAATAAGGTACACAGTTATGGGAATGCATATCTAGATACAACCCACATAATCGGTATTACTAAACTATAAGATGAGATGAACCTCCAAGGTTATCCCCTGCAAGAAGGTCCCCCCTCATGGAGGTACTCGTACACAATTGAAATGGAACTAGACCACCTCGCACCTCACAACCATGGTCAGAGGAAATTCGACAGCTTGTAATTCGTGGTATCTTCACTAACCCTCGCTAAATTCATCGAAGAAATATCTCCATGGGAACCAAAATACATAGAGTACCGATACTACTATGGATACATCTTCTGTGAAGCTGCCAGCATCATGAAAAAAAGGGATCCAAGGGAACTAGAACCCTTAATAATGATCGGGACCTCCAAGAAATTTCATTAAATGATGACATATGGTCGAGGTCCTCAATGTACACAGAATCACTACCCAAAACACTTATCCAGCTAGACGACCAAGTCCTATCCACGGTGGTATAAATCCCCGCCACCACTCTAAAATTAGACATACATGTACAATGGATAAATATATCCATGTCCCGATCCTCATAGAAAACCCATAATGAAGATCCTAAAAGCGCGAAGCAAACTCCCATCTTAGATTGGACTGAAGTAATAGCCCTAAATCTGACACCGCCTGCCTGTGGCCCTGCATCCTTGACTTAGATCCTACAACATCTAGAGTAAACTCAACAAAAAATTCGGGGAAAACTCGTGCTTAGTCCAGAAAAAGAGTTCGGTTTCCTTACCAGGTCGAATCAACACTCCAATCCTCCAAACCCTACTGAAAAAAAGGGAGGTTCCCTAGCAATGACCACCATACCCCGTCCTCAAGAGAACAATAAGATCTAAAATAAACTTCGTTGAACCTCATCTAACATCACCATATGGAAGTCTCTAAAAACATCTCGAGAACATATATCTACCCTCGTTCGCCTACTGTCTCAAGCTTCTGTACCCACGGATCTAACTCTGGCCAAAATAACAGCCATCAACGGATCCATCACCATGTAACAACACGTCATCTCTCAGATAAATTGCTTCATATGTAAGGATAAAATCTCTATTTTTCATTACTCATCACTACTAAGACCAGTGGATAGACAGTTCCCTTAGTACTTGTGAATAATGGGTCCATCATCAACTTATGCCCCCTATGCACTTCTATCGGTCTGGGATATACCGCCTCAAAGTTTATACCATCTTCCACGACCATCCACGCCTATGATAACACTCTTTTAAAGATCCTAGGGTCGTCACCCTCACTCTGATTATAGGGCCTATCAAATGCGATGTTGAATTTCGAGTCCTCGACATCCCGACTAACTTCAACCTCTTACTCAGGAGGGCATGTATACATCCTACGACGATGATGCCCTCAAAATTTCACATGGAGGTCATGTTCCCATTTGACATCGAGGTCATCACGATCTAGGGAGATGATGGTTGGGCCACTATATCTAATACTAGCATTATCCCTCTTCTAGATACCCACTAGGATAGCAACAATATTTTCCCCAACAGATTTTGAAATTTCCCACTTGCTCATATGATAAAGGAGGAGCCACCTATCAAAAATATGGTCACCCGAATCATCCAAAATATGGGATATATGCCCGGGTTCGATATCAAAAGAAAGTAATAGGCATCCCTCGAAGCTATCACCTGTAATACCCCGTGATTTTATTGACTTTTAAAGTGGGTTATATTTTAAATTAATGGATTAATTGGATTTTATTATTAATTAATTCATTTGGGTTTTATCCGAATTGTGGATATTAAAATGGATGATTCTGAATATTACTTAAAGATATTTAGGTAATATATGAATGTGATGTCATTGATATAACGGTATGATATAAATTCGGTAATTTGAATTTTTAGTCAGACGCGGTATGGGACGTATCGGGACTAATTTATTAAATTAAAAAGAAAGTTTATTTTCTATCAACCTTATAGTCATTTTGATTTGGTCGTTGCGTCCGGAAAGGTTGAAATAGTCAGAAAAGTCTATTTGGATGTTGGATTTGGGTCTCGGGTCATTTGGAAATGAAAAGACAACCCAAAAGGGCATCTTGGTTATTTTTACAAGGGGGATGAATAGTGATTTCGGGTTTTGTCTTATTATAAGTATTTGGAGATTAGTTGAATGTGGGTTTATTCATCTCTTCTACACAAAATTGAAAAGTCATCTTCTTAGAGAGAGTGGAAGTTTGCTGGGAAAGAAAAAGAAGTTTGCTTGGGAAGGAGGAGAACCAAAGGTCAAAGGTCACCACCACCATCACCACCTGTGTTATTCAACTCCAAAGGATCAGATCTTCATTAGAGGCAAGTGTTTGATATTTGCAATTTAAGTTCGTATATTGTCCATGTTAGGATAGTTATAAAAAGAAATGATTTTCATGCTTGGAAGATGAAAGTATATAGTTGTTAATGGATTTTTGGAATCTAAAAATATATAGGAATTAAACTCATGTTGTAGGTAGTTAGTAATCCAATAAATATTCATCAATCTGTGGAAGAAATTCTGAAAATAATTTAATGTTCTTGAAGATAATATGTTGATAATTTTCTGGAAAAAGAGGCAAAAACGAGTGGAATGAGAAGAGCCAATTTGGAATGTTTAGATCTTCTTTTTGAGTGCATTTGGATGAGATTTAAGAAAAACTCAAAACACATAACTGACACAATTTTTCGTGTAGAATCCAAATCTGAAGTCGGATTGATGATTTGAATAATTTTTGGATCTAATTTTTCTGAGTATTTAAAATATGAGAATTCATGATGTTGTTTCTTTTTAATATTGGTTCTTATCCCAAAACTTTTGTAGATCTTCGGTGATTATTATTTGGATATTATGGGACATAGAAAAGATCAGTAAGACCTAGATAAGATTTGAATTTATTTGATTGGGATTTAATTGATTGGAATTATGTTAGTTAAATTGGAAGAAATTTCGGTTGCTAGATTCATGTGTTGGATTCTAATTTGTATGCATGAGGATTAAGGATAGGTCCAGTAGGGAAGATTTAATATAAGTGAGGGTAGCCTTAGGGTTACAATTTGAATACCAAGGACTGAGTTTAAGCTCATTATTGATTTCGCAAGGACTGGGCGTAGTTCAAGAGCGTAGTGGTATGGCTCCTGGATAGAGATGGGAGTTTAGAACACATTTGGTTGAAAGAGGATATGAGGTTATCCCGATCGCGTATTTGAAGTTGACGGACCTCCACGTTCGACAAAGTTAAGTAGTAGTGTATTGGAGGGGTTCCTTGTTTGGATTTCGCTTTGCGAGACGCTCCGCGCATGAACCTTAACGACGTCGGGAGTGGAGAGATGTTATAGGATGCGGGGATAATTAAATTATGAAGTAAAGATATGACATTTTAATACGTGGGATTTAAAGAGATATAATGCTACCTAAGGGAATAATCTAAGGTTAATGTGAGTACCTTGTTGTTAGTATACTATATGTATGATAATACCTATTTGATTGATTGATGATTTATGTGTATGACATACCTAGCTTACTTGCTATCGGTGGGAGGTTTGCGCGTGAGGGAAGTCATATCCTGATGAATCCATGGGATCTTTGATTTGTCGCTCGAGAACATAGGTCTATGAAAGACTTATCGGGGAGTTGATAAGTCCGCTGACTATGGGTATGTAGGTATGTGCGTGACCCATGGGTATGAGAACTATGTTCGCCTCCAATGATTGTGTTGTTGTTTGTGGTTCGAGGAATCTTACCGAACCTTTAGTCCCTTATTCGGCGACAAGCGATATTGGGACATGATAGCAGAGTAATGCATTGCACCGCAGCTGTAACTCGGGGTGTTGTATTATATATGAATATATATATAATGGATGAAATGAACGAATGGATTTATTGTGGTTAAATCATCTACTGTGTGATAATTGTAGATAACGGTGAATACAGAAAGATAATGGAATTAAGTTAATGAATGTTTATTGAAAAACTTAATTCATATTAATGAGAAATGATTCATGTTAATGAGAAACGATGAGAAATGTAAATGAATAATATAATGTGATGTATGGTATGGGACATACGGGGATTATGATATTGGGATGGAATTATAATATGGAGACTAGAAAAGAGAAGCCATTAACTAGGAGGATTAATAGGAAACATTAAGCGTGCACTCTAGTTGAGAGGTGAGAATAGAAAGTGAGAGTTGGGTCTAACATGTACATAATAAAAGATTTATTCCACTTGTTAAATACTTGCTATTTTAAAAATCATTTACACAATCGGGCTCTGACCCGTTTCCTTGCATATTTTCTTTTCTATTGTATCTTCTATATCAGGTGTCCAGCAACAGGGACGCCAACCTTAGTGGATTATGATAGGCTATGGATTTATGAAGTTTTTCTTAGACGCCTATCATCTTTTTGATTCACAGTATTCTTAGTTAGGGCATGTCGCCCGAAGGATTTCAGTCATCATGTTCTATCGGAGTCAAATACTATTGTATTCGTGTCTTTTTAATACATTTGACATTGTTGGGATTATTGTAATGGATTTATATTATTTGGGAATGTTTATTCCAATTGCATTTAAATTCTTTTGTGTTATTTATTGGGTTATCAGTGTTGTAGAATAAAATGTGTTGTGTTATTCTTAAACTGGAATGGATTTCGTTAAATTAAAATTTGGAAAGTTTTTAACACCAGCTTAATTGGGTATTGGGTGAGTTGTAAATGTTTTTCGACGGTGATGCTAAGAATGAGCCAACTGTGTATTCTATTTTAATTTGGTATGGGACTGGCCACCCGGTATTTAATTAGGCGGGGTGTTACAGGTGGTATCAGAGCATCAGGTTCTAGTGCCCTTTAGGATCTGTACGGCTTACTGTGTTTTCAGCTTAGCGTTCTTTGATGTAGAGACCTATGTTTAGGATTGTTGATTTCTTTGGTAAGATTCTGTATATATTAGTGAATCTTATTTGCATTCGAGCGTGATCGAACAATGAAGTATGGAAGATGAGGGTCATTGGATGGATAGCGGAGATCGTACTTAGGAGGTCATGAAGTATGTTCGAGTATGATGGCCGTAGTCGAGGTCACCCCTATTATGGAAAATTGAGGAGAGACATCAGTAGAAGGTTTAGAAATGCGGGAATTGTGTATGTTACCTAACGAAGGCAATATATTCAAAGGCTTGGACATATAGTGGAGTGTGGTGAACTAGAACTGAAAATTTGGGGTAAAAATTTTGTTGACTCGTCGGAGAAAAGTTATAATAATGGGATTCAATAACCACCACCCGCAAATGAGGGTATGTTTTCTATCTAAGGAATTATGAGGCGTATTGATTTTTGTAGCAATTAATATTGTGTGGGCAAAAAGGGTTGCTAAACATACCATATAGCATCGTTATTTACGTAGACTCACTGAGGGGTGTGGGACACCTATATATTACATGTTATCACGTGGGTTTGATTTTTATCATGGGATTAATTACCTTGGGCATGTCCGAGCGTGATGTGACTATCGGCATGCATTGACTTGTGGTATATGAGAGCATATGTACTACTACTATCCTGCATCTTGTCTTCTATAAGAGAGTAGATGCGTAGACTCTATTTGAAATCAATAAAACCTAAAAAATTTTGTTTAAATTGATAAGCCTGATATTTTTTTTTCGATAAACCAAATTTTTATATACTATTGACTAAGGACCTTAGGAGTTTCGATGACCGACTACTTTAGGAAGTAGTGTATCGGGGTGGTTCCTTGTTTCGATTTCGCTTGCGAGACACCCCACGCATGAAACTAATAACCGTTGGGATCGAAATAAGTTAGGTCTTTGGGATGTGAGTTTATAACCTTTGCGAATTTTTTTAAATTGAAAGTGGTACGATAGGGTGTATGGGCGCCCTGGATGGTTGAATCGTAGTAGTTTTCAATAATTGTGAATAAGTAAAGTAGTTGGGACTTCAGGATTTATTTGTTCAATATGTGAGGATCATTTTTCCCAAAGTTTGTCACGAGGATGGTATAGGGAAGATTGGGTAAAGTTTTAATTCGATTCAGTTGGAACTATATGGTGAGGCTTGGCGTATAACATCGATAGGGATTTTCGTTAATGTACTGTGTAGGCGGTACGTCTTAGATTTCTTGCGATGTGATATGTATACTCGGAGTTGACCTTACCGGTATGACTTATATTCCTGAATTTTGGGACGAAATTCTGTTATAAGGGAGGAAGTATGTAATACCCCGTGATTTTAATGACTTTTAAAATGGGTTATATTTTAAATTAATGGATTAATTGGATTTTATTATTAATCAATTCATTTGGGTTTTATCCGAATTGTGGATATTAAAATGGATGATTCTGAATATTACTTAAAGATATTTAGGTAATATATGAATGTGATGTCATTGATATGACGGTATGATATAAATTTGGTAATTTGAATTTTTAGTCAGACGCGGTATGGGACGTATCGGGACTAATTTATTAAATTAAAAAGAAAATTTATTTTCTATCAACCTTATAGTCATTTCGACTGCGTCGTTGCGTCCGCAAGGGTTGAAATAGTCAGAAAAGTCTATTTGGATGTTGGATTTGGGTCTCGGGTCATTTGGAAATGAAAAGACAACCCAAAAGGGCATCTTGGTTATTTTTACAAGGGGGGTGAATAGTGATTTCGAGTTTTGTCTTATTATAAGTATTTGGAGATTAGTTGAATGTGGGTTCATTCATCTCTTCTACACAAAATTGAAAAGTCATCTTCTTAGAGAGAGTGAAAGTTTGCTTGGAAAGAAAAAGAAGTTTGCTTGGGAAGGAGGAGAACCAAAGGTCAAAGGTCACCACCACCATCACCACCTGTGTTATTCAACTCCAAAGGATCAGATCTTCATTAGAGGCAAGTGTTTGATATTTGCAATTTAAGTTCGTATATTGTCCATGTTAGGATAGTTATAAAAAGAGATGATTTTCATGCTTGGAAGATGAAAGGATATAGTTGTTAATGGATTTTTGGAATCTAAAAATATATAGGAATTAAACTCATGTTGTAGGTAGTTAGTAATCCAATAAATATTCATCAATCTGTGGAAGAAATTCTGAAAATAATTTAGTGTTCTTGAAGATAATATGTTGATAATTTTCTCGAAAAAGAGGCAAAAACGAGTGGAATGAGAAGAGCCAATTTGGAATGTTTAGATCTTCTTTTTGAGTGCATTTGGATGAGATTTAAGAAAAACTCAAAACACATACCTGACTCAATTTTTCGTGTAGAATCCAAATCTGAAGTCGGATTGATGATTTGAATAATTTTTGGATCTAATTTTTCTGAGTATTTAAAATATGAGAATTCATGATGTTGTTTCTTTTTAATGTTGGTTCTTATCCCAAAACTTTTGTAGATCTTCGGTGATTATTATTTGGATATTATGGGACATAGAAAAGATCAGTAAGACCTAGATAAGATTTGAATTGATTTGATTGGGATTTAATTGATTGGAATTATGTTAGTTAAATTGGAAGAAATTTCGGTTGCTAGATTCATGTGCTGGATTCTAATTTGTATGCATGAGGATTAAGGATAGGTCCAGTAGGGAAGATTTAATATAAGTGAGGGTAGCCTTAGGGTTACAATTTGAATACCAAGGACTGAGTTTAAGCTCATTATTGATTTCGCAAGGACTGGGTGTAGTTCAAGAGCGTAGTGGTATGGCTCCTGGATAGAGATGGGAGTTTAGAACACATTTGGTTGAAAGAGGATATGAGGTTATCCCGATCGCGTATTTTAAGTTGACGGACCTCCACGTTTGACAAAGTTAAGTAGTAGTGTATTGGAGGGGTTCCTTGTTTGGATTTCGCTTTGCGAGACACTCCGCGCATGAACCTTAATGACGCCGGGAGTGGAGAGATGTTATAGGATGTGAGGATAATTAAATTATGAAGTAAAGATATGACATTTTAATACGTGGGATTTAAAGAGATATAATGCTACCTAAGGGAATAATCTAAGGTTAATGTGAGTACCTTATTGTTAGTATACTATAGGTATGATAATACCTATTTGATTGATGATTTATGTGTATGACATACCTAGCTTACTTGCTATCGGTGGGAGGTTTGCGCATGAGGGCAGTCATATCCTGATGAATCCATGGGATCTTTGATTTGTCGCTCGAGAACATAGGTCTATGAAAGACTTATCGGGGAGTTGATAAGTCCGCTGACTATGGGTACGTAGGTATGTGCGTGACCCATGGGTATGAGAACTATGTTCGCCTCCAATGATTGTGTTGTTGTTTGTGGTTCGAGGAATCTTACTGAACCTTTAGTCCCTTATTCGGCGACAAGCGATATTGGGACATGATAGCAGAGTAATGCATTGCACCGCAGCTGTGACTCGGGGTGCCGTATTATATATGAATATATATATAATGGATGAAATGAACGAATGGATTTATTGTGGTTAAATCATCTACTGTGTGATAATTGTAGATAACGGTGAATACAGAAAGATAATGGAATTAAGTTAATGAATGTTTATTGAAAAACTTAATTCATATTAATGAGAAATGATTCATGTTAATGAGAAACGATGAGAAATGTAAATGAATAATATAATGTGACGTATGGTATGGGACATACGGGGATTATGATATTGGGATGGAATTATAATATGGAGACTAGAAAAGAGAAGCCATTAACTAGGAGGATTAATAGAAAACGGTAAGCGTGCACTCTAGTTGAGAGGTGAGAATATAAAGTGAGAGTTGGGTCTAACATGTACATAATAAAAGATTAATTGCACTTATTAAATACTTGTTGTTTTAAAAATCATTTACACAATGGGGCTCTGACCCGTTTATTTGCATATTTTCTTTTCTATTGTATCTTCTATATCAGGTGTCCAGCAACAGGGACGCCAACCTTAGCGGATTATGACAGGCTATGGATTTATGGAGTTTTGCTTAGACGCCTATCATCTTTTTGATTCACAGTATTCTTAGTTAGGGCATGTTGCCCGAAGGATTTCAGTCATCATGTTCTATCGGAGTCAAATACTATTGTATTCGTGTCTTTTTAATACATTTGACATTGTTTGGATTATTGTAATGGATTTATATTATTTGGGAATGTTTATTCCAATTGCATTTAAATTCTTTTGTGTTATTTATTGGGTTATCAGTGTTGTAGAATAAAATGTGTTGTGTTATTCTTAAACTGGAATGGATTTCGTTAAATTAAAATTTGGAAAGTTTTTAGCACCAGCTTAATTGGGTATTGGGTGAGTTGTAAATATTTTTCGACAGTGATGCTAAGAATGAGCCAACTTTATATTCTATTATAATTTGGTATGGGACTGACCACCCGGTATTTAATTAGGCGGGGTGTTACAATACCGTCACAAAACATAAGGGAACAATTGGTTTTGGGTACTCCCCCAACAACAAAGTTATGACCAGTTGCCTTAAAGACCCCCATTAAGAGTGGAGTTGTCACTTTTGTAACCAGGGAGAGGACTTCCCCTATTACGGGCTCCCCTAACCATGGTGGGACAAACCAAAGAAATACCAACATCTCGGAATAAAATTCCTTTAGAAAAGGGTTATACATAGATTATGAGAAAACCCACAAGTTCAATCGGGGTGAACTTAACGTATCGTGGATTACTTTAGAAGATAGAGAAACCTCCCAGCCAGAGCCTGAATGGGGACTGCCCCTGCTATTTTCAAATAATAATGCTCTAATAGTCATGACGAGATCCACTAACTTAACCCCTGTATAACACTTTTAGGATTGGTACACTACCTCGATCACCCAAAGCACAACTATAGAAAAAGGACAAATTATCAAAATCCTTAAGATCAATATCTACCCAAGTATGCCAGACACCCTAACTGATACATCGCCTTCAGTTGAGCCTCAATACACAACCAACTAACCTCTATGGGATTATCAGTGGAACGAAAAAAGTCACCAACTCTTGCCAAAATCCCTCTCTAAGGCACGCCTTTATACCGACCCTGTCACAAACTCAATAGAAAACCTAAAGGCTTTCCCCAAAGGAAAGAAGGCCTAGCTTAAGAAACACTGCACTCCTTAGCCTGAAGTCAGTACCAAAGTTTCCAAGTGCTCGAACATCACTCCTACAGTACCTCAGTAGAGCCCATCTCAACTCATCACTAACATCAAAGAAACTGCAGTACTAAAGAACTGGAACTCTACCGGATGTACACTAATGCCTGTTATAAGGAGGCCCTCTGAGTTTGTCATATTATCTAAAGAGTCCCCCTTATCCCCTATCCGAATGTATCCCTCTATAAGGGAGACTTTTTATTATTATCAATGTTTCCACCTTCCTTTTGATGGCATAACAAATCATGATTTCCAGTGAAAGTGCCTCGTGGGGTTGTAGAGGATGTGATAGTGCAAGTGGACACGTTTTACTTCCCTGTTGATTTCGTCATTTGGGACACTGAGCCTACTCCCCATGCGAGAAATCATGTTCCAATAATATTGGGTCGTTCGTTTTTAGCTACTGCTAATGCTTTGATCAATACACGGAATGGCCAAATGCAACTCACTTTTGGAAACATGACTCTCGAGACTAATATTTTCAATGTCACTAACCAAATGGGTGATGAGGATGAAATTCTTGAGGTTGATCTTATTGAAGAAGTGGTGGATGAACACATCGAAAAAATCATAGGAGGAGATGCATTGGAGGTGTGTTTAGTGCAAAGTGGTGAGAAAAAGAGTCGTTATACTGCGTTTGAGCGTGGGGTGGAAGAGTTGGAAACTTGGTTACAAGAAGATGTGAGTTTTGAGAGTTTAAGAGATGTTAACTGGATTTCTAGGTTTGAAGAATTACCTCCGAGGGAGACAACCATGATTCCCTCTGAAAATAGATTTCCTAGTCTTGAGTTGAAGAAACTACCCTCGCATGTCAAATATGCTTTTCTGGGAGATAATGATACATTTCTTGTTGTTGTTTCTTCCAGTTTAAAAAAAGAGCAAGAGCGTATGTTGTTGGATGTGTTACGGAAGCACAGGAATGCTCTTGGTTGGACTATAGCAGATTTGAAAGGTATAAGTCCATTGATTTGTACCCATAAAATCCATCTTGAGGAAGAGGTGAAGCCCTCGCGTGAGATGCAAAGACGATTAAACCCAACCATGAAAGATGTTGTAAGAGCGGAAATAATCAAATTGCTAGATGCTGGGATTATCTATCCCATTTCTGATAGTAAATGGGTGAGCCCAATTCAGGTCGTTAAAAAAAAATCGGGTATGACCGTGGTTGAAAATGCCAAGGGAGAATTAATACCTCAACGCACCACCACCGGGTGGCGTGTATGCATTGACTACCGAAAGCTCAATGCTGGAACTAGAAAAGACCATTTTCCCTTACCGTTCATCGATCAAGTGATTGAACAAGTGGCGAGCCATCCTTACTACTGTTTCCTAGATGGGCATTCTGGGTATAATCAGATTGAAGTGGATGTACTTGATCAAGAAAAGACGACTTTTACATGTCCGTTTGCCTATAAACGTATACCATTTGGATTATGTAATGCACCAGCAACTTTTCAAAGGTGCATGCTAAGTCTCTTTAGCGATATGATTGAAAAAGGTCTTGAGGTGTTCAGGGACGATTTCAGCGTTTTCGTTCCATCTTTCTACCAATGTTTGGCTAATCTTGAAAAGGTTCTATTCCGGTGTGTGGAAAAAGACTTAGTCCTCAATTGGGAAAAATGCCATTTTATGGTTACCGAGGGCGTAGTTTTAGGCCACATAATCTCATCTAGGGGGATTGAAGTTGATCGAGCAAAAATTGAAGTAATAGCTGATATACCCGTTTATATCCTTGGCTTGGCTGAAGATTATCTCCAAAACGGATGACCCTACGAGGGGCCGACCCTTCACCAGGCTCCAGCTGGCCTCCATCAGGCCCAGACGACCCTACGAGGGGCCGACCCTCCACCAGGCTCCAGACGACCCTACGAGGGGCCGACCCTTCCCCGCGCTCCGGACGACCCTACGAGGCTACGACAGTACGAGGCCAGAATTAAGCCAGATTCATTACCGGAAGGAACTTTGCCCTCGGCCTCGTCTCATAGGCCGAGGGTGACATCATCACGGTGCGTGGTTTGGGAGACGCGTGGAACAGTGCGCGTGAGGCTCACATGGCACGTGGCAGACCGTTATAACAAAATCGCACCCTCATGTGAGGGAATATTATGTCATCATTTGGCATCTACAGGTGTCAACAGGGGGTTGGCTGGATCATCATTCACATGCACCATGCATACTTGGGGGGTACACTACACCCTCCAAGACCTATATATACTTGTCACCTATAACCCTACAGGGGGGATTATTGCAACCCTAGCTAAAACTCTTCTTATACACACAGTAGAGAGAGAAAGAGAGCTTATGTGCATTGTATCCAAGGCCATTAGCGCCTATACTTAGTGGATCACACACTCACAGTGGATGTAGGCCAAATTGGCTGAACCACTATACATCATTGTCTTATTTCCTCTTATACTCATCCCCTTCTGCATACTTATACACTTATACATCTCTATGGCTGCCATGGATACTACTGCTTGAGCTCATTATCACTTATCCGGTGGTGCTGAATCTCAACATCATCAGTTTGGCGCCGTCTGTGGGAACGAGAAGACATCTCTTCCTTTGCACAGCTTGACCTCACTGGGCACTCTGGTGGTGAACCAACCCTCCCCTGAGAGGAGGTGTTTCACCATTGAAAGAGACCCACTAAGGTTCCCAAGCTCACCAGTCCTTTCTTCAGTTCAGCTGTTCTAGCTCAAGTACATGGCACCTGAGATGCCACCACCACCACTTCCCCCGCCGGATGAGGGGGGAAGACCCAGTTCCAGTCAGTCGCCGCCTCAGTCTGAGATGGATGATGTGGCGGCAGCCCTAAAATCTCTGGCAGCAAGCCAACGGATGATGCAGGAGCAGTTCACAGCTTTAAGCCAGAACATACTGAGACCACCAGGGGTCTCACCTGAGATGATTACTCCGGCAGCAGCCCCAGGACAGCATGAGGCCAGGGGACCACCCCAGGCACCACGCAAGGACTTGCCCCCCCTCAGCGGCGTAGGGATGTTGCTGACCCCCGGCGTTTACGCCTGGGGAGGTAAGGAAACCCTTGCCCTGAGGGCAGATATGACGATCTGGAGGGAGAGGAGGCCCCAATAGAATGCTGGGAACCATATGAGGTCTCCAACAATACTGTACGACCTCTCCAGGACAGTAAAGGGAAATATGGGAGACCAAACCCTGATGATCGCCCGAGAGGCTCTGCTTTTGATCGCTTGAGCAGGGGGTCGGCCTTTGAGAGGCTAGGCCCAGTAAATGACCTGCGGGATAAGTTGTCCAGGTCAAGAAGTGCTGCGAGGTCCAGGAAGGAGGCAGCAGATGGCCGACCCCCGGGACGGGATGACGGACAAAGGGAAGTAAACAGCCGACACAGGCCTGCTGCAGGGGAACCCTCTGTTCACCTTCAAGAGGCGGCAGGGGATAACATCGGCCGCACCGAACCTGTGAGGCCCTGGAATGACTCAATCCAGCGGCTAGAGGATAAGATAGGTGATATATTGAAGAGCCGGGACCCCCTTCAGAAGGGATATATCATAGGCTCACCCTTTGTGGCGAAGATAGTCGACTTCCCTACGCCATCAAGGTTCAAGCCACCTGTGGTCACCCCAAGATACGATGGGAGCACCAACCCTGTCCACCATGTTGAGATGTATCAATCAGCAGCAGACATATACTCTATCTCAGATGAGATGAGGTGTCGTGCCTTCTCCGGAACCCTGACGGGGGCTGCACACGTTTGGTACACGTCTCTTCTAAAAAATTCCATTGAAAACTTTAAGCAGTTGGCAGACCGGTTCATCCACAACTTTTGCTTTGGGGTGAGGCCACAAAAGAAGACCACCCACCTGCTCTATATTAAGCAGGGGAAGAATGAGAGTCTGAGGGACTACATAGCCAGATTCAATAAAGAGAAGCTGGAGGTGGAAGACTACGAGGAAAGCATAGCTATGACAGCCCTGATTGGAGGACTCCAAAAGGGGAAGCTGTTATGGAAGCTTGCTGAAGACCCTCCGAGGACGATGGTCGAATTGCTGTCGACAGCAGGAAAGGTGATGAACGCTGAAGAGGCGATGGCCGCAAAATATGAAGACGAAAAGGGAGGTGCTAATGGGGGTAAGTACCCTAAGAAGAACAAAGAGGGGAAGAAGAGGTCCACGGATGACAAGTTCGCTGGTTATACCCCCCTGACGGTCAGCTGTGAACAGATTCTCAATGAGATAAAGAGTGACCGATCCCTGAAGTGGCCTGAGAAGCTTAGGGCAGCTCCTGGCAAGAGAATTAAGAACCTGTGGTGTGAATTTCATCAAGACCACGGCCACGTGACAGACAAATGCTTTGCTCTGAAAGATGAGATTGAGAAGATGCTGAAAGAAGGGAAGCTCAGAAAGTACGTCGACAGAGGAGCCATCAAGAGGGGCCGAGGGGACGACCCCAGAAAGAAGAGAGTCGATGCATGTAGAGAAGGTCCTCAGAAAAGAGGGGACGACCCTTCTGATGATGAGGACGACCCTGACCTCCCGCCGAGAGACAATCAGGGCCCTGTCAAGAGGCTTAATATGATCTCGCTCGGAGTGGGAATGATCTCCGGGGGTCTGGCAGGAGGAGGGTCGGAAGTCGCAGATAGGAAGGCCCACGTGGCAGAAGCCAGGGCAGTGACGAAGACTGTACACTCGACCTCTCTAGAGGCCAAGCCAGAAAAGAGGAAGAAGGTGGACATGGACACACTGATAGTGGGGTTCTCAATAATGGACTTCAAAGGCCTCTTAGCCCCGCATGATGACCCTCTCGTCATCACGACCAGGGTGCATGGGTGTGAGGTGCCGAGGATCCT
The DNA here is from genome assembly GCA_949130495.1 of Sambucus nigra. Lineage (NCBI taxonomy): Eukaryota > Viridiplantae > Streptophyta > Magnoliopsida > Dipsacales > Adoxaceae > Sambucus > Sambucus nigra. The sequence continues at coordinate 26,936,977 of OX422219.1, read as the reverse complement.
GGTGGATGGGGGCTCATCTGCAGATGTAATGTTTTGGCCATGCTTCAAGGCCTTAGGTCTCAGCCGTGCTAGACTTATCCCGTACCATCATCCGTTGATTGGATTCAATGGGGAAAAAGTTCACCCCCTTGGAGTGTATGAGGTTGATGTTAGGATGGGAGACGAGTGGCCGAGATGGCTCACCAGGAAGGTCAGTTTCTTTGTGATGGATGAGCATGTGTTTTCAGCCTATAATATCATATTGGGGCGGGTGGCCCTCAAAGGCTTCGAGGCCGTGCCGTCTACGGTCCACCAGATGATTAAATTCCTTACCCCATACGGGGTGGGGGAGGTTCAGGGAGACCAGACGACAGCGCGAGAGTGCTACTACAACTCCGCTGAAGAAAGGGAGGCACACAAGAGGGCTACAACCACTTACAACATTGATACCCTAGACCCCAGGGACGAGACGAAGCTCAAAAAAGGAGAGGCCGCTGAGGAGGTAGAACCCATCATCCTCGATGAGGATGACCCGGGAAAAACCGTTCAAGTTGGCAAGTCTCTGAAGCCCAATATCAAGGAAGACCTCATCAAACTGTTGAGGAGAAGACGAAGCGTCTTCGCGTGGAGTCATGTAGATATGCCGGGGATCGACCCTGAAATCATGTGCCACAAACTTAATGTGGTAGAGGGAGTGAAGCCGGTAAAGCAGAAGAGGAGGATTTACTCTAGAGAGAAGTACGAGGTCATCAGGGATGAGGTTAAAAAATTACAAGACGCTGAATTTATCAGAGAGGTCATGTACCCTGAATGGCTGTCCAACGCAGTCATTATCCCAAAGGCCAACGGGAAGTGGCGGATGTGTGTGGACTTCACAGACCTAAACAAGCACTGCCCTAAAGACAGCTTCCCTCTCCTCCGCATTGACCAGTTGGTAGACGCTACTGCAGGCCACGAGCTCATGAGTTTTATGGATGCCTACTCAGGGTACAACCAGATCTTCATGAACCCAGAAGACTCGGAGAGGACTGCCTTCATCACTGACAAGGGGACATACTGCTATAGGGTCATGCCCTGGAGAGGACCTTTAATACGATGGACAAGTACCAGATGAAGCTTAATCCGGCCAAATGTGTCTTCGGGGTCGGAGCAGGGAAGTTCTTGGGGTTCATTGTCAATCAAAGAGGCATCGAGGCCAATCCTGAAAAGATAAAGGCCCTCATTGAGATGAAGACCCCCAAGTCCATTAAAGACGTTCAGAGGCTCACAGGGAGAGTGGTTGCCTTGAACAGATTTGTGTCAAGGGCCACAGACAGGTGTCTACCATTCTTCAAGATCCTCAGGAAGGCCTTCGAATGGAGTAAAGAGTGTGATGAGGCTTTCAGAGAGCTAAAATCATACCTGGGGTCTCCTTTATTGCTGTCACGCCCAGTACAGGGTGGACGACTTTATGTGTATCTCGCTGTCTCAGAGTTTGCCATCAGCGCAGTAATCGTAAGAGACGAAGACGGGATACAGAAGCCTGTATATTTTAACAGCAAGGCACTCCAAGGGGCAGAGCAAAGATACCCGAGGATGGAGAAGTTGACCTACGCCTTGATCCATGCCTCAAGGAAGATGAAGTTGTACTTCCAGTCACATACTATGGTCATCCTTACTGACTCTCCTCTTAGGCAGGTCCTACACAAGCCTGAAAAATCAGGAAGGCTAATGACCTGGGCTATAGAGCTGGGGGAGTTCGATATTGTGTATCAGCCTAAGACAGCCATTAAGGGGCAGGCGCTAGAAGACTTCGTGGCTGAGTTTACTTGGGAGAGCGATGAAGCCGAGGGTGAAACCCGCGGGGAGACAGATATACAACAGGACAGGTTCACCGACACACCCGCAGACAGGGGTAAGACAAGCACCGCTAGGAGGAAAACGACCGAAAATGAAGAGGGAAGATACATCTTTAGACAGGGATCCCTCTCCGAGGGAAGTTTCTCAGAAGAACAGACCATGTGGAGTCTCTTCGTCGACGGGTCCTCTTGCGAAAGCAGGAGCGGAGCTGGGTTGATAGTATCAGCACCCGACGGCACAGACATCGAGTACGCCCTGAGGTTCAATTTTAAAGCCTCCAACAACGAGGCTGAATATGAGGCCTTGATAGCTGGCCTTTCCTTGGACAAATCTCTTAGTGTCGACCAGATTTTGGTTCATAGTGATTCGAGGCTGGTGGTGAATCAGATACTAGGAGCCTACGAGGCCAAGGACGAGAGGATGGCTAGGTACCTTGAGAAGGTGAGGTCATTGCTGAAAGACTTTAAAGAAGCGAAATTCAAGAGGGTACCTAGGCTCAACAATGACCGTGCCGATGCCCTTGCGAGGCTGGCCTCGGCGACTAGGACAGACATAAGGAGGACAGTCCCGGTAGAAATCTTGCTTCGACCAACTATTGAAGATGCCGAGGGAACACTTGGCAATTGCCTGAATGTTTCTCAAGAAACTTCATGGATGGACCCTCTGATCAGATACATTAAAAAGGGGGATATGCCAGAAGTAAGGCAAGAGAGGAAGAAGCTGAGATATAGGGCCGCAAAATTCACTGTCATCGGAGACACGCTGTACAAAAAGGAGTTTCTGCTCCCCTTACTTAGGTGTGTGCATCCCACAGAAGTCCCTTCCATTTTGCAAGATGTGCATGAAGGGTCGTGCTCAAGCCACATTGGGGGAAGATCCTTAGCGAAGAGGGTGATCACCCAAGGCTACTGGTGGCCGACCTTGGTGAAAGATGTCGCAGCATATGTAAAGAAGTGTGATAAATGCCAAAGATTTGCCACTATCCCTCATCAGCCCCATCAGCCTCTTACCTCCATTACGTCCCCATGGCCGTTTGTAGTGTGGGGGATTGGCCTGGTAGGACCCTTACCGAGGGCAGTCAATAACTATCGGTTCCTCATTGTAGCGATTGACTACTTTTCAAAGTGGGTAGAGGCCTAACCAATGATCACGATTACAGAGCAGAAGACCTTTCAGTTCATCTGGAAAAACGTGATATGCAGATACGGTCTACCCAACACCCTCATCTCGGATAATGGGACTCAGTTCAAGAAGGCCTCTCTGCAGAAGTACTGTGAGAGGGTAAGTATCAAACAATTTTTCTCTACCCCAGGTCGACCTCAGGCTAATGGGCAAACCGAAGTTACGAACAGGACAATCCTAGATGGGATTAAGAAGAGGCTTGAGGAGGCAAAAGGAAGATGGGTCGAGGAGTTATATGCCGTGTTGTGGGCATACAGGACGACAGTGAGGACCTCTACCGGGGAGACCCCATTCATGCTAGCTTATGGGTCAGAAGCCGTCATCCCCACCGAAGTCGAGTTTCCTAATCATAGGGTCCAAATGTACGACCCCCAGGGAAATACGGAAGAGAGGAGACTCGACTTGGACCTGATTGAGGAAAGGAGGGAGGACGCTGAGATAAGGCAGGCCTCCTACCAGCAGAGGACCGCAAGGTTTTACAATCAGAGGGTGAAACAGAGACCTATCGCAGTAGGAGACTTGGTTCTTAAGAAGACTTGACAAAAGCCCAACAAACTCCATCCTAATTAGCATGGCCCCTATAGGGTCATCGATGAAGTTGTCCCTGGGACCTATAGACTAGAAAACCTAGAAGGGGAACCTTTTTTCAACCCCTGGAATGCAGATCATTTGAAGAAATACTACCAGTAGTGTTGTGAGGTCTTGGTAGACCATAATTGTAATAAGAATTGCTCCAACGGGACACTTTGGAAAATTAATGAAAAGTGTTTCCCCTCACCCTATGGTTATCAGTTCTAATATGCATGGAAACATCTACAGAAAACCATTAATTTGGTAAGTTGAACCCTCGGCTATAATGAGGGTCAATGGAGGGGACGACCCCACCACTGTCCTCAAGAAAGACGAGGGTAGACTTTGTTAAAAACCATTAATTTGGTAAGTTGAACCCTCGGCTATAATGAGGACCAGTGGAGGGGACGACCCCACCACTGTTCGCAAAAAAGACGAGGGTAGACTTAATTAAAAACCATTAATTTGGTAAGATGAACCTGTCCTAAAAAAAGAAGAGGATAGACTTTATTTAAAAACCATTAATCTGGTTATTTGAACCCTCGGCTATAATGAGGACCAGTGGAGGGGACGACCCCACCACTGTCCTAAAAAAAGACGAGGGTAGACTTCATTACAAGTTGGTTATTTGAACCCTCGGCTATAATGAGGACCAGTGGAGGGGACGACCCCACCACTGTCCTAAAAAAAGACGAGGGTAGACTTCATTACAAGTTGGTTATTTGAACCCTCGGCTATAATGAGGACCAGTGGAGGGGACGACCCCACCATGATCCTCAAAGAAAGACGAGGGAGCTACTTGGTTTTCATGTCTGGTTATTATGACCCTCGGCTATGATGAGGCCACATGGGGGGACGACCCCACATTGGTCCTAAAAAAAGACGAGGGAGGGGTTAGTAGCATTAGCGAAGACAGAAACCAACAAAGAGCAAACCATAAAAGAATTAAAATTATGGAAGACAGTAATTATGGAAGACAGTAATTATGGAAGACAGTAAAAGAAGAGACGATGGTATTAGTAAAATGCCAATGTTATACAAATTTCAAGTGTTTTACATATGAGAGCATCAAAAATGATAAAATACACTAGAAGGGTATGGGCTACAGGCAGCCACCCTATGGGACTACATCAGAGGGCAGGGCCTCAACATCTATAGGAATGGTCTCCTCAGTAACCAGAACAGGATGATCTTCAGAAGGGCCGACCCCCTCGACCTGAACTTGGGCCTTCACTTGGTTGAGTGCCTCGGCAATTAGGGGGTCATCCAGTTGAACACCCTCCAGTGAAGGACGAACCGAGGAGACGACATCACCGAACTTGAGGATGACCCATCGACAGGCCGTCCTGATCCCCCTCTCCAGATACTCAAGGCCGAAGCCCTGAAATTCATCCAAAGTCTTGTAGGCCTCAACGGCATCGGCCCCGGATTTTCTGACAACCTCTTCAAGATCAGTTTTGTGCTGGGACTCCAGGTTGATCAGGGCCGAGTCCCTCTCCTTGATGAGCAAGTCCTTGGCCTGCAGGTCGGCATCATGTTGCCTCGTCAGCTCATCTAGGACCCTAGCGTGCTCAGTCCTCGCCCTCTCCAGTTCGTCCCTCGCAGTATCCAGTTCTGTCCGAAGGTCGGCCTCATGTTGAATGGCCCTCTCAGCTTCATGAAACTTTTGTTGGTTCTCAGCCATCCACTTGGTGGCTGAGGTGAAGGCACAAACGGACTGCACAAAAAATAAATAAAAAACAGATGTCAAGAGGGGCCGAGGGAACAGTTAGTGAAAGAATGAAATTAAAGAGGTAGGTCAAGACCAATACCTGAGCAAGGGAGTGCAGACCATAGTCGTACACTTTGGCAGGAGGCATCTTGGCTAAGAACTCGTAGTCAGAGGCCGACGGTGCAGAAAACATCGAGGCCTTGGCGGCCCTTAAGTTTGTGATCAGCGACGAGGGGTCGGCCTTCAAGTGTGCCAGGTTTTGAGACCAGAAGGCCCCCATGCTCGACGAAGAGGCCGTCCCCTCAGAGGCTTCGACCCTGGCCCTTGTCCGAGGATTAGGCCGATGCTCAACAGGGGCCTCAGACTCCTTCCTTTTGTGACTGTCAGTGGTCGGCTCCACCACTGTCGGCCCAGCGGCCTTTGTCTTCCTCGGAGCCTGCTGGGGCTCCTTCCCTTTCTTCTTGACCAATCCAGATAGTAAGCTGGGAGCCGTCATTTCCCAAAGATAATCAGGTGTACCTGCAGGACGATCTGATAAGAGGACAATATGTTAGAAAAGTGCAGATCTAAAGAGGAAACACTTGGAGAAAAGAAAAGAATAGGGAATGTTCAGTATAACTCACGTAGTTCAGTCAATGGACCGACCCTCAGACCAGCTTCTTTAAGGAACCGAGGGGTCATCAAGTCTTCGAATTTTGCAAGCTCACCCTCTCGCCCTCGTCCTCTCAGATAATCTACGATGTCCTTCTCCTCCAAACTAAGTCCAGGGTCTGACCTGGCCTTCATGGAGGGGTTGACCCATTTTCTGGGGACCCTCGGAACATCGGCGGTGGGCTCCCATTCCCCAGAAATGAAGAAAAACCTCTTTTTCCAATCATGGTTGGAAGTTTGTGCCACGTGAAGGAGTTTCTTCTCAGACCTCCTTGCCCCCAGATGATAGTATCCGGGCTGTTTGGATGAGGAGGTAATGTTGTAGCAGCCCAAAAATAGGGCAGCCGAGGGCTCGTCGGTGAAAGAATTCTTCCACAAAGAAATATAGCCCAAGATCATCCTCCAAGAGTTGGGGGGAAGTTGAGAGGGGGAAACGCCAAGGGAAAACAGGATATCGGCAATGGCAGGGTGCAGAGGGATCCTGACTCCAACCTTGAACATTTGTTCATAGATTGCAACCTCTCCCTCTTCACAATCAAAAACCCTCTCAGTCTCAGAGGGAACCCTCATAGTTACCCCGGAGGCCACTCCGTAAATATGCCTACATATCAGAAGGTCTCTATCCCTAACAGAGGAGATAAAGGACGAGGCGTGGGAGGTATCAACCTCGTCATCCGTATCGTCGTCCTCGTCCTCATCCCCTTCCCCCTCATCACCTGCAGGAGGACCCTGAGGAAAAGCCACTTGGAAGGCATTGGGGGATAGGGTTGTCACAGGGATAGCCTCAGAGGGGGATGTACCCTCGGCCTCTCGGCCTGGACTAAGATCAGATGTGTCCCTTCTACCAGAAGTTCCAGCACCAGTTGGAGAGGAGGCTCTCTCGTCCATTTCACTTGGTCTGGGAGTGTCGGTCGGACGAGGAGACGACCCACAAGACTCAGAAGGTTCAGACGGTCTTATGGTGGCAAGAGGAATGGGAAAGATGGGTCATACCCAATTAGGGTCGGCCCCTCGTCTCCTCTCTTCCTCTTCCTCTATTCGTCTGATCTCGGCAAAGAGTTTCTCTCTCAAGGGTGGGAATTCAGACACTAAGCTGTAAAGCCTCCTAAGCATCAAAGGAAAGACCCTACACTTGGAGAAATTACACTAAACTTGGCTAATTCAGCTACAAACAAGTGGGGAATTGACCAGGTTTGACTTTTGGATTAAACAAAAGAACTCAAAGGTTTTCGTCAAGAATGTTCAAAAACCTTTAACCGGAGAAGGCACCGAAAAAAGCTATGGGGAACTCGAAGAAAGTGCAGCCCTATGGCCCTAAAAAACAAACAGAATTGAAGACAAAGGAAAGCGCTTAATGAAGGAGAGTACCTGATGACGAGGGTGAATAACGCTGCTGAGACCTGACAAATCGAAGGCTGCAGGTGGCAATGGAAACTGGTGCTAGAGAGAGAAAAGGTCTGGGCGCGAAGAAGAAGAAGAAGGAGAGAGAGAGTTTGAAAAACTCTTAAATACTCTGGTAATAAATGGGCACATTTGCCAAGAAAGGTATAATTAGGGCATAAGGCCCCATGCAGTGTGCAACCGCCGTGCCTTGAAAACTTGAACAACAATGAGTACCTGCCCATGTGTCACTCACCTAACTGATCATACACGCATCTCAAGACCAACAATATCCCTCAGCCATCTCAATGGCACCAATGGCTAAGGGCTGGGGGGTGATTGATATACCCATTTATATCCTTGGCCTGGCTGAAGATTATCTCCAAAACGGACGACCCTACGAGGGGCCGACCCTTCACCAGGCTCCAGTTGGCCTCCATCAGGCCCAGACGACCCTACGAGGGGCCGACCCTCCACCAGGCTCCAGACGACCCTATGAGGGGCCGACCCTTCCCCGTGCTCCGGACGACCCTACGAGGCTACGACAGTACGAGGCCAGAATTAAGCCAGACTCATTACCGGAAGGAACTTTGCCCTCGGCCCCGTCTCATAGGCCGAGGGTGACATCATCACGGTGCGTGGTTTGGGAGACGCGTGGAACAGTGCGCGTGAGGCTCACATGGCACGTGGCAGACCATTATAACAAAATCTCACCCTCACGTGAGGGAATATTATGTCATCATTTGGCATCTACAGGTGTCAACAGGGGGTTAGCTGGATCATCATTCACATGCACCATGCATACTTGGGGGGTACACCACACCCCCCAAGACCTATATATACTTGTCACCTACAACCCTACAGGGGGGATTATTGCAACCCTAGCTAAAACTCTGCTTATACACACAGTAGAGAGAGAAAGAGAGCTTATGTGCATTGTATCCAAGGCCATTAGCGCCTATACTTAGTGGATCACACACTCACAGTGGATGTAGGCCAAATTGGTTGAACCACTATACATCATTGTCTTATTTCCTCTTATACTCATCCCCTTCTGCATACTTATACACTTATACATCTCTATGGCTGCCATGGCTACTACTGCTTGAGCTCATTATCACTTATCCGGTGGTGCTGAATCTCAGCATCATCAATAGCTGAGTTACCCCCGCCAAAATCACTTAAAGATGTGAGGTCCTTTCTAGGCCATGCTGGATTTTATAGAAGATTTATCAAAGACTTTAGCGCCATTGCTAGACCTTTGAGTAATCTTCTCATGAAGGACACTCCATTTGAGTGGAATAAAGCATATCAGGAAGCTTTTGATAAACTTAAAAGCATGCTAATCTCCGCTCCTATCATGCAAGCTCCTGACTGGTCACTCTCCTTTGAGCTTATGTGTGATGCAAGTGATTACGCGATTGGGTCCGTTCTTGGACAAAGAAAGGACAAGAAAGCTCATGTTATTTACTATGCTAGCAGAACATTATCTGGCCCTCAGCTTAATTACTCTACCACAGAGAAAGAGTTACTAGCAGTCGTTTTTGCTCTAGACAAATTCCGCTCTTACATTGTTGGGTCGCCCATCATTTGTTTCACTGATCACTCGGCCCTCAAATATCTCTTGAGTAAGAAAGATGCCAAACCCCGTCTAATCAGGTGGATCCTACTCTTACAAGAGTTTAATCTCTCGATTCAAGACAAGAAAGGAGTAGAGAACGTCGTGGCTGACCATTTGTCACGCCTATCGTCCGACGTACCTATTGATCCCATTCCTATAGACGAGTATTTTCCGGATGAAAATCTATTTGCTACTTCTTCTCACCCCTGGTTTGCGGATATAGTCAATTACATTGTCACTGGAGTTGTTCCCTCTAATTGGACTTCGCAAGAGAGAAGGAAGTTCATTACATGGCCACGCATGTTCTTTTATGATGATCTATATTTGTTTAAGTATTGTGCTGATCAAATCATCCGGAGATGTGTACCTGATGAAGAAATCCAAGGGGTAATTCGATTATGTCATACGGAAGCATGTGGAGGTCATTTTTCCAAAAATAAAACTGCTGCGAAAATCCTTCAAAGCGGCCTCTACTGGCCCACAATCTTCCGGGATGTGAATACTTTTTGTAAATCATGCGATAGATGCCAAAGAATGGGAGCTATTACTCGCCATGACATGATGCCATTAACCCCAATTCTAGTCTTGGAGTTGTTTGATTGTTGGGGTATTGACTTCATGGGTCCCTTTCCACCTTCTTTTGGTTTTCTATACATCCTCGTCGCTGTAGACTACGTCTCAAAATGGGTAGAGGCCATAGCTACAAGGACGAATGACAATAAAGTGGTGATAAAATTCATTCAAGAAAATATACTTTCTCATTTTGGAATGCCTAAGGCCATAATTAGTGATAATGGTACCCATTTTTGCAATAGGCCTATGGAGAAGCTCATGCGAAAGTATGGAGTTGTCCATAAAGTTGGAACAACTTATCACCCTCAATCAAATGGCCAAGCCGAGCTCGCCAATCGGGAAATCAAAAATATCTTGGAAAAGACAGTCGAACCTAATAGGAAAGACTGGTCTCTCAGATTGAATGATGCGCTCTGGAAATATAGAACTGCATATAAGAATCCCCTTGGGATGTCCCCATTTAAATTTGTGTATGGCAAGCCTTGTCATCTTCCGATAGAGATCGAACACAAAGCGTATTGGGCTATCAAAAGGGTGAACTTCAACATGGATAAGGCAGTTGAAACACGTAAACTTCAGTTGAATGAGTTGGAAGAAATACGCAATGATGCGTATGAAAGTGCTAAAATATCCAAAGATCGAATGAAACGAGCTCATGACAGAATCATTCATAGGAAAGAGTTTCATTCGGGACAAAAAGTCCTTCTCTACAACTCGAGGTTGCACTTGTTTCCCGGAAAATTGCGGTCAAGATGGTCGGGTCCATTCATTGTGAAAGAGGTATTTCCCCATGGAGCTGTTGAACTCAAAGATGAGATAGGGGGAAACACATTTAAGGTCAACGGGCATCGTATCAAGCCGTATGTGGAAGCAATCGTCAAGGAAGCCGACACAATCTGGCTGTCGGACCCCATTTATGGGGATTGACTGAAAAAGAGAGGTGAGGTCGTCGCACCCCCGACACGTATGGGGTGATTGTTGTAAATAAGAGTCTTAGGAGTTAGGAGTCGTAAGTATGTGTTAGGCCGGGGTAGGGAATCCAATGATTTTAGGGGCGTTAAGGTTTTGATGAGCATTGCATAAATTTTGAAGTGAGAGAAGTTATAAAGGAAGCATTGGAATGGAGAAAAGGAGCATTAACAGTAAGAATAATAGAGAAAAGGAATTTCTGAGATTCAGCAGATCGGATCGGTCCGGTCCTGAATTAACAGAACCGATCCAGTTAAGTCGGATCGGTTCGTTATTATAACCGGATCGGTCCGGTGATCTGCAGAATGGTCCTTCCCGAGGTTCACACCTCTTCAATCCAAACCAAATTCATCCCCCCAATCCCTTCCTTTCCCCCAAAAATTTGTCCCCCCTATTTCCCCCCATCCATTCCCTACTATTTCATTCTCCATCCTATAAATACATCCATCCCCTACACCATTTTCCTTCACACCTCCATATCCTCTCTTCTCTCTCACTTTCTGTCTACTCCTTCCATACCCATGGCTGCTCCCCAGAAATATACCTCCATTGAAGTCTTGCCCGACGGCAATGGAGAATACCGTTTTCGCCGTGAAGCAAATTGGTGCCGGCAGTTTTTCAGTCCCACCCGAAAAATCCACATTGAACGTCAAGTGCTTTGGGATCAACTGCCTAATTCTGTCACAGCCATATTCATGACAAGAGGTTGGGGCAGATTTTTCAATGAACCATATGAAGCAGTTTGGGAAAATGAAGTGCGCCAATGTTACGGTTCGCTAGTCCGTACCGCTGAATTCGAATCACAAGCTTTTGTGGATTCCACACCAATACCGTTCTCCCTTGAAATTCTGGCCCAGAAACTCGAGTCTTACGGTGTGGTTACTCCCGATGAATTTGCTTATCCCAGTCCGGACCCTGTTCTGTCCAAAGCAATTTGCATCTCAAGAATCGAGCCCGGCGCGGTTTGGACTACCGAAACCTTTCCCGTTGGTCGGCTATCCGAGAAGGCACGGTTCACTTTTCACATTGTTTGTGCCAATATTTTGCAAACCTCCAATGATTCAGCAATGCGCCCGCGTCAAGCAACAATGATGTATCATTTGTTTGACCATGCAACAGTTATCAATTTGGCCCGAACATTTTACTCTGGTATTTTTTTGTGGCCTATGATAAAAAGGGTCGCGCCCCTCTTCCTTATGGTCGTCTCATTACATCCTTGCTTAAGGATGCCGGGATTGAAGCGCCAAAAGACCTTATCAACTTGCCCAAGCCATTAGGGAAAGAATCCCGCACTCGAAGTGAAAGGAAAATACAGCTAATCCGTGCAAGGCGCGGTGACGATTCGATTGATGAGGACACCGATGAGGAAGAGAACGTTGTTGATGAGGATGTTGAGATGGCAGAAGGGGAGGAGGAAGAATATGATGAAACCGCTGATCCAGATTATGTTCCGGTTGGCACGGGATTGACTGAGCGCATTCTTTCTCTTGAAACCCGTTTCGACGGGTTCGTGACGTCCTACGAGAGGGACATGAGTTTGGTCTTGCGTATGCAGGTGGACTTGTATCGTCTTCAGTTGGGTCCCGAGGCCCCTTTCCTCCTTACTATTACAATCCTTATGATCCTGCTGCTCCCGGTCCTTCCCGTCCCCCACCCGCCCCTTAGGATGCCCCGCTACCCCTTTATGTTTGTGATGTCTTGTTTACACAGTGTGTTGTATTATACAGTTTTAATATGATCATTGCTTGTTTTATTTACGCACTCATCATGTTGTCTTCTTTATCTCTCTCGTCCATTTGATTGCGGACAATGCAAATCACTAAGTTAGGGGGGATGACAGGTGCGTATTCATAAAACTTCGCATATATGTATATAAAATTTTTGTAAAAAAAAAAAAAAAAAGGCGAAAAATATTTTTCTTCAAAATAAATAAAAATTGGAAATTAAATTTTTCAAAAATATCACTTTTATTCTATTTAAAGTCTCAAATTGTTAAATCTCAATTGCACCAAGCCAAAATTGACCAAATATGGAAATTGAAAGAAAATTGACTTAACGAATAAGTGTGGAGATTAGTCCAACCCGGTGAGATTTCGAGCCTATCAATTTTTATGAGTTTTTAAATCAATCCGAGTTTATGATTAACTCAAAGTTCTTTTCAGCGTTTTAATAAGTCGTTGATGATCTCAATACTTTGTTTTGATCGGTTATGGGAAATGTGTGAAATGTTGTCTCGAAATTCGTGCTAAATATATCTCTAAACTTAATTAATCTCGAGATGGATATGGTAATGTGATTAGCAATTTGGACAATGAAGTAGGCCCTCGTTTGTTACCCAAAAATATTAGCCATAAAAAGTTGTGAAAAACAAAATTACCCCTTTGCAACCTAAGTTGAACCTAATAAAATATTTTCCTTTCGTTTGATAACCCGAAAAACCCAAATAGCCCGGAATTGTGAAAATTGAGAAAATTCATCAAGTAAGTCCAAATTGTGCAATAAAAAGGGGCAAGAGAGAAACAGAGAAAAAATGCTAAAAAAAATTGTGAAAAAAAAAAGAAAAAAATATGAAAAGAGAAAAAGAAAGAGAAAAATGAGCAAATGCCCGAAAAACACTAATGGACGTCATAAGGACATTTTCCAATTCCGAACAATCCGTCTATTCCCAATTTTACCCTTTACACTTTTTAACCCGAAAAGTCCTAACCGAGTCCGAATGGCGAAATTAATTACTGCATGGAGAGATAAGATATGAAAAGATAGTAAAAGAGATTAAAATGGTTTGATTAAGAGATAATGTTTCCAGTTTCCTAATAACTGTATTCCGATGATGACATCTTTTCACCATATATTTCCTTCTTTTCAAATTTTGTGTGCATGAATTTGTGTCCATTATATTTACTCTCTATATCATGCATACCGAGATAATAGCCACAATCCGAGTGATTTGTTTGTAAGTGCATCCGTAAGAATTTGAATCGAAACGAATTTTCGAAAAGTAACGTAATGCTCAATCGGTGGAAATTTGAGGTTTAATTGTTGGCTTTGCACACACACACTATGGTTTCAGACATTTGAATATGAATTTATGGTGATTATTTTTCGAAAAGTTTAAACTCTACAATTTTTAAGTATTTTGATATTTATTTGAGTCAATAAAGAATTTTGTGGGTATATTCATTGCAAACCCTCACGAGACAAAACTCGTCCTACTAGGGTAACCTAGGGGTTTAAAGGCTTGTTGCATACGCTAAATGCAATCGCTTGCCCGCGAAAAAGGTATTCTATCCCAATAAAAGAATTTTCAAGAATGGAGCATTAAACTAATTTCTTTTACATTGCCCGGGACGTGCAAAGTCCTAAGTTAGGGGGATTTGACCAAGCATAAATTCTTCGGAATTTAGCCCCTTAAGTTAGTGATTTTGATATCTCGAACAAGGTAATTGAATCATTTTTATTCCATATCATTGCCATTGATTGTTTCTAACAATTTCCCCGAGTTTCGTGTATTTCTGATGGATTTTACAGGAATTTAGTGCAAGAAAAGAGAGAAAGAAACCGGAAGAAAGGAAATGATGAAAGGAAGAAAAGTCAAAGAGCAAAAGTGTAAATTTCTATCCAGAATTCGAATTCGACATCCAAAGGGAAGTTGAAGTGCTTGATTTCACAAGAGCATCGGAAGAAACGACACTCAAATCGGAGCTCGAGATCAAAAGTTATGGCCAGTCAAAGAGGATAGAGAAAAGTCAACAAGGAAGAAAATCGGACCGATCCGGGGGAAACCGGACCGATCCGAAATGATCCAAGTCCAGTAGACCCCGGATGGATGCCAAACCGATGACAACAGAACCGATCCGATAGAATAAAAAAAGAACCGATCCGGTGGCTGAAAGACGGACAGATCCGAGGGCTATCCGGACCGGTCCGATCATGCGAAATCCTGACAGTTATTGTGAAGATTTTGATGTGCGTAGCTGGTGAAATATTGCGCCACAAGCATCCATGGCTGTCAAATTTGTAGTACTTGGAGCTATAAAAGCCCATGCCCTACCTCATTCTAGGAGAGGTTTTTCTAGAGAGGATTTTAGGTCAATTTTAGAGAGAGAAATTCAGAAGTAGAAAATTTTCATAGGAGTTTTCATAAACCCTAGTTTGTAAGAGTGATTACAATTTCTGGATTCAAGTCTTTTCCTGTTGCTAAAATCAAGCATAACAATTTCTTTCTCTTAGTTGGTATTTATGTTAGTCAAATTTCAATTGTTTTGCAAATTATTTTCAATAGTTGTTAGACCTATAATTTTGTGTATGAAGTTGTTCTTTAATCAAATCATGTCTAGCTAAATTCTTAAGGGCTGGGGTACATGAACTCACTCCGAAGCAAATTACATGAATAGAAAATAGAGGGTAAATTAAATTCCGACCAAATGGTGAATGAAAATTACACACACATAGTCAATCTTTTAATCTCTCTTGCCCTAGGTACTTGAGATGTTTAAGAACGCTTTGCGAGTGTAATTGTCCATTCACCTCTTTATATTTACCTTTGATTTCATATGATGAGGGCTAGATCCTTCATATATGTAATACTTAGGATTTATAAAGGCTGGATTTAGTCAAGAATTTTAATTTTCAATTCTAGTATTCTACACGGTAATTTGTTAAGGTTTGAGGGATTGTACCCTACCCTATTTTCTCTCATTTGTCAATCTAATTTCTTCACAAATTTTAGTTTATTTTTCTTGGAAACATTTTTTATTTCACTAGAAATTTCCCAATCATTAATCATCTTTTCTTATTTCTTTTGAGGAATCATTTCAAGATTTAATAACTTCTCCTATACAAATACCGATTATTGGTCCCTATGGATACGATCCCGATTTATCGGATTATTACTAACGCGACAGGCTTGCACTTGAGCCTAGAGAAAATGCACTTTTGAGACAAATTCTTAGTCGCGTCACCCACGGTTTTACACCAAACACAATCCCCTCATTATAGCCAATTTGCCTAATTTCGTTAGCCCTGAACATACTGGTGAGTTTCCACGCACCACACATCACTATATCCATGTAATACTCGTAATTCTGCATATGATTAATTAAGTGTGTAATTAATTAGTTTACGATAATTTGAGAATATGACGATAATTTGCATATTTCTAGACTTAGGCTCAAAAACATGGCGTTAGTGGTCAAAAATCCAAAACAACCCCCGAACGTCCCCGTGAGAGGCACCAACACCTCGCACGGGACCAATGTAACTCGTACGCACTGACCGCGCGATCACGGGACCCCAGTTTGAGAATACGACGATAATTTTCATATTTCTAGACTTACGCATAAAAACATGGCGTTAGTGGGTGAAAACCTGAAACAACCCCCGAACGGCCCCGTGAGTGGCACCAACACCTTGCATGGGACCAATGTAACTCATAGGAACTGACTGAGCGAACACGGGATTCCCTATTTGAGAATACGAAGATAATTTAAAAATATCAAGACTTAGGATTAAAAACATGGCGTTAGTGAGTGAAAATCCGACACAGCCCCCGAACGGCCCCGTGAGTGGCACCAACACCTCGCACGTAACCAATGTAACTCGTATGAACTGACCGCGCGATCACGGGACTCCCGATTTGAGAATATGACGATAATTTGCATATTTCTAGACTTAGGCATAAAAATATTGATATGTTGATAATTATAACTCATATATGCAATTTTTCAGCTTGAATAATTTTTTTGTAAAACTACTTGGTTACTGATATCATATCTTTTGTATCCTATCTTTTGTAGGATTTTAGCACGTGGAACAAATGAAGAAGGCAATGGTTTACGACATAAAAATTATTTATATAATGGTGTGGGCATTCAGGATTATATTTTTTATGTGTTACAGTCGTGCGGGCTTTTATTGTTTAGTTTTATAGCCGTGCGGGCTTTTATAATTTGATTGTTAAATTTATGACCGTGCGGGCTTTATAATAAGCAGGTTTTATATTTACAAGGTTTGGAATGTCCTGAAAATAGAGGAAACTCTGTCCAATTTTTTTTTTTGTCTGTGAATTATTAAGACGTATAATATTTTAAATTTGTATATATATTTGTTTATTAACAACGTTCTCGATTCACAATTTGTGATTTTTTTTTATTATTTTGCCAATAATAAATACTCGCAACCGTGCAGTCACAGGACCACCGATTTTAGGATTGGACCAAAAAAGGACATTTTTTTTAAATTATAGTTAAATATGGTCATGGACTTTGTCCATTACCATTTTTATTTTTTTCGTCGTGCATATAAATGGTCGGGGTCAAAGCCCATGACTCCCAACTGTGGTGAAAAATGGTCGCGGCCAAAGTCCGCGACTATTTTTTTCTTTTTTTGTTTCCGTCGCAGCGTGGGTCACGGACTTTGGCCGCGACCAATTTTTGTCACGGTTATGGGTCATGTCCAAAGTCTGCGACCAATTTCATCTTCTTTTTTTTGCGTCGCGGTGTGGGTCACGGACATTGGTCGCAACCAATTTTTGTCACGGTTGTGGGTCACGGACATGGGCCGCGACCATTTTTTTTCGTCGCGGTGTGGGTAACGGAATTTGGCCGTGACCAATTTTATCACGGTTGTGGGTCACGGACGAAGGCGGCGACCATTTTTCCCCCATCGCGGTATGGGTCACGGCCCAAGTTCGTGACCATATGTCGTGACCCACTGCAGGACGTGATCATTTTTTGGTCACGAACTTGTGCCGCGATCCACGAAATTGGTCATGCCCGAAATGGTCACGGCCTAAGTCCGCGACTCATAACCTTGGCAGGGATTTTGGCCGTGACCAATCGTTAGTTTTGGTGTAGTGTTTGTACGAGCATGGATAATTAGATTGTGTGCATAACTACTGATTTATAGTAATATATAGGTGGTGTGAATACATAAAGTATACTTGAAACTTAAATTGGGATCTAGGTGACATTCCGAACCAATATATAAAACTCAAATTTGGGGTCGAGGTGACATTTCGAACCAATATATGAGACATTCTGAACCAATATATGAAACTTAAATTGGAGTCGAGGTGACATTTCGAACCAATATATGAAACTTAAATTTGGGGTTGAGGTAACATTCTGAACCAACATATGAAACTTAAATTTGGTGTCGAAATGACATTCCGAACAAATATTTGAAACTTAAATTGGGGTCAAGTTGACATTCTGAGCCAATATATAAAACTTAAATTGGGGTCAAGGTGACATTCTGAACCATTATATGAAACTTAAATTTGGGGTCGAGGTGACATTCTGAACCAATATATGAAACTTAAATTTGGGTTTGAGGTGACATTCCAAACCAATATATGAAACTTAAATTGGGGTCGAGGTGACATTCCGGACCAATATATGAAAGAGTTTTATTGGGGTCGAGGTGATATTCTGAACCAATAGTCCCTAATTAGTGATACAGAGGCATGAATGCAAAGTATGCATTAGTGCGTGAAATATATACTTGAGAAATAATCTATTTATGTATGACAGTAGACAGTTAAATGATATATATATATATATATATATATATATATATATATATATATATGAAAAATAAGTTAAGTAGTGAAACTTAATTGATTTATAGTATATATTAGTGGGTGAAATATAGAGTTGAGGAATAGTCTACTTATATTTTAAATATCTGAAAGATAAATGAAGTAGTGAAACTTAATTTAATTGGTTTAAACGTTAAATGCGAGAAACGTTACCAACCTGATTAATAACAAACGAGAGATGTTAATTTGGTTAGAGTACTGTATGGGCGGTACGGGAACTTAGATGTGTTAATCACTTCAGATAGTTACTTAAGTCTATTTAGCTTGGGTAGTATCACTAAGTGGGCTAAGCAGTAACGTTAGACGTGAACAATAGATGAGAGGTGAGAAATCTCAAAAGAGTGCATGCGAACCTAACATGTGTAATCAATAACTGATTTGTGAACGGTGATAAATGCTTGCCAAAAATTTTCAAAATGTCTTGGGTTCTAACCCTTGCTATATGCTATAAAATATTTTTAAAATCTTTTATGTGTCCATCCACAAAGACGCCAGACTTGATATTCTATTTCAGGGATACGCAGCTGCGACACGGGTGGATGCATGCAGGATTTGATTAGATGCTTCCTTTATTCATATCTAGTATAGGATTTCATTCTAGTGCTTCAGTTATGGACATGTGTATCTTGTAGATTAGAAATTTATGCTTCCTTGGATTTTAGTTATGCACTTCACACATTTATTTGGTTTTATTTACTACTAGTTGGTTTTATCATTTGATTTGTATTTGGACTTGGAGTTTATAGCCGATAGTTTATTCGGAAGGATTTTATTTATCTATATCTCGTGATGATTAAGACTTTATTATGGTGTATGGTTTATTTTGGTTATCCGCATGTTATAGTTATCTGTTTAATGAAAGATAAAATTTGACGCCAGTTTAATTTGACACAGGTGACTAGTTATTAAAACATTTTCGATAGTGATGCTAAGAATGATCTAAATGAAAAACCTATTTTAATTTAATAAAGAACTAATCACCCGGTATTTAATTCGGCGGGGTGTCACAACCCAGTTCGCCAAATTCCGTTAGCCCTGCACATTTTAGTGACGCCAACACTCTCCTACTTCGCTGTAGTCAGTTCACCCTTCTTTTATCCCTACACATATTGGCGATGCAAACACACACCCACATCACTATAGCCAGTTCACCCCTTATTGTTGGCCCTATACATATTGGCGATGCAAATACATTTTAGTACCCGTTTATTCTCTTAGGTATTAATTTCTCCATCAAGTTCATTATTTTCTAATAGCTCCACACTTTAATTGAGCATAAATCCTCAAACCATCCCTAGTCCCAAACCTAAAGATCTCCGAACCACAAGTAAATTATATCTTATCATATATGAATGATACCTACCAATAGATACTACCTAGTATCTCAACTGGGCTAGCGAACTAATAGAACGACGTAGAATTCAGCCCCACCTTGGAATGACCCATCCATAAAACCTACACTAACTAATCCTATACCAAGAAAGTGTTATAACAACAAAGGCCTACCTACTAATCCCATACCTAGTAAACAACCTAAAATAAGGTGAAAGAATAGCTACCCCCAATAATCCCATTCTCCCTGCAGTGTAAAATATTAATATAATTAACGAATCATATAAGACATATTTTCAACTTATCACAATAATGTAACACCCCGCCTAATTAAATACCGGGTCGCCAGTCCCATACCAAATTAAAACAGAATATACAGTTGGCTCATTCTTAGCATCACTGTCGAAAACATTTACAACTCACCCAATATTCAATTAAGCTGGTGTTAAAAACTTTCCAAATTTTAACTTAACAAAATCCATTTTTAGTCTAAGAATAACACAACACATTTTATTCTACAACACTTAACTGAATAGATAACACAAAAGAATTTAAATGCAGTTGGAATAAACATTCCCAAATAATATAAATCCATTACAGTAATCCCAACAATATCAAATGTATTAAAAAGACACGAATACAATAGTATTTGACCCCGATAGAAGAAGATAACTGAATCCTTTGGGCGACATGCCCTACTAAGAGAATACTGTGAATCAAATGATGATAGGCGTCTAAGCAAAACTCCATAAATCCATAGTCTGTCATAATCCGCTACGGTTGTCGTCCCTGTTGCTGGACACCTGATATAGAAGATACAATAGAAAAGAAAATATGCAAGGAAGCGGGTCAGAGCCCGATTGTGAAAATGATTTTTAAAACAACAAGTATTTAACAAGCGAAATCTCTTTAACTTTAATTATCATCATTCTAATCAATTAAATTCCAATCACTTTAATTCAAATCTTATCAAGTGTCTACTGATATTTTCTAACTCCCATAATATCCAATTAATAATCACCAAAGATCTACAAAAGTTTTGGGATAAGAACCAACATTAAAAAGAAACAACATCATGAATTCTCATATTTTCAATACTCAGAAAAATCAGATCCAAAAATTATTCGAATCATCAATACGACTTCAGATTTGAATTCTACACGAAAAATTGAGTCAGGTATGTGTTTTGAGTTTTTCTTAAATCTCATCCAAATGCACTCAAAAAGAAGATCTAAACATTCCAAATTGGCTCTTCTCATTCCACTCGTTTTAGCCTCTTTTTTCAAAAAATTATCAACATATTATCTTCAAGAACACTAAATTATTTTCAGAATTTCTTCCACAGATTGATGAATATTTATTGGATTATTATCATCCTACAACATGAGATTACATCCTATATCATTTCAGTTTCTAGAAATCCATAGAACAATTCCATTATGTCTTCCAAACATGAAAAATCATCTCTTTTCATAATTATTCTAACATGGACAATATACGAACTTAAATTGCAAAGATCAAACACTTGCCTTTACTGAAGGTCTGATCCTTTGGTGTAGTATATCCCAGTTGGTTGTCCCTTCTCTGGTCAAACTCCGGTGGTGGTTGGTGGTGACCTTTGACCTTTGGTTCTCCTCCTTCCCAAGCAAACTTCTTTTTCTTTCCAAACAACCTTTCACTCTCTCTAAGAAGATGACTTATCTATTTTGTGTAGAGGAGATGAATAACCCACATACACTTAATCTACCAATACTTATAATAGGACAAAATCCGAAATCACTATTCATCCCCCCTAGAAAAATGACCAAAATGCCCTTTTGGGTTGTCTATTCATTTCCAAATGACCCGAGACCCAAATCCAACATCCAAATAGACTTTCTTGACTATTTCAACCCTTTCGGACGCAACGACGTAGTCAAAATGACTATAAGGTCGATAGAAAATAAATTTCCTTTATAATTTAATAAATTAGTCCCGACACGTCCCATACCGCGTCTGACTAAAAATTCAAATTACCGAATTTATATCATACCGTCATATCAATGACATCACATTCATATATTACCTAAAGATCTTTAAGTAATATTCAGAATCATCCATATTAATATCCACAATTCGGATAAAACCCAAATGAATTAATTTATAATAAGATCCAATTAATCCATTAATTTAAAATATAACCCATTTTAAAAGTCATTAAAATTACGGGGTATTGCATACTTTCCCCCTTATAACAGAATTTCGTCGCGAAATTCAGAAATATGAACCATACTGATAAGGTCAACTCCGAATATAAATCTCACATCGCAAGAAATCTAAGTAGTACCACCCATACAGTACATTAACGAAAATCCCCATCGATGTTACACTAAGTCTCACCATATAGTTCCAACTGAATCAAATTTAAATTATACCCAATCTTCCCTATACCGTCCTCGTGACAAAGTTTGGGAAAAATGATCCTCACTTATTAAACAAATAAATCCTGAAGTCACAACTACTTACTGTTTCACAATTTTGAAAAATACTACAATTCAATCATCCAGGGCACCCATACACCCTATCCTACAACTTTAAATATAAAAAAATTTCGCAAAGGTTATAAACTCACATCCCAAAGACCTAACTTATTTCGACTCCCAACGGTTATTAGTTTCATGCTTGGGGTGTCTCGCAAGCGAAATCCAAACAAGGAACCACCCCGATACACTACTTCCTAAAGTAGTCAGTCATCGAAATTCCTAAGGTCCTTAGTCAATAGTATATAAAATTTGGTTTATCGAAAAAAAAAATATCAGGTTTATCGATTTAAAAAAAAATATATATATGTCAGGTTTATCGATTTAAAACAAAAATTAGGTTTTATCGATTTCAAATAGAGTCTATGCATCTACTCTCTTATAGAAGACAAGATGCAGGATATATGCTCTCCTATACCACGAGTCAATGCATGTCGATAGTCACATCATGCTCGGACATGCCCAAAGTAAGTAATCCCATGATAAAAATCAAACCCACGTGATAACATGTAATATATAGGTCTCTCACACCCCTCAGTGAGTCTACGTAAATAACGATGCTATAGGCTAAGTTTAGCAACCCTTTTAGCCCCCACAATATTAATCGCTACTAAAATCAATACGCCTCATAATTCCTTAGATAGAGAACATACCCTCATTCGCGGGTAGTGGTTGTTGATTCCCACTATTACAACTTTTCTCCGATAAGTCAAGAAAAATTTTATCCCAAATTTTCAGTTCTAGTTAACCACACTCCACTATATGCCCAAGCCTTTGAATATATTGCCTTTGTTAGGTAAACACACATAATTCCCGCATTTCAAGAACTTCTACTAATGACTCTCCTCAATTTTCCATAATAGGGGTGACCTCGACTACGGTCATCATACTCGAACATACTTCATAACCTCCTAAGTACGATCTCCGCTATCCGTCCAATGGCCCTCATCTGCCATACTTCTCGTACGAACCCTTCGAACGTAAATAAGATTCACTAATATATATGGAATCTTACCAAGAAATCAACAATCCTAAACATAGGGCTCTACATCCAAGAACGCTAAGCTGAAAACATAGTAAGCCGTACATGAAGCCCTTATACTTTTGACTCATTTGAGTCTAGAACTGTTATAAGAGCTCATCTAGTTTGGAAATTGTGACAAAATAGAGTCTATCCTAGAAACCAAAGAGCTTCAGAGATTGGGTTGCTTCTTCTTCTATCTATCATGTAATGATCCTAAGACTATAGCCATCACTCACACACTTAGAATTTGATTCTTGCATATCATATTGCACCCCTATGTGTTTTAATGTTGTGAGTGTGTTTTAAATCCCTCAATTTGATTTTTAATAATTTTTGGGAATTTAAAACATATTTTAAACAAGGTTTTATTAATTAAAATTTGATTTAAAAAAGTCTTGGGGTTATTATATAAATATGGATTGTTGTGTTTATTGGCCTAAAGTTACTCTGGGTAGAAACCGAAAGCGCTAGAGACTTTAGGGGTTGGGCTTTGTAATTATTTTGTGACGCGCGTTTACCTTCGTTCACAGGCCAACACCTGCTGTCTTCTGATTGGACCCAAACTGTGTTTCTTTACTGAGACAAACCATCGCACGCTTACAGCCCTTGGATCTATCCTTATCGATGGCCTGCATGTCTTTTGAGTGATCCCGTGTAATACCTTAAGCCAATCATAGGCTGTTTAATCCACCGCCTGTTGTGAGCCCTTGGATTGCAGTCAATGGAGCTTGACTCAATCTCAGCCATTGTTTTTGAACGAGGCTCTGGAATCTTCTCCTCTCCCTATTTAAAGACCCTTCATCTCAGCCTTCGAAGCTTTTGCCATTTTGCAAAGGTCTCAGAGAATAGAGAGAGAGAGAGAGAAGAGAGAGAAGAGAGAAGAGAGAAGTTAGAGAGAGAAACCAAACCCTAGTTAGAAACCCTAACTTCGGTCCAAACACTTCTCAAGCCCAAACTACTTACCTCTCCAGAAAAACCACCAAAACCAAAAACACCATCCTTAGTGTTTTTTTAGGTTTATGAGAGTTCTGGTTAAGAGATCTTGGGGTTGCTGAAATCCTTGTGTTCATAAATCTTATTTCCAACTTAGACATAGACTCAGATCTTGTTTCTTTTTCAATAGAATCATAGATCTGAAGTTTTTCATGTCACAGAACACTTAGCTGCATTGTTTTTCTCATCTTGAGAATTTCGTTGTTGATTATTTTCTGTTAAAACATTTTTCTTCTTCAAAGATCAACAATAGATGTTTTTCTATTTCTGTTTTTACAAAACCTAACCTGACCTAGTGGGATTCGCACTTGGAGGGTTCTCAATCTCATAATATTTTCAAAACTGATTGAGAAAGGTCTTGACCGATTTCTTAAGCAAGATCTCCGTGGAATCTGGGTTATTTTGAAAGGTCGAAAAGGTTCTTGGTTTTGTAAGAAAGAAAAATAACAAATACACTGCATATAGACTTTATATGTGATTTATTAGGATCGTCTGTAACTAATAAGTGTGTGTGTGTGCATGCATGTGTTTTTAGAACACCATTCACAAACATTGTCACACTACAAACACTCAAAGTGTTGGCTATAAGATTTGGTGAACAATAAGTCGACGTAAAGTGCTGAAACAAAGAAGATTTGACAAACTGAGACAACTACATCACAAACAAGATCTGCAGAAAAGTTAAGGACGCCAGAGGGTACAATCCTGAACTTGTATAGATTTGTTTTTGTGTGCATGTTAGTTAAATAGGTTGTAACTCATATATTTGTTTTAGTGATTTTTTTTTGTTTTACTCCGTAGAGGGAGTCGTGGATGTTTCCTCAAGGTTGAGGTTTTACCACGTAAAAATCTGAGTA
This sequence comes from Sambucus nigra, assembly GCA_949130495.1. NCBI lineage: Eukaryota > Viridiplantae > Streptophyta > Magnoliopsida > Dipsacales > Adoxaceae > Sambucus > Sambucus nigra. The sequence continues at coordinate 26,912,177 of OX422219.1, read as the reverse complement.
TCAATATTTCTACATCTTCTCATCCCTTTCTAATAGTGTGCTGAGTTTAAAACATTTTAAACTGTTTACTAAAACTTGTGATCAAATCTTGTCCATATCTCGTACATAATTTTGTTAACACATCTTGTGTTCAAAATAGTTTTGATTTAAGTAAAGAGTTTCTTCAACAAACTTTCGGAGTTGCTTAAATAGTTTATTTTCATAAACGGCTTTGGCAACGCTATTTCGAATTGGTATCAGAGCTTTTGGTGAACTTTTTTCAAAAAGATCCTGAGTTTCTGAACTGTTTTCTCAAAATCATTATGGACGAGAAAAACGAAAGATATGGTAACTTGACCAGACCTCCAGTCTTTGATGGAACCAATTTTTCTTACTGGAAAGTAAGAATGATTGCTTTTATTCAAGGCACTCTGGGAGATGATGTCCTGGGATATCATTGAAAACGGATACTTTTATCCAACTAAACCAGCCACTGATGGAAGCAATGAAAGGATTAAGAAAATATTGAGTGAGTTTACTCAAGAAGAGAAACAGGTTTCTCGAAATAATAACAAAGGCAAGAACGCTATATTTATGTCTATTAACGAACATGAGTTCAAGAGAATCTCATCTTGTACCACTTCCAAGGAAGCATGGGATACCTTGATTACTGCACATGAAGGAGACTCTAGGGTAAAAGCTGCTAAGACTCAGATGTTAATCCAACAGTATAATACCTTAATCATGTCTGAATCTGAGTCTTTCGATGATTTCTATATGAACCTTACTGATATTGTCACTAAACTTCATGCCAATGGTATAACTTATGATAGACAGGAATTGTCTCTAAAATTCTGAGATCATTGCACAGAAATTTTGACAATAAAAGATATGCTATTGAGGAGATGTGTGATGTAAATCTCACTCCTGAATTCTCAGTAGTAAATTAAGAACTGTGGAAATGGAATTGGAGTTTAAGAAACAATTGGACCCACACTAATAGGAAACATACCAATTCCAATCTTAGCTTTACCTCTAAGATGATTAAGCTGAGTTAAACACCTCTAGTAATGATTCTGATGAGGACTGTGGACTTAGAAAGTCTAGATAATCAGATTGCCCTAATGACAAAACAATTTAAGAAAATTGTTAAATTTAGAACAGTGTTGCAAATAGACAGGGCAAGTCTAATTATACCACTCCTTCAAATCACAAACCTCATGAGAAACCTCATGACAAACAGAACAAGGACAACACAAGACCTCACAGAGACCTCAAGAAGGACTGAATGCCTATAGATGTGGTAAACTAGGACACATTGCTCAAGACTGTAGAGTTAAGTTAAATGCCCAAAACAAACACTCTAGAGCCAATATCTGCAAAACCTGGGATGACTCAAGTGATTCTGAAAATGAGGAACTTGAGACATCTGATGGTTTTGATCCTTGTTTAGCCTTCTTTGCCAAAATCATATCCAATGATGACATTCCTATGCTTGATAGTGAGGATGAGTTTAGTAATTCTAGTTCTGTTTGCTTTGAATCATACTTTAACTGGTTTAGATGCTTTTACTTACTGAGAACATTAATACCTCTTCCTCGGGGTGTGTGAGTCAAAGGGAAATCGATACTGCTGATGTCAATGGGTGCGTGAGTTTAAGAAATGAAACCTTAGGGGTCACTTCACACACCTCACTTAGTGACTCAGATAATGATGATCTCCCAGACATCCACACTCTATATACTAAAACTCTAAAGAAAAGCACTAGACTAGAAAAGATTGTTAAAGATCTTACCAAAAAGTTAGAAGATCTAAGCTAATGGTAAAACTGAATGCTGAAGAGTATACTACACAATGCATGTCTCATGACAGTGAAGTTAAAGTGTTTGATGGAAAAACTGAAAACTTTGACTGAAGCTAATGAAATTCCTGGAGAAAAAATACAAAGGGACATATTAGAATTGGAACAAACAAAAGAAAAGACAGCAACTGTTTTCAAAAAATTTACCAAATTTGAAAACAACTCTAAATGTTTTGAGGAATTCGTTGCTGAATCTAAAACCAATTCTGATGATAGAATCGGGAATAGGGTTTTGCCCCAATTTGAAGACACAAACTAAACATGTTGAACCTATCAAGTTTGTGTCAGGAGGCAAAAGACCTATTGAAACATGTCCAGACTTTCATTCTCTAAAAAACTAAGTTTGACCATCAAAACACCAACACTGAAGATGCAAGTTGCTCTAAGCTTGAAAGTTTATCAAAGGGAAAATATGTCTGCCCCCCCTATTAGGAAAAGTGAACCTGCTTTCGCTACCTAGGAATAAAATTCAGCCTCAAAATTTCTCAAAACCTTTGTTTAGAGACTTTCCTAAGGAAAACCCTATTCTGAGCAATCTTTATTGCTCCTATTGTGATATATATGGTCACTCTTTCGATAATTGCTATGCTAGGAGACTGATTAAACCTATCTACAACACTCCTATGTATCATAACTTTAACTATTCTAGGAGGAGTCGTAACAATTATGTCCTTCCCAGGCCACCAGACAAAAACTCTAACTATAGGAATAGAAGGACTAAACCTAAAAGGACATTTACTAGAAGGATAACCAGAACCTTTTCTAAATCAAATGCTCAGGAATTCAAATTTATACAAAATCATGCGCAAAATGTTTTTCAACAAAAATCTAATGCTCGCAAATTTTATCAAATAAGAGCAAACAAGCGCAAACTAAAAACCAGGGCAATTTGGGTTAGAAAAGATGATCTAGCACCACAGATGAAGTGTAACATTGTTGTTTCTGCTCTAAAAGCTGAACTTACATCTTCTGGATGGTACTTGGATTCTGGATGTTCCAAGCATATGACAGGTGATGATACAAAACTTTTAAATAAAACCCATTTTGATGGTGGAAAAGTTGTTTTTGGTGATGGTATATCATCCCAGATCATAGGCAAAGGAACCCTTAAAGAAAAAGGACTTCCTCTTCTTGAAAATGTTCTCTTAGTTAAAGGTCTTAAGGCTAATTTACTTAGCATTTCACAATTCTGTGACTCAAACTACACTGTTACCTTTTCAAAGAACAATTGCAAGATTTTAAATGAAAATGGAGATTGCTTAATTACAGGATTCAGGACCCCTGACAATTGTTATACTGTCATGTCTAGTTCTGAAATCTGTAGTGTTGCCAGAATGGATGACAACGAGATATGGCATAACAGAATGGGTCACATTAATTACGAAAATTTGAGTAAATTGTCTTCTCAGCAGATAGTTAGAGGAATACCAAAAATTAAACCTATTCATAACATTGTCTGTGGTCCCTGTCAAGAAGGAAAAATTGTTAAAGCACCTCATAAAAGGGTTAAAGATATCCTTACCTCTAATCCCTTAGAACTCATCCATATGGACCTAATGGGTCCTTCTCAAACTGTTAGTCTTTGTGGACACAGTTATATTCTTGTTATGGTTGATGACTTCACCAGATTCACTTGGGTAGCTTTCTTAAAACAAAAATCCGATACCTTTCAAACCTTTTTAAAGATTCTCTTACGGATTGAGAATGAAAAAGACACTCAAGTGAATAGAATCCGAAGTGATAGAGGTGGTGAATTCAAAGACACTGGTATTGTAGAATATTGTGACTATAATGGTTACAAACATGAGTTCAGTGCTCCTAAGACCCCTCAACAAAATGGTATAGCTGAGAGAAAGAATCGAACTCTTCAAGAGATGGCACGTGTCATGCTCCATGCTAAGAACTTACCTAAGTATTTTTGGGTAGAATCTATTCGTACAGCCTGCCATCTTATTAATAGGGTCTATCTTAGAAAGAATTCGAAACAAACCTCTTATGAACTTTGGTACAATAAAAAGCCTAATCTTAAGTACCTTAGAACCTTTGGTAGTACCTGCTATGTTTGCAAAGATAGGGAACACTTATCTAAATTTGAGAGTAGAGGAGATAAAGCCATATTCTTAGGTTATTCACCTAACAGTAGAGCTTATCGAGTGTATAATCTTCGCACTAAGACCTTAATGGAATCCATAAATGTAATTGTTAGTGACACTACTGTAGAAAGCAAGACTAGTGAATTAACTATAGAAGAAGAATCGTCAAATATTTTAGAAAATGACTCTTCTGAAATAGATAATTCATTACCTATTGAGTCACCTGAAGTACCTAACTGGGTTTCTAAAGATCATCCCATAAACAACATAGTTGGTAACCCTGGTGAACCAGTACGTACAAGATCCCAACTTAGAAATTATGCTCTCTATGCTTGCTTTGTTTCTCTCTTGGAACCAAAGAATGTAAATGAGGCATTGAATGACTCTCACTGGATTTCTGCTATGCAGGATGAACTTTTACAATTTGTCATTCATGATGTTTGGTTTCTTGTTCCACGTCCTGATCACAAAAAGGTTATTGGTACTCGTTGGATTTTCAAAAATAAAACTGATGAAAATGGGATGATAATTAGAAATAAAGCTAGACTAGTTGCTCAAGGTTACTCCCAAATAGAAGGACTGGATTTTAATGAGACGTTTGCTCCTGTTACTCGTTTAGAATCAGTTCGTCTGCTTCTTGCTATAGCTTGTCACATGCATTTTACATTATATCAAATGGATGTTAAATCTGCGTTCCTTAATGGTATACTTGCCGAGGAAACCTATGTAGAACAACCTAAAGGGTTCATTGACCCTAATTATCCTACTCATGTATTTCGGTTAAAAAAGGCTTTATATGGTCTTAAGCAAGCTCCTAGAGCTTGGTATGAGCGACTCTCCAGTTTTCTGCTGGACAAAGGTTTCAAAAGAGGTGGAAATGACCAAACCTTATTTGTCAAACAATTTGGCAAACACATTACTATCGCTCAAGTCTATGTAGACGATATCATATTTGGATCCACTTCTACCTCAGAAGTAAAATCTTTTGCTGAAATTATGAGTAAAGAATTTCAGATGTCCCTTATGGGGGAGTTACAGTTCTTCCTAGGTCTCCAAGTCAAACAACAACCAGATGGTTTGTTTCTTTCGCAGACTAAGTACGCATTAGAGATAGTTAAGAAATTTGGCCTCGAGAGTGCTAAGAGTGCTAAAACGCCTATGAGTACTACAGAGAAATTATCTAAAGATGAAAATGGAAAATCTGTAGACTCTACCTTATATCGTAGTATGATTGGCACATTACTCTATCTGACTGCCTCGCGTCCTGATATCATGTATGCTGTTTGTGTTTGTGCGCGTTATCAAAACAACCCCAAGGAGAGCCATTTAAACGCTGTAAAACGCATAATTAAATATGTTAAAGGCACTCTAAATTTAGGAATTTGGTACACGAATGACACACCTAGCACTATTATTGGGTACACTGATGCTGATTGGGCTGGGTGTACTGATGATAGTAAAAGCACTTCAGGCGCATGTTGTTATATTGGTAATAACTTGGTAGGATGGAGTAGTAAAAAACAGAACTGCACATCTCTCTCGACTGCTGAATCTGAATACATAGCCGCCGGTAGCTGTTGTGCCCAATTGTTATGGCTTAAACAAATGCTAAGTGATTATGGTATTCTAGAACCCACACTTCATCTCTATTGTGATAATCAAAGTGCGATTAACATTTCTAAGAACCCAGTTCAACACTCGCGAACTAAGCACATTAAAATAAGACATCATTTTATTCGTGAATTAGTTGAAACCAAGGAATTAGAAATCAATTATCTTTCTACTGATCTACAACTTGCAGATTTATTTACCAAACCTCTTGATTATAGTAGATTCATTTCTTTACGTAAATCTATTGGTATGATTTGTGCTGAGTAAATACGTGTTATGTTTGCCAAGTTTCTTCCCTTTGTCCATTTGAGACAAAATGGGGGAGAAATTTGAGTCTACTGCATATACTAAAAAGCTTGATCTTAGTAATTTTTTGCAGGTATTCTTCTTGTACAGTCATTCTTCATTGTAATAATAGGATGTTAAACTGTATATAGTTGAGTTATGTAATTTTTTGCTTTCTAGGATTTGGGTAGATAGAACCTTTATAGGTATAAGTTTTTTTTGTTGTCGCCCTACGAGTTGAGATGACTCAAAGGAGATTTTGTCTCATATTTCCAAAGGGGGAGATTGAAGCCCTTATACTTTTGACTCATTTGAGTCTAGACTGTATAAGAGCTCATCTAGTTTGGAAATTGTGACAAAATAGAGTCTATCCTAGAAACCAAAGAGCTTCAGAGATTGGGTTGCTTCTTCTTCTATCTATCATGTAATGATCCTAAGACTATAGCCATCACTCACACACTTAGAATTTGATTCTTGCATATCATATTGCACCCCTATGTGTTTTAATGTTGTGAGTGTGTTTAAATCCCTCAATTTGATTTTTAATAATTTTTTGGGAATTTAAAACATATTTTAAACAAGGTTTTATTTAATTAAAATTTGATTTAAAAAGTCTTGGGGTTATTATATAAATATGGATTGTTGTGTTTATTGGCCTAAAGTTACTCTGGGTAGAAACCGAAAGCGCTAGAGACTTTAGGGTTGGCTTTGTAATTATTTTGTGACGCGCGTTTACCTTCGTTCACAGGCCAACACCTGCTGTCTTCTGATTGGACCAAACTGTGTTTCTTTACTGAGAAAACCATCGCACGCTTACAGCCCTTGGATCTATCCTTATCGATGGCCTGCATGTCTTTTGAGTGAATCCCCGTGTAATACCTTAAGCCAATCATAGGCTGTTTAATCCACCGCCTGTTGTGAGCCCTTGGATTGCAGTCAATGGAGCTTGACTCAATCTCAGCCATTGTTTTTGAACGAGGCTCTGGAATCTTCTCCTCTCCCTATTTAAAGACCCTTCATCTCAGCCTTCGAAAGCTTTTGCCATTTTGCAAAGTCTCAGAGAATAGAGAGAGAGAGAGAGAAGAGAGAGAAGAGAGAAGAGAGAAGTTAGAGAGAGAAACCAAACCCTAGTTAGAAACCCTAACTTCGTCCAAACACTTCTCAAGCCCAAACTACTTACCTCTCCAGAAAAACCACCAAAACCAAAAACACCATCCTTAGTGTTTTTTTAGGTTTATGAGAGTTCTGGTTAAGAGATCTTGGGTTGCTGAAATCCTTGTGTTCATAAATCTTATTTCCAACTTAGACATAGACTCAGATCTTGTTTCTTTTTCAATAGAAATCATAGATCTGAAGTTTTTCATGTCACAGAACACTTAGCTGCATTTTTTTCTCATCTTGAGAATTTCGTTGTTGATTATTTTCTGTTAAAACATTTTTCTTCTTCAAAGATCAACAATAGATGTTTTTCTATTTCTGTTTTTACAAAACCTAACCTGACCTAGTGGGATTCGCACTTGGAGGGTTCTCAATCTTCATAATATTTTCAAAACTGATTGAGAAAGGTCTTGACCGATTTCTTAAGCAAGATCTCCGTGGAATCTGGGTTATTTTGAAAGGTCGAAAAGGTTCTTGGTTTTGTAAGAAAGAAAAATAACAAATACACTGCATATAGACTTTATATGTGATTTATTAGGATCGTCTGTAACTAATAAGTGTGTGTGTGTGCATGCATGTGTTTTAGAACACCATTCACAAACATTGTCACACTACAAACACTCAAAGTGTTGGCTATAAGATTTGGTGAACAATAAGTCGACGTAAAGTGCTGAAACAAAGAAGATTTGACAAACTGAGACAACTACATCAACAAACAAGATCTGCAGAAAAGTTAAGGACGCCAGAGGGTACAATCCTGAACTTGTATAGATTTGTTTTTGTGTGCATGTTAGTTAAATAGGTTGTAACTCATATATTTGTTTTAGTGATTTTTTTTTGTTTTACTCCGTAGAGGGAGTCGTGGATGTTTCCTCAAGGTTGAGGTTTTACCACGTTAAAAATCTGAGTATCAATATTTCTACATCTTCTCATCCCTTTCTAATAGTGTGCTGAGTTTAAAACATTTTAAACTGTTTACTAAAACTTGTTATCAAATCTTGTCCATATCTCGTACATAATTTTGTTAACACATCTTGTGTTCAAAATAGTTTTGATTTAAGTAAAGAGTTTCTTCAACAAACTTTCGGAGTTGCTTAAATAGTTTATTTTCATAAACGGCTTTGGCAACGCTATTTCAGTACAGACCCTAAAGGACACTAGAACCTGATGCTCTGATACCACCTGTAACACCCCGCCTAATTAAATACCGGGTGGCCAATCCCATACCAAATTAAAACAGAATATACAGTTGGCTCATTCTTAGCATCACTGTCGAAAACATTTACAACTCACCCAATACTCAATTAAGTTGGTGTTAAAAACTTTCCAAATTTTAACTTAAAAAAATCCATTTTTAGTCTAAGAATAACACAACACATTTTATTCTACAACACTTAACTGAATAGATAACACAAAAGAATTTAAATGCAGTTGGAATAAACATTCCCAAATAATATAAATCCATTATAGTAATCCCAACAATATCAAGTGAATTAAAAAGACACGAATACAATAGTATTTGACCCCGACAGAAGAAGATATCTGAATCCTTTGGGCGACATGCCCTACTAAGAGAATACTATGAATCAAATGATGATAGGCGTCTAAGAAAAACTCCATAAATCCATAGCCTGTCATAATCCACTAAGGTTGGCGTCCCTGTTGCTGGACACCTGATATAGAAGATACAATAGAAAAGAAAATATGCAAGGAAACGGGTCAGAGCCCGATTGTGAAAATGATTTTTAAAACAGCAAGTATTTAACAAGCGCAATAAATCTTTTATTATGTACATGTTAGACCCAACTCTCACTTGCCATTCTCACCTCTCAACTAGAGTGCACCCTTAACGTTTCCTATTAACCTCCTAGTTAATGGTTCCTCTTTTCTAGTCTCCATATTATAATTCCATCCCAATATCATAATCCCCGTATGTCCCATACCATACGTCACATTATTATTCATTTACATTTCTCATCGTTTCTCATTAACATGAATCATTTCTCATTAATATGAATTAAGTTTTTCAATAAACATTCATTAACTTAATTCAATTATCTTTCTCTATTCACCGTTATCTACAATGATCACACAGTAGATGATTTAACCACAATAAATATCCATTCATTCATTTAATCCATTATATATATATTCATATATAATACGGCACCCCGAGTCACAGCTGCGGTGTAATGCATTACTCTGTTATCATGTCCCAATATCGCTTGTCGCCGAATAAGGGACTAAAGGTTCGTTAAGATTCCTCGAACCACAAACAACAACATAATCATTGGAGGCGAACATAGTTCTCATACCCATGGGTCACGCACATACCTACGTACCCACAGTCAGCGGACATATCAACTCCCCGATAAGTCTTTCATAGACCTATGTTCTCGAGCGACAAATCAAAGATCCCATGGATTCATCAGGATATGACTGCCCTCACGCGCAAACCTCCCACTGATAGCAAGTAAGCTAGTTATGTCATACACATAATCATTAATCAATCAAATAGGTATTATCATACCTATAGTATCATATCAATAAGGTAATATCACTACCCTAAGATAATTCCCACACGTATCATTATATCTCTTTTAAATTCCACGTATTAAAATATCATATCTTTACTTCATAATTTAATTATCCTCGCATCCTATAACATCTCTCCACTCCCGACGTCGTTAAGGTTCATGCGCGGAGCGTCTCGCAAACCGAAATACAAACAAGGAACCCCAATACACTACTACTTAACTTTGTCGATCGCGGAGGTAAGTCAACTTCAAATATGCGATCGGAATAACCTCATCCCCTCTTTCAACCAAATGTGTTCTAAACTCCCATCTCTATCTAGGAGCCATACCACTACGCTCTTGTACTACACTCAGCCCTTGCGAAATCAATAATGAGCTTAAACTCAGTCCTTGATGTTTAAATTGTAACCCTAAGGATACCCAGGTGTTATATTAAATCTCCCCTACTTGAACTATCCTTAATCCTCATACAAACAGATTAGAATCCAACACATGAATCTAGCAACCGAAATCTCTTTAACTTTAATTATCATCATTCTAATCAATTAAATTCCAATCACTTTAATTCAAATCTTATCAAGGGTCTACTGATATTTTCTAACTCCCATAATATCCAATTAATAATCACATAAGATCTACAAAAGTTTTGGGATAAGAACCAACATTAAAAAGAAACAACATCATGAATTCTCATATTTTCAATACTCAGAAAAATCAGATCCAAAAATTATTCGAATCATCAATACACTTCAGATTTGGATTCTACACGAAAAATTGAGTCAGGTATGTGTTTTGAGTTTTTCTTAAATCTCATCCAAATGCACTCAAAAAGAAGATCTAAACATTTCAAATTGGCTCTTCTCATTCCACTCGTTTTTGCCTCTTTTTCCAAAAAATTATCAACATATTATCTTCAAGAACACTAAATTATTTTCAGAATTTCTTCCACAGATTGATGAATATTTATTGGATTATTATCATCCTACAACATGAGTTTACTTCCTATATCATTTCAGTTTCTAGAAATCCATAGAACAACTCCATTATGTCTTCCAAACATGAAAAATCATCTCTTTTCATAATTATTCTAACATGGACAATATACGAACTTAAATTGCAAATATCAAACACTTGCCTTTACTGAAGGTCTGATCCTTTGGTGTAGTATATCTCAGTTGGTTGTCCCTTCTCCGGTCAAACTCCGGTGGTGGTTGGTGGTGACTTTTGACCTTTGGTTCTCCTCCTTCCCAAGCAAACTTCTTTTTCTTTCCGAGCAACCTTTCACTCTCTCTAAGAAGATGACTTCTCTATTTTGTGTAGAGGAGATGAATAACCCACATACACTTAATCTACCAATACTTATAATAGGACAAAATTCGAAATCACTATTCATCCCCCCTAGAAAAATGACCAAAATGCCCTTTCGGGTTGTCTATTCATTTCCAAATGACCCGAGACCCAAATCCAACATCCAAATAGACTTTTTTGACTATTTCAACCCTTTCGGACGCAACGACGCAGTCAAAATGACTATAAGGTTGATAGAAAATAAATTTCCTTTATAATTTAATAAATTAGTCCCGACACGTCCCATACCGCGTCTGACTAAAAATTCAAATTACCGAATTTATATCATACTGTCATATCAATGACATCACATTCATATATTACCTAAATATCTTTAAGTAATATTCAGAATCATCCATATTAATATCCACAATTCGGATAAAACCCAAATGAATTAATTTATAATAAGATCCAATTAATCCATTAATTTAAAATATAACCCATTTTAAAAATAAACCAACATTTTAGATGCTAAAAATAATTCAAGTTAAAATAGGGCTCACATATGCCTACCTGTAGAATGACATGATTGGGCACCCATACACCCAATCCTACACGTACCTACCCCACGAAAAAAATACAATATATATCTCAACTAGATATATAAGCATATCTATGAAAATAACGGCTTACCATGCTCTCCCACGAATCACCACTTAATTTTATCTCCAATAGTCTTCGTAATGCTTAAATAATCAAATCCGGTCACGTCACCACATCAATACTGATGATACATAACATATATACTATCATTCTAAAAAATAGATCTTGTCTCCAACATCAACTCTAAGTATCCTCACATCAAGATTATTACATATAACACTAATGCCTACAACGGCCTTCACAAAACTCCCTTTCTCCAAAAATAAAACAAACACGTATGCTAGATCTAATATCTTAAGGAGTATGAATCAATATAGGGAATCAAAGATCGATAATGTGGAAGTTAAACAGACTCACATTCTATGAGACCTAAGACCATGTTCTGACACCATCTGTAACACCCAATGCATTCTGGCGTCGGTCGCTGCCAAACTACATTGGATATCAGTAGATAATATATCATTCTCAGCATGTGACATGAGTATGAGATTAAAAAAATTCCACAAGATAGTAGATCTATCCAACCCATATAAACATTCATGCAAATTAAAATCCATTACCATGATATCTCCAAAATTAATCTAGCTCCAAATTATTAAAAACTCAAATGAAACAATCCAACTATAAATATCTTACGGAAAACATAAACAACTGTGGAACCGATTGGCCTACCAAATCCATAATGATAATCTCATAATAAAAATGACAAAATGAAAAGTAAATCTAAAGTACTAAAGAAGATAAAAATAAATCTACAATTGCACTCCCAAGATCTCCAATCCACCTTATGCAGCTACTCCAGCATTATACCTGAAATGTTAGCCAGCGCAATGTGTCAGAGCTCACCATATGAATACAAGCTACTCCTCCCAATTAGGGTCCGTAAATCCAGACAAAATCATTACACATGATAAACATCACAATAGAGTATTTTAATTTAAACGAGATATATTATAATGCAAGTAAAAATAAACTACCACAACCTACCCACATAACTAAGCCAGCCAACTATCTAAGTCTCATTGTTTTATTACAGCATCAACATATGTTAAAGCTATTAAATCAGTTTTCACAATTTAATCGAACAAATTCCACTCATTTTATTTACGCGACACCAGTATAGCCAGTTCGTCCTATTATGTATCCTGCACATATTGTCACGCACATTATTTTACACCACACATAAGTCTCTCACTATAGCCAGTTCGCCCACTTTTGTTAGCCCTGCACATATTGGTGATGTGCGACGCACGACACGTCACTATAACCAATTCACCTAATTTTGTTAGCCCTGCACATATTTGTCACGACAACATGTCGTTATAGCCAGTTCACCCCTTATTGTTAGCCATGCACATATTGGCGACACTAACATACACCCACGTTGCTATAGTCAGCTCTCCACTTATTGTTGGCCATGCACATATTGGCGTCGCAAATACATTTTAATACCCGTTTATTATCTTAGGCATTAATTTTACCACGTTATCAAATTTATTATTTTCTAATAGCACCACCCTTTAATCGAGTATAAATCCTCAAACCATCCCACGTCACATGCCTAGAGATCTCCAAACCATAAGTAAATTCTAGCCTATCATAAAGGAAGAATACCCATCAATAGCTACAACCATCTCGCATCTAGGCCATTGAACAAATAGAATGGCGTACAATTGAGTCCCACTCCGAAATTACCCATTTGTAAAACCTACACTTACTAGTCTCATACCTAGAAAGTGATGTAATAACAAAGGACTACCTACTAGTCTCATACCTGGCAAGCAACCTAAAATAAGTTAAAAGCATAGCTACCCCAACAATCCTATCATCCCCACGATATCGAATACTAACATAATTAACGAATCACATAAGGCATATTTTAAACTTATCACAACAATTCTTTAAATTATTCACAAAATTAATATTTATCCAAAATTAGGTCCGTTTAATCATTATATTAATTAAACAATTTATTTTTCAACCACTTATAAAATTTCCATTCACATGCATATATCGGGAGCACACAATAATAAATTTATATTCTACATAATGCACATAAATAACATGATTTTACGAGTCGAATTTAATTTATAAGATTTATACAATTTATTCTAACATGCGAACCTCCATATATTCTAACGAAATACGAACCTCTAATCTATGCATGCAAGGGTTTTGACTCTTAATTCCTATTGGAGATTTGAAGAAAAACAGTTCCGAAAATCGTTTCACTTTCCTAGTTAGTCTTTCTAACTTATTTTACAAAAACATCAATTATTAGTGCTTAGGCAACATTTAAAATGCATAATAATAAAGCGGAACAATAGAAGTATTCATGCCTGTAAAAACTCATTTGAAAAATCTAATTGGATGGTTACGTTCCTCTCGAGAAAACAACAAAAGCACCTTTTTGGTTGATCTTTAGAAAGCCCGGTTTGGCTCTTCAAAACTTGGGTTAAATCTTGTTTTTCAATCGGGTTAGGTTTTGTAAGTGAGAAGAGATGGAAATATGGGAGGCTACTTCTCTTAGGTTTTATATAAAGTGTTTGAAAAAGTCTAACCTTGAATTATATTTATATTAAGCAATGGAGGTGTTTTAATATCACTCAAACACTAAAAACTCACCCAACCCGCCGGCACTGTCCAGTGTGAATCGATTTTCCCCTAGGGTCGAATCGATTCGCCCCTTACCAGGTGTCCAAGCAGACCAAAAATTCTTAAGTGTATAAAAAATTAAAATTTTCCATGATTCCCATTCCAATTAAAATCTCATTCTTTCAAAAATAAAACCAACATTTTAGATGCCAACAATAATTTAAATTAGAAAAAATTAATTCTCTAGCTCTGTATTACGATGGCTAAATAATCGGTCCAAAACTATGGGGTATTACATCATCCACCGATATTAGTGCCTCCCCAACAATGACAACCTTTCCTACTCTACATGATCGTAATCGACACGGATGTCGGAGCCATATTGGCCCAATATGTAGAGAATTCCCAAAAGTAATGTGCTATTTACTATGTTAAAAAAACTAGTATCCTATGAGCTCAAATACACCACCTTGGAAAAGGCTTGTGTATCCCTTGAATGGATTACTCATAAACTCTAGCATTATATAATGTCTTTCGGCATAAGACTCATCTTAAGAATGGACCCCCTGAAATACCAATTTGAGAAACCCTCAATCTCCAATAGAATGTTCAAATGACTTCTCGTGCTATCCAATCTTGGGATTACCAATGGCACATATAAAACCACCAAAGTAGTGTCCATCTCCGATCTCCTCGCAAGGCAATCCATGTCAAACGAATAATAATACGAGGTGAAATTCCCAGATGAGGATATCTTCTCTTTAAATGATAGAGAAACTTGGGAGCGATACTTTGACAAGGGATCCAACATAAGGGGATTCAGCATATGAATGTTCCTTATAAGCCTCGACTGATGATGACTCCTCCACCATTATCAAAATTGCTTACGAGGTCATCGGTCACATGGCTGAGTATGAGACCTGCATCATGGGACTCGAAATTTCCCTGGAGATATGGATTACTAACCTAAAGGCCTATGGAGATTCAAGCCTAGTAATCGATAAAATATTAGACAAATGGAAGATCCGGGATGATAAAATGCAACCATGCCATGCCTACTTAGAGGAGCTAGTTATTTGAATCAAACATCCTAAAATCGTCTTCCTCTCAAGGGCTAAAAATAACTTCACAAGAGCACTTGTTACCCTAGCCTCCATGATCAACAAACCATAGGGAACAACAAAAATCACATTTACCATTACCAATCGAAACACCCTTTCATATATCTTTGAGGTTGATACATTCGAAGAAATGACAGTAAGACCCGCAATCTAGTATTGTGACATATGGAAGTTGTTCAACAAAAGTTGTTACCCATTAGATGCCTCTTCCAATGACTGCATTACCCTACAACGATTGGTTGCCCAATTCATTATCTATGGGGACCATATCTACAAAAGAGGGTTGATGGGATACACTTGTGATGCATCGCAGAGGACGAGGCCTTATAAATATGGACAAAACCCGTAGCAGCGAATGTGGCCCGCATATGAGTTAACACACCCTCCCTAGATTAATACTCTGGCGATCATACTACTAAATCGTCATGCAAAAATATTGTACTGACTACATCAATTGGTACCTCAAATGTTAACTATACACCCCACGATAACATCTACCTCCCCGAGAGCTCTATTGCATGACCTCATCGGTCTTTTCTCCACTTGGGGGATGGAGATCATAAGGAAAGTAACCCCTAAGGCCTTCACTGGGCACGAATTCACACTAATAGCCATCGAGTACTTTAGCAAGGGGCTCGAGGTCAAATCTTAAGCAGTTATAAATGATAAGAAAGTGGCCAAATTCATACGACGAAATATCACATACCGCTTTAGCGTACCTAACAAGTTAGTGTCAGACAATAGGCCTCGCTTTGAGAAAGATTTTTCGAACCCACTCCACGAGTATGGTATCATCCCCCTACAGACCTCAAACTAACGGAGCAGTCGAGTCCTCTAACAAAAACATAAAAAATATCATAAGTAAGATGATTGAGACATACAACGACTGCACAGAAAAATTCCCATACGCCCTTTGGGGCTACCGTACGATAAAGAGAAACTCCATCGGGGCCACCCTTTACTCAGTAGTTATGTCATGGAAGCATTCATACATATTGAACTCGAGGTACCCTCCCTAAGGGTCATGCCCGAAAGCCAAGTAGCTGAAACTGAATAGGTCCAAGCCCGTTACGACGAACTATCTCTATTTAACTAGAGGAGACTAAAAATCGTTGAACATAACCAGGGCTATCAATAGTGTATCCCCCAGACATTCAATAAAAGAGTTAAGAAGTGAAACATTCAGGAAGGAAATCCAGTCCTAAAGGGAAATATCAAACCTTCCCAAACTCCTTGAGTTAAATTTTCACCTAATTGGGAAGGATCTTATCTACTCACTAAAATAAACTCTAGCGAGGTGCCTACCTTAATTGACCTCAACGAAATTACATTTTCCAAACGATTCAATCTCAAATGATTTAAGAAATTATTTCCTTAAACTTGCATGTTGGTCGTCACGGGAATTGAAGACTATACAAGCCCATACACATTATCAACCATACATCAAAATGTTTACTTGATCCACCAACATTTCACTTGAAGTTAGCTAAAACACTTTAAGCCCCTAAATTATTTTTCATTTAAAGAGAACTACGTAGACCAGATTCTCCTCTGTATTTTTATCACAGATATTCACATATAGACAACTAGGTGTCTTTGAATCGGAGATACGTAGGTAACCCGAGATATCACTTTGGAATCAGTCTAAATAAACACTAAAAAATCCCATGTTACGAAAAAACCATGCATATGGTCATTGTTACTTTACTCCCAAAGAATCAGCGCGACCTAAATAGGCTAAAACGCCAAGGAACAAATAGTGATTTAGGGCATTTTTAAGACTCCACATGGTCATCCTTATTTTAACTATACGTAATGGCCAATCTACGAAAACCAAAAAACAGCTTAAAAAGTAAAGTACATCACCCTATACACTTCTTCCTTGAAAAAGAAAACCAAACATCCCCTCTCCCAAACACCCCACATCTTAGGATAAAGACCGAGATAGGAAAAATAACTAAGGTCTCCCCACAAAACGACACCCTTTTTTTGGTAGTACGGCAACACTTTGATTCCGAAGAATCTACGTTAGAAAAATCTTACCATTCACAGACAAAAGAAATGAGGAACTTCCTTCTCCTACTATTATACTCATTCAGATAATATGGCTCACTAACAAGCGTATGATGTTGTCTTTCTTCTAAAAGAAATGTCTCAAAAAGACGGGTAACCTTTGTTTCCACATCTCTCCCTCTAAGTTATAATCATACTTTTGCTTTTATTTTAGTTGAAAATGTTGCTTGAGTCTTTTCATCTTGGCCCAAAAGGTGTATCCACCTATGTCACTACGATTTTAATAAAAAGTGCTTAGGCTCATTCTATTTCATATGTGTATTCAATATTCATTATCCTCAATATAAAAGTAAAGTTTCACATATAGTATCAGGATATCATCCAAAAGGAAATATAAGAGTATGAACGTGAGTAAAATTTCGCTTAGTGTCACATAAAATTGTAAAAATATATTGAAATCATATCATCCAATCTCCCAATGAAGAATAAAGCATGTATAGTACTGCAAGAATTGAAAGAATATAGTCGAATGTGTAAATTGGTGGAGACAAGCCCACCACTTAGACAATAAATCTAGAGAACTATCATGAGGCGCCTTCGTGGCCTGCTTCGAAGCCTCACCAACATCTCTTGCAACATCGGGATCCGCAGGGCGCCTAAGGCTTGGCTTGGTAGGAGTGAGGGGAACACGAGCAGACCCTGGAGGGTGCACCGGTACGTTAACGAAATCTGAAACCTCTTCACAGTGGGTAGGTACACGACTATGGGTCCGAATGAGAGAATGAGATGACACCCGACACTTACGGGGGACCACAGGACCATGAACTTGAATAAAGTGGGAAAACCCCTAATATAGGGATGACCAATGAGTCATCATCCTCTACAGACTACTCATGGATACAACCACATCCTATAAAGCACCAAACGCAAAAAAATAATCACTATGAAGAAAACATAAAGTAAAGAAATGACATTAAAAGTAAGGGAAAAGAGAAGAAACATACCCATTCAATTCTAATTCGACGTGAGAATAAAGAACCTAGCTAGGAAACCATCATTTATGGTGTCCACCTCGAGCAAGAGCATAAGGAGATCCACCCTCCTAGCAGGCACGCCCCCTAAGCGACCACCCCTCCTAACCCCGTCATAAGGCCTCATCCTCTAACTCCCTCACCCTAGCCTTTAGGACAAAAATATGGCATGCAACCAGCCTCTTCATCTCGACCCTCCTCGATATAGTCCCTCCTCCACCGCCCTAGCCCTATTCTCGGATGCCATCTGCTGATTCCATGCCTCAAAATTGAAGAGTGCCCAATATGTGTGTTTCAAACGAAACCAATTTTTCGTCGAAAAAGATCCAACTTTTAATTATGCACCAAACCAAGTTGTGAAAACCCAATTGTTACTTTAAACCAGTTTTGTCTTGATTAATCCTAAACATGCATCTAGAGATTAAAGCAGGTAAAATAAAGTAAAGAATACTCACAATGTCGGATGTACGAGGAAAAAACCCAAAGCGGGAAAACAACCTCGGACTGCCCAAGCCAAACAATCACTACGAATATGGTTTTACAAAGACAAACAAAGTCTCACTCAACGACTCGATCCCCATGGGTCTTGACGCTCTTCTGATCTTCAACCACTCCTCTCACAGTGCCCACGCAGAAATTCCGTCTTCTACGATCTCTGTCCACAACACACGCGTCCACGTATGTCTCGGTGTCCACCGATATGGCTTTGATACGTCTACGATGTCGAACATGATGTTCGTCGCTTCTTCACCGCAAAACCCATTTATGTTCAATGTGTAGAACAAACAACTTTGGTGCCGCAAGATCACGTAAACATAAACTAATGATAAATCGGACTTTTGCAAACTCTAAGGATGTGTTTAAGACTTTTAAACCTTAGAAAACATGTGCAAACAAGGTTCTGGTTCGTAAAAATTTTTCCAGAAAGCACACTTACGAAATTATGATGCAAACACTGTTTA
Source organism: Sambucus nigra (assembly GCA_949130495.1). Taxonomy (NCBI): domain Eukaryota; kingdom Viridiplantae; phylum Streptophyta; class Magnoliopsida; order Dipsacales; family Adoxaceae; genus Sambucus; species Sambucus nigra. The sequence goes on along the minus strand of OX422219.1, from coordinate 26,892,981 downwards.
AATAGGATTTAAATGCCGCCTCGAAAAACGTGTCATTCGCGAGACATTGTATCTCGTTCGAACGAGATCCAATGTCGCTCGAGCGACCTTGCAAAAGTTTGACTTTCTTTGACTTTCAGATACAAACGTCTCTTAACAAAGAGATTCAAATTAGTCAAACTCTATTTCGAGCTTATCATCATAAAACGTAGTATAAACCTTTTAAAACACTTTAAACCATTTAAAAACATTTTTCTTTATAAAAATTACATCCTTATCTTTTTTTAAATAATTCCGAGCACTATTAATTATACGCATTCATACCTGAGTGATCTCGGAATGAAATTAACTTTGGAGACGAGTAAATTTGCACCAAATAAACATCGGCATGATTATTTCTTTGAAGCTTTGCCGCAACGTCTTCAATTTCTTTAATACGTCATAGACCAAGTGGGATCGTGACAAAATAAAATTCTCCCTATGACATATTACAACCACAGTTTTGTTCACAGAATTAAGTCAAAACAATACAGGGACTCAATTGAAAATTTATGTCCTTACAAAAATCTAGCGAGCCTTATAAGGAGATGAACTGTGAGAAGGAAGACACCCCGCTCACCTGAGCGGGCCTCGATGGACCCGCACCATTCATACTCCCCCAACCATAAATCCGCCCCGATGGAGGCCATTGACCTAAAAGTCTACCAAAATTTGTGCGAAGGATCTACTCAAAGGCCTAGGATCCCTTTTACCCCCTCACCCCTGTCGCACTCGGCACGGGCATACCCCGACACCTAGCATCCACCTCAGACACTACCCTCTGAGCCCCCAATCCTGCCTCAGGAAATGACCCTTGGGATCCAACCCCACCATCAGGAACCACCTTTACCTCCTCCTGATTTACCCTGAGAGCCGATTAAACTCCACCCACTACCTCTGGCTCACCTTCTGAAATTTTCGAATCTTCTAGCCATAAGCAGTTCAAGACCACCCTAAGCATAACATAGTCACTATCATCACCCGCTTTTCCAGGAAGCTAGGGTAGTCAGGATAATCCTTTTAAAGATCTCCCGCGGGTAACCCCGATAAAAACATTTGTCTATCTACCGCAAACATCCCCTCTGCATGCCTCATGCGGTAAGGAGGAGGGAATGGTACCCTGGCTGGATCATTCCACATATACTAGTGAGTCACCCTCTTTCCCAAATAGAAAATAGACCCATATGGATCCTCTAGTAGCAACCTCCTCCCTTACATCTCCTTTACCTCCATCCTGCTCTCGACACATGACGAGTCAAGCCATAGGGTACCAAAAATAATAAAACACCAAAAATAAAAAAGCTAATATAAACAAAAAAAACACTAAACCATTAAGAAAGAGAAAAGGTGATGTATGTAAAGCACACAAAAAAACTTGCAGTATTGATGGTCATCGTGTTCAGGAGCGGATGACTGCCTCCAAAGTCATGGATGACCCCACCCTCAGATTCCCCTATGCATAATGCCTAAAAAGAGTAAATATACCCTCCATCGGTGACATAACCCAAGAAGGTTAATAATACGTGGCCACATAAGAAAAAACAATAACTGCACAAATACAAAAATAAGTAATGACATAAGTTGACCGGCATGCTAGTCGCCCTCAACCGCATTACATTAGGTCCTCAGAGAAGTATCGACCTTTCTTCCATTTACTTAAGAAAGGAAGGAAGGAAGGAAGTATGGAATGATGAATGGACCAGGGCACTTAAAGAAATAAATAATTATCTGAGAAAACCACCATTGTTGACCATTCCAGATGATAGAGGCCCTTTATACTTGTATCCGGCGGTGTCCATTAACGTTGTTAGCTCAGTCTTAGTTTACAAGAAGAATGGAGGTTAGGATTTGATTTATCATGCGAGCAAAACATTGCTCGATGCTAAAAATAAGTACCTACCATTGGAGAAGCTCATATATGCATTGGTGATATCCTATAAAAAGTTGAAGTACTACTTCGAGTCATGCACCATCACCACTCTAACCTTTTTCCCTCTAAAAGCAATGCTCAGGAAAGCTGACCTATCTGGACGGATGTCTAAGTGGTCGGTGGAACTCAGGAGGTTTGATATTTAGTTTTATTCTAGAACTTTGATCAAAAGGAAAGTCATAACAGACTTCACCACCAAATTTCTCAATGATCAAGAACCACAAGAGACTAGAAATGATTTTATAAATTATATCCCATGGACAATCAAAAAGGGAGATAAATGGGTATTATATGTTGATGGAGCCTCAAATTCCAAAGGGGAAAAAGTGAGGATAGTACTGGTATCCTGGAGAAAATAGTTCTCGAACAGGCAATTCGTTTGGGATTCGAAGCCTCCAATAATGAAACTGAGTACGTAAACCTTGCTCGGTGGATTACAAAAGGCTCTCTCCTTAGGAGCCCGTAACCTTGATGTCTTTTGTGACTAAAGGTTGGTATCAAATTAGATAACGAAAGACTACAGCGCCAGGGAAATGCGCATGGCCGCATACCTTGAGGACTCCTAACAGTTGGTCACACAATTTATGCATGTACAAGTGTAATAATTCCCAAGATAGAATAACAGTCATGTTGACGTACTAGTCACACTTGCTTCAGTCGTAAAGGGGTATATGAAACAAAAAATTGAAGTGGAGTACCTTGACCAGCTTAGTATCAAAAGAGGGAAAGTTTCTGAGCAAGTTATGGTCATCAATAGGACCCCGAATGGATGGATCTGATCATGCATTACTTAATGGAAGATGCCCTACAAGCTGATACGAACGAAACGCATAAGGTACAAGTGAAATATGCTCATTTTCACTTGGGGAAAGATAAGAAACTTTATCGGCACTCCTTTTAGGGCCTTACTTCCAATACGTGCACCCGAATGACATCGAACAGACCCTCTACAAACTTCATGAAGGCATATGTGGGAGCCACGCACGGGGTAGATCACCGGCATTCAGGGAAATGAAGGATACTAATGGACATACATGCAAAAGGAAACATTTACATATGTTTAAAAATGCAAGAATTTTCAACTCTTCTCACCATTGGTACACCAACCGGTCAGCGACCTGAAGTCCCTCATAAGCACTTGACCATTTTTCCACCGTTGGCCCTTTAGCCCTCGCATCTGGCAATAGGAAGTATCAGTTAGTCAGTAGTGACTACTTCTCTAAATGGGTTGAAAGGGAACCCTTGGCCAACATCTGAGATCGCAATATGACCAAGTTCATATGGAAAAATATCATAATATGATTTGGCATTCCTTGGATCATCATTATAGATAGCGGAACTCAGTTCGAGAACAGTTTCTTCTAAAACTTTTACGACGAGCATAGTATTAGGCATTACTATAATTCAGTGGCCTACTCCCAAAGAAACGGTATAGGGTTTTTATTATCTCTATATCCACATGTGAATCATTAATCACATGCCTTACCAGTGGAGCTAAAAGGCCTCGGTGTTAGAATAGTGTAAATCTACATTTATCAACCATTACTTTCCCTCACCCAGGTGATGTGGGATGTAACTATCTAATTGCCAAATCAACCATGGCCCAGTCTATTACAAAAAATAGAGAATTGGCTCTTATAAAGATTTCCTCCTACCAGCAGTAATTGGCCAAGCAGTTCAATAAAAGGGTTAAAGCAAGAGGATTCAAGATCAGAGACTATGTTCTGAGAGGGTAGCACTAAAAATCCCTCTGACGAGAAATTGGGGCCTAACTAGGAAGGTCCATTCAAAGTCATCTGTGATGACCATAAGGGAACCTACCACTTAAAAATAGTGGAGGGCATAGAGGTTCCCCGAGCTTGGAACACAACCAATTTAAAGAAATTTCACTTTTAGATTTTTTATTTTATGACAGCTTTTTCCATTTATTTTAATTTTGAAGTTTCTTTAAGGAGATATTTTTTACTTTTTTAATTTATTTCAACTTTCAAGTTTATTTAAGAAGTTATTTATGAGTTCTCACACTTATAATTGTTCCAAGTGGCAAGCAAACAAGTTTAATAAACAAGACCAATTATTTGAATGACTTATCTTTAACATATTACTTATCCTTGTGATAATTGTCTTCTCTTAAGAATGTCTTCTTTTAAGACCAACTAGTTGAGCCACCAAAAATTAACTCTGGATATAGGTCACCCAACATAAGGATTTTTGGCCAATAACAAAACACGACCAATGGTTTACAACTGATAAAATGCCTACTTGGAAACCTTAGGCATCCCGACCAACTAGGTCATAAAAACCTCGTTGGGGACTGACCCTGGAAACTGGTGCATTTTTGCTTTTCTGATTCTAGGCCTAAGGTTAGATGTGACGATATCACCTAAAAGGTAAGACTAGAATACCACACGTCACATAGGAAAGCAAAATGTAAAAATTTCCACTGAAACTTATAAGTTATTATAGGGAAATTGAAAAAAGCAAACGATTTACAAAAATAATTATGAATATGGCCAGATAAATTAGGCAATCGGGATTGCTCATTTTGTTGAACTTTGAACTCCAGCAGGTGGAACATTAAATGCATAAGAAGTAAAAGTCACAATCATATCTCTGATCATTGACAACCCAGTTGGACTCAACCTATTAACCAAGTGTGGAGGTCGGTAAAGCTCTTCGTCCCCATTAAGTCCAAAGACACCAAGGTATTTCCTGATGAGGCTGACCGAAATAGCATACATTGAAATCCACCTGCATCATGCTTGTAAGAAGGATATTGATGGTTCAAGCAGTCTGGGTCAAACCAATACCACAACTCAGAATCATGTGGGATCTTCGCCATAGGAAGGGCATCAAGTCAACCGTGCTTGTAAGCAACATATCGAGCATCACTCAGGGTAGAATCCATATTTAGAAGAACCTCATTGTAACCGTTCATCTAGAAATGGCGAGGTTATTTGTGGAACTAGAATATAAGACGATCAACCTTCTCAATCAGACTCTTAATAGTTGATACTTTGTTAAGAAAAGTCTTCATGGTCATTTTTAACTCTTCAGCTACGCAATTTCCCTTTTGCCCTTAAAAGGAAGACTAGCCCTTGGCTTTTCTAACCTGAGCTAGTCCCTTGGCTAGGAATTCTCCTCTTCTACAAAGGAAGAACACCCTCCCCATCTTGCTCGCTCAATCAGTGCTTTTTAAGGACTTCAAGTCATTGTTCTATTTCTCAATGATAGCGAAGACCTCTTTAGTGCCCACTAGATCGACATGGAGAATAAATTTGTTCCTTAGATGGGTATATTCTATAATGAAAATCCTCTCATTAAAGCCTCTCTTTCCTGTCAAATCAATCGGCTTTCTTTTGAAGTTGACTTTGAGATTTTACAAAGACTCTTTGTGGTTGCGTTGGGTAATGAAAATCATAAGGAAGCATTATTTGCGACTTCTTGATGAAAGAGGCGACGAAGGTTTAAATATGCCTCTTTCACTTGAGCTAACGCTTCAAGACCCAGGATCTCATCGAGCTCATCATCGTCATCATGACCAGAAGTAAACAGTCTCATACGTCTTTGTTAAAAGTCACCCGAATAACAACAAGTGTGGTAGGACTTCCGTTAAATTGCATGAACAATTGGTCGGATATATAAGTTTGTTAAAAATAAGACTAGCAAAAATCAAACGAGACAACAATGATTAAATCAAACCACTAATTCCATTAGAAAAGGATTACAATTGGGGCATGCCCTATATAAAAAAAAATTACAACACTCCCTAACTTAAAAATCTAAGAAGTTATTTTGCCAACCTTCTCCCTCTCGGTCGCCTACTCTGTAATTGTTTTGTTCAGGTCGGCAACCTTCTCATCAGTTGCCTGAGTTTGATTGGCGGCCTTTTCCTCAGCAACAATCTCATCGTCGTCTTCCTTAACTTCTTTCTCAAATTAAGGGGAACTTGGAAGATGTTCATTGAAGAGGTCTAATCCCTCAATTGTGCCAACCTTGGCCAGAGCTTTGTCCTATCCATTCTTAAAAAATACCTTTTAAGATAAGAAATTTTCATTGTAGCATTCGTAAAGGTCGTGTCCTAACCACGGGTGAAGGCATTTTCCTTGACCTTCGCCACATTAGCTAAGGCTTCCTCGGCTTTGGCCTTATCCACAGTTGCCTGCGTTTTGGCGAGGTCGGCCATGACTTTCATTTATTAGGCATCCATTTTGGCTAGCTCGGCAGTGGCCACAGTAGCAGCGGAGTCATCAATATTCTTCTGGAAAGCAGCCTTCTCATTTTTCAAGCCTTTGACCTTGTCGTCAAGCTTCTTCTTCTCGCTTGCATGTCTCGTTAACACACCGAGCAGCGGCGAGAGATTTTCATAACTCCTCAAAAAATCCCCCAATGTCAATAGAGGACTCCTTCATTAGATCATTCATTTCTAATAATTAATCATAGTCAATCAAGAACTGGAAAATAAGAGGACAAACATGAGAAAAGTACAAAAGGTTGACATAAAGGAACGATATGTAGATGGTCAACTTAGATGCGAAAGGCTATGGTTAACACTCTAGAGCAACCTTGAATAGGGCAAAACAGAGGCAGCTGCCCTATATATTGAGAAAACCCCAGATCTAATCAAGTCCCTAGCTAAATCGGGTACGGGGAACTACAGACAAGGCAAAATCCTTACCCTTATTAGCCTCTTTCTTCCCCACGAGCACTAGTGGGGGAAGATAATCCTCCTTTAGCCTCTTTAAAAGAGGCTCATGATTATTTATATGAGAGTCATCAAGGTTTATGGGGCTGGTAGAACCTCCAACATCACTTTTCTTACTCACCGATCGGGTAAGTTCCTTCTCGTTGCTCGATGGATGGGTAGGAGGAGGAGATGGTACCAGTGTGCGTGGAACTAACATTGGCAGTAATCAAATTGATAACTTTCATCTTCGTCATAGCACTTAGAGAAATGGTAAAAGGGATCGAAGAAGTGTCAAGTGGTTCGAAAGAGGATGATGTGATTTCTTCAAATGTCGATTCTCTTTGAATTAAGAGAAATGGAGGCCTCTGGGTCATCCAATGTGATAGGTATGATTAGACTTCCCTCTATCGGCCTTGTAACAAATGAAGTGGTGTTGCTCTTGTAATCGAGCAGGAATCTTGCCGACGTTGGATGCTTGATACCTCTAACTCTTTGTTGAATGGATCAAATAGCCTGAAGATCGGAAAAATTAACGTCACTATCATCGAGAATTTTCTTCTTGTTCTTCGCCGCAAAAAAAGAGAGAAAAGAGTAAAGAATTATAATCAATCAAAGGTGAATCACAGAGCCAACAAAAAAAACTTTTTAACATATTCCTTGCTCGTCTTAAGGCCATCTTAGTCCTTCATACACCACGCCCTCAGAAAGGGAGAATATTATCAATCTTTCACAATCAAGTCATGATCTTAATAATCCTTATTGAAATCAGGAAGGTTCACAACCAAGGCTCGATTAGCCACCATCATCTTCATATAATTGATGTTTTGCGTAGTTTTCACCCATTGATAACAATTAATAATCTCAGTTATGCTGAATGGGTCTTATATAGTTCATTAATATGATTGACCCCATTAATAATCCTCCATATGTTTGGGACAACTTTGGTTGCGAAGTATTAACAAACTCCAAAAATAAACGATTTAGGGGGGAAAGTAACCTTGCACTCAACAATGAAAATTGAAGGCAAATAGTGACCTTTAGGAAGGGAAAAAAGGTCACAAGGACCATCAACTATTTCTACTAATACCCATAAAGGGATTCAATGTTTAAGTATAAATTCTTCCAACTTTTTCTCATCAATAACATTCACCATATTTAAAGATCACAAGCTCAGTGAAAAAACTAAACAAAGAAAGCAGAGAGGAATGAAGTGAATAAATTCTTATAGTTAAATGAAGTGACAAGCTCTCCATTGAAATAATGAGGTTTACAAGATTTTTTATTGAACTAGAAAATGGACAAAATAATAGGAACGGTCACCTTGTAGTTGGAATCACTCTAATGATTCCATAGAAAAAATTATAATTACACGCGCATGTATTGATTGATCAAGCAGTGGTTCACTGCCAAAAAATAAAAAGGAGTAATATTTACCAGCGTACCCCCAGAGCACTCAACGATCAAAAGGCCCTTCAATTCTAGGGACAATTACAAGACATCCTTTCGATCAAAATAACAAATATTCGAGCATACCAACTTGTCAAAGTCGCCATCCGATCAAGTCACTACAAAGCCCAATGACTTCAAAGTGACACTAAGCTTTAGGAACAATTGTGGGGACTGGAATTACGGAGGCATGTGACCTGCACATGTTCGGCATGGGCCCACAAGTTCCTTACATATCAAGTGAATTGAGAATTCATGTCACGAAGGACTGTCGCATATATATCCCTTAGGATGGCTTGAAGAGATAAAAGATAGGTCTGAACTTCTAGGGATAACTGTTAATTGAGCTAGAACTCTCTTAAGATCCCTTATAAATGTAAGCCTACCCCTCTTAAGGGTGGGCATGTGAAATTGTAACGTCGAACAGTACTACAAATCTGCCGACATGTGAAATTGTAACCATACCATGTTATATATATATATATATATATATATATATATATATATAAATATATATATATATAGCGTGGTATGGTTACTATTCTATAAACATATAAGATAGTTAGTGGTTTAGATTTAAGCTACCAAGGCAAGAAATAAAGGGTGGAGATTAAAAGACTCTCTTTTCCTCTTTTATCCCTTTATTATTTCATTTTCCCCTCCTTTTAAGACTTCATTTCCTTTCCCTCTCTTACCCAAAATTCAAAAGCATTGTTAAAATAGAAAATTACACACTTTGAACCCTCTTTTTCTCTTACCCGAGCACACTTCTCTCTCTTTCTCTTTCTCTCTCTCTCGATTGATTGACATGTTCTCCTCCCATTCTCTCATTCACTATGTCCACCAACAAATCAAACTCTCCCTCAACTACATGCATCTGCCCAACTCCACATGTCGACCTATTTTACTTCCACTGCTGCCCAGCTCCATTGACGTCCTCCTCCTCTGCCACTCTTTCTCATAATCGCACATGTAATATTCCTCACCCTTTTACAAAAACACATTCTTAATTTCTTATCTAGATTTGAATATAAGCTACGATTCTTAAGGTATTCTTAGTTTATTGACCCTCAGTATGATTCTTGTGTATATCTAATTTCATATTTAGGTTTTTTATTAAAGGAAGAATCGTACAGGCATTAACAAGATTGTATTTGCTTAGTTCCAAGAAAAATCTTTTACAATATTTTTATAATATGACAACCATTTTGTTTAGATATTGTTCGACTTATGCATAATTATCTTATTGTGTAGGTAATATTTCATTGAGGAATTAACAAGATTATTTGAGAGATCAATTATACTTTTTCTCACAGGCATTATATTCTCGTGTTCTTTCATAGGTATTTTATTTTATTTTATTATTCACCTTTTGTTTTTTAATAATGTTGTCTCTATTACACAGTGAAGATAAAAACTAAGAACTTGGACTTAATCCTTACAAAGGTATGTACTAACACCACTTAAACTACTCTACCGGTTGTAAATACCACTTGAACAACTAATTCTACAAATAAGATCCCTGAACTAGGCTCCCCATTTTACAAGATGCATAAGTGGTACATCTGATTTAATATTATGTCTCATTTTTTAGTGAATTACTGTCATCGTATTGTTCGTATAATAATGGTAGTGAACTAAATTTAAAATTCATAGATAAGAGCCTAATTAAACTAGGTTAGGTTTGAAGTGTCCTTTTTTCCTTCTAAGTAAACCATTATAAAAATGGTATATCATGATTTGGTTAAATAACTATTCGCTTTGGAGTTGAACTTTAATTGTATTTTAAAATCAAACTCCTTATTTATTTAAATGCGTTAGATTGTGATAAGGTGGGTACAAGGTACAAGGTGATTATTTTTTAATTAATCAAAATCTGGTAGTTTTCATGTTGTTTGATTATGGGCAGATTATTCGGTGAGAATGTCAAAGAAAACAAAGTCAATTGAACGTGGTAATATGAGCGAACGTAAAGTTTTGTCTTTCTCTAAGTTATTTTGATAGTCCACGATCATGTTTCTTTCTATTTTTCATTATTTTTGTTGGGAAGAGTTGGTACCAAATTAGTATTCAAGACTCACGTTCTTTGTATATACTTAGATTTCAATGATTTGTTTTCAAATATCTGTTTGACTGAGTAATTTAGTTGGGGAGCCTCAAGTATCATTTTGTGCTTATGAGTAATTTTAGGGAGGCATACTAAGTAAGGTCTTACCATCCACTGTGCTGTAGGAAGGACATTTGTTGCTCTAAAGAATTACTAAGTGGATGGTAAGACGAATGTGATTGCAATTAAGTCATTAGTATGTTAGTATTGAATTACTATTATGGAAACACTTCTTACATTCACTATTTGTATTGTAAGTGACCATTGGATTTGGTTTGGTTACCAGGCATATGAAGGTAATGTCGTAGAAAAATTAGTAGTGTTGTGAATATAAGCAAAAGAATTGATCATATTATGTTATTTTGTTACTAGGATTTGGTTTGTATTATATTATGTTATTCCATTATCAAATATGCTTGAGTGTGCTTTATATAGTAATCACGTTCTTTTGCATTTTATATTGTTATTCCATTATCAAAAGTAGTAATAGATGTTATTTTATTTTGTTATTCCAATGTCAAATGTGCTTGAGTGGGTTTTATACAGTAAGAATTGGCCATTTTTTATTCTTTTATTATGTTATCAAATATGCTTAAGTGTGCTTTATACAGTAATATCGATCTTTTGCATTTTATTCTATTATTCCGTTATTAATGTAGTAATATATGTTATTCACTACGGCAAGATAAGATAAAGCATAAATAACCTTACACATGATAACATGATATACCATTATAATAGGATAACACAATTTTTCAATCACGACACGAACACGACGCATCATGTCAGTTTCACGTCAAGTACTTTATTTTACTTGGTCTAAAGGTACCATGTCTATAATTTATATATTACTCTTTTTTCAGGAATTTTTGATATTATAATTCTATTATGTTAGTTCTGAAATTTATGACAAGCTCTATTATGCCAAAGCTTAATAATTGATCGGTATGCATGTCCTATGTTTAGAACCTTAATCGGTTTGTTTTATGCTTTAGAGAGGGATACGGAAGTCAGTCTTTCACTTGGTGCTTAGGTACAATCTTTCTCCATTTTATTTATTTGTCTTAATAGTTTGTGAAGTTTCTTTGTACCTACTCTATAACCATTAATTAAACTTTGAACAAGGTATTCTTTTAGCTTGAGCAGCCTTGATTTAAGAAGGGAAATTTTGATTTAAGCAAGCATTATTAAATAGTATGTGAACTTTGATTTCAGAAAGTTGCACGAACTGCACGACCTATATATTTAGTTAACATGTCATGCTGTTGTATAATGTTTTTTTCAATATAGGATGCTCTGCGGTTTGATTTCTTCACAGGTGTACTTCGTAGGGGAGGTGTGATTCCATCACTCACAATCATTCCGACACCACCATCTGAACTACAATCATTCGTGAACCACTACACTGAACTACATCTGAACTACAATCATTGCGTAATTTAAAGATTCTATTGATTTCCATTATTTTTTATTTATATATCATGTATTTACTATTTTGACTACGAAGAAATTTCCATTTCTATTTTCATTTACGATCCTGATATTAGATTAAAAATGGTGGTGGTGGGCTTTGGGGGTTTTGCAGAGGGGAGAGAGGGTGGATCGGATGTCATTTTTGGCATGTCGAAAAGCTTTCAATACTGTCAATGATTGGGACGGATTGTCTTTCTCATCCACAAAGATGATTGAAAATAGCTTGAATATTATTTATGCTGTTAGCTTTGAATATTATTTATGCTAGAGTCCTACGGAATACGTAAATTACTTTTTTGAATTGACTTCTTAAGGTTGTATATACCATAACATCTAACATATATAGTAGGTGTGAGGAACATTAGTGTCGAAAACATATGGTATGTACCTTTAAACATCGATTAAATTGAAAAATTTATTGTAACTGTTATACATCAATTGGTGATTGAGTAAAATATCAATTGGTGCATGAGTATATGTTATTTGGATTCATTAATTGATTCATATTGTATTGAAACACAGGATCAAGATACAAAAGAGGCAAGGATAGAACCAGGAACTGACAAAGTAAACAAGTTGTCGGTTGGTTCTTGTAGTAATATTTATTGATTTTTTTCTTAAATTGAGTTAAATTGATTATTGATGTATTAGTGTTGACATTTTTATTTCTTAAATAGGGTTGATAGTCAGATAAATAAATGAAATTTTGCCTAAATTTTATTTATTATTGATGTTTTAGTTGTGTTTTGGCAAGTTAAGTTCTATTGATGGTGTTATTTACATGAGATCTAAAAAGGACTATTACTATTGTTGTTATTGGAGTATTTTTATTTGTTAACTAGGGTGGATAGTCCTATAAACAAAGGAATTTTTATCCAATTTTTAATTGTTTACATATTTGCGTTGTAAAACATTTACTATTTATATTATACATGACTTAATATTTTTCAAAATTATCTACGTGCCTTCAGGCACACGCATACCCTAATATATATATATACTAGGGTGTACCCGTGCCGATGGCACGTTTGTAAAAACGATCCAAATGTGTAGAAAATTTGAATATAAACTTTAAATGTGTAGAAAATGGTTAATAACAACTTTTGTAAATTTGAAGACATCCGAACATATTGGCATTTATTTTTGGAACGGGAAATACTTGGGATACATGATTTGTAGACACACCAACTCAAGGTGTCCCCACTCAAAATGTACTAATGACACTTATTCGAGTCACCAATTTATGTCCCAGAAATGAACCATTATAGCAAGACTCTTTTGAAACATCAAACATAACGACTCCTCTAATGAAAGTCTTGCACATGTAAACAGAAAAAAGGGATGTAGTAGTATATAAAATCCATTCATAAATAAAATAATTCTACATTATAAACTCCAAAGGATACAGATATACGACCCACAAATGAAGATACCAAGTCCATTTACCGAAAGCACATGAATTTTTTGTTAGTATATGATCAATTGCATTATGTGGATAATTATAACCAAAGTCTTCTTCCGCTTATAGTTCAATTCCAACTATGCATATAATTTATAATATTATAGTCTTTCACTGTAACTTCAATTAACAACTCCACTTACTTTCTCTTGTGGCACAAACACGCTACTACACGCATACATTCCAATTAAAAAAGCAAACACATATTTACTTACAAACTAAACAAAATAAAATTGCAAGGAAAATGTTTATAAATACACATATTTCCCCTTTAAAATATATATCTACAAATGAAAATCCTACAAAAATTCAAAAACAAAATTATTAAAATTTTGCATATAATACCAAGAATAAATGTTCGAGTTGTATCGCATTACTTCCATCCCAAAAAATATTGGAGCGATTTAATAACTCAAATACTTTAACCTATATGCATTCAGCATTAGTGTACTTGTCATGTTTACAACCTTTTACCGATTTTTTTTGCCACTTGCAATTTTCGTAGTCTTTCATGTAAAAGGTTGTGTGGGCACCATTTCCACTCTCAATCTCAGTCAAATGGATTATGGCGCCATTTCCACTCCATTTTTTTATCCGTTCATCGCTATGTTTAGTTTCTAATATTTATATATATATTTGGTTTTGTTCAACACCTCGGGAGCCACAACTCATCTGGACAGGGGGCTATACCTCGGGTGCCACACCCGAGATTTGATTTGTCCGTCGACTTTTGTTATCTTTTTATGTAGCAAAGATTTGATTTGTTAGGAGATCTTTTATTTGACTTTAACCTATTTTATTGCTTTTTTTAAAAGCAGTGTCTACCCGTACGATATATATTAATGCTTCTATTTCTTTTACTTGTAGAAGATCTTTATTGTTAGATGCCTTTGGCCACGACTAATATATGTATTATTGTTAGATGCCTTGGACAAAATACTATTAAAACTATTTTTTTTAACAAATTTTATATATATGAAAAATACTATTAAAACAGTGTTTAACTATTTTTTGAACGGACAAAACATTTGTTTTGTTCTTTGAACTCAAATGTAAGAAACTATTTTTTAAAAATAGCAAAAAATTAAAGTGAACAAAATGTAGACAATAAGAGCCACTCTAGAACACAGTGACATTACCATATATATAAAAATTAAAGGTACCTTGAAAAGTGACATTACCATATAAAGTACCTTTAAAAGTGTGTTATATCAATATACTCTTTATTTAAGATAAACAAATAATAGTAAAAAAATGTTATTTATATAAAATTTGTATTAGTTTTGTATATACAAAAATTGTACATTATTATATAAAAAAATACTTTTTAAAACAGTTTTTTCAGTTTTTTTTTTAAAAAGAAGTTGAAATAGGTTTGTATTTATATAAATAGCAGTTTTATACATTTAAAAAACGACTTTGTGTTATATATGAATTTTTACGATAACTGATTTTATAAAAAAAATGATAGTTATATTTATAAAAAAAATTATATAACACATATCTTGTAATAAAAAAACAAATGAAAGTCGAAAACTCTTCACCAAAGGATTTCATCTTCAACAGCCATAACCCACCCACACAAACCCAAAACCACATCCTTCTTGCTACGAATATGCAAAATCACGCATATTAGATGAAAGCTCCAAATAAGAGCACAAAATCATTTTTAATGTGTCTTCATGAGCTCATTCTTCCCTATATACCCAGATCCGTATATACCCGTATCTAAAACCCATATAAAAATAGCAAACATGTATACTCAAAACATTCGGAAGGGAACAAAATCTGTTAAAAAAACACATACCCCCCCTCCCCCCCCCCCCCCCCATAGAAAAAAAATTCTCAAATCCATATACTAACCAATAAAAACCTTAAACACAAACCTCCCTGTAAACTGCAAAACTAATGTTGGAACAATCATTGGAGATTTCTAAACTAAAGAATCTCAAACAAAAATAATGAGTTAGAGTGGAGAGGGGAAGAGGAGAGTAAAAAAAATTCTAATGAAAAGAGAGATAAAATAACATTGCGTCTTTGCAAGACTGAGAGGTATGATTTTGTCAGTATCAATATACACATCTACAGTTATACCCATGTACATTTATACTGTACCAATATTCACACCACCTCAGAACATAAATCGTAGGATGGGACGCTTTTTGACTGTAGGATACTTTACCAATATTCACACCACCTCCCTATTTCCACCATAGATTTTTGGTTTGAGGGAGTGGGTCACAGTGGGCGGAGTCCTCGAGGCTTGCTCTGACAGACGGAGAGTCCGGTGGTAGCTGACGGTGTTGATGGGGGTTTGGGGTAAATAGCAACCCAAAACAGTAACCTGTGAGAGAGAGATTGGAGTGTGAGAGAGAGATATCGTGTAGACTTTAGAGTGTGAGAGAGAATTTAACTTACCTGACTTATGATACAGCAAAAAACCCCAAATATCTTGAAACACCCAAATATCTCAAGTCACTCTCATACTGATCCACGGACCGCTTGTGATACAACAAAAAAAAAAATAAGTACATTGCAATTAATATCAAAATTAAATGAAAAAACCCCAGAATCGCTCTCATCTCATGGCTAAACCCACTACCGATCTGACCCAATAACATCATTCAATATTTTGTGAGGGTGTTATGAGAGAGAGAGAATATGAGAGGATAAGAGAAAGAGAAGGAGGTTGGTAACCGTGTAAGTAAAGGTGAAAGAGAAGGAGGTTGGTACCATCCTTATCCAGCCATGCAAATCCATTTTTTAAGTAAAAGGTTAAAGAATTTGTAGTGGGTGTACGGGTATGGCAAAAGGGATGGGAGTAAAGCGTTGGGAAAAGAAATCTCATACTGTGAGGGGTTGTTTATCGGACATCTTCAACGGAGAGAGCCATCACGCATACCAGTGAGAGATTAGTATGTTATACACCTCACCGTAGTTAGCCTCACATGTAATTTCAACCGTTAGTTGGCCAAGCGTGGTGTAAATGACAGATTTAATCTCAGCCGCCAGTTGATAAAGACCAAACCATCAAGATGTAATCTGAACCGTTAGTTGGGGAGGACAAAAAGTCCCTCCTCCTTTATTTTATATATATATATATATATATGAGAGAGAGAGAGAGAGAGAGAGAGAGAGAGAGAGAGAGAAAGTTCATTTGTTCCGATTCCAAACTAATCTTTCCCTACTCCAACTTTATATTCAATGACTATTTTTCCCTTAAACTTCCAAATTCTTTTTACTCATCCAAATTCACCCCAAACTTTCTTTAGTGTAAGACAAAAGAGAAAGAGAGAAGCCCATATATGTGTATGTATAAAATATAGGTTTTTTTATGGGTCAATTATTTAATAGTCCCTACTATAAATATATATTTTTTAAAAAGGACACATATTTTTAGTTTAACCCATTTAGTCCCTAAGCACTCAATATTCCCTTATTTTTAGAGATCCGCGCCAGCGACACTCCCTTTTCAAAATATGTGGCAAAGGACTTTTTGAGGCAAAATAAAAAGGCTTGGACTAAATGAGTATTAAAAAATATTTGAGGGGCTATTTGGTATATGTCCCTTTGTTTATTAAGAAAAAGTCAACTGTTTTGATTATACAAAAAAATTGCTTTTATTTTTATAAAAAATATTTTTTATAAAAATTGTTTTTACTTTTATAACGGTTTAAACTATTTTAGAACATTGTTTTAATTTTTATAAACAATTTTTAAAAACCACCGTTGAATTTAAAAAAAAAAGTTCAATGATTTTTTTTAACGAAAACAATTTCTTAACATGACTATTTTGTAGAAAAAAAATTGTTGTAACTACTTTTATTCATATTTTATAACTATCACTAATTTGTGGTCACCCACGTAAAAAATAATACCTAATAAACTCACCCCTTTAACTATCAATTCGTTGCAATTAAATCCAAAGTCGAGTTCCGTTCATTTTATATATAAACGGTTTTGAACATTTTATATAAAAAAAAATTAAAAATATGTTTTTTTTAATTACTTTTTTATATAAAAATTTAAAAAAATGTTTCTATACTTAAAAAAAAGTTTTTCGAAATAGTTTATAATTAAAAAAAAGATCAAATACCAAAAAATTCCTCAAATATTTTTTAATATACATTTAGTCAAAGGGTTTTATTTTATTTTAAAAAGTCCCTCAAACACCCATTAAATTAATATTTTCTTATTTTTAAAGGTCCGCGTTAGCAACACTCACCCCCGACCTTCACCCCCACCCCCACCCCACCGGAGCTCCGACGACCCTAACTGGAGCTCCTTTTTTTGAATATTTTTATGTGGTGAGGAACTTTTTGGAACAAAGTAAAAAGCTTGAACTAAATGTATTTTAAAAAATATTTGAGGGACTTTTAGTATAAACCCCTTAAAAAAGTTACATATATAAAAATTAATATTTTTTTATAAAAAGAAAACAACTATATAGTTTTTTTTTGGTAAAAAACTATTTTCTTTTTTTCCCCTAAAGACATTAATGCACAATACTATATGTATATATTAATGTATTGAAAGAAAATTCTACATTATCTTAACTGTATTTTTACAAAAACAATTGTGCATTATTTATATAAAAACGGAATGTTATTTTTTACTAAAATAAACGGAATGTTATTTTATCTTTTAAAAACTGTTTATATATATATATATATATACACACACACACACACAATTGTTTTTTATAATTATATATAACTTTGTTTAACTTCTTTTTATAAGAAGAAAAAACTTTTTTTAAAATTTTCTTTTTTTTGTAAAAATACTGTTTTATTAAAATAGTTATAAATATTGTTTGTTAAATTTTATTTTTATTTTTATTTTTTTTTGTAAGAAGCAGTTATAAATACAATTTTTTTGTTAAAATACAATTTGATTAAAAAAACAGTTGTTTAAACATATAGTCGAAGATGAAACGTGGGTTTTCTCTTTTTTGGAGAGAGTTACGGACGAGTGTAGAGTTTGGTGAGTTGTGGATTAAGATTAAGGAAAATTCTAGGCTGACTCTTGATTGGGAGTCAAAATTGGGACTCCGCTGACATGGCGTGCCATCATTGATTGATTCCTTATGGATGTTGGACTACGTCAACGGCACTAACCAATCACGACACGCCATTTCAACAAGTCACGATTATATATATATTAGGGGTGGACAAAAAAAAGACCGACCCGAATGGACCGATTGGACCGAACCGGACCGAACTGAAAATTAAGGCTATTTTGAAACCGGTCCAAAAATCGGTTCACAAAAACTAAAAACCGATTAAACCGGTCCAGTCCGCAGTCCACTATATTAAAAGACCGATTTGGACCGGACCGGACCGATTCCCATATATATATAATAAAAATAATGTTATTGTGTTTCTTATATATAGTTTTTGAATTAATGTATATAACTTATGAATTTAATTTGGAACATTTTATATATGTATAGACATTTTTGTATTTGGGTTAAAAAAACCCATGTAAATATCACTTGGAGTTTCGAGTATTATTTTTTGTATATATATTTGTGAGACAAATAGATAAAAATATTCATAAAATGTACATATATATAAAATAGGGTCGGGACCGAATTTTACCCTGGACCGGACCGAAAAAAGCCTGGACCGAATTAGTAGGTTAACCGAATTAATCGGTCCGGTCTCGGTCCCAAAAAATTGAGGACCGAATATTCGGTCCGGTCCAAAAAATAGGCAAGACCCGGACCGGACCGTGCCCACCCCTAATATATATATATATATATATATATATATATATATATATATATATATATATAGAGAGAGAGAGAGAGAGAGAGAGAGAGAGAGAGAGAGAGAGAGAGATTGTGTGTGTGTGTGTTTTATATGTTGGACATGATGATTACGAACGGGTTTCCGGTGGTCATCGTTATGGTCATCGGCAGTCTCTGCTAGCAATGGAAACGACTCTAACCCATCAGACAGTAAACTTTAGCATAAATGAATAAAGATGAGTATAAGGTTATTGTTGGAAGAAGAGATGGAAGTGCGACTCTGTACCGTTCTCGAATCTAATGAAAAGAAGGATATGAATGTAGGGACCTTTGAGACAAATTGACTACCACTGATATGTAGCAAATCAGGACAAAGACGGTTATAAGGAACAGCTAAACTTTATAACTTATTATAAACTATACCCTTCTCAATGAGTAGCTATCTACCAACTTGATACATCCTTTCTATCCCTCAAGATAACAACATAATGCATTCGGTAATAAGCAACTGGAGCCCCCAAGAGCCTTATCCATATATAAATAGCTACTTTCTCACATATGCTAATTTCCGAAAATTCATCTGTTGAAATGTATACTGGCACAACAAGTAACCAGAATATATTTCAACAGATTTACAAATGAAAAAACTACAAAAAAAAAGGAACAAAAAAAGTGGAACGAAATGGGACAAAAATGTACCAGGAGTTCATGGTGGATCTATTTCTCTAGATTCTTTTTGCTATATATAATATTTACAAATAAGAAAAGTATTCAATAGGGTACATTTACACCGACACACAAATTTGACACATCCACACTAACATGTCACATCCGTATTGCTCGTATCCGGGCTCCACTGTTGTGGGGTTGTGTGGAGGTCAATACCGATTCGACGTTTCAGTGTGTCGCACCAAATGTGTCAAATTTGTGCATCGTCCTAGACTTTTCTTTTTTTCTTTTTTTCTTCTTTTTTTTCTTTTTTTCCTTTTTCTTCTTTTTTTTCTTTTTTTTCTTTTTTTCTTTTTTTTCCTTTTTCTTTTTTTTTCTTTTTAATTTTTTTTCTTTTTTTTCTTTTTCCTTTTTTTTACTTTTTTTTTTCCTTTTTGTTCTTTTTTTTCTTCTTTTTTTATTTTTTTCCTTGTATTTTTCCTTCTTTTTTTTTTCTTTCAAGAAAAGCTAGAATTATCCTATTCAATATCAGTAACACGCTGCCACATTCCTCTAGCTTGATTCCCAAGGAATAGGACCCAACAAAATATGCTCTCCTTTGAACTAACCAAATAAGCAACCTGTAATTGTAATACCAATCAAAAAATATTAAAAAATCATGATTAGCAACATCAAATAAATTGCAGTATAAATAAATAGATAAATATGGACAGGTGAGACATAAGTTTTCAAAGGTAAAGTAATTATAGCAATTTCAATAAGAACTGATTAACATGCTTACCGTTTTTAACTACCAGCCAATCTTCGAAATTAAAACATATTAGCTTCAAGTTAAAATGAAAAGGTAACGTAACCGAGTTCTTATGCTAAAACAGATTGTAAAGCACACACGTACCCAAATTTCAGTCATGAAACCACACCTAATTAGGCATTTTGTCATCAACAAAAATTGAAGTTATGTCCTCGATGTACCCTACCAACCGAATCAATCAGCAAACACAAGGCCTTCTCCAATAATTGTTTTATGTCAACTATTTTTTATTCTAGAAAGGGCCAAAACTTCTGCAATAGGAATTTCAAAACAGAAGCGGATCTTATGCGGCTGATGAGTTATTGCATTTTTTCTATCCCCAATTCTACATGTAGAAATGGAGAGACTGTTGGACTATCTGATGTGGAAGCAACTCTGTTGGAGAGATGGTAGAAATAGTAGAAACTGATGGGTCGATATAAACTATTGGGAAAATGATTTTCCACTAATTTCGGTAATATGCCGAGTAGATTAGGGAATCCTTTCAACCGTTACTTAGAAGTGGATTTGGAAACTAAAACGTTGGAGATGGTCCAACTCCACAACAAAGTATTCAAAACACCACAAATTTGTAAACTACCAAAGATTAGAATGTTGAAACCATCAGGGAAGCAACAAGCAAGAGAGATCCTCACAAAGGGCATCCAAATCAATTTCTAAATGCATAGTCTAAATGTATGCCAAAAAAGTCATAACTATTTGATTACTTCAACTAACCAACAACTTTATCAAGAAAGAATTGTCCGATTGATCAAAACTTAACGTGTACACAGATTCTACAACCCTCCACCCAATCCGGCAATGTCAAACATGTAACAATAGGGTAAAATAAAATGGAAGTTATGTCCTTAGTGTACCCTACCAACCAAATCAATCAGCAAACATAACTCCATAACAAAGTAAGGTCCAATGCTCCCTTTTTTAACACCATATCCAAAAATGTCCAGTACATATCGATCCACAGATCAGCTTATAATGTTCACCAGTGTAGAAAAAACCGATCATCAAAAAAACACCCTCCACTCATTGATAAAAAGAGACAAATATTATGGTTACAAGAATGACAGAAAGGTCAGATTTTATGGATTCAAAACTCCCCTGTTTTCCAATCATGGATAAAAAGTCCTAACTGTGTGACTGTCTTTCAACATTTTTGTGTTACCTATATAATCAATTTAGAATATTCATTTTGCATGTTACCTAAAACCAAAATATACAACTGATTAACTCAGCTTTTAAAGAATGTCTAAATAATAAAGAGGTTTATGGCTTTAAACAACAAAAAGAAAATAATAATAAAAAACCTACAAACTATAGATAAAGAGTTTAAAAGCTCAAAGAAAAACTACTAATTAGGGGAAACATGATCAGAGTGATATAGAGACATCCAGAACAAAGCAGTAATAATAAAAATTAAAAAATTACTATAAAATGCCTCACATAGCGCATCATTTGTGTAAGAGTAGTTTAATATGGGGAGATACCGGATTTTTGGTACGTTTTTTACTTGAGCAACTTTGGTTGCGCCTACGTAACAGTCATTTCCAGAATCAAAGTCAGCGTAGTTCACGAATTCGTACTATTCGGCAAAAAACTCGTTGTGGTGGTTTTCTGAGAGGTGAGAGGTGGTGGAAGAGAGCAACCTCTTTGTTTTTTCTGTAAATGTATGGCTTTTGCCATAATAATGGTGGAAAGGGGAGCTATCATGTCTCTTCTGTCAAAACCCTTGTTTTCTCAATGAAGAAGATAGGCTTACTTATAGCCAAATAAAACCAAGTGGGTTGCCATATGTCAATTTTATTATGGAGACATGTGTTCAAAAAACTGTGATGATACATGTCCTTAATATGGATGGCATGTGTACCATAACATATGTTGCACCCTCCATACTAGAATAATTGTCTATTTGATGCATTAGTAATACACAAATACGCGCGATATATTGGTCACGCAGAATAATATCTGAGTCGCATAAACGCATGTGGTGTTATGGACTGTTATCAATATTAATTATTTCTAATCTGATTTAATAATTTAATGGGTGGTTTATCGTTAAGCCCCTCCTAGAGTTTGAAACTGTAAAATCCCTCTTATACGACTTTAGGTAATCTTTTAAGGTTTAAAACAAATCGAAGAGAAAAATAGGGAAAGTAAAATTCAGAAAGCCCAAATGTTTCTTTCACTCTTACAGTATGAGTATAATCTTCTCCCATAACTATTTCCTTTATCAACTCCTTTATCCACAATAAATCTGGAATTTCTTCCCAACCACAATTGATATGCCAAGGATGCACCTACATAAACATTTTACTCTCTTCATATTCTTATCAATATCCTAAAAGCTAATAACAGAAAATCCCTTCACTTCCTCAAAACTATACCAATCAAGTATATGAACTCAATGATTTTTTAGCCCCCAACCCCAATCGAAAAAACAAAAAGAAAAAGAAACACTGAGTCATTGGGTATTGTATGATAGCTTTCAAGAACCAGGGCGCTTGTTGCTAGAAAGCTCGAACTCTAAAGTGATGAATTGTCAAAGATGATTGCAGAACCCTCTATTTCATAGAAGATATACATTTGCTGTGCGGGGCACTAAGTCTAATCGATATGATTAAGTCCATCGAATTCCCTTTTCCATTGATGAACATCCCGAAAATGAAATTTGGCAAATGGGCGTCAGGACAACGTTCTTGAACGGTAATCTTGACAACTGCATCTATATGATGCAACCCACGGAATTCACAGTAAAGGACCACGAAAGCAAGGTGTGCAAGCTTAAGACATCTGTTTATGGACTTGAAATATCTTATTTGATCAGGCAATCAAATCTTTTGATTTTTATCAATGAATGGATGAGACTTGTGTGTATAAGAAGAATGACGGAAGCGTAGACGTAGATGATATTCTCCTTGTCGGAAACGATGTAGGTGTATTGTCTAGTGTAAGATTGTGGTTGTCTAGTCATTCGATATGAAGGACTTAGGAGAAGATAGCCACACCCTAGGGATCAAAGTTTTGTGTGATCAGAAGAATAAGATGTTGGGTTTAACTCACAAGGTTTAGCATGATGGACTCCAAAAAAGAGTCTCCATTTCAGGCCTGGAGTTCCTCTATCTAAAGATCAGGGGTAGAAAGAATGAGGAATATACCTTAGGCTTCGGCGATGGGCAGTATGTTATGGTCTGTATTAGACCGGATATCAGACCAGATATCTGCTATATCATTGGCATGGTCAGTAGATTCTAGTCTAACCCAGGTGAGGATCACTGGATTGTTGTGAAGCACATTCTCAAGTACCAGAAGAGGACTAAATATTATGAGCTGGTTTACTCAGCAGACAGAGACGGATAGGGATTCCAGAAAATCAGCCTAGGGATATGTGTTTACCCTAGGAGGTGGAGCCATATATTGGAGGAGTGTCAAGCAATCATGTATTGTTGACTCGACTATGGAAGTCGAGTACGTTGCTGCTTCAGAGGCATCAAAAGAGATTGTTTGGCTCCGGAACTTCCTAAGTGAATTGGTTGTGTTTCTCTCAATGAAATTAGCTATTGCACTTTATTGTGATAATAGCGGTGCGGTTGTGAATTCAAAAGAACCAAGGCCTCATCAGAGGACGAAGCACATTGAGTGCAAGTATGACTTAATTCGAGAGATTTGTGCAGAAGGACAACATTATCGTGCCAAGGTTGCATCAAAGGACTACCTGACAAATCCTTTTACAAAGAGCTTACCAGCTAAGACTTTCAACAACCACGTAGAAGGAATGGGAGTCAAGTGCATGGCTACATGGCTTTAAGACTAAATGGGAGATTAATGGAATTTATGGATAAAATCATATGTAATACATTTCATTATTGTTTAATAAAGGATTATTTTATTCATTTTGAAATGAGAATCAAAGATGCGAAAATGTTTTATATTTGCGTAAGTATATTGTTTCATATTTAATGTCGATTCATAGGGCTTAGTAAGAATTCTAGTGAGTCGGCTTCGTGTTGATTACAAAGAGATTAGAATTCCAGTTCTAGCACTATAGAACAGTTCACAACCTAAATAGGGATCTGACATCCTATCGAAATGGTTGCAATGCAATCCTAGTATTTTATCTCAAACTACGGGAACTTGTATGATGGTTTAAGAAAATGTACGATAGTTTGACACGGGATTGTGATCGGTACATCCCACGAATGTATTGAATAGGACCACCCGTGATATTTGAGTCTAAGGACTATCTCGATTAGACTCAGGATTATTGTGCCCTGACGCCCAATTTATTGGGCTACCCTCCAATCGACCACGACCCCAGATATAGTCAAAATAAAATGGTAATAATAACAAACACGTAACAATATAAACAAAATAGACAACACCAAGTGTGTGTTTTATATATATATATATATAGATAGAGAGAGAGAGAGAGAGAGAGAGAGAGAGAGAGAGAGAGAGAGAGAGAGAGAGAGAGAGAGAGAGAGATTGTGTGTGTGTTTTATATGTTTTTACATGATGATTGCGAACGGGTTTCCGGTGGTCATCGTTATGGTCATCGGCAGTCTCTACTAGCAATGGAAACGACTCTAACCCATCAGACAGTAAACTTTAGCATAAATGAATAAAGATGAGTATAAGGTTATTGTTGGAAGAAGAGATGGAAGTGCGACTCTGTACCGTTCTCGAATCTAATGTAAAGAAGGATATGAATGTAGGGACCTTTGAGACAAATTGACTACCACTGATATGTAGCAAATCAGGACAAAGACGGTTATAAGGAACAGCTAAACTTTATAACTTATTATAAACTATACCCTTCTCAATGAGTAGCTATCTACCAACTTGATACATCCTTTCGAAATCCCTCAAGATAACAACATAATGCATTTTGTAATAAGCAACTGAAGCCCCCAAGAGCCTTAACCATGTATAAATAGCTACTTTCTCATATATGCTAATTTTCGGAAATTCAATAGAGTTAAAAGCTTATGGCACACGCACAACCAGTATATATTTCAACAGATTTACAAATGGGAAAACTGTAACAAAAAGGAACAAAAAAAGTGGAACGAAATGGGACAAAAATGTACCTATTCTCTACGCTGACTCACAAATTTCACACAATTGGTGCGACCCAAGGAATAAGACCCAGCATAATATGCTCTCCTGTGAATTATCTTATTCAATATACTTGTCACGCTACAACATTCCTCTAGTTTGATCCCCAAGGAATAAGACCCAGCATAATATGCTCTCCTGTGAACTATCCACATAAGAAACCTGCAATACCAATCAAAATATATAAAAAGATCATGATTATCAACATCAAATAAATTGCAGTATAAATAAATAGATAAATATGGACAGGTGAGACATAAGTTTTCAAAGGTAAAAGTGATTCTAGTAATTTCGAGGGAGTTTTGGGAAAAGGTACTGATAATTCTCAAAGTGTATAAAAATAGGACACTCCATATAATTTTATAAATTCAGTCCTTGTACTAAAAACACCATGAAAAATGGTGGAAAATGGTGCCGTTGGCGCGGACCAAAAAAATGAACTCCTAACTCTAAAGGGACCACACAAATAAATGCTATTGTACACCACAGAGACTAGATTTATAAACTAGAAAAGCATTGTCCTAAAAAGCCAAATATAGGAAGGAACATAACCTTTACCTTAATTCTCTATAATTTTTCAAATAAGGATTGATTAACATGCTTACCGTTTTTAACTACCAGCCAATCTTAGAAATTAAAACATATTAGCTTCAAGTTAAAATAAAAAGGAATTGTAACCGAATTCCTATGCTAAAACAGACTGTAAAGCACACAAGTACCCAAATTTCAGTCATGAAACCACACCCAATTAGGCATTTTGTCGTTAACAAAAATACAAGTTATGTCCTCGGTGTACCCTACCAACCACATAAATCAGCAAACATAAGGCCTTCTCCAACAATTGTTTTATGTTGACTATTTTCTATTCTAGAAAGGGGGAAAGGGTCAAAACTTGTCCAACAGGAATTTCTAAATAGAAGTGGATCTTATGCAGCTGATAAGTCATTTGCATTTTTTTCTATTCCAAATTTTACATGTAGAAATGGAGAGACAGTTGGACTATCTGATGTGGAAGCAACTCTGTTGGAGAGATGGTAGAAATAGTAGAAACTGATGGGTTGAGATAAACTACTGGGGGGGTGATTTTCCACAAATTTTGGTAATATGCCAACTAGATTAGGGAATCCACAACAAAGTATTCAAAACACCACAAACTAGAAAACTTCCAGCAATTAGAATGTTGAAATCATCTGGGAAGCAACAAGCAAGAGAGATCCTCACAAAGGGCATCCAAAACCATTTTTAAATGCAAAGTCTAAACGTATGCCAAAAAAAGTCTGTACCATATGATTACTTCAACCAACCAACAACTTTATCAAGAAAGAATTGTCCGATTGAACAAAACTTAACGTACACAGATTCTACAACCCTACACCCAATCGGGCATTTTGTCAAACATGTAACAATAGGATAAAATAAAATGGAAGTTATGTCCTCGGTGTACCCTACCAACCAAATCGATCAGCAAACATAACTCCATAACAAAGTAAGATAACACCATAAACTTGTTCAAAAATGTCCAATGCTCCCTTTTTAACTCCATATCCAAAAATGTCCAATACATATTTGATAAAAAGCGACAAATATTATGGTTACAAGAATGACAGAATGGTCAGATTTCATGGATTCAAAACTCCCCTGTTTTCCAATCATGGATAAAAAGTCCTAACTGAGTGACTGTCTTTCAATGTTTATGTGTTACCTATATAATCAATTTAGAATATTCATTTTGCATGTTACCTAAAACCAAGATATACAACGGATTAACTCAGGTTTTAAAGAATGTCTAAATAATAAAGGGATTTATGGCATTAAACAACAAAAGAAAATAATAATAAAAACCTACAAACTATAGATAAAGAGTTTAAAAGCTCAAAGAAAAATTACAAATTAGGGGAAACATAATCAAGAGTGATATAGAGGCAGATAGAACAAAGCTGTAATAATTAAAATTAAAAAATTACTATAAAATGCCTCACATATTGCATCATTTGTGTAAGAGTAGTTTAGTATGGGGAAACACCGGATTTTGGGTACATTTTATATTTTAGCAACTTTGGTTGTGTCTACGTTTTCGTCATTGCCGGAATCAAAAGTCGGCGTAGTTCATGAGTTTGTACTATTCGCCGGAAAACTAGTTGTGGTGGTTTTCTGAGAGGTGAGAGTTGGTAGACGAAAGCAACCTCTTTGGTTTTTTTTACTGTAAATGTATGGCTTTTGCCATGATAATGGTGGAGAGAGGGATTATCCCTTGTTTTCTCAATGAAGATAGGCTTACTTATAGCCAAATAAAACCAAGTGGGCTGTCATATGTCAATTTTAATATAAAGACGTGACCAAAAATATGTGGTGACACATGTCCTTAATATGGATGGCATGTGTACCATAACATATGTTGCATCCTCCACACTAGAATAATTATCTAGTTGATGCATAAATAATTCACAAATACGCACGATATGCTAGATGCGCACAATAATATATGAGTCACATAAACGCATGTGGTGTTATGGACTTTATCAAGACTAATCATTTCTAATATGATTTAATAATGAAATGGGAGGCTTATCGTTAACCCCCTCCTACAGTTTGAAACTGTAAAAACCCTCTTATATGACTTTAGGTAATCTTTTAAGGTTTAAACAAACGGAAAAAAAAATAGGAGAAGAATAATTCAGAAACCCCAAATGTATCTTCCACTCTTACAATATGAGTATAATCTTCTCCCATAATTATTCCTTTATCAACTCCTTTCTCCTCAATAAATCTGGAATTTCTTTCCAACCACAATTAACATGCCAAGGATGCACCTACATAAACATTTTACTCTCTTCATATTCTTATCAATCACATAAGCCAATAATAGAAAATCCTTTCAACTCCTCAAAACTATACCAATCAAGTATATGAACTCGATGCTTTTTTAACCCCCAACCAAAAAAAAAAAGAAAAACGAAAAGAAAAACTAAGTCATTGGGTATTGTATGATAGCTTTCAATAACCAGGGCGCTTGTTGCTAGTATGCTTGAATTCTAAAGTGATGAATTGTCTAAAATGATTGCAGAACCCTATTTTCATTGGAGATATATATTTGTTGTGAGAGGACTAAGTCTGTTCGATTCGATTATGAGGAGACCTTTTCGCCGATAGCCATGATTAAGTACATTCAAATTCTCTTTTCCACTGATGCACATCTCGAAAATGAGATTTGGCAAATGGACGACAAGACAACGTTCTTGAACGGTAATCTTGACCAGTGCATCTATATGATGGCAACCCACTGAATTCATAGCAAAGGACCAAGAAAGCAAGGTGTGCAAGCTTAAGAGATCCGTTTATGGACTTAAGCAAGCGTCAAGGTCTTGAAATATCTTATTTGATCGGGCAATCAAATCTTTTGGTTTTGATCAATGTATGGACAAGACTTGTGTGTATAAAAAGAATGACGGGAGCGTGGTGGTATTTCTAGTACTTGACGTAGATTCTATCCTCCTTTTCGAAAATGATGTAGGTGTATTATCTAGTGTAAGAGTGTGGTTGTCTAGTCATTCGATATGAAGGACTTAGGAGAAGGTAGCCACATCCTAGCGATAAAAGTTGTGTGATCAAAAGAATAGGATGTTGGGCTTATCCTAAATTACTTATATTGACACAATGCTCACAAGGTTTAGCATGAAGGACTCCAAAAAAGGGTCTCTCCCTTTCAGGCCTGGAATTCCTCGATCTAAAGATCAGTGTCACTAGACACCTATGAGGTAGATCGGATGAGGAGTACACCTTATGCTTCAACAGTGGACAGCCCTATGTATGGTATGTGCTAGAACGAATATCTGTTATGCCATTACCCACTGGCATGGTCAGCAGATTCTAGTCTAACCGAGGTGAGGATAGGATCACAGGTTTGCTGTGAAGCACATTCTCAGGTATCAGAAGAGGACTAAAGATTATGTGCTGGTTTACTCAACAGGCGGATAGAGATTCCAGGAAATCAACCTAAGGATATGTGTTTACCCTAAGATGTGGAGCCATATATTAGAGGAGTGTCAAGCAATCATGTATTGTTGACTCGACTATGGAAATCATGTGTGTTGCCGCTTTGATTATTTTATTCATTTTGAAATGAGAAACAAAGTTGTGAAAATGTTTTATATTTGCCTAAGTATATTGTTTCATGTTTAATGTCGGTCAATAGAGCTTAATAAGAATTTCAATGAGTCGACTTCGGGTTGATTACAAAAAGATTGGAATTCCAGTTTCTCAACCTATATAGGGAACTGACATCCTATCAAAATGGTTGCAATGCAATCTTAGTAGTTTATCTCAAACTACAGGAACTTATATGATGGTTCGGGAAATTGTAGGATAATTTGAGATAGGATTGTGATCGGTACATCCCACGAATGTATTGAACAGGACCACCCGTGAGATTTGAGTCTAATGACTCTCTTGATTAGACTCAAGCTTGTTGTGCCTCGACGCCCAATTTGTTGGGCCACCCTCCAATCAACCACGACCCCGGATATAATCAAAATAAAATGATAATAATAACAAACACGTAATAATATAAACGAGAGAGATAACACCAAGTATACGTGGTTCACCAACTTGGCTACATCCACAGAAAGTCCCGATTCCACTATATTTGAAGAAATTACAAGTACAATATCACATAGCCTCTACTCTCCTACCCAAATCCTGGATAGCCGTTGTACACCAACTCTCCATCCAAGTGAATCCGATATCTAAGCCAAGAAACCTCTCAATCTCTTGCCCTTAAATGTTTCTCAAGTACCCAATTCGGTGTATCCCGCTCCCATGTAAACCGGTGAGAAATCTCTTGTAATACCCCGTATTTTTATGCTATATTTAATTTAGGGATTTATTAAATTTAATGTGATGATTTATTTAATAAAAATCCAGAAATTAATTATGTTATAATTATTAACGTGACTAGAGTTAGTAATTATGGGAAACTTGTTGAATATTACTAATGAGCATAGTAATATACTATATTGGTTATATTGAATGTCATAAGTAAATTAAATGACTATTTCGGAAATTTAAGTCGGGACGTGCCCGTGTCACGTCGGGACTAATTATGTTAATTAAAAAGTGAATATTTTATAAGTTGTCCGTATGGTCGTTTTGAGTGCGCCAACGCGTCCGGAAGGGTCGAGATAGTCAGAAAAGTGTACCCGGGGGTTTAGTTCGGGCCTCGGGGTGTTTTTAGGCCTAATTAGTGACCCGGGAGGGCATTTTGGTCATTTTACAAAATAGGGTAATTAAACCCACGAATTTCAGCCATCCTTAGCAGCCATTTAAGTCAGCCTTTTAGGGTTAGAGCATTCAGAACCCTAGAACGGCCATTGGAGAAGAGAGGAGAGAGCTCTCAAGGTGATTCAAGGCCCAAAACACCACCGATTACACCGCCGTCACCACCAACGCGTAGATCGCGAGGAGGAGAACGCAACCACTTCAATATCAGCAGGAAACCAGACCTCTGAAATCCCAGGCAAGTGTTTAACTTGCGTATTTTCGTTGATGCAATATTCATATTAGTGTAGGAATGATTAGGAGTATAATCAATGGAAGAAAACCCCAATTTTGATAGGGATTTGCATGTAGAAATCATTATAACCATATTCTGGAAATATTATGTGAAGTAGATGATTAACCCACGAATTTGTGATGATTTGTTAGAAGGAAATTCTGGAGAAAACTTATTAGAACAAAAGTTAAGAAAACTTTAGGGTTCTTGATGATTAGATGAGATTTTATGTTGTTTAACCATGTTTAATGATGTATACACGCATGCTGAACGTTAAAGATATCTGGAATTATGTTAGTATGTTAGCAGTAGACTTTTTGGGTCGATTAGTGTTGGAAAATATGAGTTTTGTTGTAGAACTTTAATCAATCCCGTCACTGCAATTTCTGCAGAATTTTTGCCCAGACCTGCTTGATCGATCGATCGAGCATAGAGCTTCGATCGATCGAAGGTTCGATCGATCGAGCCCCAAGCTTCGATCGATCGACCCCTCCTGGCAGACTCCTATTCCTCTTGTTTAATTAGTTGAATTAATTTATCGTGGAAGAACCTTTGGGCATTCTAAATAAAATGATTTGGGAGATATTGAGGACCAGTAGGATATATGGATAAATGTTAGAACCTTTAATCTTCAACGAGAATGGTATTTATGGGATATGTACTTTAGGTTGGTAGATTTATGAAATTTAAGGGTGAGGTGCGTAAGAGAGTTACGTTGGAATCAAATAAAGTCACTTACTGAATTTCAGATTTGCGAGGATATAATCCATAAGGGTTAGGTAATGAGTGAGAAAACCCTTCGAGTTAAGGTTAGGAATAAAACCTTATACGTAATTCTATAATTGTGAAATTAAGGATAAACGGTATAATTACGGGTGATGGGAAGAACCTATATTAATATGACATTAGTATATTTATATGATTGTTGTGTACATATATTATATACATGTGAAAATCATACCCACGCTACTTGCTATCCCTGAGGTTTCCGCACTGGGACAAGTCTTATCTCGATGGGACCTTTATGGGGGATATTGACTTGTACCCTAGAAGATAGATGTCCTTGGTACAGGCTATCGATGTGATAGTTCAGACGGTCCTAAGAGACGCCGGTATGGGCTACCCTCTTAGAGACTTGGAATCTATGCTTCGCCTCAATATTTTTTGTGTATTTATGTTAATACAATTCGAGAGTGATTCCAAATGTATTCCCCTTTATGTGAGTGATATGGGGCTTTGGATAGTGGAAGTATGCACGCACCATAGTTTTATTCGGGGTGCTGTTATATATATATTATACGAGTAGTTAATATATATATATATATATATGAGATTATGTCACTTGTAACTGTCTACTGAATTTGATAAGTAGAACATAGTGTGGACTCTTACTATTATACTTGTTTTGAAAAAGTATAACATGTCACGGTAAAACCTTAGGGTTTTTATAAAATTAAAATGAAGGTCCTTGGTTACTGTTTGGAATATTCTTTTAAAATAAGGTCGTAAATTGGTAAATCTTGCGGGTAAGCTAAGTTAAGTTAAAGCTTTT
Source organism: Sambucus nigra (assembly GCA_949130495.1). Lineage (NCBI taxonomy): Eukaryota > Viridiplantae > Streptophyta > Magnoliopsida > Dipsacales > Adoxaceae > Sambucus > Sambucus nigra. Next base: position 26,860,417 of record OX422219.1, on the reverse strand, counting down.
GGAAAGACGAGTATGTTAGATGTTAAAACAAACCGTGGGGAAGGCTAGTGCGATGGGTGTGCACATTAGAAGAGAGGTGAGTATTTCTCAAGAGAGAGACGAACTAATATGTTGTTGCATTGGCCTGTATCAATTTAAATACTTGCTTAACGTATTTTAAAAAAATCAAACACACTTTCGGGCCCTGACCCGTTTCTTTCTCTCTCTCTCTCCCTTGTGTATATATATGTATATTTTCAGGTGCCCAGCCACAGGGGCGTCTTGCTTAGGATCCTTTGAGAAGAACGAGCTGCAGCTTAGGTGGAAGTTGCAGGCACTTGAGTAGACGACTTCTGTTATTGACTCCACTCTTATTACTCTCATTTATTGGGCACGTGTCGCCCCTTTCATCATTTCATTTACTTGTTGGGATTTTTATATTTTCAGTTATTCCAGTATTGTTTTATGGGATTTATTCAGGATAGTTTATGATGTTTGGTTTTATTATGTTGACATTCGATTGACGAATGTATGGTTTTATTTTAGTTCTTCGTGGTGTGATTCTATATTGTAGAAATGTTGTTTTGTATAAGTAAATCTTTTCTTTAATTAAAATTTGGAAGTTTGTATGAAAGATGTTTTTGACACTTAGCTTAATTATTTAGGGTGTTAAATTGGAAAAATTATTTTTATTGACAGTGATGCTGAGAATGAACCAACTGTTTACCTTGATTTAATTTAATAAAGGAGTGATCGCCCGGTATTTAATTAGGCGGGGTGTCACATCTCTCACACATTACATCTTAAGCACTCCTACCATATATAAGCACTCACACCCTTCTTCCACTTTTAAGCGATACCAATGGGTGAGAGGGAAAATCCCTCACCTCACAGCTTTGGAAGAAGACTCTCTCTAATTCTATGTTGGTGTAGGTGTTACTTGAACCATGGCTGAAACTCAGTACCCCACGTATGAACAGTACGATGCAAAATTCAAGCCAAACTCCATATATCTCACGCCATTTGCAAAGGGTGCATGGATTCTTAATCTCGAGAATTATGATAATTGGAATATTTATTTGATTGTTACTTTGATTGTTATGGGTGCGGGTGCGATTCAATCTTCCATTGAATTAAATGATCTCCGCATATCGGGTGACAATAATATAAGTAGGTTTGAGATCTTAGTTCAAAGGAAACCGCGTCCGGGGATACTTTGGATTGCGAAACCCCTTGATAGAATTATAAAATTTGTTTCCACCAATAAACCTGATCAGTGGATTATTTATAATCCAGTAGAGTAGCAAAATAAGTTGAGCCTGCAAATCAAGGAATTGATTAGATGTGGATTAAAGGCACTTTGCGGCAAAATGATTTAACCAAACGGGTATCGGAAGCTTAATGCGGGGAATCACATTATGTGCCATTGTCGACTTTACAAATAAGACCTCATTATATCCGAGTAATTTCTGAGATAATTAAATTGGAGTGCAATCATAACTATTTAATGGAATTATTTAAGATTAGATAAAGGAAATAAAATTATGGTAAAAGTAATTTAGGATTTCCAAGCATTTATTTGGAGCTAATTTAATTATTTATTTTGGGTCCCTGGTGTAGTCCAAACACCCAAGTAGTCATGCCTTCTAAAAAAAACATTTTAGCCAATGTCCATTTTTGCACTTGTATATAAAGGTGTGGGAAGGGGTTTTAAACATATAATAATCCATCATTAAGGTTTGACAGGGGTGAGAGGATAAAGTATTCACGTTTTTAATGAAGGAGTCTAGAGATAGACCACCATATCTCAAGATTTAGCAAAAATTTTCATCTCAAAAGGTGTCCACCCACCTACCTGACTTTGGATAGGATCATACAATAGAGAATCCTAGAGTACAGAAGGTTTAAAAAAGGTTATGGAGAGGAGATCCAAAACAAAGAAGCAGCCCTACATCTACAACAAATACTTTTCTCCCCATCAAATTGCAACCACATCCGCAAAAGTATTGTGTTCTAAACCCTAGACTTATTCTTCAAGCCTAACTTTGGTTTTACTCTTTCCTATGTTTGATTAATCGAAGTTTCATGGCTGAAAATTTTTATTCCACGTATATCAATCCCCAACAGGTATGAGAAGAATCGCCTACCAGCGGAGGATCCACCCAAGGACTAGTGATATCAAGAACTATGGTCATCCGGGATCTCGAATGATGCCAACAAAAAATCTCCACGTTATCAAGACAGGATCTCAAAGCAAATTCATACTCATTCATAGAGAACTTGTACCAAATAGAAACAGTTTATGTTTTACTAATGAAAAAGTAGTTTGTTTTCTACTCAAATATGCCATTTTAACCCTAAATTACCAATAAAACTCATCAACAATGATGAAAAACATCCATAGTACTTCACAAAATATCCCCGAAACATGAAATTATCACAAAATCACCCAAAAAAGGCCAAAAGAATGGCAACCAATCATAAAATGCCGCCGAAAATAAAATCGGCAACCCTCAACAATATAAGGACATAACAAGTTTAGTACAGAAAAGAGAAGAGAAAGAACCCTAAGAAGGGGAAAAAATCTAGGGTTTGGTCCTCACGAAAAAGGAAGAGTACCAAGAAGGGGATTGAACCCCCAAACCCAAATGAAACAGAATGGGGCAACCGCCCTTTGGCCGGAAAAAGGAGCGGCGTTGGCAGTTGGAAAAAGCAATTGTGTAGGTGGTGGTCGGTCAACAGAAAGGAAGGGGCGGTTTGGTTTTGAGGATCGAGTTAGGGTTTAGTTGTTTATTAGGGTTAGGGTTTGAAGAGAGAGAGGAGTTTGACTTTGATACCAAAAAGGATTTTGTGATGTAATGGCTTACTCAATTGGGAGCCCAATAATTGTATTTATACTGAACATATTACATTTCTAAAAAATTATTGAGACTGCACAACTAAGGCCCAAACACAGAGGGCCCAATACAGAGGCAAAAATACAAAAATAATATGAAATCCAACAATATGATTTGGAGGTGTCTATTCAACGTTTAGTTTTCAATATTGATTAGTGGTCAATTTGCAGGATTTTCCAAAACTAGACAGGGAAATCCCCTATCCCCTAGCTTAATTGTGATTGCAGCAGAATGCTTGAATAGAGGTTTGAATAATTTTATTAAATAGGAAAAAGAAAGCATTTCTCAATGCGAATGGTAGGCATTTCTCAATGCTATTGGTAGTCCCTTAGTTAGACATCCATCTTTTGCTAATGATATTATCATTTTTTTCAAATGCTCACAAGTCACCCTTGGATAGATTGATGAAATTTTAAAACATGAGGATTTCTTAGGGTAAAAGAGAAATGCAGATAAGAGTTGCTTCATTCTGTCAAAATACTCTCCTTCAAGGCTCCATGTTGTGGCTGCTAAAACTGGATTTCCAAAGAAAATTCTGTTAATCATATATCTGGGCTGCCCTTCAAATTCAGGGAGGAAAAGAGCTAGCTTGTTTCAGGAGTTCATTAATAAGATTAGAGACAAACTTCAAGGGTGTCAGGCCAAAGTTTTGTCTATTGATGGGAGATGGAATCTTATTAAATATGTGATTCCTTCCATTCCTATGCATTTGTATCGGTGATTCATCCTCCCAAAAGAGTAATTAATGAAATCCACATAATGTGTGCAAAGTTTTCTTGGGGTGACAATGAGAAGAAGGCTGATGAAACTTGTTCGGAAGTAAAAAAAGGTAAAATTTATAACTAATTAAAATGTGAGAAGGTGATCATCTTCGTCCAGTTGTAGATCTCATTGTTGGAGTAGAATAGAGGAGATGAGGGCTATTACGAAAGAAATATGGTCAATATTAATAACATTTGGTATTGGCAACCTGAAACTCATGGTCAGTTTACTCTATTCACATCTTAGGATTTGGTGAGGTCGTAATCAACATTCTATTTATTTAATATATTTGGCAAATCTCCTCCCTGTTAAAATTACTATTTTTATATGGAGATTTCACTCTTTTATTCCTGTAGAGGTTGAAGCGCAGCATACTGGCATTAGATTGTACTATCTGTGTCGGTGCTGTGAAAAGGCAGATTTGGAGTTCGCTCAACATTTATTTGGGGATAGTGTAAAAGCTAGGAAGGTTTTGAAAAGGAAAAAAAAAATCTGATATGTTGGGTTTGAAATTGTATGATAGATCGATTCAAACAACTTTAGTGTCTTGGTAGATGGTGAAATCATCAAGGGATTATTTGGCTATACTGCTGCATATTTTACCCAGGGTTATTTGTTGTAATATATAGAAATGTAGTAATTGGGCACTCTTTTATGGGATTCAGATGTCAATGGAGGTTATTATTAAGTAGTGAATGACATGTCAAACATTTTTGCCTTGGTGAAGGTTAAATGTCACAGCAGATTCAGAGATAATTTCATAGATAATTGTTAAATCTGAAACTCTCGATCCTGTAGTTGAAAAGACCCAGCTCAAGTGGATTAAACCACTCAGTTGAAGCTTAATATTGATGGTACCGCTATTGCTAATCCAAACCCAATGGGATGGGGGGGGAGGGGCTCAGAGATGACTTGGGTAAACATGGTTGTGGAAACAGAAGCTTTTATTAAAGGATTAAGTTTGTGTATGAACTTTGGAGGTGACTTCTACAGTTATTGAATCTGTTTCTACCATGCTAGAATAAAAAAAAAATTAGACAAAATTCTTTCGAACCCTTTGGGTATTTTGATCAATGTTTTAAAAATCGATGTGAGACGCACCTTGAAGCTAAGCCTAAAGGCGAGACGCTGAAAGAATGCCTTGAGGTTAAGTCTCATGGAGGAAGATTAAGAATCCAAATTTGTTGACCCTTTTAATGAGGGTTAACATGACCCTGCAATGTGATTGGTAGTAACATGGACAACTCGTTAAAAAGTGTGGGATCCATTGATGAGTCATTTATATTTCAACCAATCACATTGGAGGGTCATGTTAACCCTCATTTGGGTAGGGTCAACAAATTTGTGCTCCTAGATTGAGGCTTAAGCCTCAATTAATCGAGGCAGGCGCCCTGAGGCGTTTTGTCTCAAGACAATCATTGAGGCGGTCGAGGCTTAAGCCTCAATTTAAGCTCAAATTTACTATTTTTAGCGCTTATATATAATCAGTTATAATAGTGTGCTATAATAGGTTATAATGTCACTGTTATCTTATAATGTTTATTATTACTTTTATTATTAGAAGTACAATGATAAATTGTAATTTTGTATTTAATTATAATGCTATATATACTCTATATAATTGGAATAGTTTTTCTACTTTTACTTCATATATAACTAACATGTTAAAATTTGTTTAATTTATAGGTATAATCTGTTATACTATAATTTGATAATGCACTTTTTGGACTATTTGATAACTTACTATTTAGTGTTGGTTTTAATTATGGATTACTTGTGTGATCATATGATGATAAATTATTTATTATGTTGATGAGATGGATTATGGACCGTGATTATAAACTTTTTTATTGTGACAAAAGAAATGATGCATTATTTTGCAATTTTATCACATTTAAAAAAAAATAGTTCCTGATTTTGTTCCTCGATCCGCCTTGAGGCTTACGCCTCGCCTCACTAGCACAAAACACCTTGATCCCGTCTCAAGCCTTTTAAAATATTGCTTTTGGTAAAGTAGATAGTAGTTGTGGGTCATTTGAAATGAGAATTAATCATTGTTATAGAGAAGCTAAGAATAGTGTCGTCATTTTGGCATCAAGAGGTGCAGCTTAGCAAAAGTTTAAAGTTTTTTTGATAAGTCTCATTCTTTGTCACCAGATGGTCATCTCAAGCTGAATCAATGTGAGTTGCCAGGAATCAGAATGTAAGAGGTAGGGGTTTATTTATTATATTAAGTGATATTCCATAAATTAGATTATTGGGTTGTTATATAAAGTCCATAGAGCTTTACATTTTTTCACTTTAGTTGGGGAAGTTAGGTTTATGCCCTCTTCCTCTTTGAGAATCTTTTTCTCCAATTTTATTAAAAAAAGCATGTACTTATATATATATATATATATATGTATGTGTGTGTGTGTGTGTGTGTGTGTGTGTGTGTGTGTGTGTGTAGAGTTGAAAGGCTATGTCCTCCACCCCACCCCACCACCCATTTGAGCAATAAAAGCCTATAAAGGAACACTGCTGTATGCAATATATGTGCCTAGCTCAACTAAAGAGAGGTAAGGAGGAAACCAAAAATCAAAAAAATAGTAATAACTTCAATAGGGAGTACAACAAATGCATATATGTGTTTGAGTTCACTAGCAATATGGCTGATTGGCTTTACAGTAAATGCAGGAAAAATAATAATAATGTTGAACGAAAAGCTGCCTTAAGAGCAGTAATGGAATCAGTATCCAATTGAAGAGCTAAGTGTACTACATTCATTAGAATACAACATTGACTAATCCCCTTTCGCGGTTCGTGGCTTCCGCTGGCCAACCATTATTTTGACAGCGCAGGGAGTCGAACTGGGAAGCAAACCCAGTCGACCCCAAGTCTGTCCCAGTGGCAGCCTTATATCACAGGGCCAAGAGGCTTGGTCTTAAAAAGATACTACGATACAATTATATAAACTACAGACAAAATTCAGGTGTTCTCATTAAGACAACAATAGATAATTCCAATTGCATGTACTCATAATTGCTTAACAAACCATCTATTCATTTTTTTCTTAAACAGCGAGTTTTGTAAATTACTTGCTAATAATTACAGGTCACATAAAAATCCACTATTATACAATCAGTTTGTAAATGAAACTAAACAAATGAAAATATAATAAGATAAAAGTGATAAATGAAGACAAATTATATGGCTTGAAAACGAGAGAGAACTTTATGACTTCATAAAAATGTGATGTTTTTGAACTGCAACTGAATGAAATAAACAAATATTAAAGAATAGCATACCTCAATTTAAGAACAGATTTCGATTTTGATTTATGAAATCGCACACCTTCATTCTACAAAATTAGAAGAAAACCACATATTAATTCCCATGAATAAAAAATACAAAGAAAAAACGAAGGTGGATCACAACTTACTTCTGCCCCGAATTTTTGCGTTTCAATTCACAATTCAGACGGTTAGACAAGTTTAAATACAGTTTAATACATGCATCTGGCCAAATCTCTTGGGAGCTTTCGATTATTTCCCGGTCGTCCATTCCTCCCTTTGGATGGAATCGGAGATTCTTTACCAACAAAGCAAAATCGAAACCATTGTCACATGCGTATTTTTCTGATTGGCCCGCGTAATAATAGGTTCTATCCCATGGTGACTGAGGCGGTATCTTAGTCCACCAATTCTTTATGGGTAGATTATCCATTGAAAAAAGGTTGCAACAATTGCTCGCATACGACCTCAGGGACCAAATAAGGTCATAAAAGCCAATCCTCGTACTAACTCCCCAGAAAAGGGGGTGGTTGTAAATCTTCCAACGAAAATTGCTACAATCATGAAAAAAATATATATATTAGATACATAATCATGTTGACAAAAGGGTATGTTAAGATCTCCATAACTTTTAATTTTAAGCACCTTATATAGATTTGAAACTAATTAGGCAGTTGAAGTGTATCTTAGTTCACCACTTATACATGGGTTGAGTATCCCTGGAAAAAAAAATTAACAATTGCTCGCATACAAGGGGTGGCAATTTTGGAAACGGCACGGAACGACCCGAAATTGACACGATGTTTCGTGTTCATGTCGTGTTTTGTTGTCACGAAGTCGTGTCGTGTCGTGTTATCGTGTTTTTTAGGCGTGAAATTTAAGAAATTCTGGTATTCGTGTCGTGTCGTGTCATGTTATTTTTTATTCGTGTCGTGTTCGTGTCAACTAAAAAAAAACATGAATTCGTGTCGTGTCGTTGTCGTGTCTGAAAAAGCCTTGTCGTGTCGTGTCGTGTCGACCCGAAACACGACCCATTAACCCGAATTGCCACCCCTAATACAACCTCGTAGACCAAATATGGTCATAAAGGCTAATCCTCGTACCAACTCCCTCATAAAGGAAGTGGTTGTCAATTTTCTATCGAAAATGACTAAAATTATTATCATCATCATTATTATTATTATTATTATTATTATTATTATTATTATTATTATTATTAGATACATAATTATGTCGACAAAAGGATATCGTTAAGATCTCCATAACTTTAAACTTCTAACACCTTATTTAGAGTTAAAACTAAGGGCTTTTTTTAAATAACCCCCTGCGATAATATCGTATATAGACTCAACCCCAACAAATGTCCAAAAATTAGACATAACCCCCTAGAATTGGACGGACGTTCTATTTTGTTAAAAAACATAATAATCTATATGTACTTAGCTGCCTAAAAAACTTGGACAATAAATGCCCTCATCTACTTCACCCTTCACCATTTACCTAGATCACAAACCCTAACCCTAATTTCTAAAACCTAAAAACATGGAAGAAGACTAAAATATAATCGAAAAATTTATACAACATCAAATTTGAACTATGGGAAGGTGACGACAGGAGATGGTGTTTTTTGGGTGGGTGGGGGTGGGGAGCAAAATGTTTTAACACCCCAAAAAATCGATTCAAAATATTTATTTTTTATAATTCTAAAAGAGTTAGTACTTAAGGATTGCTCCTTACTTAATGTTGGTTATAGATAATTATGTTGACAAAAGGGTATCATTAAGATCTCCATAACTTTCAACTTTTAGAAACTTAATGAGAGTTGAAACTAATTAGGCTGTTGAAGTGACAGTACAAAATAGGGTGCCCATATTATGAACATTAAGAAGTTAAGCAGTCTAACCCTGATCAATAAACAATGAAAAAAAAGGAAATCCTCTTACTCCATATCATTCAAATACAAGGGCATCGATTGTATAAGAAACCTAAAATTATCGAGCTCCTTGGGAGCTACAGCTAACAATTCCTCTGCCAACGGATTCATAGATATAACTTCCTCAACCAATTTCGCAAAACTACGAAAGTCCTCTGCAATTCCTTCAGCCAGCGTTTTAGCCATAGGACAAACCTTAAAGTTAGTGAAAACAGGCTTGGAATCAAGATTCCCCAAAAAAACTCCATCCATGAGATTCCCATGGTAATAATTCTTGTCATGAATCTCTTTCAGAAATTTAAGAATTGCCCTGAAAAATAAAAATTGAATATTTAAGATAAATTAAATAATAAAATGCACTAATAGTCACTAAACTATCACACGAGCTTTTAAAGAGTCCCTAAACTAAAAACCGTGCCGATTTAGTCCCTAAACTATACATTTTCAACTTATAGGGACTCAGTTGAAACATGTATAGTTAAGGGACTAAAATATTATTTTAGGTACTAAATTGACACGATTTTTAATTTAGGGACTATTAGAGTGTGTTTATGATTGACATTGAAAAAAATTTAGTTCAAAGATTAGAAAATTTTTAAATGAAAATTTTCCAATTCCGCTTTCAAAGTATGTGGGGTTCTCAAAAGACCCTTATGGTGGTGCGTTTGAAAACCCCAATTCCATGGCTTGGAATTAAAATTGAAATTGGAATTGGAAATTTTCCGGTTCAAAATTTTCATGATTTGAACTAAAAATTTTCCAATTCTAATTCTTGGGGTTCCCAAACACACCCTTATGTCTGTTTGAGAATCCCAATTCTATGATTTGGAATTACTATTGAAAAAAAATTCAGTTCAAATTTTTCAAAATTTTCAATTCCACCCTGGGGAAATTGGGGTTCCTAAACACACCTTAGGACCCGTTTTGGCAACCCAATTTCAAGACTTGAAATTGGAATAAACTGGCCTTCGAATTTCATTTCCATGGCTTGGAATTGGATTGCCAAGCGGACCCTTAGTGTATTTTGCCTTAAAGCGCACGTGTTTTGAGCTTCAAAATAACAAGTATGACAGCTCTAGTGTCCCTACTATTTTTGGATTCTAAGTGTGTACCCGTAAGGCACGTATTATCAAGACCCAATTAAATATGACATAAAATCAAAGAAAGTAAATTATACCTAAAATTTTGACAGAAGTCTTCGCTCATTCCAAGCCATGAGTTCCTAGCCTTATTCAACCAAAACTTATCAACTTTTGCGTTTGACAACCAATTCTCCCTCCATGATCTGATACGAGGTACAATCACGTACGTATCATTTTTATCTTTCATCAAATGATGTGCATTGCAGCCAGTAGCCCTTGGGAAATTGGTCATAATATGTAAACATCTTTTAGCATCATCTAAATTTGAGAACTTCAAAGCTGTTACATCAGACTCAGCCAAGAGAGAGTCATCACTATCAAATACCTTTGAAACACCGGTAACTTTATCAGGATCCATCCAGTCTCTGGTGATGAACATAGTTTTACCATATACCTTAACGGGCTTCATGGTATCAGATGAAGTAAAATTCAGTAACTCCATAGCTGGGCTGATTTTTTTTTTTTTTTTTGGGTGTGTGTGGGTAGGGTTTATAATGATCCCCCGGGGCTTTTATGTAGGCGGTAGGCACGTGGTTAAGAGCAAATGAGAATGGGTTGTTGGTGTGTCCGAATGGAAGCTAGATAATGTCGATAAAAGCATAAATGTCACGAGATAGTTATGAAATGTATTTAGTTTGGTTTCAATTCGATTTTTGATACGGTTAAAATAATATTTTATCAGCGAAAGTTACGAATCGTGAATCAGAATTAATCGAGATACACATAAGTTGGTACGAACACTTCATGATATATTATCAAAAATAATTTCTGAGAAAGCAAAAATGATAAAGGGGAGAGGAAAAAGTTTTGATCGATTACTTTTTATTTTTATAATGTAAAATAAATGTTTTATACTTAGAGGATTTTTTTATGTTGTGAATATTAATTAGTGACACGTAAGATTGCATTGGAGAGCTGTAGTCTATTAATTCTATTTGGCACTTCATAGTCTCTCTCTCTAGATGATCTAATGATACTGATATCGTTACGATAAATTGTCTACACACGTTAACAATTTAATACAAGTTTCTAAAGTTGATCCTCTCTCTTAAAGTAATTCCTAAATTAAAATATTTTTTTGCGCAGTGAACTTCGTAAGTAGTTTCAATTTAGTCATCAAATTAAATGTCGTCACCAATTCGATTTCGTGAGAGGACGCAATGCAGAGGAAAATTTATGTAAGAGTATCATCCGATCGAAGGGATTAGTCTCGTGGTGTCTATTTAAATAAACATTAAAATTGACGCATGAAATAGTTTAGGAGACATAAAATCAAAATACATATATATTTTAAAATATTTGTACATTAGATATGTTTATAATATATATACATATACACACACACATTATATATTATATATGTTCAGGGACGGAGCCAGGATTTGTCGAGAATGAGGGCAAATATTTTGATGTTTTCGGGTTCAGGTTCAGGTTCAGGTTCAGTGGCGGGAGCCTCGAGACGAATTTTTTTGAGGTCTTTTTTTAGTATTTGCTAAATAATTACTTAACTATTTAATAATTATCGGCGTCCGAGGATAGCTCTCGGGTGGAGGCGTAAGGGAGGTGTTTAACGAGAAGGAGAGAGGGAGGTGGATGTGTGGAGGGAGCCAAGTTGTTTAATGGGACAGTAAGTAAAGTTTGTTTATGAGAATAAAAGGAGAAAAAGAACAGTGGGGGCTTGTGATCGACTGGACCTGCCCTCCCTCCGTCATAATATGTTGAATACATGTGTCGAAATTATATTTATTAAAATACGACAGACACAAAATTATATTTTTTACCTAACACGAACTAATTGAAACACGACATAATGCGACAAGGAATCTTTTTCTTTTTTAACTAGCCAAAACATGCCCAAATAAAAAAACGACACGGCATGAAATCATATTTTTGTCTAACACAATACAACGCGCAATCTTATTTTTGCCTAATACAAAAATGGCCAAAATAAAATACAACACGTCACTAAATATGTTTTTACCTAACACTAATATGATCCAAATAAATCAACATGAAATCTTATTTTTTTACCTATCACGAACTAAATAAAAGAACGTCTGACATGATTTTTTTTCAGGGGTGTTCGTCGTACGGTAAAAATTCATACCGTACCGCTTTGTACCGAAAATTAGTGGTAATGGTTTACATTTTTTACTTACCGAAAACGAAACTACCGACACCAAAATTACCGATTTTTTTGTGGTCGGTTTTGGTTTTAACATTTTAAAAACCTGTATCTATAAGCTTAGTAACATATTGATCCATAGTGGTGTGCATTGTATTATTTAGTGGCATGCACATACACCAAATCCTAGCCAACAACCTAAAAATAAAAATTCTAACAGCTAAATGAATGAGATTCATTTTCAACATTTTATCTTTCTCTCTTCTTCAGCTTCTTTGCTACTTATGGCCACCTTCATCCATTTCCCCCTTATCTGCCTCTTCTTTTCCTCCACATCTGACCGGATAAACCTCAACAACCCCACCCATCATCTCTGCTCTCCTCTGAACCATTCGGCTCAACAATAACAACTCGTCTCAGATTTCAACTGGATCAACCTCAAACTTGAAAGATGGAACCAAATGATGCAACTCAATCTCAATCAATCCCAAATCAAGTGAGTATTTCTTTTTGGACTGAGTGGGCTAGATATGTGAAATAGGGATATATTTATATTTTCTTTTTTCTTGACAGTAAAATACGATCAGTTAATTTTATGAATATATTTACACGAAGAGTTTCCATTTTCTAGTATGTTTTGTTGTATAAAAAATATCACTGAATGTGAGTAGTTAGTTATGAACTTATGTATGGTTGGTTAATGTTGTACAAAATAGTGGTTACTTAATTACTGAATGTTAGTTAATTATGGATTGCTTTGTTGTATAAAAAATGGACTGGGTATTTACCAATACACTAACACTTTAAATACTTCAAAACAGTCCTAAAAACATCTTAAAACAGGACCTTTTGTTTGAAAAAACTATAAAAACAGACCCTTAAAAAACAACCCTCACAAAAACTGTTTAAAAATATCCCCTTAAAAAATTTGTATTGAAAATTTTACATTCTAAAAAAATCATCCAAAAAATAAAATCTGGACCAATTTTTTAATCGAATCGAACCGAAATTAACCTATAGACCGATTAAATAGGTTAACCATTATGTACCGAGTAGTACCAAATTTATCGTAAAGAGAAATTTACCGAAATCTATCGTATTTTTTGGAAAATCGATTTAGTGCAAAAAAACGATTTTACCGATGTACCGCACGGGTTGGCTTTAGTTTATGGGTTGGTGTACCGGCTGGTAAAACTGATAATTTTGGTTTGATGATTTCGAAGTTGGTATGGTATTGGTATACTCCATTTACAGACCAAACCGACTGAAAATCAATCCTATTTTTTTTAGTTAACATGAAACAACTAAAGTGCAACACGACGAGAATTTGTGCATAAAACGCGACACGATATATTTTTGTATCTAACACGAACATAACCCAAATAAAATATCATGATTTTTTTTAATCTAACACAAACAGGACTCAATTAAAATGCAAAATGCATGAAATTGTATTTTTTTTACCTAATATGAACACAACTCAATTAAACATGACACAACACGATATCTTTTTTCACTTAACCCGAACACGATCAAATTAAAAGTGAAACAACATGAAATCATTTTTTTAATGATCCCGAACACAGTCCATTTTAAACATAACATGAAACATAATATTTTTTCACCTACCACGACACCAAATCGTGTTATTTGGGTTGTATTCTTGTTAGGTAAAAAAAAAACATTCCATATCGTGTCGTGTCGTGTCGTATTTTAATCGGGTGGTGTTCGTGTTAGGTATAAAAAAAGATTTCCTATCATATCATGTTCGTGTTAGGTATAAAATATAAGTCCTTTCGTGATTTATTTGGATTATTGTTCGTGTCGTGTTAATGTTCGGTAAAAAAAATATTTTGTGACACATCGTATTTTATTTGGGTCGTGTTCACGTTAGGTAAAAACAAAGATTTCGTATCGTGTCCTGTTTTAGTTGTTCATGTTAGTGTTCAGTAAAAAATAATATTTTAGGTAATATCGCGTTTTATTTTGGTCATGGTCAAGTTAATTAAAAAAATGTATCGTGCCATGTCGTATTTTACCTGGTTGTTTTAGGTAAAATTTGTGTCGTATAATGTTTTAACACATATGGTTTAGTGTATATATATTTATTATATAAATAATGTGTGTGTGTGTGTGTGTGTATAACGCATAAACATATCATGTATAGATATTTTAATGTAAAAGTATATTAAACTAATTATATAATTAACTTTGATGATTTTTTTTTAACAAAATGACTCGGTTGATGCAATTGAATACTTTAGGGGTTGAATTGATTAAATTTTCAGTTTATAGACTAAACTGAAACTGCTTATATAGTTTAAAAGCCATGCGGTCAAAAATTCAAATGAAAAATATAGCAATTCAACACCTCAATTATTTAATTGCAACCTATTGAGCCCTTTTGTCAAATAAGAGTTAAAATTAATTGTAAAATAGTTTAGGAGCCATAAAGGTCAAAATACATATATATTTTGATTATACACACACACACACACACACATTATATGTTTATACATTATACATACACATTATAAATATTTAGCAATTTAACACCTAAATTATTCAATTCCAACTAATTGAGTCCTTTAGTTAAACAGCTATCAAAGTTAACACCAAAATAGTTTAGGATCCATAAGGGTCGAAATACATATATATTTTGATATATATATATATATATATATATATAAAAATGTGTATAGATATGAAAATAAGTAAACAGGCTAATAAAGAAAAATTAAAAGCAAAATACGAAATGGGAAATTTTTGTGAACAATACGGCTTAAACCCTGTTGCACCATCAAGAAATAAAAAATACAAGTCATATCCAAAACGATACGAGAAACATAGAAAAAACTATTTCAAAAACAACAAATTTTACAACAAAGAAAATAAGGAATTTTATAAAAAACACAAAAAACCACAAACTAATAAGAAAAGTGACAAGAGTAAAGTAAAATGTTATAAATGTGGAAAAACGGGTCACTACAAATCTGAATGTAAAGTAAAATCCCAGATTAACCAGTTACAATTATCATCTGAAGTAACACAGGAAATATATAAAATTTTTGAACTAAAAAATTCTTCTAGTGAAGGTGAAATAAACACTGATTACGAATCATCAAGTTACTATGAATCCGACCTACCTATCGACCTGCAAGAACAAGTTAAATATTTTTCTACAGTTTTTAAAATAAATGATCATAACTCCCAGTTCCCAGTTTTACTTTTATTCTGCAGCAAATACAAAGTTCCATGGATATTCAAGTGGCAATATGCTATGCAACAGCCAACAATGGTTCGACAATTTTATGTTAAAGATCTATATTACCAGTTCCCTTTTGGAGCCAATTTTGAGCCAGTTTGATTCTTACACCCTTTGTGTTTTCACATCCCAACTTGTTAGATCACCTGAACAGTAAATCCGGTATCCAAACAGTAAGACCCGAGTGAGTGGCCTGAGCGGATAGGTATGAGAGGGTATGTATTGAAACATTTTGAGAAAACAAACATAAAAATTGTGAGGAGAAAATAGGTTCCTTAGAAGCTTTAAAAATGAATAGATTATTTAGATCAAATTCTTTGGCTAGTTCTAGCTCTAGATCTTCTTTAGCTTTCCATCCAGACATAATAAACGAGGAAGAACATGTTTATGAAGAAGTAAATTTAGATTTAAATGATTGGAATATTCCCAAAGTCCCAACAAAAGAAATTTACAAAACCAGTTTTCTAAAGTCATCCTTTAGTACTAATTATAATGTTAAAACCGTTGAACATGTTTATGCTTTGAATAAAGAACATGATAGAATTCAATTATTAACTAGTGAAGCTATTACAAAACAAAGAAAAAACGGATTCAATTTCCTACACATAGGATTAATACAAGTAGCAGTCAAACCATTAACCAGTAAAGGAATAAACGCCTCTATCCTCTTGTGTCTTAGAGATGCTAGACATACTAATTACAATACAAGTATTTTAGGAATGATGGAATCAAGCCTATTTAATGGTCCAATACATTTTAACTGCTTTCCTGATTTTACATTAAGTTTAACAGACCCTCACATATTAAAAACTATGACACTGAATATTAAAACATCTGGTTATGAAATGTTAGAAGGAAGTAAACCACTTGCTTTCATTTATAGAATTTATTACAAATGTTTAAGGACAAATCTAAATGTCCACGCTTTAGTAAAAAGCCCGAAAGATAAAACCCTTTTAATACAAAGCAGTACAAATGATGCTAATATCCAAGTCCCTAGGTCAATAAATTGGAAAGATATTAATTTACCAAACGATTGGTTATTAGAAAATGAAAATCATCCCAGAAAAGTACAAAACAATGCTATTAATCTAGAACGAATCCAAGAATACCTTGATGGATCAGTTAGGATAAGTTTTGACCAACCACGATTTAGAAATCTCCATATTAGAGATGATAGTAAATCCAGAGATGATAATAAATCCCAAACAAGTTATTCAACAAGAAAGTCTTGGCAGGATATCCATGTAAAATTTTAAAGTCTTGGCAGGATGATGGGGAATAAAATGCCAAGAAGGGGGAAAAAAGTTTTTTATTAAATCAATGGGATTTTTAATATGGTTGTGATTTGGCTCAATAGAAAATAGATTTGAAAATTTTGGTTTGAGCACATAATCAGTTCTAGTAGGATGATTATAAAATTTGGTTTTAGTAATCTGTTGAATAGGCTGAGGAGCAAATGGGTCATTGACTAAGTATTGACTGGAAGAGGGTCCAAACTCTGCAGGAGTTGCAAGAGTGGAACTGTAACTAAAATTTGGTCTTGGGATGTTTCCAAGGACTTGGTATCTGTTTGTAACTTGGAGAGGGGATGCAAGTTTAGTAGAAGATTGGCTGGTGGGTAGAGCAAGAGCTCTAGGTGTCTTCTGGGGGTTTTTCTCCGTCATTGCTGTTCTGTAGAAATTCACGTGTGAGAAAATCAGGAATTGAATTCTCACTTCCTTTAATGTAGTCAATATCAAAATCAAAAATGCTTAATATAGATTGCCATCTAGCAAAAATTTGTTTGGAAGCAATATTGTGGACATCCTTTTCTAAAACATATTTAGCACTTTTACAATCTACACGGATTAAAAATTTTTGATTTAAAATGTCACTCTGAAATTTCGAAACACATAAAACAATGGATAATATTTCTTTTTTAATAGTACTATAATTACTTTACGCTTTGTTCCAGACTCCGGAATAGAATCGAACAATTTGCTCAGGGGAATGAGGGTTGATTTTCTGTTTAAGAATACCTCCATAGCCAATGTCAGAGGCATCAGTTTCAATGATTTTAAATGAATTGGGTGTAGAAAGACCAAGACAAGGCAGGGTTTTAACATGTTTTTTTACGTTTTGGACTATCGCGGTATGTTCTAAAGTCCAAGGGGGAGGGTTACTTTGTAGCCTCTCAAATAATGGTTTGCATTGTTTGCGGAGATTTGGATAAAATTCAGCAATGTAGTTTAATGATCCTAGGAATCTTTGAAGTTGCGTTTTCTCGAGGATTTCATCAGGAAATTTATCAGCAAATTGAATGGCTCTATCTATAGGGCTAATTTTTCCTTGATAAATGTTATGTCCTAAAAATCTAACCTTTGTTTAGAATAGATTGACTTTTGAGGCTGAAACTACTAAACCATTAATTTTTATTAGTTCAAAAAATAATTTTAAGTGTTTCCAGTGTTCTTCGAGTGTGTGGGAATAGATGAGGACATCATCAATGTAGACAATCGTGAAATGGGATGAAGGATTAAATATTTCATTCATGATATGAAAATAAGGATTAAAATCACAATACCTATCCAAATTTAAAAAATTATTATCTAAAGAAGAATATGCTGAAAAGAAACAACATAAGATAAGTCTTGATAATACTCTAAAACGATTTAAAACCCACAAAGAAATTACATTGCAAGATCTTCAACGAGAAGTTAACATAATTAAACAAGATATCAAAGACATCAAAATAGAAAATAAAGAGTTAAAACAAGATATCACTATTTTAAAAGTTGACCAAACTTTCCAAAAGCAAAAAGTTATCTCCTCAGAAAGTGAACCAGAGGATGACAAAATAGTAACAGAAGAAGAAACAGAGCAGCAATTAAATATCATAAACCAGATTAATTTGCAAAAATGGCATGTACAAGTAACTTTAATTATTGACAAAGAATATGAGATAAAAG
Organism: Sambucus nigra; assembly: GCA_949130495.1. NCBI lineage: Eukaryota > Viridiplantae > Streptophyta > Magnoliopsida > Dipsacales > Adoxaceae > Sambucus > Sambucus nigra. Next base: position 26,842,091 of record OX422219.1, on the reverse strand, counting down.
TCGTAGCATTAATTGATTCAGGTGCAGATTTAAATTGCTTACAAGAAGGATTAATTCCAACCCGGTATTATTATAAAACATCTGAACGATTAAACTCAGCCAATGGAAGTAAAATGCAAATCAAATACAAATTACCCAAAGCTCATATTTGTCAAAATAATGTTTGTTACAAAACACCTTTTGTCTTAGTAAAAAATATGACAGACAAAGTAATCCTAGGAATCCCTTTTCTTTGCCTTTTATATCCATTTACAACCAGCGATACTGGAATAACCTCAATAGCTTTCGGACAACAAGTAAAATTCGAGTTTCTTTCAAAACCAGAAATCAGAGATTTAAAAACCCTCAAAGAATTTTCAATATCGATAAAACGTCTTTAATATAAGAGAAAACAATTAAATTTTCTAAATGAAGAAATAAGGTACAAAAGAATTGAAGAACAACTTACTAATAAAACTCTCCAAGATGAAATAGAAAAATTCAAGATAAAAATCACAAATGAAATATGTTCTGATCTACCAAATGCCTTCTTACATAGAAAGAAACATATAGTAACCTTACCGTACACTAAGGATTTTAGTGAAAAATTTATTCCTACAAAAGCAAGACCTATTCAAATGAATCAAGAAGATATGGAACTATGTAAAAATGAGATTTATGGGTTATTACAAAAAGGAATTATAAGAAAAAGTAAATCTCCTTGGTCATGCCCCGCATTCTATGTCAGAAAAAATGCTGAGTTAGAAAGAGGAGTTCCCAGGTTAGTCATCAATTACAAACCACTTAATAAAGTTTTAGAATGGATAAGATATCCAATCCCAAATAAACGCGACCTCATGAACCGATTAAACCAAGCAACTATTTTTTCCAAGTTTGATATGAAGAGTGGATTTTGGCAAATACAAATCCATGAAAAAGATAGATACAAAACCGCATTCACAACCCCCAAACACAATAACTGGGAAACTTGGCTCTGATACCAAAAGGGAAGCAGCGCATATAATAAAAACAGAAATTACTAATACTGAAAACTGAAGAACACGAAGAACATAAATTACAATAACTGAGATAACTGAAAGTAAACTTACAAAATTACTGATTAATACAGTTGGTTGAACCGGATGAACTTGAAAGCATAATGTTTAATACAGAATATAAACTGAGAATGTAATAGAGAGAGAACTGATTAGAGAGTGTTTTAGTTCCAGAGAATTGGACTCTGCCTAATGACTGGAATGAGCTTGGTATTTATAGCTGCAGATTTCAATGGGGTAATTCCATTTACCGGGGGTAAATAGTCACCAAGTTAACACATCGGATCCATATTCAAGTTCTTTATTCCAAGATGCTCAAGACCCTTACAGTCTGTAATAAATTAAATCCGTTTACCCCCAGGTGAAATTATTTACCCCAGTCAAAGTTACCCTCGGTGAAATTATATTTACCCCAGTCAAAGTTACCCCCCGGTGAAATTATATTTACCACAGGTGAAAATCATTTCGTCGATTTACCCCAGGTGAAAGTCAAAGTTACCCCAAGTTAATATCAGTTTACCCGTCCTATTTACCCCAGGTGAAAATCATTTCGTCGATTTACCCCAGGTGAAAGTCAAAGTTATATATATATATATATATATATATATATATATAGGGAGAGGTTCACAAGTGGACCAAAAGAATGGACTTTTTAATGGACATTAACAAAAAACACATAATAACACATTAATTTTAATTCCTATAGTGTCATTGGTTCGCGCCAGCGGCACCAAATACGCGTGTCGATCGATCCCCCACCCCCCCCACACACCCCACCCCACCCCTTCCCACCCCCACCCCCATGGCAGCCCTGCTGTCATAAGGGCTGCCACAAGGGCTGCTTTGGTGATGGTGGTGGGTGGGTAGGTGGGGGGTGGGTTGGGGGGGGGGGGGGGTAGTGGGGTGAAGGTGTGGTCTCGGGTGCCGCTGGCGCGGACCAATTACACTATAGAAATTAAAATTAATGTGTTTTTTGTTAAGGTCCATTAAAAAGTCCATTCTTCTGTTCTACTTGTGAACCCCTCCCTATATATATATATATATATATGTGTGGGGGGGGGGGGTATTTATATTATATATACGTAAAAATATATATATGCTAAAACTATATGTGTTCAAATATGTCATAACGTGAAATTATATTTTTCTTACCTAACATAAATAAATTGAAACACGATGCAATACGACATCCTTTTTTTAACTAACACAAACACGATCCAAGTTATTAACTAACACAAAAACTCTTTTTTTTAACTAAAATAAAATAAGTTATAGTTCAATCTTTCACACCATGTAAAATGTAGCGACATAAACCTTAACGCGACAGTTGAAAAGGCGCAAGTTGGGCAATCGTTGTGTGAGTAATTCAGAGATCATAATTCGGAGGAATCCGTATCGAAGAAAGATCTCGGATTGTGATACCCCCTTCCTTGGCTTATAATCAGGAAGAGTATCAAATAAATTAAGTCTAAGATAAAAGAATAAATAAGAATTGGTTACATCGATTAGCAACGAATCGATTTGATCAAGCGGGCATTGTATGCTTAACACGGAGATTCATTTTATATGCCACAACAACTTTACAAATAAGATATCATCATTCGAGTAATTTTGAGATAATTAAATTAGAGTGCAGCCGTGATTATTTAATGAAATTAATTGCAATTAAAAGGAGAAAGGAAATAAATTACGAGGGTGTAATTTGGGATTTTCGAGTATCTATTTGAAAGTCAATTTAATTATTTAGCCTTAGGTCCCTAATATAGTCCATTTACCCAAGTAGCAGGTCCAGACTCTCTGAAAATCCAGTTTAGCCCAACTCAACTACGTGTTAATATATATATATATATATATATATATATGGGGGTGGGCGCACGTGTGTATGTGTAAGCTAGAGTTTTAAACTGCATATTCATTATTGAGGTCTAAAGAAGGAAAGAAAAATTATTATTTACATGTTTGTGAAGGGATGTGGAGAAAGGTCATATCTCACTCAAAACACCAAATATTCATCTTCAAGAGTGCCCACACACATAGTCTACTTTAGGAGGATCATATACTAGAATATCCAATGCTTTCAGCGGATTCTAACAATGTAGTTAGAGCCTTGGAAGGGCATCAAGTTCATCAACCCATTGCCTCTATATCGGATCAACTATAAGATCTATAAAGGTATTGTGATTGAATCCATGGATATGTGCTTCAGATCTATTCGTTTTATTTTCTTTTCTGGAACGTGATCAATTCAAGATCAAGGGGCAAAAAAAAAATCTTTATAGTATCAATCCCCAACAGTCACATATACCCACCATCAAATGACTTGGTTTGATCGAGTAATATATTTTTAAAAAGGCTAAATAATGAAATATATCACCCATTATATTAATATAGATACTAAAGAAAAGTAGGGAAGTAAATACTGATGTCATTGGTTTGATTTGGACGATGGGGGGTGGGCTTCAAATTACCATTAATCTTATGCTTGTTTTCACACCCAAGTTAGTACCAAACATCATGCCCAAGACAACATGAGATAATATTACATGAATGATAGGATTGGTACCTTTTAGCAAAGTGAACACAAAAATTACTTTTGAAAGGTCGACTGAAAAATATCATGTTGATTGTGTTGGGATGCATACCTGTAAAAGAATGGAGAATTATATGCAATGAGTCTACGAACTACATAGTTTTTTTATATACATAGTTATACAGTAACATATGAACACTGGTTGGTCAACATTAGCGAATTAAAAAATTACGTTGTACCCAAGGGGTTAACATCGTCTTCTATAAACCAAATATGCCTTATCTTATGCAAAAGAACTCTCTGAATATCCCACAGTCTTCTTGTGACAACATGGCTTCCTAATCTAGTCCAACTGCGATGATGTCAAACCGTCAAAGTGGTATGGGACTGATCATATGTAGGATTAATAACATGTTATTACTTAAGTGTAAAAAAAATTGTTATAAACCATCAGCGTGCGTTGTGTACTATTTGTGTTGGTCTATAAGTTTGTGCAAAAATAATAGATTTAGTCGCATTTAAGCTACCGGTACCATTAAAAATTCAAAATGAAGGTAAAGAAATACATAATATCAACCAGATACTCAAAACTATACACACCCTTGACACGACTAGAGTGCCTACCACTTCTTTATCTAGAATTACGTTCAGAAAATTTATACTTGATATATTTGTAGTGAGTTGGTTTGGATTTAGGGTAGAAAATCTTCAGTAAAAAGATAATTTACTAAGGGGAGTCTCTCTATCGGTCGTGTTTTGTTTATTTAGTTTAATGTTAAGTGGATTACCAAATCCAGATACCCATAGTCAGTCGCGCCATTATATACGAGAGAAATCACCATTCATCTACGTATTTGTGTAGTTCATTTTTTAAGACAACAAACGTTGATTATTTATGGTGCTCAATGTGACACCCCGTCTAATTAAATACCGGGTAGCTACTCATTTATTAAAATTAATACAAAATGCCAAGTTGGTTCAGTTAATAGCATCACTGTCGAAAACATTTTAATGATTACTAACCACCTAGTATTTAAAAAGCGAGTTGCCAATTTTAAATTAAATCTGATTAACATGAAGTAAGTGAAGAATAAAAGAATAACATAACCATACACAATAAAGTCCCAATAGTGTAATCAACAAGTAATAAAGAGTCTGGAGGAAATACTCCTCACAACAATCCCACAACTGAAATAATAACACAAGTCTGAATCCTGAATTAATTACAATCCACAACCTGAATGACTGAATATAAAATGTCTCTAAAAGAAATGGGCGACATGCCCTACAAATGATGAAACTGAATATGGAGTCAAGACTAGAAAAGGAGGCGTCTACTGTCAAGGCCCTGTAACTTTCACAACAGCTACAGCTCGTCACCTGAATAAAATTCCTATGCACGGTGTCCTTGTGGCTGGGCACCTAAAAAGGTTTTTACAAAAAAATAGATTTGGAGGAAAATGGGTCAGAGCCCGATGTGAAAACAATTTAAAAGTTTAGCAAGTGATTTAAATTACAATTGAACATCACATATTATAAACACGTTAATTTCGTACTCTCACATGAGTTCCTTGCCTCTCCACTACTGTGCACGTCTAACGTATGCCTTTAACCCATCCTAGTTATGCCACTATCTAACTAGTTTATACCACTCCTGCCTTCGCATTCAAACATAGAGTATCTACACATAACCCCCCAATTAAGCCATATTTATAACCCATGTTCACATTCGTTAATTTACTTATCTCAAGTGTTAGTTAAATTCTCATTTTTAACCCATTCGCATATCTTAGTCAATCACATCTACTAAGCAACAATGAACCCATCACAAATACATAAGTACATCACTATCAGTACATAAATATATATATGGCACCCCTAGGCTAAGCTGCGGTGCACGCATACTCTGCTATCAAATCCATGTACATCACGTACGTAAGGATCACGTGTTCCGAATCACTCAGGAACCGTTGAAATACAAATTACACATATTGGAGGCAAACATAGTTCACATACCCATGGGTCACGCACATACCTACGCTCCCAAGGTCAGCAGACTTATCCATTCAGCAATAAGCCCTTCCAAGCCCTATGTTCTGAGGTATAGATCTAAGGTCCCCCCGAAGGTCACATCGAGACTAGACTATCCTCTTACGAACGACCTCCCGTGATAGCAAGTATGGTAGGTATGTTATACACATAAGAAATCCATACACTAGGCATTCACACAGCCTAAGTAATCATATATCAATATAGATGTTCGCACATTTCATCTAGTTAATCTCGTACGTGTCAAATTTACTCCGAGTATTACATATCATATATATTCCGTTTGATAACTCTCTCGTCGTATCAATTTGGGTACTTAAACCTAACTCAAAAGGTTACTAGATTTCTTATTAATTTCAAATGTTATCTCAGTACTTAAAGTCCCTCCGTTACTGCCCTTATCTTACATCATCCTCAATTCTCAATGTAGTTCCAATTCGAACGTTTTCTAACCGTACCTCACTCGGTAGACCCTCGTACATAATATCAATCAATCCCATAAGTTATAGCGTTCTCCGATAACAACTAAGGCCCTACTGACTTTAATTAAGTCCCACACTATCATATTAATCTTTCTAATAACCAACATTGGCTCTGGAATAATCATTAAACCTTAAAGAGAAACAATTGCCAAAATACAGCAGGGGTCGATCGATCGAACCTTCGATCGATCGACATTCTTGAGTCGATCGATCGATCAAGCAGGCATTAGCCCAGAAATCCTTAACAGTTACGGGTTTGCATTTTTTTTACTCTTCATAATCATCATTCTAATGTCCAAAACTCTCAAATGAATACACTAATCATCCTACTAACATGTTTACTTCTTTTCCCACTTTTTAGATTCATCAAATCAACATATAACATCACTTTCATGGATCAAATTACCCAAAAATCATATAAAACCTAGTTTTTCCTATTTCTTCAAGAATATACCATAATTCCTTCAAATTTCGAAATTCTCTACTCATTAATCATAAATTCGTAGTTGTTATCATCTCAAATATAAACCTACATGAAAGTCCTACCCAAATTATGATTTAAACCATTCAAATCCATTTAATTTTCATTATTTATGAGAAATCTCCAATTCTATAGAAACATTTAAAATATATGCTTTGAATCTTTGCAAGATAAACCACTTGCCTGTAAATTTGATGTTCTGATCCATTGTTGTTGTTTAAGGGCTGGTCCTCTCTCCATTCCGGTCACAATTCCGTCCAAATTGGTGGTGGTGGGTGGTGGTTTTGGTTTGGGGACTCTTTGTAACCTCTCCTCTAACTCACGTAACTCCCCTCTATGTTTTTGGCCGATCATGGCCCTAATGGCCTAACCAAAAATAAATAAATCAACACTAAAAATCGCGGGTCTTAATTCCTTAATTTTTAAAATTACCAAAATACCCTTCCGGGTTGCCGGTTTGGCTTAAAAATGCCCCGGGACCCAAACTAAACTCCCGGCTAGTGTTTTCTGACTATCTCGACCCTTCCGGACACGTTGGCGCACTCAGAATGACGATACGATTGATAAAAATAAAATTCACTTTTTAATTTAAATAATTACCCTCCTGACGCGACTGTCACACGCGTCCCACAAAATTTTCCAAATTGTCATATTTCAGTCTCGCGACAATTTTAATATTTTCAATATTCATATACTGCCATATATCCACATTATAATCAAATACCAACTCACATCTCGTTAGTATTTTATCCGGATTAATTCTCAATTAATTCACATTTAATTTAATTAATCCCATAAATAAATATCCATAAAAGTACGGGGTATTACACTCAAGTATCGTTGTACCATAATACACTTCAATGTTATTTTTGAATTGTCTTTATCAAATTATGGACCACATCCCTAACCCTACTCATGCACAACTTATATATATATATATATATATATATATATATATATTGGTGTGTATATGTAGCTCTTAATGTCTAGTCAAAATATCTAGGCCAATAACCAATCATATTGGGTGGCTATATGATTTAAATCTACCAAAAGCTTTGAGTTTCCATCTTTAATGGGAGGTTATTTGCTCTAAAAAGAAAAAAGGATGATATATCAGTAAAAATAAGGGTGAGACATCATCGAGTTAGGTGAAGCACCCTTTTTAATCTAAAAAATAAAGGCACATAAACTCATCTAATTGGTATAACTTTGCATGGTGAAAAATTCATGTTTGATAAGCCAATTACAACCTCAACCATGTTTTCTCATATTGGCCACTTCACATTTGATCGTGATGTGAAGCTACCTAATAATGTAGATGCCTAATCATTAGGTCAACTATAGTGAAAATCTAATTATATAAAATTATTATTTAGTATATAATATATAGGCTACTTCTGTGAGAAAACGTTGAGTCTTGCATTAATCAAGCCTACAACTTCATTTTTATTCAGGTGTCTTAGGTGAGAGACTTAAATCATATATATTTTCCTTTGCCACTTCATTCGACATAAACGGTTTATCACATTTACTGAGATTCCAACTATGCACTTTACTTTAATATCATTTTATTGGTTATGAGTTTGAGATCTTGGTTTCACACACACATGCACATGTTGTTATACTCAGTGATACATTTTTAAAAATAGGGGTTGAGCTTAAAACCTTGCACATGTTCGAAGTTGGCCTATAATGCGCAAGAGTGCACACCACAACGCCAAAATTCAACCATGCACAAGATTTAAATGACACAAACATATGGTGCATTTGTGATTAATAACAACTGTATTATGTGAATGGATAAAGTATGTCTTCATGCGTAAGGCACCCTGAAATTTTAGGCACTTATAAATTTAAGAGTTTGCCTCAAAATTTCATCAGTCTAAAAACTTTAGAACTTGAATCAAGAATTTAAAATCATTTTTAAGATGTTTTTATCACACCCTCTACAATTTCTCTTTATCCTTTGCTTGTTAGTGAATTAAACATAGATTCATACATAATATAATGTTTAGACATCTTGATGTGAATGTTTCTTTTAAAATTCTTTAAAAACCTAGAATTAAATTTCAATTCCAAATCAAACCTACTAATATATAAAGGGAATTAGATGATTTATTATAGAAATGATCTAATGATGTGATGCTTGGAATAAAATGGACTTTTTCTTAATTGTGGCGGAGTTTCGAAATTTATTTTCATTTCACGGGGGAAATTTGATATTTAAAGGTAACTATATATGTAAGAGGTCATGTGAAAGTTGTCCTCTTGCATTTGTAGATATTCTTTTTACTCTTAATAAGTGAGAGCATGTGAGGTTTTCATCACATAATCATAATTATATGTTGATTTGTGCATTAGTTACTTATTTAGATCACATCACCCACCAAATCATCATAGATCCACGATCTTATCACAATTGGATAGACAATTGAGCAAGTTTTTATAAAACCCATTTAATTGACATTAACTGGGTTAGATTGCCTCATGTGTGAGTGCTTAATTGGATCATTCAAATATACTTTTTGTGAATCAAAAATTTAATCACAGTCATTCAATTGCAAATTTATTTGATTAAAATCTATTTTTTAGGGATAAATTACAAATCTAGGTTATTGAATTAAAAATTGGGCATAGTTTTGGAAAATAAATCCAATCCTATTCACCCCCTATAATACTAATTATTTCATCCTTACATGTATTATATCCACGTTTCAATTGGTATCAAAGCGATTTTCTCTTTGTTGTATTCAAGTACTAGAGTATAGACTTGGATTATGGATTTTGAATTTTTGTGTTGATTGTGTTGTGATTTTTCAAATTTTCTATCGCAAGTCTATTTATACTAAATCTCATTAATTTTCATGTTTCTTTTATTATGATCATGAACGTGATGAGGGATGGAGGTTCAATAAACCATCCATTACACTTTGATGGCTCGAATTATGGACATTAAAAAGTTATAATTAGGTCACACGTGAGATCTAAACATAAAAGAGTTTGGTTGGCTAGTGAATATGGATGGAGTTAGTATATGGTTAATGCGAACTGTGCTCATGGGAGAAAAGCAAGAGGAAATTAAAGTGAAGATGAATTTTCAACTTTCAATTATAATTACAATACTTTTAATGCTTTGTGTTGGTTAGCATACAATAGTATAATCGCATTTTGAATTGTGAAACTGCTAACGAGGCATGGGATATCCTTAGTGTCACACGTGAGGGCATCGTCATGAATTATCCAAGCTATAACATCTTGCAAGATCCTTTGAAATTATGATAATAAAGGAAGAGGCTCCATTTTATAACTATTATACTAGGTTGACCGAGATGGTTAATGCATTTTATAATCTGGGATAGATAATAGAGGAAAGTAGGGTTATGAAGAAGTTGTTGAGGTCCTTATCTTTTAAGTTTAATACAAAAGTAATTATCCTTAGTGAGATCTTAGACACCGACTTGTGCAAGTTAGAGGATTTGGTAGGATCCCTTCGAATCTTTGAGCAAGAGAATTATCAAGCTCCACAAACCTCAAAATTCTTATAATTTCAACCAAAATGAGTGATAATGTTATTATGGTTGAAAAAGAAAGAAGCCTAGTGATAATTTTGATGAAGGCATGTCTTTCTTTGTGAAAAGATTCAATAAGTTATACAAAAACAACAAGAAAACTTTCAAAAGTGAAATAAATTTTGAGCCAAGAAAATAATGTTCTTCTAAACATAAACACAAAGTCAAATGGAAAATCACTCTTCTAAATCTAAGAGAGGAAACCCAAAAGATAAAGACAAATGTTTTATTTGCGAAAGCTTTGGACATCACATAAGTGTTTGTCCCATGCATCTGAGAAAGAATGAGACATATAAGGCTTACAAAGCTAGTTTGAGCAATTCTGAAAGTGAATCCTATTTATATTCTTTGAGTGATGAAGATGATAATGTAATAAATTTCATGTTCAGGATATGAAAGCTAGATTCTTAAATGTGTGCGTGTATGTTTACAAGGTGAGTGATTCTCAAATAAATAAGGTGATTTCAAGTCCTTTATAACAAGTTGAGAGACCATTGAATGTTAAAAGTGATTCATCTATCATTATTTCTCATGATGATATTATGTCTATTTTTAGTGCAAATTCTCTTATTTCTTTCTCTATATCATCTTGTGGTAGTGATGATGAAAACATAGGATAAGCCTTTGATGAAATTTATCAAGAACCCCTAGAGTTAAAAAGGTTGAAAATTAAGATTACCTAAAAGTTCAAAATTTGTCAAGTTAAAAAAGAAAGTGATTTCAAGAAACTTGAAGTTTTAACTTAAAAATATTGAATTACTAGAGTTGATTGATAGCTTGAATGTTGAGCTTTCATCACTTAAAAATGACAATGAGAGCCTCAAGAAAGAAAAAGATGAGATTAAGAAGCTAAAAAAAGTTCTAAAAGTTGATTTTAAGAAAATTCCAATTGAGTAAAAAGAATCCAACTTCTTAAAATATAATATTAATTCAGGGTTTAAACTTGACAGAATTTTGTCGGAACATGGTCAAGTAAATAATGACAAACATGAATTGGGTTACTTTTTTTTTTTAATTCAAATGACAAAATGAAAGATAAATACGAATCACATTGTGAGAATAAGTTTGTGAAAAAAAATATTGTTAAGGAAACAAACTTCCAAGAGTAAATAAAAAGTGGAAATTTTCTATATATCTTAACTAAAGACCAAGATAATTTTTTATACTAATGTTAAAAATAAAACTGATCAAAATTCTCTTAGGACTTATGGTTGTTCCGTTTATGGTAAGAGAAACCATGTTGCTTATTTTTTTTAATTAAGAGAAAGAAGCTTGAAAATAAGAATATGATGAACTTCATGAAACTAAGCCCTAGATACAACAAGATAATGCCATATTATTCATATTATAGGTTGGTAAGATATGCGGCATAAATGTTTTATAGGCATGATAGCAGATGTACTATAATCGTTAAGAGAAAAGAAGATTCCTTGAAGGAATTGAGCGATGAGTTTAACATCCTTGTAAGAAAGGTTGAATTAGTTATCAATCATAGAGAAGATAGAAAATATGAAAACATTTTAAGAGAAAGAGTTCCGTTTGTGGACCACAGATGAACACCTAGGAATGTGAGGAGAGGAACAATGAATTGAGAAAGGAATGATCATAGAGTTAGATTTGAGAAAGTTGATATTCATATTTCTAGATAAAATAAAGATATTGTTTTGTGCCTCCAATTAATTCACGTGACTATGTGTAAAGCTCAATCGTCAGCATATTTTACTCAAAACATGCAAAAAAGGTAACCACCTCTGAAAAGATAGCATAAAAGACAACGGGTGCATGCGAAACCAAACAAGATACAAATTCAGACACTATGTTATTGAGTGGGAAGGTGTTATGACCTCCCTTTTGGTCTCTTATGGGCTATATAATGTTCTCCTTCTCTTAAATGCATAAGCATGTGTACATGTGTAAAGTGTGTCGTGTGTGTGAAGTGTGCAAAGTAAAAATATGCATGAAATGTGAAAGTGTGTGTATGTGTGTAATTAGTGATATCATCATATCCACACCATGGAAAGGATTGGAATGAATCGTTCTAAGGAGATAAACTCACTAAATATAAATAAAATATTAAAAGAAAGGTGTGAATATGGCTAAAACATGAGCGACGCCCTGAAAATGTAATATCACAGTAGAAAAGTGAATACACATAATATTGGATCGCTAAAGAGTTAATAAGCATAATAAAACTAACTACATGGGTAAAACATACTAGCTACATGAATAAAATGTTAATATACGAAAAAAACTAAATGAATCGATAAAAAAGGACATGAATCCAAAAAAGAATTTGGGATGCCTACATAGCCAAAAAAGACATCGAAATCCACGTCATTCATAATAAGATTAAGGTTTGGGTCTAAACCGTAATTCAAATCAAGAGTATCTCTTTTGATTTATGTAAAAGTGTGTGAAATGTGGTGAAATTTTATAAAAACGTGTGAGAACTTTGAATTGGAAATTGTAGTCTAAATTTCCTTTGTTTGTATATAATAATAATAATAATAATAATAATAATAATAATAATAATAATAATAATAATAATAATAATAATAATAATAATAATAATAATAATAATAATAATAATAAGAGTAGAATTAGTGTACAAACGAGTCAAATAAGCTAGAGATATGATACGAACTCTAGAATATGCAAATTGGAATTTATTGGATTAATAAAATAAAATAAAAATGGTTTGGACCTTCAATCACTTTTGGATTATATTTTGTGCACTTTTGTGGGCTCACTTTTAAAAGTGAATGATAGTGGTAGAGTAGTAATTGAAGGTGGATCAAGGTGATGTTGGGCAATGTTGGAGAAATTGTGAAGAAACTGATGTATTTTAAATTCGGATCGACTGTCGTACCAAAATTGAGGTCCCCTTCAAATAAGTTCAAAGTTTCAATCTATTAGAAAACCCAAAAAAGATAAGGACAGTTATATCCCAGGGTCATGTCAGTCGCCATGGTTACTGCCCTGCATGTCTACATGATAGTGAAATATGTTAGCCAAGTAAGGTCGAGCCTGCCAATAGGGAGACATAAATGATTTCTTGGCTTAAAATTTGAATCGTAAGTCCGATTCGTGAATGGATGAGACCATTAAAAAGAGGGTTCAGAGCTCTATGATTTTATGATGAGGGAATTATAGGTTCAAAAGTTGAATAAAGTCAAACAAGGCTCGAAGAGATCGTAGTTATTCTCTAATTAAGGTTTGAAAGAGGACTAAGGGCTCGAAATTGAAGGGAGTTTATTTGGAACCTATGGAGGAGTGTATGGGTGTTAAAATGGGGTGTCTGTAGATCCCCCTTACAGGAGAGCTTAGGATAAGTGAAAGTAAATTGAAATATAGACAAACGAATGAAGGTTGTGAATGTTTAGTCCTTATGTGACGAAACTTTGGGGGCAATTATTAGTTGGGGATTTATAAAAAGCCCGAGGTGAGTTATGACTATGTTGAGGGTAAGGCCTGATTATGAGGGACTAGGTGGCGTATGAAAGGGTTGTAGCTTGATTATGGAGACTTTAGAGTTTATAAGAGGAATACTTACATATTCTGAGGGCATAAAGAGTGTGCAAAATATTGTCTAGTTATGAAGTCCTAGAGTTTTTGTAAAGTGTACTAATTTTAAGGGCCTAAAATATTTGTAATGTGTCATGATTCTGAGGCCAATAAAGTGTCTAATGAATATGGAGATCGAATCTAATTCTGAGGGTTAAGGTCTGTTGTGAGGACCTAAGAAGCGTATACGACCAATACAGGGACCATGACCTAATTTTAAGGGCCAATGCCTATTATGAGGACCTAAGGAGTGTATGCAACATATATGAGGCTATTAAGTGTATGAGACCAATAGGGTTATAGTGGCATAATTATGGGGGCCAAAGTTTATTATGAGGAACTAAGGAGTTTAGGTTACCAATACGAGGAATATAACTTAATTCTGAAGGTCAATGTCTATGTTGAGTACCTAAGGAGTGTCTTGTAACAAATCGTATTTTTTAGAATATTTAAACTATATGTGTCACAGAAATTTAATTAAATTAAAAAATAAAGTGAAGTGAATAAATATTAAATAATTTATTAGTATTTACATGTTATTATATTTACTTGTGTGATAAGTAAATGAAATTGTCTTATTTTATATTACGTCCTAAGTGGGTAATAGCGACGGATTGACAGGATCTTATTCAGGACACGCCTATAGAGTCGTATTATAAATAAGAAGTTAATTGGATAACAAGTGACTCAGATGGTGATTTCGAGTGCACGAATGATCCCGAATGGGTCGAAATAGCCAGAATTAAGTACCTGAGGGTTGTAATTGGGTTCAGAGGGCTTCTTAGACTAGTCTGGATTCGCGCGGGGGCATATGAGTAATTTTACACTTAAGTCACAACCTAATTTTGGGATTTGTGTTATTAGCAGGGAATGGGGATCGAAGGGGGAAGCCAATCCCCATTCCACAATACCAAAATTGAAAGAGAGGAGAAAGGAGAAGGGATAAACCAAGAATGATCCAAGAAAGACGATCCGGGAAGGAATTCGGGATGATTCGGGGTTGAAATCCTCATGCAAGAAGGTCCACAAAGAAAGAAATCAGATTTCTTCATAAATCTAAGGCAAGTGTTTACTTTCTTTGATAATTTACATGTGTTTTAATTCATATTAGGGTTATTGAAAATATGAATTTTGGGTGGGATTTGCATGATAAAACAATGGGATTATGGGAATGATTCGTAGAAAATGAATTGATTTTTATCCCACGTGACTTCTGAGATTGAATAAAAATAAAAAGATGTGATCTTTAATGGTAATTATGAAGAATTGTATAATCTTTAATGAGAATTAAGAAAATGCATGTTTTGTGACCTAGATGTAGAATCCCATGAGATTAATTGTTATTGGATGAATTAGAATATGAAAATGAGTATAATCAGGTTTGGAATGATTAGAAAGTACAAATTCTGGGTGAAATTGTTGATGGATATTAATTGGGTTAAAGGGAGGATGATGAATCCCGTGTTGAATAAACAGGGCCACTGCCCAGAATCAAATTGATTCAGTCCTTAAGGGCGAATCGATTCGACATGCAAATCGATTTAGGACAGGAAGCCCAATCAATTCGAACCTACTGGTTGGACCGGTTTTGTTTGTTTGAGTTATAATTTGGACCGTTTGGAGTCCAAAATGAATTAGGAGGTCCGTAGATGAGATTAAGACTTCTGAAAATAAATTAGAGATATTTGTAAATACATTGGGATAGTCGGGATAGGACCGGGGTATGAATTTGTGAGTGTCTAGGATGAACGACATTCGAAAATGTACTATGGATTCAAATGGTAATTCTGGATGGGATTGGAATACGAGATTGATTAAGTTAGGCTTAGTTTCCAGAATAAATTATTATCGCGATATATAAATAAGTACGCGACTACTTATAAATTTGGGAGTCGGACTTAAACTCGGAGATTATAGGCGAGTGCTGCTAGTGACATGCACGGTTAGTCGGTTTTATTATATATATATATATATATATATATATATATATGGGTATAGAGAAAATATATACGTATATGAATATATTTGTGTGTATGATGTATATATGTGAAACATACCCATGCTTGATGATATGTTATCCATGGAGGTTGCGCGCCGTGGGAGGTCACTCTGGAGAATCCTAGCAGAGGTAGTACCGTTCCACAGGGTCATAGGTCTATGCATGCCCACGTTGTGTAGGGTTGGAGTCAAAGTGGAGTAATGTTGTATGGTTATGACCCATGTACTTAAGACTATGACCGCCTCCGGTGTTTATTTTTATTATTTGGGCTCGATAATCAGATTCCGACCCGATTGCTCAGGTTGTGGTGGACATTCCTGGAACTTGATAGCATGTTGGTGATTTCACATCTAGTGAGGTAATACTCTGGAGGATTGCGTCATACATATATGAAAGAGTGCGCGTGCGTATCAAATAGAGATATTATTTAATTAAACTCAGTTTTTATCAATTAAATCCTAAACATGCATCTATATGTGATTGAGTAAAATGATAACTCATGCAAGAACATTCAAACACACATATGTGAGGAAAAATCCCCCAAAGGGCAAAAGCCATTTATTTTCATTATAATATTGTAGCATATAATTTCTCGGATTACAATGAAAATACAGTGACACAGAGTTACCCGCAGGCGTCGGATCTGTAGTCGACGGCTAGAAGTTTCTCTTTCCAGGAGGGCAGCAATGAAGAAGAAGAACAGTCTTCTCCACAAGAGTATGAACAGACACACAAATGTGTTCTTGGGTTGCAAACAGATTCACGAGGGTTTGGCTATGTGGTGTGAATCAAACAAGAGTCTTGGGACTCAAAAGGTGAAGACTTGGAGTTTTAAGACTCTGAAAATCGTCTATGAAAGTCTTGGAAATCAAATCCCCGAAGTCAGTTTATAAAAGAAAAACTGGCCCTAAAAAATCTCAGCACGATCTGCACGATTTTATCTCAGGCGGACCGGTCCTGATCTGAGGCGGATCGGTCCGAGGTCGGATCGGTTCATTTTTGAAAGTGGTCTCTTCGGTTCGCATTCGATCCGGGGTCTACTGGTTCAAGAGCAAGGCGGATCGGTCCGGCTTGAGGCGGATCGGTTCTGGGCGGACCGATTCGTTTTTAAAATAGGCAGACCGGTGCGACTGTCCATAATTTTGATTCCTTCCTTAAATTCTTTGATATTCGGATCCGTTGATGGTGATGCGATCTTGAATTTCTTCAACAATGTAACGGCTTATGACATATACATAAATACTGGACGAAATGTCCTTATAATATATAGTGACCGATATGTATATATGTATACTTGATGTGATTGGTATAGATGTATATATATGTGTGTGTAAATATATATACGGGTGAATTAAAGAATATTACAAATAGTAAGCATATGCATTCGGTAGGACAACTCGAGAATGCTATGTGTAAATACGTATATAAGTGTGACATAATTATATATATGCATAAGACATTAAGGTGTGAATAATGAATTAATAACTCATGAAAGTTATTTGAAACGAATTGATTAAATTATAATTGAGAATTATAATGGCTAAGAGAACTTGAAAGCCAATGATAAATTATACGCATGATATAGGGTAGCGTATGGAACTAAGAATGGTTTTGAGACTAGTTAGGTCAGGTAGCATAGCTAGGGTGTTTAAAATTCATGCATTAGGTGTGCTGTATAGATGAGGGGCAGGGGGTATCTTGTGAGAGTTCGACACCATTTTAAATATGAAAGATTGCATTGCATATTTATTGATGTATTTAAACATTTGAAAAATATTTTCAAAAGGTTTTTGGCTCTGACCCGTGTCAAAATATTTTCAAAACTTTTAGGTGTCTAGCTGCAGGGACGCCAAGCAGGATTACTCTTTTCAAGATTTACGAGTTGTAGCAGATGTGGAGGCTTTGCAGGTTTCAGAGTAGCTAACACTACCTTTGATATCCTAGATAGGTACCATTTCAGTTGTTAGTTGAGCATGTCACCCCTTTTATCAGACTCCTTATATGATATTTTATTTAATTTAACCAGTGAGGATTGTATTTGGTATGTTTTGTAACCGATTGTGTATTCGGTATTTGGATTTATTTATTTTGTCTTTGGACTTTATTATTGTGATGATTTATTTTGTGCTGGTTACTTTGTACGTTTTGTGGTGAATGATTTACTTTTCGGTAATTAATGAAAGATAAAATTTGGCACCAACTTGTTTAAATAGTAGATGGTTAGTAATTAAAAAGTTTTCGACGGTGATGCTAAGAATGATCGAAATATGATTTTTGTTTTATTTTAGCAGAGGACTGATCACCTATATTTGAATGAGCGAGGTATCATAGATGGTATCAGAGCATCAGGTTCTAGTGTCCTTAGGATCTATGTGGGCTTACTACTTTTTCAGCATTGTTTTTCTTTGATGTAGAGCCTTGTGATTAGGACTGTTGATTCCTATTACGATTTACATTCTCCTACTACTATTTATAATTAAAGTGAATATTATATGAGTTAGATGGAGTTTGGAATGCCGAACAGTAGGGGATGACCAGTGAAGGCCGTTGGAGGAACTTAGGAGGAGAGGCTCGGTCGGAGCCGCAGATTATTTAGGAGACGGTAATCATAGAAGAAGTAACCACTATTATTGCTCAGGTAATGAATGCTACGATGACCGTTGTGGTGCAGCAGTTTCCTCAAGCACTGCCACAATAGATGATGGCACCAATTCAGACTCACCGAGTTCAATCAGTATGGGGGAGTTAGAGGGGCTTTTTAGAAAAGCCATCCACCAAATTTTTAGAAAATGCGAATGTTGTATTAACTAGCCAATGGAGGGGAAACATCCAAATGCATTTGTGTATGGAGGAGTGCAATCGCATTCGACTAAATTTTGGTGACTTTTAAGCTTCTAGGAGTAGCATATAGTGGTGGGAGTCAGTCACCACATTTGAGGAGAAAGGACTACTATAAGCGTCGAAAAGTTTTGAGTGAGGTTCGAGCGTAAGTCCTTTCATCTGCTGTTTGAACAGAGATGTGAAGGAAGTTTCGAGACTTATCACAAAAAGGCCGAACAGTGGACAAATATGAGGGAGAATTTATGTGTTTAGAGAACTTTGTACCCGAAGAGGTAAGTACGGAGGAGAAAAGGGTCCTTAAGTTATGGATGAACTCACATGGAGAAATTGCCAGCGTTTATTAGGAAATTCGGCTTTGATGAATCATGCCAGTGTGGTTAGTGTCGAACTTTTATAATGCCTATCATCAACGCTTCCATTATAAGGGATCCAAGGGAGTGGGAGAGTCTAGCCAGTAGAGTAAGACTAGATGTAACAGTGTGAGTGGATCATCACAAAGGGGATACCCGGTACAGGAAACCTGTGTAAATAATTCAGATCAAGGGAATTTTGACCAAGTGATGGTGAATTTAGTTTGGTCTATTAGGGCTAGTAGCGTGTTCCTTAGGGCTATTAGGGCCAATGGAACCACGAAAGTAGCCATCAGGATCGAGGCTACCAGGGCTAAAGTGTAAGGCATCCTCGATATGTCCACCAGTAGGGCCAAAGATAAGGGAATCACAAAGGGAGGTATTTTATGTGTGAAGAGTAAGACCACATGCATCTATATTGTCCACACAGAGATAAAGAGTAGAAGCAGGGTGCCCAGAAGGGGCAATAATTGTAGTGATTTTTTGGTTTAGCTTAGACGTGAGTATTACATCCAGAAACGAGTTGAACAACTAAAATTATTGGCAATTGAAAGTATGAGTTTTACCCTTGGGTAAAGGGGGTAAGTTTTGTGTGACTCGGGTGCATAATGGTATTTTTTTAGCACTATATTTATTGGTGAGACCTGTTTGGTGACGTGATATTAGTATTATGATTACGTATATATATGTACTATTGGTTAGCGGGGCTCTCTTTAGTCCCACATACAGGGGGAATCAGTGTGGGCACTGAGAGGATATGTTTTAATGGATTTGCTCATTTCGGGAGATATAATACGTGAGTCTGATGTTATCCGGGGTATAGACTGGTTAGCAACAGTTTGAGCGATAATGGACTGTTGCAATAAGGCTATCGTGTTCACTGTTCTAGGGCAGGATGTATTATTTTTCAACGTCTCGCCTGAGAGAGGGAAGTGCCCACGTATATACTTTATTATAGTGGAGACTTCAAAGAATATAGATGTCTCGTTATATTCGATCCCGATGCGTAGGGATTATACTGATATGATTCAGTGGATATTGGGTTTACGATCGAGCGGAGAGATTTAGCTCGTTATTGATTTAGCACTTGGGGACTTTGTGATAGTGTGAGTGTCGTAATTTATTACTCCTTCACGGATGTGGAAGTGGAGGATTAGAATTGTATGTATGCGAACAGGATTTTGAGTGTTTTCGATTATATGCTTTGGGCTTACGAAACTTGATGACCGACAATGCTAGGCTATAGTGCGTCGGAGAAGTCCCTTATTTGAGTTTGGTTGTAGAACCTTAGTGAACGTCAGAAGTTTGGAGATATTGTTGGCTGCTAGGGCATCAGTTTTGTACGTTAAACATACTACGTGTACAGAAAACACTTTGAGCTGAGAAGTATTATACGACACAAGGCTAGTGGAGCCGGTAGTTCTAATTAAGAGGCAATGGGAAAAAATTTGCCCCACTAGTTGATAGGTGGGGCAACCTTGAGGGTAATTAAGACTAGTAGGGTAATCGAGTGTACCCTTATTGGATAGATACGGCGCGCATGCAAGGCTGAGTTTGAGATAAATATGTTGTGTCAGTGTTATTAGTGAGGGTATACACGAGATATAGGGTATATGGGCTCCCTGGTTAGTTTGATTTTTAGCATCGTTCGAGATTAGGGGACGTGAGAATAAATGTGTTGAGATGTATACCCGTGGGGAAGTTAGAAACAGAATTGGAAAAGTAGGATGGACTGATCTTGAGTTGAGGAAAGAGATAGTCCAAATACATATACAAATGAGTTCTATCACAACAAAGAGGGGCTTAAAGATTATGGAGACATAAGTAAGGATCTCTCTTGACAAGAGAGGGTTCGACAACTTTGGGAAGTGGAGCAGAGTCGTACTCAATCAAATTTTGAGGGTGGCTTGTGCATAAACATGATGTTAACTCTACCAAACGAAAAGGACCCAGGAAGTGCACATTTTTAAGGCAAACGTACGGGTCATGATTTTGGTATACCCCAGGAAAAGGGGAGTAAAATGTGACACATAATATAAAATATTGACACGTGGATCAGTGTTGAGTGAGATATAATGAAGTTGTCTCCAGGTGCACCACTCGTAGATGGAAAAGGTTGGTCTAAAGTGATTAACCAAAAATTCTATAATAAGTGGTAATTCCAGTGATGAAATAGATTTGCAGACTAATAGAGTTTATTATTGGGTAACCAACATCATAAAAAGTTAAAGGCTCCCTTTCGATTTGTGAAATGGGTTGACCGAGTTGGAGTAGTCATTACTAATTTGTGTAAACGATAATATCGGGTATAGAGTCCAAGATTTCTTTGAAGAAATGGAAATAAGTTGACGCAAGGTGCCACCTAACATTGTTGTGGATCGGGATGAGATCCTTAAGTCCCGCCTCTGATAGGAATTATCAGGAGCCGATGGGGATGAAGTTGCATTTTGAGCAAGACGTATTACCTGAGCAATAGATGGGGGTCATGACCAAAACATTGGCGAACACAAGGGATGTGTACCCTGGATGTTAGGGTAGTTGGACGTAATAATTATCGTTAATAGATTTGCGTATAATAACTCGTACCAGTTTATCATTGGCACGATGTCTTTTGAGGCTTTTGTATGGGAGACCCCGTCGTTCGCCCTCTAGATGGTTAGAGGTGGGGGACAACAAGCTTATCGTCCCGGACTTAATTTAAATACGTCAATAAGGATTGGGTTAATCAGACATTATTTCATATAGTTCAGAAACGTCATAAGAGTTTAGTCATTAAGAATCAAAGTTTTTGAGGTCTGGCATGAGTGGTTAGGTGTTGTTACGGGTGTCTCCCAAGAAGGGAGTTATGTGACGTGGCAAAAAGGGAAGTTGACACCTAAGGAAGTGGGGCTATTATCCGGTATCGAGATGATAGGTCCATGGGTATATATTCTCGTGTTCTTATTGGATCATTTTTAGCAAGATCAAAATGTGTTTTTATATTGTTATTAAGGTGAGTAATTCAGATAATGAATTCAACAGACTTATCACTAGTTTTGGGGTCGTATTGAGTAGGCCTCCTGTCAAAATGGTACTGTTGGGGGTACAGTGGAGGCACAACAATATATATGGTTGGAATTTATATATGTAAGGATGTCATGTGGTTAAGTATTTGAAGCTCTCATACCAGAATTATCTGAATTTCAAGGCTGAAATTCCTTTGTAAGGGGGAAGTATGTAACACCCTTTTTTTTGGGAATATTTAAATTACACATGTCATAATAATTTAATTAAATTAAAAAATAAAGTGAAGTGAATATATATTAATTAGACAATGGTGGATTAATATTTATATGTTATTAGATTTACTTGTGTGATAAGTAAATGAAATTCTCTTGTTTTAAATTACATCGTAAGTGGGTAAAAGCGACAGGTTTACAGGATCTTATTTGGGACTCACGTGTAGAGTCGTATTAGGAATAAGATGGTAATTGGATAATAAGTAACTCAGATGGTGATTTCGAGTGCATGAATGATCCCGAATGGGTCGAGATAATTAGAATTAAGTACTCGGCGTTGTAGTTAGGTTTCGGGGGCTTTTTTGAGTAGTTAGGACTCACTCGGGAGTATACGAGTCATTTTACACTTAGGTTTTAACCTAATTTCGGGATTTGTGTTATTAGAAGGGAAGGGGGGTAGAAAGGGGCAGACAATCCCCATTCCAAAAGACCAAAATTAAGAGAGAAGAGAAAAGAGAAGGGAGAAACCAATAAGGATTCAAGAAAGACGATTTGGGAAGGAATTTGGGATGATTCGGGGCTGAAATTCTCATGTAACAAGGTCCACAAAGAAAGAATTCTAATTTTTTCATAAATCTAAGGCAAGTGTTCACTTGTTTGATAATTTTTGTGTGTTTTAATTCATATTAGGGTTGGTGACAATATGAATTTTGGGTGGGATTTGCATGATGAAACAATGGGATTTTGGGAATGATTCGGAGAAAATGAATTGATTATTATCCCTCATGAAATATGAGAATGAATAAAAATAAAAATATGTGATCTTTGATGGTCATTATGACTAATTGCATATTCTTGAATGAGAATTAAGAAAGTGCATGATTTGTGACCTAGATGTAGAATCCCACGATATTAATTGTTATTGGATGAATTAGAATATAAAAATGAGTATAATTGTTACAAACTACAAATTCTGGGTGAGATTACTGATGGATATTGATTGGGTTAAAGGGAGGATGATGAATCCCGTTTTGAATAAACATCGAATCGATTCGGCCCAGGAAGCCGAATCGATTCGGACCTGCTGATTTGATCAGTTTTGTTTGTTTGAGTTATAGTTTGGACCATTTGGAGCTCAGACTGATTTAGGAGGTCCGTAGATAAGATTAGGACTTCAAGAAACTAATGACAAATATTTTTAAATACATTGGGATAATTGGGATTGGATCGGGGTATGAATTTGTGAGTGATTAGGATGAACGACACTAAAAAATGTATTATGGATTCGAATGGGAATTCTATATGGGATTGGGATACGGGCAGAATTAAGTTATGCTTTGTAAGGACCAAATTTCCAATTGAGTCCATTGTATAGTTTTGACTTATTCCTGGAACAAAACACGTTTGAATCATAGGTCATATTTTTATTGTCACAATCCCACACAGACTATGCTATGTTGAAGTTTAATTGAAGACGTTGCAGGAAAGCTTAAAGGAATTATTTATGACAAAGTTTAAATTGGCATAAATAACTTAATTTAGCACATTTGATACCGCGACTGTGTAGTGACCTGAGAAATAAACAAATATGAACATAAGGTCATTTTTAATTAAAATGAGTTACTAAAATATATCTATTCGGGACATAAATTATAAACTTTTGGGTGCTTATCAACCATTTTAAGGGAAAATATTATATCCTTCTAATAAGATTATGAGCTGGAGAAAGAAGCCAACACTGAGCTCCTTTAGCATGGTGAAAATATGTTGGAGGAGCTAAAGGCGTTGAATGTTAACTATGATAAAGGCTAGCACCGAACTCAAATAGAAGGATGATCAACTTGTAACAAATGTTGAAGCTCAGAGCAAGGTTGAGGGAGAGAATTAGAAATTAAGAGAGCAGATCGACACTAATGTCATGAAGTTACAAAGTTTGGAGGAGGCCTTTAAGAAGGCTATTGTCGCCCTTTCCTATGCTAAAAAGTTAGGCGTTAGAATATTCGAAACTTCTAGTTACTATAACATCGAGATTGATACTATATTCATGGATGGAGATGACGAGCTAAAGAAAAGGGTCATGAAACACTAACCTAATATAGCTGAAGTTTTCTAAAAGTGGGAATGGTATGATGATGAAGCCAAGGCCTTGGATATTGAGCAGGAGGCAATGGAGGTGAATGATCAATAGGACCTGACGATTGAGGACAACCTAAAGTTGAGGCCGACCAAGATGTCCTTGCTGATATCCCCCTCAATGCCCTCGAAGCTGCCCAAACGACTTTTAAAGACACTCCCCTAACTGAGTCTGGTGCTACCACTGCTCCCCACATCACCCCAGAGTCTAAATATGCTCATGAGAATTAAGTTCTCCACTTCATTACTTTTTATGGAGCTTTGCTAATTTTTTAACTGCTCCTTTATTGAACAATACTTCTACTTTTGAACAATTTGTGTGTAATGTTTGTCTAACTCTTTTACTTGCTATCGATTATAAATCAGATTGTTTAAACTTCTTGTCTGCATGCATATGTCATTTGTTTATTATCTTTGATTTTCTGCAAGTTATTTTACACGAACAATTTATTAGTCTTCACATATTCTCAAGTATTTTTTTACAAAATATTTTCATAAATTAATAGTTGTATGTATTCGATCTGCCAGTATTTGTGGTCATACAATTGTCTCTTCTCAACTTAACTAGACTTACTAGCTTTTGAGGTGGTACTTGCTAGTAGTTTCAGTTATAAGGTTGGATCTTATCGACCTAACTTGACTTACTGACTACCAGGTGGACGAACGTGAGTTGTACTGATTTAGGGTTTATCATTGCTTATGCCAAATTACTGGTCAATATTAATGATACAAAAAATTATCCACCCCGTGGACCAATCAGAAGTGGATGTGTGTCTCCCTACGTGGCATAAATCTTAGTCAGCAGATAGTTGCTCGACAAGCATGCCAACCAACGTGAAGAATGAAGACCATCAATATAAATGAAAAGTCACCACATGAGCAGTATAACCAAAGGTCTTTTCGCATGTGGTTCATACAACCAACCATCACATTCATTATGTACGAGTGTAAATGCTTAAATGTATAAAGGCATTCCAACCCTTGATCTCTGGGTCACTATAAATACATTGTATTCCTTTCATCAAAGGCAAGATAGAACGGATTCCAGGATATTCTAATTGACAAGAGTACCTAGATTTTTATAATCTACGAAATCAGTACCGTAACAGTGGACTTAGGCTTTCTTACATAGCCGAACCACTTTAAAACCTTGTGTCACTCTATAATTTATCTCATTACAACTCTATATTTGATCCGTGATTATAAAATTGGATAAAGTCTAGTTTTTAACATCAACAGATTTGCGACGTCTATGGGAACGTGTGTCTAATCACCGTTCTCAATCTCATACATCCTTGCTCAAGGAAAAATGAATTATCCAGAGACTAGTGCCAGAAATGAAGGCAACCCAACCGTTCCATCTACTCTGCCTATATCAGCCAATCTGAATGGGATTCTTGCCAGAATAACTAGGGGTCAAGATGCTATGCAGGAAATAATGAGATAATTATCATAACTAATACAAGCCAGATCTCCATCCCAATCCAGACAACAAACTATTCCTCCACCAAGGAGAGTTATACCGCCTCCACCTCCTAGACATAGCCGACACAGATATTCTAGATCATCTCATGATAGGACTTATCACCCAGGAGTCAGTTCATTAATTAGAGCTTCAGAGTTCTATGATGGCTATTTTCTCTCTCCTGAAAGTCCAAGCGTCCTGGAAAGGTTAATTAGAGCTTTGCATGTTGACCGTTTAGAACCCCGAGCAAATAGAAACCCTCCCAAACTATTTTCCATGAACACTCAACATCCCATCGACCATCATGAAGCCTCCATCAGATCAAAATCAAGCGTCCGATGATCTGTACATGCCGAGCAGACTTCTTAGGAAGAGAGCTCAATGTAGACACATGGTCAGGACAATCGAGCTGCTTCACATAAATCTGACCCAGGAAATCCATCATAGAAATGATCAATCCAGTGATTGGAAGATCAGCTGGGAGAAATGGCAAAAGAAAATAATCCCTTGCAGAGGATTTTCATCAAAGGATCCCTTTTTATTCAAGAGATTGTGGATTTTCCAACTCCATCTAAGTTTAAAGCTCCTCTGGTCACCCCCAACTATGATGGCAAAACTGATCCAGTCTTGTACATTGAGCAATATTAAGTTGTCGCTGACATTTATTCAGTCCCCAATGAGATGAGATGTAAAGCATTCTCAAGCACCATTACACGGTCTGCCCAAATATGGTACAATAACTTTCCTTGAGGGAAAATTACCAACTTCAATTAACTTGTCGAGCTATTTATTAGAAATTTCTATTTTTGGACCAAATCGGTGAAGAGAGTAGCCCATCTCTTGGGTGTAAGGCAGGAGTAGGGGAAATAACCATGGAGTATATCACCCGTTTTAACAACGAGAAATTAGAAGTGGTTGATTACGAGGAAAAACCAGCCATCGCCACTCTCATAAGTGGATTACTTCATGAGAAACTGTATTATGCTCTGGCCAAAGATCCTCTTAAAACCATGACTGAGCTCATGGCTAAAGAAGGAAAAATAATGAACGCTGAGGAAGCAATGGTCGTAAAACAGAGTATAGACACTAAACCTGATAAGAAGGACCAAAAGGACCAGAAGGAGCATAAGCCGAAGAAGGATGGCAAGCTCAAAAAGTATGGAACTTATAATCCATTAACTGTTAGCATTCATAATATCATAGAGGAAATTAAACATAATAAGGATTTACAATGACCTGAAAGGTTAAGGGTACCTCCTAATAGGAGGGACAAATCTAAATGTTATGAATTCTATAAGGATCATGGCCATACAACGGATAACTGTATAGCTATAAAGAATGAAGTAGAATCTCTTATTCACCGTGGAAAACTGAATAAGTTTGTTAATCGGTGAGAAGGAAGAGAATCAAGAGGGAGGTCAAAGTCCTCATGCAAGCCCAGAGATAACTGGAAGAGAAACCATGAAGATGGTTATGAAGATGATCTTGACCTACCGAAAAAGCCTAACCAGCCAGAATACGAGGTAGCTGTGATAAGTTTTAGTTCATTTGATTGTCATGTAATTACAGGTGGCGATGCAGGAGGAGGCGATCACACTGCTGAAAGAAAAGCTTACTTAAATGAGGCCCATGCCTATTCTTATATCTAGAGAATCAATATGAATGAAGATGATCAACCCAAGAAGGTCAACAAAGACAAATTAGTAATTATTTTTTCTAAGAATTACCTTTCTGGGGTACTTTATCCCCATGATGATCCATTGGTCATCAAATTCAAGATCCAAGATGCCGTCATCGCCAGAGTTTTTATTGATAATGGGAGCTTGCGGATATTATGTTTTACCATTATGTTTAGAGTTTGGATTTGAAACTCATCCAACTGGAACCTTACCACAGGCCATTAATAGTTTTTTTAGTTGAAAAAGTTCACCCCTTGCGGATAATCAAGCTAGATGTATTGTTCGACACCTGGCCAATAAATCGTACTGAGAGAATATGCTTTTTTGTGACGGATAAAAACATTCAGTCTGCCTATAATGTGATCCTCGATAGGGTAGGATTGAAGAAGTTTGAAGTTGTACCGTCAACATTCCATCAATGCTTGAAGTTTCCAACTTATTTTGGGGTATGTGTTGTGAAAAGCAATCAAAAGGTAACCAGAGAGTGTTAGTATCGCTCAGCCGAGCAAGAAGACTTGATTGATTTGAAGAAGAATACCACCACCTATCAAGTAGATACCACTGATCCCAATAGTGATTCTGAAGTTGAAACTTTAGATCCCCGAGATGAGACAAAATTAGTCAAAGGGCTGATTATGGAAACTATCGAAAGTATTATCCTAGACGACGATAAGACAGAAAGTACTATGCAGATTGGCTCAACACTAGATTCAATACTTATGCAGGAATTGATTATGTTCCCGAGGTAGTGGAGAAATATATTTACTTGGAGCCATGAGGATATGACAGGGATTGATCCCAATTTTCATTACCATGAGATCAACATCAATAAGGATGCCAAGAGAGGTGCAGGCTTTTCAGTCCAGAGAAAAATCAATCTATTCAGGAAGAGGTGGAGAAGTTTCAAAAAGCTCAATTTATTGAAGATGTTAAGTATCCAGCCTAGTTGGCCAACGTTGTAATGGTAAAAAAGAAAAGCGATAAGTGAAGGATGTGCATGGATTTTACTGATTTGAATAAAGCCTACACAAAAGACCATTTTTTCGTGCCTAGAATTGATCAATTGATGTACGCAACATATGTACATGATCTTTTAAGTTTCATGGATGCTTTGTTTGGGTATAATAAGATAAAGATGAAACTTGAAAATAGGGAAAGTACAACCTTCATCACCAACCGAGGAACCTATTACTATAACGTAATGCCTTTTGTGCTAAAAAACACTGGGGCTACGAACTAGAGGTTAGTGAACAAGGTATTTGAAGAGAAAATATGCAAGAATATGGAGGCTTATGTGGATGATATGCTGACAAAAAGAAAGAAAGCCTCGGTTCATAAAACCAGTTTACTACACTAGAAAAGCATTCAAGGGAGCCGAGATTAGGTATCCACGCTTGAAAAAAGTTATCCTTAACACTCATTGAAGCCTCCAGCCATACGAAGCCATATTTCTAAGCACACACTATAGTTGTGTATACTGATTTACCTCTGCGACAAGCATTTTATAAGCTTGAGAAGTCAGAAAGATTGATATACTGGGCCGTAAAACTGGGAAAATATAATATTGTTTAAAAACTAAGGTCTGCATTAAAAGGCCAAACTTTAGCAAATTTTATAGCTGAGTTCACCTATCCAGAGGTTCTCGACCAACAAAACTTGCTTGCCGAGCATACTTCTAAGGAAGATAACTCAGCTCAAAAGCAAGACGAAACTACTATTAATTAACCGAATCATTTAGAATTCAGGAAATGGCTCAGAAATACACAGAGGATAGTAAGAAAATATTCCACCAAGGAGTTCTGTCTGAAGAAGGCTTTAATGGTGATATCCCGTTATGGAATTTGTACGTGGATTGTTCTTCACATGCGACTGGAAGTGAAGCCGGTATAATACTCAATACTCCTAATGATATTAATATTGAGTATGCACTTAGGTTTCAAATCAAAGCATCAAACAATGAGGCAGAATACAAAGCTTTGATAGATGGACTAGATTTATCCCATTTATTAGGCACCGAGCAAGTAGTGGCACAGAGTGACTCACAGTTAGTGGTCACCCCAGTGCTTCATTTATATGGAACCAAAGGAGAGTTGATGACTAGAAGCTCCACTCTGCACCAGGCCAATCCAAGATCCAGAAACTCCATTCTGCACCAAGCCATCCGCAAAGCAATGGTCAAACAAAAGTAACTAATGGAACCTTGCTCAATGGACTAAAGAAGAGGCTTGGTGTTGCTAAGGCCAACTAGATTAACGAATTACATTATGTTCTTTGGGCCTACCGAACAACATCGACAACAGTAACAGGAGAAACATCATCATATATGCTTGCATTTGATATAGAAGCTATGGTGCCAGTTGAGGTAGGCCTACCAACTCATAGGGTCCTGAATTTTAATTCTTCAACTAGTGAATTGATGAGGCGATTACTATGCGAAATGCTGCATACCAACACATGACAACTCTCTTTTACAACAAAAGGGTTAAGTCGATCAACTTAAAATAAGGTGACTATTTCCTTAAGAAGGTCATACAGAAGAATAACAGGCTTGAGACTAATTGGCATGGCCCATATCGCATTTCAGCAGTCATTCGACCAGGAACCTATCGGCTTGAGACCTTGGAAGGAGAAGAATTTTAAAAACCCTGGAATGCCGAACACCTCCGAAAGTATTATCAATGATTCAAGGGATTACCATAATTGTATTTCTTTTCCTTTATATTCAAGAAAACTATTGTTCTAGTTTCAATAAAATTATAATTTCCGTCCGTTCAATTTTTTTCAATTTTATGGGAGTACGGCGATATTCATACCCCATAAATAATAAGTAAAAATGTCTTGGTCTTCAGCTCTTATCGATTAACAACACATACATACTTAATCAGGTTGAACTTATTTGTTGATCGGACGATCAGTAGACCATACTTAATCAGGTTGAATTTATCAAATTCTAGATGCACCAATAGCTTAAGGCACAACCGTTGTTTGCCCAAGATGAAACTTCATGCATGACTTCGTATGTACAAGTCACGAATAAGAAGTAATCATTACTTCATATATGACTCTGTATTAACAAGTCACGAATAAGAAGTATTAGTCGACTCAGTTAATTACAGGAATACAGTCCTAAATACTTGGTCTTCCACAATAATTTACTTTATGTATGACTTCGTCATTGACAAGTCAAGAACAAAAAGGCTGTAAAACTTCGTATACCACTCCAAAAGTTACAAACAAGTTTTATCCAACTAAGTTAAATGCAGGAAGACATGTAAACGTTCCTAATCATTGGAATACAAACATATATTCCTTATACACTGGGTCACCACTAATAAACAATGCTAAACTTGGATCAATAAATCTAAGTCTATTAGTAGAATGTATGGCCTTACACTTATAGTATAATAATTCATTATTAGACAAAAACTTAAGTTGACTGATTGATTAAATAATCAAGAGTTGATAACACAAAGATATGTATTTGTATTCATATATTAACTGTATTACATTCAAGGTTAAATGAATAACAAAATACAGAAGAACTATTCAACATGACATTTTCCCTGAGCTTTGGAAGTCGGCTGAGTTGACTGCATTCTCTCCATACCAACTGGAGGATCATTCAAAGTATAAGGAGAATTAATAAAGTTAAAATCTCTTAGCATTCTCCTGTTACCGCTACTCAGCTCATTTATCAGATGAGGAGGATAAACTATTTCATGAACATCATGCAAGCCATAGTCCCCCAAATACTTGGTAATTAAGAACTGAGGAATAACGTCAGCAGGAATCCATGATACGTCCAACTTGAAAGGAGGATCCTCACAAGCTAGTAGACCAGGCTCGTTCCAGTACCATAATTGGCTATTGCGATCCTGTTTTAATAAGGTCAAGCATTTAGTCCATCCCCACTTATAACCTTCACGATGGGTCTGGGCAAGTTTATCATCAACATGGCCAAGAGCTTCATTGTAGCCTTCCATCCACACCTCTCTAGGTTGTTTGTGAAATTAAAAGGTTAACCTTTCAACTTGATGTTGAAGTTTCTTTAAAACATCATCCTTCACCTTCAACTACACATACTGGTCGATAATGGCCTTATTCTTAGTTTTCAGCTTTGTAGACAAATTAGCAATAGTGTGACTCTTTCCTTTTAGCTGGGCAGCCTGGTAAACTAAGGTTTTCTTGGTCCTGGCCTCTTCAATAGTTGGTGGTCTCATCCTTTGCTGTCTAGAAGTTTGTCCATGTTTGGATTTCTTTAGAGCTTCAAGTTCCTCCATAAGCCTGGCATTCTCACTCTCCAAGAAAGATGCCCGATCATCGGCACCACTGGCATAAGACTGTTTCAGAGTCTCCAACTCATTTATGAGCTCGTTATTTTCCTCCTCCAGGAGCTTGGTAATTTCCATAGCCTCATTTATTTCTTGGTTCAACAAGAACTCTTTCCTTCTGTACGAGGAGGCATATTTTTTCAGCTTCTCCTCAACCTTCACTCAATGATTTGTACTTAGCTTCATAGTCGGCATGTAGTAAAGTTTTGGTTTCATTATGGTCTTCTTGTAAGTCTTCAATCATATCGTAATAAGTAGCATTATTTTCCAAGGCCCTGCTCATCAAACTATAGATATGAACATATGCTTCTTTGGCTTGCTCTGATACATCTGGAGCAAGTATACCGATAAAGTCTTCTTTAGATAAGTTAATATGGCCGACTTCTAAAAGGTTTCTACTCCGTCTAATTAGGTCAGATTCAATGGTAACTATATCCTTCTTCCTAACATCAAACTGGAAATTACAAGTGTAAGTATGCAAGTATAATTACTGAGGAACAATAACATAAATATGAGAATTCATTCAACCAAGCAATAAGACCAGAAAATATGATAAGCACAATGCATATAAAAGGAAAAATGAAATGATTTCATTGATAACCAAAAAGTTGTTATAACTTGTTAAAACTGTTAGTCATATTACATAGTAGAGAAACATGAAAAGAAAAGAACAAGGAGTTAAACCTTCTCCTTGTCCTAGGCATTACTTTCAGAAGGCTGGTCGACAGAAGAGGAAACTTCATCAATGGTCTTCAAAGTAGACCCAGCAAGCTGAAGGGAAGATTCCCTAGATCCCTCCTCATTATCAAATTATTCCTCTAAGTTAGGAGGATAACCAGGATTATGCCTAAAAAATAACTCAGTCTCTGCTAGGGTTCCCACCTCCTTAAGTGCCTCCGACCAGCCTTCTTTAAAAGACTTCTTTCTCACGAACTCTATCTGAGAAAAGGCTTCTAAAAATTCCTTATCCCAGCCCTTGTTGAAGGAGTTCTCTTTAAGCTTCTTATTTTTGGCCTTCTCTATGACCAGATCAGAGGACAGATCAACAAATTTCTCTTTGACAGACTTTAGAAGACCTTCATTTGTAGCTAATTTTCCTCGTCCACCTTGTCCTTATTCTCGACAGATTATAAATTGACCTCAGTAGTGGCCAACTTTCCTTCAGCAGCTGCCAAACTGGTCTCAGCAGTGACCAGTTTTCCCTCAACAAGAGTGACCCTATTAATAGCCTTCTGCATCTCTTCATCCTAAGTCTTTTGCTTGGACTCTAACAACTGCCTTAAAGCCTTAACAAACTTCCTCAGACCCTCAAGTGACTCTTTAACTTCTCCATCAGAAGAACGAACCTGCTCGTCCTTTTCAAGCATTTTATTGAAGTTTTCTAAAAACAGCATAAAGAACAAGATTAAAATAATCATCAAAAGGAAAAAGCTATCAGGAGGCAATTAATAAAGAAGAGATGATTACCATTGCCAAACTTTGGCAAGAATTTTTACCAATTTTAGCCTTAGGGGCAAGAGCTGCTCTGTCAGCAAAGTGAGTACCAGTTTTTATCAATTTCCTGGGAACACCAGGATGGATAGTGATGGAGGATGACTAAGAAACAATCAAGTCTTCCAGAATTTTCTCGACTAACTCCTGGTCGGCAGAGCTTTTTTCCACTTGCTTCTAGGGCAAGCCTTTCTTCAACCTCCTAAATTAAGGAGTAGTAATATTTAATTACTCAAAAATGATGACCTAAGGCACCTTATCCTTCTCAAAAACCTTGGGCACTTTTTCTGGCTTCTTAGTATTCCCAGAAGCTTTTTTAGCAAGTGGAGATAGGGCTCCACTAATCAATTTAGGGATATTCTCTTTCCCGTGGCAGCAAGTGGAGAGGAGGGAATGGCTGAAATGTCCAAAGACTCAAAAGATGAAGAAGTCCCCAAATCCTTTTCTATACCAGTAGATTCTTCAACAGAGAAAGTAGGGATTGGTTCTTCCTTAAGATTGATGGGATCAGTAGATGTAAAAATAGTGGGCCGAGCAACAAACAAAGTTTATAAAGACATAATTTTATAAATGTTCGGGGTACAATCTAGGAATTTTCTATTTGTCCTATATCATAGTATGTATGTCTGATATCGCTGCATTCGGCACGTCAACACGATCATCCATGAGGGCCTTGATCCGAATCCATGCATCTACCATCTTCACTCGTGCATCATGCTACATGCGGCGTGCTGCTCAACCGTTACCACTACTCCACGATGCATTATTGATAAAATGGTTTGTTGGAGTTGTTTATTTTCGCATAAATATTTAAGAATTTTTCAGAAAATATTTTTTTAAAGTCTGATTCGTTTTTATCAAAAAGAAAAAAAAATTCTAAGTGTAGAAGCGGACTTGTCTCGATCGATGAGCTCGTTCAAACGACATCACTCTGTCGTTCAAGCGGCATGAGGATGTCGCGCGAACTCGTTCAAATGACACCTCTCTGTCGTTCAAACGACATGAGAATGTCGTGCGATCTCGTTCGAGCGTCACCGCCGCCTAGATATTTGTATAAATATATGGGTACATTCTACACGTTTTCCAAGTCTTTTTTGCACACGATTTCTGCATTTTATAGCCCAAAAAATAGACTTCATGTTTTAAGGTTTCATGCCTTATTTATTCACATAACCACTCCCATATATGTATGTGAATCTTTAAACCTTTAAGAGTATCATTTGTACTCATCTGGAGTAACTTGTGAAGAAGCCATCTCTTTTCCATTGCTGCCCATCTGGAGTTCTTGCGGGAGATTTTAGCCGACGACATCGAAACCGACACCTGAGTGTATATCATATGTCAGTCTTCTTTTTATTGTAATCCGTGTAAACCGTTATTTACAAATTATAGTGAAAATAAAAGGTTTTGTCCCGTTTGGGGATTTTTACTCACTCGTGTGTTTTGTTTGTGATTGAATGTTCTTGCATGATACTATTGTCTTCAATCACACCTAGATGCATGTTTTAGGATTTAATTGATAAATTGAGTTTAATTAAATAATTTCCTTGTTTGAACAAAAGCTCACTCTTAAAGTTATAGAGCTCCGATACTGCAGTGGATAAGTGGCAGCTCTGGGGTGCTCCTCGCAAATCCTTTGATGGATGTTCCAAAGGAATTTTAGGTCATGAATATTTACGTACTCTTCTTTAGAACACTTCTTCTTGATCTCAACTGTGAAGAAAATAGAAACATGACAAGAAAGTATTGATTAGCATATTATCAAACAATTGGTAAACAAGGAAAAAAAGAGTACAGTAATGGAAATTATCAACCTATGCCATGACCCACTTGAGGGCACCTGGGCCCATCATATACTTCGCCTGTTAGTAAAGGAGCATGTTGCTAGTTCTTAGCAATGACTCCAAAATCATAATAATCTTTATTGGAGCCTGGCAAATTGACAACTAAGGCCCTGTTTCCAAACCTAGTTTTCATATAGTATGTACTATCACTAGTAACCCATTTGTAACAAAACATCAGTTCTGGGATACCAGCGTGGGTTCCATGAATCTGATTCAACCTATAAATCCCATTGACCACTCTCCAAGTATTGAGGGCTACCCTAGCTGGGATGACATCAAAATATTGGCAAAATTCTAAATAAAACCTATTTGGGGGAAATGTGAAACCACACTCAGCAATGAAGTATAAGGAAATCTAATGACCCTCAGGTAATGACAACACCTCAACAGGGGGTATGGGCCATTATAAGTCTACCCAATCAGGAATATTTCATTTCGGCCTAAATTCTTCTGAGGAATCTCCTTGTACGATATAACTATGTCTACAATAAAATAAAGAAAGTGAAGTGAAAAGGGAAAGAAAGCTTGCTGAGAAAATGGAGACTGAATTGAAGGAGGAACGCAAAGAAGGCTCAGAGACAAAGAACTTAGGAAGAAGAATAGTTTAAAAGCTTTAAAAAGGGTTGGCAAAGAAATTCGAAAAAATCTCACCTTTTATAACTTACCTGGGAAACCGTGCATGAAATGATTACTGGCTTTGACGATTGACATTTTGACGACTTTGCAGTTCTGATAAATGAAATTACTAATTTACCCTTTGGCGGTTCGTTAATTTTTAAATTATTTACAAAAAGGCCATTACAAAATCAAAACATGGAAATTTTTTATAACTCCCACATCTCGGCATGCGCCGATCAACACTGAAGAAAACATACTCCACCCTTTCAACAAAAGCATCAAGAATGAAGTATTGGGGTCTTCTGTTGATACCAAAAATTATCCACCCAGGTGGACTAATCAGAAGTGGACAAGTGTCTCCCTATGTGGCATAAATCTTAGTCAGCAGATAGTTGCTCGACAGGTATGCCGACCAACGTGAAGAATGCAGACCATCATTATAAATGAAAATCCACCACTTGGGAAGTACTACCAAAGGTCTTATCGCACGTGGTTCATAAAACCAACCATCACATTCATTATGTATGGGTGTAAATGCGTAAATGTATAAATGCTTTCCAACCCTTGATCTCCGGGTCACTATAAATACATTGTATTCCTTTCATCAAAGGTAAGATAGAACGAATTTTAGGATATTCTTTTTGACAAGAGTACCTAGCTTTCTGTAATCTCTGAAATCATTACCATAACAGTCGACATAGGCTTTCTTACATAACCGAACCACTTTAAAACCTTGTGCCACTCTTTTAATTATCTTATTACAATTCTATATTTTATCTGTGATTATAAAATTGGATCAAGTCCAATTATTGACGTCAACGGTCATATAAATAAATCTTGCCATCCAGACCATGTGTCTGCATTGGTTTATAGGTTCAACCAAGTGTACTAAGATTTATCCTTATGTTAGTCATATGTGTGACTACACTGGATTTCCCAGTTTTAGCTTAACTTCTCGATCTTGACTATAAGACGCGCCCATTCATGAAGTGTTGGTCATTGTTTTGACATGTTTATCTTTGAGATATCTTCGGCTTGAGCTTCATGCATATATATCATGCCGATGAACTAGGAAATGAATAAAGAATAAAACATAAAATGACAACATATGTAGGGGAGGAAATTCTGATTCTCATTGATCATTTATGATTGATTTCAAAGGAATGAAAAACTGTTTATTTATTTGATTTACTGCTCTTCTACTGGGCTAAATATGGTCGTCACTATTGATAATATCTCCTTAGGTGCTCTACGTTCCGTGGGTTCTTAAACTGTTCACCCTCCAAGGTCTCAATCTTGTAAGTTTCGAGTCGTATGACAACAGATATACTATAAGGGTCATGCTATTTGGTTCCAACTTATTCCCTTATTAAATAACCTTTATTAACATATAGTCTCATTCATTTTAGGTGCTCGACTTTCCCTTTTATGGTAAAATCAAGTCGTCTTTTATTGGTAAGTTATCATCAAAGTGTTGCATTTTCCTTAACTTCTTCTATCTGGTTTAGATCGAATCTTCTTATTACGTCTCTCCTTGGTGGGTTGAAGTTGAGAACCTTGTGGATGGGAAAACTGATATCGGTGAGCACTACCGCCTCTGTACCAAATGCTAATATGAAAGGGGCCTGACCTGTTGTCATTCTCGGTGTTGTCCTATATTCCCATAGTACACTTTGCAGCTCATTAATCTTGTTCCCCTTGGCATCGTCTAGTATTTTTTTTCATTTCATCCAATAGGATTTTATTTGTAACCTCTATCTCCCCGTTGCATGTGCGTGAGCTAGCATAGAGTGAAACTTCTTGATCCTGAATCGAATATAATAGTCTTTAAACTTATCATTGTCGAACTGAGTATCGTGGTCTGTGATGAAGGCATGAAGCATCCCATACCGACAAATAATGTTCTTTTATATAAAATGAGTGAATTTTTTCTACGACATTTCGATCATGGGCTCAACTTCCACCCACTTAGTGAAGTAGTCCACTGCGACGACTAGATATTTGAATTTCCCCCATTGTCTTTGATAAAGTACTGACCAAATTAATCCCCCATATGGAGAAAGGCCAAGAATATATGACCGGTGCCAATGAAACTCTAGGTCTTTTATGAATCACGACATATCTTCGACACTTGTCTCACTCTTTCGCATAGTTGATGCAGTATTATTTCGTAGTGGGCTAGCAGTATCCTTTAGTGGCTAACCATTTCACCAATGACTTACTAGATGAATTGGCCCCACAAGATTCCTCATGCACTTCCTTTATCAAGTTGTTAACTTTAATGGGATGAATATATCTGAGTAGTGATATAATGAATCCCCTTATGATCAGAATTCCCCCTTCAAGTACGTATCTTACTGCCTTGTAATCGAGTTTCCTCACATTCTTTAGATCTGTGGGAATTATGTCGGTCTCCAATTATGCTTGAGAAGGATCCATATAGGATGGTCCCATGTCTAACTCCATCACAAACATGCATTAATTATGTATACAACGAAGCAATAAGACTTTTACATGCACTGTTCTTCTTAGTTTCATTTTTGTGATTGATGCCAAATAAACAAGTGCATTTGTTGTATCAATTTCAACCCTTGGTATTCTAACCATTTGCACAGTCAAGAACCTTGCCAATAACACTTTCAATTTTTCCAGGTGCTTCGCCATCGATTCTTTTCTTGCTTCACTAACTCTGAGGACTTTGTTTACTATGACCTGAGAGTCACTGTGCAATCATAACTGCTCGGTGCCTAGTGACGATGCCAATACTAATACTGCTATGAGTGCTTCATATTCGGCCTCGTTATTTGAGGCCTCAAAGTTAAACCTAAAGGAATACTCCACATCAGCCCCATTAGGTGTTTTAATTATTAAGCATGCTGTGTTATCGTTGGCACTTGATGAGCCATCTATGAACAACTGCCATATCGATTGCTCTTATTCAAAGATAACTTTAACTAAGCATCCATTCTTAAGAAATTTTTTAAATTTCATCAAATCACAATCCCTTTCTTCTTACTGAGCAAATGATTGTGGACTGTCATAGATCTGTTCAGCTGGCTTTTTTGCTATTTGATTGATTAGCTTCTCCTCCTCATACGTAAATTCTTCTATAAAATCAGCAACTGCTTGGCCCTTAATCAATGTTCCGGGCTCATAAAATATGGCATATTCTCCCAGTTCTACTACCCAAGCCATCAGTTGACTTGATTTCTCAAGTTTAAGAACAACTTATCGTAGAGAAAGATTTATATAAAGGATAATTGTATGTACATGAAAGTACGGCTTCATCCTGCGAGGCGCATCAATCAAATCCAACGTTAACTTCTCCATTCTAGAGTATTGGATTTTAGTTCTACGGTAAGCCTTGGTATTATACTAGACATGCTTTTGTACTCTATCTTCTTGTCTTATTAGATCCAAGTTGATTACTGGCTCCAACAGTGCCAAGTACAAGTATAACTTTTCACCAAGGATTAACCTTGACAATAACGATGCAAATCCAATGTACTTCTTTAAGTCCATAAAAGCGTTGTCACACTCCTAGTTCCATTCAAAGGTGTTCCTAAGTACCAAAAGAATGGGAGTTATCTATCTATGGCTCTTTAAATAAATTGGTTCAGTTCAAAAACTCATCCCGTTAGGCTTTGGATATCCTTTTTGTTCTTATGAGGTTACATGTTAATTAATACTAGGATCTTATCCAGATTCGACTCTATACCCCTCTTATTGACTATGAAGCTCAGAAACTTCCCTTCCTTGACTCCAAAAATACATTTGTCTAGATTCAAAGTCATTTGGTACTTTTCCAGTTGGTCAAAAATTCGGCCAAGGTCACTGATGTGATCGAGAGCCTTCTTGCTCTTGGCCAACATATCATCGATGTAGACCTTCATAGTTATTCCAATATAATCCTCAAAAACTTTGTTCACTATCCTTTGGTATGTTTTTCCAATATTTTTGAGCTTGAAGGGCATAACGTTGAAGCATTATCTACCTCAGCTAGTGATGGATGAGGTATTTTTCCCATTATTTGGCATCATCTTTATCTGGTTGTACCCCAAATAAGCATCAACAAAATTAAGAAACTCATGCCTAGCAGTGGTGCCGACTAACTGGTTGATCCAAGGCGAAGGATAGTAGTCCTTGGGGCAGGCCTTATTAAGGTCAGTGAAATCGATGCACATTCACGTCTTCTTGGATGGACATGTTCTTTTCTGGGCTGAACACATGACATTTCTGTTTTATGGGATTCACTTCTTTTTTGATGCTGAGATCATGGAAAAGAAAAGTTAGATCTATCCCCTATACATCCATATGACTCCAAGTAAACACGCTCTTCCTCTGCCTTAAGAAGAAGTCCTCTAATTCCTTCTTAAGATCTAGAACTAACAAAGATCCGATCTAAACGGTCCTCTCTGTGTACTCGTTGTCCAAAATCACAAGTTCAATCTGCTCAATTATCTTGATCGTAACCAACTTATCTTTATCTCGAGGATCCAACGTCTCAATCTGATAAGTGGTGGTTAATTTCTTTTACTCCTCATGTTTCATCGACGTGTAGTAGCACTCACGATCTTCCAATTGGTTTCCCTTTACTTCACCAACCCCATAGTTTGTAAGGAATTTTAAATATTGATGGATAGTGGACAAAATAACTTCAAACTTCTTCAATTTGACCCTTTTAAAGATGATATTGTAGGTCAAATGGATGTTCTCATCGAGGATAAAGAAATATATCATCTCTGTTTGGGAGATAGGCTATGTGCCGATGGAGACCTCCATCTCGATCACTCCCAAAGGGAATACCTCCTCCTCCTACAAATAGATAAGAGTCTTATGATAGCCTCATACGTTTAATATTTTAATCACAATTTCTTAAAACAGATGTACAGCAACACATCTGCCGAGTTGCCTCTACCAGAATTCTTGCCACTCTGCTTTTGTGTACCATCATAGTGATGACTAGAGGGTGGTCTTGTGGATAAAGAACAATAAATAAGTCATCTTTTGAAAAACCAACAATGAGATGATCTTTATTTGTCTTCCGAGGATGAGTCTCCACATTTTTGACTAAATTGATATGCCTGACACGAGAATAATCCTTGACCTCGTTAAAGTAGGTTTTCCACTCTCCTATTTCATCTCCACTACCAGTGTTACCTCTAGTTATAAAATGATACCCAAAAGAAATCATACCAACATCATTCACAGCCTCCGTAGGCATCCTGGGAAAATCTGGATCATCATTTGAGTCCTTATCTCAACTGAGTTTCTTCTTGTTGGCCTTTTTTAAGGAGACTTAGATCATCTCCTGGGCTTCTGCTCGTCCTTTTTATCTTCTCACCTGATGATGCTGAGAATTAGCACCACCAGGTGAGGTGTTTGCAAGCTCAATACAAGTGTAACAATGGCAACACAGCTATATGAATAAGGTAAGAATGAGGTGAGGATAAGAAGAATGACACCTGAATATAGGTGGTTCAGCCAATCTGGCCTACATCCACTGTGAGTGTGAGTGAGTAATATCACTGTAAGAAGGCACTAATGGCCATGGATACAATCTCTCAAGCTTACTCTCTCTCTACTGTGCATCTTTAGACAGAGTTTTTGCTAGGGTTTTTATATCTGGATCCTTTAACAAGGTAGGGGACGATCCCTATATATAGTATCTAGGGGGTATAATGTACCCCCCCCCCCCATGCATGCAATGTGCATGTGTGTGGTAACCTCACCAATGGGGGTGTGCCACCTGTCATGGCCACATGTGGGTAATGATGATGAAATATTCTCCCACATGTGGAGAATATTCTTGCTATAACTGATTTATGCCCAGGTGTCCTTATCCAAATGTCAACAGACGCTTCGGCAGTCATGTTGGTGAATGGACTCGGCCTAGGAGAGGCCGAGCTATAAAGGTCGGTCGTCCGGTCAACCCGCTAAGTGCCATGAGGAGTCTCGGCCTGATGTAGGCCGAGGTGTATGCTGGTGTCGGCCAGAGCTGGGACAGGGCGTGTTGGTGATAAGTAATGCCTCTGGTAACCTCGGCTTAGGCCGAGGTAAGGTTCATGTTGAAGATGAATGTAGAGTTTCTTGTTATCTCTGCCTACTGTTGACCGGGGTTACTATTCCTTGGTACCTGGGGTTGATGTTGACATCTGTGACATGAGGAGTGTCCTTGGGGAGGTGCATGTGGTAGTGTCGGCCTTGGCCGAGGTATCCTTGGCCGAGGTATGACATCGTGGACCCCGACGCACTGGGGGGGTCGGTCATCGTCTCGGCTCTCATCATGGCCGAGGTAGGTACCTCTAGGCCGAGGTCATACTTGGGTATATCAATCACCCCCAGCCCTTAGTCATCTGCGGGAGTAGGTGGCTAGGGGGTTCTTGCCTCCGAGGTCTATTCACCCCAAAGTCAACACCTGCATGACACTTGTCCTAAGCCAAGGCGTGCCCATTTGGTTGGCACATGTTGTCAGTTGTCACTTGGGCTTCCCAAGGCAATGATGAGCCTTGGGAATCGTGCCCAAGTATTTAAAGGTTAAAACCTTTCTTCTTCTTCTTCTTCTTCTTCTTCCTCATTTTTCTCCTGTTCAAGCGTCCAGCTGTTTTCTGCGACTTTCCATTTCTCTTCGAAGTTAGCCCTGGTTCCAGTGATTGTTCTGCAGGGGGACACCTCACTTTCTGCGCGATTCTCTCCACCTTATTCATCAATCTCACCTTTAGGTATCCTCCCTCTCCATTTCCTTCGTTTTTGATACTTTTTATTTTGAATTTTCCGGCGAGCTCTTGAGTTTTCCAGTGAGCATTTGAGTTTTCCGGTGAGCATTTGAGTTTTCCGGTGAGCCAGGTTTCCTGCATAGGTTCCTTGGTTTGATCTTTGATTCCTTTAACTTTTCAAGCCACATTTGTTTGTAGTTTTTAGGATATTTCTATAAGTTTAGGGTCTGCCAAAGCCTTGGGTCGTCCCCAGATGCTCAGACCCCTGTACCAACTTCTTGAAGACTTCCCATCTCTAAAAGAAAAGACCTTAGAAAAAATTAGGCAGATAGAGAGAGCTCAGGAAGAAGCTCGTAGGTCACAAGAGTCCCCTGTCAGGCCTCTCCTTCCTCCACCTCTCAAGGTGGTATACCCTCGTCCACCTGAAACTTTTTACCAGACAGACGTCTCTGCCAACAACTTGCCGATGTCTGAGTCTGAGTCTTCCACTTCTGACCCGATGTCAGTGGACTCTTTCCAAGAGGCCATGGACTTCACTACTCAGGCTGATCAGAACCCTGACCATGCCGAGGTCTCCAGTCGTGCCTCGTCTCAAAATGGCACAAGTACCTCTAGTTCTTCTTCAGAGGTTGAACTTGTAGAGCCAAGTGTGGATGTTCCTCCCATTCTAAATGCTATTCCCCTGTCGGCCGTCACCGAGGCCAAGTTTGCTCAGAGGTTCCTCGATAACCCGTCCACGTCTGCTCCAGCCGACGTTGAGTCTGACGATGATGAG
Source organism: Sambucus nigra (assembly GCA_949130495.1). NCBI lineage: Eukaryota > Viridiplantae > Streptophyta > Magnoliopsida > Dipsacales > Adoxaceae > Sambucus > Sambucus nigra. The sequence continues at coordinate 26,798,922 of OX422219.1, read as the reverse complement.
GATGCCGAAAGTGATGTAGACACATCTGAGGCGGCCGAGTATGAGAGCACAATTACTGAGGTGGATCTACTGCACTTCAGGTACTTATACTCCATTAGCCCCTCTATTCACTTAAGGAGACCTCTGAGGGAAGAGAGGGCCTACCACGGCAGAGATGGTGAAATCTGCCTGTACGAGCAGATGTTCAAGTTAGGTTTTCGTCTTCCCTTCCACTCCGTCATTAGGTCCATTCTATCATTCATTAACTTGGACCCCTCGTAGCTCTCTCCCAACGCATGGAGGGTTATTATAGGGGCCATCATCTTGTGGAGGGCGGTTCACCACTCTGACCTCCCAGTGCAGGTCTTTGCTGGTTGTTACGTCCCTACCTCGGCCAAAAATTATCCGAGCTACTATCACTTTGTGGCTCGGAGGCCTGAGAAAAAGATGCTCCTGGTCACTCAGACCTCTAACCATAATTGGAAACCCAGGTACTTTTTTGTCTCAGGGCCGTGGGAATTTGGTTCTTCCATTCCCTCTTCCATCTATGAGCCGAGAATACCCCTGAAATGGGGCAAAGTCACCATGGCTGCCAGGGCCGACCCTGGACTAAGTGTGCAACATGGCAAAAAGGTGAAGGCCCTGCAGGACCAAGGGGCCCATGGGATGTTTGTCAAGTTTGAGCATCTGCTGACCCCCCAGTATCTCTCGGGGACGAGCCTGGGCGGAAGTCCCCTAGCTGACTTTGGTAAGGATTTTTATTTTGACCCAAAGTGTAGCCTCTTATCATACGTACTTTATTTCTGACTCATATCTCTTTACTTTTACAGAGAAACCACCAGACATTTCAGACGAGTTGTGGGAGATGGCAGCTCCAAGCTTGTCCAGACTTGTCAAGAGGACTGGCATGAATGCTCCTCCACCTGCTCCCTCAACATCCAAGTCCAAGAAGAGGGCACCCGAGGTTCATCCTCCTGAGGATCAGAGGCCGAGCTCCAGGACAAAGAGGGCCTCAGACACTGCGATCCCCGTCACGATCGACACGTTATCAGCCCGTCTGGACCAGTTAAAACTTTCTGATAGCGTGGTCGTCCACAGCCGACAGGCCATGGAAGCTCTCAACAACATGATGACCGAGGCCGACAAGCGTTTTTTCAGGGCCATGGAGACCCCTGTGATGGTTGAATTTGGCCTTCATAGAGTAGTCCAGGTATAACTTGTTCTCTTGTCCAAAGTGAAACGTCTGATTTTGCTCTCATCTAACTTCTTCATTTACTGTGCAGGGTGCGGCTGCCATGTATCAGCTATCCAACTGGGCCCTGAGGAAATTGCCTCTCATTCAGAAGGGGCAGGAGGCTGAGAAAGTTGAGGGCACCCTGAAGGCCGAGGTTGCTCGTCTGAGGTCCGAGTTACAGGAGGCTGAGACCAAGGCTCAGACCTCTGAAAATAAGTCACAAGCTCTAGAGAAGGACATCTCTGCACTCGTTCAGAGCCATACCAAGGCCCTGAAGGACAAGGACGATGTTTTGCAGAGGAAGGTTGATGCTGCGGTGAAGGCTTCTCTTGCAGATGCCTCGGAGACAATAATTGCTGACTATAAGGTCTCCGAGGAGTATGTAGGTTTTGGTCTGGAGTACCTTGAAAGGGGTATCAAGGCCACCTCCAAATGGGCCGAGGTGAAGGAGGCCGAGGTGAAGGAGGCCGAGGTTGGCACTATTAAGGCCTCAGACGTTGTGGGCCTCGGCCTTGCCGACACCCGGTTTGCCCAGGCCTTGCAGGAGATAGAGGATGAAGCTGCTGCCCTTGGTCAAACTGTTACTCTGGAAGGGACTGACCTCGGAGAGACTGACCCTGCAAACGAAGTAGCTGAGGTGACCAATACCGAGCAGGCCAACCCAGACGAGACATCAAACGTTCCTCCTTCAGATGTTCGACTTGTATTTTGCATTTTTTGTTTTGACTTGTAATCTTGCATGTAATTTCTTCCTTTTATTGAATGCAAATGTCTCCCTTCATCTTTATTTGTGAATGTACATGAAAGTTATGCACTCTCTGAAGTCATTACTGAATGTGGTGCCATAACCATTACTTAAGAGTCTGAGGTCCTCACCTAAGAGGTTATCCCCATAGTAAATTATCGAAAATATGATGTTTAAGGTCTGAGGTCCTCACCTAAGAGGTTATCCCCATAATAAATTTCACCAAATGAATGATGTTAAGGGTCTGAGGTTCTCTAGCCGAGGTGTCCGAGCTCAGACCTCGTCACCACCAAGTGATGTTATGAGGGTCTGAGGTCATCACCTAGGCCGAGGTAAGCCTCATAATGTCACCAAATTAATGATGTTTAAGGTCTGAGGTCCTCACCTAAGAGGTTATCCCCATAATAAATTTCACCAAATGAATGATGTTAAGGGTCTGAGGTCCTCTAGTCGAGGTGTCCGAGCTCAGACCTCGTCACCACCAAGTGATGTTATGAGGGTCTGAGGTCATCACCTAGGCCGAGGTAAGCCTCATAATGTCACCAAATTAATGATGTTTAAGGTCTGAGGTCCTCACCTAAGAGGTTATCCCCATAATAAATTTCACCAAATGAATGATGTTAAGGGTCTGAGGTCCTCTAGCCGAGGTGTCCGAGCTCAGACCTCGTCACCACCAAGTGATGTTATGAGGGTCTGAGTTCCTCACCTAGGCCGAGGTAAGCCTCATAATGTCACCAAATTAATGATGTTTAAGGTCTGAGGTCCTCACCTAAGAGGTTATCCCCATAATAAATTTCACCAAATGAATGATGTTAAGGGTCTGAGGTCCTCTAGCCGAGGTGTCCGAGCTCAGACCTCGTCACCACCAAGTGATGTTATGAGGGTCTGAGGTCATCACCTAGGCCGAGGTAAGCCTCATAATGTCACCAAATTAATGATGTTTAAGGTCTGAGGTCCTCACCTAAGAGGTTATCCCCATAATAAATTTCACCAAATGAATGATGTTAAGGGTCTGAGGTCCTCTAGTCGAGGTGTCCGAGCTCAGACCTCGTCACCACCAAGTGATGTTATGAGGGTCTGAGGTCATCACCTAGGCCGAGGTAAGCCTCATAATGTCACCAAATTAATGATGTTTAAGGTCTGAGGTCCTCACCTAAGAGGTTATCCCCATAATAAATTTCACCAAATGAATGATGTTAAGGATCTGAGGTCCTCTAGCCGAGGTGTCCGAGCTCAGACCTCGTCACCACCAAGTGATGTTATGAGGGTCTGAGGTCATCACCTAGGCCGAGGTAAGCCTCATAATGTCACCAAATTAATGATGTTTAAGGTCTGAGGTCCTCACCTAAGAGGTTATCCCCATAATAAATTTCACCAAATGAATGATGTTAAGGGTCTGAGGTCCTCTAGCCGAGGTGTCCGAGCTCAGACCTCGTCACCACCAAGTGATGTTATGAGGGTCTGAGGTCATCACCTAGGCTGAGGTAAGCCTCATAATGTCACCAAATTAATGATGTTTAAGGTCTGAGGTCCTCACCTAAGAGGTTATCCCCATAATAAATTTCACCAAATGAATGATGTTAAGTGTCTGAGGTCCTCTAGCCGAGGTGTCCGAGCTCAGACCCCGTCACCACCAAGTGATGTTATGAGGGTCTGAGGTCATCGCCTAGGCCGAGGTAAGCCTCATAATTTCACCAAATTAATGATGTTAAAATAAAACAAGAATTTGCCATGGAAACTGATCTTTATTCACAACCTCTTCTCAATAAGATGGTATTTTTACAATTGACAAAATAAATGCAACATTATATGAAATATCTCTTTAGGTGGTCGGCATTCCATGGGTTGGCGAAGGGTTCTCCCTCTAGGTTCTCTAACCTATACGTGCCAGGCACAACCTCTTCCGTTACTCTGTAGGGGCCATGCCAGTTCGGGTGTAGCTTGTTTGTTTTCTGTAGGGTCTTCTTAAGCACTAGGTCTCCTATCGTAATGGGTCTTATCTTCACCCTTTGATTGTAGAATTTTGCTGCCCTCTGCTGGTAGGCTGCTTTCCTGACCTCTGCGTCTTCCCTTCTTTCTTCAATAAGGTCCAGGTCTAACCTCCTCCTTTCCCCATTGCTGTCATTATCATAGGTCTGAATCCGATGAGTTGGTAGGCCTATCTCTGTTGGTATGACGGCTTCTGAACCGTGTGCCAGCATGAATGGGGTTTCTCCCGTGGGTGTCCTTGCTGTGGTCCTGTAAGCCCATAGCACAGCATAAACCTCTTCTATCCATCTCCCCTTCGCATCTTCTAACCTCTTCTTGATTCCATCCAAGATAGTCCTATTTGTAACCTCGGTCTGGCCATTAGCCTGAGGTCGACCAGGAGATGAGAAGAACTGTTTAATCCCCACACTTTGGCAATATTTCTCCAAGGAGGCGTTCTTGAACTGGGTCCCATTATCTGAGATGAGCGTGTTTGGGAGGCCATACCTACATATGATGTTCTTCCAGATGAACTGAAAGGTCTTCTGCTCCGTAATTGTTATCATGGGTTCGGCTTCTACCCATTTCGAAAAGTAGTCAATGGAAACTATCAAGAATCTATAGTTGTTGACTGCTCTTGGCAAAGGTCCTACCAAGTCAATTCCCCATACCGCGAACGGCCATGGAGAAGAGATTGATGTCATGGGCTGATGGGGTTGATGAGGGATAGTGGCGAACCTCTGACATTTGTCGCACATCTTTACATAATCAGCAGAGTCCCTAGACAAGGTTGGCCACCAGTATCCCTGAGTGATGATTCTCTTGGCTAAGGGTCTTCCTCCTATATGGCTAGAGCAAGAGCCTTCATGGACCTCCTGTAAGATCCGGGGTACCTCCAAGGGGTGAACACATCTGAGGAGGGGCAAGAGGAAACCTTTTTTATACAAGACGTCTCCTATCAATGAGAACTTGGCAGCCCTGTATCTCAACTTTTTCCTTTCTATCTTGGACTCAGGTAACTCCCCCTCCCTTAGGTATCTGACAATCGGGTCAATCCACGAGTCTCCCGGGTTTATATTGTGATAAGGGTTACATACCTCGTCCTCCTCGATGCTTGCTTTTCCTAGAACTTCAATTGGGATGGTTCTTCCCAAATCTGTCTTCATTGCTGAGGCCAGTCTTGCCAATGCATCATCGTGGTTATTGCTCAGTCTAGGCACTCTCTTCAGTTTGGCCTCTTCGAAAAACTCTAGCAATCCTCTTACCTTTTTTAAGTACCTGGCCATACTCTCATCCTTGGCCTCGTACGCCCCCAACACTTGGTTAACAACCAACCTTGAGTCACTATAGAGTAGAAGCCGCTTTGCCCGCAGAGTTGTTGCCAATAGGAGGCCCGCTATCATGGCCTCATACTCAGACTCGTTGTTTGAAGCCTGGAAGTTGAATCTTAAGGCATACTCAATGTTGGCGCCATTTGGAGCTGAGAGTACTAGCCCCGCGCCGCTTCCACTATCACAGGAGGATCCATCCATGAAGAGGCTCCACACGTCTTCATCTGAAGAGAAGACCCCTTCTCTCATCACTCCTTTTTCGAAGAGGTATCGATCCTCTTCGTTTTATTCTACCCTCCTCCGAGCCTTGACTGGGACTACCTCTTCTCGGCCTTGGAAGATGTAAGGGTCTGTCTCTTCCGAATCTCGGGAGACAGCTCGGCTCTTCTGTTCGTCGCCATCCAAGCTCCTCTCTGACTCAGTGTCTTCCCAAGTGAATTCTGCGATAAAGTCTGCAAGGGCCTGCCCCTTAATGGCTGTCCTGGGCTGGTAAGTAAGATCATACTCTCCTAGTTCAATGGCCCAGGCCATCAATCTCCTGGACTTCTCAGGCTTGTGCAGAACCTGTCTTAGTGGGGAGTCTGTAAGGACTATCATAGAGTGAGCTTGAAAGTAGGGTTTCATTTTCCTTGAAGCATGGATAAGAGCATAAGCCAACTTCTCCATTCGGGGATAGTTTTTTTCAGACCCTTGCAGGGCCTTACTGTTGAAATACACAGGTCTCTGAACTCCACCTTCCTCTCGTATGATGGTCGCGCTAATAGCCGACTCAGAGACTGCTAGGTATACAAACAACCTTTCTCCCGCAATGGGCCGGGACAGCAGCAGGGGAGACCCTAAGTAGGACTTGAGTTGATTAAAAGCTTTTTCACACTCTTCATCCCACTGGAAGGCCTTCCTTAGAACCTTGAAGAATGGAAGACACTTATCCGTTGCCCTGGAAACGAACCTGTTTAGCGCGGCCACTCTTCCAGTGAGTCTTTGGACATCCTTGATATTTTTAGGAGTCTTCATATCGAGCAATGCCTTGATTTTCTCAGGGTTTTGCCTCAATTCCCCTTTGATTAACGATGAACCCCAGGAACTTCCCAGCTCCTACCTCGAAGACACATTTCGCCGGGTTGAGCTTCATTCTGTACGAGTCCATGACATCAAACGTCTTCTCAAGGTCTGCCACGTGAGTACATGCCTTCAGGATCTTCGTTAGCATATCGTCCACGTACACCTCCATGGTCTTACCTATCTGCTCCTCGAACATCCTATTGACGAGACGCTGATACATTGCCCCCGCGTTTTTCAGACCAAAGGGCATCACCCTATAACAATACGTCCCCTTGTCAGTGATGAAGGTCGTCTTCTCTGAGTCTTCAGCGTCCATGAAGATTTGGTTATAACCTGAATAAGCATCCATGAAGCTCATGAGCTCGTGCCCTGCTGTTGCATCCACCATCTGGTCTATCCTAGGTAGGGGATAGCTGTCTTTCGGGCAAGACCTATTCAGGTCTGTGAAATCTACACACATCCGCCACTTTCCGTTGGCCTTAGGCACGATCACTGCATTTGAGAGCCACTCTGGATAGGTGACCTCTCGTATGAACTCGGCCTCTTCCAACTTTTTCACCTCTTCCCGGATGACCTCAAATTTCTTTTTGGAGTAAATTCTTCTCCTCTGCTTGATTGGCCTGGCATCCCTATCCACGTTGAGTTTGTGGGTCATGACCTCAGGGTCTATACCAGGCATGTCGGTGTGGCTCCAGGCGAAGACACTCTGCCTCTTCCTGAGAAGGCTCACCAACTCTTCCTTGATCTTTGGTTCTAGGGCCTTGCCGACCTGGATGGTTTTTTCCGGCTCGTCCTCGTTGAGGACGATGGATTCTACCTCTTCCGCGGCCTCGCCCTTCTTTAGCTTTGTTTCATCTCTCGGGTCAAGAGTGTCTATGCTGTAGGTGGCGGTTGCTCTCTTATGGGCCTCCCTCTCTTCAGCTGAGTTGAAATAACACTCCCGTGCCGTGGTCTGATCCCCCTGCACTTCCCCTACCCCATAAGGAGTCGGGAATTTTAGCATTTGATGGACCGTTGACGACACGGCTTCAAACTCCTTGAGGGCTACTCTTCCGATGATGAGGTTGTAAGCCGAGAAGACATTCTCGTCCATCACAAAAAAGTTTATCTTCTTAGTCAGCCTCTTAGGCCACTCATCCCCCATACGCACATCCATCTCATACATGCCTAGTGGGTGCACTTTCTCGCCACTGAAGCCTATCAAGGGGTGGTGGTATGGCACTAGCCTCGATCTGCTAAGACCCAAGCTCTTGAAACAAGGCCAGAACATTACATCTGCCGAGCTTCCCCCATCTATGAGGATTCTCCCTACGTCGCACCCATGAACCCTTGTCGTTATGACCAAGGGGTCATCATGGGGGGCTAAGATGCCCATGAAGTCGAGTCGGGAGAAACCCACCACTAGGGTGTCCATGTCCACCTTTGTTCTCTTCTGCACGACGTCAGAAGACGTCAGGTTCACAACCTCTGGCCCGACCACCGACTTGGCCTCCGCTACATGAGCCTTTCAATCAGCTACCTCAGAGCCACCTCCTGCGAATCCCCCACATATGGTGCCAACACCAAAGGAGATCATTCCTACCCTCTTCAATGGGGTATTGTCATCCCTTGGTGGGAGATCTGGGTCATCTCCATCATCACCCTCTGAATCATCATGTCCTCTGGCTGGGGCATCGCCACGACACCTGTAATCTCTTCTCTTCCTGGGGTCTTATCTTCCAGCTTTCGGAGCTTTGCCATCCACATACTTTCTCAGCTTCCCAGACTTCAGCATTTTCTCAATCTCATCCTTTAAAGCGAAGCATCTGTCTGTGATATGGCCGTGATCCTGATGGAACTCACACCAGAGGTTTTTATTCCTCTTATGCGGTGGGGCCTTCAGCTTCTCTGGCCACCGCAGAGCCCTGTCAGTCTTGATCTCATTAAGGATGTGCTCACAGCTCACAGTCAGAGGAGTGTAATGAGCGAACTTGTCCTCTGCTGATCGCTTCTTCCCTTCTTTCTTGCCCTGGGACCTCCCAGCGCTACCACGGTTCTCCTCCTCGTATTTGGCGGCCATCGCCTCTTCCGCATTCATCACTTTCCCTGCAGTGGACAACAGCTCTGCCATAGACTTGGGGGGGTCTTCTGCTAGCTTCCATAGTAGCTTTCCCTTCTGGAGGCCTCCTATAAGGGCGGTCATGGCTATGCTCTCCTCGTAATCCTCCACCTCCAACTTCTCCTTGTTGAATCTTGCTATATAGTCTCTTAGGCTTTCACCCTTAGCCTGTTTGACATATAGGAGGTGGGTAGTCTTCTTTTGGGGCCTTACCCCAAAGCAGAAGTTGTGTATGAACTGTTCGGCCAAGCCTTTGAAGTTTTCGATCGAGTTCTTTGGAAGAGAGGTGAACCAACTATGCGCTGCCCCTGTCAAGGTGCCCGAGAAGGCCTTGCACTTCATCTCATCAGGTATCGAGTAAATATCTGCCGCCGACTGATACATCTCGATATGGTGCACAGGGTTAGTGCTGCCATCATACTTAGGAGTCACTACAGGAGGCTTGAATTTAGCTGGGGTTGGGAACCCTACTATCTTAGCCACAAACGGTGAGCCTTCCGAGTAGCCCCTCTGTAAGGGGTCCCTGCTCTTTATGAGGTCCCCTATCTTCTCCTCGAGACGTTGGATCGAGTCATTCCATGGTTTTCTCTCGTCAACTTGGCCGAGGTTGTCCCCTGTCACCTCTCTGCGGTGGACAGAGGGTTCCCCAGCCACAACCCTCTGACTGTTGACCTCTTCCTGCTCCCTGACCCTTCTCTCTATGGGTCGGCCTTGATTTGGTCGAGCCTGCCTATCCCTTCTTTGGGAACCTTCTGCGCTCCTCGACCTTGATAGTCTCTGTCTTAGGTCATTAACCGGGCCCAGCCTCTCGAAGGCCGAGCCTCGGCTTAGTCTGTCAAAAGCGAACCCTCTTGGTTGGGCCTCTTCTCTTCTTCGGCCGACACATCCTTGGCTCTGCCTAAGAGGTTGTACAGTGTTATCCGACACCTCATATGGCTCCCAACAGTCTTCCGGGGGCTCTTCAGCCTCCAGGTCATCATATCTATCCCCTGGGCAAGGGTTTCCTTGCCTCCCCAGACGCAAGCGCCTAGGGTCAGCAACGTCCCTCCTCCGCTGGGGTGCAGGTTGGTCCTTCATCGGTGCTTGGGGTGGTCCCCTGGAGTCCGGTTGGGGCTGAACCGCCGCCGGGGTGATCATGTCCGGTGAGACTCCAGGTGGCCTCATCATCATGGTTTGGCTGAGCTGGACAAACTGCTCCTTCATGGCCTGTTGTGTTGCAGCCAGGGATTTCAAAGCAGCTGCCACCAACGCCATTTCGGACTGAGGAGGAGCCTGACTGGAACTAGCCCCTCCACCCAAAGGCGGCGGAAGAGGTGGTGGCAAGTCTGGTGCCATGTGTTACCACTATAGAGCTTTGAGTAGCAGGTGAGCTTAATACCTCAAAGGATCTCTTTCAATGGTGAAACAGATCCACGCAAGGGCTGGTTTCTGGTTCACCACCAGAATCTCCTGTGAGGCTAAGTGGAAAAAGGGGAAGAGATATCTTCTCGTTCCCACAGACGGCGCCAAAATGATGATGCTGAGAATTAGCACCACCAGGTGAGGTGTTTGCAAGCTCAATACAGGTGTAACAATGGCAACACAACTATATGAATAAGGTAAGAATGAGGTGAGGATAAGAAGAATGACACCTGAATATAGGTGGTTCAGCCAATCTGGCCTACATCCACTGTGAGTGTGAGTGAGTAATATCACTGTAAGAAGGCACTAATGGCCATGGATACAATCTCTCAAGCTTACTCTCTCTCTACTGTGCATCTTTAGACAGAGTTTTTGCTAGGGTTTTTATATCTGGATCCTTTAACAAGGTAGGGGATGATCCCTATATATAGTATCTAGGGGGTGTAATGTACCCCCCCCCCCATGCATGCAATGTGCATGTGTGTGGTAACCTCACCAATGGGGGTGTGCCACCTGTCATGGACACATGTGGGTAATGATGATGAAATATTCTCCCACATGTGGAGAATATTCTTGCTATAACTGATTTATGCCCAGGTGTCCTTATCCAAATGTCAACAGACGCTTCGGCAGTCATGTTGGTGAATGGACTCGGCCTAGGAGAGGCCGAGCTATAAAGGTCGGTCGTCCGGTCAACCCGCTAAGTGCCATGAGGAGTCTCGGCCTGATGTAGGCCGAGGTGTATGCTGGTGTCGGCCAGAGCCGGGACAGGGCATGCTGGTGATAAATAATGCCTCTGGTAACCTCGGCCTAAGCCGAGGTAAGGTTCATGTTGAAGATGAATGTAGAGTTTCTTGTTATCTCTGCCTACTGTTGACCGGGGTTACTATTCCTTGGTACCTGGGGTTGATGTTGACATTTGTGACATGAGGAGTGTCCTTGGGGAGGTGCATGTGGTAGTGTCGGCCTTGGCCGAGGTATGACATCGTGGACCCCGACGCACTGGGGGGGTCGGTCATCGTCTCGGCTCTCATCATGGCCGAGGTAGGTACCTCTAGGCCGAGGTGTCCGAGCTCAGACCTCGTCACCACCAAGTGATGTTATGAGGGTCTGAGGTCCTCACCTAGGCCGAGGTAAGCCTCATAATGTCACCAAATTAATGATGTTTAAGGTCTGAGGTCCTCACCTAAGAGGTTATCCCCATAATAAATTTCACCAAATGAATGATGTTAAGGGTCTGAGGTCCTCTAGCCGAGGTGTCCGAGCTCAGACCTCGTCACCACCAAGTGATGTTATGAGGGTCTGAGGTCCTCACCTAGGCCGAGGTAAGCCTCATAATGTCACCAAATTAATGATGTTTAAGGTCTGAGGTCCTCACCTAAGAGGTTATCCCCATAATAAATTTCACCAAATGAATGATGTTAAGGGTCTGAGGTCCTCTAGCCGAGGTGTCCGAGCTCAGACCTCGTCACCACCAAGTGATGTTATGAGGGTCTGAGGTCATCACCTAGGCCGAGGTAAGCCTCATAATGTCACCAAATTAATGATGTTTAAGGTCTAAGGTCCTCACCTAAGAGGTTATCCCCATAATAAATTTCACCAAATGAATGATGTTAAGGGTCTGAGGTCCTCTAGCCGAGGTGTCCGAGCTCAGACCTCGTCCCCATAATAAATATCATCACCTACCTTTTTTGACATACTTTACCAGTTTTCCTTACATGGTCAAGTCCCTAACCTCATTCTTTGAGGCCAAGCAATTCTTCATGTTATGGTTGTGATCTTTGTGGAAATTACAGTAATTGTTATTGTCGATTATGTTAGGTGGAGCCTTCAATTTACTCGGCCATTTTAGGTCACTATTTACTTTCATCTCATCAAGGATACGGTGTAAGTCTATGGTAGGCGGGGTGTATTCATCGAATATTTTCAGCTTATCAGATTTCTTATCCTTAGACCTTTCATCCTTCTCAGAACTCTTGTGAGCATCATATTTGGTGTGGCTAGAATCCTTAGCCGCCATTGCCTCCTCAATATTCATAATTTTTTTTACTTTGACCAGAAGTTCGGCCATCGTGGTCAATAGTCGTAATAATCATGATTGTGAACTTCTCATCGTAATCGGTGACTTCAAGATTTTTAGTATTAAAACGTGTAATGAACTCCCTTATCGTTTCATCGTCCTTTTAACAGACGCTTAATTAGTGAGCCACCCTTTTTCATGCCTTCGTACCGGTACAGAAATTGGTGACGAAGAGGTTGGATAACTACTGGAAATTTGAGATTTGCCCGTTTGGCAAGTCGTTATACCAAATTTAGGCCTACCCAATTATAGTACTCGAGAAGTCCCTACAACGCATCTCGTCTGGAATGGAGTAGATATATGAAGAAATCTGGTACTTTTCCATGTACATCATAGGATCAAATTTCATACTTGGGAATAATGACAAGCGGTTTGAATTTCATGGGTGTTGAATAACCCATTATTGCGGTTATGAATGGAGATCCTTGAATTTTTCTTTTAATATTAAATCTGATCCAAATTTCTTGTATTCATACCTTTGTAACAAACTTCCTTATAAAAGGAGAGTTGGGATTAGAGTCTCAAAGAACTCCTTTTGGAAGATTTTTTCACCTTTTTTTAGTTCTCTTTGTGATCAAACTCTTCCAAAATTATTCCAAACCCTTGGAAACATAAATATCACTTTATCAAAGCAAAAAAACCTTTTTTGTTCAAAAACCTTTGTAGAAAGAGGCTCTACTACTAATTTATGGACCCGAGATTTCACTACTGAAGAAGAAGTAGGCTGATTGGTGAACACCGAGAGAAGGTTGCTTTATGTGGACGAAACTGAACCGTGTCATTTTTTATAGAATAAATTAAAGACTCTGTGCGTTATACATAGTTGGTCTAAGTAGTTTGCAAGTCGACCGCCTGTCAATTATTATATAGTGTTGAATATAGGTTTTGCCCTTTTAGGGATTTTTCCTTATTTCTTTGTGTTATTTGCATGCTTGGTTTTCTAGTTTGAATTTTAGACCGCATTTTTGTATGCACATGTAAATTAATCAAAGATAAAATTTGGTAAATTTTGATTTGTGTGTGGCGAACTAAAATATAAATAATTCCATAAAATCCTAAAATTCTCACATTGGTATCAAAGCGGGTAACACTAAAGTATCGTGTGATCCTGATTTTGATGGACTTTCTTTTGAGATACCAATTTTCACAAATTGGTATCATAGCAAGTTACACTAAGTTTTTGTGTGATCTTTTTTACAAATTTTTTTATATCAATTTTTTTTTAAAATTTGTGATCTTTAAAAATTTGAAATTTATGGATAATTTTTATAATAGGCTGCCGATTTTTGATGGATCTAATTATGATTACTGGAAAACTAGGATGAGGTCTACTTTAAAAGCATTTAATGAAAGGGTCTGGCTTATGTGTGAAAGAGGGTGAACACCACCCACTATGACTAATGACAATGTCAAAAGTCTTAAACACATCACTGCTTGGACGAAGTATGTAAGGACATAATTTTATAAATGTTCGGGGTAGAATCTAGAATTTTTCTGTTTTCTCCTAGATCACAGTTCATATGTCTGATACCGCTACATTCGGTACGTTAACACGATCATCCTCAACGGCCTGCATCCGAATTTAGTGCATCCACTTTCTTCACGTGCATAATGCTACATGCAACGTGCTGCTAAGCTCATTCCCACTACTCCACTACGCTCTATCAGTAAAATGTTTTATTGGAACTTTAAATATTTGCATAAATATTTGGGAATTTTTTTTTAAAATTATTTTTGAATTCTGGATTAATTTTTTATCAAAAGCAGAATTTTTCTAAGTGTAGAAGCGAATGGCCTCGATCGACGACATCGCTCGAGCGACTTTGAAAGTCATTCGCGCGAGATAGACATGCCGCGCGATACCGTTCGAACGACTTCTGTCCTTCGTTCGAGTGACATGCTATCTCGTTTGAGCGACATGCTATCTCGTTCGAACGAGCCACCGCCTCGATTTTTGTATAAATATTTGATCTCCTTCTACACGTTTTTTTAAGTCTTTCTGCAATCTTAAATTCTGCGAAAAATAACCCTGAATAAGACTTCACCTTTTAAGGTTTTCTAAACCTTTTTGATTCACAAAACCATTCCCATATATGTGTGTGAATCTTTAAACCTTCAAGAAGATCATTTACTCATCTGGAGTAATTTGTGAGGAAGTCGTTCTCTGCGTCACTGCTGCCCTACTGGAAAGGGATTGTTCCAGCCGTCGACAACAGAACCGACACCCGAGGGTATTTCTGTGTCACTGTATTTTCATTGTAATACGTTGTAAGCCGTTTTCTTACAAAAATTATTGTGAAAATAAAAGGTTTTGCCCCGTTGGGGATTTTTCCTCATATGTGTTCTTGGATGTTTCATCTTCATATTTATTCTCATATAGATGCATGTTTAGGACTTAAGTGGTGAAAACTGTGTTTAATTAAATAACTTACTTATTTGAACGCAAGCGCACTCTCCTCAAATTGGTATCAGAGCCAGTTACACAATTTTACCGTGTAATTTTTCGCAAAATTTTTCTAAGATATCAATTTTCTGAAAAATTGATTTTTGAAAACGAGTGTGTTCATTATGGAGAAGTTATATAATAAAATGCCAGTTTTGACAGGACCAACTTTGCATATTGGAAAACCCGTATGAGATCTGCATTAAAAGCCATTGATGAACGCGTCTGGATTTTAGTTGAAAGATGGTGGACACCTCCCTCCGTCACTGTTGATAATGTGATCAATTTAAAACCTGCCACTTCTTGGACTGAAGACGAATTTAGATTGTCATCATTTAATTCTAAGGGTTTGAGTGCTATTTCTGGGTCTGTCACACCTGATGAGTTCAAATGCATAATGACGTGTACCACGTCAAAAGAGGCATGGGATGCTTTACAACTCACCCATGAAGGAACTAATGCTGTAAAAGAGTCTAAATTGCAAAATTTGACAGCTCAATTTGAAACAATCACCATGCATGAGACTGAATATTTTGATGATTTTTATGCTAGGCTTTCTGACATCGTTAATACTAGCTTTAATCTTGGTGAACATATTCCTAATGCTAGAGTTGTTAAAAAGATTCTTTGTTCTTTGCCTAAGCATTTTATCCCTAAAGTCACTGTGCTAAATTCTATGGGTAATTTAAATACGCTAAAATTGGAAGACCTTGTTGGAGATTTGCAAACATATGAAATTGATATGTTCCCTAAAATTGCAAGGTCTAAAGATAAGGGAATTGCACTTAATGCCCAAGAGAGAAAGAGTGAGGGGTCAGATAAAAAGAGAGTAGAGTCATCTAGAAAGAGAGAGACTGACACGTCAGATTGTGATTGTGATTTTGACTTAGATGATTTGGCTCTTTTTGCAAAAAAATTCAAAAGAATTCTCAAATTTAAGAAAAATGGCAATTTTAAAGATAAAAAGAAATTTGAGAAAAATAAGTTTGAAAAGAAAAATGAAAAAGTTTTTAAAGATCCTCCTAAGAAAGAAAGTTAGAGATGTTTTGAGTGCGATGGTAGGGGTCATAGAGCCTTTGAGTGTGCCACACGTCTGAACAGAGAGAAAGGGAAAGCTGTCCTTAATGCTACCTTTAGCGACGACAGTGAGGTCGAGTCGGTGGATTCTGGAGTCAAGTCACCGTATGAGTGTAACTTCACCGCATTCATGGCTAGTCATGTGAGCACTTCTAGTTCTTCTCACGACGATGAGGATGCTGCATCACAGGGACACCTCGACAGTGAGATCGATGTGAGTGAGGGGGAGGATGACACAAGTGAGAGCGAGAGTGATATTCAACGCGCCCATGCTGAGTTATATTTTGAGTCTTTTAAAACTAAAAAGCGTAGCAAAGCGTTAGTTCTTAAGATCACCGACTTAGTGAAGAATTAAGAAAAGTGAGAGAGAGAGAGTCCTCCACCTACACCGCCCTGAGAGAGAGAGAATCTGCCAGTGTTGAGAAAGAGAGTTTGTTTAGAGAGAGAGAGTAATTTTGAGAAAGAGAGAGGGGACTTGACTAAACAAGTGGCTAGTTTTACGAGTGAGCTCCATTCCTCCGTGAAGACTCGAAAGAAACTTAAAGCCCTTGTTGCTCAGCTGACTCATGATCTTGAGAAAGCACAGGAAGTCAAGGTACAAATCGAGGACAGATCAGGGAAAATGGGAAAGATGCTCCTCGGCCCCGTTTTAGGTTTTGGTGATCGGAAGGGAATAGGTTATGATAGTGCCTCCACGTCCCAAATTACACCTGGAACTGTTCCTGAGTTTACTACGACTCCTTATGGCCATCGTAAAAAACCTCGAAGGAGAGCTCGACCAAGAAAAGCAAACCAAGGTCCGCCTTTGACTGTATTATTTTGTACTTATTGCAAAAGGAAAGGCCACCTCAGGGAGTTTTTATATAGCATGGGTCGAACACGACGTACTACTGCTCCACCATATCACACTGATGAATTTTCTAGTCTGAGAGAGCGAGTTGAGTCTTTAGCTGCCACGTCTCAGAGTTTGATGGAGGAATTCCGACGGATGTCTTTCCCGTCAGTGAATGCTTATCACATTCTAGCTAAAACCAACAACAACAAAGGCAAACAAAAGATTACCACTTCTTGGGTGCCTAAGAAAGATAAAAAGGCCTTTGTTGTTCATGTTTCTCTCAAAGCACATAATACCTCACAGTGGTATTTTGACAGTGGATGGTCCAGACATATGACAGGTGATGCCTCATTTTTTACATCTCTTGAGGATTATCGAGATGGCAGAGTCACCTTTGGAGATGGGAGCAAGTCTAGCATTGTAGGATGAGGTACTGTAGAGTTACCAGGATTTCCTAAGCTAGAGAATGTGTTATACGTCAAAGGTTTAAAAGTAAACCTTCTTAGTATTAGCCAGCTATGCGACACTGACTTTGTAGTAAAGTTTGACCGGGATGCGTGTAATGTCTATAATTAAGCTGGTAAACTTTTGATGCAAGGGGTGAGGACCGAGGATAATTGTTATAGGACTGAGCCTACTTCCTCACTTGTCTGTAACAGCGCCACGATCACTCCTATGGATCTGTGGCACCAATGTCTAGGTCACGTAAATATTAGAAATCTCACTCGCTTAGCTAAAAAGGACCTAGTACGTGGCTTACCATCTCTTTGAAGGCCAACTTCAACGGTTTGTGGACCCTATCAGTTGGGAAAACAAATTCGTAGTCCCCATAGGAAGTTGCATTCCATTACCACCTCTCGTGTTCTTGAGCTTATACACATGGATCTTATGGGTCCCACTCGTACCGAGAGTCTGGGTGGTAAGAGGTATATCCTCGTGATGGTGGATGATTTCTCTAGATACTCCATTGTAGGTTTTCTGAGTGAGAAATTCGATGCTGTAGAGTTTTTAACGACCAAGTGCCGTGTCCTGCAAAATCAACACGGAGTCACTATTAATAGAATACGTAGTGACAACGGCACTGAATTTAAGGAAGAAAAGGTAGATTTGTATTGTGATAGCCCTGGGATCAAACATGAGTTTTCTGCTGTGAAGACTCCTCAGCAAAATGGGATTGTTGAGAGAAAAAATAGAACGATCCAGGAGATGGCTAGATCTACGCTTCTAGGTCGTAAAGTCTCTAGGAGATTTTAGGCAGAGGCAGTGTCTACTGCATGCCACACGGTGAATAGGGTTTATCTGCGTCCACACACACTTCAGACACCTTATGAGTTGTGGACTGGCAAGAAGCCCAACCTGGCATATTTCCGTATTTTGGGGAGTAAATGCTACATCCCACGGGATAGAGAGCAATTAGGAAAGTTTAACTCTCAGAGCGACGAGGGAATATTATTAGGCTATTCATCGAATAGTAGAGCGTACCGAGTTTTTAACCTGAAGAGCTCTAACGTTATGGAGTCAATAAACTTCATTATGCAAGATGACGAACCTCCGACGTCTATTGATCCTAACCTTCAGTATGAGGATGAGGATTGTTCTGACAGTGATTTACCTGTTCCTCTCCTACACCCTGTGGACCCTATTCCTGTGTTAGGGGACACACCCGCTTGGGTTCGCAAGAGTCATGACCCGTCTGCCATTATTGGCGATCCCACTCTAGGGTTCAAGACTTGTGCTCAGCTAGAGAACGTTGTTAGCCATCTTTGCTACACGTCCAAAGTCAAGACCAGGAATCATAAAGAAGCACTCAAGGATGAACACTGGATATCTGCTATGCAGTATGAGTTGCTTCAGTTTAAAAAGAATAATGTCTGGGAACTTGTCCCCCGACCTAGTGAGACTAATGTGATTGCTACCCGGTAGATTTTTAAGAATAAAATGGATGAAAATGGTACCATAATCCGAAACAAGGCTAGGTTGGTCACTCAAGGCTACACACAGATAGAAGGTGTAGACTTTGGGGAGACATTTGCTCCTGTTACGAGGCTTGAGTCCGTCCGTCTTCTACTCGCCATCGCATGTCATCTGCGCTTCAAGTTATATCAGATGGATGTCAAGAGTGCCTTTCTGAATGACATTTTACAGGAGGAGGTCTACGTGGAACAACCAAAAGGGTTTGAAGACCCACAGCACCCAGAGCACGTCTACTATCTGAGGAAAGCCTTGTATGGTTTGAAGCAAGCACTTCGTGCTTGGTACGAGAGGCTTATTTCCTATCTCTTAGCCCGTGGCTTCAAGAGATGGGGAGTTGATATGATGTTGTTCGTCAGGAGAGATGATGGTGCAATTTTGGTTGCCCAAGTCTATGTGGACGATATAGTCTTTGGATCCACGTGCTCTCAAAATGCTCATCACTTTGAAGAGGAGATGAAAAGTGAGTTTGAGATGAGCATGGTTGGTGAGCTTACTTTCTTCCTTGGTCTTCAGGTTCGTCAGCTAGAGGATGGGATGTTCATCTCCCAATCCAAGTATGCTAGAGACCTAGTGAAGAAATTTAGTTTAGACTCCGCTAAGCATGCACGTACACCTATGAGTACCACTACCAAGCTTAGTAAGGACACTTCAGGCAAGGACATAGAGCAAACCTTATATCGGAGTATGATAGGTAGTCTTCTCTACTTGACTGCCAGTCATCCCGACATAGCCTTTAGTATTGGAGTCTATGCGCGATATCAGGCGTCCCCAAAAGAGTCATATTTACTTGCTCTAAAATGTATTATTAAATATGTGAGTGGGACTTTGTTATACGGTATTTGGTATTCCTTTGATACTGATGACCTTTTATCTGCCTATTCATATGCCGATGGGGCCGGGTATGTAGATGGTTGTAGGAGCACTTCTGGTGGGTATTTCTATTTTGGTTCTGCTCTTGTCTCCTAGCTGAGCAAGAAGCAAAATTCCATCTCTTTGTCCACTGCGAAGGCTGAGTACATAGTCGCTGGAAGTTATTGCACGCAACTCTTGTGGATGAAGCAAATGCTAGAGGATTATGGGATTTCACAGGACACCATGACCATTTCCTGTGATAACACGAGCGCGATACACATATCCCGCAATCCAGTCCAGCATTCGCGCACAAAGCACATCAGGATACGCAAACACTTTATACGTCAGTTAGTTGAGGAGAAAGTCGTATTCCTGAGTTTTGTTCCCACCGACCGTCAATTAGCCGATATTTTCACGAAACCTTTAGATGCCCTTATATTTGAGAGTCTTAGGAAATCTTTGGGGATTTGCATAGTTGACTGAGGGGTTGGTCTGTGTCTATAATAGGATGATTTTTCATGTTCATATCATATGCTTCTTATTGCTTTTTGTTTTATATGTATCATTGCTTTGTTGTACAGCTATTCATTTATTCTTTTGAAAAAAATCCAAAAAGATTTTTGTTTTTGTATATTAATATTTCAGAAAAGCACAAAAAGATTTTGTATTTTATTATGCACCTTTTATGGATGAGCATTTAAGATAGCCAAGTCACAATTTCATTCCACTTATCCATGTGACTATTTTATAGAGATTTGAGACGCTACATCATTTCATCCATGTGCTTTACACTGATTGGAGTCTTTGAGATGTAATTAGTGATATTTTCCTACATGTTTGACTCCTATCTCCTTTATTCCACACATGCACGACTTTATTTGATTATTGTACTTGTCTATCACATGTTGGCTTGAGTGTTTCCATCTCAATTCTGTCTATACAACTTACAATATGCGATAAAACTTGACAAGATTGGAATGCATGTAAAAACCATTTTTTTTTGTGAGACTGAGTGTTTGTTTACGAACGGGGAGGGGCTGCGAAAGGTAATTATCACTTCTTTGAGCAAAAGTCACCGTTCAAAAGGACCTAAAAAATGGAGGAATTTTATTATCCGGGGTCCAAAGAGGTTAAAAGAGCCCGAGAAAATTTAAAGGCAATAAAAAGCAATTCATGCCAAATATGGGTCATTTAGGTTTCACCATCAATTCTCCAAAGTTTGAGAATTTAGAAAGCCTCTATTCAAAATATAAATCTGAGGGAGTTTGGTTGGAGAATATAAACGGGTTTGCACTTCCTTGAAAGTCTTGAAGAAGCATAAAAAGTTTTGGACATTATTGGTGTAGAAATCACTTTGAGCTTTGATTTGTTGATTTGATTTAGTCAATATCTTATATTTCCACCTTTTTACACCAAAGGAAGACTTTGAGTTCATTCTTTAGGAGTATCCGATATTCATCGTGCACATATGTCATGTTTGTATGCATTGATTTTCCTATCGAATTTAATCACACCCCTTCATTTTCGCTATCATTGACTTGGTTGTTTTTGTGATCTTCCATGGTGTGATTCTTTGTTGTATACAATGTGTGAAAATTTTTGAAAAAATACAAAAATAGCAGTTTATTCCCGTGTACCATTCTCCATGTGCATTCATTTATACTTCTCATATTTGTCTATTTGGAAACATCATAAAAACGGGAAGAAGAATTATGGGGGAGATTTATTTTGGTGTTTGGTTGATTTATGAATGATTTGCTTAAGGGTATTTTTTATATCAATTTTTGCATATCTTTATATTTCAAACCGTTGCGTGTCACGGGTATTTGATTTATCTTATGTGTGGAGGTACAACATTTCTCATTATTTGATTACACATCCTGATGAGAAAAGCTTTTGAAAATTTGGAGAGCTGAAGATTTGGAAGACATGTCATTTAGTATTCTCAGTTTGAGGGTTTAATGGGGATATTATCTTGTATGTCATTTGATTGCATAATTCGTATTTTTTATGTATGTACCAGCATAGACATAGGGGGAGATTTGTAAGGACATAATTTTATAAATGTCCGGGGTATAATCTAGGATTTTTCTGTTTTCTCCTAGATCACAGTTCATATGTCTGATACCGCTACATTCGACACGTCAACACGATCATCCTCGACGGCCTGCATCCAAATTCAGTGCATCCACTTTCTTCACGTGCATAATGCTACATGCAACGTGCTGCTCAGCTCATTCCCACTACTCCACTACGCTCTATCAGTAAAATGTTTTATTGGAACTTTAAATATTTTCATAAATATTTGGGAATTGTTTTTGAAAATTATTTTTGAATTCTGGATTAATTTTTTATCAAAAGCAGAATTTTTCTAAGTGTAGAAGCGAATGGCCTCGATCGACGAGATCGCTCGAGCGACTTTGAAAGTCGTTCACGCGAGATAGACATGTCGCGCGATATCGTTCGAACGACTTCTGTCCTTCTTTCGAGCGACATGCTATCTCGTTCGAGCGATATGCTATCTCGTTCGAGCGACATGCTATCTCGTTCGAGCGACATGCTATCTCGTTCGAACGAGCCACCGCCTCGATTTTTGTATAAATATCTGATCTCCTTCTACACGTTTTTTAAGTCTTAATGCAATCTTAAATTCTGCGAAAAATAGCCCAGAATAATACTTCACCTTTTAAGGTTTTCTAAACCTTTTTGATTCACAAAACCATTCCCATATATGTGTGTGAATCTTTAAACCTTCAAGAAGATCATTTACTCATCTGGAGTAATTTGTGAGGAAGCCGTTCTTCGTCACTGCTGCCCTACTGGAAAGGGATTGTTCCAGCCGCCGACAACAGAACCGACACCCGAGGGTATTTCTGTGTCACTGTATTTTCATTGTAATACGTTGTAAGCCGTTTTCTTACAAAAATTATTGTGAAAATAAAAGGTTTTGCCCCGTTGGGGATTTTTCCTCATATATGTGTTCTTGCATGTTTTATCTTCATATTTAATCTCATATAGATGCATGTTTAGGACTTAAGTGGTGAAAACTGTGTTTAATTTAATAACTTCCTTATTTTAACGCAAGCGCACTCTCCTCAGAGTATGGATTTAAATGGAGTACTTACAACTCTCGCGGCTTCGATGCTATTCTGGAGCCATCACCCTTGATGAGCTCCACCACATTATGACGTGAACCATGTCTAAAGAGGCTTGGGATACTCTCCAACTCACTCACGAGGGTACCAATATTATGAAAGCTTGTAAACTACAGAACCTCACCACACAGTTTGAGACTATTACCATGCTAGAGTCTAAGCCTTTCGATGAGTTTTATACACATTTGTTGAACATAGTAAATTCTAGTTTTAATTTAGGTGAGAAAATTCCTGAGACGAGAGTTGTTAAGAAAATTTTGAGATCACTGCCAACCCGTTTTATCCCTAAAGTCAGTGTCGTGAATTCGTTAGGAATATTAGATACTCTTTGGTTAGAAGAACTCGTATGAGACGTTCAAACTTATTAAATTGATATGTTTCCTAAAATTGTTGAGAAAAAAGAAATGGGAATTGCTTTGAAAGCTCAGTCAAAAAAGAAAAAGGAAAAAGTTTGTGATTCTGAGCCTGAATTTGATTTTGAAATAAATGATTTAGCCCCTTTTGCCAATAACTTCGAAAAGTTTCTCAATTTAACAAAGAAAATTCTTCCAAAGATAAGACTTTTGAGAAAAATAAAAATTAGAATGAGGGTGATAAGGTTTGTGATGAAGATGAGATAAGATGTTATGAGTGTGAGGGAAAACGGTACAAGACACATGAGTGTTCCACTAGGATTACGAGACAGGGTAAGAAAGTTGCATATAAGGCCACTCTTAGCGATAGTGAAGTCAAGTCGGTGGATTTTGGGGATGAATCACCACATGAACTGTGTATTGCATTCATGGCCAGTCATGTTAGTACTTCTAGTTTGTCCCATGCCGATGGGAGCATTCCTAAATGTGAGTGCCTCGATGATATTTTGAATCATTCTGGAGAGAGTGAGAGTGAGGAAGAGAATTTGAGTGAGGGAGAAGGTGGACTCCAAAAAGATTTTAGTTAACTTTATACCAAGACTTTAAAAATGAGAAAACTTAATAAAGATTTGTCTCTTAGGCTGTGTGATTTAGAGAAGGAAGTGAAAGTTTTAAGAGAGTGTGAGGGGTCGGTAAGTCAACTCGAGAAAGTGAAGATTTCTTTATGTGTGCAGTTGATTGTTATCGGTAGGGAGAATATCGATTTTACCAACACTGTGGCCAGTCTTATGAGAGATGTTCAAGCTTCATCTGAGACTCGTGAGAAACTTAAAGGCCGTGTATCCCAACTCGAGATTGATCTCGAATGTGCCCGAAAGGTCAAGGTAATTTTAGAGGACACATCTAAGAAGGTTGGAAAGATGCTCCTCGATCCAACGTTAGGAACATTGAAAGGCAAGTTATAGGTTATGATGGTGCATCCACTTCCCATGCCGCACCCGAGCCGGCTCCCTATTTTGTAATGGATCGTTATGGCCCTCGTCCTAACCCACCTAGGAGAGTTCGTACTAGACGTTTTAAGTAAGGTGAACCCAAGCCTGTATGTTTATTCGAATGGTAAACGAAAAGGTCATCTTAGAGAGTTTTGTTTTATGATATGCAGAGTTTCTCATATGCGTGTTCCTCAGTATTCTCCCACAGGAGTTCCCACACATGTCTTCGCACGCTCTCCCATATATGTTACTCCACATGCTCCCTCACATCATCATAGAGATTTTGATAGTTTTTTAGAGAAAGTATAGTATTTGGTCAAGGCTTCAAAATGTTTGATGAAGTAATTTCATAGGATGTCTTCTCCTTTTGAGAACTCTTGAGGCCCTAATGATTGAGGTCGAGACTTATTTCTAGAATAGGGTGATTATCATGTTCATATCTTATATTCCTATTTATAGATTGTATTATCGTTGTACTTATATGATTTCTTTCTTTTTAATATATTTAGAAAAATCCAAAAAGAGTTTTTTTTGGTAATTTTTTGAAAATCACAAAAATATTTTGGGTTTTAATGAAAAAGATTGAAAAAGTGAATAAAATTTTTATTTTTTTTTTGAAAAAGACAAAAAGATTTTTCTATTATTGGTTTTCACCATATATGGATGAAACAATTAAGATATTCAGATCACCCCTATATTCCGTCCTTTCACGTGACTTTTTCGTAGTGTTTTTAGACATGACTTTGTTTCAATAGTGTGCTGAATAACGTGTGGATATCATTACGTTGATCATTGACGACTACTATCTACATGTTAAACTCCTTATCACTTTTATTACGCACGTGCACAGGCTTTATGAACATTATGCTTACTTGTTATTTGTTGAATACGATGTTCTCATCTCAATTCCGCTTAATAACGAACCAAATATGAAAAGAGATAAGTTGTACATGTAAGAACCATTGTCCGAATTTCATTTTTTTTCCAGGAAATATTATTATATGTTAAGAAATGGAAAGGGTCTACAAAAAATTAAAATATTCTACGTGTTAAAAACCACTATTTACATAAAAGAGCTTAAAAAGATTAGAGGCACATAAAAATAGAAGTGCCAGGCCATTTTGTTTAGATTCATTAATGCTTCGCTACATATAAGCATTATGATTTCTTAAAAATAATTGAGAGTAAATTCTTATATGTCAGAGATTTTGAGGGAGTTATAAAGTAAAAGATCTATGGGTTTGCACAATGGACATTCTTAAAAACATTAAATAACCCGACGTTATTGGTGTGAGAATCATTTACATTTATGGCATATTGATTAAGTTGTCAATTTCATATGAGTTCACTATTTTTTACACCTAAGGTAGACTTTGAGTTCTTTCTTTAGAAGTGTCTCATTACTTCGTGCACCCTGTTATGAATGTTTATGGCGATTAGCCTATGGAAAGTGTTCACATAATTTCATTCCGTTTTCATGATTCAAATATTTTAGTGTTATTCCATGGTGACTATGTGTTTTGTACCTATATTTACTCTTTATACTTTATACTTGAAATTTTTTAAAATTTAGAAAAATAGAGCCACATGTTCTACGGGTTTCCTTCTTATTATGCTTTTAAGATTATCATTACATGTGCTTTCATTTAATATCTTTGTGATGATATCTTGCTTCTTCCTATGATGCTTGTTATTCATGATTAGTTTCTACTCCTTTGTATTACGAAAAAAGGGGGAGAAAAAATTGAGGGAGAGTTTTTATCTTTTAAAACACATATGCATCATAGTATTTTATTTGTCTCATGTGTGTAGGAAGTTCCACCTAGATGATGATCACTTGGACCTGCACAAGATGAAGATAAAGCCAGCCAAAGGAAATATAAATTTAAGTTGAAGACTTATGCAATAATGCATTCCCGTTTCTTAATTTAGGCGGAGTATTTTTTGTATTAGTCTTTAGGATTCAATTTGGCTTCATTTTGTGTTTTGTATCAGAATAGCCAAAGGGGAAGATTTGTAAGATCAAGTTTTATAATTTCTCAGTTTATTTTTTATTTTAGCTTATCCCGTTACACCTATACTGCAACTTCTTGACTTCTACGGATTCGAAGACAAAGTTGAATACTTTTGAAAGATTGAACAATCGTACATCTCAACAACTCTTAGAAGAAGTTATGAATGCATTTAGTAAAGCTTTATTTTTTTATGGGTTTTAGAATTTTTAAGAGTTTGTTTTTAAAATGGTTTTAAAATATATAAAAAATACGTTGAAAAACTCCTTATCTTGTTAGAACGAGAATAACCCGTCGTTCAAACGAAATACACTATGTCGTTTGCATGAGTTCTCTTGGTTCAAATGAAAACTGGAACGTCGCCTTTTGATCAAGTTCTGTAATCTCGTTAGAAGCCTCATTAGAAGCCGTTCGAACGAGATAAATGGGGTCGTTAGAACGAGGCTTTCAGACGATTGAACGAGGTCATTTTGCCATTCTCTGGAATCTCGTTCGATATGTTGTTAGATACCCGATCGAATGAAAATAGGTGTGTCGTTCGAATGAGATACGTGTCATTTTAACGAAAGTGCGATATTTTTCTTTTAATATTAAATCTGATAAAAATCTCTTGTATTATTCCTTAGTAACAAACTTCCTTATAAAAGGAAAGACGAGATTAGAGTCCAAAAGAACTCCTTTTGAAAGATTTTTTCACCCTTTTTGAGTTCTCTTTGTGATTAAACTCTTCCTGTAACGTCCCGATCCGAATTTATGGTCACCCATGGTCAATCCGGTCCGACGCGAGCATTAGGTGTGATGTGCAATGAAACAACCTAAACAATGTTGTTAGTCCAGTTTTATTTAATTACCATTTCACTTGTATAACATCGATTCCCATTTAAAATCATGCTACATGAGGGACTCATGGAAAGCGTCCCCGAAATTCACTCATACAAAGATACTAATGTAAAATAAAATAGACTACTTACCTGTACAATGCTCTCAAAACACGAAACCGCACCCAACCCGCCATAACAAAACGAGAGAGTGAGCTGAATTCTCAGTGGCAAATATACAAAATACAGTATAGAACAGAACGACGGAAAGAAACTCTAATATGTATATCTACGTGCACATGCACCTTCCATATATATATCTATTTATTTACATAAATGAAACCGTTTTTATCCTAAAAACATTTTTATTCCGATTAATTCATCTTAATATTACGAAAGAACTCCTTTTTTCTTATATTGATATTTATTCCGTGATTTAACACACCCAGTTAAAGGCTTTAAACAAAACACTTTGTTTAAGTATAAATGTTTTCTTTTCCCGAACCTTTCCTTTGTATTCATACGATTCACGTTAGTATTTTCTTTGAAAATAACCCTTTCAACACACGCAATACCGTGTTAGAAAATACCAATTTTTCCTTTAAAAACCTTTCATGAACACACTTTTGTGTTAATTACAAACATTTATTCCTTCAACACGAACGTAATATACTAATCTGTCATGCTTTGGGAGGTCAGACGCCAGACTTCCATCCTTAGGAGTAAGGCATCCCCCCCTTTACATCCTTGACACACATGAACCACTCTGATTGGTGAGTGCCTAATGCCCTAGATTACGTTGACTTTATCCATTTACTGGTGATGACGTCACCAACCTACTACACCTAGGTTACTATTTGCCTTATCGTATCATGGTCGCAACCCTAAAGTCTCCTTAGGCAGTACCTAGTTACGAGATAAATTTACCTTATTGTAGCCTTTGACTGTGTAAGATTGTCACTAAGATTACGCCCAGGTTCTGCCCAAATTGAACTCACGTGATAACTACACCGGTCGCCATTGGCATTCTAAGGGTAGTATGTATCACACAGGGCCACATCTTTTAATCTGCACCGTCTTGGTAGGGCATTCCAAGAACTAGACCCTACCTTGCTAGGGCTATCCTAACATATACCGTCGATACATGCGAACATTCTAATCATGCTTCTATATTACCCCCCTTTGGTTGCCATTTTTAAGTCTCCACACGGCGTCATCAACCTAAGTCTCAAAATCAAGTGTCACATCGTTTGTACTAGCATTCCATGACACCCGAACATCACTCCCATAGTGACAAAAGCTTTTAATTTCTCTTAGGAGGTTACACCACCCATCCGTGCCAATTCGGATAACAACACCTGGTACGTATACTATTCGGCTCTTTTAAACCTTGAGTGGCAACGTGAGATCATCACTTGACCTTCAACACAATCATTACTATAACACTAACACTTCTCCATACCGGACTTGACTAATTTCCTAAGGACATTTAACAGACTCCATGTAAAAGTCCTCAAAACTCGAAGAGATTTCATTATCCACGACTTTCTGTTGCAGGTGCACTCTATAAATTTTTCAATACCCTTATCGTGATTACTAGGTGCTCGTAAAGACACTAGTCTCTGAGCTTCTACACAGGGTGCACCTTGACCATTGAATACCTTGAAACGCCATAACTAATCTATTTCTATCCCCAATGACTCCACACACAATTAGTCCTATGGACACTCCACGATGCCCTTAAACCAAACTCACACTAGGATTACCTCACACCCAGCCATTACCTTGGCCGCTAAAATGAGCCTTGACACTTATATAACAATATTTTCTCTCTTCTAAATGTCTATGACCATAATCCACGTACCAAATCATAATTAATACTACTAAAGATTATGGAAGGATACATGACGTCACCTACAACCTATAAATCTCTAGGTTTGCATCACATGTATACCTCTAGGTTTGAGAATACGACTATAATTTGCAAAAATAACACTAAAACTTAAAAACAGGCCGTTAAAGGGTGAAAACCCAAACCAACCCCCCAACGACCTCGTAAGAGGCATGAACACCTCGCACGAGACCAATATAACTTGTACGAATTGACCGCGTAGTCCCGAGTTTCTCGATTTTAGAATATGACGATAATTTGTAAAAATCAACACTTAGACTTACAAACAAGCCGTTAAAGGGTGAAAACCCAAACCAACCCCGAATGATCCCATAGGAGGCACGAACACCTCGCACGGGACCAATGTAACTTATAGGAACTGACCGCGTAGTCCCGGGTCTCCCGGTTTGAGAATATGATGATAATTTCCACTCCTATATGTAATTTTTTAGTTTGAGTAATTTTTTTTTTGTAAATTATTGGGTTACTTATATCGTATCTTTTTTGTATCCTATTTTTTTTGCAGGATAATAGTTTATCGTTGGCATTTATTCACGTGGAACACACAGAGAACTCAATGGTTTACAACATGGGGTTTATTCATGATTCCATTTTTTTGTTTTATGGCCGTACGGGCTTTTGTAGTTTTATTGTTAACTTTTATGGCCGTGCGGGTTTTTGTAAGTTAATTATTATATTTTGTGTCCGTGCAGGCTTTATGTTAGGCAGGTTTTGTATTAGCAGGTTTTGGAATGTCCAGAAAATAGAGGAAACTCTGCCCAATTTTTTTTTGGCTTGTGAACTATTAAAGACTTGTTATATTTTGAAGTTTGTATGTATATTAGTTTATCAACAACGTGCCATATTTTTAATTTGTGAATTTTTGTGCTTTCAAATAATTTTTTTTCTTTTTATAAAAAAATTTGGCACAGTTCAAAACCGTGGCAAAAGTGTATCATATTTTGGCACGGTTTTGAACTGTGCCAAATTTTTTAAACTGTGCTGAATCTGGCACAGTTCAAAACTGTGCCAAAAGTGTGCCAGAAATATCAAATTCTAACACGGTTTAAAAGTGTGCCAGAAGTGTTATTGTTTGGCCAAATCTGGCATACTTTTGAGCCGTGCCAGAAAAAATGGCCATTTTGAAACACCTGGTTCTGGCACAGTTCAAAACCGTGCTAGATTTGATCTGACACAGTTTTAAACCGTGCCAGATTCCTGTTTTTGGTGTAGTGCTATTTATGCCGTGGTTTAACACACCCAGTTAAATACTTTAACCAAAACACTTTAAGGAGAACTCATTTATTTTCCCGAACCTTCCCTTTTTATTCATACGAATTCACGTTAGCATTTTCTTTCAAAATCACCCTTTCAACACACACACAATGCCGTGTTAGAAAGAACTTATTTTTTCTTCGAAAACCTTTCATGAACACACTCTTGTGTTAATTACGGGTTAAGCCTCCTTAGGTTACTTAAGCACCCATTTACTCACTTAACTTCACCTTTTCTTTACCTTATGGACATTAATCAATTTCATATTACTCGTCCATTTTATCCTTTACCGAAACATTATTAATTCATTTAAATTAGGTTGTATTTTCACATATTCACCAAACAATCCATTTCTTGACATGTTACATTTTTATTATTTTTTTCTCGGAATCTTCCAATAATTGCATACTTTAACAGGCTCCACACCGCTAGCTATGCATACCATATGCTCCAGCTAGTGATTTTGGATTTTTTACCCAAGGGCTTTGGTCCCTCCTTAATTTTTCCAGTGTCATCCGAGTCCTTATTAATGTATTTTAACATTTTGCAAATGTCCATAGTATTCCACTTTTCCTTTTACTCGGTCGAAGCTAAAACTCAAAATTTTACCCCAACTTGTGTTACACTTTAAACTCATCTTTTCTTCTCCTTTAAACATTAGCATTGATATTGTTCCAAAATCATATTCATATAGGACCATCATGTGTAACATCCTTTTCAACATTTTTATTTCATAAAAATGTTCCACATTACGTAAAATTATCATTTTACCATTTGTTTCCAAACTTATCTTTTACTCCATTTTCATAAGTGTTAATTTCCCAAACACCATTAAGTTACCCACACTAACTTATTAAGTACTTTTAACACCTTAACACATTTTTAACCCTTTGGAGTAACATACTTCTTAATTGGAAACATCATATTTTATTGCTTTCATTTTCAAGAAAACCTTAGCATCTAAGACTACATTGTAAGAAATACCATTTTCTTTATTAATACATGTAGTCTTGAAATCTCACATTTTTATCACATTTCAACACTCATTACACACACCTTAAGGGTTGACTTTATTTCTTCTTTATTTCATGTTTAAACCCATTAGAACATTCATGAAACTTGTTTATATGTTCATCATAAAAATATTATAAGTTTATATACACGAGAATATGGATTTTAACTCCCAAAAATCCTTTTATATATGTTTACCATATAATTTGTTCTAGAAATTTCATAACGCTTGCAAAAATATACTTTTCAAGACTAAAGGACATTTTATCTATTCAAAATTCCAAAAATGTCCAACTTTTGTAAAATCTTCCTTTTTGCAAGATAAATATCATTTTCAAATATTTTATTCCATAAAATGTTTAGCACCAAACTTCTTGAAATTTCATCATTTGCATATAAATCATAACTTTTCGAAGAAAACTTTGAAATATTTATTCATAATCTATTCTCAAGAAAATATACATTCTTCCAATATTTTTATTCCATATAAACGTTTAATAAAAAGTTTTCTTGAAATATACTAATCTACTCAAAACCATTGAAATCCACTTCCACAACTTATAAAAAAGATCATTCTTATATCATAATGCACCCTACTCTTTAATTCTAGATACTAGACTAATAATATACAAATAGAGTTTTACACTAAGAGTAGAGTTTTCCCAGCTCAATGAAGCTCCAATAATGGTAGGATGGAATGTATAAGAAGATGACAACCTCCCACCTCCTAAGGTGGTCTCAAGGAGGTTGCCTAGCTCCACAAGCATGCTCCAAGAAAGCTCCATCGAAACCCCTCTTTCAACTCCATTACTCTTTCCTCTTAATCTTCTACAAAAACCCCATCAATAACTCCACAAATTCGTAGATCCATGCAATAATGGTGGAAATAGGTATGTATGGCTCAAATATGGAAGGATACATGTATAATATGGTGGCACAAGGTGGAGGGATGGTGCTGGCAAAATTGTTTATGGTAAAGAGAGGTAGATGAATGTTGAAAATGGTGGAAGACCCACCCCTCTCTCGCTCTTCTTCCAACTCTTAATCTCCACCAATAAATACAAACAAAGACTTACAAAACCACCGCAAATACCAAAATCCCATTTGTTTCCAATCTGGGCTCATCATAGCTCGACATACCTCCCATCCAACGGTCCAAAATGCGAAAACACACAAGCGCAACCCGATTTAACTATTTCTGCTACCGTCGTTTGAATGATAACGGCCTCTCATTCGAATGAGAATGGTTTCTCATTCGAACCATCATTAGAACAACCTTCTAACGAGCCTATTTAGGTAATGCAGTGGAGTCTCATTCGATCCTCGTTTGATCCCCACTTCGAATGACACGGGAATCTAATTTGGACGACCTAGATTTCATTCGAATGATCGCTCCTATATTTTATCCAAATTCCAAATTGGACCCACAATCTTCCAACAATTCTTATCAAGACTCCAAAACTGTTAATTACATATACAAACCCAATCATAAAGATTAAATCCAAGGGGTTTCATATGTTTACAATTTATGCGGGGAAAGATAATAAAATATTGGGCATGTGTATTATATTCTTTCCTCCTTATAAAATTTCATCTTTGAAATTATCGCCGCGTCAATCCTTCAAATTCATGGGTTCATCATCTCTCATTCTAATTCATAGAAACTCTCCAAGATAAAATCATTGAAGTCCTCAATATCTAAGATCACATCGCACACCCTTGTATCGAGATTATCACCAAAATCTCAACATGCGATATGCTCTAATGTTCACCATTATGCTAACCATCAATGTTGCCTAACCTACCCTGAGTCTCCCCTCACTTGATGATCATGCTCAATTAAGTCCTGGGACTACCTTTGCTAATACCCACATCATACCACCACCTCCACGGGCAACTCTCTCTAGTGATCGATACTCATCCTAGAGTGAAGAGTAATACAATCAATCATCAAATTCTTTAACAAGAACCATTTCCAAGCTTAGGACTACATATCCTGCGTCCACACTATTTTTAAGTCATCCCAACTACACAATCTTGCTCGAGATTGTCACTGACCATATATTGGAGTGATACACTGACAAAACCATCATCGCGCACTCGGTTGATACTTTTCACTGTGCACTTTGATAACCCTAATATTACTATAGGTGTCTTACTTTTGAGCACTCACTTGAGCATCGCACTAATCCACTCACTGTTGCAAAGTAACACTATGTGATAAGTTTCCTTGAGTTCTAACACTATAAAATGTCCTCAAGTCATCATCACGCTCTTTACACCCAGAGCCACTGACTATCATGCCATCCCGTCGAAAGTTCATTTATCCTAAGAAAAGACTACTAGCAAACCGTGTGGCAGAAAGTGCACCCACCCGTACATTAAAATTTGTACAATAATAAGAATACCTCAGATAAAGTGCATTTACTTATCGAGCTGCATTGACCATACCAGGTCCACTCGTGCTGCACCATGATATGGTACCAATCCGAGATACTATATATGTGGGAATACCAATCCTTGATTATCAAAACTGAAAGGGACACACAAGAGTCAGAAGGAATAAGCAATCGTTCCTAGAAAATCCATCCCATACATGTCAAAATATGATTTACGAAAAAAGAACCTATGTAATATGCTTGAAGTCTTATCACTCTTCCCAGACGTTCTGACTGGGCACTATCATTGCCACATACCCTGACTCGAGTCATCAACCGTAATGAATCGAATCACAACCGTTCATCCTCGTAAGACGAACACAACATACAGACCTGTCGTCCTCTGGGAAGTTAGATGCTAGACTTTCCTCCTTAGGAGTAAGGCCTTCCCCTTACATCCTTGACACACATGAACCACTCTGATTGGTGAATGCCTAATGGTTAATGCCCTCATTTACAACTAATTTGTCCATTTATCGGTGTTGACATCACCAACCTACTACATGTAGGTTACTGTCTAACTTATAATATCATGGTCGTAACCCCAAAGTCTCCTTAGGCAGTACCCCATTCACAAGATACGTTCACCTTATTGTATCCTTTGACTATGCGAGATTTCACTAAACTTACTCCCAGGTTCTACCGAAACTGAACCCACGTAATGGCCATACAGGTCTTCATTGGCATTCTAAGGGTAGTATGTATCACACAGGGCTACATTTTCTAATCCATACCAGCTTGGCAGGGCTCATCAGAGCTCGAAACATCTCCCATCAAATGGTCCAAAGTGTGACAGCACTCAAGGGCAACCCGATTTAAAATTTTCTATTTCTCTCGTTTGAACGAGAATGACCTCTCTTTCGAATGATAATGGCTTCTCGTTTGAACCAGCCTACGAACGACCTTCTAACGAGCCTATTTAGGTAATGCAGTGGAGTCTCATTAGATCTTCATTTGATCCCCACTTCAAACGATATGGGAATCTCATTCGAATAATCTAGAACTTGTTCAAACAACTGCTTCTATATTTTCTCCAAATTCCAAATTGAACCTATAAACTTCCAATAATCCTTATCAAGACTCCAAAATTGTCAATTACACAAACAAACCCAATTATAAAGATTTAAATCCCAAGGTTTTCATATGTTCACAATTTATGTGAAGAAAAATAATAAAATATTGGGCAGGGATATTACACTTCCGTAATTATTCCAAACCCCTTGGAAACATAAAGATCACTTTATCAAATTAAGAAGAACCTTTATATTTCAAGAACCTTTGTAGAGAGAAATCTCTATTGCTGATTTGTGGAACTAACGTCTCATTTCTGAAGAAGAAGAAGGCTGATCTGTGGAACTGAGGGAAGGTTACTTCCTATGGACGACACTGGACTGCACCATTTTCTATAGAAGAAATTGAAGACTCTACGCATTATACTTAGTTGTTCTAAGTAGTTTGTAAGTTGAATGTTTGTCAATCATTCTGTAGTGATGAATATATTTTTTTCCCTTTTAGGAATTTTTCTTCACTTCTTCGTGCTATTTGCATGCTTGGTTTGCAAAATTAAAATTTGGACTATATATTTGTATGCATACATAAATTAATCAAAGATAAAATTTAGTAAATTTGTATTTGTGTGTGACAAACTAAAATACAAATAATTACATAAAATCCCAACATTCTAAAGAATGAAACCAAATTTATGTGGTTCGGCCGAATGAGGTTCCTATGTCCATAAGTTCTAGTGTTGATTGTATTGATTCAATGGGCCAAAGCCATAAACAAAGGTTATATACAAGCTCTCAAGTTCACCCTAGGCCTTAACAGCGTAAAGGTATGTAAAATTTATTTTGATCATTTTAAAGTGTGTGTTTATGTCCTATTTATAGGCTGTTAGATGGGAGAGAATAAAGAGGGACTAGTGTCACGCCTTTATAGGTTAGGCATGTACGCATCGAACAAGCAAGTGAGAGAATAATTATAAAGTTTGTTATAAGCACATGGGGGAATATCTGTATATATCCTCCACGTGCTATGCATTGATGATATAATCCAATCACATAGTATATGCTTACTCTAATGGAGCTACATAAGAGTGTTAACTTGCTATGAGCTGGCTAAGCTAAACTGATTGGCTATGACATTGGGTCGATAAGGTTAGTAACTGAGCTAACCTCATCTCTTCCAATAATGAGTCCAGGTGCCCTCTTCTGATTGATCCACTAGCCATACCATATTTATGGTATAATACAAGGAATTCTCTATTTACATCCACAACCTTGCTCATTGGATAGAAATAAACTTTGCATCCACGAAAGTTTGCATCCACGAAAGTTTGCTTCGTTGGTCGCGTCCATGTAAAAACTAAGTCGGTTCAATGGTCTGGCTATGCTCGAGACCTTCCTCCCTCATTATTCGCTACAGAGAAATAAGACTTTGTGTTTCTTTCACTGGTTGTGTCCCTTTTTAACACAGGTTCAAAACATCTTGTTACTAGCATGACTTGGTCTGCTGATCCTTTCGCGTCAGCGAAAAAGGATTTTGCTATAGTGAAGATGGCTATGAGTTTTACATGATTTCTCCATCTTTTTAAATCTTGTTGCTTAGATAACATTAGGAGTTATACCTAGACATAATCCTTATTCATGAAAAATAAAGATTATTTCTTAGCTATTGAGGTTACTTCACTTGAGTATCTTCATACTTGTTTTCGTATACAAACATTATACATACTCTTGCAATCCACCTTCTTCTATGTAGAGTTAAGAGAGAAATTTTAAGAAGATAGAATATATGCAATATATATCTTCGTTCATCTCTTGTGTGATTTTCAAGCTTTTTGATTGTGGATTCGTGAAAGTAAAACTTTTGTACTCAAGCAAGTTTCTCAACCTCTTTCAAGTGATTGAGCCTCGGCCCCTTTTTAGTGGGCCCCTTCCCTTATCTTTTAAGTTCCAAATATTATTTGTTCTTGAGTAGCCTTCTTCCAAGCTTAAAAAATACACTTGTGAGTTTTTTAGATAAACCAACCCTTATACAACATCTTTTTAACCATAAACAATCCTCATATATCGTAGTTATAGTCCGTTATTACTCGATGATTCTGATTTATTGAAACAAAGTGCTCTTTCACTTTCAACAAATATTTTGCTAGCGTAAGACTTAAAGACATTGGACACGTTCGAAATCAGTCTCGATTATGTAGCATTATCCACCTGTTAACACTCTCTTCAAAGAATATGATGGGAAAGAGTTGATAGCCAGTCAGTGCGTTGTTGGATTGCAAGTCACTATCTTGTATTTCTAATACTCTGCCATAATACATTTGTCATTCATTTTACCCTTATTTTTTCTTGTTAGTGGGTTTTTCCTTATACACCAAGTGTCATGTGATTTGTTTTATCTTTTCGCATATTAGAACCACTCGTCTCAAACTGACAATAAAATTTATATGGATTATAATATTAATAAGTCACTTTTCAACAAAGACTTTTAAGATGTTTTAACCCTTTGATTAATTTGTATCACTCAATCGATAATTTAATTGAATTACGTAGCTACCATCGCGAGCGCACACTCTTATCTTATATCAGAGAAGGTATCATTGTTTTATGTCTAAAACCCTAGGGTAGATCCTTTATTTGTCAGGTGGAGGGTGGTTCTTCTCTCTAACCTCCTCATTTTAATGGTATCAACTACTCCTATTGGAAAATCCTCATAGTGGCACATATGATCTTAATGGATGACTGAATTTAGAATTGTATATTGATGGGTTGGAATATTTGGGTTACCACAGTTGATGGCATTCAAGTACCCAAAATCAGATTTAATTAAGATGAGAATGATATCGAAGAGGATGGGTGGACCACGAAAGGTTTAAATGAAATCTCTAGTTGTGTTATAGTTAGCAAATTTTAACACATTTTGATGAGCTCTAAGTCGAATGAGGAAGTGGAAGTTTTAACAACAACCTATGAATGCACTTCCTCCATGAAGCATGAGAAGTTTCAATGCCTCAAGACCCGTTTTGAACTCCTTACAATTAAGGATAACGAAAATTTTGGCAAATTCGTTGGTCAATAAAGCGACATATTTAATTCAGAGTGTACTTAGGAAAGGTTATATAAGAGAATATTATAATTGATAACATTCTTAGATTCTTACCTATTATGTTATTTGATAAGGTTGATGTCATCAAAGAAGATCGAGCTCTACCCTAAACCCCTATGAAAATAGATGAATTAGTGGGGTCACTTCAAAACTTTGAGGAGAATTTGAATTATCATCTCAGAGAACCTACAAAAGACAAGAGTTTAGCATATAAAAACAAAACTCACAAGGTTTATCCAACGAATACCCATGACCTTAGTGAAGAGGATATGACCATGTTCACTCGAATATTTTTTAAGACATGGAAAAAAGAATTTCAAACCAAAGGCAGTCAAAAATTGTATGCACCTAGATTTGAGTATGGGGAGAATAAGCAAGATTCCCTAAGTGTCATCATATGTGTTGATAAAAAAAACAATTCTAAACTATGTCCTACTGGATGTGGTCAAGGTAATGGCAAAAATATATATTAGGCCAATTTTAGTGAAGACTCCCAAATTGCCTTAATGAAAAAATATCCGTGCTTGAGATCGATTTACTATCCACTTCCACTTTGAAGTTATATTTGGAGGATAGATTTCATACATTGGGTAAGATAATTGTAGGGTGAAGATCATGAAAAGACAAGAGCAAAATTAGTTTTTAAAATAAGATTCCTTCATCTCCTTGTATTAAAGTCTCCTGTCCTCACCCCACATCATAATCTATGTTTCCACCATCCATAGAGAAAACGTGGTTATGACTATGACTTTAGGTCAAAATAGATACTTACCTTTGAAATTTGAAATTTTAAACTAATACTTTCACTTCAGCAACAGCTTCCACGACCAGCGATGCTTGACCGTCATGCTAGCAAATCAATATGGGAGAGTAAAGTTGCTTTAAAATCTTATTTCGAATCTTGATTTCTTCCCACCCAAACATAGATACTTCTGCACTTGTTTTCATCTTTCTTCCCACTATTATCAAATCTTAGGAGTTTAATTGTTCACCTTTTCGATCTAAGTGGATATTCATCGTCTTGGTAAGATTTCTTCCTGGATTTTATGGATTTCGCTTTTTTAGTTCTTAGGGTTTGGTGTTACAGCTTTTTGATTTGGTTTTTGAGTTTTGTCTGTGATCGATGTATTTACTTTTCTTGAGATAAGCTTTTTTTGGGTTATAGTGTTAGTTCTTGTGTCTAGCCTTGTGATTTATAACTTTGCTGCATTCAGTTTAGAACTTTGTTGCTTTAATGTCTAGTATGGGAGATAATTCATGATAATTTGACATTGTATTTTACATGAAACTCTCTCATATATTTTTGGTATAGTATCCTTTGGATTATCCATTGATGATATTTATTTACTCATAGGATTTATGTGCTTTTTATCTTGGTTCTTAATTTTAGGCTATCGAAATGTCTCTTAAATCGCGTTCACATGCCTCGTCCTCTACCAACACCCATTACATATTTGATTCTCTACTCTTTTCGGGCATTAGGAACATTAATTTGATTTTTAATATCTCTCTAAGACTCGTGTGCCTCAGATTATGAAAGATTGTGGGCGGACTGGTATTTGTTCTCAAATAGGTGTTGTTATCAAAACCTAGTTCGAGAATTTAATATGACTATTATAGAAGGAAATAACGTAATGGGTGATGAAGTTATAATGGGGAAGTTCATGGTATGAAGGCATGAATACCCATCAAGATGATAATAAATAATTATAAACTCGAGATTGTCATGTTACCATATCAACCATTCATGAAGAATTATCCCAATCCTGATCAAACACAATCTATTTTGTGTTTAAGTGACAGTCATTGCCCTTGTGGACATCCTAGGGTTACGGATTCCCTATGGTACACGCGCATGGTTGAGCCCTTTTTTGAGGAACTTGCTCATCATCATTTTGGGGGATAATATGTTGAGATAGAGTCGCGAGCCTATTTTGTTCAAGACAAGCAAAAGAATGTCGCCGCCTCGAGAGAACGGCATCAAGGCCAATACTGATGCTTGCGAAACCAAATAGTTTGAAGGTTCGTGGACATAGTGATGGAATGGATAGGTGCTATCCCGCCCTTTTGGTATCTCATGGGCAAATGTTAAATGTTCTCCTTTTAGACACCGTAATGTGTATGCACATGCGTACAATATAAATGGTAGAGAGTGGAATCATTCAACCAACATCATGAAAAGAGACGAAGTGAATTTATGTATGGGAATGTTCTAAAAAAATAATTCAAAATATTATGTAAGGGTTCGTCTAATCACAATTTGGTATGGAAAAGTGAATGTGTTCATCGGACGAAACACCAACATGTAAGAATATGAGCTCATAAAGAATATGAAAGAAATATATAGACATATAATAGGGGGACTCGAATCTCATGATTGTCCCAAGACACCTACGTAGCCCAAGGGACATCAAAGTACACGTAGTTCAAAAATATCATAGGGGTGGGTTTCAATCCATTAATCTAAACGGAGGATTTCTCTTGTGTGTGTAGAGAAAAATATATTTTAAGAGTGGGGGTGTGAAATGGGAATCCATCTTTTAAATTTTTTGGATAAACCCACTTTTTCTTCATTTTGGGTTTGTTATGAAAATAGATTATGTGAAAATACTACTAATAAAGAGTAAATATTAACGGATGTGATGTTATGAAATAAAAATACTAAAGTAGAAATAATGTAAATAACACAAAATGGAAGAATTAGAGAAAGAGATGGACAAATGAACCTCCTTATGAATGCTTGATGTTGACCTTGAGATGTAGATATGTTAGTCTTGAAATGGTATGAAAGTGTTATAGAGAAGTGGGATCGATTACCAAGTGAGGTAAGAAAGTGATGGAAGGGAATGTGGGAAAATTGGTTTTTTAGGAAAGGGAACAACTCTGAATTTGAGAAAATGTTCTCTGACTTGGTGAGAGGGGTGTTTAGGGGTTTATTTTTCAAAATGAGGTCGTGGTCTCTATTTACAGGGACAAAGGGGGTACCGATCGACATGGTCCTGGACCTACCTATCAGCATAGCACCTCAGGCATATTGTCAATCAGCAGGATCCCTGGGTGCTTATAGGCAGTCCGAAATAATTTTTTTGAAAAAATGGGCATAAAATGTAAATCGTAAGTCCAAATTGTGCATGGGGTAGACCATTAGAAAGGGTATTTAGATCCATTTAAGAATCCATTGATCCACTCTCGGGTCCTATAGTTGACCAAGGTCAAACGGGGCTTAAAAGCGCCCATTGATCTCTAAACATGAGGTTTTGAGAGGAAAATGCATCATTCATGTGAACCATAAGGCCGATTCTTGCACGAGATGGATCGTCAGAAATGGTATTCATTGACCTTTGAGATTTCATTCATCTTTATTTGGTTCAGAGAGTTGACCAAGGTCAAATGGGTCCCGAAAGTGCGCGATGATATTTCGAAGTAAAATGGGTCATTTATCTGAATTGTAAGGATGATTCACGCATGGGATGGATAATTGGAAATGGGATTCAAAGCCCTTTGATTCACTCAGCTTCGCTCAAATTAGAGAGTTGATCGGAGTCAAACGGGGCTTGAGAGCGATCGGTGGCCTCTAGATTAGTTTTTAGAGTAAAATGGACCGCTTGTACGAACCGTAAGGCCGATTTATGCACGGGATGGACCATTGTTAAGGGGATTTAGAGCCCTTTATAGATTCATTGAGATTTTTCTCACTCAAGAAAGTTGATCAGGGTCAAAATAGGGCCCTAGAATGCTCGGTGGCCTTTAAATCGGTACATAGAGTATAACTTAAAGTTTATAGTGGATGGTGAGTGCTAGGGACCTAAGAATATGCTTGGGGGTCCTAGTATGGGGTGTCTATAGAGACCCTCGACGAATGAACTTTGAACAAGTGAAGGATGTCAAATAATAAACATCTCATTGACGCTAGGGAAGAGGATTTTAGGTTAATTTTGCAGACCTAGAGGATGAGGGTGATCGATTCGAAGGGTTGAGGTTAGTTCTATGGATATAGAAGATGAGGATGACCAATTTGGAGGGTCAAGGTGAGGTGTGCAGACTTAAGGAGTGTAGCGACAAATTTAGCGGGTCGAGGTCAATTCTACGGCCTAAGGAATGTAGCAATCGATTCAGCAGGTCGAGGAGGTGTTAAGGTTGATTTTGCGAACTTAACAGGCTAGGGAGACCTATTCGGAGGGTCGAGGTCAATTCTGAGGACCATGAGTTAGGGCGACTAATTCTGTGAGCCAAGGTAAATATTTAGAACCTAAAGTTGTGACGACCGATTTTGCGGGTCAAGGTCAATTCTGAGGGACTAAAGTTGGGATGACCAATTCTAAGGGTTGAGGTCAGTTCTGAGGATAAAAAGTTGGGTCCAATTCTGCAGGCCGAGGTGAATTCTGAAGACCTAAAGTTGTGATGACCGATTATGAGGGTCGGGGTCAATCTGAGGACCTTAAGTTGGGATGACTAATTCTGTGGACCGAGGTCAATTCTGAGGACCTAAAGTTGGGATGGCCAATTTTGAGGGCCGAGGTCACTTCCGAGGACTTAAAGTTGGGATGACCAATTCTGCGGGCTGAAGTCAATTCTGAGGACCTAAATTTGTGACGATCGATTCTGAGGGTCAAGGTCAATTTTTAGGACCTTAAGTTGGGATAACCGATTATGCGGGCCAAGGTGAATTCTAAGGAACTAAATATAAGGTGGCCAATTTTATGGGCCGAAGTCAATTCAGAGGACCTAATGTTGGGATGACAAATTCCGTAGCCGAGGTGAATTATGAGGACCTAAAGTTGTGACAACTGATTGTAAGGGTCGAGGCCAATTCTGAGGACCTAAGGATGAAGTGGCATGAGGGGATATCTTCTCTGGGGAAGGCTTGAATATGTTTAGATGCAGACACACTTTTAATTCCGCTAGGGAATATGTTGTCTTGAAATTTCACTGGGGATTGTGTTGGTTTGTTATTCCTGATGGAGAATTGTAGCAGACTTGGATGCAGGCGCATCGTTGGCTCTGTTGGAGAATATACTGATGATAAAAGTGTAAGGTTAATCCAACTGCAGATTTTAGGTGTTTTGTAAGGGGCTTATTTCTCTAAAAAATGATTTTCTGGAGAGAAAATAAGATTTTATATTTTTCAATAATTTTTTAGGAGGTTTTGGAAATTATTTAGATTTTTTTGGCATTTTCTAGACGAAATTTGGAGAGGACTGCCAATAGGCAGGCCTGGGGAGGTGCTTATCGGTATAGGGCACACACTCCTGGGCTTCTTGAGGAAGAAGAAAGGCTAATACATGCCGACAGGGTTAGGGGGATTCAAAATTTTATTTATGGGTGGATTATTGACTCTTTGCTTGGAATATATGTGAACCTCTACCTTGGAGTCTTCCTTTGTGGTCCACAAACACTACAGGCTTACAAGTGTAGATAAGGAGGTTGTTGGAGCATGAGTTTGGATAATTTTGGTACCTTGGGTCGAAGGTCCTGTGGTAGATGAGATGATTTCTATTTCTAATTCTTTCTTTTTGGGATTTTCTTATAGATATATCGTTATGATTAGAGGAGCTTGGCATTTACCATGTTGTATGCTTGATTTAGTGGCTTTGTACCTGAAAAGAGACTCAAAAGGAAATGGGTGATGCATATTTTTTATTTATTTATCTTGATTTAGTGACTTATTTTTACTGCTAAGGTTTTATTTCGAGAAAATGTAGGAAAATTGCATTTTTTAGAATTTTTGAGTAGAGGAAGGCTTGGAGGTGTGGTTGCAAAAGGCTTCCCTTTGAAGGGACTTATTTTGAGAAAAATGTGTTTTTTGGAGGTTTTGAGCAAAGGAAGGCCTTGGAGGCTTGGTTGGTATATGGATGAGACCTGCCCTACCTATGAGGAGTTTTTAGCAATACTGGGGGTTATCACAGTGTTACAACAACTTTGCCTAATTTTTTTTATTCTCCCCAGGTGTCTCTGGCTGATTTGCTCCATATTTCCTCCTCGAATGATCGACCATTGGTTCAGGGAAGGGCTATTTCTCTTTCAACAATTATGCACTCGGTGTGTTAGAGGGACTTTGTTGATGCTGGCTTTACCAGAGTTGTTGCTTTGGGCCTAACTGTTAGGCTG
Source organism: Sambucus nigra (assembly GCA_949130495.1). Classification (NCBI taxonomy): domain Eukaryota; kingdom Viridiplantae; phylum Streptophyta; class Magnoliopsida; order Dipsacales; family Adoxaceae; genus Sambucus; species Sambucus nigra. Next base: position 26,755,680 of record OX422219.1, on the reverse strand, counting down.
TTATTGATGATAGGGGATTTGATGTCTGATCTCCAAGTGGCCACAAGTGACGTGGATGTCTCACCACTGTAATCATGCAATGGTGGTGCTGGTGGAGATCTGAACAGTCTTGATGCTTGGAAGGAGGGTCGTTCCATTTTTTAAGGGGGAACCTTGTGATGCTGTTCGTGTGTCTTGTAGAGAGGTTTCATCTGGCAGCCCCTCCTGAGTATCCCTTATCGAGTGTGTTTAATTTCTTCTCCCGACCTTTCTTTAGCTTCGTCCCTTCAACAGAGAATTGGGTCCACTATGGAGCTAGGTGTCTTTATTTTTTAGTTCCACGGTGGAGAGATTTATAACCTATTTTGCAGTTAGGAGAGTATCGGTATGTGCGGTTGGTTAGCCTCCGACAAACTTCCTTTTATTTTCCTTGGCGGCTTCTGCTCTAAGCTGGATGGGAATAAATATTGCCTCCTCCCATAATGTGTAGGATCTACTAAATCCTTAAGGATGATATTAGGACCCTTATGGTATCTCCGTCGGCCGTCTACCCTTCCATTAAAATTTTTGGGAGGGGCCTAGCATGTGTCTAGGGATTACTTGACGTGGTTATGGAAGCGGGTCGTGGGGAAGATTTTGGAGGAAGAAACTAGGCTAAGGTGGCTTATCGCCTTCAATACCATGGAGGAGAGTGCTGTGGTTTCGGTCAAACTTGTCAAGGCATACCGTTGCATGGAGTGTATATGGAGCGTTAATCAGGTGTAGGTGACTTGGGGACCTTCGGGGGTAGGAAATGATGATGAGGCAGGGTCATTTGGCAGTGTTTGTAAAGTTGGGAAATTTAGTGTTTAACATGATTTTGTGTTGGTATTTGGCATGCTTTAGGGTTTTTTGTGAAGCTGGTAGGGACTGGGTATGTTTGATAAGTTTATTGGAAAGGGGGTGGTCTTGTTTGACTCCCTCCACTGATACTTCATGTAACAGTCGTATTCCATGACTTGAAATAAAAATAATTTTAACATATTTTGTTGTGTCTTTGATGAGTTTTGCATTTGAACAATCTATACCAATCTCTAGGGCATATATAATCCTTTTGTTCGTGTGAATGACGAGACAAATAACCGTTCTCAGAGGTTAGAAAATAATAGCATTTTATGAAAAAGAAGGGGACCGTGACCATGTATGAGGTATGGGCTACCTACATACCTCTAGGGTTTTTGAAATTTCATGAGTTTTATTTTGAAAAGAAAATGTTTTGAGAGGATCAGGCCCCGCGTAGTTCTGGGTAGGGGAAATGAAGAGTTTTTTTAGAATAGAAGAGAGATCGTAACGTGTTGAGAATTCGGAGGGTAGAATGTTTTTTAGACGGTCCAGATTGATTGAGCGTGTAATCTCCTCTCCATATAGGTCTTTGAGCATAGCGACATCATTTAGCAGGATTTTTTTCATAATGTAGGGGCCGCTCCAATTCAGCTTGAATTTCCCTCTCGGGTTCTAGACGGGTTCTATGATCTCCTTGAGGGCAAGGTCTCCTTCTTGGACACCACGGTCCTTAACTTTATGGTTGAATGATCGCGCTATTCGGAGATGGTACCCCTGTATATAATATAGAACCTTAAGTCTCTTTTCATCCAATACTGAGAGCTTGTCATAGCGGCTCTGATGCCAATCTTCTTCGCTGTCCCTGCTTTCGAGCATGATGCATTGGGAAGGTATTTCTAGCTCAATGAGGAGGACTATTTCCATGCTGTATATTAGATAATACAGGGTTGCCCCAATAGATGTTTTGGAAGATGTGCAGTAGCCCCAGAGAGCGTAAGGGATCCGATCGGCCCAATATCTGCAACTTTCGATCATTTTGCTGATGACGAATTTGAGGCTTTTGTTGGCACCATTGGTTTGGCATCGGTAAGGAGAAGATTTGTGTCTCTGAATCCCATACTCGTCGACCAGTTATGTGACCTAGGCTTCAAAGTGGAGTCCGTTAATTGATACTCATTCATCAGGAACCTCGTATCGTCAAATGATGTTCTTTTTAATAAACCTGGCCATTTTCTTAGCATTCATCACTGTGTATGACTCGGCTTCGACCCATTTCGTGAAGTAATCAATGGCGACCAGGATGAACTCGTTCCCATTTGAATCTTTGAGAGTGATTTCCCCTATAATGTCTATGCCCCAAGTGGAGCAGGGCCAGGAAAAGGTCATATTGTATGATTCTCGAGGAAGAAAGTGTTGGATATTAGAAAAATATTGGCACTTGAAGCACATTCAAACATATAAAGTGTAATCGTAAACCATGGCGACTTCTTAGCAATCATGTGACCGTTAGTGTGGATTTCGCATTCCCTGCTGTGGATCTTCTATATCATTCTTTTAATATCATCCCATGCTATGCAATGCAAATGGGTTCTATCGAAGTTTCTTTTGGAAATTGCTTTGTCATAGATGATGTACTAGGCAACCAGTTTGTGAACGGGCACTCAGTCTTTCTTATCTGCATTTCGGGGATACCTACCATGTTTGAGGAGGCGTCAAATATCATAGTACCATATCCCGACCATATCGGAGTCTTCTTCGGTGATGGGATCAATGTGGTAGCAGCGAGTGGGCATATCCTATTTTTGAACCCAAAAAGGGGCACTTGTTATTCCCTCAGGCATATCGACCACGGAGGCTAGGGTTACAAGGGCGCAACTAGACTGTACTTTGCACGAGGAAGGTAGTGGAAGGTGACATCCTTAAATGTGAGGAAAACTTTTCTAGATGGGTGTGGAAGGGTAGGAGCTTCTCGTCTTTGACTTTTTATTTTTTAAGTATTTGGATGACGATGGGGGAAGAATCCCCATAGTTTCCTAGGTGCCATATTCCTTTCTTGACGACGATCTTAAGGCCTACTATGCATACCTCATACTTAGTTATGTTATTGGTTTAAGGGAAGTATAATTTCGTAAAAATGGGGTGTGAGAGTCATCAGGGGCGATCAGGAGTATCCCAATCCTGTATCCACATCTCCATTAAATAACATCTCTTGGGAGGTACAAAGAATGTCTTCATTTGGGAATTCAGATACCCAAACATCGATTCCTTCCATGGGGTAATCGGCAAGGTAGTCGGAGATGGACCTCTCTTTCATGCTTTCTGCGTGATGTACACAATGTCGAACTCGGCTAGCGACATTAACCAATGGGCCATTTGACTGGACATAGCGAGTTTCTTTTGTAGGCATTTGATGGGATCCAATCTAGATACTAGTTTGATGGTAAAGTCAATCTTGTAGTTCTGTAGCTTCTGTGTGACCTATACTGGGGCAACACATGTTTTCTCTAAAGCAGTGTAGGCAACTTCGTACCCAGCCAATTTTTGACTGGCATAGTAGATGGATCTTTCCTTATGGGATTCTTTAATTTCTTAGGCTAGTAAGTCCCTTGTTGCAGTATTCGTGACAGTCAAGTACAAAAGGAGTGTGAGATCTAGCTGAAGAGGCATGAGCACTGGAGGTCGGGTGCGGTATCTTTTTATTTGGTCAAAGGCTTCTTGGCAGGCCTCATTCCAGACTTTAGTTGAATCCTTCTGGGAAAGTTTGATAATGGGTTCGTAGATAGAGGTCAGTTGGTTGATGAATCGACTGAAGTATTTTAATTTTCCTGGAATCCTCGGAATTTCTTCTCCATCTGTGGTGGTGGCATCTCAAGTATTTCTTTTATCTTGGGAAGGTATCCTTAAATTCTTTCCTCACTGACTATGGACCCAAAGAGTTTTCCTTTCATGATGATAAAAACTCACTTCCGTGGATTTATCCGCATCTGGTATTGTCGCAGTCGCTCGAAGAACTTTTGGAGGGCGGGAATATAACCTTCTCGAGTCTTAGACTTAATGATCATGTTGTCCACATAGACTTCTACTTCCTTGTGAATAAGGTCGTGAAGGAAAGTTATGATAGCCCTTTGGTAGGCAGCCTCGGTGTTTTTAAGTCCGAATGGCATGAAAATATAGCATAAAGTTCCCCAGGGGGTGATGAAGTTAATTTTCTCCTGGTGGTCAGGGTACATCTTGATCTGATTATATCCAACAAATTCGTCGACAAATGATTTGAGGGCGTGGATGGCTGTGTTTTCCATGATTATGTTGCTGTTGGGCAATAGGTAATAGTCCTTTGGGGATGTTTTGTTCAAACCCTAGTAATCAATGCACATACGGACTTTTCCTCTCGACTTTGGCACATGGACGATATTGGCAAGCCATGTTGGGTATTCGACCATGCGAATGAAATCTACATTCAACTGTTTGACAAATTCTTCTTTGACTTTGAGCAACCATTCGGTTCAGAGCTTTCTCAACTTATGCTTGACCTATTTATATTCTTGGAATGTTATGATATCGTGCTAGCTATTTCTAAGTCAATTCTAGGCATGTCGTCATAAGGCTATGCGAAAAAACCATGATACTCAAAATCCTCTTTTATTTTATTTTCAGGAAAAATAGCGTTGAAAACCTCATCAAAAGAGGTCTCAGTTACTTTCCTATCAGGAAAAAGAAAAATAATAATAGGTGAAGAGACTTGAATGGGATAAATAACAGGGTTGGGTTGAATTTGGGTAAGCTAGACTGGGACGACATTCTAGTTCAGGAAAGGCATATTAATAGATGTGATTTGTGTGTATGGGTCCGATAGTGAAACATCTGAGCAAATCATGCAGGGACTTAGCTTCAGTATCTACAGGTCAAAGGATTCTTCGAAGTCATTTCCCTCAGAATCTTCGGTACTTGCCATGATTTTCTAGGTGAGAGGTTTTACTTCATGTTTATAGTCTTAAACCTAAGTACTACTATTATGAAAGAATATCTCCAGTCCCGATTTCATCTTTTTATCAACGGGGTTATACCATAATTTAAAGAATCCACAGAAGGGGAAGTATTCACCCTTCTTGGTAAATTATTTGTTCAGAGAGTCTCCTAAAATGGTCTTTTCATCCTCTAGGCTTCTTTTTGATTACAACCGATAGAATGATTTGAGTTCTATCGGTGAACGTTGGTAACCCAGGCCATATGGGGGGAATGCCTCTTTCAGGACTATGGGCTCAAGAATTCCTTACTGGCATCGTCTTAGCCCCATTTCAGGCATGAAGTGCACATTTTTCAACATTTGAATTACATTAACATTGCCGTGAGGGTCGTGCTCTGGACAGACTCGGTCTTTGAAGTTATCCCCTGCTGGGATGAGGAGTGGGTCTATCTTAAAATTAGAGAAAAATATATCATTGGTCCCATGCTGAATCTCCAATACTGGTTGCTGTACTGGCACTGTTTGTACTGTCGTTATCCTCTAAAAAGGTCATGACCTAACCTTTGGCAAAGATCTTTAGTTTTTTATAGAGAGAAGAGGATACTCCTCGGATGTTGTGGATCCACGGGTGACCAAGGAGTTGGTTGAAGTAAGCAAGTATATCGATGACATGGAATTTTATCATAGGGTTAATAGGCCAGCCCCTAGTGTGAGTTTTATAGAACCCATTACTTCTTGATAAGAGTTCTCATAGGCGTGCACAATAACACGGGTGGGAGTGATATCACTAATTTTTAATCCCAAACAGTTAAAGGTTCTGAGTGGACAGATATTGAGAGAAAATCCGTTATTTACAAGTGATAGTGGGATTATCTTTACCAAGACTTTGACGAAGATGTTGAGAGCGTAGTTATGATTAGGGCCGAACTATGGGATTTTTTCTTCAGACAAGGAAAGGTGTCTAGAAGAGATTAAGGATCCAACCATATTCCTGGCTTCTTCAAGAGTAGTAGAAGGAGAAACTATGGGTCCCGTGATGAGATTTATTTAGACATTCCGGTGTATCTGAGAGGACATGAAGAGTCCTCATAGGGTTATACTAGCTCGGGTTTTCTTGAGCTGATCGAGGACTTTACTTTCTTCAACGGTTATCTCTAGCATTAGGAGTTATTCTGAAATTCCTTTTTATTTGTCTATTCCTGGTGAATGGGGACTTGGTTCTTTATAGTATCGTCATGATCTGGTCCCGTGATTCACAGAGGCAAGGAAGAATAAGAATCCTGTGGCTTCATCTACCTCAGGCTTAATGGAAACTTTGCTAATTTCTCCCAAGAAATCCTCAAAGGAGATCATTCCAAACAAGCTGGAAACTGGACTGGCTTCTTCATGACTTGGTTCATCATCTGAGCTATCAAAGTCATCCCCCCATTTGGTAGCGAACGATGTCTTCCTGCCAAGAGTAATCAATGTACTCAACCACCTTTACATATAAGTCTTCCCACTCAGTGAGCAAGTGCAAGAATGAATGGACCAACCGTCCCTAAAGTTTTAAAGCAGTGAGCAGTTCAGAGATACTGTAGATTTCTTTCTGTCTAGCAAAACCCATTAGCCATAATCTAAACCATATCATCTAGAGTGTCTTCCTCGATGGGCTCCACCCATTCATTCAATTCTCGAGCCCACTTTTGAGATTCCACGAATAGGCTGTTGAATTTCTGATAATCAATGGACATCTCGGTGGGAAATTTCAACCCAAGCTTCTGAAGTTAATCTAACACAACTGGTAGTTCTATGCCTCCCCCCTCAGATTGGGTATAGATGACAATGCAGGCCCGTTAAGGAGTGTCAGAGCTTGATCAGCGAGGCATGTTGGCTGAAGGAAAAATAATAGGAAAACCTTGAGTGATGTTGATACCAAAACTTATCCACCCACGTGGACCAATCAGAAGTGGACAAGCGTCTCCCTACTTGGCATAAATCTTAGTCAGCAGATAGTTGCTCGAAAGGCATGCTGACCAATATGAAAAATACAGACCATCAATATACATGAAAATCCACTACATAGTAAGTATAACCAAAGGTCTTATCGCACGTGGTTCATACAACCAACCATTACATTCATTATGTACGGGTGTAAATGCTTATGTATAAAGGCATTCCAATCCTTGATCTCCTGGTCACTATAAATACATTGCATTCCTTTCATCAATGGTAAGATATAATGGATTCTAGGATATTCTTATTGACAAGAGACCTAGCTTTGTGTAATATCTGAAATTAATACCATAACAGTGGACGTAAGCTTTTTTACATAGCCAAACCACTTTATAACCTTGTGTCACTCATTTAATTATCTCATTACAATTCTATATTTCATCTGTGATTATAAAGGTGGATCAAGTCCAATTTTTTACATCAAAAGATTGGAGCCATCTGTGGGAACGTGTGTCTGATTTCTGTTCTCAATCTCGTACATCCTTGCTCAAAGGAAAAATGAATGATCCAGAGCCCAGTTCTAGAAATGAAGGCAACCCAATTATTCCACATGCACCACATACATCAGCCTACATGAATGGGATTCTTGCCAGTATTGCTAGGGGTCAAGATGCTATGCAGTAAAAAATGAGACAATTAGCATAGTCAATACAAGCTAGATCTCTAGCCCTATCTAGGCAACAAGTAATTCCTTCACCAAGGAGAAAAATGTCGCCTCCACCTCCTGGGCATAGCCGACACAGTTATTCCAAATCATCTCATGATGGGACTTATCACCCAGGAGTCAGTTCATCAATTAGAGCCTCAGAGTTCTATGATGCCCTATTCTTTCTCTCTTGAAAGGCCAAGTGTCCTAGAAAGGTTAAGTCGAGCTTTCTCCTTTTAACCGTTTAGGACCTCGAGAAAATAAAAAACCCTCCCAAAGTGTTATCCGGGAACAATTAACATCTAGCCGACCATCGTGAAGCCTCAGTCAGGTCAAGATCAAGCATTCGACGATCTGTATACGCCGAACAGACTTCTCAGGAAGAGAGCTCAACATAGACACAAGGTCGGGACAACCGAGCTGCTTTACATAAATTTGACGTAGGTAATCCATCAGGGAAATGATCAATCCAATGATTGGAAGATCGACTAGGAGAAATGGCAAAAGCAAAGAATCCCTTATTGAGGAGTTTTGTTAAACGATCCCCTTTTATTTAGGCAATTGTGGATTTTCCAACTCCATCTAAGTTTAAAGCTCCTATAGGAACCCCTAAATATAATGGAAAAAATGATCCAGTCCTGCACATTGAGCAATATTAAGCTGTCGTTGACATTTATTCAGTCCCCGATGAGATGAGATGTAGAGCATTCTCAAGCACCATTACAGGATCTGCCCAAATATGGTAAAACAACTTGCCCAGAGGGAAAAATACCAACTTCAACCAGCTTGTCGAGCTGTTTATTAAAAATTTCTATTTTGGGGCCAAACCGGTGAAGAGAGTAACCCATCTCTTGAGTGTAAGGCAGCGCGTAGAGGAAATAACCAGGGAGTACATCACTCGTTTTAATAATGAGAAATTGGAAGTGGTTGATTACGAGAAAAAAACATCCATCACCGCTTTAATGAGTGGATTTCTTATCGATAAACTATATTATGCTATGGCCAAATATCCTCTTAAAACTATGACTGTGCTCATGGTAAATCAAGAAAATAATGAACGTTGAGGAAGCAATGGCTGCAAAATAGAGTCCAACCCTTAAGGATGATAAAAAGGACCAAAAGGAGCAGAAGGAGTAGAAACCGAAGAAGGATGACAAGCTCAAAAAGTATGGAACTTATACTCTATTGATTATTAACATTCACTTTATCTTAGAGGAAATTAAACACAATAAGGATTTATGGTGGCCAAAAAGGTTGAGGCCATCTCCTAAGAGGAGGGACAAATCTAAATATTGTGAATTCCATAGGGATCACGGCCATATAACAGATAACTGTATCGCTTTGAATAATGAAGTAGAATCTCTTATTTACCAAGGAAAACTGAATAAGTTTGTTGATCGGCGAGAAGGAAGAGAAGTAAGAGGAAGGTCAAACTCCCCATGCAGGTCCAGAGATGACAGGAAGAGAAACCATGAAGATGGTTATGAAGATGATCCCAACCTGTCGAAAAGGCCTAAGAAGCCAGAATGTGAGGTAGATATGATAAGTTTTGGTTCATTTGACTATCATATAATTACAGGTGGCGATGATGGAGGAGGCGATCACACTGTCGAAAGAAAAGCTTATTTGAGTGAGTCCCAATCCTCTTCTTATATCCAGATAATCAATCTGAACAGAGATGATCGGACCAGGAAGGTCAACAAAGACAAACTGGTAATCGAATTTTCTAAGAATGACTTATGTGGGGTACTTTATCCCCATGATGATCCATTAGTCGTAAAGTTCAGGATCCAGGATGCCGTCATCGCCAGGGTATTGATTGATAATGGGAGCTTGATAGATAATATATTTTACCCTTATTTTCAGAGTTTGGATTTGAAGCTTAGCCAATTAGAACCCTACCATGGACCATTAGTAGGTTTTTCAGGTGAAAAAGTTTACCCCCATGGGATAGTTAAACTAGAAGTGTTGTTCGGCACCTGGCCGGCAAGCTGTACTGAAAAAATATGCTTTTTTTATGATGGATAAAAACATTCAGTCTACTTATAATATGATCCTCGATAGGGTAGGATTGAAGAAGTTTGAAGATATACCGTCAACAGTCCATCAATGCTTGAAGTTTCCAACTCATTTTGGGGTAGGTGTTATGATAGGCGACCAAAAGGTGGCCAAAGAGTGTTACTACTCCTCAACCGAGCAAGAAGACTTGATTGATTTAAAGAATAAGACCACCGCCTATCAGGTAGGTATCACTGAGCCCAACAGTGATTCTGAAGTTGAAACTTTAGATCCCCTAGATGAGACATAATTAGTCATAGGGCAAATTAGGGAAACTACTAAAAGTATTATCTCGTATGACGACAAGACATAAAGGACTAAACAGATCGGCTGGACATTGGATCAAATCCTCAAACAGGAATTGATTTTGTTCCCGAGGCAGTGGAGAAATGTATTTGCTTGGAGCTATGAGGATATGCCTGGGATTAATCCTAATTTCCTCTGCCATGAGCTCAACATCAATAAGGACACCAAGCCGATCAAGCAGAGGCGCAGGGTTTTCTGTCTAGATAAATATCAAGCTATTAAGGAAGAGGTGGAGAAGCTTCAAAAAGATCATTTTATTGAAGATGTTAAGTATCCAGCCTGGTTGCCCAACGTTATGGTCAAAAGGAAAAACGATAAGTGGAGGATGTGCGCGGATTTTTCTGATTTGAGTAAAGCCTGCCCAAAAGACCATTTTTCCCTGCCTAGAATTGATCAATTGGTTGAAACAATGTCTGGACATGAGATTTTAAGTTTCATGGATGCTTATTTTGGGTATAACCAGATAAATATGAAACCTGAAGATAGGGAAAGAACAACCTTCATCACCAATCGAGGAACCTATTGCTACAACATAATGCCTTTTGGGCTAAAAAAATATCGGGGTTACATACTAAAGGTTAGTGAACAATGTATTTGTAGAGCAAATAGGCAAGAATATGTAGGTTTATTTGGATGATATGATGATAAAAAGCAAGAAGGCCTCAGATCATATTAGCGATCTCAGTCAGATGTTTGACCAGCTAGAAAAGCATTAGATGAAGCTGAATCCGACCAATTGTGTGTTTGGAGTCCAGGAAGGAATGTTCCTCGACTTCATAGTCAATTAAAGGGGAATTGAAGCTAATCTAGTAAATATCAAAGCTTTAATCAAAATATAGTTAACAATTTACAAGAAAGATGTACAAAGTCTCATTATTAGAGTGGCAGCTTTAAACAGATTTATTTCTTAGGTAACAGATAAGTGTTTGCCATTTTTCAAGGTGTTAAGAAAACCTTTTGAGTGGAATGCAGAATGTAAAAAAGCATTCCAAGAATTGAAGAAGTATCTAGGATCACCACCTTTGCTATCCCGACCAGTTTTGGGAGAGAAATTGTACTTATACCTGGCTGTTTCTGAATCTTTAGTTAGATCGACCTTTGTTAGATTGGATAATGGGATCCAAAAACCAGTTTACTACACCAACAAAGCATTCATGGGAGCCAAGATCAGGTATCCACGCTTGGAAAAGTTGTCCTTTGCACTCCTTGTAGCCTCCAAGTGTATGAAGCCCTATTTCCAAGCACACGCTATAGTTGTGTATACTGATCTACCTCTGCGATAAGCACTTTACAAGCCTGAGAAGTCAGAAAGATTGATGTACTGGGCAGTAGAACTGGGAGAATATGATATTATTTATGAACTAAGGTTTGCATTAAAAGGCTAAGCTTTGGTGGATTTTATGGCCGAGTTCACCTATCCATAGGTTCTCGACCAACAAAAGTTGCATGCCGAGCAGACTTCTAAGGAAGATAACTCTTCTCAAAAGCAAGCTGAAACTAGTGCCGATCAACCTGAATCATCCAGAACTCAAGAAATGGCTAAAAAATACACAGAGGAGAGTAAGAAAATATTCCACCATAGAGTTCTGTCTGAAGAAGGCTTCAATGGTGATATCCCGTTCTAGAATTTGTATGTAGATGGTTCTTCATGTGCGACTGAAAGTGGAGCAGGTATAATACTCAATACTCCTAATGGTATTGATATTGAGTATGCACATAGGTTTCAATTCAAATCATCAAATAATGAGGTAGAATATGAAGCTTTGATTGTTGGAATAGATTTCTTTTCACTTCTGTCAAAGAAAAAGTTATTAATTTATTAGGAGAAATCAATCCTTGCGCTTTGTTTAACCTAGATTTTCATTTGAATTTATTCTATCATTTGTAAGTTTATACTTGTTATGAAGAAATGTTTTGTACGTCGATCAATTAAAATAACTTGATGTATTTTGTTTCGTTTAATCAAATCATTGTAATTGTGTAAATTATGTGATGAATTAACTCGGACATTGAATGAATGATTTGGTTGTGTATTTTTATAATTGTATTTTAATTTTATATGAATATATTTTGACTTTGTGTTTTGATTTCGTAATAGGTTGTGTATTTATATGTTTTGATTGTGTGTTCATGTGTGTGTGTACTTTATGTATATACAAGTTGTTCATGCATATACCTCAAATAATCATTGCGGTAAAGTAGATGCAATTTGATGTAAAGTACACGTGAATTTTGGACTTAATTATTTCTGATTTTTTCTTTTGACATTAATTTGGAATAATTTTAGTGTGTATTTACTTTGTTAGTTTTGACTCATTACATAATAGATTTGTCATGTGTTAGATGGGCATGTGATTGTTGGTCCGCGCCAGCGGCATTAACCAATTTTGATATTTTACAATAGTAAAATACTTTGTACATACATGAGCAGAAAATGGCAGTAAAGTACACGCAATTTTATCTAATGTACATGTGATTTTATTTTGATTAATTTTCATTTTATTTTTTGATATTAATTCTTCATAATGTTGATGTCCATTCACTTTGTTACTATTGAGTCATGTTTAATAGAATAGTTATGTCTTTGTTGGCCATGTGTTTGTTAGTTCTCACCAGCGACATTAATTAAAATTGAACTTTAAATAATTTTTCTGTTTTAATGTAATGCAAGTGATAATGGAAAGTTGTCGGATTGCTAGGTGTTGCTATTTGGATAATATGGATTTCATTGAAATTTTTGAAGATAGCTCATTAGATTTCATATGCAATGAGTTACGTAGTAGGTTTATGGATTTGAAAGATGGATCTTTTTCATTGAAATACAACTTTGCTGATGAAAGTCGATTCATGTTGCTTTGTGATAAAGATTTTCGTTGTATGTTGCGGTCTCAAGTGATTCTCAATGCTGATTTTATTTGGATATATGTCTTCGATTCAGCAGCTTTTGACACTAGTACAATTCATGAACGAGTCGAATGCACGTATAGAATTTTTTATCAGGTTGACCATAGTTATACAAGTTGTGGGAAAGTTGAATGCAGTCGTAAAAGTAGAGAAAGGGTAGACTATATCTCTCTAATGATTGGAATACATATATTAGTCATGAAGAGCAGTGTTTGAAAGGAGGTGTGGTTGAGTTTCGTGATAAGTTGCGAAAGTATGCTATTGAGGTTAGTTTCAAGTACATATATTTGAAGAATGGTAAAACTAGGGTGACAGCAGAGTGTTCTAAAAGGAATACTGAGAATTACATGTGGAGAGTCCATGCTTCATTATCAACATTAAATGGTTACTTTTATATAAAAAGTCTGAACAGTGAGCATACATGTAGGGGTGTATATCGTAGTCCATTAAGCAAAATGATGAACTCCAAATTGGTTTTACAATGCTTGTTGATGAGTTCAGGGATAAACCATTGTTAAAACCAATTGATGTAGTTAGAGATATGAAGAAGAACTATGGTCTTGATATAGGTTATCATCATGCATGGCATGGCAAAGAGATGGCTGCTGCTGAGTTGCATGGTGATGAGAAAGTTTCGTATGCATTAATCAATTATTATAGGGAACTTTTATTGTAGTATAATCTAGGATCACATTTCATTCTTGACGTCGAACCGGAGAGAAAATTACTAAAAAGAATTTTTGTAATGTTTGGAGGATGCATTAATGGATTTCAGTACTGCAGGCCTGTTTTATTTCTTGATGGTGCCTTTTTGAGGAGCAGGTACCGTGGAACGATTTTGTCGGCAACTGCAAGGAATGGGAACAATGGTAAATGTGAAGCTATGAAGTTTACTTGACAATATTATGCCTTTATTTTGTAATCCTTTGTATGTTCTTTTAACAGAAAACATAGTACACGCATGACATCACAAAGTACACGTGAATACATGCGTGTACTTTGGGAATTACGCGTGTACTTTGAGGTCTGTTTTTGTTATTTGCATTAAAATTCCAAAGTACACACAATAGATAAAGCAGTACACGTGAATTTATATTATATGTCACGTGTACATTTTGATGTTATGCGTGTACTTTGGGATTTCTTGTAAAGTACACGCATTTCATTACTATGTACACGTGACATCCTATTTACACTTAATGTTTACTTTATAATGTTTTTCGTTTACTTTGTGATTCTTTTTTTATTATTGTCAAATGAAACAACCATAATTTGTTTATAATTTACATTTGTGTAACCTATCACTACAAATATATTTATTCTCTTGTATAGCCTACGTGTTTATTTGTCAGCACCAGCGGCACCATTTTTAGAGTTCATCATAGAATCTGTGTGTACTGATATTTGTCATTATAATTTCAGGCCTTTATCCTCTTGCATATGCAGTTGTTGATTCAGAGACAGAGGATAATTGGATGTAATTTCTCATTGATTTACGTGATGCAATAGCTCATTAAGATCGGAACATCACATTCATATCTGATCGAAACAATGGTTATATTGAAGGTGTTTCTAAGGTTTTTCCAATGTCTGCACATTTTTACTGTATACCTCATTTACAGGGAAATATAAAGAAGAAAATACGGGGTACTAGGAACTTCCAAAAGAAGCTCGTTCAAGATTTCATGCGTTGCGCATATGCTGTAACACTTGATGAATTTCAGAAGAACATTGATGCCCTGAAGAAGGAAGGCGGAGTTATTGTCGCTGATTTTCTTGATAATTTGCCTCCGGAGAATTGGTCTTGTGCATATGTCATCGGTAGGCATTATTGTGACATGGCATCAAGTTTTGCGAAATCATTTAACTCTTGGATCCTAGAGGAAAGGAATTTACCTATAATTAATATGTTGGATAAAGTGAGGATCGAGATTATGAATTTCAATGTAAACAAACTTGTTGTATCTGAAACATGGTCAAAGGAGTTGTGTCCTCATTTTGATAAAAAAACTGACTGAAAATTGGAATAAAGGGACACATTGGAATATTAGCCGCTCAAGTACACATGTATTTGAAGTTCATTCAAATATGTGAGCCACTATTGACTTTAAAAAGGAATTTTCTCTTGTAAGAGTTGTCAACTACGATGTTTTCCATGTTCTCATGTTGTTTCTGTCGTAAGGAAGATAGGTGGAAGTATTTATGATCATATTGAGAATTATTATAAGGTTTTTTCCATAAGAAATCATATTCATCACCTATAATTCCTCATCCTGATTTAATGTCCTTAAAGAATCCATTACCTAAAAATCCAGCAATACTTCCTCCATTAACAAAGAGACCGACAGGGAGGCCAATAAATAAGAGAATAAAATCTGTTGGAGAAGTCATAATAAGACAAGTAACTTGCTCCAAGTGTAGTAAAACATATCATTACAGATCCACGTGTAAAGAACTAATTTTATTCCTCTTAATATTGTTCAATTCATTCATTGTAACATGAGTTTTAAATAAAATAAAGGAACATTCACATTTGAATAAATTATTGTAATTTTATTGTTGAGTGTTCATTTATGTATTATTTGTTTCCGAATGGATTCAACATAGAGTACACGCATGTTTTTATAAAGTACACGCATATTGATATGACCAAAATCTAATTCAATATGCGTGTAACTTATGCATTCTACATGTAATTGTATAAAGTACACGTATATTAATGTGTGTACTATTTAGAAAATAGTTTTGGACATTACAATGTGCTTGAATTTTATAAAAAAAACACTTAGGTCATTCATATTCTTAAATTCCTATGTGTATTATGGTCCGCGCCAATGACATTATTATACGAGTATTTCAATATGCATGTGCTTTATGTATTATACGTGTACTTTATAAAGTACACTTATAATACAAAAAGTACACGCATTTAAATAATGGTTTGGGACAACACTTTGTGCGTGTACTTAAAAAAAACATGCGTGTATTATAATTTAGAAAATTATTTTGGTCATTACAATGTGTTTGTATTTTATAAAAAAAAGTTAGGTCACTCATATTCTTAAATTCCTATGTTTATTATGGTCCGCACCAGCGGCATTATTGTACGAGTATTTCAATATGCATGTACTTTGTGTATTATGCGTGTACTTTATAAAGTACACGTGAAATATATAAAGTACATGCATTTAAATAATTGTTTGGGACAATGCCTTGTGCGTGTACTTTAAAAAAGCATGCGTGTATTATAATTTAGAATAGATAGAATCATATTTTGACAATACAATCATATTTTGACATACCAATTTTTTACAATAAATGAATGTAATATTAATTTTTACATTTTTGACATACCCATTTTTTGATATACTCATTTTTTTACATATTTGGACAATACAACGTTGTTAGTTTTTTTATGTGTGTGTAGCAGTTCAGCAAAGTACACTCATTTTTAGTAAAATATACGTGATCATTTTTCCTAATGTTCATGTGTACTTTACCATATTTGCGTGTATTTTATATTTTTACGTTATGTCATGGTTCGAGAAAGCACTATATTATGTACGTTTTGGTGTATGATATAAGTCACAATACATGCATGAAAGAAATAAAAAATTTATCGAAACAAAAAAATAAAGTACAATTTTTTCACATAACAAAAGCTGAAAATAATAAAGAAGGCTTCTATTAGGGAAAGTTGTTAAAAGAATCTATAGTGTCAGGAAGAGAGTTAATTAAATTCGAGCATACTCGAATTTCTTCTTCTATGCCAGCTACAAGGCCTTCATGGTGCGCATTCTTCTCCTTTAGCTTGACAATTTTCAGTGGAACTTCTTGTGTATAGAAAGACATGAGGTCTTCATGTGTTTTAGGAGGTTCCTCATCCACATCAAATAAATCTATGGGATTGAGTGGAAGTCTAGAGTATCATTCCCACACATATGTTTGAAACTGCTCAAAGGCAGTTTCATATGAGGAAAGATTTTCCTCAATTTCCCTTTTTTTTTTTATTTCTTTCATCTTTCTCAAGACAAGCTCGCAACTTTTCTGCTGGGATACTCATTATGTAATATTTACCCTAGATGTAATGGTTAAGAAAGGAATAAATTTTACTCTTTTATAGGAAAAGTGAAAGCTATTTATTTCTTTGACCAAAAGTAGTTGGGATAGTGAGTGGTTGAGCTTAATAAATTGTTTGTGGTTATTGTGTCATGCTGAATAAGTATATACAGTAGTTTTATTCCTACATGTTAAATGGTCTGTGCCAGGGGCACAATTTTTACTAGAAATTATATGGAACTACATTGAATAATATATATATATATATATATATATATATATATATATATATATATATATATATATATATATATATATATATATATATACAGAAAAAAATTACAATCATCTGTTATGAAAAAATTTCAAAAAACACTTTACAATTTCCTCCTATTAACAATCATGGAATAAAAATTCATTATCTATATATGCTCTTTGTTGGAGAATTTCGTCATCTTCGAATAATGTTTTGAAAGCATTTTCTTTGGCAGTTTGTTCCATGTAGTATATGCAACACACCCCACAGTCAACACTGAAATTAAAATAAAACATATATATCAATTAGCAAAATGAGAATGAAATTTGTTGAAATGTAACTTAATGAATTACACGTGTATTTATTCAAGATTGTTTGATCTTTCCTATTATTTTGTCTCGGGCATTCATTATCTTTGAGTAGTTCAAAATTTAATTCATGACTCAAGAGCGAATCAATTGTTATTTTTTGCTCGTTGGATAGTTCATCATCCAATTATATCCCTTCAAAGGATCTTGTTATTGTACCTTTTTGACTTATTTGTGGCGCTTGGTCCCTCAATTTGTACAACTTTTCTTTGAAAACAGAAAAATGTTAAGAGGAAAAACCATGAGTATATAAAATACAAAAGTGCATGTAATGTAAATAAGTTTAGGGCGTAACCATTTTATTGGCCTCATTGTAGGATAATGAGGACTGATTTATTTCCAACGGGCGTAGAGAGTCCATATGGACAACTTTATTTGTTTCTTTGTAGATAACTAACAATGAAAAATGGCATGTGTCATCTCCAATTGAATGTCTCATGGGAATGAAAAGAATATCAGAAATTCCAAAAAATTCTAAAATGTGCTTCTCTATTTATTCTTTTTGCATTTCATGATCATTAAGTCGAACAGACTCCTGTTAAAAGTAATAGATTTTTTTAGTAAGATAAGTATGATAATATATATTTTTAAAATAATGGGCAATACTTTAGGTTTTTTTCCTTACCCAAGCATATAAGTTAAAAGTGTGCGTAGGTCAAAGCCCATTTTTCTTCATTTTTGTCTCCATTAAATGGGAGAAGCATTGAATTATCTGATTTGATATTTCTTCACCTTTCAACAATTCCTTAATATCGTCCGCACAAATGAATGCATCCGCCGTAGTAAAGAGACAATTGCTGAATTTCAATATAGAAAATAATGTTAGAAGAATAATTGAAACATGTATATAATCTATGATCATATGATAATATGCGTGTACTTTATAAAGTACACGCATAAAGTTCAATACAAAAACGCGTATACTTTGATAAAAAAATGTGTACTTTATGAAATGGTTGTACTTAATAAAGTACACGCATAAAGTTAAATAAAAAAATACGTGTACTTTATGAAATATGCGTGTACTTTATAATGTACACGCATAAAGTTCAATACAAAAATGTGTGTGCTTCATAAAAATAAGCATTTACTTTGTGAAATGGTTGTACTTAATAAAGTACACGCATAAAGTTAGTTACCAAAATGCGTGTACTTTATAAAATATGCGTCGACTTTATAATGTACATGCGTAAAGTTCAATACAAAAATGCATGTACTACATAAAAATAAGCGTGTACTTTATAAAGAACATGCATAAAGTTCAATACAAAAATAAACAATTAGAAGATTTACCCTGTATCCTTATCCTCCATCAAATATTTTTTCATTTTATTCTGAGCTTCTTCTGTAAGGTGTTTTGAACACTTGTAGAGTTTCAGGTCAACTTCATGTGTTGCATTTGTTTTGCCCTTTTATTCTGGCATTTGTTGTTCTTCCCTTTTTTTCTTTTAAACGTGACAGTAGAGGCCTTATTGTGTTCATCTCCTTTTGACAGACCATGAATAGGATGTGAATATACAAAGTGTTCATCAATCTTGGGCTTCCTGTCAACTCTTTTCTTCATTCTCAAAATTATTGAGTTCTGAATTGAATTTATTTCTTCATCCTTTTTAGATATGGAGGATGATAAATCTTCTATCTTTTTCTTGAGATTTTTGTTTTCTGCTTCCTGGTGAAAAGAAAACATCATGTTTAAATATTAAACATGCCATAAATCTCAATGATCATAAAAAAAAAATGCCCATGTACTTTATCAAACTATGCATGTACATTCATTATTTGAAAACATTACCAACGTACATGTGAAAATTTTCAAAATACAAGTAACTATAAAAATAATTCCACGTGTACTTTTGGGTGATATGCATGTACATTGTTTATAAAATTACTTCTTGTACTCTATAGAAAAATAATACAACTGTATTTTAATCAAAAGTACCTGTTCATCTCTTTTCAATTCTGACTGCTAAAGATCAAGCAAAAACTTCCCATTTTCTACATCTCCATCTTTCAATTTTTTCACTACATTTTCAAACTTATTTTTGAGATTTTCATTACTGTCAGACAGATATGAATTTTTTTTGTTCCAAAATTCTGGATGTTTTGGCCTGTTTTTTCAATAACTCATCCAGTTCTTTAATTCTGTCTGAGTCATTCATCGTGGCTTGATCAAGATTTTATTTCAAAGAATTAGTTAACAAGATAAGTTGGGCATTTTCCACCTCCAACTTATTTATTAGCTCCTTTTCTTTTAAAAGGTTGGAATTCTCCACCTTCAACTTTTTTATTTCATCTTGAGCTTCCAAAAGTGAATTAGTATCTACCTGCAACTGAACATTCATAATGGTAAGGTTGGCACTCTCCACCTCCAAAGAGGCCACCTTTTTTTGTGCACAATCATGGTCTTCATCTACTTTAGATAGTTGGTTATTTTTTCCAACGATTTCCTTTTCAAACTAGCATTTTGTTCCTCCAAATTAACCTTCTCAGGCATTTCAGTATTTGTTAGTTTAAAAATTCCCTTTGGTTGATCATTACCCTTCTTTTTCTTTGGACTCACAACGTTTTTAAGGGGAATATTCCAACCTGACGAAAACTCATTGTCATTAAATTCTTCACCAAATTTCTCTGATGATGAATCAGCATGTATAGGACTTCTTGTAGAAATGTTCAAAGAGTAACTGGGCCCTTCAAACTGAGATTCCCTTTGTACAGACTTGTCCTTACAAGCTGGTCTATTTGTAGACTCCTTCAAATTTGTTGTTCCAATGTCATTCACTGCAAACCAATCTCTCAAAGAAGACAGTTTCCACCTAAGGAATTTTGGCATTTTCTCTTTAATTTTTCAACAGGAGGAATAATATCAAATTTCTCACATGCCCAATATTGTGATCATGCAAAAAAATAAAATGATATTAATAATTGAATTACTTAGTTATTCATAATTGAAATTACACGTAATTTTTACAAAGTACACCCAAAGTTACATGTGTACTATGTAAATATAACAAGTGTACTTTGAAAGTACACGTGATTTTTACAAAGTAAACGTGTACTTTGTCAATATAAGTTCACGTGTACTTTATAAAGTTCACGTGTACTTTATAAAGTACACGTTATATTTATAAAACATAGTACACATGTGCTTTGTAAAATACACGCGTACTTTCAAAATACACGTGAAATATGACGTGTATTTTCAAAATACACATGATATTAATAAAGTACACGCATGAATTGGTTTAAAAATCATGTGTACTTTATAAAGTACACATAGTTTTTAAAAAGTACACGTGATTATTGTTTTCTATATTTATAAATATCAGGATGTTGTTTTGCTCACCAATAAGGAAATGACACATCCACTTGTTGTGGTAGGTTTTAAACTTGCTATTTTGTCAAGTGAATTTATTAGAAACTCATGCACAGCAGATGACCAATCATAGCCATTCATTTCTTCAATAATGTTGATGTATTTTACAAAAAAATCTACTAGTGTGAAGTTTGAGTTGGAGAAAAACAACATTGTCAAGAAGTGGAGACAGACAAGTTTTACAAAATCGACAATGCCTTCGTTTGTGTCCAACTCGACCGATTTCTTCAAACCAACCAATATTTTTGACTTTCTTATTTTGTTTTTGAATTATTGTGCAAGTAATCTAGGTTTTTTAGACACAATCGGTCTCTTTTTTAGTTCTATTGATTTTCTCCCCTCAACCATTGGTATGCCAAATAATTCGCTTATGTCTATTAGCCTTATTTTAATGCTACTCTTCATATGGAAACTTTTGGATCCCTTATTGTACAGCTTGATAATTGATAAAATATTTTTATCGATCTTCTTGTGGTCCACTTTTACCACTTCCCCACTGTAGTAGGCATTGAAAAGATCCCAGAATGGAGTCTTCTTAAGAAGTTCAATATGCCTATTGTTTATTTTCTCTTTAATCCGACCAAAATCATGAAGAAAGCTAACAACATTTGATCGATACTCGTCGTTCTTCTTTGCAACACGTGTAGATTTCAATGCAACACTTGAACTATAACTAGAACTGGAAGAAGAACTGTCTTTAGAACTGCTCTTTTTTGTGTTCTTTCCTTTTCTTTCCTTCATATGCATTCCCATTCTATTGATCTATAAACAAAATTTAAATTACTAACCTATAATAATAATAATTACATGTACAAAAATAAAATACATGTGAATTAGAATAAAACATAGACTAAAACAATAAAATACAAGCGTATTTAATAAAAGTACATGCAATATTCTCACAAACAATTCATACAAGTCTTAATAAAATACATGCTAAAGGCGGTAATAGATATCATCTATTTTAGGGTAATACCTAACATAGGTTGTTCGACAAGTCAAAAACCAAGATTCTCTCTTCTAAACATATTGAAAAAATAAGTGATACAATAGCTCCATGCTAAAAGCGCCAACATTATCAAAACCCCTTAAGCAATACTGCTCAATTCGTTTAGCTAAATCCTTCACTTTCGATTCAGTTACTTGAAGTTGTTGAACATCAAAAGTGCACTTAATGTCTTCATAGTAGTTGTAGAAACCAAGTAACCTTTTAGCACTATCATTCATGCAAAGGAGAAAATGAATTTCGTCATCATTAGTACTATTGACTGTCAATGTGAAAGGTTTTGTATTGTTAAGATCTTCAAAGGTGCAAGCAGCAATTTTGTAGTTGAACATGCTTGATGGTATGATTCCTAAACAATAACACAACAATATACAAAAGTACTCACAAAACATAATAGTACACGCATATTGGATTGAACAAATTCAATTTTAATATGTGTGTACTTTGTGAATTTTGCGTGTACTTTCAACAAAGAACACGAAAAAATGACAAAGTACACGCAATAATACTTCTTACAAACTAATGGAATATTATTCAAACACTGCTGGCACAGACCAAAATAACTCCTAAACGTTTACACAATAATAATACTTCATACAAACTCATGTAATATCATTCAAATGCCACTAGCGCGGACCAAAATAGCATAGGATTAATCAAATATGGATTTGAAATATATATTGTATAGAGTACATGTCTAAAACATAAAAGTACACGCATATTGGACTGAGAAATTCAATTTCAATGTGCATGTACTCTGTGGATTTTGCGTGTACTTTTTGAAAGTACATGCAAAATACACATAGTACATGCAATAAAACAGGGATTGTACATGTACATATTCTAATCATGTATATTCTTAGTCCTCGATAAATGATGTATATAGGAGGAAATGTACAATGATGAAATACATATATCTAACATGCAAAAAGTGTGTTTGGCATTTAAAATCAGGGCAACAGACATATTTTTTCATATCATGAAGAAGAAGAATGTGATTTCATCAGTCCATGTGTAATGTCTACAAATTTATACATATGAGAACACAAAATACATAAGGACGAACAGGTGATATCAGAAATAAAATGCTAAGAACAGAACATATACATAGTGTATGGTATAATCTTAAGTACAAAACTTAAGAACATATATATGAGAATGTATCCATACTTATTAGTGGTCTTTGGAAGAATTTGATTGAGAAGGCGAAATACTTGGTAGAACTTCAATGATTAGGGTTTGATCCCTTTAATTAATGTGAAGTGTGTTTGTATTGGAATTCAAGGGTATTTATATGTTGTTGTTGACCAAATTTTGATTGAGAATGAGAATTGTTTCGGTGTTTTGATCGAACAGACAGTACAGTTAGGGTTTTGATCGAAGAGAGTTATGGTTTTGATCGAAGAGAGTTAGGATTTTGATCGAAGAGTGTTTTTGGCACTTTGATTTCTGAAAATTGCAT
This sequence comes from Sambucus nigra, assembly GCA_949130495.1. NCBI lineage: Eukaryota > Viridiplantae > Streptophyta > Magnoliopsida > Dipsacales > Adoxaceae > Sambucus > Sambucus nigra. The sequence goes on along the minus strand of OX422219.1, from coordinate 26,732,482 downwards.
TTTTATTTTAATTTTCAGGTATTTATATGTTGGGCCTAATCGTTTAAAATTTGTTGGGCCTGATTTTTTGTCCAAAATTATTATTCCAAGGACTAGATCATAAAATCCCCTTTAGAAAATGAGGTCGACCGGTCTCCCACACCCGATCGATCGAGGTAAGCAGGATAAGACAATTTATGGTTTTAACTTCGATCTTTACTCTTCATTTCCCCCATCTTCTCCTCTTCTCTTACCATCTGAAATATCCCAAATCCAACCCAGATTTGGAACCTGAAGGAGATACTTGTAAGCACGAACTGCTTGCCAAAATCGCTATGCTTCAAACTCAAAAAGTTTGTCTCACCGATTACATAAACGAGCGATCTACACATCTAACCCAGTTTGCTAAAGAAGCCAATGTCGAGTTCGATCAAGTTGGCCAAGATGCCCTCAAATAACTTAATGAAGCCAGTGGGTCTGTTTGTTTCGATTTGTTACGAGTAATTGCGGTCGCTGCCTCATTTTTTTTAAGTTGTTCTCTTCTTAATAATCATACCTTTTTTTAAAAAATCAAGGTATAAATTACTCTGTGTTATCTTGTCTACTTGGTGTTTTTGATTGATAATTCTCATGATTATAGGGTTTTATATATGTTTTTTGACATGTAGAGAAGTTTTTGTTAGGTGTTCTCTAATATTGTTGTTCCAACATATGTTATGCTTAATTGTTGATTATTAACCATTCGCGAACACAAATTATTGTTGGATTTTTAAGTTTGTTTATAAATGGGGCTTATGTTGGTACAAATGGAACTCACACACCCTTATACCACATTGTGCACACCAAGTGTTTGCTAAAAAGCCTAAACCAACTTTTTTTGAGATGTTTAGCATACACTTGCGTATTATTCACTCGTTCTCTCAGTTCGACACATTTTGTCACAATGTGGTATGTTTTCACCCGGTTTTACACACTTGCACACACCATTTCAACTCGTTCACCGATTAACTTTTAATTACGCTCTACAATTTTTTTCTTGCCTAATTATTATTTTGTAGGTTGAAATGGTCGAGACAAAAATGTACGATTCGACCAAGTGTGCCTTCCCGGGATTTCGAGGGGTCTATTGTGAAGGGAAAAAGATTGGTTCCAAGCCTACTTTCAGACTCAACAGAGGACTTTGGCCAACCATTGTGAGTAGGACCTTGATCATGTGCTGGAAGTGGGCGCGAGTCATCTTACGTCGAAACAATTGGGAGTATTTCCTTGCGATAAATGGTCGCAATAATGAGGACTTGGTGCGTATTTTTTATGCGACATTCGTGGTGGTGAAAGGAAGGCGAGCGTCATATGAGGCTAAAGTGAAGGGGTGATGATATGTCCCGGGATCCTCTGGTGGTCCCGATTTCTTAGTAGCGTTGTTGTAATGGGAAATATTCTTTTTATTTTCTTTCTCCTTTCTTTGTATTTTTATTGTTTTAAGTTGTTTTGTTAAATTATGAGGCTTGAAATGATAATGTAGTTGTTAGTTATCTATTGGATTTTGATGCGTATGACCCTCCATTTTTTTAAAATCAAATGTTCACCATCAATTTATCTAGTATTTACACTTCAGCCCCTCTATATTATTGTGACTTATGACATAATTTCTTTGAATTTAATTTTTGTGCAAACATTTTTATTTTTCTTTAATTTGTAGGGCTCACGTTGATTACCTCGGGGATCGCTCCAAATTGGGGTTATTTATTTCTATCCGTCTATTTTTCATAGTCTTTTTTATTACATTAAGGACAATGTGCGATTCAAGTTAGGGGTGTGATTATTCATCTCAATTTTTATTTTATCATCATGAGCTATGTGTATATTTATTAATTAAATTTTATCAAATTCAAACAAAAAAAAATCAAAAATTATTTTTTTATTCCTTTTATCTTTCTTGGGCTTCTTGCCCCCTAAATTCCTTTGATAAATGCAGTAATTGCCCCCACCAATTGCTAATTCAATGATTCATTTTCTATTTCATTCATGTTACTAAACTTTAGTCCCCAAATTATTCAATATTGGGAATAAATGCATGAATTAAACCTTGAAAACTCGTGAGCACTTGAGCATATTTTCTAAAACGATTTTGTAGGACAATTATAACTTGGTATCTGTTTGTTGCTTTGTGTACACTAAAAACCTAACGATCTTTGTGTTTTTCTTCATTTTTCAGTGTTTCTACACTACTCTTTCCTCCTTAAAAACATTGATTTCGTCTGTAATATCACTATTCTTTCATTTGATCGTTCATTATTTGAGTCCATTTATGAAATGTGTTACTTGAGCATTATTTTCAAAGTTGTTTTGACTTGAGAATTGCATGAATGTTAGGACATAATCATAGGACATCTTTGTAACATCATCCATATTGACCTTGACCTCACCTTATATATTCCTGTCGTCAACCCCCCCCTTTGAGCCTAAATATAGCCTTTCATTTCATTTCCCAAAAATACCTTAACTAACTCCAAATTGTAATTATACACCATACATATTACCTCCAATACCTTTGTTTGGAATGTTACTTAGGATTGAATGATGTTATTGTTATGTGGTTGCAATTAAGCAAGTGAGAGTAAGAAAAGGTTAAGTGAAAAAAAAAAGAAAAAAATGAAAAAGCGAAAACAAAACAAAACAAAAAGATGAGGAAAAAAAAAAAGAAAACAAAGGAAAGAGAAAGTTTGTACATGTTATATATAGTGTTCAATAACCTTAGTCACTTTCCATTGTTATATTCAATACTAGTTATGGAAATTATTTTTCAATTTTGAAATTGCCCACAATGTTTCATTATCCCGAGTTTTGATCCCCGAACACCTTTGAATCCGTAAATATACCCTTCCTTTCATAACTTTAACCCCAAACCTATTACAACCCTATACAAGTCATATGTGATCCTAGGGTGAATGACATTCAAAAGTTGTAATAATTGCAATAATATGTGAAAATGCATTTTCCCTATTTAATGAACGGTATCTTTCATTGAGATTACACGTTTTTCATTTTATATATAGCGTTGTTCAATAGATGATAAGTTCTCATCCTAGTTCATTTACATTTAGTCCTTATGCCCCCCATGTCCAGTGTATTAACTCCGTTCTGAGTTCTTCCTTATTCGGAAAGGATTGATTGGAAGCATGATATAATATTTAGTCAGGAAATAGGCATTTATACCTAATCAAAGATTTTGCATGTGCACGTAATCTACTCACATTTGAGATTTCAATTCCATGTAGTTATTCTTTTAATGTAATATTTTTGGATTATTGGGCAAAATTCTCTTTTGCTTTGTTAATAATATGTTGAAATATCTAATTGTTGTTGAGCTTGGTATATTGGTTGGTTGGGCTTGTTTTGAGAAAATTTGATGGTTTGGGGTTTCATCCCTGATAACCCACACGAGGAAACACTTGTCCCTTAGGGTAACCTAGGGGTTTAATGGATTATTACATATGCTAAACGCAATCGTTCGCCTATGAAAGTGGATTTTATCTTTCTTGTACATATCTCCTATCTTGGTGTTTACTTGTAGTTCTTATTACTTTATATTTCATTGCTAGGGACTAGTAATATGTAATATAAGGGGGGTGATTCAGCTGAATATTGCATTTATTTACCCTCTTTACTTATGCATTTTAGCCCCCTCGGGCACTTTAATTCTCATATTTATTCTCATTAACCTGACTATATCTATTTTATATGCCTACGTGTTTTGAAGTTATAATTGAGCTATAAGATTTTATAGGTATTATGGCGCTTAGCGGTGCAATTGGTGCTATTCAGGAAGTTATCAATTTAGTAAGCAATGTCAGGGGAATTTTAGTCATTTCAGCATTTGAGCTTCGTGCCCTAACTCTTCATGGAAGTTGTGTCCCTTTGAGTCGGCTTTGTGGCGCCTCTGATGGTTTGTAAATCCGGCTCCTTATGAGCATATTATGACCATTTTCTCGGGGAGCTCCTTCTTGGTTATTAAGATAATTCATTTTTTTTTCTTTTCTCTTTATTTCTTTTACCACTAACTATATAAGTGGGGTTTTGTTGTATTTGAAGATATCTTATTTTTAATTAGTTTTTATCTTGCGATATAGGTTAGAGAAGAGGGTTTGGAGGTATTTTGGGTGGAACTTCTCTCTCCTAGGGTTTTGTAAGTACACTATTTATCATCTCTTTCATTAATCCAAGCTTCCATTATTTATTTCTTGTTGTGTTAATTAGTTTCTTGATTTTTTTTTAATTTTTGGTGGCCAATTAGTTGTTTCCATTAGTTAATTAGTTGTTTTATTGTTCTTACCATGTCTGATAAGCACCCAAAAGTGTACATTTTATACATATCTTAAGGGTTGAGGTCACATTTCCACCATTAATAGGTATTGAGCTCTGAAATCTAGGTTTTGGGGAAAAAATCATTTAATTGAAACCTTGTGTATTAATGTTGAAATATTATACGTTTAACTTTCTTTTTCATGCAACGTTAGTGTTTATAGCGATTTTTTGAATTTAATCCATGCGTGACCATTTTCGATTAAATGTTTAATCTTTCATTATTGATTTAATTTTCTTCATGTTTGATGTTTATAATTAATTGAATATGCTCGGCTAAATGTTTTCGAACCAAAATCCTTAATACACGTTGTTTAGCCCAAGGCAAGGATGTTATCCTAATCTCATTTTATTAATCATGTTTAGTTTTAATTAGCGTAGCTATCTCTTTTTCCCTTTTTTCCCTTTTAAACCATCATCACCTTTTATACTTTTATTTTAGAAGTAATAAATCAATTCAAGTCTGTCAAACATTCCCTATGGATTTCGATACTCGGACTAGACTCTATACTCCATTTGAGTTTAGTTAAAGTTTATATTTTTTTTGCATTGTGGTTGGAAATCGATAACAACAATTGGAGTATCTACACGGATGCTCGATTTCCTTCACATCAATGATATTGAGGTGGAGGCTCCTGGGGCCTTCATGAGGGACCTATGGTTGGAGGAGTAGCCTAAGAGATTCAGGATCCATGAGCAGGAAGTGTTAGACATGATCCTTGAGCATAATCCTGAGGCTTTCACATCTCAAAGTGTTCTCAATATTGACGTCATTACCGTCTTTAACCTGAAAGCCCTTGCTAACCACATCCATGACTTCTTATACACTCCCCCTTCTAACTTGACCAGTGATCAAACTTCACTATTTTTACAAGCTCTCCATGTTCTGTAGAGGGTCTATTATTTTCAGTTAGATTGGCTTGATGCAATAGTTCTCCACTTCCTGAGCATTCTTTTCAGGAAGATGATAAGACTCCATGAGTCCAAACAGTTCAAAAACCAGGCTGAAGCCACTCGGATCCAATGTAAGATTCAGTCATTTCAAAACAAGTTGTCCAAGCTTGAGTTTGGTAATATTTAGGATGAGGCCAATATGTCTAGATTGGAGAAAAAGTTCGTCCAGGAGGCAGGTCTATCTTATGTTGACATGCACTCGTGGGAGAACCTCTTTTTTGTTTTATTTAGTTGATTGATTTTTAGATATAGACTTCGCCTTTCTTTTTTGCACTTTTCATCTTTTCTTGCACATGTAAAGGCTATTATTATATCAATGAAAATAATCATTTATTCGTTTTCCTTATTGATCTATGTTACTTAGCATCAACTTACTGTGAGTTGCTTTCTTTTTGTGAGAACCTTAGCTTATTGAACCGCCCTATAGTTTGTGGGGTACTTTCATATGATTTGAGAAATTTATCATTTCAAAGTTTCCCCTCTAACTATGGGGTATACGGGGTCCTTCTTCCACATTTTACTTAGGAACTTTTAAATGGTAAGAAAAAAAATCTTAGAGGGGGCGAACCCACTTCTTCACATTCTTATGCAATCAAGCTTAGAACATAAGTTAGAACTTGTTCTTAGATTATAAATCTGAAGAAAAATAATTAAAAAATCTTTCTTCTTTTATTATTATTATTAGGAGAGCAACCTCTTGCTGGTCTATGGAGTATTTAAATTGTTGTGTCTTTAGGGACTTTGATCATTATACTTTATCTTTGGGATAGGCGTACCACCCAAGTATAATAAGTAAGGTTCCTTACATCCTAGAGCCTCTCCTAAACTTTGAAATTTTAAGATATGTTCAGCCTACTAGAGGGTTCCACTATTTTTTTTAAACAACATTAATCTGGATGCACTCACTTCATAACTTATTAGTGAGTGAGGACTCATAGTCTATCAGAAACTCATGTAGGTAAATAAATAATGTACAAACTTTTGAATATTGGTCAAAATAACTGGTATTCATTTCCTTACACTATAGTTAGTTTTTGTATTATTTACAAAGTTTGTGCTCATGATCTTATTTAGAAAAAAACATTTATGTGCTAGAGAAAACATTTCAAACTTATCAAGAGAAATGAAACTTGGTAAGATCTAGGCATAATACATATTTAACCACTTATTGTTGATGGACTAGAGGCATTCACTCTCATGCTCGACTATTTAGAAGTAACCTGACTTGCTTACCCCTCATAGCACAAAGGGGTCTTCCCAGTTCGACTTGAATTTAGACGTTGACATGCTCCGCAAGTGGTGAATGGATGCCCGTAAAACTAAAACCCCTACTTGTAACTCCTTAGGCTTAACTAGGTTTTCGTAAGACCTAGATAGTTGTTGGGTGTAGACATTAAAGTTATCGTTAGCCTTGTCTTTATGTTCATCCAACGCCTCCTTTTGTACATGTCGAGAATCTGGTATGAGGCCATTACTTAAATCCACTCTAACTGAGGGTACCGATAACTCTACTGGTAGGACAACTTCGATCCCATAAACCAGTGAGAATTGAGTAAACCTCGTTGGCTTTCTCTTTGACATTTTATAGTCCTGTAACACCATTTTTTGACCCACACACTCGGCATGTCTTCCAGTATCTTCTTCAGGATGTTGATCAGCATCTCATTAGTGGCCTTCACTTGGCCATTCCCTTTTGTATATGAGATGGTTGAATTGTTATGCATAATTTTGTATTTGTCAGTAAGGAGCCCTATCTCCTTACATACTAACTTCTTCCCATTATCTTTGATAATCACTTTCGAGATACCAAACCTTCATATGATGTACTCCCTAATAAATTGGGTCACCACTTGAGCAATTACTCTCCTTAGGGGGATTGCTTCTACCCAGTTGGTATAAAATTTTTTAACAACTATGATAAAGGCTTTGACATGAGAGGTTGTGTTGATCTTACCTACTAGATCAAAAACCCAAATGTGGAAGGGGTAGGGGTTGCTAAGCTCTATAGACTGATTGATGGGGCATGCATCACATTGCCATGAACTTGACATGCCCCGCGATTTTTCACAGTGGATAGAATCAACCTCTATTGTTGGCCAATAATACCCAGTGTCATCAACTAATCTTACAACTTATCTCCTCTCATATTAGAAGGCTCATGGGCCTCCTTCAACATTTTTTCAGTATTCGCCTTGGCCACACACGTCATTGCTCTCTAGTTATATCCTCTTTTATAGAGCTCCCCATCTACTAAGTAGAAGAGGGCTGCTCTCTTCTTCAAATCGATCTTATCTTCCCTTCTTGATGGTTGTTCCCCATATTTTAGATATGATGTTTAGGGTTGACTCAAATATTCAAATTCTTCCACGAAGATAGCCTCGGCAGGTTGATCAAACTAGGCTTGGCACTTTAATAAGCCTTGTTGTAGTTGAGCAGCCTATGCTCTCATGGTGGTCCAATAGTGCCCCCCCCCCCCCCCCCCCGCCCCGCTGCAACCCACGATAAAAAGGGATATCTATATCCCGAAAATGCCTCTCATACATTATTTCCAACCTTTCTTTTACCTCTTCCTCTCCTACAAATCTTAACAAAATCCTTCGCGGCTCTTGAAGTATAGTGTTCCCTGAAGTAGGTTGTAATTTTCCAACTCAAATATCTTCATCTATTCTTCTCTTGTCTCTAACTGTGTAACTATAGGGCACCTCCAATCCTCTGGCTCATCGCTGGAAATAGTGACTTTACTATAGTTGGCACAGTTCTTCGTCGTATTGTGATGGTAGTTTCCTGCACTTCCTTCTCTAGCTTCTACGCTTCGTCGGTTCATTATTTGAGCATGCCTCTCAATTATCAATTTTAAGAACTGGTTGAGCAGTCTTTGAATAATTGATAGATATGCAGCTAGGTTAGCATGTTTGAAGAAAAACTCACCACTAACTTGTTTCAATACCAAGTTAGAATACATCGAATGCATAACACTTTGAGGCCCTTACTCAATGCTTTTAACAATCCCAAAATGAAAGCCTCATACTCTGCTTCATTGTTTGAGCACTTAAAATCGGTCTTGAAAGGGAGGGTGATTTTCTTTTTACCTCTTAAGAGAATAATGCCCGTCCCGCCTGTCCCTTGGACACAAGAGCCACAAAACTCCATCTTCCATTCTTCAATTTCCTCAGCTAAGCAGGCTTGGAAGTTCTCTCCTGCAAGTTCTTTGTTGGGAGGTTCAAAATTCTGGCTCGGGAAGAGGTCTAACAAATCTGCTACCGATTGACTCTTGAAAGATGATATGAAGAAAAATTGCGTCTAAGTGTGTGTGTTGTTGTCGCAATTACCTTCCAATAAAAAATACATCAATTACCTACAAAGATATCACAAAACTAGTATGGAGGTAAGTAAGGGTATCAATCCAACTCTATGGAGGGAAATACAAGAGAAAAGATACAATCCAATTTTCTAGCTTTTTCCTTTGTTCTCTACTTTTTTTTTATATTAAAACAATTTTATATGATAATGAGATAGCTAAACTAAATGAGAAAGATTAACTAAACTTGAAGAAAAATCTATAGAAGTAACTAATAAGTGTGTGAAAAAGTGAGTGAAAGGTAGCTAAATGATAGATACTAGAAAACGAGATCAAAGGATGTAAATCCACCACCATTTCACACATTCAATCTAGTTTGAAGTATTTTATTTTGATTAATTTCCAAAATATTCAATTAATTCAAAAGTTAATCCTCATTATCCTACTGAATTAAATAAATGTTATTTTAGAAAAGTAATTTTTAATTACTACAACTCTACTCCAAATGAATTAAAATTAGTTAAGAAAATCATCCTCTAGAAAAATTTACCCAACTAATTTGAATTAAACAAAATAAAATAAGAGTAGAAAAATTTTAATCATTTTGAAAATCCTATCTCTAGTTTGAATCAAAATAATAACGTTATAACACAAGCTTCAATCCTTTCTCGAGGATAATTTTCCATTTCACAATGTAAAAAAAAAGTGTAGTAATTAAAATTACTAATCCAAGGAAATTAAACAAAAATAAAATTAGCAAACTAGACAATTTGGTTCCATGGGGGCTTCATTTCACCCCTTGAAATGAGAGATTAGCCCTCCATAATGGGACTCCAAGACATAGAATGAATAAATGAGTTCATATCAATATGAGAGAAGAAATTTGAAGCAATCAATATATAATGCAAAATCTCTTTTGGTGATACAATTTTTGTTCCTCTCTTGTATCTCACTAAACCAATAATTTCTCTCTACAAAATTTTTGCTCACACTTGCACTCTAATGGAAGCTTGTTTTCTGCTCCTTAATTTCCACTCCTACATGCCTCTAAATGAATGAGAGTGTCTTCCTTTTGTAATTGGCACAAAATGGTATTAGGGGTAAAATTGGATGAAGACACTTTTGAAAGAGGGGTATAAATCACTAGCACACATGACTTTTATTTTTGGATACTCGGTAGAAGCTTTGAGTTTTTTAGGTAATGAATTTGCAAGAATTGGGTAAGCCACAACATGAGAAGTCAATTTTGTCTTGGGTGAAAGGGTCAGAAGCTTGGGTTTTGGAAATAAGAGGTTTGGCTAGATTGGGCAAGGGGGTAAATGTGGAATTTTGGTTTGTTTTATTTTGACTTGGCTTTTGGTCTTGGCATGGTTTCTAGCAGGTGAAGAAATCGATTTGGGTAAAATGGGGAGTGAAATGGCATGGAGGTGGTTTCGGGTTTGGCTCTAATGGGTTAATGGGATTTGGATTTTGATTTCGGGTTTGGAGGATTATGGTCTGATAGGAGCAGGTCCGAAATGGGGTTGGGCACCACCGGGTGGGGGGCGACGAGTTTGGATTGTGGATCGGGTGGCAGGTCGCGAATTTGGGTCGCTTTGGTTGCAGAAAGTCCGGCCGGAGAGGTCCGATTGGAATGTGGTCAGAGTTGGTTTAAGATTTGGGTAGGAACTATGGTTTGGGGAAGATCCGATTCTGGGAATAGCAGGTTCGCGATTGAGTTCGATTTTTGGGTCACAAGTTGGTGGTTTGAGGTTTGGGTTGGAATGGGTTAATGGAAAGTCTTGGTTAGTGAAATGGGTTGGTGTTGAATGGTGTTAATGGAGGTGAGTGAGGAGAGAAAGAAGATGGGTTTAGTGGGAGTGAAGATAATGATGGGTTTGATTAGGTGGGTGAGGGTGTATGGGAATGTGGTGTAGGTTAGGATGTGTTTGGATGTAAGGGTGTTTAGGTGTAGGAATGTGTAGGGGTTTAGAGTGTGTGTGTGTGTTTAATTTGGACCCTAAAAAAATAACATAAAACTAACTAACTAACTCAAAATAAAACTAACAAACTAAAAAATAAAATTAACTAAATATAAAATCTTAATCTAAAAAATAAAACTCGAATAATAAATAAAAGAAATAAACACTAAAAATCTAATAAAAATATAAAACTAAAGACCTAAAAAAAGTAAAATATATAGAACTAAAAATAAACTCTTAAAAACTAATCTTAATAAAATAAGACAAAATAAAATAAAATAAAAACTAAAAATTAATCAAAATCAAAATAAAACTACACTAAATAAAAAGAAATAGAAAAATATGCAAATAAATTCTAAAAATCCTAAATAAATCTAAAATAAAACGATTCAAGCTAAAAATCTAAGAAAAATTAAAAAGGCATAAACTAAAAACCCACAGGCTTCCGAGTAGGTTTAGGAACTGGTTTAGGCTCGGATAAGGTTACGGAACAGGGGAATTGGCTCATTTTGATGCGCAATTGCCTTAAATTAAGCTTTTGAACTCTGCAATCGCAATCAAGCCTGCAAATTAAATAATTACGCGCATAAAACCCAAATTGCCGAGAATTAGCCACTAAAATATGTCTATTCGGGGTATAAAATATACATTTTTGGGTGCTTATCACACCACCCCCAAATAGAGCGTTGCTAGTCCTCGAGCAATAAGATAGAGAGAAAGAGAAAGATAAGAAAACAAAAGTGTACCACTTTCGCGAGCACTTGTGATTGCACTCAGCATGTACAACGAGCCTTTAAACCTATAGGTTGCCCTACAAGATGAGTTGTGTCTCGTGAGGGTTTTACCGGAAATATACCCACAATATTCTTTATTTTCAAACGGCAGTCAGTCTCTTATTAGACGTAGAATAATCGCACAATCCATCATGAGAAAAATATTTTGAGAAATACAAGCTAGAAAGTAGAAAGTTTAGCTAAGTAAATACATAAGGCACATCCTTTCTAGAACTCAACGTGTGTAGTGTGAATCAGTCAAAACGGATCGAGTATCATAAGAGTAATTCCTAGATTGCCTTTTCAGAATCAATGCTTAAACTTCAAAATCTCACGGATATATCTCTCTCAAACTAGCTCACGAGATTAGGGTAAGCGTATCGCTCTTGTATGTGAGGAGGTGAGTAAATGTAATCAAGTTCAAACGTCTCATACACATATAAGAAGAACGAACAATTAGAAAGAAAAATGATTTCATGAAAGAATGCTAATCACTATAGTGAGAACGTCAAGTTATTCACCACGTTGATTTTCTTTTGCCCGAATACCTAGGGGAGAATATGGATGTATATGGGTGAGGGGGAAATGAAATGGGAAAGATGGAATAAGGTGACGTGGGATGGGATGGTGATATGATGGATGGAAGATGGATGGATATGCGAGAAGAGTGTTCTATAAATGAAGAACAAATGTCTTTATTTAAAAACTAACAACAAACTTTCTTTCTTTTTTTTCTCTTTTCTTTTTCTTTTTTCTTTCTATTTTTGCTATTTTTCTATTTTTTTTCTCTTTTTTCTTCTTTTTTGTTTCAAACCAACAATGAAGACATTTAACATTTGAAAAACACTCTCATTCTCAAAAATGATGGATAATATATGAATGGAGTGGGGTATATGGAAGATAGGGTAGATATGTGAATATGGAAGAATATGGGAGTGTAATGGGAGAAGTGAATGGGTAAAAACCTAGTGATCGGGATAAATTTCAAGATAGGCATTTCTTACAACTCAAAAGTGATGTCGTTCTTAGTGATCAAGCCAAAATTTTAATGAAGAATAATGAGATCATACAATAATTTAAGTGCGGACCCAAAAGAAGTTGAATCAACTTGTGACTCAGAGATTGCGTAAAACACTCTAAAATGGTGAAAGGCACAAATATCACAAGCTAAAGTCTCCACTAGTGATCCTTAAGGTTTTCTTGAGAATTGTAATACTCTTCTACTCTAAATCCCAGTGACGTGATAAGTGCGCAAATTTTGTTGAGTCTAGAAATTCATGGTGCAACATGCCTTATTACGTATTCCATAAGCTATTTAGAAAAAATAAATCCTCTAGCTTGATTCCTAGACTTAAAAGATGGATGATAGAAAATTCACATCAATGAGTGAGATGAAAAAAACTACACGAAAATTTTAAAAATCAGGTTTAAAAATCGAAAATTTTCAAAAGAGGTATGATTTTAATAAAATTCCCCACCCCCAAACAAAAAGGAACATCGTCCTCGATGTTAAGTAAAATAATTTTTAAAATTGAGAGCATAAGGAAGGAAGGAGATTACCATAATCAACCGCTAATGATGTGGACAGATTAAGCCAAGAATAAACCTGAATAAATGATAAGATAACAAAATTGTACAAGTCTATAAACATTATAAAACATAGGGTGATGTGAAACACCACCCCAAAACAGGATGAGACTAGTAAAAGAAACAACGGGCTGCCTCCCGGTAGCACTAAGTTTAATATTTTCAGCCAGACCGAACTATTCTCACCCTAAGGATAGGAACTAGAAAAGCGTAGGGCGGCAGAAAAATTGGGTGATGAGAATCACCCCCAATCAAAATTGAAGCGTCAGTCTTCATAGATCGGATCAAAAAGGTCAATTTCTTCAACTTGAGTGGGGCCTAAATCTAAGAAAGGCTTCAAACGTTGGACGTTGACTTGAAAAAGGCTACCATCCTTGGGATTTTGAACGGTGATGGCATCATAAGGAGTAACGAACTCAACAATGAAGGGCCCAGACCACCTGGTTTTCAGTTTCCCGGGAAAGAGATAAAGACGGGAATTATGTAGCAAAACTTTTTGACGATGGTGCCATTTGATAGAAAGAAAAAATTGCTTCTAAGTGTAATCACCGTTGTTGCAAATACTTTCCAATCAAAATTCCTTCAACCTACAAACACATAAAAAATTATTCATAGGATAAGTAAGGGTATCAATCCACCTTTCATGTGTGAAGCACTCAACTTGTGAAGATATTTGTATAAAAATCATTTTCATGTTATTATATTTTTGTTTTGGTATTTTTACTTTTTTAAAAGGATTTTGTTTTTCTTAACTAAGTGTGCTGATTTTTTTCTCAACTAAACTAACTAAGAAGAAAATACTAATGAGAGAAAAATGATTTATTTATTTTTTATTAAAAGAAAGTGATACAATATGAATCTAAAAAAAAATTATTAACTCTAATCTAACTAATTAATTAAGAGAAAATGCAGAAAATATTTTAATGAAATATAAAAATCTAACTAAATAAGATATTTACACAATTTTCTCTCAATAAGTAACAATCTCAAAGAGAGAAAAAAAATATTAAAAGGAAAAAGATAAGATTATCTAAAATATGTACAAATGGGTAAACTCCTAAATACTCATCAATGTTTGAATTAAATGCTAAAAATACAAACAATCCAAACAAAGAGTTGCATCCAAGTATTTCTCCCTCTAAATGAACTCTCAATGCACTATTAAATAATGAGGAACATTTGCTAAAAATACAAACTCTCTCACTACAAATTTGTACACAAAAATTCATTCACTTGAAATAAATCATACCACACCACTCTATCTTCAGATATTTGTTAAAAATACAAACACTATCCATAGAGTGATGAAGCAAAAACTTATTCCGTGTTTAAAATAAAAAATTAAAGATCATGTCAAATGGGTCTTCTCTTTGCTTTTATAATTAGCATATTAGGGCAAGGGGCATTTTGGGAAGGTTAATGGTGCAAGAGGGTGTGTAGGTGATAAGAGATGGGTAAAATGAGAATTGGGTTAAAAGGTTTTAGCTGGGGTTAATTTTGGAAAAGGATTAAAAGGGGGTTAAAGACATGTGGGGTAAATGGGTTTTATTTTGCATTTGGTTTATTGGCTTTGTCAGGTACCCAATTTTGGTATAAAAAAAGGAAATAGATTTGAAGAAATATAAATGGGTTGTTGGTTTGGGATTTGGAAGATGGATTGGGAAATAAGTATCCGGTTTGGGTTTATATCTTGGTTATAGCTTTCGAATAGTGGAAATAGAAACTCGGGTTTGGTTTAAACAAGTCTAGGGTCTGGTTTGGTTGGTCGACGGTGGGTTCAGAGTTATGGGGGTTGGGGTAAGGAATTGCGCCGACGGGTTGAGTCTGTTCATGGGCTTTTCGGTCGGAGTAGCGTTGGGTTATGGATAGGTGGCACCGGAGGTGGGTCACTCGCCGACGACAGTGGGTTGGAGGTATAAAACGGGTTTCGTCGTCGGGTTTGTAAATGGTGGTGGTGGATGAGTGAGAAGATGGTTTTGAGGTGGGGTGTTTTGGGTTTTGGTTGTTGATGGTTGGTTATGGTAGTATGGAGAGAGAAAGACTTGGTGAGAAGAAGATGAATAGTGATGAGGGTTTGATTAGGTGTAGTGAGGTGTAGGAGAAGTTGGGTGAGGGTGTGTGTGTGTGTCGTGTATGGTATTAAGGTGTGAGTGGGGGGGTTTAGTTTGGGTGTAGGTGAGTGTTTAGGTTAGTATGTGTGTATTTAATTTGTGACCCTAAAAAAAATAAAAAAATAAATCTAATAAAATAAAAACAAGTAAATAAAAAATAAAGATAAAAAAAACTAAACTAAACTAAAAATAAAACTCACTAAAAAGTAAAAATATAAATAACATGATTCAAACACTAAAAACTAAACACCACTAAAATAAAAACTAATAAAACAAAACAAAATAATAATAAACTAACTAAAAACAAACAAAAATAAAGGAAAAACAAATACTCGATGCACTAAAATAAAACATAAAAATAAATAAATCCTCAAAAAATAAATAAAATCTATTAAAAGTAAAACTCAAATAATAAAAATAAAAACTACAAAACAAGTAAAAATAAAACCTAAAGTCCTAAAAATATAAAAGCTAGCAAAACTAAAAATAAAGACAAAAACTAAAAACTAAAAACTAATAAAAATAAAAAATAAAAAATAAAAAGAAATAGAAAATAAATTTTAGAAAATTCTAAATAAATCCTAAAACTAAAAACGACTCAAACCAAAAATCTAAAAAGCACAAACTAAACACACACGGGCTCGGGCGAATGTTTGGGCTAAGTTTAGGGTCAGGTTTGATACGGAACATGGGAATTAGCTCCATAAATCGCGCATTTGACGTACTTGACCACTTATTCATAGCAAATTGACTCGAATTAAGTCTGTTTGACATCGCAACTACATATTGACCCACAAAATAAATAAATACCAGCATAAGTACGATTTTATAGAGAACTTGCAGTTAAAATGCGTCTATTTAGGGTTTAAATATAACACTTTTGGGTGCTTATCACACCACCCCCAAACATAACATTGCTAGTCCTCGATCAAAAGTAGAAAGAAAGAAAGAAAAAAGATTAGAAACCAAAAGTGTTCTACTTTCACGGACACAAGCGATTGCACTTAGCATGTGCAACAATCCTTTAAACCCGTAGGTTACCCTACAGGACGAGTTTTGTCTCGTGAGGGTTTGCAGTGAATATACCCACAAAATTCAAAACATTTTTGTTATTTATTAAAAACATGGTTAATCTCTTCTTCGACATAGAAATGTCATACAATCCATCATTTAAGGAATACTAACAATGAACTGGAAGTATATGAAAAAATTTAACTTAGTTAATACCCAAGGCAAATCTTTTCTAGAACTCTACATGTGTATTGTGAATCACTCAAAACGGTTTCAAGCATCATACGAGTAATTCGTAGATTTCCTTTTAGAATCAATTGTTTTAACTTTCAAATCTCACTGGATATATCTCTTTGAAAATGGTCTCTCGAGATTTGGGTAAGTGTATCTCTCTTGTGTGTGAGAATGTGTGTAAATTTAAACAAGTTCAAACGTCTCACACACATATAATAAAGAACGGATACAAGAATGAATTTGATCTCATGAAAGGAATGCAAATCACTATATCGAGAATGTCGAGTTATTCATCACGTTGACTTTTCATTTGCCCTAACACTTCACCAACAGTAAGAATGGGATATAATGTAAACGATGAGGGGAAATGAGATGGGTAATATGGATGATATGATGATTTTTGGGACTTTGAGAAGAGTGGACAACTTGAACAATTAATGTCTCCATTTCACAAAATTTTGATCGCATGCTTTTCTTTTTTCTATTTATCATTTTTTTTCTTTTCTTTTCTTATTTATTTTTTATTTGCAATACTTTTTTTTTGCGATACAATTCATCTTTTAGAGCACGAATGAAAACATTTTACATATATAATTTCAAACACTCTTTTCTCAAACACCAAGTGTGATGATGGAATAATGATAGATGGATGGTATGAAAAATGTGGTAATATGGAAAATGGATGGTGGGACATGAAAAATAGGTAAAGGATTAATGTCCGGGACAAACTATAAGGCACATTTCTCTTATAACTCGAAAGTGATGTCATCCTCAGTGATTATACCAAAATTTAAAGGATAATGAGATCATGCAATGACTTAAAATACGGTATCCAAAGGAATTTGAGTCAACTTGTGACTCAAAGATTGCATAAGAATTCTCAAAAAGATGAAAAGCTCAAATCTCACGGGTTTAAGTCTCCACAAAGGATTTTTAAGGTTTTCATGAAAAATATTTTCACTCTTAAACTTTAGACTGTAATGACGTGATAAGTGCGCAAGAAGTGTTGAGTCTAGGAATTCATGGTGCAATATGCCTTATAAAGTATTAGTTAAGCTTGTAAGTTTGAAAAATCGACTTCAAGTTCCATTTAGAGTATTCTAGACTTTAATGGTGAATGATAGATAAATCACGTCAAAAATAAGAAAAATGTGTAAAACGTGAAAATATGACTTGTTTATGACAATTTTTTTTTTCAAAATTGGTACGATTTTTATAAATACCCCACCCCCTAACAAAAGAAAACATCGTCCTCGATGTTTAAAATCATATTTTGAACTTTTTTCTTTTAAAACACGAGGAAGAAAAGAGTATACCAAAATCAACTGATAATGAAATGGTACCGCGTCACGGAGAGATTTTTTTTTTTCAAAATTATTTTTTTATAAGAAAAATAATGAAAAATATTTTGGATTTTTATTTTTATTTTATTTTTTTTTACAAAGGGATAAAATAATCGAGATGAAATCCCAACTCGTTTGAATGACCGGGTCGATGTCTTAAGTCCAATTAATTTATCAACCCATTCAATGTAAGACTATGCATAAAATAACATCACTAGGAGGAAATAGTCACATAATAAAGGGACTCGCTAAATGGAGATGCGCGAGTGATAGAGAAATGTACGTCCCATGGCTTTTACACGTGTAGGGTAAAGAGCGAGTTGAGTCGACCGGGGGGAAGCTCGCCTAACTTTAATCGTCCCCATGAGTCCTACCGACCCAAAGTAAAGAGGCTTCAATTTTCCTTCGCCTTTGGACGCTCTCTCTCTACCTTATCCGATTTTCCTTTTGCTTTCTTTTTTTATGATTTATTATTACAAATAATTGGTGACCAAAATCACCACAAATAAATGTACAATGTCTCAATAATACCTAATACAACCAATCTAATGAATAGAAAAAATAAAAAAAATAAAAAAAATACAACAATAAAAATGAAAATGTATACTAGTCTTCACACGAGCCTCCAACGTCAAGAAAGCGGCAAAGGCGCCATTTGATAGAAATAAAATTTGTTGATAAGTGTGTGTGTCGTTGTCGCAATTTCCTTCCAATAAAAAATCCTTCAATTACCTACAAAGATATCACAAAACTAGTATGAAGGTAAGTAAGGGTATCAATCCAACTCTACGGAGGGAAACACAAGAGAATAGATCCAATCCAATTTTCTAGCCCTTTCCTTTGTTTTCTACTTTTTTTTATATGTTAAAATAATTTTATATGATAGTGAGATAGCTAAACTAAATGAGAAAGATTAACTAAACTTGAAGAAAAATCTAGAGAAGTAACTAAAAAGTGTGTAAAAAAGTGAGTGAAAGGTAGCTAAATGATAGATACTAGAACAAGAGATCAAAGGATGTAAATCCACCCCCATTTCACACATTCAATCTAGTTTGAAGTATTTTATTTTGATTAATTTCCAAAATATTCAATTAATTCAAAAGTTAATCCTCATTATCCTAATGAATTAAATAAATATTATTTTATAAAAGTAATTTTTAATTACTACAACTCTACTCCAAATGAATTAAAATCAATTAAGCAAATCATCCGCTAGAAAAATTTACCCAACTAATTTTAATTAAACAAAATAAAACAAAAGTAGAAGAAACTTATATTATAATTTTAATCATTTTGAAAAACCTATCTCTAGTTTGAATCAAAATAATAAAGTTATAACACTTGCTTCAATCATTTCTCAAGGATAATTTTCCATTTCTCAATGTAAAAAAAATAAGTGTAGTAATTAAATTACAAATCAAAGGAAATTAAACAAAAATAAAATTAGCAAACTAGACAACTTGGTTCCATTGGGGCTTCATTTCACCCCTTAAAATGGGAGATTAGCCCCCCCCATAATAGGACTCTAAGACATAGAATGAATAAATGAGTTCATATCAATATGAGAGAAGAAATTTGAACCAATCAATATATAATCCAAAATCTTTTTTGTTGCTATAATTTGTGTTTCTCTCTTTTATCTCACTAAACCAATATTTATCTCTACAAAATTTTTGCTCTCACTTGCACTCTAATGGCAGCTTGCTTTCTGCTCCTTAATCTCCGCTCCTACATGCCTCTAAATGAATGAGAGTGTCTTCCGTTTGTAATTGGAACAAAATGGGATTAGGGGTAAAATTGGATGAAGATACTTTTTAAAGAGGGGTAGAACTCATCAGCACATGTGACTTTTATTTTTGGATATTAGGGAGAAGCTTTGGGTTTTGTAGGTAACGAATTTGCAAGAATTGGGTAAGGCACAACATGAGAAGTCAGTTTTGGCTTGGGTGAAAGGGTCAGAAGCTTGGGTTTTGGAAATAAGAGGTTTGGCTAAATTGGGTAAGCGGGTAAATGAGGAATTTTGGTTTGTTTTATTTTGACTTGGCTTTTGGTCTTGGCTTGGTTTCTAGCAGGTGAAGAAATGGATTTGGGAAAAATGGGTAGTGAAATGGGTATGGCATGGAGGTGGTTTCGGGCTTGGTTATAATGGGTCAATGGGATTTGGATTTTGATTTCAGGTTTGGAGGATTATGGTCCGATAGGAGCAGGTTCGAAATGGGTTTGGGCACCGCCGGGTGGGGGGCGACGAGTTCGGATTGTGGA
The DNA here is from genome assembly GCA_949130495.1 of Sambucus nigra. Taxonomy (NCBI): domain Eukaryota; kingdom Viridiplantae; phylum Streptophyta; class Magnoliopsida; order Dipsacales; family Adoxaceae; genus Sambucus; species Sambucus nigra. The sequence continues at coordinate 26,712,607 of OX422219.1, read as the reverse complement.
TCAAGCGGCAGGTCGTGAATTTGGGTCGCTCTGGTTATAGGAGGTCCGACCGGAGAGGTCCGATTGGCATGGGGTCAGAGCTGATTTAAGATCTGGGTAGGAGCTATGGTTCGGGGAAGGTTCGATTCCGGGTATAGCAGGTCCGCGATTGAGTTCGGTTTTTAGGTCACAGGTTGGTGGTTTAAGGTTTAGGTTAGAATGGGTTAATGGAAAGTCTTGGTTAGTGAAATGGGTTGGTGTTGGATGTTGTTAATGGAGGTGATTGAGGAGAGAGAGAAGATGGGTTTAGTGGGAGTGAAGATGATGGTGGGTTTGATTAGGTGGATGAGGGTGTATGGGAATATGGCGTAGGTTAGAATGTGTTTGGATGTGAGGGTGTTTAGGTGTAGGAAACGTGTAAGGGTGTAGAGTGTGTGTGTGTGTTTAATTTGGACCCTAAAAAAATAAAATAAAACTAACTAACTAACTCAAAATAAAACTAACAAACTAAAAAAATAAAATTAACTAAATATAAAATCCTAATCTAAAAAATAAAACTCAAATAATAAAATAAAAGAAATAAGCACTAAAAATCTAATAAAAATATAAAACTAAAGACCTAAAAAAGTAAAATATAATAGAACTAAAAATAAACTCTTAAAAACTAATCTTAATAAAATAAGACAAAATAAAATAAAATCAAAATTAATAAAAATCAAAATCAAAATAAAATTACACTAAATAAAAAGAAATAGAAAAATATGCTAATAAATTCTAAAAATCCTAAATAAATCTAAAATAAAACGATTCAAACTAAAAATCTAAGAAAAATTAAAAAGGCATAAACTAAGCACAACTTCGGGGTAGGTTTAGGAACTGGTTTAGGCTCAGATAAGGTTACGGGACAGGGGAATTAGCTCCTTTTGATGCGCATTTGCCTTATATTAAGCTTTTGGACTCCGCAAATGCCGTCAAGCCCGCAAATTAAACATTTACGCGCATAAGACCCAAATTACCGAGAACTAGCAGTTAAAATGCATCTATTTAGGGTTTAAACATAACACTTTTAAGTGCTTATCATAAGCCTTTGGGACTACACACTTCAAATCGAGTTCAAACAGGATCAGGAACCACCCCGCTGCTCCCCCCACCACCACCACCACCACCACCACCACACCCCAGTAAGACCGTTCTCTCCAGAAGGTACTTGATGGGATCACATTCGGGGATGATATGGACTGTGAATAGAAGCAGGTAGTGCCTCAGCTTCTGGGCAACAAACACCAAGTCAAGGCAAGGCCTCTTCACGCTAGTGTACCTAGACTCAGTGCTCGAAATTATGCGCGACAAGTAGGATACAAGTCTTTTTACTCCTGCTCTTTCTTGAGCAAGTAAGGCTCTGATGGACCTTTCTGTCAAAGTAAGATAGAGTAACAATGGTGCACCCACCTCCTGTGGTACCATGGTGGAAGGGGGTGTCAATATCTCTTTGATTTTCTCAAAATCTTTCCTCTTCCCGTCTCCCCAAACCCATTTGGACTTTTCTTTCATCAGTGGAGTGAACGGGTGGGTCACCTCCGCCAGTGCTAGTATGAATCTCCTTAGGTAGGAAACCTTCCCTATGAAACTTTTAAGTTGCCTCCTGCTTTTTAGCGGAGGCATCAGTAAGATAGCCTTCTTATTTTCTTCGTCCACCTACACTCCTTATCGATTTACTTAAAAACCCGAGAATTTTCTCGTTGTTACCCTAAAAGCGCATTTTGAGGGGTTTATCATCATTTAGTACTTGAAACATCTTTCAAACACCCGCCTCAGATCTTGGATGTGCCAACTTTCCTTCTTTGACTTTACCGCTAGATCATCCGCATAGAATTCCAATTTGTCATGAAATAGATCATAAAATATAGTCATCATAGTACGCTGATACGTGGCACCTGCATTCTTTAGCCCAAATGGAATAACAGTATAATGGAAGTTTCCCAATGGGGTGTGAAAAATAGTCTTTTCAGCATCAGTCGAATCCATTCTAATCTAGTTATAGCCTATATACCCGTCTATGAAACTATACATTTCATATCCTGCAATGGCGTCCACCAACCTATCAATATTAGGCAGTGGAAACTAATCTTTCGGGGAAGCCCGGTTCAAATCTCGAAAGTCTACACCAATCCTTATCTGGCATTTGTCCTTCTTAGCTATAGACGCAATACTTAAGAGTTGTATAGGGTGTTGGATGGGCTTAATGAACCCCATCGCTAAAAGCTTTTCTACTTTTGCTTAGGTCTTAAGGTCCAACTTCGCTTTGTATGTGTGAGTGGCTTGCATTACGGGCAGGTCATTGGGACGGACATTCAATTTATGCGAACTCACTTCTAGGTCTATCCTCAGCATCTGTGTATACTTCCATACAAACACGTCCGTGAATTCCTTGAGCAAACTAATGATATATTCTCTTAATTTTGGATCTATCCCCTTATAGATTAGAATGGGTATTCCTTCCTCCCCTTCTAATCCCAAGTTTATTTCCTCTAGCTCTTAAAATTGCTCCTTTGGACCATCCTACATAGATTCTGGTGCTTCCTCAGGTATTCCACATGCTCAATGATGCGTGATTTTTTTACTACAAATCATTCCAGTGTCGGGTCCACGCTCTCATCCAAGAACGCTACCTGCCCCGACCGTTATAAATGGTATATAACCTTATGGTATGGGAGTACAACTTTCTTGCATGTGTGAGGTGGTATGGCCACTTCCTTTTTTCCTTTTCCTTTTCCTTTTTCTTCTTGTGGGATCACTTTTTGACCTAGTAGGTTGTGGACAGACTTTCTTAGTTGAGTATCTCCTCTAACCATTTGTGTCCCCTCTAACCTTATTTCTAAGTTTCTTCTCTCTTCATTTTGTTTGGTGTAGAATGTCGCATCCACCAGATGGGCCTCTTCTATAGAAAATGGTTTCTCTGTCATTTTTATCATGATCTCAGTACTGCGAATGTTGACCTTAGTGCACTGATGATATGTTTAGGGAACTGTTCCATGAGTGTGCTCAACACTCTCCCTATGATAAATTGGTAGTTGGTATTGGGGTTAATTAATTATATGAAACTTAATATGGAAAGCGAAGTTACCCAACTTGATTCCCATATTCACATAGCCTAGTGATTGCATACCAGCACTGTCAAATAAGAAATCACCAAAGGCGTTGGTATTATCTTCTCTTGAGATATGCCCATCTTACATAACTTGTTGATGGGCATGATATTTATGAACATCCTTCATCCATTAGCACTTTAGAAAAACTGATCTCGTTAATCAAGACTGTTACATAGAGAAGATGATTATGAACATATGGCACTTGCCTATCTGCTTCAGAGAAGACCACCCTAAGGTGTATTTTTTGATAAATTTTCCTATTGGACCCTGCCAATTAAGATGGATCCCCTCACCTCTAGACTGATTCTAGAATCCTCTTTGTGATGACCACATGGGCGTCGTGCTTCACCCTAATTTGGTCAAAGAATCACTTGAATTTTGGGCTCCTTATCGTAGTCGCACACTCTAAATATATATCTACTTTATATGTATGTGAATTGTATATAGACTCTGCCTCGGAATCTCCTCCTACATCTAGGGCAAGAACTATATTTGCTCTACCTTTAAAGGGATTCACTTACTCAACCCCCTCGTTTCCTTCCTCTTTTCTATCAAGACTAACTAACCAGTATTCACACATTTTCTCGTTGCTCGATCATTCCTTTGGTTCTTGAGATTTTTCTTCATCATACGCCACCACCATGTTGGCGGTGCCATAGTGATGGGATGGGATGGGAGGGGATTTGTATTAACATATATAGGTGGTATTTATAGAGTAACGTTGTCCACTTGCTCGCTAATAATCCTTTGTAAGTAAAAGTAGTCTTTAGTAGCGTAATGCACAATCTGGTAAAGTTCACAATACTTGTCATATGCCTTCTCTGTCATTGTTAAGACCTGCCCATTAGATTGGGGTGGACCTAATAACCCCTCTTGCACAAAAGTACCACAGCAATCCATGGCCTCTACCAACGCAGCGGTGGTTGAACGTCGTCCCCAAACTTCCTTTTCTTGGACTATTTCCTTTGAATCATGAGCCTCCCATCTTGTACTTCGAGTTCTCATCCACATAGTTGATAGCTTTTCTTCTAGAGGCCTGAAATCTTCCTGAGGTTAGAGTTACCGGTATCCTCTATCTTGATGTTTTGGGTTTGATTATCATGGCGATATTATTATCTGCTCGCATGAACTCCCTAAATTTCCCATCACTGATCTCATTGACCAAGTGTAGGATCCCTTTAACGCATATCTATAATAGTCTTGAGTCAGCCATATCTTCATGGACATCCAACCCCCTCTCGTAAAAGTGTTTGATGTACTACATCAGTTCTTCTCCTAGTTTTTGTACCTCTTGCGCGAGGTGCCTCAATATGAACTCATGTTATGCTATGAAAAATTTCTGGAGGAATTTTATATGCATCTCTTCCCATGTTGGAATGTTGTTAGGTGCAAGGTGGGAGTATCAGGTGTATGTCTTCCTCGTGAATTTTTTTAAGATTTCTCGTAATTTCAAGTCTTTGTCATTATCATGCACACCCAAGTACTCTATGAACCTCTTCACGTGTTCTCTAGGATTTTCTCCCTTTTCATTAAGCTTTATTAATTTTAGAGGAACATACCCCTCTAGGTATGGCTTCTCAATGATACTTTATCGATAAGGTTTATATAGCTCCTCGTACATATGAGGGGCTTCTCTCTGAGAGGAAAGAAACTTCTTTACCTCTTCCATAGTGACAAACTTTGAAGGAGATTCCTCCAGTCTAACCTTTTTCACTTCTAGTGAAGTCACTAGTGTTAGTACTTGCTCCAATACCACCTTCCGTGGAGGAGCCACCTCTACAGTCGCTGCTACTATTATGGTTGCCCCTCCGACAAGGGCCACCATCAATGTTGTACAAGATTGACTTAGGCTTGCTAAATTGACATTATTTTGCTTCAAAAATTTAAAGAATATACTCATTACGTTCATACCTGCTAATGGTGTAACTGCTTCCGTGCTGGTCTACCCCACTTAAGGAGCAGGTGCTCTCACTCGTACCACCACCACCTCTTATTTTGTGGTCTGGTCACTCTGAACTCCATTACCATCCAGAGTATCTTCAAAAACTAACTTATTTGACACATTATAACCTTCTTTGTCCATGACAATGAGGATACCTACCCAACAGAGTCGTCAAATGTAGGAGGGTGATTTTACTGAGATCTGAAAAGAACTGGAATGGGTGATGCGTGACCCACTCTTAAGGCCTTAAAATCTCAAGAGCAGCTATGAGATTAAACCTTCATCTTCTAGTAATAATGGAGTAAACGATGTGAACTTCCTCCTAAAAAGAAACTAGATAATAACAAGTTTCACAAGCAATATTGATATCTGGGGGAGATAGATCTCCTAAGAATAATGGTTGTAATGATGGAAGTGAAGAGGCAAGAACTATGACACTTAGAAAGAGAGAAAGGAGAAAATACTAGTTCTTGTGCTATTTTGGTAGAGTAACAGTGTAACTTAAGTTTTCTCCCTGTTCTTGACCTTACCATAGTGTCCTATTTATAGATATATACTAGGGTTGACTTGCAATTTTGGGCGCCAAAAAATGAGGGGGAACTTAGGGACAAGGTCTGCAATGTACCTTTTGTCCCTATTTGTTTGTTAGTCACCTGTCCCCTCTGACAGGAGACACCTGGTGCACACCAAAGTCAAAAAGCAGATATGTCGGCTAATGGTGCCAAAATATATGATTTGGTAAATATAATTTCAAATGGTAACTCGTTATACAAACTTTTATAAAAACTTATGAGTGGCCTTAAGGGCCACTCGTTGATGCTCATTTCGAAAGTGCTCTTATGAGCAAAATTTTGGCTACTTGCTTATTTATTTTAAGTGTACACTTTATGAGTGATTCAGCGACTCTTAGAGCCCCTCTGCAATTATTCTCTATATTTTAAAGTGTGAAGTAGTTGATATTCGTCTATGCCCAATGGACCTTATCTCTCAGCCACCAAACCAAAACTCCCAGGAGATCCTAACTGGCCTGCTTGAGCCCTGCTTGCTCAATTAAGGCTACATGTGCAAGAAACTAATCATCCATAATTGATTCATTTTTAGTAATAATTATGGGGATGGGGTTACTCATGGTGAACCCACCCACCCTAAGTCATTTATGAGTAACAATTTGGGGAGTAGGACACTCATGGTGGACCCCCTCACCCAAGGACATTCCTTGGCACTAGGATCCACTTGTAGTGGATTCCCTTGCCCTAAAACATTTTATACAATATTAACCTTGGGGAGTGGGAACACTTGTGGTGGACCCCCTCGCCCTATGTTATTGTTTGGTATCAATCTTGGATAGTAGGGTCGCTCAAGGTGGATCCCCTCATCTTAGGTCATTATCTGGTATCAATGTTGGACAGTAGGGCCACTCAAGGTGGATCCCCTCGTCCTAGGTCATTATCTGGTATCAATCTTGCACAGTAGGGCCATCCAAGATGGATCCCCTTGTCCTAGGGCATTTATGTTATTTTTTGGGGGGAGTGGGGCCACTTGTGGTCGACCCCCTCTCCCTTTATAGTTTTTCTGGTGAGCAGCCTTGGGGAGTGGGGCCACTCGAGATGGACCCCCTCGCCCTTTACAATTTATCTGATGGCATTAGTGGATATGAGACCACTCATGGTGGACCCCCTCATACAGGTTGAAGTGTGCCTATTTACGAGCGGGTGCCCCTCTATAATAACAATACAATTAAACAAAAGACTTAAACAAAATAAATGCGAGAAATAGGTAATTTGCCATTTATTAACATGATATAAATCAAAGTCAGACGTATCCAAGTAAACGAAAGAACAAATGACCAATTAATGTTTAACCCAATATCACATAAAAAAAGCAATAATGTAATCTCAATTGCAAATTAATTGCTGATATTTTTTGCACCTAATAATAAAATAAATGAATTTACGTTGCAAGAGATAAAAATGGTGCCAAAAATCATCATCTTCATAGTACATAGTCCTTTCTTGAAATACTGAGCACCAACATATCAAAAGAAAAAATATAGTTAAATGAAGGAAAAAATAAGTAAGCATTTTCAAACAAAATGAACATTCATTCACTTCCTCGATTATAAAAACTGTAAGTAAAAAAGGGTTAGAGATAATAACAAGAAATCCAATAATAAACAAAGAAGAAAAAGTTAATTAAAAACTAATGTGTATCCGTTGGGATCCACTTTATGTACAACAACATCCATTTTACTTTAAGACATACGTGTGAAATATTTAAAGAAAAAATGAATGTGAACCTTAAGCATAAACCCCATTCCTATTATCTCATAACATGACTTTATATGGCATTATATTTTCAAATAAGAAGGAGAATTTAATATTCAAACAATTGACCGTGACGCCAAATGGAAAAAGACAAACCCATTGTTATATTTCAATCAAACTATCATTAGGCAATTTGAGACAACTATTTGCAGTGATGCTTACAATGGTGTTTAAGGCCACTTAGTACGTACAAAAAAAGTTCAAGTAAGTAATATTAAAGAATCATAAATGACTACCATATAATTAACCCATTAATCCAACTAAATATGAAATCGTGATATTTAAAAAATCAAACATAAAATAGAATAAAAGATTCGCAACATTTATAAATAAGGTATGCAAAGTCTTCAACTAAAACCCAACTTACCACACCTTCAACCTCAACAGGTAAAATACCCCATCACGTTTAAACATTAATATGCAAACTTCATGTTAAAGAAACTCACGCAGAACATGAATAACACCAATAAGTGATGATAGTCACAATATGGAGCTTTGTTTAGATCGACGACTTTCCACGTTTCCCCAGTCCCACGTATTACATTCTAAAACACCTCTTAAGCATATAAAGGACATAGGTTATTTCTCAGTAAGTATTGAAAACCCATTCCTGAAGGTAAGGTGATATCGAAGAAAGCTAACATGCGAAAATAACATAAATGGTCTACCGAGTCTATCGCATAACAAAGTATTTAAATCACAATGACATGGAGAAGATAAATCACTTAGTTTAGAGATAATTTTAATAAAGGAGCGAAACCTTCATTATGAATGGATTCAAGAATTCAAAACATGAAGAAATAGTAAAATCATATTCTTAATTTCAATCCCAATAGATCTCACCAAAAACAATTCAATTCTTAATTTCATCCAGCAAGATCTTTTTGGAGTTATTAGTTCCATCAACAAAGCATAACATTTGTGTCATCCCGTTTAAATATGCATAAAACAAGGACAAATATGCAGGATAAAAATTATGAAGGCATTTCCACATACTACAAGCAACTAATCCAATATTAAACTAAAAGAAGGAAAAATTATTTTAAAAATAATTCCAGGACCCAATAAAAAAATAACATCACCACATTAAAAAATTAAAGGCAACAATAAAACACTTTAATAAAGTGTTCCAAGTGAAAATTAATTGCCCAACATCAAATTTTTTTATGCTTTAAAAGCATATAGAACAATACTAGTACAAATAAACCTACAACGAAAAACGAATATGATAGATACCATAAAACAAATAAATAGAGCATTGTGTATAACACGTTAATAAGTTTGTAAGCTCGTAAGTTTGTAAGTTTTCTAAGAAAGGCCATTTTGTCCAATATAATATGGAGAGCCAAAACTACCAAAAGCAATAGCATTACACTATTTTTCTTGATTACTTGAGATGGATTACTTCTGCCACATCATATATGGATTGAAACAGAACTCCCCCGATAAAATCTTTTAGAAAATTCAAATTTCAACTGTACAAATTTGCATAGACCATATCCCCATTTAAAATGTGTGGCATCTCGCTTAGTAAAATAACGGATGACCAGCCCTCTACTAAAATAAAACAAGAATATCATTGGCTCATTCTTAGCATCACTGGTGAAACCAATTAATTACTAACCACGTATTATACAATTAAGCCATGGATCAATTTTAACCTTTATCAACGCAACAAATAATACTATAATCAAACCATAATTTATTTTGACAATAATAAAAATCCACAATCATATATTAAGTCGAAAACAGAATCCATTACATGCAAAACTAAACCGAATAAACCATCGGTATTACATTCATAAAATAAATCTCCATAGTAAAATAAAATAAAACAAATCTGACTGACATGGGAAACATTCTTGAATATGAAAAGAATCGTATCTAGAATGAGAGAATAGAAGCGACTACATCAAATCCTGCAATGTCACACAATTGTCGCAGCTCCGATGCCTGGAATGAATTATCACGCTTGACGTCCTTGTGACTGGACACCTAAAATATTTTGAAATAAATTTGACACGGGTCAGAACCCATATTCTTTTGAAAATGTTTGGCAAGTAATTAAAATGCATAATTAAATATGTATTTAGGCTTTCATATTTAAATTGGTACCGCACTCTCTCATTAGACACTAATTACCTCTCATCTAAAGTCTGCACCTAACGTATGCATCTTAACCACCTAGTTGTAACAACCCGAGGTCTTGGAGACGAATATTTATTTATTTTGGGAAAAATAAATATTATTTTATTTAGAGAATAATTAAATTGGCAATTAAGGTCCAAATTTGGAGTCGTTAGAAAGTGTGTCGAATGGAAATTCTGAGGGTACCATTGTGTCCGGAAGGGTCGAGAACGTCGAAATGACTGTATTTGGGGCCTATTTAGGTTTCGAAATAAATTAGGACCGTTTGACTCGAATTAAAGTCACCGAGTCATTTAAAGTGTGTATTATCATTTAAAGATGTGTATTTTGGGATTTAGGCTTATTAAGCCTACGGGAGATTTAATTCTCCAAAGAGAGAAATAGAAATAGAAGAAAGAAAGAAAGAAAGAAAGAAAGAAAGAGAAGAAGAAAGAAGAAGAAAAGGAAGGAGAAAAGAGGGAGAAAGAGGATTTTCGGCCAAATACGCGATCTCAAGGCGGATTCAGACCCTACGAACCCGAGGCAAGTGATTAAACTTGCTAAATAATTGTTGTGTACCAATTATTGCATGATTTGTGGATTGAATTTTGGGTTTTAGGTTTAAATTGTTAAAACCTAACTTTTGGGAAAAATCTTAGATTTGTTGTGTATAAAATGGATTTAAGGTTAGAAATTAGTTTATAGGTATTCTAGAATGAATATCAATGTTATATTTGTGTTTGGGTTTAAGAGAAATGGAGAGAAAACCATTAAAATGAATTTTGGGATTTTTGGCTTACTAAAAAGTAGCCATTTTCGAGCCTCCAGGTAGGCCGAATCGATTCGGCCCCCTAGCCGAATCGATTCGGAAATATGCAGGTGCCCAGGTCTGAGTGACCGAATCGATTCGGACTCCAGCAGAATCGATTCGGCCCGACACAGAGTCCCAGGTCTGATGACCCGAATCGATTCGCCTTCCTGGCCGAATCGATTCGCTGGGCCGAATCGATTCAGAATAAGCCCGAATCGATTCGGAAACAGGGCTTTTGGAGGGATTGTTTTTCTAAAGAGAAATTCATCCCGTTTTGTTCGAGGTTATCGATTGGGGATCTCTATAGGAGATATTTGGAGCAGGTTTTGGAGACTTTTAGCGAGTTTCCCCTAAAAGAAATTTTGGAGTCATTTTGACTAGATTTGAGGAATACCGATTAGATATCTTTGTATTTTCTAAGTGGGGAAGCCCACTTTGATTTAGAGATTTTACTTGGAGATAATAATTCTTATTCATATGAAAGAATGAGAATAATTTAGAGATATCGGATCTTAGGATCCAATCCCAATTGGGATAACTTTAAAGGTTCATAAAATAAATTGAACCCTATAATGGATGGCGAATTATGAATGCTATTTGATGTGCATATGGATATAGAAATACCCTTATTAATGATTGATTTGGGAGATATCTCACACAATGAGAAATGTTAAGTGAGGTGCAATAGGAGATAGAATATCCTTAACTTATATAGAATTGAAAGACAATTCGTACTAGAAGCGACATGTGAGCTTCAAGCGAGAATTAGTATAGCTTATACTAAGTGGGGTAAATGTGTGAGTATTGACGGTTAGAGTATCAAAAGAGAGGGATATACTAAACAATGATGTTAATCAAATTGCGCCTAAGAGCGTATAATGAACATGTATATGATTTGGAGGTATACCTTATATAAAATGGTATATCTTTATTATGTGGGATGTATGTATACCTTATATGATGGTGTATATACATGTTAAGCATACCCCCTCCTTGCTATCATTGGGAAGTTCCGTGCGTAGAGGGTGAACATTCTGGCTAGAAAAGCAGGATGTGGATATTCCCCAGGTCATAGTCGTCCTCTGTGGTCAGCAAATGACATTTATGATATATATATATATTTATTTATTTTGGGGGTGAGAGGTCGGGGGTATGTGACGCTCTCACTTGCCGGTTAGGAACTATGATCGCTTCCCGGACGTCGTGTGCGTGAGTAGATCACGAGGTGGGTGTCGTTGAACCCCACCAGGTGGCCCCAGTTTGCTACGTATATGGGCTGCTGGAAGATGATAGCATGTGAGCCTGTGTCCTTCGAGTTATAGCTCGGTTGGATGGATATTATTACTTGTGCTTGTATTTGGGTGTCAAGGGCATAATGGACCTCAACGACCTACATTGCCAGGATTAGTGTATCGGGGGGGGTTCCTTGTTTGGATTTCGCTTCGGCGAGACGTTCCACGCACGAACTGCAGTGTAATGTTAGAACTTGGGGATAAGTTTCGCCCTTAATGCTCATAATTAATTATAAATATATATCACCTATCCCGACAATTGACAGTGCTAGGAGTAGTGTAACGGGGGGGTTCCTTGTTTGGATATCGCTTCGGCGAGACGTCCCACGCATGAAACGCCGTGTACTGTTGAGAATTGGGAATATTAATTAATTAAAATTGGATAATAATCATTTGGGTTACATGCATCTTGCATTGAGGGAATAATGAGCCCCGAGGATCGATACGGTCAGGAGTAGTGTAACGGGGGGGGTTCCTTGTTTGGATTTCGCTTCGGCGAGACGTCCCACGCACGAAACGCATCGCCATGTTGAGAATCGGGAGGAGTTTAGTTCTTAACTCTTGATGCTAATAACTCATCTATAATAATTATATATATGGTTTCATGCCTTATATGGGCATCCCTAGAATATAAATTCTAGTAAATGAGATTGTTGATATATTGTGATGATGTGGACATGATTGGATCATGTAACTTTATATGTTTAACAAATGAACATTTTAAAGATAACTATAACGATTATATTAAAGTTAATATTTATAACGTTTAAGTATAGAAGTAAATGTAGAATTGGGAGATAGGTTAGATGGTCTCACTTAAATACTTTATTTGGGGTTAAGTTAGAATCCTCTTACCTAATCAGAATCGGACATCCTTTTGGAGACACGTGCATACGCTTAGTGCGCGCTTTAGATGAGAGGTGAGTTGAATTTTGATGGAGTGTTCGATTCCAACTAAATCATGTAATAATGCATTTATAATTATTATGCATTTTAATACACTTGCTATAAACTGTTTTTCAAACTCGGGTTCTGACCCGTTTATATTTTCCTCCTCCATGTATATATATTGTATTACTTCAGTTGTTCCTCCGCAAGGACGCCTTTGATATTCCTCCATCCAGGATGTGTGGAGTTGTGGCAGTAGCGGACTGTTGCGTCACTTTGCTTTAGTTGATTCCTATCTATTGTACATCTAGATTAGGATTCAGTTGCATTGAGTTAGTATTCAAGTGTTGTAGATTAACACTTTCATATTTTATTTATCAGATTATTGTATTGTCTGTTGCCCGACAGCATATTCGGGTATTTCATTGTTGAGATTCTGTTGTACAATGTATTGTACTCTTTTATTATTGGAGCATGCACATTTCACATCATAGATAGATGTATATTGTGGGTTGTGTGCATTATTGGTTTTGTTGTTGTTGTTAAAAATAAAAGTTTTAAATTTTTTGGCATTTCGCACTTTATGATTGAGGGTAGTTAGCCTTATATTATAGTGTTTAGTTGTTGATGTTGAGACTGTACCATCTGAGATACCTGATTTATGTAGTATAGGGATGGCCACCCGTTATTATTTGGAGCGGGTTGTCACACTAGTTATGCTACCCGACCAACTAGTCTTAAAGTACCCTTAAGTCCATATGCTACCATGTGTCATGTGTATTATATATAATTAGCTTTCACTTCCTCTTAAAAATTTTAATTCTCAATTATAATTTATCACTTTATTTCAAATAACGTTCACTAGTTATTGTTTTAATATTAACATAAATCATTCCCAATAACTTTCACTAGTTGTTAAATCAATATTCACAAGTTAATATCACATAACTCATTTCCAATAACTTCACTAGTTATTAAATCCTTATTCACACTTAATGTTTAAGTCATGTATACTTATTCACATTAATATACACATATTTACATCATCTCATGCCTGTATGTGTGTGTGTGTGTGTGTGTGTGTGTGTGTGTGTGTGTGTGTGTAATCATATGCCACAACAAACACAAATATGTCATGAATAACAGCAACCCCATAAATTTATAATATTATTGGATGTAGGTCTCTATAATGTTAACATATCCCAAGGAATACCACATCATCCTGGCTTTCGTGTCGGAATCTCATACCGAACTGTGATAGAAACCACAATGTTGGAGACAGTCATAGGTTCCTTGATAGTGAGTCATAAACATACCCAAAATTACCTCACCTCAAACTTAAAACCTCACAAGGGCACATGCGTGGCGCTATGACTTGGAGACTATACTTACCCTGCTTTCACTCGCTAGGGAAGATCACCCATATCGCGAAACCTCTGATGATAACACTAGAGGAGTATGTCCATATATTCATATAATTTTATTTTACAGACCGATAATATATACATATATATATATATGTGTGTGTGTGTGTGTGTGTGTAGTCTCTATACATGTATATATTTTCTAAATAATTCCAATTAATCGTGCCTATCACTCGTGGCACAAACACAATATTTTTTCGAATATCATTTACATTCTCATTTAGTTAATTACTCATTTAATTAATTAATTGATTCTCAAAATATTAATTTTGGGTACGTATAACTCTTAATCAATTCGTATACCTATTTTTCTGAATTTTTCATCACAATTCATTAATAAATCCTAGAGTATGATTCACCTCAAATACTCTAAATTTCACCCCGAAAAATATCAATTTTGGGCCTGTTTTAAAAATGCAAAATATCATATCTAAAAACTATCTGAATCACCAATTTGACTTCAAATTTGAATTCTACACGAAAAATTGAGTCATATACATGTTTTGAGTTTTTTCTCAAATATGTTTCAGAAGCACCAAAAAAAACTAAAATTCTCCAAAAACATATTTGTCTCCAATTAATTTCTACCACCTCAATCCCAAATCATATCATAACCAATAAATCAACTTCACATAAATCCGAATTATAAAACTTCCAATTTCATCTATAATTCAACTAAAAAAGATGATTATATGAAATTTATGCTTACTCTCTAATTAACATAAAATTATCGCAATATCACACTAAATCATTTTTCTCAATTCTTCAAATTGTAGAATTTACCTATTTACATGGGATTTAAAATTTCCAAATTCAAATCCTAAAATATCATACATATCCATCATCAATATATGTAACTTTCATGGGAATTAAATTAGCTATGTCAACAAACTCCCAAATAATTCAATCATAAGTTTCTCTAAATTAATCTAACTACATATGAACACATAATACCAGAATTTCATTCTCAAATTTTACCCATAAATTTTCATAATCATATCTCAAAACCCAATTTTGCATAATCATGAGTCAAAATCAAATTTTTCATTAAAATCCCAATCCCAAAAATATTACAATTCAAAAGTTCCCAATTATAATATTAATTGAAAACTACACACAAATAATTAGTAAGATAATTACTTGCCTTAAATTTCGTAGTGTCTAAATTTGGTGAAGATGATGTCTAGAACTCCCAGAAATTCTTCCCAATTCTTTTTTTCTCTTGAGTTCTTGAGTTTACTCTTCACTTTCCTCTTAAACTTTTAAATTTCTCCTCAAATTCCTTTTTGCTTTCTCTCTAACTCTTTGTATAACTTAACCAAACCTTTGGAATTGAGAAAATGACTTTACTTTCACCTAAACCCTTCATTATATTATGTAAATCCCGTTTTCGTCTTTTCATATCGCATTAAGAAGACCAAAAGACCTCTAAACTAGTCCGGACTAGTCTAAAAATTTCTCGAGATCCAAACACAATCCCCAGGTACTTAATTTTGACTATTTTGACCCGTTTCGGATCAACCGTGCACTTGAAATTGTCATCCGACTCACTTAATAGTATTTTCCATCTCAACCTACTATAATTTAATCAAACATGTCCCGGTTGAGAAATTATTAAATTATGTCATGTTTACTCACTTACGGCATAAAATTATTTGAAATCCAATTTTATTTACTGTAACACATTAGTAGATACATAGTCACACAAATATTAATTCATTTCACTCTAAATTAGTATTTATTTATTTTTTCATTATTTCTCGATTAAATTGAATTATGTGTCACAAGCATAATTTAAATATGCAATCCAATTAAATATAAATATAAAACTAGGGCGTATTATAAAATGCCCTGAAATCCAAGTAAGGGAAAAATGAAAAATGTGAAACATAACAGAGTTCCTATTACCAAACTGCGAATCAAGTAACCAGAAAAAACTCCATTATTAGACAGATCAACGTGTCAAATAATTTAAATCGAATAAACACCAAAGTCCAATCCCCTACAAAAAAATCTTTAAACTTAAAAATTGTGAAACTTAACATAACAGAGTCTAGGACATAAAATTTTCCGGCTGAATTATTTCATATCATCTTCTAGAATACAAAATTTTCCAACTGAATTAACTTAAATCGAAATAGAACAAAAAAAATGAGCAATAAAACTACAAGATTTATCAAAGACAAATGTAAAACATAACGGAATCTCTATTTCCACTCCTTTAATAACTAACTTTAAGTCACACTCTACAATCAGCCATATTATCATCTACAACACTAATGATATGAACTGTGTAAAAAATATGCATGCTCTATATTATGATATTCCAATTGTGTCAAAATTCAGGATACGTATTATGAGATTCCAATTGTATAACCTATAATGAGGAAAGCACAAAATGAGATTCCAATTGTGTAAAAATTCATGCATACACCTTCCTCAATAAGTCATAACTATATGAAATAAGCAATTCTAAGCCCCATCAGCTCAAAAATTAGTATATCAATGGAGAAAAACATAACATAAAAAACAAATTTAATTTTCAAACCAAAAATAAACACAAATCTATAGGCTTATAAGTCTTAAAAGTCTAAAACCGATTTGCATCCCAAAAATCTAAACCAAAATACCAAAAATAGGAAAAGAGAGAGAGAGAGAGAGAGAGAGAGGGGGGGGGGGAGGGAGAGAGCACGCATAAGACAGTGAACTCCAAATAAATTAGAGAAGCCATACAAAATGCTAATCCAAATTTTTGAACCCAAAAACACATAATGGAGAGTGAAGGACTCTATACCTAAGATAATACGTACCAAAATTATAAAGGTTTCTGGAGTGTGGCAGCTCCTATTGTCATAAAAATCACAAACAAAAACTGAGTCAGAGTCATCTTAATATCATATGTTACCTAAGATAAAATGGGTAGAGATTCAAAAAACAAACACCAAAAATGAATGTTGGTTATATGGTATGTTTCTTAAACAAACACCAAAATGGGTATCTATCTAAATAGAGCATAAGGAAAATATAACTAAAAACTAATAGAATTAAAGAATGATAAATGTGATTGTGTGTTTGCATGTGTGTGTGTGTGTGTGTATGAGAGAGATCACCAAAGTGGGAGTGATAAAATTTAGTTTTCAAACCCCTAAATCAAACTAAAAGATGAAACACATTTGAACCCAACTAAAACATTTTCAGACCCGAAAAGCATTCAAACTCAATTAAAAAATGACAACGAAAACATTTTCAGACCCGTAAATCAAACCAAGAAAGAGTTTTGTGATCTAAGTGCTAAAGCAAACATAGGGAGAAATGGATGGTATACATCATATTCGAAGGGAAAAATTCAGTTTCATCATAAAATAGAAAATTTAGTTAGTTATGCAGAAAAACATTAGAGTTTTGTTTCAATTAGCAACATAAGATGTACAAATTTGCCACAAACGTCATGAAAAATCTTATAAACAACCATGGTCATTCTCGTGACAAGCATGGGATGAGACTCACTTGCCCCTCTGTATCTTCAAATGCTCCTAAGTGTATCACAATTTCCAAATGAAATACTAATATTACATGAATTAGTTTGGAATACTTTTTAATTCATAATCAAATGTACACATTAATAACTAAATGCCAAAGAAAATTAATGTGACTAGGTGTAAACCCGTGCAATGCACGGGCTAGGTGTGGGGGCTTATTTATTGGGAACGCCCACTATTACAACCGACGAGCCCAATATGCGAAGTGGACTTCACGGCCCAACTCAGATATTTATTTTAGACCCATCATGTGCTTAAATACATGGAGATAGACTCAAATCGATTACCAATAATCTCGGGGAGATATTCATGGACACCTATGAGCTACCCACAAGCTGGTTAAGTTACTTGTACAATTCAATCACTTATAATCACAACTATAAATGTAAAACCGTGACCCGCGGCAAAGGGGTTTAAACATCGATTATTTGAGAGACACTAATAAGAAACAACAACCTCTCCGTGGACATAGGCAAGTTATCGAACCACGTACATCTTGTATTGTGTGTGATTCTTTATTTCTTATTTTTCATACTTATTTTATGGGATTGTTTATTGTGATAATTATTGCACTCACAATTGGCATCGTCGGTGGGAAACGATTCTCTTTCCTATGAAAGCAATTACTGATTCAAAAGCATATGATATCTCACAATAATAACAATTTACTGTAAGCTGGCTACGTACAGGAAAGCCAGTCCCTCCTAGGGTCTGATCCGAGATTCACCAACAAAATCCAAGTTTCCGCCAAGAGAGGCAACCTTCTGAAGAAAGTCATGGACCACATAGGTCTACTCAGATCTCCAGAATGGTCGACGCTTACAAAGCCAAGCTTCAAGAGTAAGACGAGGCAATATGCGTTCAGATGGAGGATACTGCTCACCTACAGAGGTGACTTAAAAGGACGGAGAGAGATCTCTATAGAGATACTAGAAAATGTTGTTATGGGTCTCCTTGTCCTCAGGCGAGAAAGAATCTCAATCGAGAAAGCAACTCTAGACGCGACCATGATCGATCTGAGCACGGCAGGTCACAGCGCAATCAACCAGAGCATGGATGATCAGAGAGGCTCCACAGAGATAATGATCAAAATGATGAAGACATCAAGAGTTTGGTCCCTAGAGATGGACCAGCATTTAGCCCATCAATGAGTTAGATCCATCAGAGAGCTAGTCAGAAGAGATCTTCACACTCAGATGAAATCCCCTTTTTCAAGGGCCATTGAAGAAGAGGATCCTCTAAGAAGTTTGTCATTCCTAGATTTAAAATCTATTATATAAAGATGGATCCCATAGACCACGTTCGACAATAAAGGCAAGCAATGACCTTGTGGAACCACGATGACACTTTGATGTATCTAATCTTTCCTTCTAGCCTACATGACATAACTCAGAAGTGGTTTAAAAATCTAGCCCACTGTTCGATCAAGAATTTTAAGGCCTTGACAGAGGCCTTCACTGTTCGCTTAATAATTAAAAGTTTTCACCCCAAAAGGATGGATCCATTATTCACGATGAAGAAGAAGCTATAAGAGAGCCTTCGTAACTACGTCGGATTACACGGAGCATGTCTCTGTAGCATCCTTAACGATTGGTCTGCTAACCACATCTCTGTTGCACCAGTCCCTGACGAAGAAAGAGGTGAGTACCATCGATGACCTCATGGCACGTATTGAAAAATACGTCAAGGTTAAGAACGTGGTTCACTCTACCACAGGGGATAACCATTGCGCAAAAGTAGGAAAAGGACGAGGTAAAAGTGACACTTTAAAGAAAGAGAACGATAAAAGTCTGATTATTCGAAGGTGTTCCAGGTTATTAACACAATCTTTAAAGAACCAATCTATAAGATCTTGAGCAAGATCAAGGATCGATCATTTGTCAAGTGGCCCAAGAATATAGATGGTGACACATCAAAAAGAAATAACACATTGAGATACGCATTCCACAATGAGGATAGCTACAGGACAAAGAATTGCAAAGCACTGAAGTTCCACTTAGAAGAGTTGGCCCAAGCTGAAAATTTAAAAAAGTACATAGAAAAGAAAGATAATAAGGTCGCAGCCAATGGCGACCAAAAAATGGACAATGTAATTAATAACGACATGGGACAGGAGTTCACGATAATCCATAGAGCATCCGACCTAAAGCATATCTAAGGAAATGATGTTCGAATGGAGCTAAAAAATGTCACAGTTGTCATGAAGGCATTCTAAATCAATCTCGTAAAGAGCCAGGCTAGTAAGCATCGGCGATCAGAGGATGTCGATTACACCAAGCACAACGTCTTCATAAAGGAGGATTTGGTCGGAGTAAAGACCCCACACCAAGATGCACTCTCAATAAATTTCTAATAGATCGGGGAAGCTTATTCGAGGTGAGGTACCTAAAGTTATTCCACAAGTTAAAGCTTAACCTAGCCGACCTCAGGGAGGTCGTAGTTCCATTGGTCGGCTTCGCGACAAATATCACAATGCCATTGAGAAGGGTAGTCCTGCCAGTAAGGGAGGAAAATATTTTAGAGATGATCGAGTTTTAGATGGTAGATATAGAGTCCCCCTACCATGCCATTCTAAGTAGGGGTAGCCCATGCTATGAAAGTCTTGTCGTCCACTTACCATCAGAAGCTCAAATGTGTTACTAGTTGAGGAGACATCGAGATACGTGGTGACCAATCCACAGCTAGGAAGTGCTTCATCGCCACCATTTGACCCCCCCAAAAAAAAGAAGGAACCCAAGGTTCAGTCATAGGATGCCCAAGAAGGGGGCATGCCTTCAAAATAGCAACTACGGTATGGTTGACTAGGGGTGGAGGAGACTAGGATAAAACGTATTAATAGGGTCATTGAAAGCTTGGAGGAAGATGCTGATGATAACTTGTCAGATAGGAAGTTTCTGATCGAGATTACTCTTGTCAATCACAAAAAGAAAGAATTGATTGCCTTTTTGAAAATCAATTTAAATGTTCTTGTCTAGGGGTCGTATGATCTACCTTGGATTGATCTTAACGTAGCTTGCTGCCATCTCCATGTTGACTTAACTTTCAAGACGATCACCCAAAAGGCACATTAAACAACCCAAAAAAGGCTAAAGCAGTGGAGAATGAAGTTAAAAAGTTTCTGGATGCAGGATCCATTAGAGAAGTGAAGTTCCCTAACTGGTTATCAAACCTAGTGGTAGTTTGAAAAAGAAACAGCATTTAGAGGGTCTGCATCAATTTCAAAGACCTCAACAGAGTCTGCCCTAAAGATTGCTTCCCTATGTCAAAGATTGATCGGTAAGTAGACGCAACAGCAGATCATGAGAGAATGAGTTTTTTTACGCCTATTTCGAGTATCATTAGATCCCGCTATTCTACCCCGACCAAGATAAAACATCCTTTATAACTCCAGTAAGTATATATTATTACAAAGTCATGTCATTCATCTTAAAGAATGTATGGACAACTTATCATAGGTTGGTTAAGAAGATGTTCTAGCAGTAGATGAGAGACACCATGGAAGTCTACATCGATGACATGTCCGTCAATAGCAAGGATAAAGATGACAACCTCAAAGACTTAGCCAGAACCTTCAAAATCCTCAGGAAGTACCAGATGAAACTCAATGCGAGAAAGTGCTCATTCGATGTCCAGTCAGGAAAATTTTTGGGTTACCTAGTCAGCAAAAGAGGGATTGAGGCCAATCCAAATCACCTTGATGCGATCAATAGGGTCCAGCCACCAAATAAATTGCAAGATATTCAAAAGCTTACTAGAATGCTCACAGCACTCAATAGCTTTATCTCCAAGTTCTCGAAACACTGGCGACCATTCTTTCAAACCCTAAAGAATGATAAAGACCTTACCTCAAATGATGACTGCTCAAGAGCTTTGGAAGAGATAAAGTCCTACCTCAGAAGGCCACCCCTACTAGAAATCCCCGAAGACGGAGATACCCTGTACCTCTATCTCATTATATCAGACCACACTGTTAGCTCGGCCCTGGAATATGAGAAAGAGGGTAGACGATTACCCGCCTATTACCATAGCAAGACCCTCCTAGGTGCAGAACAACGCTACTTGCCTTTGGAAAAGTTAGCTTATGCTCTGATCATTGCCTATAGGAAGCTGAAACACTATTTCGAAGCCCACTAAATAAAGGTGATCACTTCATTCTTACTCAACGTTTTCCTTCAGAAAAACGACCTCTCTAAATGGTTATCAAAATGTTCCATTGAACTCAGAAGGTTCGATACTCACTTTTGACCAAGGATAATGATCAAGGGATAGGTCTTTGTCCTATTTCAACATCGAATTCATGGGAGATATGCCAATTGACCAACAGATGATGGAGTAATCAACAAGCAAGAAAGCACAGTCCAAGGACTGAACCTTATACATTAATGAAGCCTTAAATTCTAAGGAGGCATGAGTAGGGATTGTCCTCGTCACACAAGAAGACAGTATCATCTGACAAGGAATTAGGTTAGGATTTGAAGCCTCCAATAATGAAGCCAAATATGAAGAATTGATAGTTGGTCTGCATAAAGCCCAACTATTGGGGGAAAGCACCTCGATGTTATTGGCAACTCCAAACTAATCTCCAAACAAGTGAGTGGACATTTTAATGCAAAAGATGATGGGATGGTAGCCTACCTTGTCGTAGTGCGAAAGCTTATGAAAGGATTTGAGGAGGTTCACATTTAGTAGTTCCCTTGGGGGTAAAATAGTCATGTTAATGCCTTAGCGACCCTAAGCTCAGTAGTGGACTCTGACCTCAAAAGTACTATCCAAGTGGAGTTCCTCGTCCAGTTTAGCATTGTCCAGACAGTGGTCACTGCGCAGATTCTTTTTGTAGAAAGAGCTCATAGTTGGATGGATCCAATCACTGCCTACTTGCAGGATGAGATAGTGTCAGACTATAAGAAGTTGGCCCACTAAATAAGGGTGAAGGCAACCGTTTTTATCTTGATCTAGGATAGAAGCTCTACAATAAATCCTTTACATGTCCCTACCTTCAATGCGTCCACCCACAAGACACCGAGTAAGTTCTTAACGATCTTTATGAAGGTATTTATGGGAGTCCAACAGGAGGAAGATCATTAGAATTCCGGGTAATTAAAAAAGTCTACTCATGGTCGCTAATGCAAAAATATGCAAGTATATATGTTCGTAGATGCGAAAAATGCCAGACCTTTTCCCCTATGATTCATCAACCAGCTAGCAACCTAAAATATTTTACCAGTCCATAGTTATTTTCACAATGAGGGTTAGACATTATGGTACCACTACCTACCGCACCTAGGAATCACAAGTATCTGCTGGTCAGTACAGATTACTTCAGCAAGTATGTAAACGGATGTGTGATACTGATTTGACTAAATTCGCAAATTTCTAATTAAATACGTATTTAATCAAATGTCAAATTTTAAAACCAAATTAAATCATCCCCTAAGCATGCAACTACGCGTGTGTGTGTGTGTGTGTGTGTGTGTGTCAAACCAATAAACACAAATAAGCAACTCGTAGATTTCTGGAAAAAAAATCCCTCGGGCAAAAATCTTTATTTCACTATAATACTTACAATTACAATGAAATCTGCAATGAGTTAACCCCATAAAATCCACATAAACTGCATCCTAGAGTCAGCCAAAACCGCAGTTCCAATTCAGCACAGGAATGCCCACGAGCACTCCTTATTAACACACGGTCGTCTTCAGCCTAGTACTCCCTTCAAGAGCACCTAGATCAGCAGTAGAGATCCTCTTTACAAGATAAACTTGACACAAGATCTGTTCTTGGTGAAAGTGTTAGTGGCCCGATATGTGTGTTTTAAACAAAACCAATTTTTTCTCCGAAAGAGATCCAACTTTTAAATGTGCACCAAACCAAGTTATGAAATCCCAATTCTTCCTTTAAATTAGTTTTATCTTGATTAATCCTAAACATGCATCTAGTGATTAAAGCAAGTAAAATAAAGTAAAGAATACTCACAACACCGAATGTACGAGGAAAAAACCCAAAACGAGAAAACAATCTCGAACCGTTATAAGGACAGATTATCCTTACACTAATACTCGATCCCCGCGGGTCTTGATGCTCCTTCTGATCTTCAACCGTTCTTTAATAGTGCCCACGCAGAAATTTTGTCTTCCACGATACCTGTCTACAACACACGTGTCCACGTATGTCTCGGTGTCCACCGAATGGCTTTGATTTGTCTACGATGTCGAATAAGAAGTCCTTCTCTTTTCTTCACCGCAAAAACCTTTGATGTTCAATGTGTAGAACAAACAACTTTGGTGCAGCAAGATCACTTAAACATATAAGAATGATAACTCGGATCTTTGCAAACTCTAAGGATGTGTTTATGCTTTGTAAACCTTAGAAAACATGTACAAACAAGTTTCTGGTCGAATATTATTTTCCTGAATACACACTTACGAAATTATGATGAAAACACTGTTTAAATAGGATTTAAACACTGCCTCAAAAAACGTGTCGTTCGAACGACTTGAGGAACTCGTTCGAGCAACATCCCATCTCGTTCGAACGAGATTGGATGTCATTTGAAAGACAGCGCGAAAGTTTGACTTTTTAACTTTTTGTTTAAAACGTCTCTTCCAATGAGAGATCCAAAAATGTCAAACTCTTTTACGAGCTTATCATCATAAAACGTAGTGTAAACCTTTAAAACACTTTTAAAACATTTAAAAACATTTTTCTTTATAAAAATTACATCCTTATCTTTTATAAAATAATTACGAGCACCATTAAATATACACATTCATACCTGAGTGATCTCGGAATGAAATTAACTTTGAAGACGATTAAACTTTCACCAATTAAACTTTGGCATGATTTAATTCTTTGAAGATTTTCCGCAATGTCTTTAATTTTTTCAATACATCATAAACCAAGTGGGATCGTGACACAAATAAACATCTCCCTATGACATATTACAAACATAGTTTTGTTCACGGAATTAAGTCAAAACAATACAGGGACTCAATTGGAAATTTATGTCCTTACAAATCTCCCCCTTTGACTATTCCGGGACAAAACTAAACCAGTGAAATGCCTAACCGGGCCGTCGAACCGTATGACGCTTAAACCCATCCCATAAACCCAAAAATAAAAATACAGGACACGGACTAGAATATGTAGCACCGGCAAGCATGAACTATCTGAATGTGATGTAGACTTGAAATCTCGAATCGCTGAAATAATACCTACACACATGAAATAGACAAACAGATACCCAGTGAAGAATGGAGGAACAAATGATACCAATTTATATTTCTAATAAGCACAAATCATTTGAAATATGTGAGCAATTATTTGATACCAATTGGAAACAAATATAGTCAAATAATATGTAAATACATATATCAATAGAAACGCTCAATAAATCTCCCCCTACATCACATACATCTCTCCCCCTTTTTGTCTCGAATAGACAAGATGGTGAAAAGATAAACCAATTTGAAATATCTAGCATGAGAATATGACACTAAATTGAATCAAGTTGATACCAATTTTAAAAAATGAAAAATGCTAGATAAACATGAAACAACCAGCTAAATAAGATCATGTAATGACAAATCAGTAGCTAGTAAACCAAGGAATCACACAAAGAATATCGCAAATTAATCAGGTGTGATAAACGGACTCATATGCAAAATACCAATTTAGAACATAAAAAAACCTGCATATAAACCAATCGGTCCAAAAATTCCTTCAGTAGTACCAAAAAATATGACAATTTGAACTAGAGGACTGCAAACCAATCAGAAGCCATTTTTTCATCTTGTCGTTCGAACGAGCCAGGGACATCGCTCAAACGAGATGAGGATGTCTCTCGAACGAAGTACAGAAGTCGTTCGAGCGAGATGAGTTGTCGTTTGAACGACTTTGCGAGACCTGCCAAAATTTCCCAGATTCCCAGAAATAATATAAAGTATTTCCCAGTGAAAAAATTTCCACAAAAAAATTCCAGGAAGGGCCTAACAGACGTAAAAAAGTGCTAAAAAGTAGGCTTTTCGCACAAAATACAAAAACTCATAAAAACTAAAAATGCGAGTTACATGAAAACATAGTACCAATGTGCTCAAACATGGATATGGACTGAATGGGCGTGAAACTACAACAAATGAGTCATAATTCCAACACATCGAAACGATCAAGAAGCTCTAATTGATAGCGATAAATCATCAAACTTTATCATAAACATATGACAATTAAAGAGTGAGCTTAATGAACTAAACATACTACATGCACACAAATCCAGAATTTTGACGATTCTACAAACAATAGCGTCAAATTGCAATGTTTCAACATAAAGATTAGATGTGCAAACCCGTTTAAATTTTCTCCGACCAAACTCCCTCATATATATATACTTTTGCATGTTATTTTGAGGTTTCTAGCATTCTCAACTTAGAGAAAATCTTATTGGCCCTCTTCTTAGCATATTGCATTTTCTTTTGGGCTCTTTTAAATGGTGGCTTTCACAATTAGTTAATGTTGAACTCTTGCAGCCCTTTCCCGTGAATCACTCATCATTTTTACCAATTTTAAATCCTCACGGTAAACGGTTCTTACATGCACACTCATCCTTAAGTTTACTTACGCATAGATGACAAGATTGAGATAAGAACGCCTCACCAAATTCAAATATGCAAGAGAAGTCAAACATTCATTTAAACTCGTGCATGTGTGCAATGTTGGCATATATACAAAGTCGAATCAAAATGCATCTCAACTTCAAAACAACCCCATATAAATAATGGTTACGATCATTCTAAGCATCGATAACAATAACCAAATGTCCTAGCCACATGTATATGAAACGATGGGGGGGGGGGGGGGGGGGAGGGTTCAAGCACACCAATATGCCACATCAAACATGTAAACTCAAAAATAAAATAAAAACAAAAATCTTTTTGGCTTTTCAAACATATTTTAACTCAAAGAAAAGAAAAATCTTTTTGGATTTTCAAAAGTTTTCTCAAAAACAAAATCTTTTTGTATTTTTCAAATATGACTCAAATAAATGAAAACTATGATACAAAAGTGATACACATGACATAATACTAGCAATGAATATATCATGAAGCAAACTAGCATTTGACAAACATGGCAACACTATCATCCTTTAGATTTAGCATGGGAAGAATCAAGTGCACCCAAACGAGAATTATGAAGCTTAATTCCTAAAGCCACTAAATCCGATTTCCTAACCCAAGTATATGAAAAATGATGCATGGGGATTGATGGAACCGGGGTAACTTTATTCCTAAACTTCCTAGGAGCTTGTCTAATGTCATAACAATAACGCCTAAGGTGACCTTTTCTACCATAAAACGTGCAAGTGTAGCGGTGGTGGGAATGATTACCTTTATGTGGACCTTTTCTAACCATCCTAGTGTTTCTTACACGTGCGGGGGGATGGGAACAACTATCTAATCAAAACATATACCTCCCCTACCTCCCTTAATTTGGGCGGTGCCTAGGATCTTATCTAACTTCTCTGAACTAGACTCCAAATCAAACTTGGCTCTAGATGAGTCTCTCAATCTCTCCTCCAACTCATGAATCCTAGACTCGAGCAAACGCCTAGACTCCTCAAATTCTAAAATCTCATTTTTTAAGGACTCCATCAAACCACGGAGATTATCTCTCTCTTTCTCCACAAACTCTAGTTTCTCCTTAAACTTCTTCTCACGTGCCCTAAGATCCTCAATTAAACTAACATTATTTTCTATGGCACGCTCATTCAACTTAGATTGCAATTTTGAGTTAGCCTTTTTTACCTTCACCGTTTCGACATACAACTCATTAAATGCATTTTTCAACTCTTTCACACCCACCTCCTCCTCGTCACTCTCTTCACCCTCACTAACATGGGATACACTCAAAACCTCCTCGGAAGTGTCATGTACATGAGAATCGTCGTCGCTCACATGACATGCCATAAACGCAACAAAGTTACGATCAATAGGGAAACTCTCTCCCTCTTCTGGATCACTATCACTTAAGGTGGCATTATAGATAATGGGTTGCTTGCCCTCTTTCTTAAGTCTAGTGGGACACTCCTTAACTTTGTGACCATACCCCTCACACCCAAAACACTTATCCGACTCATCTCTCTTAGGCTTCTCAAACTTATCCTTAGAGGCGGGATCTTCTTTGTTGTTCTTGAATTTTTCAAATTTCTTGGCATCTTTCGATTGTTTTTTAAACTTAAATTTTTTTTAAAATTTCTTTACCAACAAAGCAACATCCTCAAAATTGGAATCGGAATCGGAATCTGAAACTTTAATTTCCTCATTCCGATTTTTCAAAGCAATACCCTTTTCTTTCTTAGGCACTTGCTTGGAGGTAATCATGTCGATTTTATAGGTTTGTAAGTCACCTACAATCTCTTCTAGTTTCGTTGACTCTAACCTACCCGAGGAGTTTTAAATGGTCACTTTTGCATCAAACCTACTAGGCAACGACCTAAGGATTTTCTTAATGACACGGTTGTCGGGAATTTTCTCGCCTAGGTTAAATGATGAGTTGATAATATTGGACAACCTAGCATAGAACTCATCCTAATGGTCTCAAACTGTGTAGTGAGATTTTGAAGTTTTGACGCCCTAACCATGCTAGTGCCCTCGTGAGTGAGTGCCAAAATATCCTGAGCCTCTTTTGATGTTTCACAAGTCATAATTCTATTATATTCTTCCTGTGTGACATGTGAAGAAATAATGTGCAGACCCTTAGAATTATATTGTACAAGTCTTTGTTTAGTTTCGTCCATGACTCAACAGGCTTTAAACTAGTGACCTCCTCTACCGCAGTGACAGGGGGTGTCCAACATTTCTCAACTACAAGCCAAACACGCTCATCAATAGATTTTCAAGCACATCTCATTCTCATCTTCCAATAGGTGTAATTGGTTCCATAAAAAACAGGAGTTCGAGAAAATTCAATATATCCAGAATTCATCTTTGAAAACACACGTGATCACAAAACAAATAAATAATATTTTCTAGCTCGGATACCAATTTGAAAGTGTGAGTGGTCCGATATGTGTGTTTTAAACAAAACTAATTTTTTCTCCGAAAGAGATCCAACTTTTAAATGTGCACCAAACCAAGTTGTGAAATCCCAATTCTTACTTTAAACCAGTTTTATCTTGATTAATCCTAAACATGCATCTAGTGATTAAAGAAAGTAAAATAAAGTAAAGAATACTCACAGCGCCAGATGTACGAGGAAAAAACTCAAAACGAGAAAACAACCTCGGACGACCCAAGCCAGACAATCACTATGAACAATGGTTTTACAAAGACATATTATTCTTACACTAAGACTCGATCCCCACGGGCTTTGACGCTCCTTCTAATCTTCAACCATTCTTCAATAGTGCCCACAAAGAAATTCCTTCTTCCACGATACCTGTCCACAACACACGTGTCCACGTATGTCTCTGTGTCCACCGAATGGCTTTGATTCGTCTACGATATCGAATAAGAAGTCCTTCTCTTTTCTTCACCGTAAAACCCTTTGATGTTCAATGTCTAGAACAACAACTTTGGTGCAGCAAGATCACTTAAACATATAAGAATGATAACTCGGATCTTTGCAAACTCTAAGGATGTGTTTATGCTTTGTAAACCTTAGAAAACATGTGCAAATAAGTTTCTGGTCGAATACTGTTTTCCATAATGCACACTTATGAAATTATGACGAAAACACTATTTAAATAGGATTTAAACTCCGCCTCGAAAAATATGTCGTTCGAACGACTTGAGGAACTTGTTCGAGAGACATCCCATCTCGTTCGAATGAGATTGGATGTCGTTTGAATGACAGCGCGAAGGTTTGACTTTTTGTTTAAAACGTCTCTTCTGATAAGAGATCCAAAAATGTCAAAATCTTTGACGAGCTTATCATCATAAAACGTAGTGTAAACCTTTAAAATACTTTTAAAACATTTAAAAATAGTTTTCTTTATAAAAATTACATCCTTATCTTTTATAAAATAATTTTGAGCACCATTAATTATACGCATTCATGCCTGAGTGATCTAGGAATGAAATTAACTTTGAAGACGATTAAACTTGCACCAATTAAACTTCGGCATGATTTAATTCTTAAAAGCTCTGTCGCAACGTCTTCAATTTCTTCAATACGTCATAGACCAAGTGGGATCGTGACACAAATAAACATCTCCCTATGACATATTACAAACACAGTTTTGTTCATGGAATTAAGTCAAAACAATACAGGGACTCAATTGAAAATTTATGTCCTTACACTTGGGTTCCAAAATAATTCACAAAAACTATTGGGATCTTGTGAATTGAAAACAAAAGGGATTAATGCCCTAAAAGTGAGAAGACAATGTATTTTTCCAAAGCAGTTTCATGTATGGAAAACTTTACAGGCCTTATGATTAGGGGTGTGCAAAAAAAACCGACCAAACAGACAAACCGAAAAAACCGAGCCGAACCGAAAATTTTCGGGCCGGGTTTTTTTTAGGGTCGATTCGGTTCGATTTAATCAGGTATAAAACCGACAGGGTCGGTTCGGTTTTGGCATAAAAAAACCAATTTTGAACCGAACCGAACCGATTTAATTTTTATACTTTTTAATTTTTAATTTTATATTATATTTATATTAGTGTTGACATATTATATTATATTTTTTAATTTTATATTTATATTAGGTATTAAAAAAATATATTTTTTATTAAAATAAAGGAAAAAACCGAACCGGCCCTGTATAAAACCGGCCCTGTCAAAAACCGACGGGCAAACCGAACTGGCCCTGTCAAAAACCGACCCGATTCGGTTCGGTTCAGTTTTTCAGCATTTTCGGTTCGGTTCGGTTCTCCTCCTCCAAAAATCGACATGGTCGGTTCGGCCCAAAAAACCCTGCCAAACCGAACCGACCGACCCGTGGACACCCCTACTTATGATTAAAAATGAAGTTGGAAAACTCTATTTATAAAAAATCTAAGGTGGTACGTCGCTAGAACGAAATAGGGTTGTCGTTTGAACGATGTCAGCTGTCGCTCGTACGACTTCGCGCGAGATGCCTCTGTCGCTCGAACGACGTGGCAATCTCGCTCAAACGATTGGAGCGTAAAATAATTTTTTATTCCAGTCCGCCTCAACACTTAGAAAAAATATTTTGACGAAAAACTCCACTCCAACACTTAGAAAAAAAAATTGAAAAAATATCCCAATATTCTAAGTGAAATGCTAAGGTACTTAAAATAGAAGCTTGCCAAAGTTAAACTCGCGAAGGCTTGAATGTTTAAGAAAACTTAAAATTCAGATCCGTATTGTTGCATATGTGATCTTGAACATTCTTCGACGGTTGTAGCAGTATACGACATACTCAATTGATAATGAAGAATAAAATAATGTCCTTACAAATCTCCCCCTATGTCTATGCCAGTAGAAATTAAAAAAATTCCAAGTATCAAACTAAAATGCCTATGCAAATTTAATACCCTCCCATGAACCCAAAACTGAAAGGTATTAATTTTCAAGTACTAAAATTCTTCTTCAAAATATTCAACGTCAAATCTAGCTTTTCTCATCAGGGTGTGCAAAATAATGATCTTCAATTTTTGTACCTACACACATGAGACAAAGCAAATACCTTCGTGACGTATCGAGTTGAAATGAGATAATCATAAATCCAATCATGAAGATAATATCAAATCTCCCCCATAATGTAAAAACTTCCCCATAATTCATTCTCCCCTTTTTATTTGTCCAAAATAGACAAGGAAATGAAAAAACAAAATAAACATGGAGTTGTCACGACAAAAATGCATATCAAATATGGATCAAACTACGCTCATGCAAATGAGTAACTCAAAAAGATCCACAAACACTTTTTATTTTTCAATTTTTCATACACAAATGCAAAAATAATTTTACAAAAATCACACACCATGAATTTACACTAAGACAACCAAATCATGGAAATAGAATGAATGGGTGT
Organism: Sambucus nigra; assembly: GCA_949130495.1. NCBI lineage: Eukaryota > Viridiplantae > Streptophyta > Magnoliopsida > Dipsacales > Adoxaceae > Sambucus > Sambucus nigra. The sequence goes on along the minus strand of OX422219.1, from coordinate 26,681,140 downwards.
GAACAAATTTAATAGGCAAATCAACCTAATCAAACATAACATATGTGCACGATGAATACGTATACTCCTATCGAATGAATCTCAAAATTGTCCATAGGTATTGAAAGTGTTGAATTTAAAATGACATCGACTTAATCCATCAACACATCAAAGTCAAGAATGATTCCCACACCAATAACGTCTAAAACTATGATTGTTTTTTTCAAGACGCTGTCAGGACATGCAAACCTGTTTTTAATTTCTTTTCATCCAAACTCCCTCACAAATAATAAGCATTATATTTTTCTTTTGATGTGGCCCCTTTTTAGCATATTTATCTTTTTATTGACTTTAAATTTTTTTTTGGGCGCTTTTAATCTGCAGCTTTCACGAGGAGTTAATTTTTTAACTCTCCCAGCCCTTTTTCGTGATACACTCATCATATTGCAATTAAATTCCTCACTGTAAACATTTATTACATGTACTACTTTCATTATCAACTTTTATCGCATATGGTTCATTTTAAAGACAGAATTGAGATGATAACACTCCGACCAATATGTGATAAACAAGTACAAATAGTCAAATAAATCCGTTCAAGTGTGCAATAAAGGAAATCATGAGTCAAACATGTAGGTAGTAACAACTAATCACATATTAATGACTCCAAAAATTATAAAGCACATGAATGAAATGATGACGCATATCAAAGTACTATCAAATCGTCACACGGATATGGAATGAAATTGGGACTCGAGCATCCTATATGTCCATTCATATACGTTGCAAAACAAACTACAAATATCTTTTTGTCTTTTTCAAAAATTTTATCAAAATAAAATCTTTTTTAGCTTCTCAAATTTTTCAAAAGAAAAAAAAAACTAATACAAAAAATACATACTAGCAATAGGCAAAAATATCATCAAGAAATATGCTAGCAAACAAGTCTAAACCTCAACCGTTAGGTGCGGTGGAGTTTTCCAAAGGTGGTGACATCCTATGAAAAACCTCCATCAAATCATGTGAAGTCTTGACCAAAAATTTTGCTTCTCCCTAATATGTTCAAACTCTCTTGTGTAATCATCCGGAGCATCAGGTGTGGGTGTGGGTGTATGAACACGTGTTGTAGAAAAACGTGACACATGACCTAACTTAAAAAAAAACTCCCTAATGTGTCTTGCAGTGTGTACAAACACAAATAGGCCTAGTAACACCTCTCTCAAAATGTCTCCTACGTGGGTTGGGTTGAGAGCCATGTGAATCTAACACAAAAGTGGGAATCGGCTCAAGTGCAACATGTGAAGTGGACGCACCTTCAGGATTTATTCCTAAACTCTCACCTCTACCCAAAATGGGATTGAGAACCATCTTTCCAACCTTCTTAGATGTGTTCTCTAAATGGATTTTAACCTCCCGGACACGTTTGAGATCACAATTTGAAAAACTCGAATAGGTTCGGTGTGATAATTGATTAAATTCGCAAATATCTAATTTGGCACACTTATTTAATTTCAACCCCTAAACATGCATCTAAATCAACCCATCAAACATAGATAGATAAAGCATGTGACACAAAGTTAAGGAAAAATCCCCGAAGGGCAAAACCTTTTATTTCTAGAACTTTGAAGAATTTACAAGAACATTGACTTACATACAACCTGATAATCGTCCACAAGTGTAACGCACGGTGTCTTCGTCAAACCATGAAAGCAACGGCTAGAAACAGTGTCGGTTGGAATCTCCCACAGGAACTCCAGGTGGTCAGCAATAAAGAAGAGAGACGGCTTCTCCACAAGGGTTGAACAAACACAAGGTCGTGTTATTTGGTTACCAAAAAGATTCACAAAGGTTTGCCAATTGTGTGAATCAAAACATGAGTCTTGGGACTCAAAAATATGAAGACTTAGAGTATTTAGGACACTTAAAATCGTCTATGAAAGTCTTGCAAAACAACTCCCCCGAAGTTGGTTTAAATAGGAAAACAAATGAAGAGTTTCACAATTTAAAAACACTCTACCAGCGTACAGGGTACCCGAACCGGTTTGGGGTCCCCTGCGAACCGGTTCCCCCCCCCCCCCCCCCAGAATCGGTTCGGTCTGGGTTCAGGGAAACCCGCTGGAAAAGGGGCTAAACACACAGCAAAAATTCCAAGGCTTTTCTTGGAATTATCTCCATTTTCAACGGGACATAACTTGTCCATCATAGCTCGGATCTAGGTGCCGTTTCTTCCAGTATCTTTGTTACGGCAAGCTCTTCAACTTTCCAGTTGACCCGTCCTTCGGACGGTGGCTGTAAAATTACCAAAGTTCCCTTAAACTTCCTTATCGAGCCTTGTTTCACTGTTTTGACTTCTCTTGCGCACCACTTGTATTACGAGCCTGAAATTATGGAACGTGAAGTCGTTGAGGCTGATGAGGGACACATGATGGAGATGTTAAATGCTAGATTCCTGGAATTCGGATTGAGTCCGTCAAGTGAGATCTTGAGAAGACGTGACAAATGTAGCGGCGTACGACATACACAAATGTAACATGTTGGACATGAGAAAAATTTCCTTACAAATCTCCCCCTATGTCTATGTCGGTACATACATAAAAAATCCAAATTATCAAATACGAAATTGCCTATACAAATCTACCCTCCCATGAACCCAAAACTGGAAAAGGTACAAATGAATAGTCTCCATCGTTTGTTCTTCAAATCTTCAGGAATCTCAAATATTTTCTCATCAGGGTGTGCAATTCAGTGATCATCAATGTAGTACCTACACACATGAGAAAAAGCAAAAAATACCAAGTGACGTATCGAGTTTGAAGTGAGATAAACATAGATTCCAATAAATGATAAGCATAAGTTAAATCTCAAAAACTCCCCCAAAATTCAAACTCCCCCAAAATAAGATAATTCTTTCTCCCCCTTTTTATGATGTCCCCAAATAGACAAATAAGAAGAATGAATCAAACAAGAAATATCGGGGTGTCATGGTATTCAAAACAAAGCATCAAACAATATGGAAAAATGTGCTCTTGCAAGGAGATGCTCAAACAAACTATTTTTTGTTTTTCAAAGTTTTTATACAAAAAAAAATAATTTGAAAAAAAATAAAACTTGATACAAAAATCACACCATGGATTTAAACTCGAACAACCAAGTCATGAAACGGAATGAATGGGTGTGAACACATTCGATAGGTAAATCAACTCAATCAATCATATGTGCACGATGCATATGTGTACTCCTAACGAATGAGCATCAAAAGTATCCTTAGGTGTAAAAATTTGTTGAATTTAAATGACATCGTCTTATGCAAATCAACAAATCAATGTCAAATTGATTTTCACACCAATAACGTCCAAAAATATGTAGCTCATATTCAAGCAATTCAAGGACGTGTAAACCCGTTTTAAAATCTCCAACCAAACACCCTCATATATATTTTCTTTTAGAGGTAATCTAAATTCTCAAACATTGGAGAATTGGTGCAAAAACCTAATTAGCCCATTTTTGGCATGAATTTCTTTTTATTGCCTTTAAATTATTTCGGGCTCTTTTAAACCTCTTTGGACCCGGGATAATAAAATTCCTCCATTTTTTAGGTCCAATTTAAACGGTGACTTAGTATTCGCAAAGGCAAAATGAACCTTTCGCAGCCCTTCCCCATTTTTTAAACAAAGCACACAAACTCACAAAACGGTTCTAATATGCACATTTTCCTTATCAAAATTTATCGCGCTTGGTTCGTTTTAAGGACAGGATTGAAGTGAAAACGCTCAACTAACATGTGATAAGACAAGCACAATAATCAAACAAATCCGTGCATGTGTGCAATAAGGAAACATGAGTCAAACATGTAGGAAGTAACACTTAATTACATCTTAATGACTCCAAACATTATAAAGCACAATGATGAATTGACCTATTGTCTCAAAACACTATCAAATAGTCACATGAAAAATAGAATGATGTTGTGACTTGGTCATCCTAAGTGTTCATCCATAAAAGTTGCAAAACAAAGAACAAAACAAATCTTTTTGGATTTTTTTTTTTAAGTTTATAAAAAATATTTTTGTATTTTCAAAATTTTTCAAAAGCAATAAATTATACAAAAAGTACATGTCGCAACGCTAGCAAAAATATATCAAAAAGCATAACTAGCGTATGACAAACATGCAAACACAATCATCTATATGATATGGCAAGAGAATAATCATGTGCAAGCAAACGGAAATCAACTTGTCTAAAATCTAGCGTATCCAAAAGTGATTTCTTAACCCAAATAGATGTGAAACGTCGTGTAGGGGATTCAGGAACCACGAAAACACTAGACATAAACTTCCTAGGACTTTTACCAAGATCAAAACAAAAACGCCTAAGGTGGCCATTCCTACCACAATATGAACATGTGTAAACGGGTGAGATGACACCTAAAGTGTGATCTTTTCTAACGTCCTTGGGAATAATTGACCCTCTAAAACAAATCATGGTTTTGGCTTTAGCATTAGAAGCATGAGAACACGATGAGCCATTACCATCACTATCAAACCTACTTGAGTCTATCAAATCATTTTTTAACTCCAAAATTTTTAACTCAAGCAAAGAATTAGACTCTTCAAAATTAAGGGACGCCTTCTTCAAATTATCAATCAAACCTAGAAGGTTATCTCGCTCCCCCTCAATTAAAGAAAACTTTTTCCTAAGAGTCTCTTCACATGCCACAAACTCATTGACTAAAATATTTTTATCATCTTTGGCACAAACACAAAACATCGAATTTTTAAGGTCCTCCAATTCCTTTTCTAAAAATAGGACCCTATCATCACTCTCCTTCTTGGACAATTTTAAAGAAACAAAATCATTGTCCAAGGAAACAAGTTTTTCACGATAAAAATCTCTTTGATTTTGAACCGTTTGCAAAAGATCCATCGCGGATTTAAAATGAGAATTTTCTTTTTCCAAAACTTTAATTCTTTTGCAAAGTTTCAAATTCAAACTTTTTAAATTTTTAGCATGGTCGTGAACTTGTTAAAAATAGGCTCCTCATTAAATGGGCGTTCCATTAAAAAAATTGTGATTCTTCACAAAACTGATTTTAAAAAAAATCAATATCTCACAAATTTTTGCGGAAAAAAGGAATACGCAATAAATTAGCGTAACCTGCTCTGATACCAATGTGAAAACGTGAGTAGACAAATTGTATCATAAAGTAAATCCTCGAAAAATCAGGATCACGCGATAAATTAGCGTAACCCGCTCTGATACCAATTTGAAAAAGCCGAATAGGTTCGGTGTGATAATTGATTAAATTCGCAAATATCTAATTTGGCACACTTATTTAATTTCATCCCCTAAACATGCATCTAAATCAACCCATCAAACATAAATAGATAAAGCATTTGACACAAAGTTAAGGAAAAGTCCCCGAAGGGCAAAACCTTTTATTTCTTGAACTTTGAAGAATTTACAAGACCATTGACTTACATACAACCTGATAATTGCCCACAAGTGTAACGCACGGTGTCTTCGTCAAACCATCAAAGCAACGGCTAGAAACAGTGTCGGCTGGAATCTCCCGCAGGAACTTCAGCTGGTCAACAATGAAGAAGAGAGACGGCTTCTCCACAAGGGTTGAACAAACACAAGGTTGTGTTCTTGGGTTACCAAAAAGATTCACAAAGGTTTGGAAATTGTGTGAATCAAAACATGAGTCTTGGGACTCAAAAATATGAAGACTTAGAGTATTTAGGACTCTTAAAATCGTCTATGAAAGTCTTGCAAAACAACTCCCCCAAAGTTGGTTTAAATAGGAAAACAAATGAAGAGTTTCACAATTTAAAAACACTCTACCAGCATACAGGGTACCCGAACCGTACCCCCCCCCCCCCCCCCCCCCCCGTGAACCGGTTCAGTCTGGGTTTAGGGAAACTCGCTGAAAAAGGGGCTAAACACACAGCAAAAATTCCAAGGCTTTTCTTGGAAACAGACCATAACTTGTTCATTGTAGCTCGAATTGAGGTGTCGTTTCTTCCAGTATCTTTGTTGTGGAAAGCTCTTCAACTTTCTAGTTGACCGGTCCTTTAGACGGTCACTGTAAAATTACTAAAGTGCCCTTGAACTTCCTTATCGAGCCTTATTTCACTGCTTTGACTTCTCTTGCGTACCACTTGTATTACGAGCCTGAAATCATGGAACGTGAAGTTATTGAGGCTGATGAGGGACACATGATGGAGATGTTAAATGCTAGATTCCTGGAATTCGGATTGAGTCCATCGAGTGATATCTTGAGAAGACGTGACAAATGTAGCGGCGTACGACATCCAAAAATGTAACATGTTGGACATGAGAAAAATGTCCTTACAACTCTCGAGTTGGGATACACGTGTCATCATACTAGACCCTATGTTGGTCAAATAACTCTTTTCCTAGCCTAAATCTATCAACTGTTCACTTTAAGAAACCTTCACCTTCTCGAGTTGGCTCGCTTTTGCCTAAAAATCCCTCAAAATCTCGAACTCTATCTCTATATATCTCACCTTAAGACTCAACTCCTTATTCAATTTTTTAGGCTTTAAGGTCTCAGCATACAAATCTCTAAATGCGATCTGGACCTCACTATCACCCTCACTAGCGTACTCACTCTAAGACTCGCTAAAAGCACTCAAATCATCCTCGGGGGTCTCACGTGCACAAGTATCCTCATCGTCGTGGGAAAAACTAGGTGTGCTCACGTGACTAGCTAAAAATGCGACGAACTTTCCTTGTGAAGACTCGTCCCCAAAATATTTCACATCTTCCACACTATCGCTAAGAGTGGATGTCATGAAAATTTTCTTGCCCTTTCTCCTTATCCTAGTTGGACACTCAAATGCCTAAGAGAGTGGTGAGAAAGAAGGTGAGAAAGAGTGGATGTCATGAAAATTTTCTTGCCCTTTCTCCTTAGCTTAGTTGGACACTCAAATGCTCTATTCCCCCTACCCTCACACTCAAAACACTTCTCTTCTTCCTCTTTCTCACCTTCTTTCTCACCACTCTCTTGGGCCTCATTTTTATTTTTCTCAAAAAATGTTTTATCGGAAGAATTTTGTTTTGAAAATTTGAGAAAATTTTTAAAAAATTTCACAAGCATGGCCATATCAAAATCAGACTTGTCCTCAGACTCGGACTCACAAAAACTCACTCTATTTTTCTTCTCTCTCGTGGACACTTCCTCTCCCTTCCTAGACAGGGCACTAAGTGCAATCCCTCCATCCTTAGGCTTGACGGTGTCTGGAAACATGTCAATTTCCTATGCCTAGAGGTCTCCTCCTAGCTCATCTAATTTTAAATTGACCAAATTGCCAAAGGTATTCAAAACAGTCACTTTGGGGATAAAACGTTTAGGCAGAGATCTTAAAATCTTTTTAACCACTTGTGCATCAGTTATAGGTTCACCAAGATTGAAGCTAGTGTTAACAATGTCTGATAAACGTGCATAAAAATCATCAAAACACGCAGATTCAAGTATGGTAATCATTTCGAATTGAGTTGTTAAATTTTGAATTTTAGACTCTTTGACTGCATTAGTGCCTTCGTTGGTAAGTTGTAAAATGTCCCACGGTTCTTTTGACTTGGTTCACGTCGTAATACGTCAAATATTCTCAGGAGTGACGGAACCAAAAATTGCACTCAGCCCATGTGAATTAAAAGTTCTTCATTTAAATTCATCATCAATCCAGGTAGTCACAAGTTTTAAAGATGTTACGTTATCTACAGTGACAATGGGAGGCATCCACCCTCTTTCACAAACTACCCAAACACGCTCATATATGGACTTTAATTGTGATCTCATACATGCTTTCCGGTAGGCATAATTTCCCCATCAAAAATGGGCATCCAATTATATAAATGTGCCATCGGAAAAAATACGATTTTTTAAAAAAAACTAACTTTTTTAAAAAAATTAACATCACTCAATTTTTACGAAAAATAGGAGTACTCGGTCAATTTGAGTAACCTGCTCTGATACCAATTTTTAAACGGAACAGTAATACTGATATGGCTAAATTCGCAAATTTCATAATAAATACTTATTTAATCAAATGTCAAATTTTTAAACCAAATTAAAGCAACCCCTAAACATGCAACTACATGTCTCTGTGTGTGTGTGTGTGTTAAAGCAATAAACACAAATAACCAACTTGCAGATTTCAGGAAAAAATCCCTTCGGTTAAAACCTTTATTTAATTATAATACTTATAATTACAATGAAATCCGCAATGAGTTAATCTCAGATAATCCACATAGACCGCAGTCTAGAGTCAGCCAGAACAGCAGTTCCAATTCAGCCCAGAAACGCCCATGAGCACTCCTTATTGACACGCAGTCGTCTTCATCCCAGTACTCCCTTCAAGAGAACCTAGATCAACAGTGGAGATCCTCTCTACAAGAGAAACTTGACACAAGATGTGTTCTTGAATTCCAAAATAACTCACAAAAACTATTGGGATCTTGTGAATTGAAAACAAAAGGGATTAAAGCCCTAAAAGTGAGAAGACAATGTATTTTGCCAAAGCAGTTTTGTGTATGGAAAATTTCACAGGTCTTCTAATTATAAACGAAGTTGGAAAACTCTATTTATAAAAAATCTAAGGCGGCGGAGCTCGAACGAAACAGGGTAGTTGCTTGAACAATGTCAGATGTCGCTCGAACGACGTGGCAATATCTCTCTAACGACTGGAGAGTAAAATAAATATTTATTCCAGTCCACATCAACACTTAGAAAAAATATTTTGACGAAAAACTCCGCTCCAACACTTAGAAAAAAATTTAGAAAAAATATCCCAATATTCTAAGTGAAATGCAAAGGTACTTAAAACACAACCTTACCAAAGTTAAACTCATGGAGGCTTGAATGTTGAAGAAAACTTGAAATTTGGATTCGTCTTGTTGCATATGTGATCTTAAACATTCTTCGACGGTTGTAGCAGTATACGACATACTCAATTGATAACGGAGGATAAAATAATGTCCTTACAAAGGGAGTAAAGGTTAAACCACTAATCAACATCCGTGATGTCGATATGCAGGGTTCACCTGGAAGAGCATAATAACACGCTTCAGAGAATAAAGAACTATCATCATCGACAACAGTGTAGAGTGTGAGACACGTTTCTTCCAAAATAACTGTGACGAGCACAATATTAAGCATCACTTCATCTCGGTAGCTTACCCCCAGAGCAACGGTCAAATAAAAGCTTCTAACAAGATGATGCTTGACGGCCTTAAGAATAGGATGCAAAGAACAAAGGGGCTTGGGTGGACGAACTCCCTCAAATCCTTTGGCCCTATCATACCACGCCTATATGACCTACCTTGGAAACACCCTTTTTACTCACATATGGAATGGAAGCCATCATTCCACTTGAAGCAGGTCTCCCTACCATGAGAAACAACTTGCTCGACCAAGGGCTAAACGATGATTCTTTATGCACTGAACTTAACTTAGCGGATGAACAAAGAGAGAAAGCCATGATCAAGCTGGCTTTATATCCGCAGCGACTGCCGAGGTAGTACGATAATAAAGTCCAACCGAGTAAATTCTAGGTAGGAGATCACATCCTAAGAAAGTCCTCGCCAGTATAGTAAGACCGCCAAATGGCAAACTGGGGCCAAATTAGGAAGGATCTTTCAAAGTAATCGGCGACAACCTTAAGGGAAAATATCACTTGGTAATGCTAGAGGGCAGAGAGATACCAAAAGCATGGAATGTAGACAACCTTAATAACATTTATTTTTAGCTTTCTTTAGCACATTTAGTTTATGAAAATTTTCATTTTAGACTTGTGTTGCTCTTAAATTTATTATTTAATAAATACAAGCCCATTTGCTCTCACATCTTGATTGTCCCAATTTTATATTATATATCTCGATATTATGTATCATTTCCAAGCAATAGCTCCATTTTGAGGACATAATCAAAATGACATTTGGTTACAATAAGATGCTCAGCATACTCCAACTAAGGAACTTGCTCGTGCATAACAGAATTCCATTAGATTACAATGGGTTATTGAAATTATTCCAATCAAGGAATCTCCTCGCGCCAAGCCGAGTTCATCCTAATTATAATAAACTATTAAGTTTGTTAAAATTAACGAAATCCTGAGGCCTTTTTCATATCAAACATAAAAGGCCTCACGAGTTGCCCCGGTAACAATAAAATCCCTACAGGGGATCCTAAGGCAACAAAGGTTGGTCGGAAACTATGTTGGTCGCTAAAATCCTAATTGGGTGGATTCCCATTAACTAAGTTCATTCTTTCCATCATCTCTCCTAGGCCTAAGGGAGTGTAACGACGTGAACTAAAAGGTAAGGTAGGTGGAATAATACTGCTAAGGCATATTGGACTGGAAGAGTGCTTATACAACCAATAGTAACTCATTTAGTCGGTCGAAGCCCAAACTAATTATCATTAGTTATTAACTCATTTAGTCGACGAAAAGCCCAAAATCATTAACAGTAAGATTAACTCGCTTAATTGGCAAAATACCTAAATAGTTAATAGATATCAACTCTTCCTAGTCAGTAGATGCCCAGAATATAGAAATAATTATCGACTTTATTTAGTCAGCAACTGCCCAAAATACACTATAGTTAATACACAAATTTTATTCATTCAGCAAAATCCTGAAGAGAATAAGGATACAAAATATTATAAGAGATATACCAACTGTTCAAGGTTAGCGAGCCAAAAAGTTTGTTATTTGTCTACGTAGGCCATAATCTGAATTGGGGGTGAATGCTTCCTCAATGCCAGTATCCACCTCAAAGTCATTCAAAAACTGTTGGGTAATAACATCCTAGGGAACCCACTCCTTGTCCTTCCCGAGGGGAGGTCTGCGATAAGATGGGTAGTCCACTTGATATATGTACCATAACTGGGACTTTTTTGGTTCGTTCAGCACTTTGAGAGAATTTAACCACCCGTGTTTATATTGAACATCCTGGGCTTCGTACAGCCTCACAGGAGCATCCTGCCAACCCTCATCGTAGCCTGTCACCCACGCAGCTCGAGGGCCCGTCCTAAATAGGAACCTAAGCCTTTTGATGTCTATTTGAAGACTAGATATAATGGTGTATCTTCATTAAAGATCTTCCTTCAGCTCAGTGACTTCCATCTTCAAGGCATTAATCTCAGCCTAAATAGCTCGCTGACTTGACCCACATCTCTGCTCACTGCAAGCTGGGTATTTAGACCATATATTCCCTCCTGTACAGAGGAGCCGATTTTCTCCATAACTTAGAGATCATCCTTCAATTTCTCCACCAACTCAGACTATTCCTTGTATGCTATCGTTCTTACCTTTAACTATTTACAGATTTATAAAAGGGCCCGACGAGTTTGACTAGTCACACATGGGTGAAGAACCTTTCCAAGGTTTGACGAATGAGACGTATAGTCCTCCACAATGATAATCTATAACCAGCAAAATAAATAATAAGTGAAGAGAGCATTAGCAAAAAAAAAGTAGAACGACAGTGGAAGGGAACGAGTTTTTCATTAATAGTTCAAAAGGGAGTCAATAGCCATTATAACCAGAGAAAAGAGAAAAATTACAGCGTGTGAACATAATAAAGGAAAAGCCCTAAGACTACAGGATATCACTCCTTCACCTGCTCAGAGGTCTCTGGCTCTTTCCCCTTCTTGACAGCTTTCTTCACGAGTTTGGCAGCCATCTCGACCTCGTTTGTTCTTATTCAGCTTGGTTGGTAGACTGACCAGCAGGAAGCTCCCTGTCAGCAATAGGAGAAGGTCTCATGAGATGAATCTTATAAAGGTCAAGCTTCGGTGGGACTCCTGCTTCCTCAAGGCTTGCTCTCATCCCTTTTTGAATTTTAGAGCCTTAGAGTAAGCAATCTGTATCTTAGCGTCGTCGTAGGCTGTATTCCAGTCATCTACGTAGCTATTCTCCTTGATGCTTGGGACTTCTCCCTCCAGATCTTGGAAACTCCTGACCAGATCTAAGTTCTCCATCGCCATATTCTCCTTCTCCGCAACTATAAGTCTATTGGCCACCAATAGATCAGTCAAAGCCTTCTATGCCTTCTCCCTTTCTTACTCAAAGCTAGCCCGAGCATCAGCCAAGTCCTTTAGGGACTTCTTCAGAGATTCACTCAGCTCCTGGTTTTTCTTCAACTGGTGGACATGACCATCTAAGAGAGTGGTAAAGTCTGACATAAACTCTAAGGAACGAGAAAGAAGAGTTAGTACATGAAAACTGAACAAAGAGAAATGACTAACAAAAGAGAGAGTACTTACTAAGGCAAGCGCCTGAGCAGATTTGAGTGCCGATTGGTCTGACCCCGACTGTGATGAGCGCTTATGATTAGTCATAAGAACTACCGCCTCCATAAAGTCAGGGGCCAGGTATGGGTTGTTAGAGACACTGGCCCCCTTAGCAGCAACAAAAAGGGAGAGGGAGGACTCAATTGGGGCCTTGAGAGGCTATTTTTTCTTTCTATCTCTTTCTATCCTCCCTCATCGTCCAGTCTTCATCCTTTTCTCTTTATCCTTCTTCTTCTATACCTCCTTCTTATTCCCCTTGGTTGCCAATCTAAAACCACTGACTTTAGGGGAGTCCCCCTCAGATTTCTTCAAAAGTTTGACCCTGACAGCTAGGCCTAGTATTCATTATTCGATATCAACAGTCTCCTCTTCAGGGGAGCCATGTATTCTTCCTCTCCTTCTATTTATCCTCCTCTTTATTCTTCTTTTTATTATTTTTCTTCTTTTTCTTCCTTTTTTTTCCTCTTCTTCTATCTCAATTGGTCAAAATGAGCAAGAAGATTCCTTTTTCAGAAGGTTTAAGTCATAGATCTTATTTACCAACTGAGTAATAAAACTGGACGTGGTATTTGTGTATTCTAGAAGATATGATCTTGAACGAGGGTGATCGCCGTCAAGCAACCTATCACTAACCTTCTAGGCCTTTATAAGATAAATAACTTTTAGTTCTTGGAGATCAAGCTCTTGTTTCTTATCCCGAGCTGCAAAATAGAGGAAGATACACAGATCAGAAGACAGAAAAAGTAATAGCAGATAAGAATTCAACAATTTAATAGAAGAAAAAGAGGCAGCGAACTATGATATCCTCCCCTTAGTCAGGGCACCAGGGACCTCATTATCTCTCGCCCGACGAGGATGTTGCCAATTCCTGGTAATGAAATCCTGCTCCCAATACCCTTTATAGATTTCAGCCAGATTTATAACCAAAACCCTTTCGGCCTTCCTTGCCTTCAAGTATAAAAATTTAGTCCCATGTAATTAATTGATTCTGTGTACCCGTTCACTATTTTTCAAATGTGTGGGGGACACTGAGCAGGAATAACCTCAAAATAATTTTAAAAAATAGAAAATAAATGATTTGGGGGAAAAGTTAAACCCCCCTGAATGACAAGAAGAGTGTGATTCTAGTGTCCATCTTCTATGTCCCTGACATCTCTGGGAAATGGGACAAAAATTTTGCCATTGAGAAGAGCCATGAAGAAAATATTTCCAACAGTAAAGAATACTAACCAAAATGGTAAATAAAGAAAGCAAATTAGAGGAACTTACAAGTAAAGATAATGAGAGAAAGCTCTGGAAATATAAAGGGCAAGAGAGAAGACACAATAGCAGGTCACGAAGAAGAAATGATGGTTGATACAGCTGAGCCCAGGTTAAACTGTGCGCTAATGATGAAGTGTGACTCCCAATGAAGATTTTGACTCTTCATAAATCTTCTCGAACCAGCACATCTTTATCTATCCAGGAGTATTACAAGTTTTCCATGATAATTCCACTCGAACGAGCGTGTCCTCGGCAACTTTACAAGTATTACTACTGTGCCTTGTCAGTTTTAAAACAGGTCTAGGCCTTGGGCCTTGGGCCTTAGGCTCATTTAAAATCTATTGGCCTAATATTTCTTCCCAAAGATTTTAGGGGCAATTGTGTGGGGTAATTTATTGGTAAAGCCCACTGGTATAACCGACCAGCCTAACGTGCGAAGTGGACTGCACGTCCCAAATCAGATACTTATTTTAGACTCGTGTATTTAACATGTGTGTAAATGCATGGAGATAGACTCACATTGGTTACTAACAATCTCATGGAGATATTCAGGGACACCTACGAGTTATCCACAAGCTAGTTAAGTCAGTTATATAATTAAATCACTAATAATCACAACTATAAATGTAAATCCCTAACCTGGGGCAAAGGGTATGTTACTCCGGTCATTTGAGACACACTAATAAGAAACATAAATCTCTCCGTGGACGTAGGCAAGTTGTTGAACCACATATATCTTATGTTATGTGTGATTCTTTATTTCTTGCTTTTCATACTTGCTTTCTTGCATTGTTTATTATGATAATTCATGCACCCACACTAAGTCATTGTAATAATAATTTCTCACCAATTAGTACAAGATATATAGGAAAAACTAGTCCATTAGTATTCGCTAATCCACAATAACAAGCAATATTATTCCAAAAGTCTTATAATAATTAATGTGGATGACACCGAATTCATCATGTATATTATTGTTTAAATATGTATGTTATTGGAAGATAGTTGTTGTGATTTTGGTGGTAAGGGCTTATACAAATCATATAAAGATTCATTATATAATAGTACTCACTCTTATTGTTTATATTATGCACGGGGAATGCACAATACAAAAATATAAAGATAATTTTAAAGCTTATTTTGCAAAAAAATACTACATAGAATTACAAAACTACACATTTTTTACTATAATAAGGATTTAATATCTTATCTTAAAAACATTATATTGATACTCCTTTTTTCCTATTGCATTTCATACAATAAACTCAAAAATGTAATATTTTCCACAACTTTACATGCAACTAAAATAAATATGTTACAAACAATTTCAATCTTTTAAATTTAAATAATTTAATATTATTGTGCCAAATGTAAAAAAATGCATTCAAAATATATATCTTCCGTATATAAAATAACACTCAAAGAGAAAACTATGATAAAAGAAAATATCTCCATAAACACAATATTAAACTATTAGCAAAACATACACTTTAATATATATGTAAAAAAATTCCAACAATGCATCCAGTTTTTGCCGAAACAGCATAATTTCTTTTCAATGGACCCAAACGAAAACCTGAGAAATTATCTGTCTTTGCAAAAAGATAAAACATTATAATATAAAAATATGTTCATCAAAGTCAATTAACTCTCGCTCCTCAACTATTCTTTAATTATATACAAATCTGTCTTCCAAACGTATATTAACACTCCCCAATTTTTAATATCTTTTTACGTTATCATTTCAAGTTTATTTTTGTATTTAATCAAAATTACCTGACCCAAGTAAACCGTCCATAAGTCGATTGGAGGCAAGTCCTCACAAAATATAGATCTCACCAATTTTTTTATAGATCCAAATTTGAACCATAAAACCAATAATCGTAATATATAAATTTGTTCATCAAATGGGGTGGTTTCAGGGGGCAATTGATTTTGGAGCTTGTTTAGATCAACCCTAGGGTAGTAGGAACAAATTTGATGGGGCATGTATAAACATTTTATATAGGTGTCGGGTAGAGAGAGATATACCAACTTAGAGTTATAGTAAGGAAGGATATGGACTTTTGGGGTTTCAAACCTTTAGCTTTACCGAGAGTATAAATGATGTGAAAAGTCAATCGATGGAGTCATAAAAAAACAAAGTGAGAAAAATGGATAAGTAAAACGATAAAGTGAGAAGAAATAATGACTATTGCCACATGGACACCCTAATATAAGAGTAGTCTTAACTCTTGTCTTTTGTTTTACGATATTAATATGGATTAAGCATGTGATGGTGGGTAGCTATTCCTAGTATACTAACCATTATAGGCTTATTGTGAAAACACCATATTTTAAAATGTCTACTTTAACATACCAACATAATTTCTTAAACTGTGTAAAATAAAAATATTTCATTAAAACCATTCGAATATTGTAGTTTTAATCAAATGCACACATTTGTATAATAAACCAAATAAATGTGAGTAATTGTCAAGTAAACAAGTCAAGTTTTTGCTATTCAGTTATAAATTAGTGGCATTAATGTTGCATCAACCATAATTGTTTTTTTAAAAAGGTATAAAAAAAAAAGCAAATGCGTTAAGACCCCATGAAAATGAATGAATGAATTAAGGGAAACATGGTGATGAATCCTTTGACTTTTAGAAATTAAAAATAAGGACAAACTAAAAATATTTTTTCAACAAGTCCACGGGTGTTACAATTATTAATGTAGATACATGAATATAGATACAGTTAAACTAATTAATGTAATGTAAAATATAAATGTATCTACATTAATGACTCTAATTGTATTTACATTAATGAGTGTAACTGTATCGTTTGGACTTATTGTTAACTAATTAATAAATTTATGAGTTTAAGATACCAATAAGTTTATCGCTAGGGCTAATAATATATAACTAGATTTTTGAGGAATTTATTAGATAACACTCCATGAATTAAATGATAACTATTAATCAAGTGGGTGGAGAAATAATATCTTGTGTGGAGACCCCAGATGCCCGTACGCAACACAAATTAGGACATAACATGTATGCGGTATGTGTCCTACATGTTTTCCACTATATAAATAAAAATTTGACATGTACATGCATATTGTGTGTCCTTATTTGTGTTGGACACGGACACTTGGTATCCTCCATACATTATACTAAAGTAAGTGTAACCCAAGTTAACAAAACTCTTTAACAAAGATATAACAAAAAATGGACACCATTGTGTATAAATTAAGTATCATCTCACAGAAAAATTAACATATCATTATTATTATAGAATTATTTACCATAGTGGCCCCTAACCTATACTAATGCAACTAGTTTAGTCCCAAAATATTTTTTTAACCTTTTTAGCCCCTAAACTATGAAATGTGCCACTTTCAAGTCACTCCATTAACCATTCTCTTAGAGTTAACAAAATTTCTACAAAAAAAACTACCCTCATTAAAAAAATGCCAAAAATTAAAGGAAGCTACAACGTTTAGAACCAAAGCAAAAAGAAGGACTTTCCCGCAATAAAATTGGCTATAAAATATTATTTTAACTTGTAATTTAATACGATCCAAATAAAATACGACATGACATGAAAACGTACTTATAAACTAACACAAATATGACCCAATCAACATGAACCGACCTTTTTTTACCTAGCAAGAACACAAGCGAAATAAATTGTTACACGATATAAAGTCATATTTTAATCTCACACAAACACGGCCCAATTAAAACACGTCACGACTGAACATGAATTTATATTTCTTTCATGACACTAAAAATGACCCCATTTAAAAAAAAGAAAAATCTTATTTTACCTAACACGAACAATGTCAAAATAAAATGCGACACGAAAAGACCCAATTCAAACATCAGACGACAAGCATGGATCATGTCGTGTTAAGTAAAATAATACAATTTTACGTGGTATCATTTTTTATTTTGGGCCGCATTCGTGTTAGGTAAAATAATATGATTTCATCTCGTGTTGCCTTTTATTTGGACAATCTTTGTGTTAGTTAAAAAATAATTGAGCGTCTTATTTTAATTGTGTCGTCTTTTTGTTAGGTAAAAGAAATGTGATTTCATGCTGAGCCGCCTTTTATTTGGTTCGCTAATGTTTTAAAAAAATGATTAGCTCTCATGTTGTGTTTCAATTAGGTCGTGATCATGTGAGGTTAAAAAAGTATGGCTTTATATCGTGTCGCGTTTTATTTTGTTCATGTTCACGTTATGTAAAAATGACTTTGTGTTGTATCGTATTAATTACATCCTATTTGTGGTACTTTAAAAATAAGACTTCATGCCATTAACTGTTTTATTTTGGTCATTTTCATGTTAAGTAAAAAAAATATGTGTAGTATTTAATTGGGTCTTACTGATTTATAAGTAAAAACAATATGTTTTGATCTAATAAATAGGAGAAATCGTCCCTTTTTTTACTAGGATATGAATGTTGCAGATTCCTTTAATTTTTTACCTTTTTTAATGAGGATAGTTGCTTTTTATAGAAATTCCGTTAACTTTAACAAAATAGTTAACATAGGGACTTAAAAATGGAGTTTTTCATAGTTTAGGGGCTGAAAATGTCAGAAAAAAGATTTAAAGACTAAACAGGTCACATCAATATAGTTTAGGGAAATTGGGGTATATAACTCAACTAATATATATCATACCAATTATGGGGGAATTATCGGAACAACCCAAATAACTCGGATTAGGTATATACTGACCCAATATGAGTCGACTCAAAATAACAATGAAGAAAAATTCCACTCACGAGGATCTCGAGGAAGGATCGTCACAATCAAACAACAACTTCACCAATAAGTTTAGAGATTTGCACGACACCAGATCTTCTTTCCCTAAAAATGTAACCCTTACCCCAGGAAAAAAGGGCATGCAATTCTAGTTATCAGAAAAAGAGTAACAAGAACGGTAAAACACCCTGTGGAGGTAAGTCATTACTAAACAACGTAAATATTTGTGTCGTGTGACAGATTTTATTATGTTTTATATTAACTGCTCGGGAATATCTATTATGGTGTGGGATAATTACACTACAATTGGCATTATGTGTGGGAATCGAGTTTTTTCCTTTTTCCAAATCAGTTAGAATCAAGAAAGAAAAATGTCTCACTTGCACAGTGCACCTATGACATTCAATGGAAACAACTGAGGTGGGCGTCTGAACCCAGGATGAGATCATAAATCCACCCCAATAGGAGTCACGACACTCCTTACGCGTGTTATCGAACACAAGAGACACATTTTGAGTAAAGTGGTTTCGCTAGCTAGATCCACTAAGATCTCACAGATGGTCGAAGCGTATGAACAGTGGTTTCGCTAGCAGGAGGAAGCCATATGCCTCAAAAAAGAAGAAAACGCACGTCTAGAAAGGAGGGAGTGATAGCTCCATGGAGATAAATTCAAGGGTCGCGATCGAACCCCTAGCCCCCATGCGAGTAAAACTCATAATCGAGGAAGGAGTTCGGGTCATGGTCAGAAGAACACCGAGCACCATAGACATTCAATAAAACGAGATTAAGAGGCGGGACATCATAGTCATGATATAAGTAATCTTATTAGGAAAGATATGGATCACTACCCCATTAATCATGGGGCTAGATCCACTAAAGAACTGTCCAGGAGGGCCTTTATCACTCAAATGTAGTCCCTTTTTAAAAGGGCGATTGAAAAACTAGAACCCCCCAAGAAGTTGGCAACTCCCAGGTTCAAAATCTATAATGGAAAAATAGACTCCATTGACCACGTACGTCAGTACAGGCATGCCAGGAGCTTGTGGAATTACAACGACTCTCTTATTTGCCATATATTCCCTTCTGGCCTGGAGGACATCGTATAAACATGGTTTGAGAAATTGCAACATAGGTCGGTCAATAGTTTCAAGCATCTCACTGAGGCCTTCACTGCTCAGTTCATTACCACTAGCGCCTATCTGAAGATAATGGATTCTCTCCTCATTACGAGGAAAAAATATTGAAAAAACTTGTAAGAATATGCTAAACGGTACTAGGAAAATTACAACGAGGTTGAGGACTGCTCAGAATAGGTTGTTATGTCTACATTCAAGATAGGGTTGCCCAACATCTCTATGTTACATTAGTCCCTCACTAAAAAGGAGGCGGACACCATTGACGATGTAATGTCCTGTATAGAAAAATACGCGAAGGTTGGAAATGTGGTCACCGGGACCAAGAGTGATAACGAGCCCTCGAAGGCGACCAGGAGCATTCATAAGGAGAACCCCAAAAAGAGAAGGCAATAAGCGAAGTAGAGGATCAAAAAAAGGGATAAGGAAGATCCTGTCAAGGCTTTCTAAGCGACCAACACCATGTTTAAGGAGCTAATTTACAACATCTTGAACAAAATAAAGGATCAATAGTTCCTCAAGTGACCAAAAAAGATGGGAGGAGACCTAAAGAAGAGAAATAATTCACTTAGGTGCGCATACCATAGATAATGAGAAAAAACTCGAGAACTACAAGGCCCTCAAGTCCCATTTGGAAGAATTAGCTTAAGCCAGCCACTTAAGCGGCTAGGTGGATAAGAGGGGGGACAAATTTTTCATTGACGTCGACTAGAAGACAGATAATCTCCTAAAAGATGAATTAGGACATGAGTTTGCTATCATCCACGGTGCCTCAAGTCCAAAGCAGATCCAAAGTGACATTGTTCGAATGGAACTGAAGAAAGTCAATGTGGTGATAGAGCCTTCCAAATTGACACTGCTAAAGTTCATTAGGTAAGCGTCGATGCTCGAAAGATATAAATTACAATAATCACATAGTCTTTATGGAGGATGACCTGATCCAAGTTAGAACTCCACATTATGAACCACTAGTAGATACAGGACTTGAAAAAAGTTACCATCCCTTTGGTCAGCTTCACTAGAAAGATGATAATACCGTTGGGAAAGGTGATCCTACCCATTCGAACTGGGAACATCTCAAAGTTGATCCAGTTCCTAGTTGTGGACATTGATTCTCCTTATAATGCCATCCTTGGAAGAGGATGATATATGCTAAGAAAGTTATTCCCTCCACTTACCACCAGAAGCCCAAATGCATCATAAATCATAGGATAGTGGAGATTGGGGGAAATTAAACCATTGCTCGACAATGCTTTATCATTGACATTAGGCCCAAACAGGAGAAGAAAAATACTAAAGTGGTCTCTACCGAGACAACTAAGAATAGAGCCACACCATATAAAAAGAAACTACAGTATCGCAGATCGAGGGTAGAAGAAATGAGGGTAGCCCCCACAGACAGAGTCGTGAAACCATTACAAGAAGGAGTGTTCGATGATTTTAACCCAGAGAAAAATTCCTAATACATAGTTAACTCATCAACTAGGAAAGAGAAAAGATGATTTCTCTGTTAAAGGAAAATCCAGATGTGAAAGGGAAAAGTTTTTTTCTCTAGTAAAGGAAAATCAAGATATGTTGGCTTGGCAGCCTTATGATAAGCCCAGGATCAATCCCGAATTCACATGTCATCGAATTCACATGGACCCGATATACCCGTCGATCACACAAAAGGCTTATCGAAGAACCCTAGAAAAGGGAAAGGTCGTAGAGGAGGAGGAAGGGAAACTTCTAGAAGTAAGGTCCATTAAAGAATTTCAATTCCC
The DNA here is from genome assembly GCA_949130495.1 of Sambucus nigra. Taxonomy (NCBI): domain Eukaryota; kingdom Viridiplantae; phylum Streptophyta; class Magnoliopsida; order Dipsacales; family Adoxaceae; genus Sambucus; species Sambucus nigra. The sequence goes on along the minus strand of OX422219.1, from coordinate 26,659,924 downwards.
TCGAACCCAGTAGTGGTACAAAAAAGTAACAAAAAGTGGGGAGCATGCATAGACTCACCAACCTCAACAAAGCTTGTCCCAAACACCATTTTCAAAAGATCAACCAATTGGTTAACGCCACAATCATCCACGGATGAATGAGTTTTCGGGATGTGTACTCTGGGTGCCATAAAGTCCCTCTATTCGGCCTCGATCAAGACAAAACCTCATTCATCACCATTCTTATTTTATACTATTACAAAGTCATTCAATTGGTCTAAAGAACGCAAGAGATACTTACTAGCGGTTGGTTACTAAGATGTTCAAGGAATAACTAAGAGACACCATGGAGGTTTACATAGACGACATGCTTATCAAAATCAAGCGCAAAGTCGACCACTTACATGACTTGGCAAAGACTTTTGAGATCCTCAAATACTATAGGATGAAGCTCAATGCAGCCAAGTGCTCATTTACAGTTAAATCTAGGAAGTTTCTTGGGTATTTGGCCATCCAAAGTTATATTGAGGTTAACCCTGACCAAATTGTAGTGATTAGTAATATTCAGTCCCTAAAAACACTTCGCGACATTCACAACTAACAGGAATGCTAGCATCTCTCAACCGATTCATCTCCAAATCATTCAAAAGGTGCCGACCATTCTTTTAGTTCGAGAAAAGGCCTAACCTGGAATGACGATGGCTCAAAGGCACTCGATGAAATCAAAACCTACCTACACTAACCTCCTCTACTTTCAATTCCATATTCGAGGGATCTAGTTTACCTATATCTCACAATATTAAATCATATAATCAACTCGAACTTGATGTACGAGAAGGGAGGGCTTCAAGATCATGTTTATAATATTAGTAAGACACTCCTCGATATCGAGGAACACTACCTTCTACTTAAGAAGTTGGTTTACTCCTTCTCATTACTTCGAGAAAATTAAAGTATTACTTTGAATCCCATTCAGTTGTAGTCATCACCTCTTTCGTGCTTAAAGAAATCCTTAGGAAAGTTAACTTATTTGGACGGATGTCCAAATTATCGATGGAACTTGGAAGGTTCGATATCCACTAACGACTAAGGATCTCAATAAAAGCACAAGTATTGACAGACTACATTATCTAGTTCATAGGGGAAGGAGGGCCCAGTGACAAGGACTTCACCGACCAATCAATCAACCGAGAGTTTGACCAATTTAAAAATTGGACTCTCTATGTGGACAAAGCTTCTAATTTAAGAGAAGAAGTAGTAGGGGTTGTACTCATTTCACCTAAGAAGACTATGATCTAACAAGGGATCAGAGTTGGCTTCAAGACATCGAACAACGAAGCCAAACATAAAGCTCTCATTATTGGGTTGTGCAAATTCTTATCTTTGGTCGCAAACCTTTTTGACATTTATTGCAACTCAAGACTGGAGTTCAAGTATCAGAAGACTATAATGACAAAGATGAGAGAATATCGGCACATCTTCAGGTTTCCTAAGACTTAATTGCTAAGTTCAAAATGTCCACATTCAATAATTCCCTCAAGGGAATAACAATCATGATGATGCCTTAGCTGCTTTAGGGTCAGCGATAAACTTCTATCTTAAAAGAATCATTGAAATGGAATTCCTTGCTCAGCCTAGTATTAAAAATCGAAGGTCTTCGAACAAGCCCTCATCGTTCAGGGAGCTCCTAGCTCGATAGATCTGATCATAACTTACTTGTAAAAAGGCATCCTACCGATCAACAAGAAACGAGTCCATCAAGTCATAAAAAAATCTATATATTTCTACCTATTACCCAAAGGCAAACTCTATAGGCAATATTTCACGGGTCCCTACCTTCAATGCATGTACCCAAATGACGTCGATCAAGCCATATACGAGCTTCAAGATGGTATTTGTGGAAGCCGTGCAAGTAGTAGATATTTGTCCTTTAGAGTGACCAAAGAAGGATACTGGTGGCCATATATGCACAAAGATGTAGTTTCTTACGTCAGAAGATGCAAGATGTGTCAAAAGTTCTTGCCCATTCTTCACCAACTCTCCAGTGACTTGAAGTCATTAATTGGCTCGTGGGCGTTCGCTCAGTGGGGTTTGGACATCGTATTCCCACTACCTACAGCACCAAGAAATGGCAAGTATCTCTTGGTCGACACGAACTATATTACGAAGTGGATTGAAATAGAACCATCAACAAACATCAGAGATAATTATATAATCAGATTTATCTGGAAGAACATCGTGATTCGTTTTGGCATGCCAAGAACAATTTTCACTAACAAAGGAATGTAATTAAAAATTGGGTTGTTCCAAAAATTATGTGACAATCACAACACTAAGCACCACTTCAGCTTAATGGCCTACCCTCCAAGTAATTAGAAGGTAAAGGCTTCTAACAAGACATTGCTCGACGACATGAAGAAGATATTAGAGAAGGTAAAAGGTTCTTACGTGGATGAACTTACCCATGTCATTTGGGCATAATATATTATGCCCAGAAGATCAACTAGGGAAATCCCCATCACTTTAACCTATGGAATGGAGGCCATTATCCCTCTGAAACTTAGCTGGCCAACCATGAAGACTACAGTTGCCAACTAAGATTTGAATGGAGACATCATAAGGATTGAGATTGGCCTAGACGACGAACGAAAAGGCAAGACTTAATCAAGTTAGCTTCCTACTAACAATAGTTGGCCAAATATTACAACAAAGGCGTCAATCTAAGAAGATTTTAGGTCGGAGATTACGTGCTCAGAAAGGTGCTCGGCAGCGCTAAAAAGCCTTCAGATGGAAAGTTATATCCCAATTGGTTGTGTATATTTCTTGTAAGTTCATTTCTCACAAGTTTCATCTTTATTAGTTGTGTTTCCTAGAATAATTTAAGTTCAATTAACTTCATTATTGCTCCATCATTATTCTAAATGATAGACCAATTGTTTTTATTTATGAATTATCATTATGTTCGATCAATTGGTCATTAACATAAATGCCTTCGTAAGATTTCACTTAATCAAAACTTCAAGGTTACATGTTTTCATTATTAAAAAAATAAAAGGATTAAGAACTGCCCAGAAAAAACAAACCACCTAAAGGAGATCCCTGTAACACCCGCCCTCATAGTTTTGAGCATACCCGTGTAATTTGGTAACTTATTGTAACCCGATTGGGCCTTAGACTTTCTAAGATAAATTATGGGTCAAATTTGGGTAATACCATCGCCTTGGTGCAATTAATTAGATTAGAATGACCTTATATTTAATTTGGAGAAATGACAGGGTCGTTTGAACGAGATTCAAATCTCGTTCTAATGATGCTTCAAACAATCCTCCAACAAAAATCGCTTGTTAGCATTTATAGCCTCGTTGAGATTCTCATTAGAACCTTACTGGAACGAGAGTAATTGTCATTACAACGAGATCTGATTCTCGTTAGAATGAGAAAACACTGTCAAGATGTGGACTATTTGATTTAACACGTGTCACTCTCCCACACGGTTGATCAACTCAGGATTAAGCTTTGGGTCATTTTTGGAATTTAACCCCTAAGGGTTTTGGGGTATTTAAGTGAGGCTTTGGCGTAGTCTGGGGCATTCCTCTCTCTTTAGAAGCTCTTGGAGCCTCACCACGGCCCAACCACCTTCCACCACCCTAGCACCACCACTCATCAACTCTAAACCACCATACTTTAACCCTTTTCCACCACATTTAAGCATATAAAATCCATATACACCATTTGTTGGGCAAGATATAAATTTATGGAGATGGTGTTGGGAATTTTTTGAGAAGAAAAGAAGAAGAAATCATAGAGTTTGAAAGGAAACTTTGCAGCATTCAAGGAAGAAGCATAGTGGAGCTAGGCAAACTCTTTAAGGCCACCTTAGGAGGTGGGAGGTTGCCATATTCTTTCACATCTCATCCATTATTTTTGGAGCTTCTCTGAGGTGAGAAAACTATACTCTTCTAAGTTTTAATCTTACTTTATTCTTCATATTGGTCTATCATATTAGAGTTTGTAAGAGTAGAAGTCATACATATTTCTACATGGTCTTTTCCCTCATGTTTATGTAATATTGATTACAAATAGTTTTTAAGAGATTTCGATGAAATAGTTAATATTTTCACGAAAACTTGGTGTTTAAACATTTTATGATGTAAAATGTTTTGGAAGAGCATTTGTCTTGTTAATATGTTTCTATGCACACAATCTTAAGGTTTTCTTGTAAGAATAAAGTGTTTATAAAGCTAGACATTTATTCAAGTTTGTGATGAACAAATGCCCATTTAATCTTGAAAACCATAGATTGATAAATGTTATGAAATTTCATGTGATAATCATGTGTAAAACTCATTTTTATGGAATTAAAGACTTAAAATCCATCTTATAATGTGTATAGACTTGTAGTAAATTAATGGTGATCATATGAACAAGTTTAAGAATGATTAAAATGGGTTTTAACTTGAAATAAGAAAGATAGAAATTTCATCCCCAAAAGTGTGTTATAAAATAGGGAGAAAAATTATAAGTATGTATTTTCAAAACTACATGTGATGTTAACGGAAAAGTGGGTATCTTCGAGTGAAAATGGAATTTAAATGTCAAAGTGTTTCCCTTGTTAAAGAACATACTGAAATCAAGAGACTTATAGCAGTGGTGGTGTGTTACCCCCACAAAGTGACTAAATGTGTTAATCAAGTGTTAACGCGTTAAGAATATTCAAGACGTTAAGTTAGTGATTTAACAATGTTTTCAAAAATAACACTTGTGAGAAAGGACAAATTGCAAGTTTGGCAATAAAAGGTTAAAATGGTCATTTTACGTAAAGTAGAACATTTATTTGAAATAAAAATATTGAAAAAGGTGTTACAAAAGATAGTCCTAAGTGGGAGTGAGTTTTGGAATGAAATCAACATAAATGTATAAAAGACATGAAATGGTGATTTTCCAAAGTGTAACACCAATGTAAAGCGTAGTCCCCAGGGTTCTTCTTCGGTCGGTAAAAGTGGAATAATGTGGACACATAAAATTCTTAAAAATACATAATAAAAGTTCTGGGATGTGACCGAGAATAATTAAGAAGGGCCCGAAGACTTAGGGTGAACGACCCAAAATCACTAGTCGACGCATATGGTGGTGTCGCCGATGGTGTGGAACCTGTTAAAGTATGGGGTATTGGTGCATTCCGAGTAGAAGATAATGAGTAAAAATAGAACATAATAAAGAAGTTGATTGTACTGAGAAAATGAGGAAAGACAACCTTTGTGAAATAAAATTGATAAATGTTCTTGTTTTAAAAGAGTAATTTGGACGAGGAATATGAAAATAGTTAAGTCCAAGTAAGGTGTGAGTTAATGACACAAGTGAAGTGGCTAATGGGTAAAGAAGTAACCTACAATGGTTTTAACCCATAGGTAACAAAAGTATGTGTTGTGAATGATTTTAAAAAAGAAAATAACTATTTTCTAACACCGAGTGTGCGACTGTTGAAATGTGGTTATTAAGGAAAATAATAAAGTGGATTTGTAGTGAGTAAAGGGAAATCTTGGTAAATAAAGTGTTTTTCCCAAACAAATGGTATTTTGTTTAATTATTTAATTGGATGCATTATATCAGGAAATCAATTTTAAGCTAAGTATTAACAAGGCAAGATGGGTCCTTGCGTATGTTTAATGTGATTTAATCAAGCCAAGTAACATTTTGAATTAAAAACGGATTCATGAATTAGTATATATACGTATATGTATACACGGTATTTGTATGTGCACGTAGGTATTATGTTATAGAGTCTTTTTCCTGTCGTTCAATTATATGTTGCATTATTGTATTTCCCACTGGGCATTCAGCTCATTCCCTTTCCTTTGTTACGATAGGTTATACGTGATTTCGTATTTGAGAGCATTTTACATGTAAGTATTCTTTTATTTTATGTTAGTAGCTCTGAATACTTGGATTCCGGGGATGCTTCCCACGAGTCCCACACGTAGTTTGATAGAAACTAGAACCTCATGCTAAACAAGTGAAATGTTAACCAAATGAAACTGAACTAGCAACATTATTTAGGTTATCTTATTGCATTTCGCATCTAACATCCGGGTCATAGCGAATTGACTCACGGGTAACCCATAAATTTGGGTCGGAGCGTTATAAATGGAATTAGAGCACTAGGTTCAAGGTTTCTTTCAAGGGTGACGTTGTGATGTCGATAAACGATCTTTGATGTTGGTGTTAGTTTTAGGTCGGTCACGCTAGACAGGTGATGATTTTGGTTCATGTTATCTACGAAGGAGTCAAAGAGATTAACATGATGGACAATTCATTTCCAATGAGAAAGTGGTCGAGTTAGTTTCCATTAATTATTCTAGTCCATTCTGATGTAGAGGTGTTAGTTGTAATTCCTCGGCCCGAATTTATCGGCTACCATAGTCAACCCCGTCCAAACCAAGCGTAAGTACAATAAAACAACCTATATAATATTTTTAGTCCAATTTTAGTTTAATTAACGTTTCACTTGTTTAGTATGCGATTCCGATTTTAAAATAAACTACGTGAGGGACCCATGGGTAGCACCCCGAAGTCCAAGCATACAGAGCTACTAACGTAAAATAAAGAAAGTACTTACGTTTACAACGCTCTCAAAATACGAGACCGCTCCCAACCTACCGTAACAAAGAGAGGGTGTGAGACAATGCTCAGTGGGAAATATATAAATGTAATATAGAATTGAATGACAGAAATGAGACTCTAACACGTTATACCTATGCCCACATGCAACTATCTTGTATATATATATATATACACACATATTTTTACATATACTCAATGCATGAACAATTTTACTTCTGAAAACCTTATATATCCAAATTAATTCACCTTAATCTTAGAATACCTTTTTCCTAACTTTAGCATTTCTTACTTTATCTAACACCCACAGTTCAATACTTAAAACCACTTCACTTGACTTGATTGAAAATCATTTCTTTACTGAAATCACCCTTTTCATTTCATCTAATGCACATTACTATTTTCATTAAAAATCACCCTTTCAACACACGCGTTCACTGTGTTACAAAATACTCATTTAGCCTTTGAAAAACATTTTTCGACACATTCTTGTGTTAATTATGGGTTTACCCAATTAGCTTGCTTAACCACCCATCTACCCATTTACTTTACTATTTCCTTATCTTATGGACATTAATCAATTACATATTTACTAGTGCATTTTAACCTTTACCGAAACATTTATTAATTCATTCAAGTTAGGTTGTCTCAACTCATTTCACCACACAACCCTTTTTGACATGTTCCTTATTCCATTTATCGTTTCTCGGAATCTTTCAAATACCGCATACTTCAACGGGTTCCACACCACCATCTATGTGCACCATATGCTCTGGCCAATTGTTTTGGGCCTTTCACCCGTGGCCTTTGGGCCCTCCTTAATTATTTCGGTGTAATTTGAGTTCCTTTTAATATGTTTTAACATTTTACAAAAGTCTACATTAATCCACTTTTCTCTTTTTACCCGGCCGAACCCGAATGTCCAGACTTAACCGTCCCTTTTTCCATTAACACTTGGAAAATTATTACTTTCTACGTTAAGTCCTTTATTCACACGCACGTTGATTTTATACCAAACATCATTCATGTCTAAGTACTTGATTCATTTTCACCCACAGTAGTGTGAAAACATTCATCAGCCTTTTTAATTTATAAAATATTCCACTTTAACTAGATTTACCAATTTACCCTTTTGTTACCAAAACTTGCAGTTTAGTCCTTTAACGCGTGTCATTTTAAAAAAAATAGTTTAAGTTTTCAATTCAACACTTCATCACATTTGACCATTAAACCACTTGCTCATTACTGTACTTTACTTAACTTTCACATATTACACTTTATACGCCTTTTATATAAACTCGTGCATTTTATATATTAAAACCTCATTCTCCACATATTTAATGAACACTCTTTATTTTGGGGGGCCACCCATTTTACCAACATTTGCATATTAACCCATAAATTTTTCTTACTTTGAGTTTACACACTTTAATTAACCATTCAAAGTATAAAAACATCCCTTTACATACAAAGCTACTCATTTAATGTTGGAAAACACGTATTCACTTTAATAAAATGACATGAACAAGCTTTAAACATTACTATTCATAGAAATCACATTTCTTCATTTAAAACATACTTTTAACACTTTTTATTTCATAAAATGGTCATGAATAGTATTCTGGAAATTTATAACCCATTTAAAACCTTCCTTTAATTACCCCTTTTGATTCAAAACCTTAAGGATGCAGTTGATCAACTGATTAATGTAATATAACCATTTTCCTACTCATATTCCACCCAATATGTAAAAAAGAGTATTCTAAATTTAATCTAATTTCAAAATCCATTTTAAAACACCTCTTCGAAACCCATTTACACATAAAATCGTTGAAATCCACTAATTAATTTCATGGATGCAAGTTATAGCATATTCTACATATATTATGCCCAATATATGTAATTAAACTAGCTGGAGTTATAAACAACATTAAACCTAAACCAAGGTTAGTAAATCCTACCTCAAAGACTCCTAAAGTTGGTGGTGGTAATGGAGAAGATGGATGACTCCCCCATCTCTAAAGGTGGCCTTAAAGAGAGTCTCAAAAACTCCTCCTTCCAAGCTTCGATGAAAGTTCCAACAATGCTCGAAGATATACTTCTTCTACCAGAAAGAGAACCCTTCCAAACCTTCATCCAACTCTAAGAATCACATATTTTTCAACCCAATAATCAGTCTAGGGTTTACTAAGGTGAGACAAGGAGGTTTAAGGCCTACCGGTGGTGGTTTTATGATATATATAATGCTGTAAGTGGGTGGGTTCATCCCTAACAAGTCTGGCCAGAAGACATATCCATGGGATCTCCAATTTAGAGATAGAGAGGGAGGCTACAAAAATAAAGAATAAATTAATAACCTTAGCATCCCATCCTTAGGTTTTTATACCACAAAAGAAGCCTAAGCCTGAAATACCCTTGAGTTGGAAATTCTAGAGGGTTGACACCTCATAAAAACCCAATGGACAAAGTGTGACATTCATAAAAGATTTCCCGCCGGGGGCTGCCCTGGGAGGCGTGGTCGATCGGCCAAGGAGCCGCGGTTGATCGGCTCTTGGGTAAAAACCTCATTTTTTTCGTAGTTTGGGCCTCATGATATTTTTATACATATTTTTTGGATCCCAAATAATTGGTCAAATTATTTGCATCATCTTGGAGTGATTCTACAAAATTCGTACAACGTTATGCTTTATTGTGACGCGTACCGACAATATTTATCCATCATGTTCATTTTCATTCGTTGCTTGTCCGTTCCTTAATTAATTCTCATCGTCATTCATCAATATGATAATTAGAACCATTCGAACTCAAATGTTCATCCATGTGCGTCATGCAACATGGAATTTCCTTTTTAGTCACTACGCGCGACACGTCACTTTATGTATAAATTTGGCTCAATACTTATGCACCTATTTTCTCCAAATATTTCTTCCAATATATAATTTATTGAAAAGTATATATTTCTAGGGCGAGGTATTAAAAACTTCCCTCTATAGGGAATTTCATCCTCGAAATTCATGGTCATCAACCTTAGAATCGAATTACCTATAACCGTATTCCAATCCCTGGATATTTTCAACGTTATGGTTTTAAAACCTAGAGATTTCATTTTTCATCGATCATCATTGCTAATCGAACTACAACGATCCCTAAGGTCTTATTGTTAATTCTCAAGCATGCCTAATCATGTCCATCTAAACAAAGCCTCGAGATGATCGATACTCATCAAATATCGCACTATCACCAATGAACTTATTAGCATAGATCATTCCAACGTTAAGATTCACAACCTACCATTTCTGAATAAATCTTGGATCACGCCTAACCTAGGCTGACACAACCTCAACACTTATCACAACATAATTATACGCAGCTGACCACATTCGTAATTCGCTCAACTCTTAATAGAGTGCAACGTTAACATCAAACGTTTCATTAAATTCTGATACTCACAATGTCCTCAAGTCACAACCTCGGGACACACGACCAAGTCATAACTAGTTATACCGGTTAATTAAGGAAACATGTCAACCTAAAGCAATCAACTAACATATGAAAACTAGATGCAATAAACATGAAACCACACATACACACAAACTAATGTAGAACAAGGTGCTTTCGAAGAAGAGTGCACTTATATATCGTGACTCATCGACCACAACTGGCTTGATCCACATCACTACTGAGCTTATGCCATGCTACACTTGAATCACAACTAATCGAAAACTTCCCACTACCATGATCAAAGAAGACACAAGGAATGCAACGAATCAGATGACTGACATGCTAAAAGAAAATATTCAAACTCCGATAATAAATCATGACACACGAAGTACGAACCCACAATATACAGTTAAAATTTATAATCCTTATTGATATATTCTTAAAGTCTTAGCCTTGACCCATACCCTGGCTTGGCCCATTAACCCTGACGGGTACTAACCATGAACTATCCACCCTTGTTGGACGAATGGGATATCAGACCAATTTCTTTGGGAAGCTAAAACGCTAGACTTCCCTTCTTAGGACCAATGCTATTTGTCCTACCATCAATAAGCACAATTATCCCAATTAAAAGCGAGGTCACATTTATCGACACTTATCGCTAGTCACTAACATATAATACCTAAGCCTCTAAAATTTAACACGTGATAGCTAAACTCAGTTTTTGACATCAATCTCATCAGATGAAATGCAATGCTCACATGGTTTCAAACCTTCAACTCACAGAACACTGCTACGACTCTTAGCAACGTCATATGTGATCCTAAATCATAATTGTTCTAATGGCAAATCTCAAACTTTCAAGAATTATCCATGCCTATGACCTAATGATTTCCTTTACTAGGGTCACGTTGAAACACACAGGTAGCACACGCAGGTGCTATAATCTGGCTTAACGTCCCATTCAAAGTCCTATCTCTAAAACCATAATGAACATCATCGTGTCTTAAGCCTCCTAGTTGCATCACCTGGATCTTATCAACCTACTTTAGACATCATCTTCGAAGGTCATATTATAACACAGGATTAATAACAAAAGTCATGGCACTAACTCCAAGTATTCCCATAAATCAACATGACCTAAACATACTACAATCATCAATGATTTACCGTCACTACGTAAACTTCACTACAATAATGATTCCCAAAGTTTTCGAGGATAGTCACTATTGTCATTGTAATACACGGCACACAACCTCAAATTTACTATTACTAAGGAATGCCTACCGCTTACATTAACATCTCACTAGATAAACCTTCGTATACACCTCCAAGGAATTATCAATACTAATTTACATGTCTATCTATATTATAAACCCAAAGTCAATCTCACTAGGCCACACCATTTAATTACCAATGAGTGTTAAACCACGACAACTAAATTGCCTCACTATGTAAAGATCATACTACGTGTTAACCTACCAACTAACACAACTATATATTTTGGTAAGACATGGGATGTCGAGTATTTCCTGGAAACACCATGACCCGCCCTATGGACTCCACAAGGGATCCTATTCCTAAATACTACATGATCATCTCTAAAACTATAAATTAATAGTACCAGAGTCTTATTAGGACACATGACGTCGGTTATTGCACAAGATGAGACTCACCCTAGCGACACCACAAGACGTCCTATTCTATAACATCATGACTCTAGTGTTTAACACTAACTCCGCAAGATTTTTTAGGTTTAATTCTAGGTCACTTCAAATCATCACAATTATCTAGACCCACGTTATGGTCAAGTTACACTAAATCCAAATCCTCAACGAAGGGATCCAATACGTTCTTACCACAAAATCAACACTTATAAACACATTACTCAGTCACTTAATTCAATAGAGGTATTCACAAGCCTTCCAACTAGGTCACAACGAATACCACAAAACGTCACTACTACTACTAAGGATTTTTGGTAGAATACAGGGCATGGGGTACAACCAGTACATTCCTCAGATCTACACCGGCGATGTCACTAAAGATCATATTGATTAGATTTTGCAATATTCCTCCAATCACTACTCTGAAGGCCTACCTAAGGTTCACTCCATTGTTAGTACAACTTATCACTGTCATTTACGTGACGCATTAACATAAATGTCCAATAACCCTAATTACGGCTTATAAGATACATTCATCGACCAACAACCCCTAAGGCACTCACCCACAAGGATAGCATCCTATCAACTAAGGCTGAACGTAACTATCCTTAAGTGTTGACCCACACAAATTTACATGCTTAATAAATTTTCCATCCATCACAGTACTACCCCAATCATCATATTTGCCTACTCATCTCGTAAACACTGACCGCTCATAAGTGTCGTACCTAAGGACTATATGCCATTTGAAATCATAATTCGTGATTACCTAGTTATGACACTGTAATGATCAACCTCCACAATTAACTATACACAATTTGTGCCATTAGCCCAATGTGCATCATTTCACTCTATTCACACCTCAAAGGCTCTACGGCATCAAAGGATATAACACAGCAACTCACACTAAAGACATGGTGTCACTAGTGTTGGCTTACACGGACACTCGAAAATTACTAACATATCTAATCAAAAGTATGAAAGTGATTAATAGCAAACAACTTGATCGCATGCCATTTGGCACTAACTTATTTATCAAGCTAACTCATTTGACTTCACCATCGAGGACACAAACTAAAACCGACATCAAACTAGCGTGATTTCCCCGAACCAACACCGACGTTGAAAGATCCATTACCGACCTCACCACGTCACTCCCGAAAGGAACCTTGAACCTAGAGTTCTGAAACCATTTGTAATGCCCCCGTCCGGATTTATGGGTTACCCGTAGCCAACTCGGTCCGAACTGAGCGTTAGGTGTAAGTGCAATGAAACAACCTATATAATATTGCTAGTCTAGTTTTATTTTAATTAATATTTCACTTGTTTAACATGCAATTTCGATTTCAAAATAAACAATGTGAGGGACCCATGGGTAGCACCCCGAAGTCCAAGCATACAGAGCTCAACTCAACTCAACAAAGCCTTTTCCCAATTATTTGGGGTCGGCTACATGAATCCTATTTTTCCGTTCCATTCTATCCAGTGCAATATCTTCGGTTAAACCACATGATATCATGTCCTTTTTTATAATATCCCACCAAGTTATTTTAGGCCTACCTCTACCCCTTAGGTTACCATCAATACTAACTAAATCACTCTTCCTTACAGGAGCATCCATTGGTCTACGCTTAACGTGTCCAAACCATCTAAGTCGATTTTCTCTCAATTTATCTTCTATAGGAGCTACTTTTACCGTTTCACGAATTTGTTCATTTTTAATTTTATCCTTTCGAGTTTTACCACAAATCCATCTTAGCATTCGCATCTCCGCCACACTCATTTTCTGCACATTTTGTTTCTTGGTTGCCCAACACTCTGTCCCATATAACATGGCGGGTCTAATGGTCGTCTTACAAAATTTTCCTTTTAACTTCAAAGGTATACGCCTATCACACAGAACGCCGGTCGCACTTCTCCGCTTAACCCAGCCTACTCTAATCCTATGCGTAACATCATCACTAATATCTCCATCTTTTTGTATAATCGATCCTAAATAAAAAAAAATGGTCATTTCTAGGTATTTCTTGACCCTCCAATTTCACCACATCTCCATTTGTCCTCCTATTACTACTAAAATTAAACTCCACATATTCTGTTTTAGTTCTGCTTATTTTAAATCCTCTTATTTCTAAAGTTTCTCTCCACAATTCCAACCTAGCATTTATCTCCATCTTAGTCTCATCGACTAAAATAATATCATCTGCAAATAGTATACACCATGGCACCTCATCTTGTATTTGTCCAGTCAACTCATCCATAACAAGCGCAAAGAGATAAGGACTTAATGCTGAACCTTGGTGTAACCCTATCGTAATTGAAAATTCACTACTTTCTCCAGCTGATGTTCTTACTGTAGTCATCGCACCATCATACATATCCTTAATCACGTCAATATATCTGCGAGTCACTCCTCTTTTATGTAGAACCCACCATATTATATCTCTGGGTATCCTATCATACGCCTTCTCCAAATCTATAAAAATCATATGAAGATCTTTTTTTTTCTCTCTATACCTCTCCATTAATCTCCTCAATAAATAGATTGCTTCCATTGTTGATCTCCTAAGCATAAATCCAAATTGATTCTCAGATACTGTTGTCTTTAATCTCAATCTATATTCAATCACACTCTCCCAAAGTTTCATTGTATGACTCATTAACTTAATACCACGATAATTTAAACAACTTTGTATGTCCCCTTTATTTTTATAAATAGGTACTAAAATACTTTTTCTCCATTCATCGGGCATCCTATTAGTCATTAAAATTCTATTAAATAATTTTGTAAGCCATGATACTCCATCCTCCCCTAAGCACTTCCAAACCTCAATAGGGATACCATCTGGTCCTAAACCCTTCCCTTTTTTCATATTTTTTAGAGCAATCCTGACCTCTGTTGTCCTAATTTTACGAAAAATATATCTTCTCAAGTCTCCCTAAGTTCCTCTATATCTAATCTACTCCCATTATCTCCATTTAATAATCTCTCAAAGTATTTTTTCCATCTTTCCATAATTTCATCATCTTTGACTAGGACTCTCGAATCATCACTTTTGATGCACTTAACGTTATTAAAATCTTTTGTTTTCCTATCCCTAAGTTTAGCAAGCTTATAAATACTTTTTTCCCCTTCTTGTGTTCCTAATTTTGTATAAAGATCATCATACGCTTTTAACTTAGCATCTCTTACCACTTTCTTAACTTCCTTTTTAGCCCATTTATATTTCTCAAAATTCTCTTCATTTCTATTTGTTTGCCATGTTTTAAAGCACTTCCTTTTAATTTTTACTATATTCTGTACTTCTTCATTCCACCACCAAGTTTCTTTAGACTGTGGCCCTTTGCCTTTTGATTCTCCAAGAATTTCTTTTGATATTCTCCTAATGCATGTGGCCATCTTATTCCACATTATGTTAGTTTCTTCTTCACTATTCCATGTTGCTTCATTTAATACTTTATCTTTAAATAGTTCTAATTTCTCTCCTTTTAAATTCCACCACCTAGTTCGTGGGTTAATCTTCACTTTTCGCACTCGTGGTTGATTTTTAATATTTATATCCAACACCATTATCCTATGTTGTGAGGTTAAGCTCTCTCCCGGGATAACCTTACAATCTTTACACGTTAATCGGTCTCTTTTCCTAGTAATGAAAAAATCTATTTGGCTCTTATGTGTTCCACTTTTATAAGTTATTAAGTGTTCAAGCCTCTTTTTAAAAGATGTATTTACTAGTACAAAATCATAAGCCATCGCAAAATATAATATAGACTCTCCCCCGTCGTTCCTATCTCCAAAACCATGTCCTCCATGCACTATCTCATATCCTACACGATCTTCTCCTACATGGCCATTAAAATCTCCACCTATATAGATTTTCTCACCTAGGGGTATTTCTTGAATTAGTTCATCCATTTGTTCACAAAATTTTACTTTAGTGTGCTCATCTAATCCTACTTGAGGTGCATAAGCACTAACAATATTAACTATGTTTTCACCTAATACCAATTTTACCAGTATAAGTCTATCACCTTTCCTAATAACGGTTACGATATCGTCCTTAAAGTTTTTATCTACTATTATTCCAACTCCGTTCTTATTTCTATGTTTTCCTGTATAATATAATTTAAATCCTGTATTTTCTATTTCTCTAGCCTTCTCACCGACCCATTTAGTTTATTGTAAACAAGTTATGTAAATTTTCTTCTTATCATGGTATCTACTAACTCCATCCCTTTTCCTGTCATAGTCCCTATGTTCCAAGTCTCTAACCTAAGTCTAGTATCCTGGACTAGCTTCTTTACCCGCACGCGTCCAGCTTGTTGCAGGAATCCTTACGTATTTATCGTCGCATTCGGGCGCCGATGCGACACCGCTTGCCTATTTTTCAAGACACCCGGTGGCAGGAGCAACGCCCCTTGCCTATTTTTCGAGACACCCGGTGGAAGGCGCAACGCATCGCTTAAGGGTAATGCCCTAGCATTAACACGTATATTCATAGGATTCATGTTCATAAGGATCTGACAAAGTTTTACGCTGGCTGTCAGCTACCTAACGCAACCCTCCTCCTTTTTCCGGGCTTAGGACCGGCAGTGTCAAAAAAATAAGAAGTGAAGCACGACACAGGCGGAGTTAAGCATACAGAGCTACTAACGTAAAATAAAGAAAATACTTACCTGTATAATGCTCTCAACTGTATAACTCTCTCAAAATACAAGACCACTTCCAACCTCTCGTACCAAAGCGAGGGTGTGAGCCAATGCTCAGTGGGAAATATACAAATGCAGTATGAATCGAATGAAAGAAATGAGACTCTAACACGTTATGCCCATGTCCACATGAATCTTTCTGATGTGTGTGTGTGTGTGTGTGTGTGTGTGTGTGTGTGTGTGTGTGTGTGTGTATATATATATATATATATACTTAATGCATGAACAGTTTTACTTTTGAAACTTTATATATCCAAATTAATTTACCTTCATCTTATAAAGATTACCTTTTTCCTCACTTTAGAATTTATTGCTTTATTTAACAACCACGGTCCAATACTTAAAATCACTGCACTTTGACTTGATCGAAAACCATTTCTTTATCGTAATCGCCCTTTTCATTTCATCTAATACACATTAGTATTTTCATTGAAAACCACCCTTTCAACACACGCGTTCACTGTGTTAGAAAATACTCGTTTAGCCTTTAAAAAAACCTTTTTTGGCACATTCTTACGTTAATTATGGATTTACCCACTTAGGTTGCTTAACCACCTATTTACCCACTTACTTTACTTTTTTCTTACCTTATGGGCATTAATCAATTACATATTTACTTGTCCATTTTAACCTTTATCGAAACATTTATTAATTCATTCGAATTAGGTTGCCTTAACACATTTCACCACATAACCCTTTTCTTGACACGTTCCTTATTCCTTTATCTTTTATTGAAATCTTCCAAATACAACATACTTCAACGGGCACCCCACAACTGGCTATGCGCACCATATGCTCTAGCCAGTTGTTTTGGGCCTTTCACCCAAAGGCTCCGAGCTCTCCTAAATTATTTCAATGTCATCCGAGTTCCTTTTAATATGTTTTAACATTTTACAAATGTCCACATTATTCTACTTTTTCCTTTTCACCCGATCGAAGCCAAAAGTCCGAACTTAACCGTCTATTTTTCCATTAACACTTGGAAAATTGTTACTTTCTCTATTAAGTCATGTACACACACACGTTGATTTTATACCGAAAATCAGTCACGTCTTAGGACTTAATTCATTTCCTCCCACACTGGTGTGAAAACATTCATCAACATTTTTAATTTGTAAAAATGTTCCACTTTAATTAAATTTATCAATTTCCCCTTTTATTGCCAATACTTGCAGTTTAGTCGTTTAACAAGTGTCGTTTTCAACAAAAAATTAAGTTTCCAATTCAACACTTAAACACATTTGACCATTAAAACAATTATTTATTAGTGTACTTTACTCAACTTTCATATATTACACTTTACACACCTTTAATATATAAACTCATGCATTTTATATATTAAAACCTCATTTTTTACATATTTAATTAACACTATTTATTTCGGGGGTTTTACACCCCAATAGCCATTTTACCAACATTTGCACATTAACCCGTAACATTTTCTTATTTTCAGTCTACACACTTTAATTAACCATTCAAAGTATAAAAACATCCCTTTACACATAAAGTTACTCATTTAACATAGAAAACCCCGTATTTACTTTAATAAATGACATGGAGAAGCTTTAAACATTACTACTCATAGAATTCACATTTCTTCATTTAAAACGTACTTTTAACACTTTTTATTTCATGAAATAGTCATGAATAGTATTCTGGAAATTTATACACCTTTAAACCCCATTTAAAACCTTCCTTTAATTGCCCATTTTGATTCAAAACCTTAAGGATGCAATTGATAAATTTATTAATGCAATATAACCATTTTTCTACACATATTCCACCCAATATGTATAAAAGAGTATTCTGAATTCTATCTAATCTAAAAACCCATTTTAAAACACCTCTATGAAACCCATTTACACATAAAATCGTAGAAATTCACTAATTAATCTCATCGATGCAAGCTATCACATATTCTACATATATTAAGACTAATATATGTAATTAAACTAGCTGAAATTATACACAACATTAAACCAAAACCAAGGTTAGTAAATCACACCTTAAAGACTCCACAAATATTGCAAGATGAAATAATAATTTTTATTAACAATAATCAACTTACAAAAATCGCGTCCAAGACGTGAGTTACAATACACAATATGCACCTCCAATGTGTGCCTCAAAAATACTCTCTACACAAATTTTATCTCTCCAAGCGTGTCTCTCCAAAATGTCTCTCCAAAAAAATGTGTTTTTTCCAAAATGTGTGTGGCTCTTCATTTATAGGTGAAAAGAGGATAATGGAGTGGTGGGTTGGTTTTTGTAGTGGGTAGGTGGGTTAATGGTGGTAAGGTTGATGATGGTGAATAATGATGTGGGGTTAGATTGGGTGTGAGTGTGTGTAGGGGTTTAGGGGTGAGGGTGAGGGTGAGTGTAGGTTTGGGTGTGAGTAAGGTGTATGGGGATAGGGTGTGAGTGTGTAGGATAATGTGTGTGTGAGTTGTTTGGGTGTATGTGAGTGTAGGGTAGTTAGTATGTGTGTGTGTCTATTTTGTACCTAATTAATAAAAATAAAAATAACACTTATCTAACATTTACAACTACTCAAATAATTAAAATCTATTAAAACTAAAAAATAAACTCTAACCTGAAAATAAAAAATAAAAAGACATAAAATAAAATAATATTAATAAACCTAATCTAATAAGAAAATTACTAAACTAATAATAAAATAAAAACAAAAACTCACGCCTATATTATTTACTAACACAGACTTAGTACTATATAAAATGACACACATAGTCACACGCACTACTGCATTTACATAAAATGGTAAAACACTAAAGAAAATAAAATATTAAAATTAACTCGAAAAAAATATAAAATAATAAAAATAACCCTACACACAAATGAAATATAAAAATTACAAAAAATATGTACACGACTCAAATAAAAATATATAATACAAACTAAACACACACACAAGGTGTAGGTATGGGTTGGGCTCGGTTTAAGGGTTGGATTGGGTTAAGGGAATGAGCTTGACTTCGGGGTTGACTTTGGACTTTCTTTCCGTTGCGAACTTTGCACGGCTATAATTTCTTCGTTTCAACTCCAATTGACATGTCGTTTGAACACAGGCGTCCCTTGATTCAAGGCCTTCAATTTTCGTGCTTGGTCTGAGTCCGAAATCAGTCATTTGAAGTTACAATATTTCCCCTGAAGGTGCATAAGTGACCTTTTCATGCTCAATTTGCGTCTAGATTTCACCGCTTTCTTTTTAAACCTGTCAATACTCAAAAACAAACATGCACATGAGATTAGCAATGAATATAAGATGTGAGCGTGAATTTCTCAAAATTGCATTATTAACCCCATTTATTCTAAAATTTGTATTTTTCTTTTAAATAATCAAAATGACTCTAAAAGTATTTTATTTACAATAAATTGGGAATAACAACGCTTAGATTTGGGTGTAAATAATAAAAAATAATGCACTCATCAATGGTGGTGGTAGTGGAGAATATGGATGACTCCCCCACCTTCAAAGGTGGCCTTAAAGGGAGTCTCGAAAGCTCCTCCTTCCAAGCTTCGATGAAAGTTCCAACAATACTCCAAGAAATGCTTCTTCTACCTTCAAGAGAACCCCTTTCAAACCTTCATCCAACTCTGAGAATCACATCTTCTTCAACCCAACAATTTGTCTAGGGCTTACTAAGATGAGACAATGTGGTTTAAGGCATACTAGTGGTGGTTTCATGGTGTATATAATGATTTAAGTGGGTGGGTTCAGCCCTAACAATTTTGACCAGAAGACATCTCCACGGCAGCTCCAATTTAGAGAGAAGGGGAGGCTACGAAAATGAAGATGAAACTAATATCCCCAACATCCCATCCTTAGGTTTTTATACCACAAAAGAAGCCTAAGCCCGAAATGCCCTTAGTTTGAACATTCTAGAGGGTTGACAGCTCATAAAAACCCAATGGACATAGTGAAACATTCATAACAGATTTCCCACCGCGGGTTACCCTGGGAGGCGCGGTCAATATGCTAAGGAGTCGCGATCGACCGGCCCCCGGGTAAAAACCTCACTTTTGTTGTAGTTTGGTCCTCATGATATCTTTATACATATTTTTTGGACCCCAAATAATTGGTCAAATTATTTTTATCATGTTTGAGGGCTTTTACAAAAATCGCGCAACGTTATGCTTTATTGTGACGTGTAACGATAATATTTATGTATTACATCCATTGCCTGTTCGTTATTCAATTAATTCTCATCATCGTTCATCAATATGCTAATTAGAACCATTCAAACTCAAATGTTCATCTACGCGGGCCATGCAACGTGGAATTTCCTTTTTAGTCACCACACGCGACACGTCACTTTATGTATAAATTTGGCTCAATACTTATGCACCTATTTTCTCCAAATATTTCTTCGAGTGTTTAATTTATTAAAAACTATATATTTCTAGGGTGGGGTATTACATTAGTAAATTGCGAGTGTCTGCGTATGCCGTTAATTGCGACACCACGTTCTCTAGTGTGAGGTGCTTTTACGTCAACCCTTGATGATGTGAGAGGTTTGTTAAGGTGTTAATAAATGTAAATAGAGTCCATTGAATTAAAGGTATGAGTTATTTAAGGCCAACCGTGGAGTTCGGTGATTAGAGCGACATGTCTAAGCGGTATTAATTTTGTGATGATGATGCATTAGGTACCTTAGTTTGGTAACCATGAAATGGCTAGTAATGAGGATGTGATTAGGCGAACTTGATCCTTGGGGTATTATCATATCTTGGGTATTTGACAGCTCGATTAGCATGTAGACCTGTGTTGGTCATTACTTGAGGATGTGTACGCGGGCCTTAGCTATTAGGATACTATCATTATAGGAGAGTGCCTTGGTAATTATCGATTGAAAGTGCCATCTCATAAGTTACGATGAGAGTTACGAGCCACTAGAGGTAAGTGTATTATACGTATAACGATGATGATTAAAGTGACATAGGAGTAAATCCTATCGATCCATCTATGATGTGGTTTTAGATAATATGATGCAACATTTGAGGAATAAGATCTCTTGTGACATCGGTAGTGTGGACTTAGAGGCTTATAGGTTGTACAATATGTCCTATATCCTTCCGAAATCCTTAATAGCATCAGCTTGTGGTTCAATATGTAGTATATGGCATTAGTTATTTGAATGGAAGTCCTTGGAGTACCCTTGGGACTTATTACGTGTGTCATCCTTGGGAATAGGAGTTGACTTGTTATGACGCCTTGAGGTGTTCAATGATGGTAGTTCATCATATATAGAAACTTATAGGCTAGTCATTCAAACAAGATACTGAGGTTATTCGAACGAGGTACACGTTTTCATTATAATGATTTTCCCATTATCAAACGAGTTGATTTTTTATCCTTCTCTGGAATGTCATTCGATAAGTCGTTGGAAGTTGGTTTGAACGAAATGTTGCTCGAACGAGCGTGCAAAAATTATTTTATTTTATTTTATTTGATCCAAATTTGTAATGTTTTTGCAACCAATTTCCTTATAAGTATAGATGTGGGATTAGAGTCCTTGTGAGTATCTAATAGTTGTGGGATGGATATGAGAAAATTGATAGAGAATCCCTACCATGAGAGGATCATAGCTGATGAAATATTATCAGGGCTTTGATGACAATTACGTTGGGGTATGCTTGGTGTCCTTAAGGAACCGGTTAATTTTGGTGTTATGGAGTGCAAGTATTATAATGATAGTTGTATTGAGGGTCACGTGATAATCTCAGGTTATTGGTCCATAAGAGTCGAATAGTGTCAGTCTTTGGTGAAGCTATTAGAATTAGCACAGAAGGGTGGTGCAACCTTCTGAAGGAAACTGGAGATTTGTGTCATATTTAGGCATGGTAATTATTTGTCATAAGATAACTAGTGTAAAAAATGCCGTACTTGATCTTGATGAATACTAAGAAATGCATTGGAGACTTATATTGAGGAGGTCATGTTAAGGATTTGAAAATAGCGCCCCAGATGGGATATTGAAGTATGATTAAGTTATTGACATGCCGACAGTGTAAGTTAGAATAACCCTAGTGGAGGAAGGATTCGTTCTTGGCATATCTTGCCAGATTTGTATAAATTAGGAGGTGTAGACCCGTATAGTACTTTTTGTCCTCATGGTCCTAGTAATGACCGGTGTGACCGTCATATAAATTCATTTTGGATAGAATTTGGAGATAGGCATGGTGACGACCTTGTGTCATTGGAAGTTATAATAAGGTCAGTATTTCACCCAATTGGGCATTTTCTGAGGAGACATTAGGATACAACCACTGTACGATAAAACAAACAGTAACCTAGGTGTGTTAGGTTGGTCACGAAGTCACATTGACTAGAGAAATAGACAAGATCAGCGTTGATAAAAGTGTTGGAATTTATTGACGTTTGTCAAGGATGAGAGGAGACAGCCTTCTTCCTAAGGAGGGAAGTCCAGCGTTTGACTTCCTAAAGGATAATAGTTCTTGTTTAACGTTCTTCTTGTAATGATGACTGGTTCGTGGTCTGATTCATTTGATTAGTGACTCAAGCCAGGGTGGGCGACTAGAGTAGGGTTTGATGAGGACATTTAGGAGGAGTCATAGACTTCAAAATATATGGCGTAGGACCACGCTTTATGAATCATAGTTCATTTCATTCAGATGGGATTCTCTCGAAATGATTATTCATTCATTCTGATTTTTTGTGTTCCTTTAGTTTCGGTAGTTAAGGACCGTGTTCCTTCACTTCTGGAAGTCGAGGATTGTGTTCCCTCAATTGCGGTAGCCAGGGATGGTATCGTGTTATTATTTTATAAGGGTTGGCTTAGCGAGAGTGAGATTGAACCTGACATGGTGAATGCATCTCAGTAACTGGGTGCGCCCTTATTTAAAGTATCCCTTGGTGCTTGTACTAATTCCGTGTACGTGTGGCGATGCGTTATATCGCATAGTTTGCACGTCGTATTTGCTTTCCTTAGGACTAGTGATCTTATGAATTGGTCGGCATAATGATTAGTTGCTCTATTTGAAAAGAGCGGAATTAGGATTTGAGGATATCTTAATGTATTAGAGCTAGAGGAAACATAGAAGATAGTGTTATTTTGCCTCGGCGAGGGGATTGGTGTAATACTCGGGTGAGTGTTTCATTATTGGACGCCTAGAGTGATCCTAGGTTCATAGAAGGATCGTATGGAAGGCATCAGTAGGACACCTAGAGTGTACTGAAGTTTGTAGAAAGACCTTATGGAATTATAGACTAGACGTATGATTTGGGACTTAGTTAATATATCTCACCTCGGAGTGTGTGATTAGTGATGCGAGGTTAGTATCAAGTTTAAGAGAATTTGTGTGGTCGGGATGACCCGAGAATTTGAGGAGATTCAGGGCATGTAGTCATAAGAATTGAAATGATTTACGATGATGGATTGGGTGTTAGTTGTATATCATTTTGCTTTTGGATGAGTGTCGATCACTAGAGAGTGTTGCTTCGGTAGATGTGCCGGTATGCCTTGGGGGTTAGTAAAGAAGCTTTAAACTTGCTTGAGTATGATCATCGGATAAATGAAGACTCGATGATTATTATGTGACTTGATGGTTAGCCTAACGGTGAGCGTTAGAATATGTTACATGTTGAGCTCCTTGGTGATAACCCCTTTTGAAGGACGTATGATGACTTCCTAGTGATTTGAGGATTTCGATGACCTAAACTTGAAATATCCCAATGATAAAAATTAAGAATTGATAACATTCAGGAACTTGAGGAATTTATGGATTGAGAATTTCAGGGATGAAATTTCCTAAGGAGGGAAGAATGCAACACTCGTCCATGCGGTTTTGATTGTACCCATGTAATTTGGTGACTTTTTATAACCCAAATGGGCTTTAGACTTTATAAGATGAATTATGGGTCAAAATTGAGTAATATCATAGCCTCGATGAAATTAATTGGATTAGAATGGCCTTACATTTAATTTTAAGGAAAGTCAGGTTTATTCAAATGAAACCCTTGGTCGTTCGAATTGTGACACCCCGCCTATTTTAATCCTGGGTGATCAGTCCATTATTAAATTAAAATAGGAATCATTAATGGGAAAAACTTGTTAATTACTAATCACCTATATTAAATTAAGTTGGTGCAAATTTTATCTTTTACTATGAACATTAGCGGAAATAAATTAAATGAACTAAACCATTCACACATAAATATAATATGAATAATCACACGAAAAATATATAATTAAAGGAGAACGAATAAATCATCAATTCTCTAAGTACATAATCCAACCACAATAAGTAAAACTAAATCGAAATACAGTCTAATGCATAACTGAATAAAAAAATAGTCTGAAGGCAACACGCCTAAAAGAATTGCTAAGGAACCTCCTATGTAGAATGAAAGAGCTAAAGCATCTAATAGAAATCTCCTACAAGCTTCCACACTGTTACAACTACACGTCTTTAGATAGGATCTCTAAGCTTGGCATCCCTATGGCTAGTCGCCTAAAAGGTTTAGAAAATATTTTTGACACGGGTCAGAGACCAAGTAAAATATTTTGCAAGTATTTTAATCATAATTTTAATTTGTTATTTAGTACACATGCAATATCGATGTACACTCACTAGAGATTTTCACCTCTCAACTAATGTACACAACTAACGTATTTTGCCTAACTAGTATCCCCTGCCCAACCAGATAAGGTATCTGACTACTCTCGATAAGTTTAGTTTTCTCGTATATCCGCCTCATGTTCATATCTTTCGGCCTGAATAGATACTAAAGCTATTTATGGTCCGTGAATAAGGTAAACTGTTTTCCCAACAGATAATGCCTCCAGATCCTCAAGACAAATACCACTGTGGCTAACTCCAATTCATGCGTGGGATAATTCTTATCATGTGGCTTAATCTTGCGGATGCATATGTTATAGTCCTTTCCTCCTGCTTCAATACATCCCCAAGTCCGTGTAAGTATGTACCAGTGTTGACGCAGTACACCACTCCTCCCTTAGGCAGTGCAAATATAGGTGCTGAGGTCAGTTTGTCCTTTAACTCATCAAAAGCTAGCTGACAATGGTCATCCCAAATAAACAGTACCCCTTTACGAGTCAAATTTGTCAACGGACCCTCAATCTTCAAGGAGCCCTTAACGAATATCTAATAATATCTTGCCAATCCCAAAAAACTGCGAGCCTCAGTCGGTGTTGTGGGCTGGCCCCAATCACTCACCATCGATACGTTACTTAGATCAACAACTATACAGTTATTAGACACAATATGGCCCAGAAACAGCACTTCCCGAAGCCAGAACCCACATTTATTAAACTTCGCATACAATTGATGTTCTCTAAGTGTTTGTAAAAACTTTTGTAAGTGCTCGACATGCTCATCCTCAGAGAAAGAGTACACCAAGATATCATCGATGAACACAATCACAAACTGGTCAATAAACTCTCGAAAAACCAGGTTCATCAGATCCATGAATATTAATGGTGCATTGGTGAGTCCAAACGGAATCACCCTAAACTCGTAGGACCCATATCGTGTCACAAAAGTAATCTTAGGAACATCCTCCTCCCTGACACGCAACTGATGATAATCGGACCTCAAATCTATCTTAGAGAAATAAGTTGCTCCCCTCACTTGGTCAAATAGATCATCGATACGAGGCAGTGGATACTTATTTCGGATCGTGACCTTGCTCAACTCTCTGTAGTCAATACACAATCGAAAATACCCATCCTTCTTCTTGATGAACAACATCGGTGTACCCCATGGTGAAGTACTCCTTCGAATAAAACCCTACCCCAAGAGAGCTGAATATGCACCCTTAATTCCCATATCTCGGATGGGGCCATGTGATAAGGCGCTCGAGCTATAGGTTTGGTGACTGATTCTAGATCAATGATGGCACGGGCAATTAATGTAATCATGACGCATGTACTTAATGCAGTAATGACTTCCATGGCTCGGTATTTCCTTCAGGTCCAGCAGTCACCATAGCTAGTGGCACCAGTTGTTCAGGCACACCAAAGGCCAACAGAGTAACAGAGGATTAGGGAGGCCTTCCAGAAGGTCCACGACAAGAGTTTCAGGGGATTTCTGATATGATCGCATGGGTGATCAGTCAACTATTAAATTAAATAGGAATCATTAATTGTTTCATTCTTAGCATCACTTTCAAAAAAAATTAATTACTAATCACTTATGTCAAATTAAGCTGGTGCCAAATTTTATCTTTATTATGAACACATGTGAAAACAAATTAAATGACTAAACCATATACACATAAATATAGTCTGAGCAATCGCACAACAGATATATAAATAAACTAGACCAAATAAACCATCGGTTCTCCAAGTACATAATCCAACCACAATCTGAAATAAGTAAACTAAATCTGAAAACAGTTTGATGCATAACTAAATAAAATAAATAGTCTGAAGGCAACACGTCCAAATGAACTGCGAAGGGAATCTCCTATCTAGAATGAATGAGATGAAATGTCTGATAGAAATCTCCTCCAACCTTCCACACTATTGCTGCTACGCGTCTCTTGATAGGATTTTTAAGCCTGGCGTCCTTGTGGATGGCCACCTAAAAGGTTTTGAAAATATTTTTGAAATGGGTCAGAGCCCAAGTAAAACATTTTGAAAATATTTTTGCAACTCTTTAAATCAGTTATTTATTACATATGTAATATCCACGTACACTCACTTGAGATACTCACCACTCAACTAATGTTTATGCCTAACGAATTCTACCTAACTAGTATCCCCTGCCCAACTATCAAATGTATCTAACTACTCTCGATAAGTTTAGTTCTTTCGCATATCCCCATACGACACGTTACCACAGTATCAATAATAAATTATTTATTCACAATTCATTATTGAGTCAATTGTGTAAGTTTTACTACTAAAAGTATTTTAGATATACATCATATATCAATTATGTTATCTCACATAAGTAAATATATCATACCAGTATATATTCATCACATATATAATATACACAACTATAGCATCCCCAGAATGGACCCTCGTGATGCTAGCATACTCTACTATTAAGTTCAAGTACCTCTCGTACTCAATCAAGGACTATTGGTTCAGTATGTCTCCTCGAACCCAAAATAGATCAACACAACAATGGAGACGAACATGGTTTAAGCCTTTAGGATACGCACATACCTAACGTACCCAAACGACCTGTCAGTTTCACTAATACACGACACATAGTGGACCGCCCTAAGTTCCATATTCTGGGGAACAAATCCATACCTTAATAGCATCGTCAACGTGGGATTGCCCTATGCGTGAAAACCTCCAGATAGTAGGCAGCATAGGTATGTTAGCATACATAATCAAATCATATCTATAGGTATTCACATATATTATTCAGTAGGTATGCACCCAACCCAATTTTATCCACTCGTACGTAGTATATATCACTCGCATATTCAACATACCCTTAAATTCACCTATAATTTCAATTTATGTAATTTCGAGTATCGCTCACTACTCTAAGGGTCCTATTTATACCTTATTTAGTATGTAGTTATTCCCATCATATACTACTGGTCGTAAATATAAATTCACTCATCACTATGTGACTCATCTAGAATTTCATTTATTTATCAATCATGAACATTTTCTCGATTATCCCAATTCTTAACTCATCTCATTTTATATAAATCTAAATCCCATCATAGGCCTATTGACATTTTCATATTCTCCTATATAATTTAAAAATGTCCCAAAAGTTCCCTTACGAATTATCCAAAATTTTTGGGCTTAAAAATGAATAATCTTCAATTCTAGGCAAAATTGAATCGATTTTCCCAATGGCCGAATCGATTCTCCCTTGGGCGCAATTGATTATAATTACATCATGTCTCTTCTTCTTCAGTTTGCTGTTACAAAATTTTTACACCATTTCAATCCTCAAATTTTGATACAACAATCTTAAACTCTCAATTAACATAACGAATCATCAAATATACATGTATGGATAATTTATAACGTAAATCATGTATAAAATCCACAAAATTTCATCCAATATTCGATTAAAACTCCAATAATCATTAAACCCTCCATTTTTATGTCCTTCGCATAAGTTCATCAAAATTTAGATTTATCCCATGATCTAAATCCCATAATTTCTTATTTCATTTGATTTATACAATTGGATTCATTATACATGCAATCCTAATCCAAATTATAAGTTTATTCATCAAATCACAAGAATATCATCAATTATCCTTGATTCAAAGGCCCTACTCTACATAGGTATTATAACTCAATAAAATTTGCAAGATAAATACTTGCCTTGTATATATTTTATCTAATTTCATATTCTTGATGATAATTCCCCTCTAATCCACCCTCCAAATGTGATGTTGATGCAAGAACAGGGTTGAACTCTTCAAGAATTCTCACCTAAGCTCCAAGAATATTCCTCCTCTTCTCTCTAATGGCCTCCAACTGTTTTATATTTCATTTACCCTAGCCTCTCACAACTACAAGTATATATAACCTTTAAAAATTCGTAGCTCCCTTAACCCTAGGTTACCAAATGACCAAAATGCCCTCTCGGGTGTTAGTTTGGTCTAAAATTGTCCCGGGACCCAAACTATACACTCAGGTATACTATTTTGACTATTTCAACTCTTCTGAACTCAACCATAAACTCGAAATCATCATCTGAGTTTCTCATAAATAATTACCTATCTCGGCCTCATTTAGTCCACACGCGACGCCCAGTTGAGATAAAATACTGCTACATCACTATCACCCGTTATGATGTCAAATACATAGTTACTATTCACTTAGTAATTTATTCGATAAACATTAATCATATATATCCGAATAATAATTTAATCAACCCATAATATTTCATTTCCATTAAATTACATCACGCGTGTAATTTTAATCTAAATTTATTAAATTTTAATTTCCAAAAAATACGGGTTGTTACATACTTCCCCCTTACAAGGGAATTTTGTCCTCGAAATTGGTACATACCTGCGGTGAATAACTCTAGATACTGCTCACGCATGTCATCCTTCCACTTCCATGTCGACTCATCCACATTGTGATGCCCCCATAGAACTCTAACCAAGGGTATCACTTTTGACCGTAATTTACGCTCACTACGATCCACTATCGCCATCGGTCTCTCCTCATATGAGATATCGAGTTGAAAGTCGATCTCCTCTAATGGGACATGTCAAAAAGCTCTCTCACTCCTTTTGTACCTTTTCAGCGATGACACGTGAAAAATATCGTGAATCCACCATAGGTGCTTTGGTAGTCCCAGTCTATAAGCTACTGGTCCCGCTCGCTCAATGATCGAAAATGATTCCACATATCTCATCGCCAATTTCCCTTTCTTACCGAACCTCATAACTCCTTTCATAGGATACACTTGTACCAATACCTGGTCGCCAACCTCAAGCTCTATATATCCTCGATCTTCATCGATGCAACTCTTCTGCTTATCTTGAGCTATCCGGATGTGCCCTCGGATCAGCTCAATCTTAGCAGTAGTGTACTGAATCATATCTAACCCCGATAACATATTATCCCCCACCTCCCACACCTCTAACCCGTAAGAAATAGAACAACAATGTCGACTGTATAGTGCCTCAAATAGTGTCACGTTAATGGTTAATTGGTAGGAGTTAATATACGCAAACTCCGCCGATGGAAGGTACTGCTCCCAACCTCCTCCAAAGTTAAGTACACACATTTGCAACATATCCTCGAGCATATGATTAACCCTCTATGTCTGCCCATCTGTCTGTGGGTGATATGTCGTACTCAACCATAAATCTGTGCCAATCGCTTCCTAAAAGCTCTGCCAGAAATGAAACACAAAGATCTTATCCCGACCGGATATAATATTAATCGGAACCCCGTATAATCATACTATTTCGGCTATAAACAACTGTGCATACTATTTTACCTCAAAATTTGTACTAACTGAAAGAAAATTAGTCACCTTAGTTAACCTATCCACTATCACCCATATGGAGTCGTGACCTCACTGTGATAATGGCAAGATGGTAATAAAATCCACGAAGACACTTTTCCATTTTCGCACGAGAATTTCGAATGGTTGTAATATCCCTGTCGGTATTTGGTGGTCTACCTTCACTAGCTGGCGGGTAGCACACTTCGAGACAAACTCCGCTATGACCCATTTTATTCCCGACCATTAATATTGTCTGCGCATATCTTGGTACATCTTATCCCCAATGGGATGTATCGCAAATTGGGACACGTGAGCCTCTGACATCGCTGCATGCCTCAAATCGTCACCTTCTGAAACCACGAGATATCGCCATACAGCAGGCACCACCAGTTGTAGCAGGTGCGTTCCCTATTTATGGGCTTGCAGGTAGTATTTTATTTAATACTGGGGCATCACATTCTTTTATAGAGACTAGATTTGCACGAGCTGTCGTCCTATTAGAGACAACTGGTAGTTTATTTATGTGTGTGGAGTCACCGATGGGTAGTGGGTCATTTATACACTTGATTTGTCGGGGTGTGGATATCAATATGGGTAGACCATATTAGCCACTAATCTTCTTGTATTAGACATAGAGGGGTATGACGTTATCTCGAGGATGGGTTAGTTAGCTAGATATCGTGCGATAGTGGATTATTTTGGGAGGACTATCGTATTCTCTATTGTAAGACAGTAGATGTTCTTAGTGGCGATGCCTCTGTATGAGGGAGGATCAAGAACATATTTATAATATATTGAGAATGAGACCTTGCATGAGGTGGTTGTTTCATTAGACTCATATCCAGTCGTGAGGGAGTTCGAGGATGTATTTCAATACATACATGGGTTATCGCCTAGTCGAGAAATTGATTTTGTTATTGATTTAGCACCTGGCACGAAACTTATAGTTCGAGGGCCTTATCGCATGGCCCCATCTGAGATGCAGGAATTGAGGGAGCAGATTCAGCAGCTCTTGGGGCAGGGTTTTATTCAAGGAAGTACTTCACCATGGCGAGCGCTGCTGTTGTTCATTAAGAAGAAGGATAGGTCTCTTAGGTTGTGTATTGGCTATAGTGAGTTGAATAAGGTCACGATCCAAAATAAGTATCCACTCCCTCGTATCTATGATCTATTTGACTGGCTGAGGGGAGCAGCTTATTTCCCTAAGATAGATTTGAGGTTCGGCTATCATCAGTTGCGTCTCAGGGAGGAGGATGTTCCTAAGACTGCTTTTCTGACATGATATGGGTCCTACGAGTTTAGGGTGACTCACAAAGGATTACTGTTTATTTGGGATGACCATTGTTATATAGCTTTTGATGAGCTAAAGGACAGACTGACTATGACACCTCGCCCAATTTAATATCGGGTGATCTGTCCTTTGTAAAATTTTAAACAGAATGTTCGATTGGTTCATTCTTAGCATCACTGCAGAAAGTATTAACTTTATTAATCACCTAATATAAAATAAGCTAGTGCCAAAATACCTTCCTTTTTAAATTGTAACCAAAATTGTATTTATAAAGTACAAGAATTTAAATATAATCCATTCACCATTCAACTGAATAAATAAATAATAAACCTGAATCACGTACTGAAATAAATACGACTGGATTAAACACTCCAGTTCAAAACTCTAAACCACAGATCTATAGTAAAACTAAATCCAACTAAAATGAATAGAAGTAAATTAAATAGAATCTCTGATAAAATGTCTAAGGAATGGGCGACACATGCCCTAAATGAAAAGTCTAGATGAACCGAGAGAAATGATAGGAGCGTCTAATGCAAGGACCTACAGCTTCCACATCAGCCATAACACGCCAAGCAATCCAAGTCTCTAAATCTGGTATCCCTGTGGCTGAGCACCTGTTATAATACATATGTATATATCAAGTGATAAAAGAGATGCAAGAGACGAGTCAGAACCCGATGTGTAAAAAAAATATGTTTTAGCAAGTATTTAAAACTGCCTTAAAGCAAGTATTATGTGTATGTTAGATTCGTGCTCTCACATGAAGTTCTCACCTCTTTTCTATTGTGCACTCCTATCGCATCTTCTATTTAGTACTAGTAATTCTACCCAAGTTAACTAGTTCAAAGTCATGTAACACTATCTATATTCAACAGTAGTATTCCCGTATCGCCCCTACAATACCCCATAAGTAGTCTATCACATTTTACTACCTTTCATGTTCACTCTTAGAGTATTTAAATCTTTATCACATTAAGATTGTTTCATAAGTCATTGTTATCATAACTACTAGTTTCTCTTAGTATAATTTCTCATAAATACACACATATATAGGTACATAGTCACAACATCCCTATACATATATATTCCAGTCATGCACCCCCGATTTGAATTCCCATTAATGTTATAAATCAAATGATCATACACCCCCGGGTTATCACCCATTAGTGCACATAATACAATATCCTTGCACCCCCGGGTTATCACCCATTAGTGCACTAAATAAAAACCTTACACCCCTGGGTTATCACCCTTTAGTGTATTAAGCAACATAACCTTGCACCCCCGAGTTATCGCCCATTAGTGCACTTAACAAAAATATCAAATAATAGGCATACACACATCCTATTAAAATTTATAGGTATTCTCCTAACCTAGTTGCATACTTATCATACGTATTTTTATTCTCATTGTTACGTATTGTATAATATTATTAGATTACCATAACTCTCTCGTAATCTTCAAGGTAAGTCTTCTTCCCGAAATATTTAAAGTATAAATCTCACACACTTTCTCGTAAACATGTCTCGTTTTAAATTTATTAACTGGCAGTTCCTCTCACTCCAATAAACTGAAAATTCCAAAACTGGATTCAAAGAAAATTCCCAGAATTTACCTCGTCACTTAAACCAGATGGCAACGTCATTTGAATGACTACCACGTGTCGCTCGAGCGACTTCGTACGACATCTCTATCTCGCTCGAACGACTACGCGCGACATCGCCCGAGATACACTATTTCGTCTTCTTGCCCAGATTTCAACATTTTTTCCACAATTAACACCTCTAAAACCTCTATTGTTCATTCCCAAACACCCAAACAGCAAACCTAATTGATGCTCTAACATATTTACATGATTTCTAACAACCTAGAATCACTAATTCTTCACAATACATCAATTAAATACTAAATCCTCAAATTAAACCATTAAAACCCTAGTTCTTCCAATTTCAATTCAAGAACTACTATAACTTAGATTTGTTCATGGAAATTAATATAAATTCGTGGATGATATCCTATCTACATGAAGGAATTTAATCTCTTATAATCTCAGACCCAATAATATGCAAGAAACCCCTCTATTTTTCATCATAATTATCATCAAATTCATGGGGAAATTTATCTACTCTAACATAAACACAATTATTGCTAAAAAGGAGCAAGTAATAAACACTTGCCACGAATCAACCGTCTGATCTCTTGATGTTGTTGGTATGGATGTGTTCCTCTTGTTTCGATCTACACGATGGTGGTGGTGGTTTTGCAAGGTGGTGTAATTAGGCCTTCCATCTTGGAATTTGTTCTCCCTCACACACTCTGTGGTCGTTCCTTACTTTTTTAT
The DNA here is from genome assembly GCA_949130495.1 of Sambucus nigra. Taxonomy (NCBI): domain Eukaryota; kingdom Viridiplantae; phylum Streptophyta; class Magnoliopsida; order Dipsacales; family Adoxaceae; genus Sambucus; species Sambucus nigra. Next base: position 26,625,909 of record OX422219.1, on the reverse strand, counting down.
ATCTTAACCCTAATGAACCTCTCGTGACTGATATAATAAACTCCCAATTTGCATCCATTTAATTTCTCCAAAAATTAAAATTACAACTACAGGGTGCCGGTTTGGCCTAAAATCTCCCGGAGTCTAAATAAAATACTCGGGTAGTGTTATCTGACTATCTCGACCCTCCTGAACTCAACGGCGCACTCAAAATTGCCATACGAGTTACTTAAAATTATAATTTACCTTTATATTCCATTCAATTAGTCCCGACACGACTCACACGCATGTCCCGACTTAATATACCAAATTGTGGTATATTTCACTCTTGACAATTTATCAGATTCAAGAATTCCATATTACTTATTCACTCGGTAATATTCAATAATTCTCATTAATAAGTATTAACCCTTGTCACGCTAGTTAATATTTATTTTTAAATTCGGATTAATCACCAATTAATTCTCGCATATTAATTTAATTAATCCCACTATAATAATTAATCACATAATTATTGAAGTTCTAAAAAATACGAGGTGTTACACTGACCTCAGCACTTGTACTTGCACTGCCTAAGGGAGGAGTGGCGTACTGCGTCTATACTGATGCATCCTTGCATGGACTTAGGGGTGTATTGCAGTAGAAGGAAGGGGATATAGTGTATGCATCTCACAAGCTTAATCTACATGAGAATAATTACCCCATTCATGATTTAGAGTTAGTCGCAGTGATATTTGCTCTGAGGATCTGGAGGCATTATCTGTTGGGAGAGAAGTTTACCTTATTTACGGACCAAATATGGCTTTAGTATTTGTTCATGTAAAAAGATCTGAACATGAGATGGAGGAGGTGGTTGGAGTTTGTGAAAGATTACCAGTTTGATATTCAGTATCATCTTGGGAAGGCTAATGTGGTGGCAGACGCGTTGACCCGAAGGCCTGCAGGAGAACTAGTAGCGATTTAAAAAGAGAAGTGGAGAGAGCTTCACCACGATGATGAGATTGCTATGACTTGAAAGTCCATATTAGTTGTCACTCCCGAGATTGTGATAAGGGTGGTGAAAGCACAAGCATAGGACCAGTACTGCCAGGACAGAGTTCGCCAGTTATTAGCTGATAGGGCAGAGAGGGTGGCCTGCATCTTAACGAGAGACTTGCGCTCCCAAAGGGTGATGATTCAAGGCATGCAGTGTTGTTAGAGGCTCATGGGTTTCGATTTATGGTACATACCAGTGGGGATAAGATGTACCAGGATATGCGCAGATAGCATTGGTGGTCGGGAATGAAACGAGACATAGCGAAGTTTATCTCGAAGTGTGATACTTGCCAGCTAGTGAAGGTAGACCTCCAGAGATCGATAGGGATGTTACAGCCACTAAAAAATACGTGTGGAAATGGAAAAGTATCTTCACGGATTTTATTACCGGGTTACCCTTATCGTAGAGGGGTCACGATTCCATATGGGTGATTGTGGATCGATTGACCAAGGTGGCATATTTTCTTTTAGTTCATGTGGATTTTGAGATAAAATAGTATTCACAGTTATTTATAGCCAAGATAGTACGATTACACGGAGTCCCAATTAATATTTTTTCCAATCGGGATAAGATCTTTCTGTCCCATTTCTGAAAGAGCTTTCAGGAGACGATGGGTACGAAGTTACAGTTGATTATAACATATCACCCACAAACAGATGGGCAGATATAAGGGGCTAATCGGATGCTTGAGGATATGCTATGGATGTGCATACTTGAGTTTGGAGGAGGTTAGGAGTAGTACCTTCCGTTAGTGGATTTTGCGTCTAATAATTCCTACCAATTCACCATCGGCATGGCACCATTTGAGTCACTATACAATTGGCCTTGTCATTCGCCTTCTTGTCGATTAGAGGTGGGAGACAATAATTTATTTGGGACAGAGATGATTCCGGACACCACTACTAAGAATGAATTGATCCAAGGGCGCACCCGGATAGCTCAAGATAGGTAGAAGATTTACGCCGATGCAGATCGAAGACACATAGATCTTGAGTTTGACGACCATGTGTTGGTGTGAGTGACTCCTATGAAATGATTTATGAGATTTGACAAGAAGGGTAAATTGGCACCGAGATATATGGGACCATTTCTGATTATTGAGAGAATGGGACCGGTAGCTTATAGACTGGGATTATCAGATAACCTACAGCGAATTCACTACGTGTTTCACGTGTCATCGCTGAAGAGATACTGGAGGAGTGAGAGAGAGTTTTAGCATGTCGCATTAGATGAGATCGACTTGCAGCCCGATATCTCATACGAGGAAAGATCAGCGGTGATACTGGATCGTAGTGAGCATAAACTATGGTCAAAGGGGGTACCCTTGGATAGAGTTCAGTGGCGACACCACAATGTGGACGAGTCGACATGGGAGCGGGAGGATGACATGCATGAGCAGCATCTATGTATGTTCCAATTTTGAGGACGAAATTTATTTGTAAGGCGGGAAGTATGTAACAACCCGTATTTTTGAGAAATTAAAATTTAATTAATTGGATTAAATTAAATTACATGCCTGATGTAATTTAATGGAAATTATATATTATGAGTTGATTAAATTATTAATTAGAGAGAATTGATTAATGTTTATCGAATAAAATTACTAAGTGAATAGTAATTATGTATTTGATGTCATAATGAGCAATAGTGACGTAACAATAATTTATCTTAACTGGATGTCATGTGTGGACTAAATGAAGTCAAGATAGGAAATTATTTGTGAGATACTCGGATGATGATTTCGATGTTATGGTTAAGTCCGGAAGGGTCAAAGCAGTCAATATAGTATACTTGGGTGTATAGTTTAGGTCTCGGGACGGTTTTAAACCAAACCAACATCCCAAAAGGGCATTTTGGTCTTTTGGTAACCTAGGGTTAACGGAGATACGAATTTCCAAAGGTTATGTATACTTGTAGGCGTGTGAGGCCAGGGTAAAGATAATTGAAAATACTTGGAGGCCATTAGAGAGAAAAGGAAAAGTATTCTTGGAGCTTATGAGAGAATTCTTGGAGAGTCCAACCTTGTTCTTACATCAACATCATATTTGGAGGGTGGAATATAAGGGAATCATCATCAAGAGAACCAAATCAGGTCAAATCCACACAAGGCAAGTATTCATCTTGCAAATTTTATTAGTTATAATACCCATGAAGAGTAAGGCCTTTGAATTAACGATAATTGATGATATTCTTGTGATTTGATGAATATAACTTATAATTTGGATTAGAATTGCATGTAGAATGAATCCTATAATTTAAATAAATGAAATCATAAATTATGGGATTTAGGTCATGGGCTAAATCTGGGTTTTAATGAAATCATGTGAAGAACCCAAAAATGGAGGGTTTAATGATTATCGGAGTTTTAATCGAATATTGGATGAAATTTTATGGATTTTATACATGTTTTACATTAGAAATTATCCATACATGTATATTTAAGTTTAGTTAGGTTAATTGGGAGTTTAGGATTGTTGTATCAAAGTTTGAGGAATTAGATGGTTTAAAAATTCGTAACAGTAAACTGAAGAAAAAGAAATCTGTTACATTTCGAATCGATTCGGCCTAATTATTTCTTTTTAAGTCTAAAATTAGGGATAGGTCGTAAGGGAACTGTGGGGATATTTTTAAATTATAGAGGAGACTATGAAAATTTCAGTAGGCCTATAATGGGACTTAGATTTATACAAAATGAGACGAGTTAAGAATTGGGATAATTGAGAAAATGTCCACAATTGTTAAATAAATGAAATTCGAGACAAGTCACATAGTGATGAGTGAATTTATGTTTACGACCAGTAGTATACGATGGGAATAACTACATATTAAATAATGGATCAATAGGACCCTTAGAGCAATGAGTGATACTCGAAATTATAAGAATAGGAATTGTAATTGAAAGTAATGGTACTTCAAATATACGAGTGATATATACTACGTACGAGTTGATGAAATTGGGTTGTGTGCATACCTACTGAATAATATATGTATATGGGTTGTGTGAATACCTATAACTATGATTTAATTTTGTGTTTGAACATACCTACATTGCCTGTTATCTGGAGGTTTCCACGAAGAGGGCGATCCCACCTTGACGATTCCAGCGAGGTCTGAATTCGTGCCTCGAACCATGGAACTTAGGGCAGCTCACTATGTGATGTGTGTTAGTGGGAAGGACGCGTCGTTTGGGTACGTTAGGTATGTGCGTATCCTAAAGTCTTATAACCATGTTCGTTTCCATTGTTGTGTTGATCTATTTTGGGTTCGAGGAGGCATGTCGAACCAATAGTCCTTGATTAAGTACGAGAGGTACATGGACTCGATAGCAGAGTATGCTAGCATCACGAGGGGCCATTTCGGGGATGCTATAGTTGTATATATATTATACGTGTGATGAATATATACCGATATGATATATTTATTTATGTGAGATAGTAAATTGATAGATGATGTATATCTAAAATATTTTAAGTAGTGAAACTTAAATAATAATCTCAAAAATAAAATGGGAATAAATAATATATTATTGAGACCATAGTAACGTGTCGTATGGGGATATATGAGAGAACTAGACTCATCAAGAGTAGTCAGATACCTTATCTAGATGGGCTGAGGATACTAGTTAGGTAGAATACGCTAAGCGTGAACATTGGTTGAGAGGTGGGGATCTTAAGTGAGTGTACGTGGATATTACATGTGTACTAAATAACTTATTTAAAGAGTTACAAAAATATTTTCAAAATGTTTTACTTGGGCTCTGACTCATGTCAAAAATATTTTCAAAAACCTTTACGTGTCCAGCCAGAGGGACGCCAAGCATATAGATCCTGTCCAGAGACGCGTAGCTGTAGCAGTGTGGAAGCTTGCAGGAGATTTCTATTAGACGCTTCAGCACTTTCATTCTAGATAGGAGGTTCTGTAGCGTTCATTTGGTCATTTTGCCTTCAGACTATTTCTTTTATTTAGTTATGCATCAGACTGTATTTTGATTTATTTTTACTTAATGTGGTTGGATTACATACTTAGAGAACCGATGATTTATTCGGTCTCCTTTAATTATATATATGTCCTGTGATTATTTAGATTATATTTATGTGTGAATGGTTTAGTTCATTTAATTTATTTATGCATGTGTTCTTAATAAAAGATAAAACTTGACACCAACTTAATTTAACATATTATTAATTAACTAGTTTTTCGACACTGATGCTAAAAATGAAACCATTAATTATTTCTATTTAATTTAATAATGGACCGATCACCCATGATAAAAATAGGTTGGGTATCACATGAATGAGATTTAATCTCAATGGAATGATGCTTCAAACAATCATCCAATAAAAATCACTTGTTCGCATTTGCAGCCTCAATAGATTTTCTTTAGAACCGCGTTCAAATGAGAGTAGTTGTCGTTCAAACGAGATCCCAATCTCATTCGAATGGGAAAATATTGTTAAGATGTGGACCATTGAATTTGACACGTGTCACTCTCTCACACAATAGATTAACTCGAGATTAAGCTTTGGGGCAATTTTTGAATTTAACCCCTAAAGGGTTTGGGGTATTTAAGTGAGGCTTTGGCCCTATCTAGGACATTTATCTCTCTCTCTCTCTCTAAGCTCTTAGAGCCTCATCACCACCCTAGCACCACCACTCATCAGCTCTAAACCACCATACCACCACATTTAAGCTTATAAAACCCATCTACACCATTTGTTGGTCAAGATATAAATTTATGAAGATGTTGTTGGGAATTTTTGGAGAAGAAAAGTGTAACACCCCGTATTTCTGAATATTCCATTTAATTAGATTGGTTAATTAAATGAGAAAATGCCGGCTTAATTTAAATTACGTAAGAGTAGTAATTTAAAGAGTTTTATTTAAAATTGTAATTTTGGTATATTAATCGAAAGATAGATACCGGTATATATTGCACCATTTTTATTTACTTAGTGCGAGTGGTAAATAGTTACTTAACGCGTGTAGACCGTGTTGGGGTGAGAATGAGTAATATTTTTTTTAAGTGACTCAAATGATAATTTAGAGGTCACCAATGAGTCCGGAAGGGTCAAATTAGTCAAAATAGTATACCCGGGGTAATTTTGGGCTAAACCGAGACCATTCGGGGGCGTTTTGGTCTTTTAAAATAAGAGGATATGAAGACCTACGAATTTGAGAGCCTTTTTATCAGCCGTATGAAATAGGGGTTAGGGTTATAAAACCCATGTAAACACCAATACCATTAGAGAGAAGGAGAAAACCAATTCCAAAGCTTAAGAAGGGATTCTTGAAGAATTGGACTTGAATCTTGCACCCAAATCATCCATGGAAGAAGGATGGAGGGAGCAGAACATCAACCCATCATCAACTCCACGAAATCATATTTCCCTCTATCAAGGCAAGTGTTTATTACAAATCAAATTCAAGTTATAATACCTATGTGTAGGAAATTTTAAGAATTGGTTGATTCTATTGAAAAACTTTGAACTAAATGTATGAATTGATCATATATTTGAGTAGGATTGCATGTAGAATGAATACCTAAGTAAAGATGAAACAAAATTTGAATATGTTTGATGATTTACATATAATCTTTATGAGTTCTTGGTTAAAGAACATGAATCTTGAATGACTTAGGGTTTAATTGAGGAACACAAGATGTCAATCTGCCAGAATTTTTGACACAACTTTAAACGTATCCCATTTGAGTTGTACTTCGAATTAGAGTGTGAAACATACATTACTGGAAAGGTATTTCTCTTAGCTATCCAATAAACTTGTAATCAGGTCAATCGGAGTTTTGTAGAGGGAGTAATAGACATATTACTACAGGGTGTTTAATCTGCCAGCATAGTAATCTGCCAGAAGTTTGACGTGATTTTAAACATGTACGATTTGAGTTGTACTTAGAATTAGAGTGTGAATCATAGATGTATGGAAATGTATATCTCTTAGCTTTCCAATGAACTTGGAATCAAGTCAATCGGAGTTCTTTAGAGGGAGAAATCGAAGTTTTACTAGAAGGTGTTTAATCTGCCAGAAAATTTTATGATTCGTTAGGCTGCGAGAAAATGTAAGATATTTAATTTTAAGCCTCAAATGCCTAAAATTTTATTGGGGAAGTGTTTGGGACCTTGATGAAATATATTTTTGGAACAATGTTATGGAAGTAGGTCTATGATTGAGCATTGAACTTTAATTTTGTGAGAGAATTAAAGTGGAGATTCATAGGCTTGATTGTGACGTATTCTAATTCGAGATGATAAGAATATAATTACGGAAAAGCATGAGCGAGCTTAAATTTATTGGGTCAGTATGTTAACAAGGGTAGCTACTGAATTAATATATGTAAGGGGTAACTAGGACCCTTAGAGTTGTGTGAATACTCAAATAAGTACGATTAATGAGATAAAGCGTGAGGCGAATATTGTACGGTAAATATATGAGATTAAAAATATTACGTACGTATATGATTAATAGGTCGGGCGTGTACCTACTGAATTATGTGATCTTTTAGGTAGAGAGATTATGCCTAAATTAATTATGTTAGGGTCGATGAGACATTCCGAACTAACATAATGCTATTATATGTTTGGGGTCGATGAGAAATGCCGAACCAAACTTTGAACTGGTGTCGCGATGAGAGAGTCCCGAACCAGAATATGTGTATATATATATTTTAAAAATAATTGGGGTCGATGTATCATTCCGAACCAATTATTACTTGGGGTCGATGAATCATTCCGAACCAAGAGTCCTTTACGTGTATAAAAAGGACAAAATAGCAATGACTGATATTTAGTATATATTGTGTGTAAAATATATATACTTGATGATATTCTACTTCCGTGTGTTAGTAGATTGATATATTTTATGTACTTGAAGATACATACTGAATTGGTAAGTTAAGTAGTGAAACTTAATTACGAAATGAACCTTTAGATAGAGAAAATCTATTTAGTAATTCAAGTAGCGAAACTTAATTACTTAAGTGGGAAAGTTAACAATTGTGAAAATTATAGTAATTTTAGTAGTGAAACTAAATGAGATATCTTGAAAAATAACATAGATTAAATGTTACTTGGGAATTATTTAACATACGCGTGATGTTAGTAAAACGATTGTACTGTATGGGCGGTACTGGAACTTGGGTACAGATAAGTTCAGTTTACTACTTTGGTTTAGTTAGCTTCAGAAGTACGGCTAGGTAAACTAAGTGTAGAACGTTAGGTGTGCACAAAAGATGAGAGGTGAGTTAACTCAAGAGAGTGTACGAGAACCTAACATGTGTAATCAATAACCGCATTTTTTATTCTGATAAACGCTTGCAAAATATTTTCAAAATGTTTTGAGTACTAACTCTTGCTATAAAATATTTTCAAAACCTTTTAGGTGTCCAGCCACAGGGATGCCATGTATGATGATTCCATTCCAGAGACTCGGAGCTGTAGCACAGTGGATGCTTACAGGATTTTGACTAGGCGATATCTCTCATTCAGATCTAGTACAGGATCTCACACTATTCTATGTATGGACTTGTTGTCCGGTTTTAGTCTCAGTTATTGATTTCAGACTGGTGGTTACTCTATTGTTGTTTGGGTTTTTCTTTAGCCGATGGTTTATTCGGTAATACTTTTGTTCTGTTGTACTTTTACTTGTTGTTTGAATTATAGTACATGATTATTTGTACTTTGTTCCGCATGGTTGATTTATCTGTTTTAAGAAAGATAAAATTTGGTACCGGTCTAATTTTACTTAGGGTATTAGTAATTAAAAAGTTTTCGACAGTGATGCTAAGAATGAACCATTTGAAAAACTTGTTTTAATTTAATAAAGGCCTGATCAACCGATGTTTAAATTAGGCGGGGTGTCACAGATGGTATCAGAGCATCAGGTTCTAGTGTCCATAGGATCTGTACGGCTTACTACGTTTTCAGCGTATCGTTTGATATATATAGAGCCCTATCTTAGGATGATTGTACTCCTCTACGTACGTAGTTCACGTTCTCCTGCTGTTTAGTAGACGTAGTGTTATATATACGAGTTCGATTGTGCACGGTACGTTGAATATGGTGATAGGACCAGCATTAGCGTTGGAAGGACGACAGGAGGGAGGAGCTCGGCAAAGCATAGGGTGTTCGAAGATGGCAATCATAGGAGAGATGACCGTTGTCGAGGTCACTCCTAGCGTGTAATGGAAGTAAAATGCTGCAAGGGTTGTTGAGGCATAGCAGGCATTTTTTCAAGTATCGCGACAGCAAAGTGGGATACTAATTTAGACCCGCCCAACGTAGTGATAGTGGGAGGGAGTCTGCAAATTTTTTTTTGATAAGGACGAGCCGTAAAATGTGATAAAATGGCAACTGTACTTGGTAACCAAGGTAAGTAGTATGTACAGTGGTTTTGGCATTTAGGATAGAGTAGAAATACTCAGAAGTGAAAATTTGAGTAAATTTTTAGAGACAACGTGGCGGAGATGCAAATCACCGCATCCGGATCGAGGGTCCGTATACAAATAGAGAGACCTTACGTATAGTATAACCACAAAGTTCTCTATTGTTGATTTAGAAGCAAAGAGAATGGAAATATCGGAACCCCCCACGTGAAAGCCTAATAGAGGCCAACCGTGAGAAAGAGATTATCCGTTGAAGTGAACTTGTATCGATGATATGAATACGAGGGAAAAGAGCCCTTGAGAGAATGAACTCTCGAGTTATGATTCGCAATCTTGGTAAAACTCTTCTTGGACGACTTATGTATATGAATGCAGTATGGTACTTCTTACAAGGTTGGGGTAAATGCTCCTAGGGGGCGAAGTCAAGAGAGTTTAAAGATTTAGTCAAAGAGTAAGACTGAATGTAATGGGCTGGTGCAAGCCATAAGTGGAAACCCACTAGAGGATTTAATGACTAGATCCTAAGTCGAGACTGTTAAGCCCCATAGTGCGTTCCTCTTAGTCGCAAAACTAAGGGAACCAGGATGATAGGAGTAAGGGGATTTTTGTAATGATGTCTAGTGTGGTTGGTAGAGCCACGCATTCTAGTTTAGCTTGAAGTTATTTGAAGAAATAATAACTCCAATAAGTTTTGCATTCCGGAGAGGACAAGCGTGTTAAGTCCGAAAAACCATCTAAACCACCAGAGCGATGGTTAAGAAAGTATATGGGTTTTAGCCTCGAGTGAATGGGGTATAGGACGAATCCTCACCTGAAAAGGGTCGAGTTGTCATTATTCTTCAATATGTGAGAGACTTCGGAGATTATGAACATCTCATAGTAATTGATTTCGGTGTGGAAACCTAAATGATGTGAGTCAAGGTATGTAGTATGACCGCTGAGCGGAGAGATCGAGCTCGCCGTTGTAATTAGTGCTAAAGACTTAGTGATAGTATAAGCGCGGTGCCACTTGACTCCTTTAAAAATATTGGAGTATGGTTGCACATGTTGTCGAGGAATCGAATTTGAGCATATCGACTATGTGTTGTTCCGATAATGCTCAGTAAGAATACATGGGGAGAAGCCCCTTGTTTAAGTTCGGTTGCGAAAGGGAATACGACTGAATTTTTATGCACGTCAGGAGAAGAGACATTGTTAGATGCTAGGACATCAGTGGAGCCGATAGTGTTGTGGAGAAACACTAAAAGGCTTTCCTCACCACGAAGGGATAAGTGGGACTTTGTGGGCAAAGATTTGATTTTTGTCTCTAGGGTATTGATAATACCCACAAGATTATAGTCACGTCGTGTAGACTAGGCTGGAGTTGAAGAAAAGCATGTTAAGGGTGCGACATTTGTAATGTTTTTGCAAATGTACCCGGAGAAAAGGGTGTATGGGCGCCCTAGTCAATTGAATTCCTTAGACATCCGAAATAGAGGGATGCGGAATATTTTTGGTACGACGGTGGGGAAATTAGGAAACAAGTCGTATCGATGAAATGGGTTGAACGTCATGGGAGATAGACGATGATCCAAGATTATATGTGCTGAAAGATCTAGCACACCCTATGGGATGAAAATCGGTGGGAAACCGTTCAAAGGTTATCTCTTGATATGGGAGACCTAACTGTGGTGAAGAAGTAGCGCAAGGTGCTACTTGACTGAGTGTTGAGGGTGACTTACGTGTTACTAAAATGTTGATTCTTATAAAGTAACCAACCTCAAAAAGTGCGCCAATTGCGAAGAGTGCACGGATTGTAAAGTATAATAAACCCGGAGAGAAAGGGGAATAGAGTACCACTTGAGGAAAGATGACGTAAGTGGGAAGTGATGTTGAGAGGAGACATAGTGAGATTGTCTCCAGATACACCTCTAGTTATAGAGCGAGTTAGACTCGTAATGAGCAACCGGAATGTAGTAGTGAACCTACATTTCCAATGATGGAATGAGGAGACAGACTTATAAATTACTGATGGGTTGTGAACATCATAATTTAGCCAACATTTCGCTGGGGGTAGCGAAATGGGGTGACCGGGATGGATTAGTGTGTAGTTGAAAAGGGAGAGTGCACAAGTGCACGATGCCGCTCTACATGATTGTGAATCAGGGTGAAATCCTAAAATTCCACCCTGTGAGAGATGGTCAGGAAGGAATAGCGTTAAAGTTTTATTTTGAGTATGTTGTGTTACCTACGACTCAAAATTAGTGAGAAAGAATGATGATACGCCCTTACGATAAGTGGAATTTTGGAGAAGCCCACTGATCAATCCATAAGTTGAATGTATGCCTATATGAGCATATTTATAGGTAGAGTGAGTGCCTATATGGACTGTACATGAGAATTAGGTTCGTGGGTACCGATTACGAACAATACATGTACTTTGGGTGTGGTTCGAGTAGACATTTCGAACTTTTAAGTCCTTAACGCGTGATATGAGGACATTCTATTAGAGTTTGACATTTAGGGTATATGAATTGTGTAAAATATAGCTCACAAATTGTCTACTCATGTGCGATGAGATATGTGTACATATATTGGTGCTCGAAATGTGATTCCGAGACAAGTGATTAATAACTATTGGTGATCGAGGTGGAATTCCGAGCCAATAACCCCAAAAGTGTTACAGAAGGGGGGGTGATTATCAAATAAGTGTTGATAGTATATGTTATATGTACGATATATATACCTATTGATTTTTCCTACTTATGTGCGATAGTAAGTGTGTTTAATCTCTGTATTGGGGTCGATGATGTTCCGGACTAATACCTGAGGAATCGATTTGGGGTCGATGATTTTCCGAACCAAATCGATTATAAAGAAAATTGGTATCGAGGCAAGGTCTGAACCAACAGGTGCATTACATTTACCTTGGGGTCGATGGATTCCCGGACCAATGTAAATGATAGGATTATTGGGGCCGATGATTTTGCCGGACCAATTTTCCTTAAAGTATATATTGTGTGTGATATATATACCCTATAATATTCTACTTATGAGTGATAGTAGGCACTTAGATGTTATATAGAGAGATACATCGAATGGGTAAATTAAGTAGGGAGAAACTTAATTTCAAGAATTAACGTTGGATTGGGAAATCTATGAGAAATTAAGTAGTGAGACTTAATTATGATATATGCGGCATGGGTAACGTGCGATAAGAATTTATTATGAAGCAAGGTATGTACTTGGGGCGACCATTAGGATGTGATGATTTGACATTGGGCATTAGAGGATGCAATTATGTCTAGGGTCCTTAGCCTTAATACCAGCCTTATCCTAATTTCGAGGACGAAATTCCTTTGCAAGGGGGGAAGTATGTAACACCCCGTATTTCTGAATATTCCATTTAATTAGATTGGTTAATTAAATGAGAAAATGCCGGCTTAATTTAAATTATGTAAGAGTAGTAATTTAAAGAGTTTTATTTAAAATTGTAATTTTGGTATATTAATCGAAAGATAGATACCGGTATATATTGCACCATTTTTATTTACTTAGTGCGAGTGGTAAATAGTTACTTAACGCGTGTAGACCGTGTTGGGGTGAGAACGAGTAATATTTTTTTAAGTGACTCAAATGATAATTTAGAGGTCACCAATGAGTCCGGAAGGGTCAAATTAGTCAAAATAGTATACCCGGGGTAATTTTGGGCTAAACCGAGACCATTCGGGGGCGTTTTGGTCTTTTAAAATAAGAGGGTATGAAGACCTACGAATTTGAGAGCCTTTTTATCAGCCGTATGAAAGAGGGGTTAGGGTTATAAAACCCATGTAAACACCAATACCATTAGAGAGAAGGAGAAAACCAATTCCAAAGCTTAAGAAGGGATTCTTGAAGAATTGGACTTGAATCTTGCACCCAAATCATCCATGGAAGAAGGATGGAGGGAGAAGAACATCAACCCATCATCAACTCCACGAAATCATATTTCCCTCTATCAAGGCAAGTGTTTATTACAAATCAAATTCAAGTTATAATACCCATGTGTAGGAAATTTTAAGAATTGGTTGATTCTATTGAAAAACTTTGAACTAAATGTATGAATTGATCATATATTTGAGTAGGATTGCATGTAGAATGAATCCCTAAGTAAAGATGAAACAAAATTTGAATATGTTTGATGATTTACATATAATCTTTATGAGTTCTTGGTTAAAGAACATGAATCTTGAATGACTTAGGGTTTAATTGAGGAACACAAGATGTCAATCTGCCAGAATTTTTTACACAACTTTAAACGTATCCCATTTAAGTTGTACTTCGAATTAGAGTGTGAACCATACATTACTGGAAAGGTATTTCTCTTAGCTATCCAATAAACTTGTAATCAGGTCAATCGGAGTTTTGTAGAGGGAGTAATAGACATATTACTATAGGGTGTTTAATCTGCCAGCATAGTAATCTGCCAGAAGTTTGACGTGATTTTAAACATGTACGATTTGAGTTGTACTTAGAATTAGAGTGTTAATCATAGATGTATGGAAATGTATATCTCTTAGCTTTCCAATGAACTTGGAATCAAGTCAATCGGAGTTCTGTAGAGGGAGAAATCGAAGTTTTACTAGAAGGTGTTTAATCTGCCAGAAAATTTTATGATTCGTTAGGCTGCGAGAAAATGTAAGATATTTAATTTTAAGCCTCAAATGCCTAAAATTTTATTGGGGAAGTGTTTGGGACCTTGATGAAATATATTTTTGGAACAATGTTATGGAAGTAGGTCTATGATTGAGCATTGAACTTTAATTTTGTGAGAGAATTAAAGTGGAGATTCATAGGCTTGATTGTGACGTATTCTAATTCGAGATGATAAGAATATAATTACGGAAAAGCATGAGCGAGCTTAAATTTATTGGGTCAGTATGTTAACAAGGGTAGCTACTGAATTAATATATGTAAGGGGTAACTAGGACCCTTAGAGTTGTGTGAATACTCAAATAAGTACGATTAATGAGATAAAGCGTGAGGCGAATATTGTACGGTAAATATATGAGATTAAAAATATTACGTACGTATATGATTAATAGGTCGGGCGTGTACCTACTGAATTATGTGATCTTTTAAATAGAGAGATTATGCCTAAATTAATTATGTTAGGGTCGATGAGACATTCCGAACTAACATAATGCTATTATATGTTTGGGGTCGATGAGAAATGCCGAACCAAACTTTGAACTGGTGTCGCGATGAGAGAGTCCCGAACCAGAATATGTGTATATATATATTTTAAAAATAATTGGGGTCGATGTATCATTCTGAACCAATTCTTACTTGGGGTCGATGAATCATTCCGAACCAAGAGTCCTTTACGTGTATAAAAAGGGCAAAATAGCAATGACTGATATTTAGTATATATTGTGTGTAAAATATATATACTTGATGATATTCTACTTCCGTGTGTTAGTAGATTGATATATTTTATGTATTTGAAGATACATACTGAATTGGTAAGTTAAGTAGTGAAACTTAATTACGAAATGAACCTTTAGATAGAGAAAATCTATTTAGTAATTCAAGTAGCGAAACTTAATTACTTAAGTGGGAAAGTTAACAATTGTGAAAATTGTAGTAATTTTAGTAGTGAAACTAAATGAGATATCTTGAAAAATAACATAGATTAAATGTTACTTGGGAATTATTTAACATACGCGTGATGTTAGTAAAACGGTTGTACTGTATGGGCGGTACTGGAACTTGGGTACAGATAAGTTCAGTTTACTACTTTGGTTTAGTTAGCTTGAGAAGAACGGCTACGTAAACTAAGTGTAGAACGTTAGGTGTGCACAAAAGATGAGAGGTGAGTTAACTCAAGAGAGTGTACAAGAACCTAACATGTGTAATCAATAACCGCATTTTATATTCTGATAAACGCTTGCAAAATATTTTCAAAATGTTTTGAGTACTAACTCTTGCTATAAAATATTTTCAAAACCTTTTAGGTGTCCAGCCACAGGGATGCCATGTATGATGATTCCATTCCAGAGACTCGGAGCTGTAGCACAGTGGATGCTTACAGGATTTTGACTAGGCGATATCTCTCATTCAGATCTAGTACAGGATCTCACACTATTCTATGTATGGACTTGTTGTCCGGTTTTAGTCTCAGTTATTGATTTCAGACTGGTTGTTACTCTATTGTTGTTTGGGTTTTTCTTTAGCCGATGGTTTATTCGGTAATACTTTTGTTCTGTTGTACTTTTACTTGTTGTTTGAATTATAGTACATGATTATTTGTACTTTGTTCCGCATGGTTGATTTATCTGTTTTAAGAAAGATAAAATTTGGTACCGGTCTAATTTTACTTAGGGTATTAGTAATTAAAAAGTTTTCGACAGTGATGCTAAGAATGAACCATTTGAAAACTTGTTTTAATTTAATAAAGGCCTGATCAACCGATGTTTAAATTAGGCGGGGTGTCACAAAAAGATGTAGAAATCATGGAGTTTGAAAGGGATCTTTGGAGCATTCAAGGAGACAAGCTTAGTGGAGCTAAGCAACCATTTTAAGGTCATCTTATGAGGTTGAAGGTTGCAGTCTTCTTTTACATCTCATCCACAATTTTTAGAGCTTCTTTGAGGTGGGAAAACTTTATTCTTCTAAGTTTTAAGTACTCTGTTCTTGATATTGGTCTAGCATATTAGAGTTTGTAAGAGTAGAAGTCAATTATGTTTCTACATTATCTTTTCCCTCGTGTTTATGTTATATTGATTACAAATCATTTTCAAGAGATTTTGATAAAAGAGATAATATTTTCAAGAAAATTTGGCGTTTAAACATTGATGAAGTAAAATATTTTCGAAGAACATTTGTCTTGTTAAGATATTTCTATGCACGTGATCGTAAAGTTTTCTTGTAAAAATAGAGTTTTTAGGAAGTTAGGCATTTATTCAAGTTTTTTAACGAACAAATGTCCCTTTAGTCTTAAAAACCTCGGATTTATAAATATTATGAAATTTCATGTGATAATCATGTCTAAAACTCATTTTTATGGATTTCTATACTTAAAATTCATCTGTGTATAGACTTGTAGTAAGTTAATGGTGATCATATGAATAAGTTTAAGAAGGGTTAAAATGGGTTTTGACTTAAATAGCAATGCTAGAAATTTCATCCCCAAAAGTGTGTTATAAAATAGGTAGAAAATGATAAATGTGTATTTTCAAAACTACATGCTTCTCAGGCATAACCCTCCCTCAAAGAGAAGCAAGTGGCTAAGAGCAAAGAGCTAACAACTAACAGCTAACAGTTAATAGCTAACAGTTAGCAGCAGGACTAACTTGCCGTCAATCTTCCTTCCGACGCTATGAGATCCTCGCATAATTTTGATTCTTAGTGGATGGCTTTTGGGGGGGTAAGAATAAGGTATTTCCATTCATATCGAATCTCTTTCATGGGTTGGGCATCGAATTTCGGGCCTTTTAAAGCATCCTTCCCTGCCCCTTTTCTCATATGTTAGTACACATATATGCAGAATGGGCTAACCCTGTAGGGTTATAATAAATTATGATAGAACCCATTAGATCTATTTGGCTATAGGGAAGAGCGTAACGTCTACTAGCTTCCTTTCGGAAAAATGGGTATTTTCCAGTAAAACTGGCCTATAAATGTCAAAGTATTTTCTTTGTTAAAGAACATAATGAAATCAAGATACTTATAGCTTTGGTTGTGTGTTACCCCCACAAAGTGACTAAATGCGTTAATCAAATGTTAACGCATTAATAATATTCAAGAAGTTAAGTCAATGACTTAACAGTGTTTTGGAAATAATAATTATGAGAATGGACAAATTGCAAGTTTGGCAAAAAAGGTGTAAAATGGTATTTTTACGTAAAGTGGAACATTTATATGAAATAAAAATGTTAAAAAAGTTATTACACAAGATAGTCCTAAATGAGAGTGATTTTTGGAATGTAATCAACATAAATGTGTAAGGGATATGAAATGGAGATTTTCTAAAGTGTAACACAAACGTGGGGCGTAGTCCCTGGGGTTTTGGCTTCGATCGATAAAAATGGAATAACGTGGACACGAAAAAGTGTTAAAAACACATGATAAAATGACTCATATGGGATCGAGAATAATTAAGGAGGGCTCAGAGTCCAAGGGTGAAAGGCCCAAAATCACTGGCAAAAATATATGGGGGCGTCGCCGACGGTGTGGAGCCCAAGTATGCGGTATTGGTGCATTTTGAGCAAAAGATAATGAGTAAAAATGGAACGTAATAAAGAAATTAGTCGTGGTAAGAAAATGAGGAAAGGTAACTGTGGCCATCCCCGCCGATCCCCGCCGCGGAGGGAGGAGGAATCCTTCGGGTCCCGCGCGTCCCCTCTCGAGAGAGTGCTTTGGCCGGCGTCGATTTTGTGAGGTGTGAAAAATGTAGAGAGATTCAGATTCGCCAGTCTATTTTACTCAAAACAGACAAAAGAAAAAATGGGAAGCCACCCCGAAGGATGGCATCCAAAGACATACTGGTGCGTGCGAAACCAAATGATTCAGAAAGGGTTCGGAGGCTTAGTTACGAAATGGGAAGGTGTTAGGCACCCATTCCGCCCTTTCGGTCTCTCATGGATATTTGTTATTTTCCTTTATGTTCCCCCCCCCCCCCCCCCCCCCCCGGTGAGATGTGTGCATGTGTATATATATAGAATGGAGGTAGGAATCCTCGGCTTGTATCATGGAAAAGATAAAGCGAGTCATCCATAGGAAGATTATAAAAGTAATATTAGAAAAATAAGATTTACGCGGTTACCCCTACGTTGATCGTTATAATGGAACGATAACGCATATGAGATAATGAGTTACTAAGAACAAATATATGTATAGTATAAGAAAAATGGATTTAGAGAAAATAGGAAATGAGAAAAAAAGTGAGAGAAAGGACTCGAGTCTCGGGTTTTACCCCGAGACGCCTACGTAGCCTATAAAGGCATCAAAGTCCACGTAGTTCGCATACAAAGCAAAGGGGTGGGGTTTATCCCATAAATCCAAATGTGGGATATCTTATTTGTAAGTGTGTGTGTGTGTGTGTGTGTGTGTGTAGAAAAGGTGTTTTAGTTGTGAGAAAAATGTGAAAAAAGTGTGAGAATCCCTTTTTGGAATTTATGAGCAAACCCTCTTTTTATTGTTTTGGGGTTTTTATTTATATGAAAATAAAAGATGTGCAATAATACTAAATAAAAAAATATATTAGGATGTATGAGATGAGATTATAAAGGTGCTAAGTAATAAAACAAGTTATTGGGAATTCAAGAGAATTCAAGAGAGAGTTTGAGAAAGTTGGACCTTCTTGAAGATCTTGAGCTTGATCTTGAATGTTGGAGAGCATTCCTTGAGCTTGGATGATGATGGAGAGTGGCTAATTCACCAAGTTTGATGAAAAGGATGATGAAAAGGGAAGGTAAAAGAAGGATTTGGAAGTTGAAATCACGCTGCCTTCGAGAGAGGTTTCTGGGATTCGTTCAGAGAGATTTCTCTCAGATCTGGGATCCTCTTGCAAATGAGGTCAAGGCCTCCTTTTATAACCCCAGGGGACTGCCGATCGGCCCTATCATGGCACTGCCAATCGGCAGGTGCCGATAGGCAGGATCTGGGACCTGCCATTTGGTAATGCGCCTCAGGCTTTTTTGGAAAATTGGTTGCCGAGGGCAAACTGTTGGTCAGAATCGCGCACGGGGCATACCGTTGGAAAGGTATTTCAGATACCTTCGAAAGTCCTTTGGACTTCTCCCGAGTTCGGGAGTTGACTTTGGCTCAAATGTGGCTCAGAAGCGTTTGTCGGTCCATTGGACGGGGAATCGCACGGACGCAAACGGCGCGTTCGTCCGCATGGTAAGTCTGAATCGTGCACGGGGCATACCGTTGGAAAGGTTAGGAGATTTACTTTGACATTCCAAAGAGTTTGACCCGGTTTGGAGAGTTGACTTTGGTCAACTAGGCCCGGGAAGCGCTCGGTGGATTCCTGGAGTCAAACGGATCGTTCGTCCGCATGGAAAGTCAGAATTGCGCACGGGATGGACCGCTGGAAAAGGTATTCAGTTCCCTTCGAAGATTCTTTTAGCCTCGGTCGAGCTGAAGAGTTGACATAGGTCAAATAGAGCCCGGGAGCGCCCGGTGGGCTCTGGGTCAGGTTTCGGACCCAAATAGCGCGTTCGTTTGCATGGTAAGTCGGAATCGCGCACGGGGTAGACCGTTGGAAAGGGTATTCAGTGCCCTTCGAAGATTCATTGAGTCTCAGTCGAAACAAGGAGTTTTACTTTTGGGTCAAACTGAGCTGGGGGCCCCGATGGCTTACAGGTCAGTACTCGGGACGTGACCTGGGTTTATAGTGATGAAGGGAGGTACTATGAACCTAAGGAGAGTTAAGGGGTAACAGGATGGGGTGTCTACAGAGCCCCTCGATGGGTGAGTTTGGAACAAATGATAGCCGTCGATTAGACACCGCATGAAACTTTTGAGGGAGTATGACCGAATCAGAGGGTCGAGGTCGATTCTGAGGACCTAAGAAGTATGCTGGGGATGATCAATTCGAAGGATCGAGGTCAGTTCTGAGGACCTAAGGAGATGAGGATGACCAATTCAGTGGGTCGAGATCAGTTCTGACCTAAGAGTGGTGATGACCGAGGACCGAGGTCAATTCTGACCTAATTCAGGTGACGATCCAAGACCGGGGTCAATTCTGACCCAAAAGTGGTGACGACCGAGGACCGAGGTCAATGCTAACCTAACTAAGGTGACGATCCAAGATCGAGGTTAATTCTGACCCAAGAGTGGTGACGATCGAGGACCGAGGTCAATTCTGACCTAACTAAGGTGACGATCCAAGATCGGGGCCAATTTTGACCCAAGAGTGGTGACGACCGAGGACCGAGGTTAATTCTTACCTAACTAATGTGACGATCTAAGACCGGGGCCAATTCTGACCCAAGAGTGGTGACGACCGAGGATCGAGGTCAATTCTGACCTAACTAAGGTGACGATCCAAGACCGGGGCCAATTCTGACCTAACTAAGGTAACGATCCAAGATCGGGGTCAATTCTGACCCGAGAGTGGTGATGACCGAGGATCGAGGTCAATTCTGACCTAACTAAGGTGACAATCTAAGACCGGGGTCAATTATGACCCAAGAGTGATGACGACCGAGGACCGAGGTCAATTCTAACCTAACTAAGGTGACGATCCAAGATCGAGGCCAATTCTGACCCAAGAGTGGTGATAACCGAGGACCGAGGTCAATTCTGACCTAACTAAGGTGACGATCCCAGACCGGGGCCAACTCTGACCCAAGAGTGGTGATGACTGAGGACCGAGGTCAATTCTGACCTAAGAGTGGTGACGACCGAGGACCGAGGTCAATTCTGACCTAACTAAGGTGACGATCCAAGACCGGGGCCAATTTTGACCCAAGAGTGGTGACGACCGAGGACTGAGGTTAATTCCGACCTAACTAAGGTGACGATCGAAGACCGGGGCCAATTTTGACCCAAGAGTGGTGACGATCGAGGACCGAGGTTAATTCTGACCTAACTAAGGTGACGATCCAAGACCGGGGCCAATTCTGACCCAAGAGTAGATAAAGATTGTATTTTGATTCTGCTGGAGAAAGAGCTTTGTGATTCCGATTTGAGCTGGGGAGCTTCTAGCTGGGCGGAGATTTTTAGGAGACCTCGCAGGGGAGAACAACCTATTTTGGGTGCTGTAAGATAATTCCGCTGGGGAAGTGATCAGGTGATCCTTAGGGATTTTCTGGAGCTTTGCCGGGAGGAGATTTCACTTAGTTTTTGAGGATTTCGCTGGGGAAGAGGGGTTCCACTGGGAATAAGAATTTGAATCTGAGATTTCTCTGGGGAATGATGAATGGGCCGGGGAAATTTTGGATTGTCCTTTGGGAGAGATTGCTCGGGGCGAGTGGTTCTTCTGATTTCTGCTGGGAAAAACATCATGTGATATTTTACCGCACCGGATAGACGATGGTTGTAAAGTCTGATGATGAGGTGATTCGGTGGGCCGGGCGCCTCGCCCGAGAGGTCAATCGCTTGGATTTTGAGGTTTCCTTTGGGGAAAATGGTGTGTCGCCCGAAGGAGTGTGAAATTTCCTTGATGAAAACGTTCTAAATCCTTCCTGGGACTTTTAGGAATTTTTCGAGGCTTCCTGGTATTTTCTGGGAATTTTTTCACGAAATTTTAAGGGGGATGCCGGTCGGCATAAACTGAGAGGTTTTGCTGAAGGATGCTTTGCTGAGCAGGGTGGTTGATGTGGAGGATGGGCCGTAAGTGAGGCAGATGGCTCGGTTGTTCATTTTGTTGGTGCTGGGAGGTTTCATGGTGGCGTCGAGCGACGACG
The DNA here is from genome assembly GCA_949130495.1 of Sambucus nigra. Taxonomy (NCBI): domain Eukaryota; kingdom Viridiplantae; phylum Streptophyta; class Magnoliopsida; order Dipsacales; family Adoxaceae; genus Sambucus; species Sambucus nigra. The sequence continues at coordinate 26,604,122 of OX422219.1, read as the reverse complement.
TCGTCCATTTGTGGTTTCTGCCATACTTGAGGATGTTTTCGAACATCCCTTTCTATGATTGGGGGAGTCTGACCTTGGCGACCCTTTACTCTTCTCTGGATACGTTCAGCCGGTGCTGCCAGCAGACTTTTACTAGATCTACGTATCTCCTTGAGGTATTCTTTACTTTGCGCATTTCCATTTCATGCATTCGCATTTTCCTTATGCGTCTCTTATTGCTTGTGAATTCAGACGTGGTTTTATGAGGTGATTGGGTGCAACACCCCGCTGATTGCTTTAAAGGACGACACCGTCGGGGACTTCTGTCGCTTGTATCGATGGCATAAGGCCAACCGGCAGTCGAAGGGATCTCTCTCCCTGGAGGCGGTGCGTCAGGTCTTGAATGACCTGACCAGTGGTAGGGTAAGACTCTTTTCATTTCAGCCTTAGTTTTTGCACTTTCTGATTCTGTATTGACTTACGCTTGCTTGGGGATTTTCAGGTGACCTTTTATCCTTGGGGGACCGCCATTCAGGATACGGGGGTGACTGGGGTGAATGCGCAGATGAGGCATTTGTTGGCGCACGAGATCGGCCATTCCTATTACCTCAGGGAGAGGGTGATCCGTCAGATTGCTGAGGAGGAGGTGGTGGTGCCTCCCGCGCAGCCTCCTACTTTTATGAGGCGAGAGCGACAATTGTTGGAGGATGAAAGGATCGCGGCGATGATTGGCGAGTCCTATGCATTGTATACCGATACGGCCGGGTCGTATGATTATATGGACTTTGTGACGAGCTGGTTGATGGCGCCCAGTATACATGATGCTTTGCCTTTCCCTCCTGCTGGTTCGAGTCGGGCGGTGGGGTCCTCCCACAGTGGTGGTGGTCCGTCGGCACATGCGACGGCGGCGACCTCGGAGGTTCCTTTTGTTCGGATGCACACTCCTTTGTACAACATCCGGCGGGCTGATGGAGGGACGGTGCCGATGCTACACCGTCCTCTTGCGATGGATCCGGAGGAGCTGGGCTTACCAGAGGACATCCTTCATCCTGCGGTAATCCTTTCGATCCTTTTCCTCTCCTTTTTTTTATCTCTTTTGCTTGATACTGATTCTGCCTTTTCTTTGCAGCAAATTCGGGTGTCGACCACTTGGCTCAGGGACATCAGGGATTGGATATCATCGGCGACTGCCCACATTCGGGAGCTTATCCCTGTTCCTTCTTACTTGGTGCCATCAGCCTCGTCCGGGGGAGACTCTGGCTCGGGTAGTAGGGGCGCGTCGTCTCGCCGTAGGGGAAAGAGAGCGCGTCGTCGGGATGGAAATTCTTGAGAGAGAGAGGGAGTGAAATGTGGGTTTGGGCTGAGTCCCGTTGTTTTTGGATTTCTTTATTTCCTGCAAAAATGATGTAACACAGAAAACATATATATGCAATGCAATGCAGTTTTTTGACTATATTTTATCTTAACGATGAATGAATGAATGCATGCACATGCGCTTTTAATTTGCTACTTAGACCGTAAAACAGGGGTATTTTTGGAATTTTTCAAAGGAAAGTTGTTTTATTTAAAACGGGGAATCCCATAAGGAGAAAATAGGATTCTTAAAATTCTTTTGAGAATATCAATTTATTTTTTGGAGTTTTCTGATTTAACAAAGAGGGAATTATATAAGGAGGAAAGGGGATTTTGAAATTCTGTTGAGAATATCACATTTTATTTTTCTGATTTCGAAAAAAGAGGAAAAAAGGGTGATTTCCAAAAATAGGGGGTTACCGATCGGCAAGCACCCTGGCCTGCCTATCGGCAGTTCAGTCCAGTCCCATCAATTAAAAGCTTTGATTGGTACCCTCTTCAGCCTTTAGTACCTTGTGGGGTAGGGTTCCTTTTGATTTCTATAGGGATTATGTCCCTTGTGAGGATTTTTAAGAATAAAAAGGGATAAGGGTGGAGTGTTTTCCTCACACCTTTTGCATTCTTCATACCCACCCATCATCTTTTAGTCTTGCAAGATGGCTCTCCCTGATAGCATCGAGTTTGCCAATTATCTCTAAACCTTGGAAGTTATGTGCTCTTATAATGTCGACTATGATGCCTTTAATATGTGTCGAGTCTCCTTGTGGCGTAATCGACCTTTTGAGGGGAATATGCTGATGGCGACAGTACAATTTTGGTACCCCAAAGACCATGTATTCCGCTTTGGGTTGGAAGAAGTTTGTCCTACCTACGAGGAGTTTTCTGCCATACTGGGCGTGAATCCCAGTGTTGTCGCGGCTTTACCCGAATTTTCCCATTTTACTAGGAATTTATTGGTCGGGCTTCTTCATATCTCGCCTTCGGCGGCCAGGTCATGGGTTGCCAGAGGGATGATCTCCCTCCCGATGGTGTTATAGTCCGTGCATTCGCAGGAAGTAAGTGATGTTGGCTATGCTGGAGCCGTCATTCTGGGCCTGGTTTCAAAATTGTTATTGGTGACTGGGGAGGTGCATGTGGACCCACAACTCGCAGCCATTACCTCATGGATGTCATACCGTCGCAATCCTGCGGTGGTGATATTGGCGAAGACTTTAAATGGCCTAGATGCCTGGAGAGAAGGTCGTTCCGACTTTTTGAGGGGTAGCCCTGTGATGTTGTTCATGTGGTTGTCTGAAAGATTCCGCTTGTTGACTCCTCCAGAATATCCTTTATCGGCTGTACCCAACTTCTTTTCACGCTACTTCATCCGCATGGGACTGTATGTTGAGAACTGGGAGAATTGGCTTGTGGAGCATGGGGCTTGTGGACTGTATTAGACCGTGCCTTGGTGGGGACAGTTGCTGCCTGTTTTGGAGCTAGGAGGATATTCATATGTGCGGCTGGTTGGTCTCAGGCATACCTCTTTTTATTTCCCTTGGCAGCTTTTGCTCCAATTTGGCTGGGCGCTGGTCGTGCCCCCTCGGACCTCAAATTTCTTTCCAGTAGAAGATTTGACTGAGCGCTTGCGTCTTTTGCTAGGATCTTTATGGGAAAATCGGCGTTCGTCGACCCGTCCCTCTCAGTCTGTTGGGAAGTTTTGCCATGTCCCCAAATATTATATGAAGTGGTCGTGGAGGAAAGTAGTCAGCAAGATGTTGGCAGCAGAGATCGGTCGGAGGTGGTTTGTTTTATCTGACTCCATAGAAGGGGGTGTTGTTGTCTTTTCGAAGATGGTTAAGGCTCATCGGTCCACGGAGTGTTTGCGGCACTCCATTCAGGCAGGAGAAACTTGGGGTCCTCAGGACGTGGATGATGAGGGTGCAGGCTCTTCGGGTAGCTGTGGGTAGGACTCCTGGGGAGTTTATTTATGTAACACATGTGGGGGATTTTATCTGGTTTTTATGGTAGTAGGGGAAAAGGAGTTATCCGCTCTTTTTCTTCTGTAATCCGTATTGTAGTTTCTTATTAATGAAATAAATAAGTTTCTGATCATCCAGCTGTGCCTTTGGATGATTTTTGCATTTGAATTATCTATACCAATCGTTAAGGCATACATAATCCTTTTGTTCAAGTAGGTGTTTAGAATGAACTGTCGTTCTCGGGGGTAAGAAAAGAATGGTATTTTGTGAAAAAGAAGGGGTCGTGCTCATGTGAGGAGTATGATCTGCCTACGTACCTCTGGGGTTTTTTTAAAAAGTTCTTACCTGTTTGAAAATGGTTTTTGCAGAGGATCAGGCCCACGTAGTTCTGGGTAGAGGGAAATGGAGATAGCTTTTTTTTTTTAATAGAAGGGGGATGAAAAGAGTCGTAGCGCGCCGAGATTTTGGGCTAGGGATAGAACTTATTTAGACGATCTAGATTGACTGGACGAGCCATCTCTTCCCCATCCAGGTCAGTGAGCAAGGCTGCACCGCCGGATAAGATTTTCTTTTCAATATACGGTCCACTCCAATTGGGTTTGAACTTTCCTCTGGGGTCCCAGATGGGTTAGATTATCTCTTTGAGGGCTAAATCCCCTTCTCGGACACCGCGGTCCTTGACTCTATTGTTGAATGATCGTGCTATTCGGCGATGGTATCATTGTATGTGGTAAAGAGCTTTTAATCTCCGTTCATCCAGGAGGGTCAGCTCATCAAGACGGCCTTGGCACCAGTCTTCTTCACTAACCTTGCTTTCGAGCATGACACGTAACGAGGGTATTTCCAGCTCCACAGGTAGGATCGCCTCCATGCCGTAAACTAGGGAGTAAGGGGTAGCCCCAGTAGAGGTTGGAATTGAGGTTCGATAGCCCCAGAGGGCGTAGGGGATCCGATCGATCTAATCCCTACAACTTTTGGTCATCTTGTTGATGATGGCTTTGAGGTTTTTGTTTGCGGCCTCAACTGCACCATTGGTCTGAGGTCGGTAGGGAGAAGATTTGTGTCTCTGAATCCCGTATTTATTGACTATTTTTGTGACTTCTGCCTCAAAGTGAAAACCATTATCCGACACTAGCTCGTGCGGGACCCCATATCGACAGATGATATTCTTCTTGATGAATTTGGCCACCTTCTTGGCATTTAATACTGTGTATGACTCAGCTTCGACCCATTTGGTGAAGTAATCGATGGCAACCAGGATGAACTCATGCCCGTTTGACGCCTTTGGTGTAACCTTACCTATGATGTCGATACCCCAGGTGGAGAACGGTCAGGGAGAAGTCATGTTGTATAATTCCCGCGGAGGTAGATGTTGGAGATTGGAGAACTGCTGGCATTTAGGGCACCTCCGAACATAGGCGGTGCAATCCTAGGCCATGGTGGTCTAGTAGTAGCCTTGTCGGATGATCTTTTTGGCAAGCATGTGACCGTTCATGTGAGGTCTGCATTCCCCGCTATGAATTTTCTGCATTATCTTTTCAATGTCATCCCCTACAATACAGTGCAAATGAGTTCCATCAAAATTCCTCTTGAGTAGTGCTTTATGGCAGATGATGTACTGAGCGGCCAGCCTTCGGAGTGTAGCTCGGTCGTTCTTGTTGGAACCCTAGGGATACCTACCGTGTTTGAGGAGGCACCAAATATCATAGTACCAGCAATCGGCTAGTTCAGGATCTTCTGTGGGGAAAAGATCAATATGGTAACAATGGGTAGGTTTGTCTTGCTTTTGAACTAGGAAGGGGGTCATTGTTATTCCCTCGGGCATGTCTACCATGGAAGCCAAAGTAGCGAGAGCATCGGCTAGGTTGTTCTTTGCTCGGGGTAGGTAATGGAAGGTGATATCTCGGAATTAGGAGGCCAACTCTTCTAATTGGGCATGAAAGGGTTGAAGCTTTTCGTCCTTGACCTCCCACTTTCTGAGCACTTGACCGATGATAAGGGCAGAATCCCCGTATACATCAAGGTATTGAATACCTTTCTCGAGAGCGATCTGGAGGCCCACTGTGCATGCCTCGTATTCTGTCATGTTGTTAGTGCAAGGGAAATCCAATTTAATGGCAATGGGAGTATGGGAGTTATCTTGGGCGATCAGAAGTATCCCAATGACATATCCCTTTTTGTTGGCAGCGCCGTCGAAGAACATTTTCCATCGGAGGTGGTCTTGAGTGGTGCAGTGGATGTTTTCATCTGGGAATTCAAAAATCCAGACATCTTCTTCTTCTACAGGGTAGTTAGCGAGGTAGTCAGAGATGGCTCTTCCTTTAACGGCTTTCTGTGTGACGTACAAGATATCAAACTCAGTTAGGAGCATCAACCATCAGGCCATTCGGCTGGACAAGGCGAGTTTTTCGAGTAGGTATTTGATGGGATCCATTCGGGATACTAGTTTAATGGGGAAGGCGAGCATGTAATGTCGTAACTTTTGGGTGACCCAGACAAGTGCGACACATGCTTTTTCCAAAGCAGTGTAGTTGACCTCGTATCCGGATAACTTGCGACTGGCGTAATAGATGGATCTTTCTTTGCGGGAGTCCTCGAGGTACTGGGCTAGCAAAGCCCCGGCTGCAGTGTCTGTTATGGTTAGGTATAAGAGCAATGGGAGACCAGACTATGGTGGCATGAGAACTGGAGGTTGGGTTAGGTATTGTTTGATTCGATCAAAAGGTTCTTGGCAGGCCTCGTTCCAAACCTTGGTTGAATCCTTTCGGAGGAGCTTTAAGATTGGTTCGCAGATGGAGGTTAGCTGGCTGATGAACCGGCTGATGTATTATAATTTCCCCAGGAGGCCTCGGACTTCCTTCTCCGTTCGGGGAGGTGGCATCTCACATTTGGCCTTCAACTTGGCGGGATCTTCTTCTATCCCCTTCTCACTGACCATGAATCCTAAGAGTTTTCCCTTCGTAACGCCGAAGATGCACTTCTGTGGATTAAGTCTTATCTGATACTATCACAGTCGTTCGAAGAACTTACGGAGAGCGAGAACATAACCTTCTCTAGTTTTGGACTTGATAATCATATCATCCACGTAAACCTCGACTTATTTGTGGATCAGATCGTGCAGGATGGTTGTGGCAGCCTTTTGGTAGGTAGCCCCAACATTCTTGAGATCGAATGGCATAACGGTGTAACAAAAAGTTCCCCATGGGGTGATGAATGCGGTTTTCTCTTGGTGGTCGGGATGCATCTTAATTTGGTTGTATCCGGAAAATCCGTCGATAAATGACTTGAGAGCATGACTGGCTCTGTTGTCCATGATCATGTCGATGTTGGGTAGCGGATAATCATCCTTCGGAGAAGCCTTGTTTAAATCTCGATAATCCATACACATTCGAACTTTTCCTCCTGATTTTGGTACAGGTGCAATGTTAGCCAGCCACGTGGGATATTCAATTACTCGAATGAAACCCACGTTCAAATGTTTGATCACCTCTTTTTTTACCTTAAGCGACCATTCGGTGCGGAGCTTTCTCAAATTTTGTTTAACTGGCTTGGCATCTGGGAGAATGGGGATCTCGTGATGAGCTATTTCGGGATCAATACCGGACATGTCGTCGTAGGACCATGCGAAGATATCCATGAACTCCTTTAGAAATTCTTCGAGTTGTGCGCACTCATGCTCGTCAAGGGTGGCCCCTATCCTAATCTCGCGCAGTTGGCTACTAGAACCGAGATTAATAACAACAGTCTCTTCTTCATTAACTTGAACGCGGTTATGTTGTTTATTATTAACCTTATTTAGATCAGTTAAGAATTGTTCATTTGCAAAATCATCATCATCAAAAGTTTGATTAAAATCTACACAATTAATGTAAGGCACAGCAAGATACTCAAAATCTTCGTTTATTTCATTGATAGGAAAAACAGCATTGAGAACCTCATCAAAAGAGGTCTCGATTACATTTGAGCAAGGAGGGACAACAGTAGATAAAACAGGGTAAACATTGGGTTTGAGGGAGATATCAAGAGGTAGAACTGGCGCAGCATGCCAGATGAGGAGAGGTGTATCAGCAGCTTTAATTAGACGGGATGGGTCCCTTGATGTAGTGCCTGAATGAACCATGCAGAGTGTCAGCCCCAGTGTCTGCAGGTTGAAGGAATCTTTGGAGTCACTTTCCTCAGTTTCTTCAGTATCTTTGATAAGCGGTGGCACCTGGTATTGGTAACTTTCGGCCCATGGGTAGCTATCTTGGGAAAATATCTCCATTCCAGGCTTCATCTTCTTGTTTGTGCGGTCATACCATGGTTCTGAAAAATCGCAAAAGGGGAAATCTTTGCCCTCTTTGATGAATCGTCCATTTAAATAATCTCCCGAGATAGTTCGAACGAAGTCTAGCCCTCTCTTTGATCGAGTCTGGTGGATCATTTCGAATTCTGGTTCTGATGGTTAATATCCCAAGCCGCAAGGAGGGAAAGCTTTCTTCAGTTTGATGGGCTCAAGTATCCCCTGTTGCCTTTGTCCTAGCCCCAGTCCGAGCATAAAATGCATGTTTCTAAACATCAGAATCACATTGACATTGCCATGAGGGTCATATTCTGGACAAACCTTTTCTTTGAAACCGTCCCCTGCCGAGAGTAGGGATGGTTCGATTTAGAAACCTGATAGGAGCATATCATTTGACCCGTACTGTATCTCATGAATTGGACTGCTGGTGCTTGCAGCCTCGGCGTTACCGTCGTCACCCGAGATGGTGATGACTCGCCCATCGGCGAAGAACTTCAATTTCTGATGGAATGAGGAAGAGACACCTTTTATACTGTGGAGCCAGGGTCGTCCGAGCAACAGGTTAAAACAGGTCGGGATATCGATGACTTAGAATTCGACGACAGGGTTATAGGTCCAACCCCTTTTACAAGTTTTATGGACCCCATCACCTCACGGCGGGTATTATCGTAGGCACGCACGGCAGTGGATGTTGGAGCGAGGTCACTTTCTTTCAGACCTAAACATTTGAAGGTTCTCAGTGGGCAAACATTCAAAGCGGATCCGTTGTCAATGAGAGAGAGTGGTACAACCTTCCCCATAACTTCGACGGAGATGTTGAGTGCATGATTATGATTTGTCCTAATTTTGGGGATTTCTTCTTCAGAAAAGGACAGCATTCGGGTAGAGGTCAAGGATCCGACCAGGTTCACCGCTTCTTCTGGTGTGGTAGAGGGAGGAACTATGGGTTCAGTGAGCAATTTGATCAAAGCATTTTTGTGTAGCTGGGAAGACATGAAAAGCCCCCATAGAGTGATATTAGCTTGAGTTTTCTTCAATTGATCGAGGATCTTGCTCTCTTCGAGGGTCATTTCTGCCATAAGAAGGTTTTCAACGCCCTTCCCCTTGTCATTGGTTGGTAGTGAGTCTGGAATTTGGTAATATCTCCCAGATCTGGTTATGTGATTTACTGAAGAAGGGAAAAACGTAAATCCAGTTTCTTCATCGATCTAAGGTTGTTCTGCCACCCTATCTATTTCTCCGAGGAGTTCCTCAAATGATATTATCCCACATAAGTCAGCTACTGGGCCAGTTCTTTCTGAAACTTGTTCTTCGCTCGAATCTTCGAATTCTTCCCCCCATCTGGTGGTAATAATTCTGTTTTCCCTCGTGAAATCAATGCATTCCATAACTTCAACGGCTTCTTCATATAGGTATTCCCATTCTGTGGGGATGTGTAAGGGTGAAGGGACCAGGTGCCCTTGCAGCTTCAAAGCGTCAAGTAACTCGGTGATACTGTAAATGTTGTTGGTTTGCCTGAATGCTTCCGTCGTGATCCGAACAACATCATCTAAGCAGATTTCATCGGTTGGTACCATCCACCTATCTGATTCTCGGGCCCATTTATGTGCCTCCAAAAACAACGTACTGAACCTCTGGCAGTCGATAATCATCTGTGAGGGAAATTTCAGCTCGAACTCTAGGAGTTGGCTTAACACCTCTGACAATTCCATACCTCCACTTTCAGGACAGGTCCGGACAGTGATGCACGCTCTGGTAAGGAGTGACAGCGCCTGATCAGCGGGGCTAGTAGGGTGTAGGAGGAAATATGGGCAAAGCTGAAGAGGTTTAGGAGGGTATAAGGGTGTGATTCGAGTTGATGGATCGAAATCTGGGTTTCCTTCCAAGAAGATGGCATTTGTGTGATTTGGGAGTGGGTTATGAGTAGTGTTTGGTTTAAGATTGGCTGGTTGGGCGATGGTACCCCGGTCAACGAGATCTTGGATCATGTTTCGAAGGTGGAAGCATTGGTCGGTGGTATGGCCAGCTATTTGGTGAAAGGCGAAATGAGCATCGGTCTTAAAATTTCTGGGAAGTGGATTGGGTAATGGACGTGGATCCAGGGGCTTTATAAGGTTTCGGCTTAACAAGGCTTGGTAAACTTTGGAGAGGGGAGTATGGAGCTCAGTGTATTCCCTTCGGACGGGAGCAGGGGGCTTTTCGGTTCCCATAATGTGGTTGGTTGAGAGATGTTGTTGATGGTTGAGACTGCGGCACTGACAAGCTTGTCATATTTTCTGGGGGTGAACTGTCCGGACACCTTCTTTGGTTCAACTTCTATTTTGGTAAGACCCTCTTCGATTTCTACTCCTGCTTCTCTGAGAGCTCGAAAATGGGGGTAGTACTATCCTCCCATGGTTGCTCGGACATGGGGCAAGAAATTCTTCTTCACTATGCTGACTTGTTCTTCTTCAGATGGCCGATTGGTCATGGTAGCCGCTTTTTCCCTCCACCGAGCTATAAAGTTATTGACTGATTCTCCAAAATTTTGTTTGAGCAACTTTAAATCACGGCGGGTGACCTCAAGCTCTTCGTTGTATTTATACTGCGACATGAATTCTCGGGCTACATCCTCCCAGCTACGGATTTTGGATTCCTCAAGAGATAAAAACCATCGGAGAGCACTGTCTTTCAAAGTTTGCTGAAATAATTGGGCCATCACTTCTTTCGAAGCCCCTAGTAGAGTCATGGAACGATGATAACTGCGAAGATGAACAATCGGGGGACCACCCCCTCCAAACTTCTCGATATTTGGCATTTTGAACTTCTCGGGTAACCTTGCTTTAGGATAAGGAGACATATGGGTGTAGTCCATGTAATTTCCAGAGATCCTGACTTGGTCAAACTTCTTGGTGAGCATCTTGAGATCCTCTTTGACTTTGTTCAACTCCTCCTCCTTTGGATCAGCAACCAGAGGCAAGTTAGCCATAGGCTGGGCAATATTTGGCATTGGAAGCTGGGCAGGCGGCGGCCCATTAGCAGGAGGGGCACGCGGAGCGTGTTGATATTCTTCCGAAACCCAGATGGGCTCGGGTGGACCCATAGCACGAGGGAACAGGGTCTCGATCTCTTGAGGAATAGGACCTTAGTTTCGTTGCATTTCTCGGACCTCAGCTTGGAGGTTGTCAATCTTGGCCATGAACTGAGCTAGGACTCTCGGCAGATCTGGTTGTATGAGTGGTGCTTGATCCACATTCTCCACAAAAGATGGATGGATTTCGAACTCGGAAGAAGTAGTAGAGGAACGGACGAAACTTTGGGGTGATTTGACTGAAGACCTAAGCCAATAGGGAGCCAGGCCAAGGGCGTGCGGTCGACCTGAGAAGGCGTAGGATGAGATTTATTTTTGAGAAAAGGGAAGGAACTATTTTTGGATTTTTGGTAAAAAGGGAGAAATGTTTTTGGATTTTTGATAAGAAAGGGAGAAATATTTTTTGGAGACGAAACTCAGCATGATTATTATGATTATTATGTTCTCACTTGTATTTAATTCTAAATGCAATGCCGGACGAGACCTGAACCTGGAAAAGTGGGGTTAAAATATGCAAAGCTACGGTTTGGGACTTGTAACCAGGCTCGCGGACAGAGTCCCATTTTTAAAAATGCGCGAAAATTGGGCGGGAGATCGACCCGAAATTTCGGTAGAGTTTCGGGTTGAAACCGACAATCTAAAGTGTGTGTCCTAGGTTTGACACCTATATGCGGGTATGCAGTTGGTTGGGTGAATCGGCATGGGTTCCCCCCTTTGGCGTGACTTCCACGATATACGTCTTGCTCTTGCGGGCAATCGATACGTGTGGACAAGCCATTTGATATATCTGAGTGTACGTGAATTGCCTCACCATATACCTCGTGAGGACGGTACATATGAGAGCGAATTCGATATACTCGGCGTATGTGAACGAATTCCTTGCGATATACCTCCCGTCGTGACTTCGATCAAGCGGTACGATGCGGGGGAACCGTTCGATATACGTCGAAGGTACTTGACTAATGGAGGGTGAGAGTCATATCGCTTAGGCTAACTGCGACCTGCCGGACCAGCGCCCATCACGAAGTGACCCTCCAGTTACTGGGTAAAATTTGGTCAATATCAATGCTCTTTGGTGATGTCGTGTGAATCATGCATGATTCTCTTATTAGTATCTTATGATGAGAATGCCTTTCTTTGATTATGCCAAACCGGGAACAAAGTACAAGTACCCCAAAAGGTACGCCAAGTATGGATAGGTGATGCGTGCAACATGGGAATATACGTGATCCTAAGTGCACGTGGTGTGAGGTGTACATGGAGGATTTTCTACAAGTGTGTGAACATAAGCATAAGCATGGGATATACATGTGAGAAAGGGGAACATGCAGATATAGGGGGGGAGCATAAACAAATATAGCATCCATGTAAATAGAGTCAAGCCCTCAAAATAAATAAAATTCCCCAGCAGAGTCGCCACTGTGGCCATCCCCGCCGATCCCCGCCGCGGAGGGAGGAGGAATCCTTCGGGTCCCGCGCGTCCCCTCTCGGGAGAGCGCTTCGGCAGGCGTCGATTTTGTGAGGTGTGAAAAATGTAGAGAGATTCAGAGTCGCCAGTCTATTTTACTCAAAACAGACAAAAGAAAAAAGGGGAAGCCACCCCGAAGGATGGCATCCAAAGACATACTGGTGCGTGCGAAACCAAATGATTCAGAAAGGGTTCGGAGGCTTAGTTACGAAATGGGAAGGTGTTAGGCACCCATTCCGCCCTTTCGGTCTCGCATGGATATTTGCTATTTTCCTTTATGTCCCCCCCCCCCCGGTGAGATGTGTGCATGTGTATATATATAGAATGGACGTAGGAATCCTCGGCTTGTATCATGGAAGAGATAAAGCGAGTCATCCATAGGAAGATTATAAAAGTAATATTAGAAAAATAAGATTTACGCGGTTACCCCTACGTTGATCGTTATAAGGGAACGATAACGCATATAAGATAATGCGTTACTAAGAACAAATATATGTATAGTATAAGAAAAATGGATTTAGAGAAAATAGGAAATGAGAAAAAAAGTGAGAGAAAGGACTCGAGTCTCGGGTTTTACCCCGAGACGCCTACGTAGCCTATAAAGGCATCAAAGTCCACGTAGTTCGCATACCAAGCAAAGGGGTGGGGTTTATCCCATAAATCCAAATGTGGGATATCTTATTTGTAAGTGTGTGTGTGTGTGTGTGTAGAAAAGGTGTTTTAGTTGTGAGAAAAATGTGGAAAAAGTGTGAGAATCCCTTTTTAGAATTTATGAGCAAACCCTCTTTTTATTGTTTTGGGGTTTTTATTTATATGAAAATAAAAGATGTGCAATAATACTAAATAAAAAAATATATTAGGATGTCTGAGATGAGATTATAAAAGCGCTAAGTAATAAAACAAGTTATTGGGAATTCAAGAGAATTCAAGAGAGAGTTTGAGAAAGTTGGACCTTCTTGAAGATCTTGAGCTTGATCTTGAATGTTGGAGAGCAGCCCTTGAGCTTGGATGATGATGGAGAGTGGCTAATTCACCAAGTTTGATGAAAAGGATGATAAAAAATGAAGGTAAAAGAGGGATTTGGAAGTTGAAATCACGCTGCCTTCGAGAGAGGTTTCTGGGATTCGTTCAGAGAGATTTCTCTCAGATCTGGGATCTTCTTGCAAATGAGGCCAAGGCCTCCTTTTATAACCCCAGGGGACTGCCGATCTTCCCTATCATGGCACTGCCTATCGGCAGGTGCCGATAGGCAGGATCTGGGACCTGCCATTTGACAGTGCGCCTGAGGCTTTTTCGAAATATTGACCGCCGAGGGCAAACCATTGGTCAGAATCGTGCACGAGGCATATCGTTGGAAAGGTATTTCAGAGACCTTCGAAAGTCTTTTGGACCGCTCCCGAGTTCAGAAGTTGACTTGGGGTCAAATGTGGCTCGGAAGCGTTTGTCGGTCCATTAGACGGGGAATCGCGCGGACGCAAACGGCGCGTTCATCCGCATGGTAAGTCTGAATCGCGCATGGGGCATACCATTGGAAAGTTTAGGAGATGTACTTCGACATTCCAAAGAGTTTGACCCGGTTTGGAGAGTTGACTTTGGTCAACCGGGCCCGGGAAGCGCTCGGTGGCTTCCCGGAGTCAAACGGATTGTTCGTCCGCATGGAAAGTCAGAATTGCGCACGGGACGGACCGTTGGAAAGGGTATTCAGTGCCCTTCGAAGATTAATTTAGCCTCGATCGAGATGAAGAGTTGACATAGGTCAAATAGATCCTGGGAGCGCCCGGTGGCCTCTATGTCAGGTTTCGGACGCAAACGGCGCGTTCGTCCGCATGGTAAGTCGGAATCGCGCACGGGGCAGACCGTTGGAAAGGGTATTAAGTGACCTTAGAAGATTCATTGAGTCTCGATCGAGATGAGGAGTTTGACTTTTGGGTCAAACTGAGCCGGGGGGTGCCCGATGGCTTCCAAGTCAGTACTTGGGACGTGACCTGGGTTTATAGTGATGAAGGGAGGTACTAGGGACCTAAGGAGAGTTAAGGGGTAACAGAATGGGGTGTCTATAGTAACCATTATGAAATGAAATTAATAAATGTTCCTGTTTTGAAAGGGTGATTAGAACAAGGAATATGAAAATGGATAAGTCTAGGTAAGGCGTAAGCTAATGACACAAGTGAAGTGGTTAATGGGTAATCAAGTAACCTACGGTAGTTTTAACCCACAATTAACACAAGTGTGTGTTGTGAATGATTTCAAAAAGAAAATAAGTATTTTCTAACACCAAGTGTGCGTGTGTTGAAATATGGTTTTCAAGGAAAATACTTAAATGGATTTGGCGTGAGTAAATGGAAAATTACGGTAAATAAAGTATTTTTTGAAAAACCATTATAAATGCGGTGTGTGATACCGATTTAAATTAATTCGCAAGTTTCCAAGTAAACCTTATTTAATTGGAGTCTATTTTTAAACCAACACAAATCAGCCCCTAAACATGCACCTACACGTGTGCGTGTGTCAAACCATAAATGGATAAATCACGTGACACAAAATTAACGAAAAATCCCCGCAGGGCAAAACCATTTATTTCTAAAACTTTGAAGAATTTACAAGACCATTGACTTCCATACAACCTGATAATCTCCCACAAGTATAACGCACGGTGTCTTCATCAAACCTCCAAAGCAACGGCTAGAAATCTGCAGTGGTTCACGCGCAGCTATACCACAAGGACTGTAGCCCAAAAACTCCGTAGAGACTCCCTCCACAATAGCATGCAGCTCTACGGTTGTAGAGTTCTCCCCACAAAGGTAAACAACAGGAAAAATTGGGTTCTTGAACACCAAAACAATTTACTAAAGCATATGGGAGTTTTGTGAATTGTAAACAAAAAGGGATTTAACCCTAAAAGAAGAAGTCAAAAAGGATTCTGCTTTCGCAGTTTTCTGTTATGTAAAATGTTGTGACTTCTTACGAAAAACAAAACCATTTAATGAGTATTTATAATAAAAATGTGTCACCTCGAAATATGTGCTCTTTCAAACGAGATCAACATATCGCTCGAACGAAGGGCAGCTGTCGTTCGAACGAGATCACGCGACAAGCCTATCTCACGTGAACGACACTCCTATGTCGTTTGAACGACTGTTGCGTCAAAAATTTAATTTTTTAATATCTGCTTCAATACTTAGAAAAATACTCATTCTCAAATTTTGACAAAAAAGTCCGCTTCAACACTTCAAAAATATTTTATAAAAATATCCCAAAAGCTCTAAGTGTAAAGTTAAGGTATTTAAAAAATAACCTTACTAAAGTAAACTTCGCGGAGTATTTTTGATGAAGAACTTGATTAATTAGGATCCATCTTGATGTAGATTGCTCTTGAATGCTCTTCGACGGTGTAACGGTATATGACATAACAAATTGATAACAGATTTATAAAAATATGTCCTTACAAATCTCCCCCTATGTCTATACCGGTACATACATAAAAATATCCGAATTATCAAAAAACAAAATGCCTATACAAATCTACCCTCCCATGAATAAATTTGCAAGTTCTCAAACCGTTCTTCAAAAAATCTTCGTCAACTCTCAAAGCTTTTCTCATCGGGGTGTGCAAAATGATGATCTTCACTTTTGTACCTACACACATGAGATAAAGCAAATACCTTCATGACGCATCGAGTTTGAAATGATATAAGAATAAATCAATCAATATAATCAAATCTCCCCCATAATGAAAACTCCCCCATAAACATGATAATTCTTTCTCCCCCTTTTTATGATGTCCCCAAATAGACAGATAAGAAGAAACAATCAAAACATGGAGTGTCACGATAAAATGCATAGCAAACATGGATCAAGCTACGCACATGCAAAGGAGTATCTAAAAATTTACATAAACTATTTTTGGATTTTTCAATTTTTCATACAAAAATAAGATACTAAAAATCACACCATGGATTTAGACTAAAACAACCAAGTCATGGAAATGGAATGAATGGGTGTGAACACATTCGATAGGAAAATCAACTCAATCAATCATATGTGCACGATGCAAACGTGTACTCCTAACAAATGAACATCAAAAGTATCCTTAGGTGTAAAATTTGTTGAATTTAGATGACATCGTCTTATGCAAAACAACAAATCAAAGTCTAAATGATTTCCACACCAATAACGTCCAAAACTATTAGCGCTTTTTCAAGACTTTCAAGGACGAGCAAACCCATTATAAAATCTCCAACCAAACTCCCTCATATATATTTTCTTTTAGAGGTGTTAAACTAAATTCTCAAACTTTGGAGAATTGGTGCAAAAACCTAAATGACCCATAATTGGCATGAATTTATTTTTATGGCCTTTAAATTTTACGGGCTCTTTTAACCTCTTTAAACCCCAGATAATAAAAGACCTCATTTTTTAGGTCCAATTTAAACAGCGACTTAATCGCAAAGGATAAGTGGCAATCTTTCGTAGCCCATTACCGTATTCAAATAAGGCACACAAACTCACAAACGGCTCTTATATGCACAACTTTCTTATCAAGTTTTATCGCGCTTGGTTCGTTTTAAAGACAGGATTGAAGTGAAAACACCCAACCAACATGTGATAAGACAAGCACAATAATAAAACAAATCCGTGCATGTGTGCAATAAAGGAAATCATGAGTTAAACATGTAGGAAGTAACACTTAATTACATCTTAATGACTCCAACCATTATAAAGCACATGGATGAATTGACCTATTGTCTCAAAACACTATCAAATAGTCACATGAAAAATATGGAATGATGTTGTGACTCGGTCATCCGAAGTGTTCATCCATAAAAGGTGCAAACAAAATATAAAAATCTTTTTGAATTTTTCAAAATTTTATCAAAATAAAATCTTTTTGTATTTTTTAAATTTTTTTAAAAAAAGAAGAAAACATACAAAAATGATACATACTAGCAATAGGCAAATAATGTCATCATGCAAAACATCCTATGCTAGTAAACAAGTCAAACCTTAATCGTTAGGTGCAGAGGGATTTTCCAAAGGTGGTGCCAACCTACGAAAAACCTCCATAAAATCTTGTAAAGTTTTGACCAAAAACTTAACTTGCTCACCTAAATGTGCAAACTCTCTCATGTAGTCTCCAGGAGCATGTAAAGTATCATGTGTGGGTGCATGTGTGGCAAAAATAAGTGTATTAGCAAAACGTGACACATAACCCAACTTAAAGCAAAATTCTCTAATGTGTCCTCTCCTTTTGCAATGGGAACAAACATATATAGGCCTAGGGACACCTTTCTCAAAAACTCTAGGACGCTCTCTCCTAATAGGAATGGGACGCCTAGGTGGGTTAGGGTGAGACTCATGTGAATATCACACTAAAGTGGGAACTGACTCGGGTTCTAATTGGTAAGTAAAAGCACCATCATGACTTATTCCTAACTTCTCACCTTTACCCTTAAGAATTACCTTTTCAGCCCTCTTAGGTGCATTCTCAAAATTGACTTTGACCTCCCTGGCATGTTTGAGATCACTCTCGAGTTGGGATATGCGTGTTGTCAGACTAGACAACGTGTTGGTTAAATCACACTTCTCCTTTCTTAAAACCTCCTTCTCTCTCTCCAAATTTAAAACTCGACGACCTAAATCTCTATTATACTTCTTTGTTTTCAAGGTCTCGGTGTACAAATCTCCAAAGGCTTTTTGGAGCTCACTTTCATCTCCACTCTCAAACTCGCTCTCATCTCCACTAGAAACACTCGAGTCATCACCGGTGCTATCATGACCTCTATCAACGTGAGACAAAGTGGGTGTGCTCACACGACTCGAAAAAGCTACAAACTTCTCACCACTAGTCTCATCACCCTCACCTTCACTACTATCACTAAGTGTGGCGGGCATGGCTACTTTCTTTCCTTTATTTCTAAGCCACGTAGGACACTCAAACGACTTATGCCCCTCACCCCCACATTCAAAACAAGTCACGTTCTCAATTTCCTCCTCACACTCCTCATCTGAGTCATTCTCTTTTTCCCTCTCACCACTTTCTTTGGCATTTTCTTTCTTTTTATTTTTCTCAAAAAATCTCTTTTTATTGGAAGAATTATTTTTGTTCATGTTGAGAATTTTTTTAAAATTTTTCGCAAACAAGGCCATATCATTAAATCGAACTCACCCTCAGAATCGGACTCACAAACTTTTTCTTTCTTTTTCTTAAAATGAGTGTTTAAAGCAACGTAATTATCCTTAGCCTTAATGGTTTTTGGAAACATGTCAATCTCATAGGTTTGAAGATCTTCTACAAGTTCTTCCAACTTAAGTGATTTCAAATTTCCCAAAGAGTTCAAAACAGTGACTTTAGGAATAAAACGTTTTGGGAGAGATCTCAAAATCTTTTTAACGACACGCGTGTTATCAATCACCTCACCCAAATTAAAACAAGTGTTAACAATGTCCGACAAACGTGCATAAAAATCATCAAATCATTCAGACTCACACATGGTGATAGTCTCAAATTGGGTGGCCAAATTTTATAATTTTGATTATTTAATCGCGTTCGTACCCTCATGTGTCAATTTCAAAACATCCCAAGCCTCTTTAGACGTCGTACACGTCATAATTCGACGAAACTCATCAGGAGTGATAGCTCCAGAAATTATACTCAGACCATGGGAATTAAAATAGACATTTTATAATCACCTTCAGTCCAGGCTGACACGGGTTTTAAAGAGGTGATAATATCAACGGTGACCGTGGGAGGTGTCCACCCATTTTCACAAAGCAACCAAACACGCTCGTCAATGGATTTTAAACAAGATTCCATACGAGCTTTCCAGTAGGCATAATTAGACCCGTAAAAAATAGCCATCATATTAAATGAATGTTCCATTCGAAAAATTTCTAATTTTTCACAAAACTGATTTTTTTAAAAATTCCATATCACACAATTTTGCAGAAAATAGGATTATGCGATAAATTAGCGGAGCCCGCTCTGATACCAATTTGAAAAACCGTAATAAACGCGGTGTGTGATACTGATTTAAATTAATTCACAAGTTTTCAAGTAAACCTTATTTAATTGGAGTCTATTTTTAAACCAACACAATTCAGCCCCTAAACATGCACCTACGTGTGTGCATGTGTCAAACCATAAATAGATAAATCATGCGACACGAAATTAAGGAAAAACCCCCGCAGAGCAAAACCTTTTATTTATAGAACTTTGAAGAATTTACAAGACCATTGACTTACATACAACCTGATAATCGCCCACAAGTGTAACGCACGGTGTCTTCATCAAACCTCCAAAGCAACAGCTAGAAATCTGCAGTGGTTCACGCGCAGCTATACCACAAGGACCGCAACCCAAAAACTTTGTAGAGACTCCCTCCATATTAGCACGCAGCTCGCCGATTGTAGAGTTCTCCCCACAAAGGTAAACAGCAACAAAAGTTGTGTTCTTGAACACCAAAACAATTCTCTAAAGCATATGGGAGTTTTGTGAATTGTAAACAAAAAGGGATTAAACCCTAAAAGAAGAAGTCAAAAAGGATTCTGCTTTCGCAGTTTTCTGTTCTGTAAAATGCTGTAACTTCTTAAGGAAAACAAAACCTTCTAATGAGTATTTATAATAAAAATGCACCGCCTCGAAATACGTGCTCGTTCAAACGAGATCAGCATATTGCTCGAATGAGATCGCGCGACATGCCTATCTTGCGCAATCGACGCTGCTATGTCGTTTGAACGACTGTTGCGTCAAAAAATTAATTTTTTAATGTCCGCTTCAATACTTAGAAAAAATAATCATTCTCAAATTTTGACGAAAAAGTCCGCTCCAACACTTAGAAAATATTTTATAAAAATATCCCAAAAGCTCTAAGTGTAAAGTTAAAGTATTTAAAACATAACCTTACCAAAGTAAACTTCGCGGAGTCTTTTTTATGAAGAACTTAATTAATTCAGATCCGTCTTGATGTAGATTGATCTTGAATGCTCTTCGACGGTGTAAAGGTATATGATATAACAAATTGATAACGGACTTATAAAAATATTTCCTTACATTTTTCCTAAAAAAATGGTATTTTGTTTAAGTATTAAGAGGCAAGAAAGGTACTTTCGTATGATTAATGTGATTTAATCGAGTATTCGTGCATTAGTATACGTATGTATATGTATACATGGTATTTGCATGTGCACGAGGGTGTTATGTTATAGAGTCTCTTTCCTGTCATTCGATTCTATGTTACATTATATTTTCCATTGGGCATTCAGCTTATTCCATTTCCTTTGTTACGACAGGTTATACGCGATTCCGTATTTGAGAGCGTTTTATAGGTGAGTATTCTTTTATTTTACGTTAGTAGCTCTGAATGCTTGGATTTCGGGGTGCTTCCCATGAGTCCCACACATAGTTTGATATAAACCGAAACCGCATGCTAAACAAGTGAAATGTTAATTAAATAAAACTGAACTAGCAATATTATTTAGGTTGTCTCATTGCATTTCACACCTAACATTCAGGTCGGATCGAGTTGACTCACGGTTAACCCATAAATCCATGGCGGGGCATTAAAATCCCTAGGCACTAAGCGTCCCGACTTTGGTCACCTAAAAATCTTGAACGGGTGGACGATCCTACAACTAGGTGCATTTTCATTAGAGTTTGGCCTAGGCATAAGGTTGTGTGACGACACAATCTAAAAGGTAAAACAGGCAATAAGAACATGAATGAAATGGTTTCAAACACTGAAGGCTTTTCATTAGATTAAAGAAGTGGGACAAGCCCTTACAAACACTCAAAAACATAAGAATATAAGGATTTTAGGGCGCTAAGTTAATCCTAACTAGCTTTGACCCTCTTTTTCCTTCACTTGCTCTTGAGGGCTGGGGGCTTTGCCTTGAACGACATCCACCATTTCTTAATCGATTACAATCTTTGCCTGATCGCTGCCTGAGGCCTTATCTTCTTCTCCCTCTGTTGGTAGAGAACATGGATCATGATCCCCATATAGCTCGGATTCTTAAAGCACTTTGCTCTTAACCAAGGTGGCATCCTGTCCTTTCATGAAATTTAACTTTAGAATGAAAGAAAATTGTTTCTTATCCTCAACAAAGGCCTCCATGTACCCACGATCAAAGGCCTTATCTTTGGCTGCCGCTAAAATAAGAGGATGATCAACGGTACTATTCTTCAATTTGTCACGCTTCCTCCTTAACTTGTCACCCTCTAAGTTGATGGACTTATGCTCATCATCATATATTTTTTGGCTGCAATCAAAGACTCTTGAAACTTATAAAGTGCCTTTATTAGGTCATTATTTGTCTTGACCTGTTTGGCACCCCTGTTGAGCATGTCAACACAGTTTGCCACAAACTTCAAGGATAAAACCCCAAGTCAGTGTATCCATAAAAATAAAGAAATAATCAAATCAACAGTCATTAACTTACTAAAGATAATGCATGTGTGACGTGAGAAGAAAGATGATCGGAGGTCAACCTGTCCACCTACTCTCATTCTAATGCCAGAACAACTCCCTTAGCAGAACAGTGGCCAAAGATGGGTTCTTGGCCACTGACATGGTTTGACAGCCCTTCCCCATTCTGCGGGCATCCACTTTCTTAATGGGAACAACAATAGAAGAAGAGGGAATGGCTTTATCCTTCAATAGGGCTTAAGTATGTAGTTAAATAGATTATATGATTTTTCCCCTAACAGGTTCCATGGAATTTTTTTCTCCAATATAAAAACACATTCATTATTCATTACATGTATAAATAGAACGAGTTAAAAAACATTATGTTGATAAAATTAATTAAAAAATATCTTATGGGGCCGTTTGATTGCGTAAATTGTTTAATTTTATAAATTGATCAATTTGAGAGAATAAATTGTCGATGTATTCATTTTAAATGGGTTGAAATCTAATTTGTGGTGTGTTTGGAAAAGAAAAATGGAGTTACTTACTTTCGATATATATATATATATATATACACACACACACACAAATATATATAGAACTACTCATGTGCATACCGGTCTGCACGTTATAAAAATGGATTGATGAGATGTCAAGAAATGAACTAATAGAGATATAAATAGAGAAGGAACGTAACAAAACTAACAACTCGCAACTCTCGCTTTCTAAGCCACCTGCACAATCCGAAAAGTTTAAATGCGGACCAGTTTGCATTATATCACTAATATATATATATATATATATATATATATATATATATATGTGTGTGTGTGTGTGTGTGTGTGTGTGTGTGTGTGTGCGCGTGCGTGTGTGTGTGTGTGTGTAGAGAGAGAGAGAGAGAGAGAGAGAGAGAGGTGCATTTAAGATTCATGTAATAATTATAAATTATGAAATTTCAAGCTTTTGATGTAATGGAATAATTTAAGTTTTTGTGAATCAACATGAATTGATCCATTTTTTAATTTATTCATTCTTGCAACCAAACATTAATAATAAGGCAATTGATGAATGAATCAATTTTAAATGAACTAATTTATAATTTTGAGAACGACAAAAATGCTTATGGCCCTGTTTGGTTGCGTAAATTATTTGATTATGTAAATTGATTCATTGTGAATTGTAAATGAGTACATTTGAAATGAATTTAAATCCAATTTTACACAATGTTTGGTAATCTGAAATTGATTTTAAGGGTCTATGAGAAGAAAAGATAAAAATAAATTAAGAGAGAGGGAAGGGGGAGGGGGAAAGAGAGGAAAAGAGAGAGATGAGCATGCATTTTCTGTGACTCCTATTTTAAATGGTTGCATTTCATATTTTTTTTTAAATGATCCAATTTCAGATTTTACAACCGAGCTAAAATGGGGAAATTAATTAATCATTTTATTAATGAAACCAAACACAATTAATGGGTCAATTTATAAATAAACCAAATTATTAATGAGTCAATTTATAATTTTGAGACAATTAAATAGCTCCTATATAAATATGATTAATTTATGAATCTATTAAATAAAAAAATCAATACACAACATGTCATTTCTCCGACTTTTTAGATATAATTGCTCTTGAAAAGTTGTCCTGGTGCGACGGTGAAGACTGTTGGGGGTTGAAGTTTTTAAAGAGGGTCCTAATAAATACACCAAAAAATATCTCCAAAACACCCTTTTGTTCAAAACAACACATAAGTACCCAATATTTGTCCAAAACACCAAAAACACACAACATCACATTAACCTTTACCCATATAAAAACTCAAAAAAATTTAAACCTTATATTTCCTCTTTCCCTCTCTCTCTAACTTCTCTCCCAGACCTTTCAACCTTACAACTTACTTCAAATTTTCTCTTAAACCCTAGTAATTGCCCTTAAGCTTCATTTATGGTATGTTACACCATCAAACCTTACTTTCATTACTGTCATGCTCTCATTTTGTGTATTAAACCCTAGCGTGCAAACTACATATAAAAAATCTATTATAACTCATTAAAATGTAACCCTAATTAATATAATTGGACATATATTCCATTTACACATCAACAGTTAAGGTTTAACATAATTTGAAAAACCTAGGGTTTACTGATTTGAAAAAAAATGATATATCTACCTACGGTTGCCCGATGCCGAAGGTGCCAACAGAATTCGGTCATATCCAACTGTGATTCACCAAATACGTCCTTATCTTACCGTGGTTTTAGGTTTCATGGCCATAAACAACCGTGGGTTTATTTTCATGTCCATATACAACTGTGGGTCTATTTTCACTGCCATACACAACCGTGGCTTTATTTTCACGGCCATACACAACCGTGTGATAGTTTTTCACGTCCAATTCTTACCGTAAGCACCAATGTCTTTCCTATTTCATATATTCATGTGTTTTTAGTAATTATTATTTCTAATAAATAGGTTTTACTAACAGCATTTAAAAAGCAGATGTTGAATGGGCAATGATACTTTTCACAATAGACCATAGTTATCAACTTTTTATTAGTGAAGCTACTCTCACAGAAATATGATAAATGATTATTACTTACTGAGGAGATTCCCAACTAATTATTTAACATTTCAACTCTTCTACGACCTCTCAAATCTATGATCTTCTGAATGGGAGTTTGCTCGCTATGTTATCCTTTGACTTTGTTGATTACGTGGTTTAACAGTACACCAATGTTTTTTTAAAATACCATGGAGTACTCATATTTTTCATCTATTTTCAAAGTTTAAAACGGACGTTTATCTTCAAAGGACGCTTAGTTGAAAGCATAGTAAACCGTTCAGATCCTAAAAGACTCTAGAACCTGATGCTCTGATACCACCTGTAACATCCCGCTTAATTAAATATCGGGTGATCAGTCACATACCAAATTAAATCAGAATATGTTGTTGGATCATTCTTAGCAGCACTATCCAAAATATTTTATAATCACCTAATACTTAATTAAGTAAGTGTTACAAACTTTCAAATTTTAATTTAATAAAATTCCACTTTTAAAAAAACATAAACCATTTAACATAAACCATTCACACATTGAATCACAATTGAGAAAATGTCACAACTGAATTAGATGCAATTGGTATAAAACTCTCCAGATCAAATCTCATACAATAATCCAAATTATAACAAATGTATCACAATGACATACGAATATAATCCTGACTCAGATATAAAGGAAATAACTAAAATCCTTGGGGCGACATGCCCTAAATGAAAGATCACGACAGAGTATGAATCAATGAATGTGAAGGTATCTAAATAAAGCTCAAGCTCCATAGCATTCATAGCTCATCACATGTAATAATCCTTTATGCTTGGCGTCCCTGCGGCTGGACACCTGATATAGGAGATACAAGAGAGAAAAGAGAATATGCAAGGAAACGGGTCAGAGCCCAATGTGGAAATAGTTTATAAAATAGTAAGTGAATAAATGCTATATTTAGAAATTATTATATACATGTTAGATTATCGGACTCTCTCTTGAGATTATCACCTATCGTCTAGAGTGCACACCTAACGTACCTCTAAGTCATACTAGTTACAGTTCCCATGTTAACTAGATCAACCTAATGTATCCACTATTCATATCCCAATTCATTTCCACGTATTTATCTCATAATACATGTAAAAATAATAATATGTATATCCATTTAGATTCAACATGGATACCCCTTATTAATTCAATTCAATTAAGTGTTTTCATACTTAATTAATTTCAAATATCATTATATTTCAATTCTACTTTAGTCACATAGTAGATATCATCATATGTATGTATATACATTCACTCTATTATATATATACAATACTGCATCCCGAGTCACAACTGCGGTGCTGCATTGCTCTGCTATCATGTCCCAATATATCTCGTCACTGTATGGGGGACTATAGGTTTGGTAAGGATTCCTCGAACCACAAATATCAAACACAAACATTGGAAGCGAACATAGTCCTAAGCCTTTGGGCTACGCACATACTTACACACCCAAATGACCGGTCACACCCAAAAGTGGTGATCAATCCATAAGTTTTATGTTCTCGAGTAACAAGTTAAAAATCTCATTAGATTCATCAGGATATGACTGCCCTCATGCGCAAACCTCCCCTATTAGCAAGTAAGCTAGGTATGTCATACACATAAACCATCAATCAATCGTATAGGCATTAACATCTACCTATTTAGTATTAGGTACTTACATTACCTATATCATATTAGGAATTTATCCCATCCCAAGTACCCGTTGTATTTCTCAAATACTACCCATACTTGTAATCACGATTATCATCATATATATATCATGTAAATATTTCTTCCATAATCTTTTATTTATCCCAAGTACCCGTATATATGTCCTCGATGTTATCCGTACTTGTCATAACAATTATTCTCCTCTAAATCGTATAATAATTATGTAGATATCTCTCATATGATCTTAATTTTTAATATATGATAATTTTTCAACATTAATACCAAGTTTCTCACTCTATTAATGTGCCCAAATTATTTAAAAACTCATTATGGGCTAGATTACAATTTCCAAAACTTTTCAGGGCTAAATTGGAGATATTTGGAAATATCGTTTAAAGTCAGTAATCTCGTTAGAACGAGATTACTGACTTCAAATGAGATTTCCAGAACGAGATGGGATATTGTTATAATGAGATTGACTCTCGTTCGAACGAAGTCAGGTCTCGTTCAAACGGAGTCATCATTTTTCCTGTTCGTCTTCAGTTCCAGTTTTCTGCATTTTTCCTCAATTTCTAACACCCAAACCTTACTAGTTTTCTATCCTAACAGAATCCAGAAATCCGAATCACTATTCTAACATTATTTCAACATATTGATGGGTGATTTCTACATAAAACATCAATTCCACATGTTCATAGGGGATTATCATCAAACCCATTAAAACCTCAAGATTTCAATAATATGATTTCTCCATTTTATCCAACTTGAAAACTCATAATTTAAGAATCATTATTTCATACCTAAATCATCAAATTTCATTTTTTAAACATGGTAAGATTTTCTCTACATGCAATTCCCATTATCCTTTTCAATAACCTTAAGAACATATATTTTTCTCTACATGTAAAACCTTTAATTTCATCATGATCATAGTCCTTGCATGTTATGTATTCAACTATATGAATTTGCCTAACCATTATCTTCCAATCATTATAAATTCTAAATTCATAAGTTCATTAATCCTATAATAAAATCATATTCTAACATGGATATGCTAATCACTAAAATAGAGCAAGAATCACTTGCCTTAAAAGTCGGTCTGAACCTTTGATGAAGACAAATGTTAGGACTTCTCCTTCTCTTTTTTCGGTAACTTTTTCGGAGACTATGGTGGTAGTGCAAGGTGAAGAGATGGTGGTTGTCCCCTTGGTTTGCACTAGGTGACTCCTCCTTTCCAAGAACTCTTCCCCTCCTCAAGCTACCCTTTCACTTTCTTTTTAAGCCTCTTATGTTTTTCTCTCAAACTTTCGCACTTGTTTTTGGATGAAATGAATCTTATGTAGAGTCTAGTCTTATTTAAATAAAAAGTCTTAAAGGTAACCTAAAAGACAAAAATGAAGTTACTATTCATCTCCCAAGCAAAATGATTAACACACCCCCTTCGGGGTCCTTTCATCTCCTAATTGACCCGAGACCCAAATTCAACACCCGAGTAGACTTTACTGATTATTTCGACCATTTCGGACGCAACGACGCACTCAAAATGACTATAAGGTTGATATAAAATAATATTTTCTTTTTATTTTATTAAATTAGTCCCGACACGTCCCATAACCGCATCTCGACTTAATTTCCATTATTGTTGTATTAGTAACTCACGACATTATAAATAACATCATATTCATATATTACTTATATATCACTAAGTAATAGTCATAATCATATATTACTCTAATCTCTACTTTAATCTCTAGTAATATTAAATCTGGATTAATCCCAATTAATTTTTTCATAATTAATTCCAATTAATCCCCATTAACTTTTAATTTATCTATTTTAAAAGTTATTAAAATTATGGGGTATTATTATATTCTCCTACGATTTTGTTGGATAAAGTAGTCGACCAAGTGGTAGGAAGTTTACTTAATGTTGATGAGGGTGCTACGTCCCAATCAATTGAGCAAGTGGTTGCGGCGGTTATAGGTTATTTGATTGGGGTTAGTGAAGGGGGTGAGTTAGGAGCGGGAGATAAAGAGGAAGAGAAAGAAGAAGATAAATCACGAGAGGAAGAGATGGAGGAGGAAAGAGAGGAAGAGAGAGAGGAAGAAATAGAGGAGGAAAGAGAGGAATAAAGAGATGAAGAGATAGAAGTAAAAAGAGAGGAAGAGAGAGAGGAAGAATGCGAGGAAGAAGAGGTAGGAGAGGACGAATGAGAGAGAGTAGGAGAGGATGAGTCTTCTTCCTTGAAAGATGAAATCCAACCATCCACATCGAAAGCGCCCAAGAAGAAAACCCGTAAAAAAATAAGCCACTTTGATTCAGAACCGCTCGAGGGGTGCACGAAAAATAACCCCGAACTCTGGAAAAACTATCATAACCATATCGATTATTGTATTTGTAATAGAAATGAGGAGAGGGGAATAATGAAATGCGTGTACAACTATAAGAAATTTGCTGAGTGGGACATAGACACAGAGGATGAGCGGGTTAAAGAGTTAGTGAGGAACTTAGGTCTGTACGGTCTCATTAAACACTCCTATCAGTACATAGACTATGTATCGGTGTTGTCATTCATCGAACGATAGCAGTCGAATATGAATTTATTTCATATGTCGTTCGATGAGATGACCATCACCCTAAATGATGTGTAATATCTCCTCTCAATCCCGATAGTTGGTAAATCGGTGTACGGTACTGTTTTGAAGAAAGTCGAGGAGAAGACAACCCAAATCCAATGGCTTACTAAATATTTAGGTTATACCGAGAAAGAGGCCAAGTAGGAGTGCAAGTCCGTCTATGTTGTTCGTTTTGACTGGATAATAAATCTGTGCAAGGGGAGGGTTAAGAAGTTGGGGGAAGGTGCTATAAAGAGGCGGATTGTGTAGGCTGCTAGGGGGTACTAGCTTTTCATGGTTGGTTACTTGTTATTCTCGGACAAATCTTGTAATTGAGTCCCAGTGTACTACCTCCAGTATTTATGAAAGGTGGCCAATGCGAAGACTATGCTTGGGGAATGGGTGTATTGGCCCATTTATATCGACAGTTGGGGATTACTTTACGGGTAGACGTTCGGCAGGTGGCCGGATATCTTCCCATTCTCGTGGTACATATTTTAAATTTAACACGTGCTTTTAATTTTGCTTTATAATATAATAATTTCCTAATTAATATGTCTATCTGACTGCAACCGTGGATATACGACCCCTTCAATTTGGTGAGGGGTGTTAGAAATCTTAACTTTTAGCATAGTGAGTCGCGTCTATGCAAACGGAGGGCGCAAGCGGTGTCAGGGGATGCCTTTGCACAGATACTATAGCTAAGGGAAACCTTAGATGATTTAAAAGCTTCAGACATAAGTATTATTTGTTTTAAAGTCATTATTTATTTTCTTTATTTATGTACGTATTAACATTTGGAAATACGTTTAGGTTGTATGGGATCCCTACTCCAAAAAAGCGAGGCCTACCCATTTCAAAAGGACTCATTGTACAATGGCCTCCTCGTTTGCTATGATGTCGGGGAACACTATTACCCGAAGAGGTTTCTACGCTAGGCTGGACGAGTTCAAACAATCCCTAGATCGCCGCCCTTTATCGGAGGAGAGGCCCGATACATATTGAAGTTTGATATCGAGAAATGGTATTAACTTAACTGGATCAACCATGTTTTGTCCGATGTCAGACGTTCGATCGTGGTGAGGTCCGTGCGTTGGGAATGTGTGGATGGGTATATGTCTTGGAACCTAGAAAGATCCCATCCATTCATTTAAAATCTCGAGCATAGAATACGCAAGTTGGAGTTAAAGCACTCGGATAAAATGGTAAATGTTTTAAAATTTATTCGTAAATTGATTTCCTTTGTTCAAGAATTGTCTAACATATTTTATAATAATTTATATATAGGCTAAGGGGATAAACGTAGCCATTAGCCTACTCCAGGATGCTATTAACGGGGGCTCGAACTAGGAGGTTACGGATGTCTTTGAACTATTACGTGCATCGTTTGACGAACTACTTGAGGCCAAAGGAACGCAAGCGCAAACAGAAAAGGAAAAGGCACCCATGTGTCAAGAAACTTGGACCAAGGCATGGCACGATCCAACCCCCAAGCACCCCCCCCCCCCAACCCGAAGAAGCGTTTAAAGAGAAAATAGACAGAATTTGTTGGAACAATTTCAATGTAACTGTATTTTAAATAAATTTGATTGTAAAGTATCACAATTTTGAATTATCACATGTTGAAACAACTTTGAAACAATCGTGTTATGTGTTTGAATGTTATATGCTTGAATGTAAACAAAATTGTATTATGTGTTTGAATGTAAATAATGTTGTGTTTGAATATAGGTCTAGTTCCTTTAATTATTCTTGGTTGAATGTAAACAAGTACCATGATTAATTCTAAATAATTACTTGGTCCAATGTAAGCAAGTACCATGATTAATAATAATATAAATTACATTATAATACATTATAAATAAATACTTGCTTATGTATAGAAGAATATAGTGGGATCCAATCATGGATTATTTGTACACGGTGGGGTGTGATCGTATGTGTCCCACTAATGGTGTGATGTCACCAACATCTGACTCACCACGATCTCCAGTGATCGTTCTATTTGTGTTAAATTATTCTTAAACTTTCTGCATAAACCACACGGTGAGATGAGACTATGGAGTGTGAACATACGACTACTTCTCACAGTTTGGTAAAACATACGATTTCATTAAACAGTAATGGTTGGGTTGAAAAATAGCCCAACTCTCTGCATATATAAGACGGTTAGACTACACCGTGTACTGTATTATTATAGCGAGTTACCACCATGGTGATGCTTCACACGGTTTCATTAGACCGTGTTGGTTGACTTGAAAAATAGCCCAACTCTCTGGATATATGAGATGGTGAGAACAAATCGTGGGTTTTGTCATTACGGCTAGTTATCACCGTGGTTATTCTTCCCACGGTTTCATTGGATCGTGTTAGTTGAGGTGAAACATAGCGGCCAAGTCTCTGTATATATGGGACGGTGAGTCTACACCGTGGAAGGTATTAACACGGCTAGTTACCACCGAGGTGATGCTTCACACGATTTCATTAGACTATGTTTGTTGGCTTGAAAAATATCCCAATTCTCTGCATATATGGGACGGTGAGAAAAAATCGTGGGTTTGGTAATTACAGCTAGTTGTCACCGTGGTTATTCTTCCCACGGTTTTATTGGACCGTGTTAGTTAGGGTGAAAAATAGGTCAGGTTTGTGCATCTATGGGACGGTGAGTCTACACCGTGGAAGGTATTGTTATGATAATTTCTCATCGCGGTGATGCTTCACATGGTTTCATTGGATCGTGTTGGTTGGCTTGGAAAAATAGCCCAGCTCTTTGCATATATGGGACGGTGAGAACAAACTGTGGATTTTATCATTACGGTTAGTTCTCACCCCGGTTATTCTTCCCACGATTTTATTGAACCGTGTTAGTTGGGGTGAAAAATAGGCTGTTGATGTAAAAAAATGGATTTGATCCAAATTTATAATCACAGATAAAATATAGAGTTATAATGAAATGATAAAAGAGAAACACGCGATTTTAAAGTGATTCAGCTATGTAAGAAAGCCTAGGTGGTATTGATTTCAGAGATTATAGAAAGCTAGGTACTCTTATCCATAAGAATATCCTAAAATTCGTTATATCTTGCCCTTGATGAAATGGATACCATGTAAATATAGTGATCCGGAGATCAAGAGTTGGAATGTCAAGGGATGGAATGCCTTTATACATTTAAGCATTTACATCTGTAGATAATGAATGTGATTGTTGGTTGTATAAACCACGTATGATAAGCCCTTGGTATGGTGGATCTTCTTTGGCACTGATGTTCTGTATTCTTCATGTTGGTTGATATGTCTGCCGAGCTACTATATGCTAATTGGGATTTCTTCCACGTAAGAGGACATTTGTCTACTTCTAGTTGGTCCACGTAGGTGGATAATTTTTTGTACCAACAGAAGCACCCAATACTTCATTCTTGATGCTTTGCTGAAAGGATGGGGTATATTTTCTTCAAAGTTGGTCGGCATTTGCCGACGTGCAGGGCTTGTACAAATTTTCCATGTTTTGATTTTGTAATGGTATTTTTGTAAATAATTTGAAAATTAGTGAACCGCCAAAGGGTAAATAGGTATTTTGCACCTTTTTTACCGTGAAACTATCAGAATGCCAATCGTCGATACAGAGTAATCATTTCTTGCATGATTTCCCAGGTAAGCTATAAAAGGAGAGATTTTGTCTCATTTTCTTTACCAAATCCTTTCAAGCTTTCGAAGTCTACTTTTTTCCCAAGTTCTCTATTTTTGAGCTTTTCTTTGCATCCCTCCTTCGCTTCAGTCTTCATTTTTCTATAAGCTTTCTTCTTTCATTTCATTTCGCTTTCTTTCTTAGTATAGCCATGGTTTACATCGTACATGGGGATTTTTTTAGAGAAATTTAGGCATGAAAGAAATATTCCAGACCGGGTAGATTTAAAAATTCCCAATCCTCCTGTTAGTCTGTTGTCATTACTTGAGGGTTATTAGATTCCTTATCTTTTCATTGCCGAGTGTGGTGTCACATTTCCCCAAATAGTCTTTGTTTAGAATTTTGCCAATACTTTGACATCGTGCCAGCTAGGTTAGCCCCCAACACTTGGAGAGTGGTAAATGGGATTCATAGGTTGAATCAAATATATAGAACACACATTGGCATTCCTGAGCTAATGTTCTATTATAAGTGGAGTACTAGTGATAGTACTTATTATCTGAGTCTAGGTTTGCCAATAGGGCCTTAGTTATTAATTTATCAAACTCAAATAAGGATTATTTTGATTATGGAGTCAATGCTAAAAATTGGAAACATGCTCCTTTACCAATTGGAGAAGTGTACGATAGGCCCAGGTGCCCTCAAGTGGGTCATGGCATAGGTTATCAATCTCCATAACTGTATTTTTATGTTAATTATTTACCAACTAATGATATGCTAATCAATACCTTCTTGTCTTATTTCTATTTTTTGCACAGTTGAGAGCAAGAAAAAGTGTCCCAAGAAAGCAGACACGAACATCCGAGAACTAAAATTCCTTTGGAACATTCATCAGAGGACTGGCGAGAATCATCTCAGAGTTTCCTCTTATTTATTGCAATATAAGATCTCTATAACTTCGTTTGTTGCTCGGCCCACTACTTCAACGATTGCTGATCCTGTCAATCTTAAGGAAGAGCCAATCCCCACTTCCTCTACTGAAGAGTCTGTTGGTGTAGGAAAAAGAGTTAAAATCTTCTTCATCTTTTGAGTCTTTAGACATTTCAGCCATTCCCTCCTCTCCACTTACTACTATGGGAAAGAAGAAGAACCCTGATCTGATCACTGGAGCCCTGTATCCTCCTGCCAAGAAAGCTACCATGACAACTAAGAAGCCAAATAAAGTGTCTAAGGCTTTTGATAAAGAGAAAGTTCCTCTGGTCATCATTTTTTAGGAAATAAATATTGATGCTCATCAATTTAGGAGGTTGAAGAGAGGCTTGCCCGAGAAGCAAATTAAAAAAAGTTCTGCGGCCGACCCGGAGTTAGTCAAGAATATCCAGGAAAACTTGACTACTGTTGAGTCATCATCCATCTCTATCCATCCTAGTGTTGCCAGGAAATTGATTAAGACTGGAACCCATTTTGTTGATCGAGTACCTCTTGCTCCTCTGTCAAGACTAAAGTTAGCTGAAAATGCTTGTCAAAATTTGGCAATGGTGATCGCTTATTCTTTATTAATTACCTCTTTATACCTCTTTCGTTTTAACGCTCCTTCTAATTTGATATTATTCTTTAAGCCGTTTTTAGCAAATTTTAATCAAATTCTTGAGAAGGACGAGCAACTCCGCTCTTCGGTTAGAGAAGTAAAGAAGCCCTTGAGGGTTTGAGGAAGTCTGTTGAGGCTTCCAAACAACTGCTAGAATCCAAGCGAAAAGCTTGGGATGCTGAGATGAAGAAGGTTGTTGATAGGGCACTATTGTTGAGGGAAAATTAGTCACTGCTGAGACCAATTTGATAATAGCTGAAGGAAAGTTGGTTATTGTTGAATAAGGCCAAGTCGCCCGAGGAGAAATTATCAGCAAGTAGGGGTGTTCGCGGTCCGGTCCAGTACGATTTTTGGGTATTTTTAGGATTGGACCGCATTAATCGGTCCTAAAAAATTATGGACCAAGACCGAACCGGAATAATCGATTTTGGTCCTATTCGATTTTCAAGCGGTCCATGTTAATCAACACAGTTTTAAAAAACAACATTTCTCTTACAAAAAACATCACTTATAAAAAAAAGCACACTATTAAAAAAAAACACTTTTTTTTTATTAAAAATAACACTTTTAAAAAAAAACAGTACATTTAAAAAAATATATATATTTAAAAAAGCACTCATCCTTTAAAAAACAACAGTGTTTTTTATTTTTTAAAAAAAAAACAACACGATTTTTTTTATTTTAAAAAACAGGACTATTTGGTCTACAACTTATCAGTATAGCTATGAGGCAAGACTCAACCTACGATCAAAATTCAAAACAAACAAACAGATCTTAGAAGAATATTTTTTTAAAATCTAAAACAAACAGTTGGTCTACAACTTATCAGGATCTTTCACAAATAAACAAATCGGTTTAGGATTCTTCACAAATAAAAAAAAAACCAGTTATAGTAATAAAAAGAAGAATATGAATGAACCATATCCCACCATTTCTCCCTCACTTATGTACAATAGTTCTGCATTTTTGCAGCAGGTGCTACAACCACCCTATAGCCCATTCCTCACAATGTCTCTCTTCTCGTGTAAACCCATACTCTTTAACCCACCCAAACCTAGTTGTAAAAACCCACCCTCTATCATCTCCAAACACCACCTTAAAATAAGACCCACGGTCCCATAAGACCCATCTGCTACACACATATGCACAAGTTAATCAAAAATCACAAATCCGAGTGGTTTTTAAAACTAAGATCACAAATCACAAATCATAAAACATTACAAATCACACAAAACATCACACAAAAAAAAACACATATGATATTTGGATTTGGCTAGGATCATATGTACCTTGATGAGAGCTTGTACGTAGCCGAGATGAGGGAAGTGGAAGGGCGTGTTTGCTGTCGGAGCCGCAGGAGAGTGAGGGTTGTGGGTCGAATGTTCGTAAGGGTCGTGAGCTGGTGGAGAGGGAAGTGGAAGTGGAAGGGATGGGGGGTGTTGTTCGTAGAGAGAAAGAGAAGAAAATAAGTTAAGTTCATGTTGGGAGGGATTGGGTTGGGTTTCAAAAGGTGTGCGTATGTGGGTGTGATACTAGCGTGCGTGCGTGTCTTAGGAAACTAAATAATATATATATATATATATATATATAATGAAAACGATCTAATCCGGTCCAAAACCATTTTTTACAATCTAAGATTGAGACCGACCCGAATTATGCGGTCCTATATATTTTTAGACCGAATTAAGACCAAATTAAAAAAATTGCAAAATTCAGTTCGGTTCAATTTTTTCGATCTATTCGGGTTCGTGCACACCCCTAGCTGCAAGTGAGGGTCTCCTGAAAGATGCCGAGGAAAAATCTACTGGTCTGTCCTCTGAATTTATCACAAAGAATGATAAAATTAAAAAATTGAAGGAGGACTCCTTCAATAAAGGCCGGGAGAAAACATTTCAAGCGTCCTCTTCTCAGATTGAGTTCGTGAGGAATAAGTCCTTTAAGGATAGCTGGTCGAAAGCACTTAAGGAAGTGGGTACCCTAGTTGAGTCTAAGCTATTGTTTAGGCATGATCCAGGTTCTCCTCCCAACTTGGAAGAAGAGTTTGATGATGAGGAAGGATCTGGGGAATCTTCCCTTCAACCTGTTGTGTTTACATTATAGACCATTGATGAAGTTGCACCTTCTACCGACCAGCCTTCTGGAACCAGTGTTAAGGACAAGGAGAAGGTTTAACTCCTTTGTTCTTTGTTCTTTTTCTATTTTTAGTTTTTTTGCTATGTATTGGGATGGGACCAATAATTTGTAACACTTTTTATTAGTGAAATAATTTGATCTTTCTTGTTATTTGTGTCATATTTTGCTTTTCTTGCTCGAATGAATTCCCATATTTGTGTTATAGTTACTTAGTAATTATACTTGCCTACTTACACTTGTAATTTTCAGTTTAATGCTAGAAAGCAAGCGATAGTCCCCACTGAATCCGACCTACTTACGTGGAGTAAAAACCTTTTTGGAAGTTGGCCATGCTGATTTATCCGAAGAGACTTGATTGACATACTTGGTGCAGATGTATCTGAGCAAGATAAAGAGGCATATATTCATGTCTATGGTTTGTTGAGCAGGGAAGTTGAAAATAATGTTGCTTATTACGAGATGATTGAAGAATTACAGGCAGACCATAATAAAAGCAAAGCATTGTTGCACGTCGACTATAAGGCCAAGTACAAAGCATTGAGTGAAGGCTGGGATTTTGAGGAGAAGTTGGAACAATATGCTTCCAGGTATAAAAGATAAGAATTCTTGCTAAGGCGTGAAGTTGATGAAGCCAGGGATATTTCTAAGCTCTTGAAGGAGGAGAATAATAAACTCAAGAATGAGTTGGATACTTTAAAATAATCTTCTGCCAGTGGTGCCGATGAAGGTGCCTCTTTGCTAGAGAATGAGAATGCTAAGATAATGGAAGAGCTTGAAGCTCTAAATAAATCCAATAAAGGTTTGCCTAGCTAATGGGACAGTGAGTCGACACCGTCGAAGGTATTATTATGGTAAGTTTTTATCGTGGTGATGCTTCACATGGTTTCATCGGGTCATGTTGGTTGTCTTGAAAAATAGCCCAACTCTCTACATATATGGAACGGTGAGAACAAACACTGGATTTTGTCATTACGGCTAGTTCTCACCCTAGATATTCTTCCCACGGTTTCATTGGACCGTGTTAGTTAGGGTGAAAAATAGGCTGTTGATGTAAAAAAATAAATTTGATCCAAATTTATAATCACAGATAAAATATAAACCTATAATGAAATGATAAAAGAGAGACACGCGATTTTAAAGTGATTCAGCTATGTAAGAAAGCCTCGGTGGTATTGATTTTAAAGATTACATAAAGCTAGGTACTCTTATCCATAAGAATATCCTATAATCCGTTCTATCTTGCCCATGATAAAAGGGATACATTGTATTTATAGTGACTCAAAGATCAAGAGTCGGAATGTCAAGGGATGGAATGCCTTTGTACATTTAAGCATTTACACCCATACATAATGAATGTGATGGTTGGTTGTATGAACCATGTGTGATAATACCCTTGATATGGTGGCACTTCTTTGGCGTTGATGGTCTGCATTATTCATGTTCATTGACATGTCTGTCGAGCTACTATATGCTGATTTGGATTTCTTCCACCTAAGAGGAAATTTGTCTACTTTTGGTTGGTCCACGTAGGTGGATAATTTTTGGTATCAATATAGGCCAAGTCTTTGCATATATGGGACGGTGAGAACAAACCGTGGAGTGTGTTATTACGGCTAGTTCTCACCAAGGTTATCTTTCCTCGGTTTCATTATACCATGTGTATTTTTTTCGGGCGTGGTGTCACCGTAGATTGTGAATGAACTGTGAGGTGTCATCATGTGTACATCTATGCGGTGTCAAGGGACCGTATGTTGCTTATAATTCCCCAAGATTTCCAATAATTTTGTATAACCAATTTATATTATCAGATATAACCAATTTATATTGTAGTAATGATTGCAAAAAGATACAAAAAGTTACAATCAATAATTGTTAAGAACTCCAAGACTTTACATATAATCAATGATTATAAAAAGTTACAATCCATTTACAAATAATCAATGATTGCAAAAAGTTACAATCATCCCTTAGACTTTCTCTAACAACTAATTTACATATAATCAAAATTTCCAATCCTGATAATTCTAAAAAGTTACAATCATAAATTTAAGCTGCCGTCAAGTCCTCGTCCTCATTCGAAGATATCAGCATGATTCATCTTTCATCTCAATGTCTTTGGGACATAGATTCTGAAATGTTTGTAAGCAGGACTTAAACAAAATAGGTCATTGAAGGGCATCTTGACCGTCCATTGATCTCAAGTGAGAGGGAATTGGTGGTAGGGGCAAAATTTGGTGTATTTCAAACTCACCCAATGAATATTTGATACGTTCAAGATATAGATTATGCGATTCTATTCCATCATAGGTTTTGGCCCAACGTCGAATAGAACAAAAGTTAAACATTGAAATTTGGAAGCCAACACAAGCATTAGCTTAAGTGAATTCACCGCAAGGTAGCTAAACTCTCACATTATAAATCATCGCTCGCTTGTGTATGAGTGTCTAAAATAGTCCAATATCCTATCATACTCATCAATATCGTAGGAGGTCATCACCGTAGCCCAAAACGGCTTGCCCCTACGTAGTTCAGACAATAAAGAACTACGGATAAAACATGAGAATGCTCTAGTCCATCCCCAATAACTGCACCTTTGGAAACAACCCTATATCCACAGCTCCCATCAAATTTTACATCATATATATCGTCCACAAGCATTTGATTAAAATTTGCTAAAAACTGTTTAAAGAACAATATCAAATTTTACATCATATATATCGTCCACAAATGATTGGAAGAACTCGAGAACGTCCTTCATAGACATCTTCTACAAAATGCTCCTTCTAATTTGATATTGTTCTTTAAGCAGTTTTTAGCAAATTTTAATTAAATGCTTGAGAAGGACGAGCAAGTCCATTCTTCGGGTAGAGAAGTAAAAGAATCCCTTGAGGGTTTGAGGAAGACTGTTGAGGCTTCCAAACAACTGCTAGAATCCAAGCGAAAAGCTTGGGATGCTGAGATGAAGAAGGTTGTTGATAGGGCCACTATTCTTGAGGGAAAATTAGTCATTTGATGACTGTTGAAGGAAAGTTGGTCATTGGTGAATAAGGCCAAGTCTCCCAAGGATAAATTATCAGGAAGTAGAGGTATTTGCGGTCCGATCCGGTCCGATTTTGGGGTATTTTTAGGATTGGACCGCATTAATCGGTCCTAAAAATTATGGACCGAGACCGAACCGAAATAACCGGTTTCAGTCCTTTTCGATTTTTAAGCGGTCCATGTTCATCCTCGGTCCTATTCGGTCCATACCCATATAAAACAACACATTTTTTTAATTAAAAACAACACATTTTTTTTTATATTAAAAACAACACATTTTTAAAAAACAACATTTCTCTTACAAAAAAACATCACTTATAAAAGAAACAACACACTATTAAAAAACAACATTTTTTTTTTAAAAAACAACATTTTTTTTAAAAAAATAGTACACTTTTTTTTAAAAGATCACTCATCTTTTAAAAAACAACACTGTTTTTTTATTTTAAAAAAAATAGCACTGTTTTTTATTTTAAAAAAATAACACTATTTGATCTACAACTTATCAGGATAGCTATGAGACAAGATTGAACCTAGAATCAAAATTCAAAACAAACAAACAGATCTTACAATAATATTTTTTTAAAAATCTAAAACAAACAAATAAACAAACAGTTGGTCTACAACTTATCAGGATCTTTCACAAATAAACAAACTGTTAATAAACAAATCGGTTTAGGATTCTTCACAAATAAAAAAAATCAGTTATAGTAATAAAAAGAAGAATAGGATGAGGAAAAAAAATCAGTTATAGTAATGAACCATATCCCACCATTTCTCCCTCACTTTTGTACAATAGTTCTGCATTTTTGCAGCAGGTGCTACAACCACCCTATAGGCCCTTCCTCACTATTTGTCTCTTCTCGTGTAAACCCATACTCTTTAACCCACCAAAACCCAGTTGTAAAAACCCACCCTCTCTCATCTCCAAACACCACCTTAAAATAAAACCCATATGCTACACACATATGCACAAGTTTTCACAAATCACAAATCCGAGTTGGTTTTAAAACTAACATCACAAATCAATAAATATTACAAATCACACAAAACATCACAAAAAATAATAGATGATATTCGGATTTGGCTAGTATCGTATGTACCTTGATGAGAGCTTGTACGTATCCGAGATGAGGGAAGTGGAAGGGCGTGTTTGCTGTCGGAGCCGCATGAGAGTGAGGGCTGTGGGCCGGCTGTTCGTAAGGGCTATGAGCTGGTGGAGAGGGGAGTGAGGGAAGTGGAAGTGGAAGGGATGGGGGGCGCTGTTCGTAGAGAGAAAGAGAAGAAAATAAGTTAAGGTTATGTTGGGAGGGATTGAGTTGGGTTTCAAAAGGTATGCGTGTGTGGGTGTGATACTAGCGTGCATGCGTGTCTTACGAAACTAAAAAAATAATATATATATATATATATATATATATATATATATATATAATGAAAGAGATTCGGTCCGGTCCAAACCCATTTTTTATAATCCAAGACCGAGACCGACCCAAATTATGTGGTCTTATATATTTTTAGATCGAATTAAGACTAAATTAAAAAAAAATTACAAAATTCGGTTCGATTCTATTTTTTCTATCAATTCGGTCTATTCGAGTTCGTGCACAACCCTAACTGCAAGTGAGGGTCTCCTGAAAGATGCTGAGGAAAAAGCTACTGGTCTGTCCTCTGAATTTATCACAAAGAAGAACAAAATTAAAAAATTGAAAGAGGACTCCTTCAACAAAGGCTGGGAGAAAGCATTTCAAGCGGCCTCTTCTCAGATTGAGTTCGTGAGGAATAAGTCCTTTAAGGATGGTTGGTCGGAAGCACTTAAGGAGGTGGATACCCTAGCTGAGTCTGAGTTATTTTTTAGGCATGATCCATATCTCCTCCCAACTTGGAAGAAGAGTTTGATGATGAGGAAGGATCTGGGGAATTTTCCCTTCAGCCTACTGGGTTTGCATTGAAGACCATTGATGAAGTTGCCCCTTCTATCGACTAGCCTTCTGGAAGCAGTGTTTAGGATGAGGAGAAGGTTTAACTCCTTTGTTCTTTGTTCTTTTTCTATTTTTAGTTTTTCTGCTATGTAATGGGATGGGACCAACAATTTGTTTAACTTTTTATTAGTGAAATCATTTGATCTTTCTTGCTATTTGTGTCATACTTTTTGCTTTTCTTGCTTGAATGAATTCCCATATTTATGTTATAGTTACTTAGTAATTATACTTTCCTACTTACACTTGCAATTTTCAGTTTAATTCTAAGAAGCAAGCGATAGTCCCCACTGAATCCGACCTACTCAGGTGGAGTAAAAACCTTTTTAAAAGTTGGCCATGCTGATTTATACGAAGTGACTTGATCGACATACTTGGTGCAGATGTGTCCGAGCAAGCTAAAGAGGCATATATTCATATCTATGGTTTGTTGATTAGGGCAGTGGAAAATAATGTTGTTTGCTACGAGATGATTGAAGAATTGCAGGCAGACCATAATGAAAGCAAAGCATTATTGCACGCCGAATATGAGGCCATGTACAAAGCATTGAGTGAAGGTTGGGATTTTGAGGAGAAGTTGGAACAATATGCTTTCAGGTATAGGAGATAAGAATTCTTGCTAAGGCGTGAAGTTGATGAAGCCAGGGATATTTCTAAGCTCTAGGAGGAGGAGAATAGTAAACTCAAGAATGAGTTGGATACTTTAAAATAATCTTCTGCCAGTGGTGCCGATGAAGGTGCCTCTTTTTTGGAGAATGAGAATGTTAGGCTAATGGAAGAGCTTGAACCTCTGAATAAATCCAATAAAGGTTTGCCTAGCTAATGGGACAGTGAGTCGACACCGTGGAAGGTATTGTTATGGTGAG
Source organism: Sambucus nigra (assembly GCA_949130495.1). NCBI lineage: Eukaryota > Viridiplantae > Streptophyta > Magnoliopsida > Dipsacales > Adoxaceae > Sambucus > Sambucus nigra. Next base: position 26,562,516 of record OX422219.1, on the reverse strand, counting down.
TTCTCATCGTGGTGATGCTTCACATGGTTTCATTGGGTTGTGTTGGTTGGCTTAAAAAATAGCCCAACTCTCTGCATATATGGGACGGTGAGAACAAACTGTGGATTTTTTCATTACAGCTAGTTCTCACCCTGGTTATTCTTCCCATGGTTTCATTGGACCGTGTTAGTTGGGGTGAAAAATAGGTTGTTGATGTCAAAAAATGGATTTGATCCAAATTTATAATCACAGATAAAATATAGAGCTATAATGAAATGATAAAAGAGAGACACGCGATTTTTAAAATGATTCAGCTATGCAAGAAAGCTTTGGTGGTATTGATTTCAAAGATTACAGAAAGCTAGGTACTCTTGTCCATAAGAATATCCTAGAATCCGTTCTATCTTGCCCATGATGAAAGGGATACATTGTATTTATTGTGACCCAGAGATCAAGAGTTGGAATGTTAATGGATGTAATGCCTTTGTACATTTAAGCATTCACACCTGTACATAATGAATGTGATGGTTGGTTGTATGAACCACGTGTGATAAGACCTTTGGTATGGTGGCACTTCTTTGGCGTTGATGGTCTGCATTCTTCATGTTCGTTGGCATGTCTTCCGTTCTACTATATGCTGATTGGGATTTCTGCCACCTAAGAGGACATTTTTCTACTTTTGGTTGGTCCACATAGGTGGATAATTTTTGGTATCAACATAGGCCAAGTCTTTGCATATATGAGACGGTGAGAACAAATCGTGGAGTGTGTTATTACAACTAGTTCTCACCGTGGTTATTTTCTATGGTTTCATTGTACCATGAGTATTTTCTTCCGAGCGTGGTGTCACTGTAGATGGTGAATGAACGGTGAGGTGTCATCATGTGTACATCTATGCGGTGTCAGGGGACTGTATGTTACTTACAATACCCCAAGATTTCCAATAATCTTATATAACCAATTTATATTATCACATATAACTAATTTATATTATAGTAATGATTGCAAAAATATACAAAAAGTTACAATCAATAATTGTTAAGAACCCCAAGACTTTACATATAATCAATGATTGCAAAAAGAAATAAAAAGTTACAATCAATATTTGTTAAGAACCCCAAGACTTTACATATAATCAATCATTATAAAAAGTTACAATCCATTTACATATAATCAGTGACTGCAAAAAGTTACAATCATTCCCTAAACTTTCTCCAACAACTAATTTACATATAATCAAAATTTCCAATCCTGATAATTACAAAAAAGTTACAATCACCAATTTAAGCTGTCGTCAAGTCCATGCCCTCATCCGAAGATATCAGCACGATTCATTTTTTGTCTCAATGTGTTTGGGACATAGATTCTGAAATGTGTGTAAGAAGGACTTAAACAAAGTAGGTCATTGAAGGGCATCTTGACCGTCCATTGATCTCAAGTGAGAGATAATTGGTGGTAGGGGCAAAATCTGGTGTATTTCAAACTCACCCAATGAATATTTGATACGTTCAAGATATAGATTACGCGACTCTCTTCTCGAATATAACATAAGTTAAACATTGAAATTTGGAAACCAACACAAGCATTAGCTTAAGTGAATTCACCGCAAGGTAGCCAAACTCTAGCATTATAAATTATCGCTCACTTGTGCATGAGTGTCTAAAATAGTCCAATCTCCTGTCATGCTCATCAATATCGTAGGAGGTCATCACTGCAGCCCAAAACGGCTTGTACCTACGTAGTTTAGACAACAAAGCACTACGAATAGCATGAGAATGTTCTAGTCCATCCCCAACAACCGCACCTTTGGAAACAACCCTATATACACAGTTCTCGTCAGATTTTACATCATATATATCGTCCACAAATGATTGGAAGAACTCGAGAACATCCTTAGTAGACATCTTCTTTTTGGGAGATATTTAGGGTCCGTTTGATTTCAACTCTGAAATCTGAATCTAAACCATTCAGATTTCAGAGGAAGAAGAAATGTGCTTATTTTTTAGCCATTTATGATACTAACGGTCATATTTTCCTCTTAACTATTCAGAGGTTCAAAACTCTCTGAATCTGAAAACTGATATCTGAATGAAAATACCTTTACAACAATACCCTTATTAGTTTTTTGCAATTACAATCGTATAGATAACCCATATCTATCAGAATCGTGTTAAAAAAAGATAACAAAGAGTTTAGAAACAACAAAACTCTTTATAACAAATCTATATATAGTCACAAAAATACACACAAAAATGATGTAGAAGAGCTTCACAGCTCCGAAAAAAATTCAAGAGGTATGTTTTTCCTTCCTTATTGTTTCTTTTTCCTTTTTTTCAACGTATAGATGAGCTTCATAGCAGAGTTATAAAAAAACGTAAAAAAAAAATCAGACCTTAGCTCCAAACGCTTTCTTCTTCCTTTTTTTTCCTCTATGTGTACAACATCTTCTTCCTTTTTTTTTGGGTAAAATAGCTGGTGATGTATGCTCTCTAAAATAGCTACCATTTTGTGCTTATCGAAAATAGCTGTTGACATATGTCATAACTGTTGTCCTTTTTTGTAAATAGCTACCAATTTTTTTTTATCCAAAATAGCTGTTGACAGAGTAATCGACATATGTCATAGCCGTTGTCATTTTGTAAATTAAAGAGTTGAAAATGTTGACATAAAGAATTAATTATTCATTACAATATAGAAAAATAATAGTTCAACTTCAAGATGATGTGATCATCTCGCTATACATAATCAGGCTATAAAAGTCTACAAATTTAGGTGAAGACTCCTAAAGACCTTATGTCATTTTTTATAAAGGCTTTTGTTCTTTTTGATAATTAAAGACTTGTTGGTAAGGTTTTAGCTTTTAGAGAGTTCTAGTGTGTTAAAGAAGTTTTGAACGTTGAACATTTTAAGGCCATATAATGGATCCAAGAGTAGCATTAGGCACATCAATTTTAATTTGTATGGATATGTATTTCTAGTTATTTACATAATAATTAAACATTGATGCAAAAAAATATAAAGTTAGAAATAGAATAAAAAATTGTTTTTTAAATAGGATAAAAAACAATTTTTTACTATTTAAAAAAAAAACAGTTTTTAAATTTGAAAAATAAAATTGTTTTATTTTTAAATAGGATAACAAACTATTTTTTTATTAAATTTAAATTAGTTGACGTTTTGTGGATGTGGGTCCGCGCCAGAGGCGTTATTAAAAAATAGGAACTAGAATTATAAACCCACATTCAATAAAAACATATTACCATAGACCCACATTCATTAAAAAACAAAAGATTTTTTTAATGAAAAAAACATTTAAAGCAAAAAAAAAAACAGTTTGTTTTTATAATTTATTTTTTCACCAAATGACCTAATTGCTTTAAATGTGTGGCGAATTACATATAAACATTTGTCTGTTTTTATTAATTAAACATCTTGTTTGTTTTTTTATAATTTTTTCTTTAATCTAATAACCCAATTACTTTAAATAGTTTTAGATATGGCTCCAAAATAATCGAAAGTAACTCCACGATCGAAATTTACGGGCACTAGTTTAGGCAAAGATTTTATAGATATGTGTCTGAAAGAAGTTGGCAGGGAAGGGTATAGTGGAACTTCGTTGAAGATTGTGTCGTGGAATAGGATCATCTAGGAATTAAAAACGAAATATAATCATGAATTTGATCAAAAATAATTAAAGAATCAGTGGGACTATCTTCGAAAATCTTATTCCGCTTGGAAAGTGCTTCTGAATAGAACTGGTCATGGGTACAATGCAGAAATAAGGACTTTCGATTGGCTAGATGATGTCTGGGATGAAATTATAAAGGCAAGAATTAAACATTTGTTTTGTTTATATAGTAATTTATCGTAAGCTGTATATTATTTTAACTTTTTGTTATTAATTTGATTGCAATTAACAGAAGTATCCTGATACAAAAAAGTTTAGAAACAAACCTCTGAAAGATAGAGACTTGCTCACGACGTTGTTTGAGGCCATCATGGTAACCGGGGATGAGACGTTTAGTCGTATGCATTCTTTACCTCAAGAGAACCTCACAATCAACGCTCACTAGAAGATAATGATGTAGACATTTTCGGGCAGAATGAAATAAACGCAACCTTAGTTAGACGAGGGGTATAAGCGTCAAAGGGTACCAATTTGGTTCTAGGTTCTGATCATTCTCTTTATAATAGAGCTGCAACGTTACAGCAGATGGGTTTGGGGCAAAGAAGGCGACCCTATATAGATTCCCTTCTCCTTCTTTTCACATAATATGGAGACTATGTGTCCTCATAACATTTGGATATCGACGTTGGAGAGTGACCTAAATCAGATGAGTTTGTATTGTATAAATATCTCGGATGTGGATGATGAATCTGAGCAGAATGATAATGGTTACAACACAACAATCTCACCCTTCACAAGATTGAAGTCACAGAAACGGCGGACTACCTTTGCAGCCGAAAATTCATTCTTTTGCTGTGTCGGCGGTGAAGAGCACACAGTTGATGACTATTTAACACATCCAGTCCCAGAGCCCTTTCGTCCTCTTGATACCATCCATTCCCTTAATACTTCCAGTTTAATTTGGAATTTGGATACCATGACTACATCCAGAATCTCTCCATTAGTAACACCGATAAAAGATGGCAAACTCTCTATCATTGGAGGTACGGATGATAAAATCAAGTTTGGCGAGATTTTTGACCCTAACTTTAGAAAAACAGAACAAATGACGCCTCTCCCGGACTCATTTCACCAGACTTTCGTTAAGAGTGTGTTCGTTCCTGATGATGAAAGGATATTGCTCTTTTCATATGATTATCCAGTGATGGCTTATTACGATCTCGACCGTTGCGAGTGGGGCGAGCTTCCGCAACCTCGATCTGCGGTGGAAGATGACTGGACGGGTTTGTTAGATGATGTGCATGATATCAATTGTGTGGCTGCTGGTACCGCTATTTACTGGTTTTCTCCCAAGGATTTGCAGTTTTTTGCGTATGATTATGTGGAAGATAAGATTTTTAGGTCGGAATGTTATGAGTATTATGAACACCCCTGGCTCCCGTATGGTGGAATTCCGTCCTTGCTTCATTTAATCGACGAAATTTTCTACATCGTGTGGGCCGATTTTGTTACTAAGGAATGTTATCATCGTATTCATATCACGAAACTGCGCATTTCCAAGTCTGGTAATCAAACGCTGTCGGTTGTCGTGTCGACTACGAGGAATTATTTTGTTGAAGATAATGGTTCCATGCCATTCCTTGATGCTTTGCTTGTGTAGGTAGGTACGTACCTCTACTTCCCCCTTTTATTTTTCATTTTCTCTATGGTATGGTATTGTCTTTTTGAAGCTGAATTGTTTGTACTGAATTGAAGTTCCGCTGATCCTCTTTTAACTGTTATAATTCGCTCTCGGCGTTTGTTGTTGGTTTAGTTGTGTTGTCTTTTTAATTCAGAAGTAATGCCCAACGCTGGCGGTGTAATCTCCCGTTTGATCGGAAGGGTGGTCTGAGAAGCTCGAGTCCAAGTCCATAGACTAGTGTGCACCATGACCACACCTTCATGAGTGGCATTGATGGGCTGTGACCCACACTAACAAGTAGGAGTGCACATGGTTCAGGTTGGTTCCATTGCACTACTAACCTAGAATTGGAATCGGGGTTGATGATGGTTTTCTATGAGAGAAGATAAACTGAGACTAATGATTATTGCATTGATTGAAATCTGTTTGCAGTATTGACTATATATGTATGCATGTATATGATTATGTACACGTACACACGACTTTAACAAATTTAACAACTCAAGTCACTAATACAAAGACACGTGTATAACTGAATCCAACTGACTCAAAAACTAACTTCTCCTATCTCTTGACTAGGGTGTGTCCGTGCCGATGGCATGGTGCAATACAATTCATGATCATAAAAGAAAATACAAGAACATTTTATGTGTTCCCAAGTATCCACCACTCAATTATAAATTCGTTTGATTATAAGTGTCTCGGTTACTCTTTTAGTACGCCAATGCAATGTGTATATGACGTGCCCATGTATGGTACCCAAAACACTCGTCGTATCGGAGACAAACATTTTGATTGCATCTGATTCTCTGCAACTCCAGTGCGTTCTTATAAATAGAGCACCCACATAAATGCTATATATAGAAACTAGGGTATTCCCGTGGCATTGCACGGTGATGATTTTATTTCCCAAACGTACTTGTTTTTACGCTATGTTGCTTCTACAATATACACCAGTAAAAAATGTATATCAAATTAAATAGCAAACTCAAATTCAAAATCAAGTATACCCAACCAAAATTCAATTAAAGAGACAATGATGATATTAAAGCCCTGCATAGATACCAAGAGAGCAAGCTCTTAACAAACAACACATGCTAACTATAATCTGATCAACCATTTGTGCATACCCAAATTACAAATAATACGTTTACTCTGAACAGTTGCGTACCCAATTCATTACCAAAATGTGCCTACTAACAACCATAGTTCATACCTAACTAGATGGTAAACTAAATAAGGCTTATTACAGAATAAATAAAGATTATATTCATGAACATATAATATTCATTTGGTAATTTCATCAAACAGAAGGTACTAAATTTCAAGATCTGTTACCAGCTGTCCCTAAATAATCTACTGAAAAAGGCCTAGATTAAAGCAACATCCATTATGAAAATAGAAAATAGAGAACCTTCACCATCTAGCCAGACTTGTACATCATAAAGTCAGATGCAAGAGCCAGTAACCCAATAGATGTCTTGACCCTGCACACGAGTTTAATAGAACCATACCACAAATAGCACAAATAGATTCCAGTATATATTGTTTCAGAAAGTTCCAAGTTTGAGTGCGAACCATGTTGGAGAATCAATCACCTTCAAAATAGATACCCCGTAGAGTCCTCCGCTTCTCACATTTACATAAACAAACACTAATATAATTTTTTAGCCAATAAACATACCTAAAAAAATATACCGCAAATGACATTTTTAGCATTTACATTTTGATGTTGGTAGTATAGCAGGCAAATGATACTTAGAAATAGGTCCATACTGTATATTATCATCAAAATCAATACTCACAGAATCAACATGATGGAAATTAGGGCTATTTTAATATTTTCTTGTATTTTTAGTGCTTTTTGTTATTTTGTACTTGCTAGATATTTTGTACTTTAGTGATGTATAAGTACTTGTTAGTTCTAGAATAATCTAGAAGCATTTAGCAAGTGAGAGCATATCTAGGTGGTTAGTTAGTTACACCCACTTGTGCAAGTGGGCCCACTTGTAGATTTATGTAGAATGGCTCTAGAACCTTCCCCACATAACTATCAATATTCATGCATGATATCATTTGTAAAGGACCTTCATTCTTGAATAAAAGACATTTTTAGATTCTCTCTCTAGAATTTGTTATTCGTTTTGTTTTGGGCTTTTGACGTGTAGTTTACGTCAAATTGGTGTCGGAGCGAGATGTCGTTTCCCGATTGGTGTATTGATTATAAAAAAATCGTACGCTACACTTTCGATTGCCCCAAATAAATCAAACCGCAATGAAGAATTCCCTGTCAACAAGGTACCAACAATCCCAACAAATCGCCGAATTAAACAAAAAATTTGATGATCTTATCCGCCTCTTCGCCAAAACTTCCTCCACACTCAACCGACCGGAATCCCAAGATCCTCGGCGGCTTTGATCCAGAAACCCTCGACCAAAATTCCGAGCTTCTAAAAAAATCTCTTGGTCCCACAACCCTCGACGACAGTCTTAATCACGAATCCCTCGGCCCAAATGCAAGCTCTAATCTACTCAGAAATTTCGAAAAAGCCAGGGTACCCCGGACCCGGCGAAATACCAGACTTCCTCGGAAATTCCGAGCCTCTCGGAGATCCCCGCGACGCCGGCAATACCGAGATCCTCAACAGACTTCCTCAACCCCAAATCAAAACTCTAGGTCCCAAATCAACCCACACCAATTCAACCAAAACCCCTTGAATTACTTGTCTATTTTTTGGGAGTTTCTTGCAAGATGGTACGCGAGTCGCGTACGAGGTCGCCTCCGTTTCAAGTAGGAGAACTCATGGAAGGAGGTCTAGCCGCATTGCCGTTTACCTTCACGCTCGAGACGAACTTTTTGAAATCGAGGAGAATGATGAAAATTAGAGTTATTTTAATATTTTCTTGTATTTTTAGTACTTTTTGTTACTTTGTACTTGTTAGATATTTTGCACTGTAGTGATATATTAGTACTTGTTAGTTTTAGAACAATCTAGAAGCATCTAACACGTGGGAGCACATCTAGTTGGTTAGTTAGTTACACCCACTCGTGCAAGTGGGCGCACTTGCACATATTTGTAGAATGACTCTAGATTCGTCCCTACACAACTATTAATACCCATGTATGACATCATTTGTAAAGGACCTTCATTCTTGAATAGAAGACATTTTTAGTTTCTCTCTCTAGAATTTGTTATTTGTTTTGTTTTGGGCCCTTGACGTGTAATTTACGTCACAACATATATCAGCTATAAAATGTAACACAACTTGATATATGTAGGGAAATGACTCAAAATGTATCACAACTTGATATCAACTGTAATTGTAGTACTTGATATAAGTAGGAAAATATGAACTTTTAACCCAAAACTCATAAACCAAATATGTTAACACCTTAGTTTTGAAGACCCGTACACACCAAATCTAAAAACCGAAAACAATATCTTATACCTTTAAAGTAGATGCCCATGCCATCATTTCATTACCATCCTTGGATTGCAACAAACTACACCGTCGGATTACTTTATATAAACAAATAATGAAGTCGAAATTAGAGAGTACATACCAAAATATGAATGTTAATCATCACCACCTATGCATTTTGTTGCATTCCACAAAACAAATGTGCTTGTTAATTATCTACTAAGTGCAACATATAATGTTTTACAAGTTAAAATATAAAGTCAAGAAAAAATCTCAAAATAAATCCAACTACCGAAACCCAAATATTCAGTAGGAAGAAAAAAATAAATATTAAAGCTTCTGGAGTGGGTGAGGTTGTGCCATTAAAGCAAAACTTTTTCATTAAATTAACAACACCCTCTTCCCAAGAGACAAACATATTAAAATAAACATAACATATTTATTTAAATCCAAAAAACCAACTTGAAACATCAACCTAATCATACAAAAGTGAAAGGACAAACTACAAATAGAAAATGTGAAATTGTAGATCAGGGCATTCATCACAACTAAATCAATTGAAATATCATTCCACGACTCACAATTGAAAAAGTGAGATACTGTTGGTACCATATTTGTAGGTCTCTCCTCCTCCATAACGTTCTTTGATTCTTCACTTCGAAGAAAAGTAGATGGAAGTAGTAGATGGAAGTGTTAACATTTTTCCCGTTGCTAAATTCAAAACATGCATATCAAAATTCATCAATGGTCTAAACAAAATAACAAAATACATCCAGAAGCATAAATTTGTTGAAAAAGAAAATGCTGAAACGACGAAATTGTAGATATTCGAAACACAACAAACCCCAAATTGATATGATATTCGGGCAGAAGAGTAGAATCTTTGGATGTAATTCACTCATTGATTTTTCATCTTTGTGGCAAAAAACCATAAAATGGCTCACCACGTCATATTGTCAAACAACAAGCATGCTAAGTGGTATTGAACACGTGTGATATTAAACTAATACACAAATATCAAAAAACTTATTTACGACTGTTTCTTATTTGGGTTTCATATATGATTTTTTTGATATTTGTGTATTAGTTTAATATCACGTGTGCGTTACGATGAATTAGCGAGTTGGAGAAAGAGATAGATGCACCACATAGTGATTTACTGCCATTAATGAGAGAGAGAGACAGAGAGAGGATTCTAGTGGGTTACGAAAGAGAGCGTGACCGTGTAGTAAGGGAAGAGAGAAGATTTGAAATGGGTTAAAAACTCATTTGATATTTGAAAGATAGAGAGTCGGTGGGGGTAGCTTTTGACGGGAGAGAGAGCTCCAGTTTGTTGATGAATCTGATGGAAGAGAGGTGATTTGATGTTGCTTTGGGAAGTGAGAGCTCTAGCTTGTTTGAAATTTGGGCAATTGTGAGCCCTTTGATTACTTTTATAAGATGAATAGTAAAACACCCATATTATATAGATTTAAAAATTTACATGTAAATATAATATGTTTTTGTAAACAATTACATAAACTCCAACACATGTCACATGGTGATATGTCACGGTTGATTAATTTGAATACTCTTTCATTTTTAAACCTTTTTTGAATTTTGGCACATAATGTTTCCACATTCCATTCAAACACCACCCAAAAACTACAACACTATCGTAATCCTCATCAACAACTTATTTTCTTTTCTTTTTGCTATCCAAATACAATTATTAGTAAGGTGCTTAGGTAAAAATCACTAAACCAAAAATTATGCATCCTTAAACATATCCACAGATTTGAAAATAAGATAGTTATCTTACAGAAATAAGAGGATAAAAAGGCACAAACAGAAATTTGAGAAAAAACACATAAAACGAGTCATTAAATTGTCAAACTTCAATTACATTATTGTTTCCTTACCAAAAGGACATAACAATATATGAGAAGCCTACTTAGTACAGGTATAAAGGAAAACAATGTAAAGAGTAGGAAGTTCGCCAAGACCTTACATCCTATATACGCAGAAAGCATTAATATATTACTGCCGGAAATATAACGATCCTCATGTGTAGTACAGATTAACACTCGCACCAATTGCAAGCTTTCTTCATTCGTGTTACCATGAATCTGCCGATGAAATACTAAACATGATACCTTGTAAATCGGCACAAATTTATTCACTATAAATGTGAAAAGGGTCTTAACACAAAATAGATACAAAGACAAATCCACATAAATCACAATTCCTTTAAAGGATCATCATAAAAAAACGCACACAACAGATCTATGACACAAAGACCCTGAGAAATAAATCCCAAAATTTTCACAAATTTGTGTTTCAACAAAACAAATAGAAATCTGTAAATTAGAAACCACATAGCTCTACAAAACCGAACTCAACCGAAAGCTATACACTAACAGAAATCTAAACCACTAAATCAGAGCTGAGAAAACAACTAAAACAGTAGAACTATGTAGATTAATATTAGTGATTAGAATTTATACACATTACCTCTCAAAAACTTGAAGCAAAGTTCATCTTGTATGAGTGAATGGAATTTATACACATTACCTCTCAAAAAACTTGAAGCAAAGTTCATCTTGTAGATTACTATCTATCAGATCTCATATGCTTTTTATTTTCTATCCCAAAAGCTGCATTTAAGAAGAAACAAAATAGTAGTGTTAGAATAAAAACAAAATCTAATATTATACACCCAAATAGACTTGCACTTTCTCCATATCTAAAAGGCTAAAAGGCTGAAATTGATGAATTGTAGTGTTAAACCTACATTCAAAAAAGATAAGAATGTTGTTAGAATCGATAGAAGCTTCTTATAACTGTTTTGTATCCAAAATCATAAAGTTAAATCCAACAAAAAAATCAGTATGAACCATTGGAAGGAAATCCATATGAAAAAATAGATCTATAAAAAGAAAAAATGAAATGAAACCCTGTACAAAAACCTAGATCTAACAGTTACACACCTTGTTTCGGTTACAATTCAAATAATACTCAAAACCTTATACAATTGGAATTAGCTTTGTAATACATTTTTCAACAGTAGTGTTAGGTAGTGTTGGTAGGGCAGCTTTATGGAGCTTCATGGACTGTGTATTCAAGCAATAGGCAACTACATACCCTTCGACAAATAATTTTATAAAACAATCACATTATACTTCTAACATAAAAAAAATGCATAAGGCTCTCGCTTAACTGCAGGGTCTGAGAGAGGCGGATGTCGGCAAGCCTTACCTCCATACATATATGGAAAGGCTGCTCCCATGTCTCGAACTTGAGACCAACCGTAGCTTGGGTGTGGGCACTTGCCATCACACCAAGGTACTACTAACATAAACAATCCTATTAAGAGATCAGTGGTAAAAACTAATTATGATCTCTTGGAACCATTTTAACAAACATCATCAGATGTGCAAAAAAAACACAAAAAACATAGCCCAATGTTGAGAAGGAGAATACTTGCCATTTAAAGTCAAATTCCCTGTTTAAAGAAAACAAAAAGACAAAAACTTGAACATTTATTTATTGAAACTTGAAAAGGGAAACACAATCAACACTCCAGTCGATTTGGGTTTTAGGTGGTGTAGTGGGTGATCCTATGTGTGTGTGTGAGAGAGAGAGAGAGAGAGAGAGAGATAGAGAGAGAGAGAGACCTTTGAATGGAGGAGGAGCAATTCTGGCGGGGAATTACATGCAGAGAGCGGGAGATGGATGATAAATCGGGTGAGACTCAAGGAGGAAGAGAGTTAAAAGGGGAACCATCTTGGAGTTTTTTTTAGAAAGTGAGAAAGATGAGAGAGAGAGGTCATCTTGGAAAGTGTGAACGACAGGTGATTATGGGTATATCAATAGTAAAATGGTTTGAATTAAAGTAGTGTGGTTTAAGCAGGAACATAAGGTCAACCACTAGATTGTTGATTGAATTGTTGGAGAAAACTGGACTGTGAGATGTATTTGTGTTTTGTCTACGAACAGTAAAACACCCTCCTCATATATATAGCTCCCCTCAAACTCAGGGCAGATAACTTCTCTACTCTAAGTTTGTTACGTATATTTAGAAACCTAGAACTTGTAATTGCTTTGTGAAGAATGTCTGTGAAGGCACATGACGAATTTAAGCCTTTTTGAGCAGCCTTTTCACTAATGAAGTACACATCAAGCTCTATGTGTTTACCCCTGGCATGGAGAATGGGATTGGCAGCTGGCATCATCGTGCTCTGGCATCACTGTGCTCAGATTATCACACCATATGATTTTTGTTCTTGGCTGGACAATTCTTTATTCCATAAGCAGAGATTTGTTCCATGTGACTTTTCAACCAGATTGGCAAGACTCCTATATTCACTGGACCTTGAAACAGTAGCTTGTTTCTTTGAATGCCAAGAAACCAAATTAACACCCAAGTAGAGATATTACCCACTGGTGTAGATCGCCTGTTATCTGGATCCGAGGCCCAATCAGCATCACAATGGCCTACAAGATCCAAGTTAGTTGATTTCCTGATATTGTAGACCACAGTCAAGTGTCCATCTAAGAGATATCTCAGTATTCTCTTCACAGTCCTCCAATGAACTTCCAAGGGATTCTGCATAAACTGGCAGACTCTGTTAACACTAAATGAAATTTTAGACTACAGCCAAGTGCCCCTCTAGTTGCATGTTGAAGAGCTCCTACTATACTTCGGTATAGTTGAGGATTTGAAACATCACTCTCAAAACCGGACAAACGTTTTCCGATCAGAATTCTGCATTCTTGCTTTGCAGAGGAACTCTGAAATTTATTTGCTTTGAGACAAATGAAAACCTTCACTAGTATGTTTGACTTGTATTCCGAGGAAATAATCAACTTCTCCCAAATCCTTAAAGCAAACTGTTGGTTAAGATGGAGAATCAGTGATGTAATCTCAGCTGAATAACTGCCTGTTGTTAAAATATCATCTACATACGCCAAGACATAAGCGGTATGAGATGAAGCAGGCCTAAAGAAGAGGGACTGATCTGATTTTGCAGACGTGAAGCCAAAAGAGCATCATTTAACTTTTCAAACCAAGCCCTTGGGGCTTGCTTCAAGCCGTAAAGGGCTTTATGCAAATTGCATACATGATTTTTTGAGTTTGAAGCTATAAACTTAGGGGGTTGCTCCATATATACTTTCTCTTGAAGTGTACCATTCAAGAATGCATTGTTTACATCCAATTGACAAACTATCCAATTTTTTAGACAAGACAATAGTAAGAATTTTACGACTAGTAGTAGGCTTAACTACTGGTGAAAAGGTTTCTGAAAATTCAAAGCTTGAACACTGCCATTAGGATTTTTTTCCCCTTAAAACTCCCATTTGCAGCCTACAGCTTTCCTATTAGGTGGAAGAGAAACCTCCCTTAACTCTACTCCTCATAGGGTGAATATTATGAGCTGGTTCCTGCATAGGAGAACAAGCTGGAACAAAAACAGAAGCCGTAGGTTATAAAACTAGTTCAGTCAAATCAGGAGTTTGGTCATTAAATTTAAGAGCAGATACCGAGATAGGATCAAGAGTAAGATCAGGTACTGAATTTTGGGAATGGGAGAAAACAAGTGTGGAACATGAGATGAACTAAGAACAAAAGTTATGGATGAGAATAAACTGGTGGAATGGCTATAGGACTTGGAGTATCAACGATAGAGAATTTGGCAGAAGAGGTATTTTGAGATTTAGAGAAAGGAAAAGAGTTTTCATGAAAGATTACATCTCTGGATATGTAGATACGACCAGTGGGGTCTAAGCATTTGTGATCTTTATAAATTAAGCTATATCGAAGAAAGGCTCACTCAACTGATCTATAGGCAGCCTTATGTCTATTATAAGGCCTGAGATTTGTGTGAGATTTGGAAAACAAGAGCATCCAAAAGTTCTAAGAAAAGAGTAATTAGGCTGACTGCTAAAAAGAGTAGTCATAGGTGTTTGACCATGAAGAATAGTAGTGGTAAACGGTTTATAAGATAGATAAAAGTTCTTAAGGCCTCATCCCAATATTTAGGTGGTAAAGAAGCTTTGCTAGAACTGTGAGGCCATTTTCCTCAATTTGTCTGATTTTTTGTTCTCGTTATGCCAGTTTGTTCATGTGTTCTTGGGCAGGATGAATGATGTACAATAGCACGAGTTTCAAGAAAATTGGTGAAAGCCCTATATTCCCGTCTCCAATCTGTTTGAATGGCTTTAATCTTAGTACCTATTTAAAGTTCAACTTGGTTTTCAATGAATGAAAGTTTGCAAAGCATCTAACTGCAGGGTCTGGCGAATGTCGGGTCTGGGAGAGGCGAATGTCGGCTTGCCTTACCCCTATATATGGAGAGGCTGCTCCCATGTCTCGAACCCGAGACCAACCGTAGCTTGGACGAGGGTACTTGCCATCGCACCAAGGTACGTCCTCTAAATGTCCACCTAATTATATGTGATAAAATTTAAAATCAGCACTTCATTAAGTTTCAACTTGATAGAAAAGTTATTATATGGAAAAAGATTCCTAACAACCTCCTGAAAACTAGACTGAACCACTTAACAAGAAAGATTTATATGATTCAATTTCGGTAGAAACCTATGTCCACGGGGGAGATAATTTTATCACTTTATTTTATTTTTTATTATGAGATTTACAGCACTTCGTGCCTCTCCCTCTCAATTTGCACTTTTCCTATTTACATTTTTCAGTAAATTTTATTAATAGGCCCCTTATAACCCTAATCTGAGGAGCGTCGGTCTAAACCTCTAAGAATTTAAAGCAGAAACGTTTTATGTTTAAGAGTTCTATTAGTATGTGATTTTGTAACTAACAAGAGTCTAACCCCTTAATCCGCTATCTTGAAGTTACATCTACTGAGATGTAATTACCTTCCATAACTTCCCATAGACCGACTGTATAAGCCTCAAATTTCACTTGTCATAAGTTGAGCTGTTAGTGTTTGGTCTTGATCAAAAGTGTCCTCGACCTTACATTATCTTATTAAAGACTTACATTGCTGTTAGTAATATATACAACACTGATTTTGTTTCAATGGTAGGAGATCTTTATATCAAATTAAAACTTTGTGCTATGAATGCAGTTTATTGTGGTTCTTTAAACTTGTATGTTGAAGCTTTTTTTTAGAAAAATTACTTCAATTCTTGTATAATTATTTAATTTCTATAATTTAGTTTAAAGAGCAAAAATAATGTCCAATTAGCCGAGGAAGAAAGACAAATGATTTATTTGTTGGTGTGTCTTTTAACTTAAGTTGTATTTGTTCATGTTAAAATTATATGTCACACAACAACAATTTTTTTTTATCAAATCGAACGAGATAAAAAAGATGAGAACATACATACTTGTAATAATGGATGTAAAAAAAAGTTCTTTTCATAAACTTATTATGTGTATGAACTATGTGTTTAGTCTTTTTATAAATTTATATTTGTTTCCTTCATATTTTACAAATATTTAATTGTGAACCTCATTGAACCACTATTGAGATTAGAGCAAATCTCATATAAGGACACTGAAAACACTCTATTTATAATGGAACGATACTTGACCAATACTAATATAATAGAATTTTATTTTGCTACCACAAGCATTTCTTTTTCAATTAACTTAACAGTTGTCTTCATTAACTTGTATAGTAATCCTAATAATGCTAACTAATTGGTCAACACAATCACGTGCATTGAATGTGCATTATGAGTTCTCTAAAATGGCCCATACAACTATGTGAGATTGGGAATATACTAGACACTTTAAACTTGTTACCGAGAATTATTTCTATTGGTCCACTTGATCAACAACTGGTCGAGGTCTCAGCTAGTTCAATTAGACTATATCGTTTGTACAAGGCCTCGACCTTCAAACTCTCAAATCAATATTCACCTAATCATAAGAAAACCACACTGCTTGAGATGAAAACTTCACTCATGCAAACAAACCTGACCCCTCTTGCCATCACGCAAACAAACTTGTCCGAATTTACATCAGACCCATGAAAGCTCTGGAGAATATTTCCTCTGCACAAATTGTTTACTGGTGCTATTTGTTATTTTGTGCTTATGTGCTGTCAAATGTTTTTAGGGTTGGGGCAACTTTTGGTTATTTATTTGTGGCATCAATTTTGTAGCCTTCTGACTCTTTTATGTTGCAGGAATGGGGCACATTAGGTCTACAGTACTATCCTCTGCTGTAAACACTTTTTATATGGTTTTGGCTCGCATTTTTCATTTTTTTACTGTGTTCTATTTTAATTTCTATGCTAGTTTGGCTGATGAGGTTTTCTTGGCTGGAACATTTCATTTTTAAGCCTGTCAACGTCTCCATTGGGTGAATACCTATTTGTCAAAAAGATATTTTGAACTCTTGTTAGTAAAATGAATCTTGGCTATGAAGCAAAAGATGAGTACTGTCCACGGTTGAGGCAGATAGTAATCAAAAGAGGTGTAGAAGGGAAGTACTAGAAAAATGAGTGTTCATGTCAGATCTGTTACAAAGACTACATATAAAATTGGGAAGAATGTCTAAAATAATAAACGATGGTTTTAGGTGAGTCCATTATGAAAAAGAAACATCAAGAACTAATTTACAATAGGTCTATTGGACTAGAGATTTTGAGGTTGAATCTTATACCTTTAGCTTTTGTATGTTTCAAGCATCCATTAGCACTTCTTTTGACGTAGACTACACGTAATGGCTAAAAGAAACAAACCAAACCCTAACTTTAGAGAGAGAATAAAAAGATGTCTTATATATCAAGAATGGGAAAAGTAAGTACAAATGAGATTACATGGGGTATTTATATGGGAAAGATTACTCGCTAATCAAATAATTAGCTAAAATGACTAAAAGGACCAACTAAAAATAGAAGAACGCTTAATTAGTCCCAAACATGCTTGGAGACTAATTAAGGATAAGATGCCTAAAAGAACTAAAATAGAATATAGAAATAAAATGAAAAATAAAAGGAAAATAACAGCGGATTCCCATCACTCTTCCCGGCTTCGAAAAACTCGTCATCGAGCTTGCAAAAGTGGAGAATCGTGTGAGAAATTCCGAAAATGTGCTTAAAAAGAGATGCAAAAACTTGTGGGGTCAAAAATTAATTTTTTAAAAATTTGAGGAAGAGTCCAACCTTCAATTATTGCTTCAAGATTCATCATTTTCCTCTTGCCTCTCATATCAACCAACAAAAATAGCTTATACCCCGGGTCAAAAACCAAATTTGGGCTGCCAAACCCTAGTTCATGAATTTGTTGGAGGGTTCCACCTTCTTGATTAGGGTTTTCAAGCAAATCAGCCCCTATTTTGGTATTGGACAGTTGGGGATCTCCTTCGGTCGGTAAAAACTGAAAATCCAAGTAGGTTGATGGCCGATTACGGGTTGAAGTAGGCGTGACTGTTTTTTTTGCCCCAACGGACTGCTGGAATGAAGTGTAGTGGTTCAGACAGGGAAAAAGTCGGCCTGCCTCGTTTGCCACCGACAGTGATGGCACGCTGTGTAGTGTTAACCGGATTGCCTTGTTCCTCCATGGTTTCAAGAATCGGGGAGATCAAACCCATGTACTGAAGTGGGCGCCATCGACCTGTTCTTGAGGAAAGAGGGGGCTGTTTATCTCCAGAAATGGAGCAGACTGGTTCCGGGTATTTGACCCGAAGATGGTGGGACCTAATGCTGGCAGATTAGGTTTTATGATGGAAGACATTCCCCCCTGTTTGAGCAAGTCGACAGGTCTGTCTTCGGGCAGATGTGGGTTGTCGACGAGGCTGGGCTAGGGTTAGGGTTAGAGTTTTAAATTTTGGAGAAGTGTTGCAAGAAGGCGTCAAATTGTTCTTGTTGTCGTTGTAACACCTTTATTCTTCGTTAATTCTTCTCTTCCGTTCTTGCCAATTGTTCCTTCAATTCTTGAATCTCTTCAATTTGAGGTTTGGATCTCTTCGGAGGCATCGAGAAAGTAGCATACGATTTTTTTGATACACTACACACACCGATACAAACTAACACACGAACATCAATGCTTGGAGCGACACTTGCTCTGATACCCAATTTGACGTAGACTACACACGAACATCAATGCTTGGAGCGACACTTGCTCTGATACCCAATTTGACGTAGACTACACGTCAATGGCTAAAAGAAACAAACTAAACCCTAACTTTAGAGAGAGAATTAAAAGATGTCTTATATTTCGAGAATTAAAAAAGTAAGTACAAATGAGGTTACATGAGGTATTTATATGGGAAATATGACTTGCTAATCAAGTAATTAGCTAAAATGACTAATTAAAAATAAAAGAATGCCTAATTAGTCCCAATCATACTTGGAGACTAATTAAGGATAAAATGCCTAAAATAACTAAAATAGAAAATAGAAATAAAATAAGAAATAAAAGAAAAATAACAACGGATTCCCATCATTTTTAGTATCACAAGCTTTGATATAATGGGATTGATTATCTTGTTTAGAACCAAGATGGTTGCAAGTTGCTGGGTTTGACTAATATGTTGAGACGACAGGCCCTTAAAGGACTAATGAAACTGGTCCTCCAAGCTTAATTTTCTGGCATGCTAGAGGGAGAATGGGGAAATCAAGTTGGGGAGTCTAGGTTTGTTAAAATCCTTTTTTTCGAAGGAAGCATTGGGTTTGTTACCCTCGTCAGAGGTTTAATAAGGTCCTTTGATATAGTCTCTGGTCGCAATAGGAAATTTTCGAAAGGGGATCGAATAGGTCTTCAAGGGCTAATATGTCACTTCCCCTCCTTGGGAGATTTTACCTGCTTAGATTTATAGCCTTCTGGTTGAGATGCCCAGGAAGAGGTTTGGAGTCCTAATTTACCACATACAGAGTAAATAGATGATTTGTCCTATTTGGCCACATATAGAGCAAATACAAGATTTGATCATTGAACCACTACATGAACATCAGTTTAATTGGGAGTTTCTAATGACATAGCTATGTTGTGAATGGTAGTGAGCTCATAATACTTTATAGGTAGTTTTGTGATATGGTTCCACATGCTCATATTAGAGGGGTTGAATATGTTTTTAAACTGAAAACAACAAAATGGTTCATTGATGAATCAAGGATTCATATAAACAATGTTTTTTCTTTCCCTAAGGCAATTAAATCTTAAAGCTAAGTTTCTAATGGGTGCGTTATGACCTATGAGTTTAATAATCAAGGTTTTCTTCCAAGGGCTAGTACGACAAAGATCTTTGCTGAGAAAAACTATTGTTGCCTTGTTCATTAATGGGTCATCTGACTATTCTTCATCAAGGAACTGTAAATTCAAATTCTTGAACCAAGATGGTAAGATGAATTGGGCAGCTTTTTTTATAAAGGAATTGGGTTCGTACGTCTTAGGAAAAGATTTGTGATGATCTAAATCAATGGAACTAATGTAGAAAGAAAAGACACATTTTGGGTTGGTAGGATACGAAACATCACGATGTGAATGAAGAATTAGGGGCTATTATTAGTATTTTATTGTATTTTTGTTATTTTTTAGTCTTTCCTTTATTTTTGTATTTCATTGTATATTGTATTTTCCTTTTTTTGTTAGTATTTAGAAAAAAGAAGGTTAAATGGCACTTGAGGGCATAATTGTAATTAGATTCTTACCTTAGAGGCCAAGCAACCTCCTTATAAATACTCTTTTGTAGCATCATTTAAGGCATTCTTTCATTTTGAGATATTGTGATTTGAGAGATTTGCAAGAGATATCGACATTTCTGAAGCGGGTTGAGTATGCTACTAAGGTAGAGGCTTACCACCTTGCACCAGCTGCTTTACCCGCTTCCCGTGCTCCACCACCTTCGGTTACAGTTACTGCTCCTACTCCTGTATCTGCTCCCACTACTACTGCCTCGGTCACCTCTACTACCCCCGCGGCTACACCTCCGGGCCCTCCTACATTCAGATGCTACAATTGTGGCACGGTTGGGCATCGAGCTTCAGACTGCTCTCTTCCACGTCGCCGTGCCCTTTTAGTGATGGAGATTACCCTTCGTCATGCGTTGATTACCATTTTGGATCTTGACTTAGCGGGCATCCCTCTATGAGTTCGTGGATGAACTCTTTTTGAAGGGGGGGGGGGGGGGGAGGGTGATGTGACTTGGATCTACTTTTAGTACATTTTGTCTGATCTTGCTATTTTTCTCTCTCTATTTTTGATGTACTTCCTTTTTGTAGATATTTTGTACTTGAGTAAGGAGTTAAGGCTAGTAAGGGCATATTAATAATTAAGATATTTCTTGTAGCTAAAGTCTCCTCCTACTCTTATAAATACCCATGTAAGCCTCATTTGAAGAGGACCTTCATTTTTTGAATGCAAGACATTTTTAGATTCTCTCTAAAATTTGTTATTTGTTTTGTTTTCGGCGTTTGAGGTATAGTTTACGTCAGATTTATACTGAATCTGTCTTGAATCTCTTTCGCTTTTTCATTTTCCTATATTTTCAAACATTAGCTTGTAAGGCATGAGAGTTAAAATACATCAAAGTGTTTGCAAGGGTTACTCATAAGCACATCCTGCCATCCGGTTGTTAGCAAACATGCTTATAGGGCTAATTCATGCAACCGAGGCAGAGTAAAATCTAGGATTATTTGGGATTGACCCGTAATTATTCGTTATTGAACCCCAAACCCTCTCTCTTTAATTTTCACTCCTTGGGGTTTGATTCCTATTTTGATGGATTCCGTTAGTCGACCATCAAGTAACTCACTTTAAATTCTAAAATGTTTAATACAACCTTGGATTATTGCCTAGCAGCCGCATTTAACCCGATTTTTTAAAACCATTGTGTTCTTTAAAACCCTTATTCCATGCATTATATATTGATCTTATGCCGACACAGGTTGTATCCATACCAATATTTCTTCTTTTTCTTCTTCTTTTATTTATTTATTTTTAAATGCAGCCTTTTTCTTTATTCTTTTCAGTTATGGTGTTGTTTTTTTCCTGCAAATAAGTGGGTGAGGTAGTTATTTGAAATTGATCTCGATAGAGTGGGGGAGAGATTTTTGGAATTTAGGAATCTAGGGGAGTCCAGATATATCACCTGTGCGGAAAGCCCGCGTAGGAACAATTTTGATATATCCGTGCTTATGGCACTAAGAGTAAATGCAACAAAATAATATAAAATTATTTGTCCACACGTGCCACTCACGAATTGTACTTTGCAGGGTAAATTTGATAGGTTAAGGTTTTCATGGGAAAGTAGCTTTTTTGCAATAAAATTTAAATACAATAGAATTTAGGAATTGTATAATAATTTTGCTAAATTGGACTCTTCGTGTTATTTTTATTGAAGGCCAGACATGTTTGTAAGCAAAAATTCTTTAGGGGCATGAATGTAAATATAATTCTATCATAGATACTTCTAGGGCTGTGCAATTGAACCATTTTGAAAGAAACAACTTGTTTAGGTATTGTATGTAAAATTTCAAAAATCTAACGAGTCTAAATAAGGTTAATAAAACTTAAACCATTTTTGTTTATGTTCTGCTATTAAACTATTTGATAAACCTCTTGTTTTGCAACACAGTGATAGCATCTCTAGACCTAATGCATATTATTTAGTGCAAATATGATGTGTCAAGATAATTTACTCTTTTACCTGCCTTTGTGTAAATATGAGACACCAATATAATATTAGAACACGTTTCTTCAGCACCTTTATCCTCTCACTCTATTTTTAGGATCTAACAGATAATTTCCTTCCCGTCACTTATTCTTGCTGTTTCACATCTCCTTTGCTTTTGGCTTACTGGAGATATTCAAAGGCCAACATAGATGTTCCATCTCAATGAGCTCTTTTCATTACCCATAAAGATTGCATGCAAGTCATTTCATTTAACAATTTCTATCTGATTTTCATAAATATTCTATCGTATGTGCTAGTATATTGAAGAAGCTAACACTATTTTATTTTAAAATTGACCATGAACGGTAGAAAGGAGGTGCGAAATACAGTGGAGGTGAGAATAGGGCAGCATGAGAGAAGTGGATTTGGAAAAGGGTTATTTTTTTTTTAAGGGCGATCCAGCTTTTGGATCCAATTTTGGGACACAGTGATCTGTGTTTTTAGTTGAACTTATGTGACCTCTACACTACCAAATGTGGTGATACATCAATGTGTCTCAAAACTGAATAAAAAAACTGGATCTCCGTAGCATTGCACGTTGGAAAAGATAGAGGAGAGGGATATGGGAGGGTGGGGGAGTGGATAAACGTCTAGTTGGGGAAAGAGGGCAAGAGGGTGAGAAATCTTGAGTGGCTGTGTATATTGCGTGGTGGATATAAGCCTGTGGCCTGCCAAACCCGACGGGCCCGCTCGATATAAATATAGGGATTGGGATGATTAAATAGGACTAAAAAGCAGGTTGATGAAAATTTCAAGCCACATTTTTTTTATGGGTGAGCATGTGTAAGCATCCTTAAGCCCACACATGCTTGATCCAACCCAATGTACGATAATTATCATATACATTTAGTGTGCTATTATACTTTATTTGATAATTTACATATTCTTTATAAATAAAAACATTAGCTAAATTATTTTTTTTCATAATAGTTCATTTGCAGGGCAGTGAGCTTGGGTATTCAGGTGGTCTACTTGGGCGGGCTTGGGATGGTATAACCATACCTAATTCGGGCCTGGGTAGTCACAGTAATCCTTATTATAGAGTAAAGCAGGCCCGTGTCCGCCCCTAATATCGGTGTGCAAAATACACAATAGTTTTACACATTTTGAGTTTTGACACACGACTGGAGTTACGTCTATTTTTTTACAAAATGTGTATTTTTCTTAAGAGAACATGTTAACACATGGTTGGAGATGCTGCGAGATGCATGCATATTATTTGTTTATTTAATAAAAGTTAGACTTCAGTCTAAAATTTTATTATATATAAGTACGTATTACCAACTTAATAAAGAAATGTGTATTTATGTAATGTATAAAATGAACTCAATTTTAAAATTAAAAAAATGATATTAGTTTTTGAACACTCAAACACCTCGCTATTTTAATTATTAACTAGTAGGTTATATAACCTTCTTTAAATCGTTCTGAAAATATTCACGAGTGATTTATCTAGTGAAAAGAGTTGAGTTAGTTTGAACACAATGGTTGCTTATGCATCCAGTGAACCACCATGGGAAATTATACGCAACATTGAGGAGCTTATAGGGAATAGTGGCAACGTTTTTCCACCCAAAACTTGCTTTGGTTATAGAAACTGTTCACGTGTCTTGAAGTATTGAAATTGAGCACAAGTTTCTCTTTTGGCACCCATTGTCATTCGTAACTATCTGTCGGTCGTTCACCTTGAAATTATCTTTTCCGATTCCTTTATTATTTTTTCTTTTCTAATTCACTTTCAACAACAGTGGTGTACAAAATTGATGCATCCCACATTGAGGGTTTCGAATGGTGGTACATCCTAGGGGTGTGAATCGAAACCGAAAAAATCAATAGGATGAACTAATTCGGGTGCATTGGCTTAGGTTGGTTTTTTACCTCCGTTTTTTTTTTCAAAAAATTACAAAACAAATTTAATCGGTTCAGTTTTGGGTTCCAGTGCAAATTCAAATCGAACTGAACCATAAATGAATTCGATCCATTATTGGACAAAGCACCTGAATTAAACTAGAACCGATCTGATACTAACATGTGTATAACCTTTGTATATATGAAAAATGTTATTTTTTTTTTGAGTTTTTTTTTTTACTTTGATACATTAATAATTTTTGATTTTAGACTTAAATACGATTTTAATTAAAAATTAGACTTTGCCGTAAATCATTTAAAAAGTCATTAAATTTAACTGACTCGTGGCTTTTTCAATAAAAAGAAGTTTAAAATCCTAAAAAAAACTAAAGATTTTTTTTTTCATTTTAATATATAGAAAAAATCAAAAAACGTAAAAATCAAAGGAAAAAAGAAAAAAAAAACTTTCTAACGAACCCCACCCACACTCCACCTTTATCAAAGAACCTTTCCCCACTCCACTCCCTCCTTGTCTCCGAACTACCTACCTACCTCCCACATAACCCACACCACTCCCTGCCCACCCCCAAGCTCAACCCCAAGCTGCCTTGCCACCTCTTCTTCCCTCAACACCCTTGTTACCTTTCTTCTGAAATCTGCTTAAACAAAATAATAAAAAAAAAATCCTGGTTTGCCCCATTTCCAAATTTGAACCTAACTAAAAACACACACTTGATCCATTTTAGAATGAAATAAAAAACGATACCCGTATCAGTAATTTGTGTTCAATGGGTGGTGATGGAAGCTTGTTGGAGAGAGAGAGAGAGAGAGAGGGGTCGGGGAGGGGGTGGTGATGTGGGGGAAGGGTTTGTTTGGCAGTTTTTTTATGTAATTTTTTTTACTTTAGTCTCATCTCCTGATATTTATTAGGCTCCCATCCTATATGTTTTTAAAATTATGATAGGTCCTATAACCATTCAAAACTGCCTATAACTACCTGTAACTTTCCATCTTTCATTCTGCAGAGAATGACACTTGTCCCAAAGTGATTACAATATGACCAACAACTAAAAAAACGAGAACATTAAAGTGGCAACAAACAAATCTTTAAAAATGGGATTAAACGCTTAAGATCTCTTTTTATGTTTTGTTTTTTTAGTTTTCATTTTTCAGATATCTTTTGACTTCTAATTCGTTTAAATGAAGAAAACCACTTTTTAGTTAAACTAACCTTTTTTTAATGATTTAGGGCAAAGTCTAATTTTTAATTAAAATTGTATTCAAGTCTAAAATTGAGAATTAATAATGTGTTAAAAGTAAAAAAAAAACATTTCTTTTTAATACAAAGGTTTTAAATAAAATTGATTTTTGGTATTGGATTACATTTTTATTGTTTGCTTGTAATGTGCTTTTTAAAGTTATATTTGAGGAAAATTTATTGTATTATTTATTTTTTTAAATTGGAACCAACCCAAGAACCGTTGGTTCGGATTGAGTCAGTTCTAGACATTAACGATTCTAGTTTTGGTTAAAAAAAGTGGAGTTCATCAACCCTGGTTCTAGTTTTGGGTTCTAGTTTTG
This sequence comes from Sambucus nigra, assembly GCA_949130495.1. Taxonomy (NCBI): domain Eukaryota; kingdom Viridiplantae; phylum Streptophyta; class Magnoliopsida; order Dipsacales; family Adoxaceae; genus Sambucus; species Sambucus nigra. The sequence goes on along the minus strand of OX422219.1, from coordinate 26,536,731 downwards.
GATTAATAGTGGAATTGATTCGACTCAAACATGTGCACCTTTAGTTATCCTTAATTTGGTGGCAGTTGAGTTGTGGGACGTTAACACCTAAAACATCGATAACGACATTTACTTTTGTTTTCCCAAATGGTAGTGGAGGCTAGGATCAAAATTTTTATTTCTACATTTTTGCGAGTACTTTTGCTTTGCTCCAATACAAGCCATCCCTAATGTATGGAGGATTGTGAATGGTATTCATTGCCGTAATCAAATCTAAGGCACTAACTTGGGGATACTTGAGTTGATGTGCTGTTATTAGTTTTTCCTCACAATAGACAACGTTTGTTACCCTGAAGGCCAAAATTTTCTACTCTCCCGTCTAAGCCATAACTTCACGGTCGTGATGAACATAATTAGTGGGATTCGTCTTCCCATCATATATTTTTGAAACACGGTGACGTGAATTTCTTAAGCGGGTCCATTCCCTCCAAGACATGAGCAAAGGGGGATTTCATTTGATTTGTGAAAGCCCTTCGCGTTAATTCCCACCTCGTTTTATGTGCCCTAACTTGGTTTGACCGTCCATCCAATTCCTTGAAAATAAAGCTTCGAATGTCATCCTTTTCCCGTTCTTTCTCATGTCTTAGAGGCTTGTCGCCGCAACTTTTTTTTCCCGCAATGGTCGCCTATTATTCTATTGGTCAATCTTTCCTCGGCTTCGAGTCTTACTCGCCTGAGGACTGAGTTTGAAAACCTCTTGGTGTTTGCTTTTCTCCTTTCGGAGCTCTCATTCGACCTTCTCCAAGCAACATTGTAGATGGTCGTTATCCTCTTGTCGCTACCGAGTAATTCTTTCTTGTTTGTGCACACGCTTTTCGTACACATCGATCACTCATGAAACCTGGCTGAAGTGATGATGCCCATATTCACCATCGGATTGGTCGTCTCTAGGCTGATTACAAAAGCTTGGAGTTCTTCTATTATGCAGGGAATACACAACGGACCTCATCCGTCGCGACGATGGCGATTTGGATCCATTCTCTTGGTATCATGCGAATCGTTGTTTTCTTCCTGGGTATTGGCCATGGGTTGACGTTCTGCGATTGAATCTTTGCTAATGCGATTGAAAAAACTCATTTCTCACAATCGACACCAATTGTAAGTGCACAAACTCATAAATGAAAAATAATCAACCATATGAGATAAATGGCAAACATAAATACAATCAATGTAAACGACATGCATTAAGAGTACAACATGTACGTCGTTCGACGTGGGGGTGGGGGAGGACTTTACTTATTTGGGAGAGAAGGCAACAGTAAAATTTGACATAAGTTACACACACTCTCACTCATAGTATATCCCTTGCTTGGGCGGCTGTTGATATTCCAGGGGACACTGTTAACCTTACAATGTCGAGGACGACATTTGTTTGTTTTCCTAACAAGTAGTAGAGTTTAGGATCGAATTTCTCGTTTATGCATTTTTACGAATATTTTCGAATTACTCCAACACGAGTCGTTCCAAATGTATGGCGGATTATGAGTTGTGTTCACCGCCTCAATCAAATCTAAGGCACTAACTTGGGGATACTTGAGTTGATGTATTGTTATTAGCTTTCTCTCACAAAGGATGGCGTTGAGATACTTGCCAAGTAAGTTGTGAAAAATATTCCCTCAATTTTTGCATGGACACAAATCTTAAATTGCAAAATACCTTGAGGCGCTTGGCTTTCAATTGTTTTTTTGAGTCCTTTGAGCAATGCCTCATATTCTTCTTTGTTATTGGAGGCTTTAAAACAAACTCGTATCGTCGGTTCAATGATTGCATCTTCGGGGTTTATCAATATGATGGAAATCCCCAAGCCTTTCGAATTAGATTCCCCATTATGAACAATATTCATGCATTCTGTTCTTATGGTTCATGCTCGACGTTCTTCCCCCGTTTTCGCTTGCTACCTTGAGTTTAATCAGTATTAGACTGTAATTCTCATGGTGTAAATTCAGCCACAACATTCGTCAGTCCTTGCTCCTAAATTTCTATCTAGGGTTGATATCGGATGTTGAACCCCCTCAACTCTACCGACGTATTGGACATGCCTGTAAACATATTGGCTTTGCAGAGAACATCTTTCAAAGGAGAGGAGGTTACTACAATATTGGGGTGACCTTTAAAGTAATGTTTCAACTTTCGGAAATCATAGACCGAAAATAAGCCAATATTGGTGTCTGGACCTTAACTTTTTACTGGATTAGTGCCGAACTAATTACGTGGTCGAATACGACGAATAATAAGTACAAAATTTCTCCTTGCTTGGGGACTATCAGGATGGGTGGATCTTTTAAATAGTTTTTGGTTTCCCCTAGTGTTGGTGTACATTCCCTATTCCACAAATCCTTCCTCTTCTTCTTTAAGAATTGGAAGAAAGGTCGACATCAATCGAATGATCTTGAAACAATAAGGATTGTGAGCATTTGAGTGAGCTTCTGAACTTCCCTCACGGTGGTTAGCGGTTGAATTGTTTGCAAGTCTTCAATATGATTGGGGTTAACTTCAATCCTTTGTTGGATGACCAAATATCCGAGGAACTTGTCCAGTTATATCGCAAAAGAGCATTTGGAGGCATTGAGCTTCATCACGTAGTGGCGTAGGATTTCAAAGGTCTTTTACAGGTCTGTTACGTGGTTGTCGTTCTTCATGCTTTTTACTAGCATACTATCTATGTACATTTTCATAATATTCCCAACCTGGCAACAATGAATGCGGATTGACGTGAGGCTTCCCTTTCATTACTTCTTTCACGACGAGAGAACCGCGTCCGCATCAGTCAAAGTGGTGGAAGCTGCCCCCGGTAGCAAAAGCTTATCGAACAAAATCAACCAACTGCCAGTATAAGGTAAGGAAGACCACCCAGACTCATTCTGCACAGTTCGATCCAACGGCTAGGAATGGGCCAATGAGAAATCAAACCCACTTTTGAAGCTATAAATACATCATTTCGCCAGTCCTGTCCTTGTCCAATAACCATTATGAGTGGGACCTAGTGAAGCCGTATCGCTGACGAAGACTTTGTCCAGAACATCTTCATCACCAATCTCTAGCAGGTTGACCATGCATTCTGTAACTCATAGGGCATCACGATGTAACATTAGTTGCGAAGGGTGGTGATGAAGGAAGTATTTCTTTCATCCGGGCTGAAATTAGGATTCGTGATATCCGGAATTGGCATTGAGTCATCCGTGAGTCATTCGTTTGTGACTTGTCGTAACATCCACTAATTGGTTGATTTTTTTTTTTGGGTGGGGGGATTGGGGGAAGCTGTTTTTTTTGGCAAGGTTTGTTCAAGTCGGTGAAGTCGACACATTTTCTCGAAATATTGCACAACTTCCTCTTCCAATGCTATGGTTTTTTATGCGCTGTCCTACTAGCCTTCTAGGAGATTTTTGTGTGTGTGGGTTGGGTGGGGGGGGGGGGGGGGGTTTAAAGCTATGCCCATATTCAATTTGTGTCGAATGACGTACATATTCGTGTCATGTCGTTGTGATGCGATTACATCTATGAGGAATTTCTTTTCAGTGTGTTCGACTACAAATGCTATATCCTCAAGTGGCTCCACAACCTCTAAAGCTTGTGAAAATTCCAATTGTTTAACTGTATCCGATTATGACCATTACGACCCGATTATGTAATCATCTTATACATGATTGCATAAACTTATGACTTGGGGAATGGTGTACATTATCCCATAAATGCACAACTTGATAATTATTTTTGGGCTTTAGGACTTGGGGTATTAAGCGTATAGTTTTGCTCACCAGGTGGATGCCACTTTTATGAGTAGTGCTTAGAAGTTACGTTAATCTTATCTCCCTATAATCAGGATTGATTAGTCATAGTTAGTGCAATAACACGTTTTCTTTAACCACTATCTTAGGATATCTGGTTATAGGAACTAAAAGATTATGGTCTCCTCATCAATTCATAGTTTGATATGGTTATATGAACTACATACACTTTATTAATTCCTTTTATCACTTGATACTTGTTAATCTTATTTATTCTATTTACTAAAGCTTTTCAACTTGTATATATCTAAACCTTCATCAACTTACTTATTACTCATACGACTTTTGCATCGTCATTAACACATATCATTATAGATATAAAGTATCTACTTGACAAATGTTTGCTTATTATTTCCCCTTTCAGGTGGCAATTGAGATATGAGAGTACGGTGACGTTCCCTCATAGAATGTGGGTTGTGTTCGAACCCGTTATAGTACTATCTATTACATATGAACCAACGATTAGTGGCCAAGGAGATATCACCCATGTGAGTCCTCATCAAGATCTCTCACCACTTCTAAAGTTTATATATATGCCCCCTCTTTTCTGAATGTGAGACCAACTATGTAATATTGTAATAAAAGACGCTAGTTTAGCGCACCAGTTTGAATGAAGATTTCGTTGTTTGTGCTCTAAATCTTTCTTTCTAAATATATGCACGTCTCCCACTTTATACAGAAATTTAGGATGTATCCAGATACGTCTTGAATTTGTGTTACATTGCAGCATGCTCCCTCTCAAGCTCAAGTTGATAAGACTGCAAGTCCTTCCTAATCTGTCAATTGATTCTCGATCTTTCGAATACGTTGGTACCGTCCTATTTATGTGAATAATGTCTCTTACAGGCCGCGATTGTGTTAGATGTGCTCACTCAATTGTCCATGATCCTCCTTTTACATACTTGATACAAATAAATCAATACCTTAAGATAAATAAACGAAGACCCCAAAGTATTTAATTTAAATAAAAATGATACAAGTGCCAATGGAGATCGATAAAGACAAGGTATGATACTTAACATTATCTTCTCAGGTGCCGACAAAATATGAAACTATTCCTCGAATGCCTACATGTTGATGACTTGTGTCGTATACTAATGGAGTGACAACATTCTTATACAGGGCCGTCACATCGTGTTCCCTTGGTGTGCGTGTACGCTCTAGGACGTGGGATTTGTAGCTCTAGATGTAGCACTTGAGTGCTAACAATGTCAAAATTACTAGACCAATATACTTAGGGCACCAATAATACCTCCTATTACTTCTACCAAGTGTTGTAGTCGAGTTGCACGTCTATGTGTTATTGGTGATATGCAGTATGACTGGGTGCAAGTACTAGCATTTGATGTCAAGAGGCCAAAGAAATGAGGCGATTTTATATCCATTATGCCGAAGCCAACAAAAGGCCTCCTAGATTCCACACGTGAATATCGTCTCTTGCTAACAAAATCAAATGTTGCATGCTAATGATAAAGGGCTGCACCACACCTTCCCTCTTATTGTGATCCTCGCCTCCTTTGGTTGCCATTAAATTAGGGATGGCAACGGGTCGGTTCGGAGTCGGGGAAAGCATCTCCATCCCCGTCCCCGTTAGAAAAACCATTCCCCTTCCCCTTCCCCGTTTAAAACGGGTATCGATTTCCCCGCGGGGAACCCGTTTCTTTTTTTTTTCTTTTAAATATGATTTTTTTTTACAAATTTTACTTGTATAAATTTCAAAAAATCTACAATTAAGTATATCTTTAAAAGTTAAGTACTCAACAGCAACAATAATCAACAATAACCAACAACAATAATACCTTACAATACCTCAAATCTCAATAATAATCAACAACAACAATACAGTACAATACCTTAAATCTCAACAATAATCAAAAGCAACAAAAATGCACGAAATCAATAATCAACAGCAAAAAAATTGGGATGAATTCAATAATCGAAATCAACATTATGTTGGAGAACCCAATTAGAAATGATTTAACTGTTAGAGAACCCAGTTAAATCTCAACAGCAACAATATGAGGTTAATACTTAACAGCCATAATCTGAGGAAGTAGAGCGGCGTCGGGAGGGAGATGAGGAGGTCGTAGAGGGCTGAGGGAGATCGAGGTCGTAGAGGGTTGAGGGATTCGTCGGCGTCGGGAGGGAGATGAGGTCGTAGAGAGATGAGGGAGATCGAGGGTGATGAGGTGAAGCAGAGCGGCGACACTCGCTAGCCTAGGGCTTTCTACTGAAAGCCAAATGATTTTTTTATACTTATATATATATATTATAATATAAATATATATTTTAATATATATTACTAAATCGGGTATCCCCGTCGAGCCCCGAGGGTATACCCGAAACCGACCCGAAATTTTTCGGGGATTTTTTTTACTCCCCGAACCCGATCCGATCCCCAAAATTTCGGGGATTTTTTTCCAGGTATCCGCGGGGATTAGAAATTTTGGGGAAAATTGTCATCCCTACATTAAATGGCTAGTGATGTACTCATTTTGATATAGTTACGAGAACAGTAAGGTCGTGATTGATTTTATCGCATCATTTGCCTTATAAGTCTCCCTTAGGAGAAGAATTGAGAATTGAATATGGATTCACTCGTAGATCGTCCATCACTTGTTGGAGGAACGTGAGGTACTCATACCCCCAAAAATATATATGACCATAATTAATATAATGTAGTAATTGCTAAATGTAAAATACATAATATAAAGAGTTTTTAAAAGCATTCAACAATAAATTTACTTGTGCTATTCAACTAAAGCTATTAATTTGATGCGACCAATGTGAGTACTCCATAAACATCATCTGTTGACGAGCGATATTTAACATGTTATAGAGATGGTCTAACATAGCGCTTCCTAGTTAAATCACTATCATTGTGCCATATCTATAACTGGGGCGAGCTAACTCAGTTCGACAGTTCTGTTTGGAGATATGAAAAACATTTGATTCGTTGCCAAAAACGCCATAAAACACCTATCCTCCAGGTGGGATACTTCCATTAACTGGAGGCAAAATATTTTTTAAGATTTGGTATTCTTAAACCTTGAAACCTTAGGTGTGAAGGAGTATATCATTGGAACTCAAAAATATTTTGCAAAGATTAAGGGTCTTTAAACCTCAAAACCTTAGGAAACAAGTATTAAAGCCTTTGCAACTCAAAATATTTACTAAGGTTATTAGTCCCTAGACCTCAAAACATTCATAACAAAGGACTCGAGCCTTGCAACTCAAAATATTTTTCTAAGATTAACCATATTTAGACCTTCGCACTGTATAAGACAAATATTAAAGCTTTGCAACTAGACTAAGTATATTTAGACCTTCGCAGTATATAAGACAAATATTAAAGCTTTGCAACTAAACTAAGGTTAAGGGTCCTTAGACCCTGGAAGATCCAAGGATTACAAAAACAACTTAAAATATTTTCAAAGGTTAAGGGTCCTTATAAGTCAAAATCTTAGGAGTGAAGGATTCACTCCTTGCAACACGAAAACTTTTTCTAAGGTTAAGGGGCCTTTGAACTCAAAACCTTAGGAGCCAAGATTAAGGTTGATAGTCCTTGGATCACAGAACCTTAGGAGCTTAGGATTAAAGTCTTGCAACTCAAAATATTAGGGAAAGTTAAGGGTCCTAAGACTTTAGAACCTTAGGATCCAAGGACTAAAGCCTTTCCACTCAAAATATATTGTGATGATTATTGATCCTTAGCCTCTAGAATCTTGGGATACGAGGATTAACGCATTGACATATTTTTTTTTGCTAATGTTCAGGATCTTATATCTCAAAACATCAAGAGCAAAATATTAAAGCTTTGCAACTCAATTTTTTTTTACAAAAGACTGTGGAATTTTAGAGCTCAGAACCTTTTATGATAAAGTGTAAATCCTTGAAACTGAAAATATTTTGCTATGGTTAAGGATCCTTAGACCTCAGAACTTTATAAGCAAAAGATTAAAATATTTGCAACTAAAAAATTTGCTAAGGTTAAGGTTCCTTAGAACTCGGAACCTTCCGAGCCAAGGACCAAAGCCTTTTAACTCAAAATAAAGGTTAAGGGTCTCTAGACCTTAGAACCTTAGGAACCAAGGATGAAAGCTTGGAAACTCATTTTTTTTTAACTAAGCTTATGTGTTGTTAGACATCAAAACCTTATGAGCTAAATCATTAGAATCTTGTAACTCAAAATATCTGCTAAGGTTAAACCTTAGAACCTTAGGGGCCAAGGATTAAAGCTCTCCAACTGAGATTATTTTCTAAGGTTAAGGGTCTATAAACCTCAAAACTTTAGGAGCTTTCGATTAAAGCCTTGTGATTAATCTCGTATATTGTTACCTAATTGTTTACACATTATTGCCTTCTGAAGCCCATTAATCATTAAAAATCATTATCATCTTGTTAAAGGTATATTTAAGCTTTTATAGGCATGCGAATGTTAAGTGTGAAATTTGAAGCATTTTGGGAAAGTTCCATTGAATAACGCATGTTTAAGGGAAAATTGGTAAATTTATCACTCAAGACCCAGGCTCAGACTCTTCACAAAAATTGTAGATCATCAAGTCAACATTACGTGGTTTCAAATAGTGCCCCATCCCTACATCAAACAAATAAAATAGAGACGTTTTTGTCTAAACAAAGAAACAAGAGTCAACTGACACTAGAAATAAGGACTGTCAATCAACCTAATTGATTCGACCCACCTTCGGATCGACCCGATCATAAAAACTCGACATCCCATTTGGTCGAATTGATCCGATGAACATTTTGAATCAATGCGACCAATTGGGTCTTCAAAAATGCTATAAATAACAATTCACACCACCTTTTAAGGGAGTGTTTTTTATTTATCTTTTCCCATTCTCTATCTAGTTTAGTTTATTATTATTCTTAATTTAATTAGTTTTTGAGTAGAATTAGTCTCTCTCTCTCTCTCTCTCTCTCTCTCCCCCCCTCTCGGCTTATTTGTCTTCCTCAAGCTCTATAGTAAAAAGCTCATTTAATGCAATTTGTAGCTTTCTTTTATCCCAACAATTTTTTATGAGAATATATCTCCCCTCTCGTTTTCAATCACTTAAAATTCTTTATTTTTATTTTACAGTATGTTTCAAAATTATAGCATAGTGCTTTCATAAATTTTTCAGTCATCACTTGTCGTTGCAACCTTTGTGTGTAAATTCCAGAATATTGTTAACACTAAGATCATAATTAAAAATTTCATATTTATTATTGGGTTGCACCCTATATATTTGACAATTTTTCTAAATGAGTTTTAACCCTTAAAATCTATTTGATAATTTTTCTAAACGAGTTTTAACCCTTAAAATCTGTTTTATTACATGAAACCATTTAGTTCAATCATATCCATTTATTTCAAGTTTTAAAGTTATGGATATCCAATGCATAACAAGTTGTAGGTGTATCTAAAGACTTACAACTAAGTCTGTCACTCTATTTGGTTATATTCCCTTATACGTATATCTGTAAGAAATATCAATCTAAATAAACATTCACCTTATATGCTTAATCATTTTTCTATACCCTTATCCAGTCGTCCCATTATCGACTTTAAACATACCAATCCACAACATTAGTACACTATGATAGAATAAAGATTTTAATATTTTCTATCACATACTAAATATTAAACACAAAATCTCATGTAGTTCCTTTCACACAACCATTATACGTTTAACACAATTATCGTTTCATAATGCACAACAATGTTAATATTAGATATTGAGATATTAATACTTACTATTTATTACTAATTGATACTTTAACATATAATTTCTTATACTTATATACATGCAAATGGTGTAGTCACACTTGGTGTGATCGCAAACTATTTAATCGTACTTTATATGCATTAACAATGCTAACACATCAATATTGTGAGCTAAATAACACAAATCCCCACTAATCAGCCCTTAATATTTTGAACAAGTAATTAAGGCGGTTAGTAAACTAATTATACGAACTTGATCCTCTTAACATCTTAAGAAACATTTATAATAGCCATAAAGGATGATTCCAAGGGGCTAGTCTCCAAAATTAACAAAAAAAGGCATGATGGATTCCATTTCAATATTTTCCAATTCATAATATAATTATAATTGTTGTAGAACTCATTCATGTGATAAACTTTAATAAATAGATTCGTACATTTCAAGAACAACTTGATTTATGATAACTTTTCCAAGAAATTCTCCTAAGCTCCTCAATTCTATCTCTTCAAGCTTATTTACTTTGAAACCTTTATGTTATGTATGTATGTGATGAAAAATAAAGGCTTAAATACTTAGGTTTGAGCATGTGTGTGAGAGACCTTTTCTAGCTTATACCAAAGCTCCCTAAGTTGACCTCTTTATTTGCAATGGGTACAAATATAGATTTGTTTGGGTCTACTTGGTTAAAATGCCTAGGACGAGTTCCCCTTGATGAGTTTGGTCGAGGCTCATAAGGATTCATCAAAAACTTGAAAATTGGTTCGGGTGCGATATTAAAAGTGGATGTACCTTCATAACCTATCCCTTGTCTCTTTTTAAAACCTAAAGCGGGACTTAGGAATATCTTTTCAATCTTTCTAGATGTGTCCTTTAAAGTTTGATCTCCCATGTACGTTTGAGATCTTTCTCGAGTTGAAAATCACGAGCATCAAGTTTTTCACGAGTCTTCAATGATGTTTGAAGATATCTCGTAAGACTGTCCACTTCCTTAGTCAAGTCTTTCTTTCCCCTAACTACCGAAACAAGTTGCTCACTCAGAGATTCTCACCGATATTTCACTCTCTCGAAACTTTCAACTCCTCTATAGACAACACCCTAAGAGTCAAATTTTTATTTTTCTTTTTGATTTTTAACGACTTAGTGTAAAGTTCAGAGTATGCGCATTAAAGACCTTATTTTCCCTCAGTCAAATCATCACCCTCAAACTCTCCGGAATGAATCGACTCATTGTCGAGGTTATCACGTTTCAAAATGTTCTCATCGGCGTGAGATGTACTTGAAGTGCTAACGTAGCTGTGAATGCGATGAAATTACATTTATGCGAAGATTCATCCCGGAAACCTCCAACTCAACACCATTATCGCATATAGTGGCATTATATATAGCTTTTCCTTTGTCATGTCTCTTAAGCATAGTGGGACACTCATGGGCTTTGTGAGCTTTCCCTTCGCACTCATACAATATCTCCGATTCATCTTTTTTTAGGGAACTCACCTCTAGCCTTCTTTTGATTATTCTCAAAAAAGTTTTTTCCCTCTTCGAAATTTTTATTTCTCTCAAAACTTTTATTTTTCACTTAGGAGGAATTTTGATTTTCAAATTTGAGAAACTTTCTAAATTTTTTAGTAAACGGGGCAAGATCATCTAGATCAAATTCAAAAATTGGAGTTATAATCCTTTTTTTCTTTAGATTTATCTTTTAAAGCTATCTTTTTTCCTTTGAGCTTTGGGAAACATGTCTATTTCGTAAGTCTGATGATCACCTATGTGCTATTCTAGCCTAATCATGTTTAGAATTCCCAAAGAGTTAAAGACGATAACTTTTGCACCAAAACGATATGTGAGAGACCTCATAATTTTCTTAACAACTCTCGTTTCTAGAATTTGCTTACCCAGATTAAAACTAGAATTCACAATATCAGACAAACGAGCATAAAATTCGTCAAAATTTCCAGTTTCAAGAATGCTTATAGTTTCAAATTGTGTGGTGCGGTTTTGAAGCTTAGAAGCTTTGACAACATTAATTCCCTTGTGTGTGAGCTGGAGGATGTCCCAAGCTTTTTTAGACATGGTACGCCTCATGATGCAACGAAATTCGTTGGGTGTGACAGCACACAAAAATAATATATAAACCACGATAGTTAAAATTACTTAATCTAAAATCATCTTCAATCCAAATTGATATTGGCTTGAGACTAATGACATTTTAATTAGTCACAATAAGAGGAGTCAACCCACTTTCAACAACAAGCCAGGCACGCTCGTCAATCGATCTTAGAGATGATCTCGTTCGAGCTTTTCAATAGGCATAATTTGTGCCGTCAAACACACGTGCCCTATTGTATGTGTTCTCCATGTAACCATCAGGATTCATCTAAGTAACTTATAGAAACAAGCTCTGGTACCAATTTGTAAAATAGGTTTCGTAGGATGGTCCGGTTATATGTAGAATTCATAGATTAGGCCGCACACACAAGCCAAATTCAATTTAATTCAAATTTTATCTTGATTACTTAGGTGGACCTTAACATGCAAGATATTGAATCTAAGTTGAAATAAACAAAACACAAGACTAGATATGAAGAAAAAATCCTTTCGAGTAAAACCATTATTCATCATCGTTTCAACTAGGTATTACAGAATGACACAGATAAATTACAAAACTTAGACTACACTAAGTAACACAGTTATGTCTTTCTTCCTTGTTGTTGATAGAAAACGTTGCAGATCCAGCAACGCCCAACATAGCAAACTCCACTTGCCTTGATATCTACTGATCAACCCCAAGAAACTTTTTTTCTATCTTCAGACGTGAAGAATTAACTTTACAAGGTTTAAAACAAGATATGTGTTCATAAGGGGTTTGATAAAATGATCTCAAATCATCCAAGGGTTTTGAATTTGAAATATAAAGGAGTTTGATCACAAAATGATGCCTAAAAGGCTTGATTAAGTGTGGAGGCTCATATCTTTATATATAGGGAGAAAAATCTCCAAGAGATAGACTTGAAAGATTGCATTTGAAATCCGGTAAAATTTTTTCTCGCTGCCTCGTTCGGACGAAGTACCCTATCTCGTTCGGACACCCATCAAACGAACTTTCTAACGAGATTCCAGAGCAGCCAACGTTTGTCAAAATCTATATCGTTCGAAGTCTAGTTCAAAGTTGTTCTAATGAGAATCGTGTACTCGTTTGAACGACATCTAATGTCGTTCTAACGACTTTGTGAAATTTTCAAAAAACATTTTGGAAAAATATTTCATCTTTTCAAACACTTTTTAAAATATCCCCGAACGAAAATATTATACAAAATCAAACTCATATACCTTTTCCATATGTTTGTAGTAACAATCTCAAATCTTTGATCTTCGATTGTTGCATTCGGTCACTAATTTTTCTTCACTTGGGACTCTTGAGAATGTACATGATGATGTAGAGGTGTAAAGGAATTTGCCAAACTAAAACATAATGAGCATTATAAATTTTGCTCTTACAATAACAAGGAAAGTTAACTTCTTTATGGAGTTAAAAATGGGTCTTTACTCCAACATTAGGACTTCCAAATATTTTGGTTACATATTGGTCTTTACGTACCCAAGGAGGTGTCCCACCCATGTCAACAACCACTTGTGGTGGTGTGGGTACCTTTACACAATCATTCACTATTTTTTTCCTTTTATGCTTCTACGTAAGAAAACACTCGAGATGTGTTCTCACGATCCTCCTTATCAAATGCAAAAGAGTTGCCATCATCATGACAATATTTACTATCTCCATCATCTTTGTGAAACACAATTGTACACACGGTAGGCACTCCTATTAGTGGAATAGTCGAGAAAAATGCAAACATCATTCATAGAGTTAGGATTGGTTAAGTACTCATGATCCTTTAGAATATAACACTTGCTTCCAAAGACTCTAAAATTATTGAGTGTGGGATTCTTTCCTTTCTAAATCTCATAAGGAGTTTTGTTATTATCATACCTCCTATAGACTTGGTTCACGGTGTGACAAGCTGTGTTTACCTCTTCTCACAAAAAAATTTAGGCTCACCCTTGCCTTTAAGTATGGACCTTTCCATCTATTGGATAGTTTGATTCTTTCTTTAAACACTTATATTTTGTCAAGGTGTTATAGGGGCAGGAAATTCATGATGTATACCGACATCACTACACCACTCCGCGCTACTAGTTCCCTAAAATTCTTGTCAATGATCACTGACTTGAATGATAGCGCAACACTTCTCATTTGGACTTTAATTTGTTTAGAATTTTCAACATAAAGTTTATCAAAAGCATGTTGTAGGCCAAAATCTTCTTCCTCGCAAAGTTCATCGGTAGTATAACTAGAATAAGAAAAAATCTCAATCTTAGAAACACTCACATAACTTGAGAATGAATTCTGACCTTTATTTTGTCCTAATACCATCTAAAGAGACAAATATTCTTGGATGAGAATATATATATTCAAACATGTCCACACCACCAAGCATAACACTATTCTCCATGTTAAACTAAAATGTGGTCTTCCTCTAGGTCATTAAACCTAACATAAAGAGGACTAGCTATGATAACTACTGAGAGTGCGTTTTATGTACCAATGAATACACCAAATTAAAAATTTACTTTAATATTTTAATTGGTGCTTAAGCAAGGAGTGATGATACACAAATATTGCGTATTTCATCTTCCGAACCTACGCATTTTAGCCCTCTCGGGTGCCTTAATCTCTATATTTAATCCCGTTAACCAGACAACCTCGGTTTATATTGATAACATGCTATATGAGGTATAATTGGGCTTTTGTAGGTGTTTAGGTACTAAGTATGGAGTTCGGACGCATTCCGGTGAAGTTCCGTACGCAATCGCACGTTCAAGGGCATTTTAGTCTTTTCACAGCTTGGGTACCTGGCCCGACATTTCACAAAAGTTGTAGCCCTCCTCGCTAGCTTCGCGTGGCCGCGAACGGTGCGCGATTCCGATTCATAACGAAGAAGTTACGGCGATTTCAGCGGAGGAAAAACAAGGAAAGCAAAAGAGAGGGAGAAGGAGAAGAGGAAGAAAAGATGCAGAAGCTGCTGCTGCATTCTGCCATGTTTGATCGATCGATTGACACTTCTGGTCGATCGATCGACCATTCTAAATTGTCGAATTTCGGCCTTGATCGATCGATCGACCAAAGGGGTCGATCGATCGATCCCCTGTTTTTCAGCAGATATTTTCATTTCTTTTTCTTTCTTCTTTTCTTTTAATCCAACTTACTATAAATACAATTTTTGTTGTAATAAGAACATATAGCAGTAGATACACGATTTTAGGTTAGTTTAGCTTAGGGTTTGGGTGATTTGCTTGGTCCTTCTTCATTTCTTCTTGGTTTGACACCCCATTTGTTGTGTAAGTTGACTATTCATCATCCTCACCATTAATATAGCTTGTATTTCATTTATTCTTGCTTTGATAATTAGGTTTATGTAATACCCCGTAATTTTTATGACTTTTAAAATGGGTTATATTTTAAATTAATGGATTAATTGGATCGTATTATAAATTAATTCATTTGGGTTTTATCCGGATTGTGGATATTAAAATGGATGATTCTGAATATTACTTAAAGATATTTAGGTAGTATATGAATGTGATGTCATTGATATGACGGTATGATATAAATTCGGTAATTTGAATTTTTAGTCAGACGCGGGATGGGACGTGTCGGGACTAATTTATTAAATTAAAAAGGAAATTTATTTTCTATCGACCTTATAGTCATTTCGACTGCGTCGTTGCGTCCGGAAGGTTCAAAATAGTCAGAAAAGTCTATTTGGATGTTAATTTTGAGTCTCGGGTCATTTGGAAATGAATAGACAACCCAAAAGGGCATTTTGGTTATTTTTACAAGGGGGATGAATAGTGATTTCGGGTTTTGTCTTATTATAAGTATTTGGAGATTAGTTGAATGTGGGTTCATTCATCTCTTCTACACAAAATTGAAAGGTCATCTTCTTAGAGAGAGTGAAAGGTTGCTTGGGAAGAGAAAAGCTTGCTTGGAAAGGAGGAGAACTAAAGACCAAAGGTCACCACCACCAACCACCACCGAAAGTGGCCGAAAAAGGGAGAACCACCTGTGTTATTCAACTCCAAAGGATCAGATCTTCATTAGAGGCAAGTGTTTGATATTTGCAATTTAAGTTCGTATATTGTCCATGTTATGATAGCTATAAAAAGAGATGATTTTCATGCTTGGAAGATGAAAGGATATAGTTGTTAATGGATTTTTGGAATCTAAAAATATATAGGAATTAAACTCATGTTGTAGGTAATTAGTAATCCAATAAATATTCATCAATCTGTGGAAGAAATTCTGAAAATAATTTAGTGTTCTTGAAGATAATATGTTGATAATTTTCTAGAAAAAGAGGCAAAAACGAGTGGAATGAGAAGAGTCAATTTTGAATGTTTAGATCTTCTTTTTGAGTGCATTTGAATGAGATTTAAGAAAAACTCAAAACACATACCTGACTCAATTTTTCGTGTAGAATCCAAATCTGAAGTCGGATTGATGATTTGAATAATTTTTGGATCTGATTTTTCTGAGTATTTAAAATATGAGAATTCATGAAGTTGTTTCTTTTTAATGTTGGTTCTTATCCCAAAACTTTGGTAGATTTTTGGTGATTGTTAATGGGATATTATGGGACTTAGAGGAGATCAGTAAGACCTAGATAAGATTTGAATTGATTTGATTGGGATTTAATTGATTGGAATTATGTTAGTTAAATTGGAAGAAATTTTGGTTGCTAGATTCATTTGTTGGATTATAATTGGTTTGCTTGAGGATTAAGGATAGGTCCAGTAGTGGTGATTGAATGTAACACCTGGGTAGCCTTAGGATTACAATATGAACATCAAGGACTGAGTTTAAGCTCATTATTGATTGTGCAAGGACTAAGTGTAATACGAGCGCTTAGCAGTATGACTCCTGGATAGAGATGGGAGTTTAGAACACATTTGGTTGAAAGAGGGTATGAGGTTATCCCGATCACGTATTTAAAGTTGACGGACCTCCTCGATCGACAAAGTTAAGTAGTAGTGTATTGGAGGGGTTCCTTGTTTAGATTTCGCTTTGCGAGACGCTCCGCGCATGAACCTTAACGACGTCGGGAGTGGAGAGATGTTATAGGATGCGAGGATAATTAAATTATGAAGTAAAGATATGATATTTTAATACGTGGAATTTAAAAGAGATATAATGCTACGTATGAGAATTATATTAGGGTAGTGATATTACCTTATTGATATTATATTATAGGTATGATAATGCCTATTTGATTGATTGATGATTTATGTGTATGACATACCTAGCTTACTTGCTATCGGTGGGAGGTTTGCGCGTGAGGGCAGTCATATCCTGATGAATCCATGGGATCTTTGATTTGTCGCTCGAGAACAGAGGTCTATGAAAGACTTATCGGGGAGTTGATAAGTCCGCTGACTGTGGGTACGTAGGTATGTGCGTGACCCATGGATACGAGAACTATGTTCGCCTCCAATGGTTGTGTTGTTGTTTATGGTTCGAGAAATCCTTACCGAACCTTTTGTCCACTATTCGGCGATCAGCGATGATGGGACATGATAGCAGAGTAATGCATTGCACCGCAGCTGTGACTCGGGGTGCCGTATTATATATGAATATATATAATGAATTAAATGATTGAATGGTTATATTGTGGTTAAGTCATCTACTGTGTGATAATTGTAGATAAAGGCGAATTGAGAAAAGAATGGAATTAAGTTAATGAATGTTTATTCTTATAGAATTGAAAAGCTTAATTCATATTAATGAGAAATGATTCATGTTAATGAGCAACGATTCATATAAATGAAAAATGTATAAGAATGATTATATAACGTATGGTATGGGACATACGGGGTTATGATATGGGTATGGAATTATATTATGGAATTGTTAAAGAGGAATCATTAACTAGGAGGTTAATAGGAAACATTAAGTGTGCACTCTAGTTGAGAGGTGAGAATAGCAAGTGAGAGTTGGATCTAATATGTACATAATAAATGCTTTATTGCACTTGTTAAATACTTGCTGTTTTAAAAATCATTTACACAATCGGGCTCTGACCCGTTTCCTTGCATATTTTCTTTTCTATTGTATCTTCTATATCAGGTGTCCAGCAACAGGGACGCCAACCTTAGCGGATTACGACAGGCTATGGATCTATGGAGTTTTGCTTAAACGCCTATCATCTTTTGATTCACAATATTCTTAGTTAGGGCATCTCGCCCAAAGGATTCAGTTATCTTTTTCTATCGGAGTCAGATACTATTGTATTCGTGTCTTTTTAATACATTTAACATTGTTGGGATTACTGTAATGGATTAATATTATGTGGGAATGTTTATTCCAAATGCTTTTAAATTCTTTTATGTTATCTATTTGGTTATCAGTGTTGTAGAATAAAATGTGTTGTGTTATTCTTAAACTAGAAATGAATTTTGTTGAATTAAAATTTGGAAAGTTTTTAACACCAGCTTAATTGAGTATTGGGTGAGTTGTAAATGTTTTCGACAGTGATGCTAAGAATGAGCCAACTGTATATTCTGTTTTAATTTGGTATGGGACTGGCCACCCGGTATTTAATTAGGCGGGTTGTTACAGGTGGTATCAGAGCATCAGGTTCTAGTGTCCTTTAGGATATGTACGGCTTACTGTGTTTTCAGCTTAGCGTTCTTTGATGTAGAGCTCTATGTTTAGGATTGTTGATTTCTTTGGTAAGATCACGTATATATTAGTGAATCTTATTTGCGTTCGAGCGTGATCGAACAATAAAGTATGGAAGATGAGGGCCATTGAATGGATAGCGGAGATCGTACTTAGGAGGTTATGAAGTATGTTCGAGTATGATGACCGTAGTCGAGGTCACCCCTATTATGGAAAATTGAGGAGAGACATCAGTAGAAGTTCTTGAAATGCGGGAATTGTGTGTGTTACCTAACGAAGGCAATATATTCAAAGGCTTGGACATATAGTGGAGTGCGGTTAACTAGAACTGGAAAATTTGGGGTAAAATTTTTCTTGATTCATCGGAGCAAAGTTATAATATTGGGATTCTACAACCATCACCCGCAAATGAGGGTATGTTTTCTATCTAAGGGATTATGAAGCGTATATTGATTTTTGTAGTGATTGATATTGTGTGGGAAAAAGGGTTGCTAAACTTAGCCTATAACATCGTTATTTACGTAGACTCACTAAGGGGTGTGGGACACCTATATATTACATGTTAGCACGTGGGTTTGATTTTTATCATGGGATTACTTACATTGGGCATGTTCGAGCATGATGTGACTATCGACATGCATGGACTTGTGGTATACGAGAGCGTATGTACTACTATTAACCAGCATCTTGTCTTCTTGAGAAGAGTAGATGAGTAGACTCTATTTGAAATCAATAAAACCTAATTTTTTTTTTGTTTAAATCGATAAACCTGATATTTTTATATACTATTGACTAAGGACCTTAAGAGTTTCGATGACCGACTACTTTAGGAAGTAGTGTATCGGGGTGGTTCCTTGTTTGGATTTCGCTTGCGAGACACCCCACCCATTAAACTAATAACCGTTGGGAGTCGAAATAAGTTAGGTCTTTGGGATACGAGTTTATAACCTTTGCGAAAATTTTCATATTGAAAGCGGTACGAGAGGGTGTATGGGCGCCCTGGATGATTGGATTGTAGTAGTTTTCATCATTGTGAAAAGGTAAGTAGTTTGGACTTCAGGATTTATTTGTTTTATATGTGAGGCTCATTTTTCCCAAAGTTTGTCACGAGGAAGGTATAGGGAAGATTAGGTAAAGTCTAAATTTGATTCAGTTGAAACTATATGGTGAGGCTTGGCGTATAACATCGATAGGGATTTTGCTAATGTACTGTATGGGCGGTACATCTTGGATTTCTTGCGATGTGAGATTTATACTCGGAGTTGACCTTACCGGTATGACTTATATTCCTGAATTTCGGGACGAAATTCTGTTATAAGGGGGGAAGTATGTAATACCCCGTAATTTTTATGACTTTTAAAATGGGTTATATTTTAAATTAATGGATTAATTGGATCGTATTATAAATTAATTCATTTGGGTTTTATCCGAATTGTGGATATTAAAATGGATGATTCTGAATATTACTTAAAGATATTTAGGTAATATATGAATGTGATGTCATTGATATGACGGTATGATATAAATTCGGTAATTTGAATTTTTAGTCAGACGCGGTATGGGACGTGTCGGGACTAATTTATTAAATTAAAAAGGAAATTTATTTTCTATCGACCTTATAGTCATTTCGACTGCGTCGTTGCGTCCGGAAGGTTCAAAATAGTCAGAAAAGTCTATTTGGATGTTAATTTTGAGTCTCGGGTCATTTGGAAATGAATAGACAACCCAAAAGGGCATTTTGGTTATTTTTACAAGGAGGATGAATAGTGATTTCGGGTTTTGTCTTATTATAAGTATTTGGAGATTAGTTGAGTGTGGGTTCATTTATCTCTTCTACACAAAATTGAAAGGTCATCTTCTTAGAGAGAGTGAAAGGTTGCTTGGGAAGAGAAAAGCTTGCTTGGAAAGGAGGAGAACTAAAGACCAAAGGTCACCACCACCAACCACCACAGAAAGTGGCCGAAAAAAGGGAGAACCACCTGTGTTATTCAACTCCAAAGGATCAGATCTTCATTAGAGGCAAGTGTTTGATATTTGCAATTTAAGTTCGTATATTGTCCATGTTAGGATAGTTATAAAAATAGATGATTTTCATGCTTGGAAGATGAAAGGATATAGTTGTTAATGGATTTTTGGAATCTAAAAATATATAGGAATTAAACTCATGTTGTAGGTAATTAGTAATCCAATAAATATTCATCAATCTGTGGAAGAAATTCTGAAAATAATTTAGTGTTCTTGAAGATAATATGTTGATAATTTTCTAGAAAAAGAGGCAAAAACGAGTGGAATGAGAAGAGTCAATTTTGAATGTTTAGATCTTCTTTTTGAGTGCATTTGGATGAGATTTAAGAAAAACTCAAAACACATACCTGACTCAATTTTTCGTGTAGAATCCAAATCTGAAGTCGGATTGATGATTTGAATAATTTTTGGATCTGATTTTTCTGAGTATTTAAAATATGAGAATTCATGAAGTTGTTTCTTTTTAATGTTGGTTCTTATCCCAAAACTTTGGTAGATTTTTGGTGATTGTTAATGGGATATTATGGGACTTAGAGGAGATCAGTAAGACCTAGATAAGATTTGAATTGATTTGATTGGGATTTAATTGATTGGAATTATGTTAGTTAAATTGGAAGAAATTTTGGTTGCTAGATTCATTTGTTGGATTATAATTGGTTTGCTTGAGGATTAAGGATAGGTCCAGTAGTGGTGATTGAATGTAACACCTGGGTAGCCTTAGGATTACAATATGAACATCAAGGACTGAGTTTAAGCTCATTATTGATTGTGCAAGGACTAAGTGTAATACGAGCGCTTAGCAGTATGACTCCTGGATAGAGATGGGAGTTTAGAACACATTTGGTTGAAAGAGGGTATGAGGTTATCCCGATCACGTATTTAAAGTTGACGGACCTCCTCGATCGACAAAGTTAAGTAGTAGTGTATTGGAGGGGTTCCTTGTTTAGATTTCGCTTTGCGAGACGCTCCGCGCATGAACCTTAACGACGTCGGGAGTGGAGAGATGTTATAGGATGCGAGGATAATTAAATTATGAAGTAAAGATATGATATTTTAATACGTGGAATTTAAAAGAGATATAATGCTACGTATGAGAATTATATTAGGGTAGTGATATTACCTTATTGATATTATATTATAGGTATGATAATGCCTATTTGATTGATTGATGATTTATGTGTATGACATACCTAGCTTACTTGCTATCGGTGGAAGGTTTGCGCGTGAGGGCAGTCATATCCTGATGAATCCATGGGATCTTTGATTTGTCGCTCGAGAACATAGGTCTATGAAAGACTTATCGGGGAGTTGATAAGTCCGCTGACTGTGGGTACGTAGGTATGTGCATGACCCATGGATACGAGAACTATGTTCGCCTCCAATGGTTGTGTTGTTGTTTATGGTTCGAGAAATCCTTACCGAACCTTTTGTCCACTATTCGGCGATCAGCGATGATGGGACATGATAGCAGAGTAATGCATTGCACCGCAGCTGTGACTCGGGGTGCCGTATTATATATGAATATATATAATGAATTAAATGATTGAATGGTTATATTGTGGTTAAGTCATCTACTGTGTGATAATTGTAGATAAAGGTGAATTGAGAAAAGAATGGAATTAAGTTAATGAATGTTTATTCTTATAGAATTGAAAAGCTTAATTCATATTAATGAGAAATGATTCATGTTAATGAGCAACGATTCATATAAATGAAAAATGTATAAGAATGATTATATAACGTATGGTATGGGACATATGGGGTTATGATATGGGAATGGAATTATATTATGGAATTGTTAAAGAGGAATCATTAACTAGGAGGTTAATAGGAAACGTTAAGTGTGCACTCTAGTTGAGAGGTGAGAATAGCAAGTGAGAGTTGGATCAAATATGTACATAATAAATGCTTTATTGCACTTGTTAAATACTTGCTGTTTTAAAAATCATTTACACAATCGGGCTCTGACCCGTTTCCTTGCATATTTTCTTTTCTATTGTATCTTCTATATCAGGTGTCCAGCAACAGGGACGCCAACCTTAGCGGATTACGACAGGCTATGGATCTATGGAGTTTTGCTTAAACGCCTATCATCTTTTGATTCACAATATTCTTAGTTAGGGCATCTCGCCCAAAGGATTCAGTTATCTTTTTCTATCGGAGTCAGATACTATTGTATTCGTGTCTTTTTAATACATTTAACATTGTTGGAATTACTGTAATGGATTAATATTATGTGGGAATGTTTATTCCAAATGCTTTTAAATTCTTTTATGTTATCTATTTGGTTATCAGTGTTGTAGAATAAAATGTGTTGTGTTATTCTTAAACTAGAAATGAATTTTGTTGAATTAAAAATTGGAAAGTTTTTAACACCAGCTTAATTGAGTATTGGGTGAGTTGTAAATGTTTTCGACAGTGATGCTAAAAATGAGCCAACTGTATATTCTGTTTTAATTTGGTATGGGACTGGCCACCCGGTATTTAATTAGGCGGGGTGTTACAGTTTACATGCTTTGTTAATTAGTTTACATGCTTTGATTACTTGCTTTCTAGTGTAAATTTACCGCGTTTATTTACCGCTTTTCATTTACTGCGTTTTTAACATGCTTTCTAGGTAATCTAAATTAGGTTGTGTTTGAATTGAACTCACTCGGGTTGACGCGCGTTGCTTTGCTTTGGTGATGGAGTTTACGGGTCTATTTCGAGTGCGTTGTCCTAGTTATTACGCCTAGGGGATTTGACAGGGCATATCATGTATGTCCCGTGCTTACGACCTTTCGCGCGTAATTTTCGGGATATTTGTTGACGCCAAAATCTTATTAGGCTTTTATGATGATTTAGGGCGTAAAAACCCTTGATTTAATTAACTGTCGAAACGAGACGCGTTCTTAATAACTCGTCGACCCATGTAACCATTTTATACTAATTAACTCGGGTGAGGGATATTCGACGCAACCTATAGTTTTACTCGCTTTCTTAATCTAGTTTCAACACATTGCCTAGATTAACTTTTCCTTTTAGTTTGTAATCATCTTTTACACTTTTATTTCGGAGTATTAAATCACTTGAATTCTAGCAACTTGTCCCTGTGGATTCTCGATACCCGACTTACCGCTGTGCTTGTCTCGCAAGTGTAGTAGTAACTTAGGTTTTTGTATTGAGTTGGCGAAACGAAAACAACGACTGTGCACTTTACACGCGCACACTTTTCGCACCCGATCAAGGAGCACCCCCTAAAAGTTTATATGACAAGATTTACAAAAGATTCAACATTTAAGACACTCTAATCTTAATTAAACATTTGAGTTAAATCATGCAAAAAAAAAAAAAATCAACACATAACATTAGATGTATGAGAAATTTTCCACTAAAGGGAAACAACCTCGGGCCAATGGAACGATAACCCTAAAAACATGGTAAAGACTTACAGAGAGATAAACGTATTTCACACAACGCGATAACTCTCACCTCACCCCTTTCCCACCAATTCCTCACAAGCCGAAGACCTTTTTAAGGTCGACGGGAATCTTAACATATTCAATATCTTGATCGACTTTTGAACGATGTTTCCATTGAACCAACTCAAACCTTTTCTTCTTTATAGATGAATAATCTCTTGATGAACCACACTATCACAATAATCTCCAAAGGAATATAGGTCCTAAGTTGAATAATATTGACGTGATAAAAGAGTTTGATGGCTCACAAATTTTCTTCTTCCTCCTTGTTGATTGATTAATGAAAGATTGAACAAATACAAAAAAGAGAAATAAAGAAATAGATTAACAAGGATTAACCTAGCTTACATTTCCTTAAAAATGTTTTAAGTTCTTTAAAATGAAGCATTAAAACCACTTGACTTGATATCTTAAATATTTTCTTTCTTGAAATTATTAAAATAGCAATTAAATAATGAAAAAATGGGGTTTATGTAGTTTCAAAAATAATTATAATGAAGACAAAACCCGAAGACAAGCTAAGCTACACCCCAAATGCTTATGATGTATAATGTGTGAGCCATAGTGTTCCATCAACAAGAAAGTGTTTTGATATAAACTTTACTAAAAAAATTTGAATTTACAAATAAAAGATATTTTAATAAGATATTTTAATTTGGACGTCATCGAGGCGTCTTGTACGTGAGAAAGTCTTCGTAGGTGGAAGGATAAGCTACCCTAAATCATAGATGAAAATAAAGTTTTTCTACGAGATCAATGGTCCTTGCACGACCAACAACAAGAAGTAAAAACGAAGTCAGAAGTTGCAGATAAGACAAAGTTTATCAAAGAAGTCTCTGGCGGCTTGCGAAGTAGGTTTCGTGTCAGTGAATTGCCAGGACTTTACATAAATGTCTTTTAAACACATAAAATTAATATGATATTTGGTAAGGGTATATAAATTAATTATATGGTTTTGAGAAAATATTTTATCATTTTGTTTTATTAACCATAAAAATGTTAAATCATCTAGGAAAATTTATCTTTATCCTAAGTGATTAGGTTTGAAAGTGTACAATTTCAAGATCTTGAACTTTGATGAAGCTTTGCAGAAGAATAAGGATCTTAAGAATAGAGACAATAATGTGTTTTGGAAATCAGAATAAGACAAACTAACAAAGTGAGGGACCGTGAGTATACTATACTCTTACATGATATAAGGGGTGGTAGTTGTAGACACCCCATCTTAATGTCCTCTAGGTACTTTGTCAGGCCCCTACCACTCCTTCTCCCTTCGTAAACCCTAGGTCATACTCCGAGGACATATTTAGTACCCACCGGATGCTTTCGGGCTCCGTTTGACTCCGGTAAACTCTCCCACCTAAGTGAAGCTCAATGACACCTCGTAGGGCTTTGAATCCCCTTTCCAATGGCCTTACCGTTTGCGAATTGGCCTCACAGTTTTCATGAACGATTCTTTTGACTTTGAGTATCGATATAGACGCAACCTGGCGCTTTCGGGCCTCGTTTGACTGCAGTCAACTCTCCAACCCGAGTGAAGCTCAATGAAACCTTATAGTGCTTTGAATCCACTTTCCAATGGTCCATACCGTGCATGAACTGTGTTCGCACAAACAACTCCTTTTACTCCGAAAGGCCACCGAGCGCTCCCGAACCCCATTTGACCTTGGTCAACTATCCAAACTGAGTGAAGCTTAATGAAACCTCGATTGGTTCTGAATCCCTTTCCAACGGTCCGTGCCGTGAGCGAATCGATCTCATGGTTGGGACGAACGACCGTTTTTACTCCGAAAAACCTTGTCCAAAGACCATCCGGTGATTCCGAGCTCCATTTGACTTTTGTCAACTCTCGAACTCGAGAGTGGCCCAATGGATTCTCTAGGGGCTCTGAATTCGCTTTCCAACGATGTTGACCATGCGCGATTCAGACTAACGGTTTGCATTTTATGCCCATTTTTTCGAAGAAGTCCATCCAGGACTGCCTATAGGTACCCCGACCACTTGCCCTATCGACATGGTGTACTTTTCTTGCTTAGTAAGCCAGGCACCGTGCCGATAGGCAGGCCAGGGTCCATGCCGATCGACACCCCACCTAAACCCTAAAATGTCACTCTTTAAGGAGCCCATGACCTCACTCCAAGGGTCCATTTTTGAAGTAATCAGAAACATTTTCTCGAAATCAGAGCGCCTTTATTTCCAAAAAACTCTATTTTCCAACATTCCCTCCATTTTTCTTACCTCACTTTCTTACCACCTTTTGTCACTTACTTCACCCTACTTTACCACCCTTATACCACTACAAAATCAACCTACATATCTTCCAAATTCAGTAGCAAAAGTCTTATAGGAGGTTGATTCCTACTCTTTTCTTGTTTATTCATTTTAGCATTATTTGCTCATTTTACTCCCATTTTGCTATCTTTTAGTCTTTTTTTTTAATCTCATATCAACTAATATCCATTTTTATTATTAGTACCCACATAACCTATTTTCATAAAATCCAAAAAGACAAAAAAGAGGGTTACTTGTAAACTCCAAAAGTAAGACCTCCTCACTTTTTTCACACTTTTACACTTGCGCACACTTTCTTCAAAAATATTCAAAAAGGAGTTTTAAATCTGGGTTTATGAGCTAAACCCCACCCCTATTAAGTATTGAACTAATTGGACTTTGATTGCCCTTGGGCTTCGTAGGCGTCCCAGGCCAATCATGGGATTCAAGTCCTCTTTTTTCGTTTTATGCATTCATACTATATTATATCTATTTTGTGAATCATGAGCTCCTATATATTTGTGGGCGGCTATATTTCTTTTACCTGTTTTGAGCAAAATAGGCTGGCGACTCTATTCCTTTGTCTTACCCCCCTTCGAAGACGACTAATTTTATATCCGAGGCAGTCCACGAAGATATCAACGCGAGTGGCAAAAAGAGGATGCCCATATCCTCGAATCACCCGCGCACGCATGGCAGGGAAGATAGGGTGAGTTCTTCAGGTCTACTCTGTCGGCCTGCGCCGGAGGAATCCGACCCGGATGGCCACAGTGGCGACTCTACTGGGTATTGGATTTTACAGGACTAGCCTCTATTTTCATATGGGTATTATTTCTTTGCTCTCCTCCTTTCTATATGTGTACATGCGCCTCCACTTGTATGTTCTCCTTACTCCTATGCTTATATTTTTGTATATATATCTCGTTCTTATCGTGATGATTATCCTTTTCCTGATTTTTTACCACATGTATCACATGTTTCACTTTTTACTCGCTTGTACATGTTCACCATGTTCCACCCTATGCTCACTTCACACACTCAAACTCGTATATAGTCTCACTCTTACTTGCCCTCACTTTTTTCTCACTTGTATATATTTCCATGCTCACTTACACATATTTCACACACCTATAGATTATCCATGCTTAGTCTTACTAGCATACACTTCCACTTTTCCTTCACTCGTATATGTTCACATGCTTTTTCACTCATACTATTCTCATGTCACTCTCTCATCTTGCACATATACCTCACTTGCATATTCAGATGTTCACACTTTATCACTATGTATAGTCTCCATGCTCCATGTATATACTTGCTAGCTTTACTTTCCATGATCATCCCTCTTATCTCATGTTAGTTGTATATTCTCCCTCGTAGTGGTAGTATTCCCATTATTTAGCGCACATAAAACTCTCCATAAGATACTAATCATGACTCGTGCATTTTTGAACACTACATCACCTGAGCATTGCAATATTGACCAAATTTTTATCCTGTACTGGGGTTCGCTTCATCATGGGTGCCGGTCCTCGGGGTGCGGTTAGCTTAATCGATATGATTCCCACATTCCATTGGCCTCATACCTTCAATGTATATCAAACGGTCCCCCCCGCATCGTGCCGCTCAATCGAATTCACGACGGGGGGTTTATTGTAGGGAACTCGTTCACGTACGTTGAGTATATCGAATTCGCTCTCATACGTATTGTCCCCACGAGGTATATCGTGAGGTAATTCATGTACACTGAGGTATATCAAATGGCTTGTTCATACGTATTGATGAATGACTGCCTTTATAGGCAAGAGGTATATCGTGGATGTCATGCTAAAGGGGGGACCCTTCCACTAACCCACCAAATGCATCAACTTCATATAGACGTCTGCCCTGGGACACTCCTATCTAGTTTGCCGGTTACAATGCGAGACTCTGTCAAAATTTCTGGTATACTCCCCGAATTTTTGTGCTATTTTGCTCATTTTAAAAACAAGACCCTATCTGTGAGCCTAAGAACAATTCAAATTGTGTCTTACATCTTATATCCTATGTTTTCCCCAGGCTCGGGTCATGTCGGACATTTTTCTTGCATGTAGGCAAACAAAATTTAAGTGGAACCTAATAATAATAACCATGCTGAGGAGTTTTTCTTTTTGCTCCTTTCAAAAAATACCAAAAAACATGTCTTCCCCTTTTTCAAAACAAAATACTAAAAATACTCCTCTGTCCCTAAAAAATAAACCAAAATCAGTTTTCCTCTCAGGTTGATCGCATACCCCGATTTTGCCGTAGCTCCCTATTAGCTCCGGCCTTCCATCAAACCACTCGAAGCTCTACCGCTTCATCTGTTGCTTCCACCCAATTTGAAACTTACCTCCACAAGTTATTCATGGAGAACGTGAATCAGGCTCCGAATGTTCAACCAGATTTGATGGCCATCCTAGTTCAGCTCGGCGCTAAGATTGAAAACCTCCCAGAAGGAAACCCAGAGTTTGACCCCTACCCAATTCACACCTGTCAAAACACCTAGCATACTTACAATCTCACCCAAACTCCTCAAGGATTTCCCATCCTTTCTCATACATCACACGAGCTTCGCCGATTAAGCTTTATCACTCCTCACTCAAGCCTGCATTGTCGTTTGCATTCGATCAGTGGGGGAGGGATGGAATTACCCGCAGTTCTAGACAAACTCTGGAGGTTCGGGCTGAATTTGCTCACAAAGACGACTATCGACTATGAATGGTTCAATTGTTTCTTTATGAAAGTCTGAAAGTGGGATCGAGAATCAAATGAATGAGTTGTGCCCATAGAAGAGGTCAACTTGGATAACATCATACAGACCATGTCAGATGTGTTCTGTCAGAAAGGGAGATATGCTGCATTCCCAAGTTACTCATAGTCCTAAAGTTTCAGGGGCGTCTGGTCCCTTCATTTCTTCACTTCCCTGCTGAGTGGGAAGATTTGTATGATGAAGCTACAGAGGTGGTCGAATGCATTGATTACTCTTAGCAGGATGATATCGTCGCCACGGGCTGGGATGATGATTTCAAGAGCTTAAATGATGGATCAGAGGGTGAGGATTTTCCCTTCTGCGGGTTCCCCGAACCATGGGATGATCCCATTGACAAGAAGATGAAGCCGAGGATGGAAATCTTCTTAAAAAATGATAATGCCTGGGACGAGGATCATAAACATGAGGTGGAGCCTCTGATTGGCAACTCTGTAAAAAGCACTGAAAACCCTGAGGACAGCGACACCGAGGAGGCATCCAACCTGCACACATTGGGGCTGAGCCTCTACATGGTTCACCAAGAGGCCACGCTATCTGACCCGTCTATAAAGATCGCCACTGCTGAAGCATCTCTCCTAAATTGGCATGACATTTGAGTCCAACCTGCTCAAGCCAATCTAAGCCCAACTATCTACTCTCTTCAAGAGATTCCTAAGCCTGTTACTATTTTTCCTATTTTTGATATCATTGTAAATGATGCGTCTTTTGATGATGTCCTCAATGCTGTATTCCCTGAAAATGAAATAAGCGGGAATTTTGATTATCTTGCTGTGTCTGACATTAATTGTCTCAATTTTAATCAAACCTTTGATGATGATTTAGTATATGATCAATTCTTAATCGATCTCAATGAAGAAAAAATAAACACAACCGTGTTCAAACTAATGATGATGAGATTGTTGTTATTAATCTCGGTTCAAGTAGCCATTTGCGTGAGATTAGGATAGGGTTTACCCTCGATGAATATGAGCGGGCGCAATATGAAGAGCTTCTGAAAGAATTCATGGATGTTTTCGCATGGTCATACGATGACATGCTCGATATTGATCCAGAGATAGCTCAGTACGAGATCCCCACATTTCCGGAAAGTAAACCCGTCAGTAAAAACTGGGGAAGCTCCGAACAGAATGGTCCCTCAAGGTCAAAGAAGAACTTTCGAGCGACTGTCCTGCATGTGGGCCCCGTTCTTTTCCCTCGAAGACTTGAGAAGGTCACTGTCCTGCCCTGAAGAAATTCTTCGAGCGACTGCGACAGTATTAGATGCGTCTCAACCTACAGAAATGTGTCTTCAGCGTCATTAAAGGAAAGCTCCTTAGGTTCATAGTCGGTGAAAAAGGGATTGAAGCAAATCCCGCCAAACTAAAAGCCATACTCGAAATGCCACCACCTTGGACGGAGAAAAAATGCATGGATTCTTGGGTAAGCTGCAATACATCAGTCGGTTCATCAGTTAATTGAACTCTATCCGCGAACTTATTTTCGAACTTCTCCGAAAAGACTCAACCAATGTTTGTAACAAGGTGTCCCAAGAGGCATTCGATCAGATCAAACGATACTTCACCCGACCTCCGGTGCTCATGCCTCCGCAGTAGGGTCTCTCCCTCATATTGTACTTTATTGTCATCGATACTATAGCAGGAGCTTTGTTGGCCCAATACCTTGAGGAATCTCATAAGGAGATGGCAATCTACTACGTCAGTCAAAAGCTGGTTGGTACAAAGTCAACTACACTGCCTTGGAGAAGGCATGTGTTGCTCTGGTCTGGGTCACACAGTAATTACGACACTATATGCTTGCATTCCCCACCAGACTAGTATTCCGAATTGATCCCATAAAATACATGTTTGAGAAACCCGCTTTGTATAGCCGCATGGCCCCTTGGTTGATGTTACTGGTCGAGTTTGACATTGTGTACATCACGCAGAAATCTATGAAGGGGACGACCATCTCCGGCTATCTTGCTGACCATCCCATGGAAGGCACAGAAGTTTGGTCTCCGAATTTCCAGATAAATAAACCCTCTTCACCTTTTAGGAGGATCTCAGGTGGCAGATGTTATTCGATGGAGCTGCTAATAAGAAAGGATATGGTATTGGGATACTCCTGATCTCTCACACCCTCATTGCCGTTAAGCTAGATTTTCCTTGCACCAACAATATGACAGAATGCAAGGCATGCACCATAGGGCTCAAGATCGCCTTCAAGAGAGGAATCAAGCTTAGGGACGTCTATGGAGACTCAACTCTCATTATCGGAAAAATTCTAAAGAAATGGAAAGTCAAAGACGAGAAGCTCCTACCCTTCCATGCCCACCTAGAAGAGCCTGCCTCTCAATTCAAAGATGTCACCTTCCATTACCTTCCTTGCTCAAAGAGTGGCCTAGCCAACGCATTAGCTACCTTTGCTTCCGTGGTCGACATACCTGAGGGAATAATAATGGCCCCCTTTCTGGTATAGAAATAAGCTGCACCCATCCACTACTACGACATCGAGTTCGTTACAGAAGAAGATCCGAACATAGAAGAATTATGCTATTACGACATTTGGCATCTCCTCAAACATGGTAGGTATCCTTGAGATGTGGACAAGAAAGATTGTACGACCCTTCGCAAACTGGCTGCATAGTACATCATCCGTGGAAAAGAACTTTTCAAGAGAAATTTTGAGGGAAGCTACTTGCATTGCATAGCAGGGGCTGGAATTGGAGAAATTATGCAGAAAATTCACAGTGGAGAATGCGGGGCCCACATGAATAGTCACATGCTTGCTAAGAAAATCACCCATCAAGGGTACTACTGGACCACCATAGTCCAAGACTGCACTGCTTATGTCCGGAGATGCCTCAACTTCACCCCTTTTAAAGAAAAAGCTCATAGACTTTCAAATCCACAAAGGTACGTAGGCATCCCATAAAACACACATGGGCGCGGTCCTTTCTTTCTCATAAAATGTTATTCTTTTCTCCCCCCGAGAATGACGGTCTCTCTCATCATTTAAACGAGCAAAAGGATTTTGTATACCTTAGTGATTGGTATAGACAATTCAAATACAAGATTTATTAAAGACACAACAAAATATGTCAGAATCACTTTTCTTTTATTTCAATCTGGAATATGGCTATTACATGAAGTATCAACGACATGAATCAAATAAACCATTCCCTTCCTAACCTTCATAAAATATGCAAACCCATACCATACCATTACACAAGCTTCACTAAAGATCTAAAACATACCAAAAACCTACCCATAATCAAACACAATCTTCCAAAAACCTACATCAGCATCTCAAAACCTTGTCCTCAACTACCAGAGGGGCCCGCCTCATCATCATTACCTTCTCCTGAAGGCCCACAGGCACCCCACTCTTGATTATTGCTCCGGATGCGCTCCATGCGACGATATGCCTTACTACATTTTGTTGAAACCACGACACCCTCTTCTAAGGTGTCGAACATTAGAAGTCGTCTTTGCCCAGTCTCCTCCACCAAAATCTCATCAACCATACGTTTCCATAGCCACTTCAAATAAACTCCGGATATAAACCCAACTTCTCTAACAGATTGTGATGGACGGGTAGACGGCTGACGTCGCTGCCATAAAGGCCCCAATATCATTCTCAAGGACTCGGTCAAATCTCCACCGGAAAGAAATTGGTTATGCGGGGAGGAACAATTTGCTCCCATCCCACTTGGCGCAGAAGCCGCCAAGGAAAGTAGAAAGAAGTCTGGTGAAGACCAACCAATTTCATGTATCGGTATTCCGCCAACTACAACATAGGCTGCAAGTTCCCCAACCACGGTACATACTAGTGAAGGCATTATGCCCCGTGCTCCAGAAGCCAGTTGACCCAGTTCTCCGATTATGGGCCAAAGCTGAAGAAAGGCCTAGAAAAGAAATTGGGAACGCCCGAAAAAGGTTACTCAGGAGGGGTCGCTAGGCATAGTCTCTCGGAAAGCCACATGAACAGCATGGCATGACTCCCCCGCAAAAACCAACCTGACTTTCATTTCAGGCATACAGGCCGTTTAGAGTCTTAGCTAGTACCACCGCAGCAAGACTACAATGGTTGGACAACCATAACGTTATTGTGGCCACGTCAGATCGCCTGTCACCAATAAAAGCCTGACAATCAAACCCAAGGCCACAACACCGTTAAATCCATTGTCAGTAAAATCTCTTTAGCATACCCAATTCATAACTGTTGGGAGGACGATGCTTCCTCCATGAACCAGCAACCGAGCAGCTGAAGGGGAGATATGGAGCAACTTCGCCAAAGATACTCGGGGAGAGAACGAGATAAATTTGGCATAGCTATCGCTACGCCGAGGCTAACACCTAGCATCACAGAGAACTCCTCGTAGGTAGAACATACCTCGTCTAAGCCGAACCAAAAAACATGGTCTTCAGGGTACTAGAATTGTACCGCTGCTTCCAAGGGGTTTTAATTTATACGATGATTACGCCACAAGGAGACCTGGCGCAGAACAAAGGCTTCACATTTGACATTGTAGTGGCACATGGCCTCTAAACCGTTAAGGTATGCAGAAAAGGATTCGGGCGTTGGAAGGGCCATTGCAGAGCAGAGAAGGAGAAAGTTGCAAATAAGAGAAAATCAAATGTGGTGATGAAAATGCTTCCAATGGCCGCCTTTTATACTAAAAATTCCACTAAAACCAAATTATTCTAAACGCCACCAGTTTCCCTGCTCCTAAAGTACCCATAGTACGTAGAAAGTACAATCAAAGCTAAGGAAGTGATTTGGACTTGACCATTATGCCGATAAGTAGGCTAAGGGATATGCCGATTGGCAACCCCCTTTTTGGAAATTATCCATTTCCCTCTTTTATACATATCATTTTCAAATTAAACACCAATCTGCGAGTATACCTTTAAAAATTCCTTATTTTCTCCTTCACAATAATTTCTGAAATAATCATTTTTCTTTTGCTCGTGAAAAATCAATCTTCGAGTCCCCTTTTCATTTTATATCTATATTTGCAACTAATAAAAAACCCTCAACAGAAAATTAAATTACATATAGAGTAAGTCACTAAACCAAAATAGCATTAAAAAAATGCATTTCTCGTATATAATTTGGGAATCATTGCATTCTTTTGCAGGTACAATCAAGAAAAGAAAAGAAAAAAAGATACATCGGGACGCAGCTCGGATCCCTAAAAAAATCTCCCTCAAAACCCCCAGCTTCAACCAGCTCGACGGACGCGCTTTCCCCGATGACGAGTAGTGGACCCCCACTCCCAGAACCGAAGCTCTCTTTAGACGTGGCCATGGAACCAAGCAGGCACTAGCTGACTTCCTCATATAGGCTAATATTGACCCCATCCAATCCTTGGTATCCCTCAGCCCGGTGGTCGACACACCGACAGTTTGCAAGAAAAGGGACAAAAGCACCAGAATCAAAGCAAGTCAGTAAGGAAGAAAAGAAGGCAGGAAATTGAAAAAAGAAAGAAATGATTATACCTCACTCCAAAGAGTCTCCTTAGAAAGACCCGCTAACACTTTCGCTGTCGTATGAGGGCGATAAGGCGCGATACCACCTCCCCACTGCTCAACCGAATGTAATAAGAGGGAAATAGAGACATGAAGAAGCGGAACCTCCCCTCTGCCACCGTCGCGCCTCCTCCGGAGCTATGGGCCGACGTTGTCGGTACACTGGTACCTCTCCCCGATCCCGCCACAGGTGGATGCGTATTCTCCACATCATATATGCACGGGGGTATCAACTAACTGGCTGTAAATTCTAGATGGTCATAACCTGCCGTCATATTTGTATAATGCGCATATCGCCCTTCATCGTCGCTACTATATCCTAGTCAGTCATCTTCTTCACCTACCTCATGCACTCAGGGGGTGCCGATGGTGGAACCTCCACCTCTCCTTTCCTGATTTGTCGTACAACCCTCTTAGACATACCCAAACTCATGTGCCAGCATCATCCTCATCTATGCATGCGTACTCGTAATCCCTGCGACCGTCGAAGATAGACTCCAGGGATAGAAGGTTACCTGTTTCCCCAGAAAGAGTCAATAATCTATCCAGAAGCAAAAGTTCTAAAAACTCAGAAATAGACAAGGATCAGAAGCCAAACCTGGTTGCTCGTCAGGGTGTTCAACACCGCCCACACATCCTTTAGTGAAAGGGATTGGTTCAAATACCTATTCAACTTCCTCCATTTATACATCCTACAAAAGTCTCCCAACTTGCTCGCCTTTAAGGACACCAACCCCTCGTTGTCCTATCACCTCATAAAACCACATCTGTAAAAGGCAACACTAAGAATCAGAAGAGAAAGCAAAAGACTACAAGGAAATAAAGGAGGAATTGAACTTTACCTCCAAGAGATACATGGGTCCTATAAATGTCTGTCGTCAGCACCGACTAAAAGCATCCAAAGAAGCATAAAGGGACGACTTTGTAAAGCTCCCCCAGCCATACATATGGATGTCTGAGATGATCCTAAAAAATGACCAAAACCACATATTGATGACATCATCGCTCGTCGTCACCACGAATCCCCCTGACAAAAGCAAAATGAATAAATGGGTTGCCCGCCTCACCTACCGCCCATCTGTCTCGTCAATCCGCCAAGACAACATAATCTCCTACAGCACAGATATCCGGAATGAATCCCTCGACACGATTCTTCCTATATCCCCCGAGGCAGCCCGCATTGTCACCTCCGTAACTCGTAAAGTACGGTCCACCACAATCTGAGGACCAGCACACTCCAGCCCTATCGGTTGCTGAACATCCAAGGGAGTGAACGTCATCTCCCTAACTCCCAAATGAAATGTGTGGGTCGTGTCTTACCACCCCTCGCCTAGTGCACATTGTAGACACCCCATCCTAGGACCCCCCTAAGCACCTACTTAGGTCCATAGCACTCACTCGTTCATCTTAATTCCTAGGTCATACTCTGAGAAACGATCTAGGGGTTATCGAGCGCTCTCGAGCCCCGTTTGGCTCCGATCAACTTTCTCGTTTAATCGAAAGCTCAATGAATCTTCGAAGGGCTCTGAATACCCTTTCCAATGGTCCACCCGTGCACGAATTGGACTTACGATTCAGACGAACGGTCCGTTTCACTATCGAGAACTGATTTAGAGGTTATCGGGAGCTCATGAGCCCCATTTGACTATGATAAACTTTTTTGTTTGATCGGAAGCTCAATGAATCTTCAAAGGGTTTTGAATACCCTTTTCAACGATCTGTCCTGTGTGCGAATCGACCATACGGTTCAGACGAATGGTTCATTTCACCAGTGAAAACTGATCTGGAGGCCACCGGGCGCTCCCAGGCCCCGTTTGACCCCAATCAACCCTCCAGCTTGAACGAAGCACAATGAATCTTCGAAGGGATGTGAATTCCCTTTCCAATGGTCCGCCCATTGCGTGAATTGGCCTTATGGTACGGACGAACGGGATGTTTTACCCCGAAAATTGATCTGGGGGCCACCGGTCGCTCCCAGACCCCGTATGACCCAAGTGAACTCTCCAGCTTGAGCAAAGATCCTTGAATCTTTGAAGGTCTCTGAATCCCCTTTTAATGATCCGCCCCGTGCGCGAATTAGCCTTACATTACAGACGAATGACCCATTTACTTCGAAGGCCACCGGGTGCTTCCGGGCCTTGTTTGACAACTCTCCTAACCGAATGTAGTTGAATGAAATATCGAAGGGCTCTTAATACCCTTTCCAACAGTCCATCCCGTGCGCAAATCAGCCTTATGGTTCGGACGAATGATCCGTTTTCCTTCGTAAACTTTTTGTCCAATGACCAACGGGCGCTTTCGAGCCCCATTTGACTTCGGTTAACTCCCGAACCCGAGTGTGACTCAATGGATTCTTAAAGGGCTCTGAATACCTTTTCCAACGGTCGACCCCGTGTGCGATTGAGATTTACTGTTCGCATTTTACGACCATTTTGGGGTTCTGTGCCGATAGGCAGGTCCAACACTCTACCGATCGGCACGCCCCTTGGCCCTATAAATAGAGGCCATGACCTCACTTTGAAAGGCACCCATGAGCATCCCTCTCAACAATTCAGAATACATTGAGTTCAGAGCTATTCCCTCCCTAAAAAGCCCATTTCCCACATTCTATTCCATCCTTTTCGTACTTCATTTAGTAAATTCCCCATCTCTCCATACCACATTCATTCCACTACAAGATCAACGTATTTACACTCAAGATCAACTTCAAGTATTCATAAGGATGCCCAATTCTCCACCCTTATCTCTATTTATCTCATTTTAGCGTTGTTTGCTTTATATTTACTTTAGCATTCTATTTCGTTACATCACGTACATTAATCTCAAACCTTTATTGGTAGTAGTTGCACATACTCCATTTTCATTAAAAAAAAACCAAAAATACGAAAAAGGGTTTATTTATAAATTTCAAAAGAGGGATTCTCACTGCACATTCTCACTCTTAAGGCACATTTCTCTCTACACATGCACATAAGACCCGTTTGGATTTATGGATTAAACCCCACCCTATGTTATCTTTGAACTACGTGGACTTTGATGCCCCTTGGGCTACGTAGGCATCTTGGGTAAATCCTGAGATTCGAGTCCTCCCTTATGCGCGTTTATAATATTATTTTCATATATATATATATATATATTGTATGCCCCAATCACATACAAAATAGATGGGTTGTTTTCAAGCCCACAAATAAAAGAACAAAATGCCTGTCTCTATTGCCTTCAGGGATCACTCGTGCGTACTAGGTATAGTTATAGGTGGTCCCATTCCTACAACCTTAAAATAATCAACCAAGGGAAATCACCACATCTTTTTGCATGTCGTATAACTCCAATACCCAAGGCTATACGAAAAGACTCCCTCATTTGCCCCACTCCAGATACGGGTACATCTGCAGTAGAATCGGGGTAATAAGGTCCAATGTAAGCCCATTGAAATCACCAGGGTACCAGCGTGATCAATGTCATACGACCCCATCAAATCCCTCCTTGTACGTCCCCCACGAGCACATACACCCCCTCGGTATGCATGCATTTAAAACAAATAAACAACAATCGATCCTTCTCAAGCAATATAAAAACGTTTTATATCTCAGTTACTTAGTCTGTAATTAATTAAAAGTTAAGTGCCAATCTGATCCAAAGTCTTTCTAACGAAATGCTCAAGCCCTTCTAACGAAACCCCTAAATCATTTGAACCAAAATCTCCTATCGTTCGAACCAGAAGCCAAAGTTGTTTGAACAAAAAAGCCTTGTCGTTTGAACGAGATGTCCTTCCTCCTTTGAATGAAATCCAATGTCGTTCGAACGAGATCGTCACAGTGTTCATATTCTCCAAAGTGCAAAAGCGACCATAACCACACACCTCTAAACATCAATATACCTATTCTCCTTTAAGTATAGCATGTGTAATGTCATTATTAACATATATAAACAAGTTTTAGACTACTAAATCCATGATTAAGGATCTAATTTTATATTATAAGATTCAAACCCTAAGTTCCTACTATAAACAAGATTTATCAAATTTGTTCGCATATTCGATTCAATAACTAATTAAGGATAAGGGCTTTTACAGATTAACAATATTATAATTCATATATAAAGTTATTATAATCCGAATACATGATTTTATGGTTCAATTAAGGGATTCAACTTATATACTACACTAGAACATGTGATTAAATCGAGTCCCAAAATCCCCAATGCTCTTCAACTTCCTATTGCTCTTTCAACCTCCTTAGTTGTTAGGGTTTTCTTTAATGCGTTTTGAGGGTTTAGGTTTTCTAAATTAAGTAATTAAAGGATCTAATTCCAAAATTAAGCACATGCCCTAAAACATCCTTTAGCCAGTGAGCCCAAAACATGCTCTAAATGTTCCAAAACTTGGTCCAAATTATATGCTAACCCAATTGACTTAGATTCCACTATTTTAATCCAAAAATAAACTTTCTAGAGGTCCTAAAAGTCAAACCCGAAAGAGAACATATTTTAATAAATTGGTAATCTCATTAAGTTAATTTATTAGCCTATATGAGCTGATTAAATTAAAACTTAATTATTAAGTAGTTAAGTGTGGCTTGACATGATAAGAAACTACTTCACGATCATTGGACCCGATACTGAGGGAATAATCCAAATAAGAAACCCCCGACACTAAGTCCTCCGCCATTCCATAGTCGTTCATAATGCTAAGTCACTTAAAATATTTAATTAGTGCATTACTGTGTATTATCTCGATTTCCAAAAAAATTGAATTCATGTAATAAATATATGAATCACATTACAATATATGTACATCAAGCTTAGTTCCACATGTCGTGATTTCAATATATGAGAAGATTTTGATAAATAGTTTTGAAGCATACTAATGTGGAAACCATAATGTAATTTTTATAGTTCAGGTTGCCTTACTGACTTATAAACGATATACCCAATCCTTTTAAGTATTTAACAAAGTTAAGTATATATTGTAATCCATTTTCATGGTGATACACACAATAATAACCGATTTCCTTATTGAGCTACTAATTCTCTCACGTGGTTTTCAATATCATTTTTCAGTTTACTTTATGCCACTTGAAGTCGATTCTAAATAAGTCTCACATTTTATGTCATAATCTACACCATTATGTTCTTAACAGTTGTCGTTCACCCGCCCTAGTCCAATACATTGGAATTCTACATCTCCACCCATACAATGCTCATATGGTGTCATGAATATGTTTGAATGAAAACCATTGTTATAATAAAACACAACCAATTGTAGTTGTTCCTCCTAATTACCATTAAAAATCTAATACGCATTCTCACAACCTATCCTCTAATGTTTGAATTTTTCTTTTCAATTTTCCATCTATTTAAGGATGTAAACCAGTACTAATCTTTAAAGGAGTTCCCAAACCTTCTTGTAAGCTTGGACAAAACTAAGATGTAATCTTTGTATCTCTATTAGATACAATTGATACAAGTGTCCCATGAAATCGAATAATTTCATCTATATATAATTTATCATATTGATATTCAGAGGAAGTTGTTTTACCACCTAAGAAGTGAGTATTTTTAGTTAATGTATCAACAATAGCACTTTCTTCCAAAATAGTCAAATGATGCAATAATACTCTTGAATTCTAATGTTGAGTATTCATTTGTAGACATATAAAGCATTTAGTAAAAGACTGTTATATCTTGCTTCATTCTTGGCCACCAATAAATTGTCTATATATATTTTAGTACTCAATATATGCAAGTCATATAAAGAAATGTGGTCTTCTTCCAAAATTTCTACAAATGAAAGAAATTTCAACTCACACACATATGTGTGTGTAGAAAGCCTCCTGTAAGGGCTTCTTATTTACATGATTAAAATAGCAAAAAATTGAATTTTTTGATAAAATTTCTTCGATATGATCTCCAGAGTGAGGATCATCCCTAGTTTTTTCAATTAAAAAATTCGATCAAAAAGTGGGTGAGATGACGTGATATGCAAAATATTTTTGGCCATTGAAACTTTTGATGATCATCACTTACTTTTTGATTAAAAAATTTGGAGATGATTTCCTCAATATGTAGACCATATCCAAGAAGTTTTATAAAAAAAAATATTTTTTATTACTTTAAAAAGTGGTATGTACAAGAGCATATAGATAAGAAGCCTTTACATGAGACTCCCTCTCTGAGTGTGTATCAATTGATGTTTGAAATGAAGATATTATTTGCCATAAAATTGATGGGAAAATAAAATTTATTTATAATGAATAGATCAATCAACAATAATAATATGAGGAGTAGGAGAGTAAGAGAAACTTTTCAAACAAATATTTTTAACTTGGTTTGATTTTCTGTAGATCCACACTTAATTCTGAAATTAAATTTCAAGTTAATTTTAGATTAGTTGAGACTATGGTAAATTAGGTTAATTCAATTGTAATTTAGTGAGATCTAAACATATATCGACATAAATCAATCAAAGATCTTAAATATGTGAGATTGTGTGTTGTGAATAAATTAAATGTGAAATAGGGATCACCACACCTAGATATATGGGTAAAATCCCTTTGTGGGAAATAGCCAAGAAAGACAATTATAGAATTACCCTCTAAGACATGAGGGAGAAAAATTGCATAACCTTACAAGCGACGAATAACTATCCAATAGCTGAACTCAACGTGTCTCGGATGGATCGTGAAAAGTATGGCCTTTCGTTGCTATGGTAGGTCTCAGATCTAGTATATCGGATAATTCCTCATAAGTTGGCTTCATCTAGGTCAAAATGGAACAAATGTTCCTTTGATTACCAGAACTCAAGTGTTGTTATAAGAATGGTCTAATCAGTGGGTGTGTTACTCTATAGCGAGATCTCCCTCAAATTAAATGATTAATATAAAACTTTATGCAATGACATAACTTACAACCTCGTAAGTTAGTCGCCGAACTCAGTTGACATGGGAACAACCATCACAAAGATTTTAAAACAAGATGAATTTAAGTTAATCTGAAATGAGATGTGTGCTTCCCAACCCTCACTTCGAAGCCATATTATATACCAAAACTTTACCTCCTTTCTTTAAAGCTTAATTCAGTATCCCTCCTTTTGGTACCCTATTAGCCGTGGTGGATCCAAGATTTTGGGTCAAATGAGCCTAAAATTAGAGTGGTTCTGGGAACGGGAGTCTCCAAGGCGAATGTTTTTTGTTTAGTTCGAGTTTTATACAAATTTTTGGT
Source organism: Sambucus nigra (assembly GCA_949130495.1). Classification (NCBI taxonomy): domain Eukaryota; kingdom Viridiplantae; phylum Streptophyta; class Magnoliopsida; order Dipsacales; family Adoxaceae; genus Sambucus; species Sambucus nigra. The sequence goes on along the minus strand of OX422219.1, from coordinate 26,495,162 downwards.
CATGAGGTGTGTTGGGGTTAAAATATTTCAAACTTATTACGTTTTTTTTTACTAGATATAGTTAGAACATTAGCGATTAGTTTAACCAATTTAACATTTAACTATGTATAGAGGGAGAGTGAGGGAGATTGAGAAGGGTGGGTGGTCTTCCACCACCATCCACCACCTAGCCCGTACACCCCACCACCAAACCACTACCCCCCCACCCTTTTTATAGTGTCTTCAACCCAAAAATAGCCATTTCTACCTTGGTGGAAGGAGACCTACGAATTTGGGATTTTATTTGGAGGTTTTTGGAATGAAGATGGGGTTTTTGTGGAGTACGAAGTGGAGTTGAAGTGGGTCTTGCAATGGTGCTTTTGGAGGAGCTTTTGGCAACCCCTTTGAGACCACCATTGGAGGTGGGGGTTGCTTCTCCTACACCAACACCACCATTGAATCCATTAGAGGTGGGTGACCCTGCTCTTAGTGTAAGAATGTCATTTGTTACATTTATAGTCTTGTATTTAGGCTATTTAGTAGGGTGTAAGTAGTTAAGTGGTGTTTTTGTTGTGTAGAAGATAATAATCATTTTTAAGGAATAAAAATGTTGGAAAAATGTTATTTTGTCAAAAATAAAGAATGGATAATTATTTCAAGGTTTTTGAAATAATGAAAGTTGATGTTTTATGAAAATGGTGTATTTTCTAGTAGTTTTGATGAAAAACATTTTATGAAAGAAAATGTTTACAAATAAGGTGATTTTTGTTGGAAAAAGATATTTTCTTGAAGTTAAAGAATAAATAAATATTTCAAGGTTTTGGAATATTGAAAGGTGTTTTATGAAATGGGTTTCTAACAATATTGGTGTTAAACATTTTTTGAAATAAAATGTTTGGAAATGATGATTTACTTGGTAAATATTTGGTGAAAAAATACGTTTAAACTATGTAGTAGGATTTTTGGATTTAAAATCCGTCTTCTTATGCATATAAACTTGTAGTATTTTGACATAGAATGTATAAACAAGTTTAAAGAAGATTTTGTTGGGTTTAAACAAGAAATAATAAAAGTTGAAATTTTAGTCTTCAATGTATGCGTAATTGGGACTAAATGGCATGATGTGTCTGAAGTTAAAAGACTACATGTTAAATAAAAAAAATGCTAATTTTCTTATAAAAGTGGTCTTAAGTGTTATTGTGTTTTTTGAATGAAAAAGTAAAGAAATGTGTACTTGGAAAATGTTGATAACAAGTATTAATTAAGTGTTAATGGGTAAACATGGGATGATTAGTGAGTGTAACTTACTAATGTTGTGAAATATTAACACATGAGGAATTAAAAGGGGACCAAAATTTTAAAAGTGTTTCCAATTAAGTAAAAGATATTACTCCAAGTGTATGGGGTATTAAAGTTTTGAAACACTAAATAAGTTGGTATGAATAACTAAATTGTGTTTTTGGTGAAATTAACACTTGAGAAATGGAGTAAAGGTGATTTTGGAAACAAATGGGTAAAATGATAATTTTACTTAAAGTGGAACATTTTTATGAAATAAAAATGTTGAAATAGGGTGTTACGCAAAGTGGTCCTAAACGAATATGATTTTTGGAATAAAAATCAAGGTTAAAGTGTAAATAACATGGAATGACAAATTTTCAAAGTGTAACACAAATGGGGCGGTAAAGTGTTGTATTTTTGATTTTGGCCGGATAAAAATGATGAGTGGAATAATGTGAACATTGTCAAATATTAAAACACATTAAAAGGAACTTGGATGACATCGAGATAAAGCAAGATGGGCCCGGATCCCTTGGGTGAAAAGTCCTAAATCACTGGTCCAGAGCATAAGGTGCGCATAGCCGTCGGTGTGGAGCCCATGTAAGTATGATGTATTGGAAGATTTCGAAAAAAGATAAAGGAAATATGGGACATATCAAGAAATGGGTTGTGTGGTAAATGTGTTAATATAACAAAACTTGAATGAATGTAATAAATGTTCCGGTAAAGGTGAAATGCACAAGTAAATGCATGAATCTATTAATGTCCATAGAGGAATGAAAAAGGGTTAAAGAAAGTGGATAAATGGGTGGTTAAACAACCTAAATGGTTTAACCCATATTTAAGACAAGAATGTGTTGTAAAAAGGATTTTCGAAAATTAAATGAGTATTTTCTAAGACGATGAATGTGTGTGTTTAAATGGTGATTTTCAATGAAAATACAAAAGTACGTTCAAATGAATAAAAGGGTTAAATTTCGATAAAAGAATGAGTTCGAATCAAATCAAGTGTAATGGTTTAAGTGTTGAACCGGGTGTGTTAAACAAGGTGAAAATGCTAAGTACGAATAAAGAAAGTCTTTACTAGATTAAGTTAAATTAATCTGGATATGTAAAATTTTTCGAAAGTAAAACGGTTAATGCATTGGCATATGTATTTCCCAAAGGTATACATATGTAGATATATTCATATTTTTGTATGCATGTGATTGTAGCGTGTGAGTATTATTTTCTGCCATTCTTTTCTATACTGTTCGTATAAATCCCACCGGGTATAGGCTTACATCCCCACTTTGTTACGACAGGTTGGGAGTGGTTCCAAAATTTGTGGGCGTTTTATAGGTAAGTATATTTTATTTATGTTTGCGTTAGTAGCTCTGTTTAGTTGAACTTCGGGGTGCTCCATGGGTACCTCACGTACTTTATCTTGAAATTAGAATCGCATGCTAACAAGTGACACGTAATTAAAATAAAACTGTTGTAGCAACGTTATATAGGCTGTTCCAACAAGTGACACCTAACGCTTGGGTCAGACCGGATTGACTCACGGGTAACCCATAAATCCAGGCTGGGGTGTTATAAATGGTATCAGAGCTCTAGGTTCAAGGTTCATTTTGGGTGTGACGTGGTAAGATCGGTATTGGATCTTTCACCGTCGGTGTGGTTCGGGCTGGTCATGCTAGTTTGATGACGGTTTAGTTCGTGTCCTCGACGGTGAAGTCTGAGAGGTTAGCACGACAAGTAAGATTAATGCCTAGCTGATCACGATTAGATTGATGGTTATTAATTTCTTCCTCATTTCTGATTAGAATGGTAGTAACTTACGGGTGTCCATGCAAGCCTATAGTGGTGACACCGTAATTGTTAGTGCGAGGTGCTTTCGTTAAAATTTAGTGACATAGAATTAATGGAGATGCCGATAAAATAATATGACACCCAATGAGCAAGTGGCACGAGTTGTGTATAGTCAATAGTAGGGGTTGATGGTTAGGGTGTCCTGACTAGATACTAATGATTTGTGAGTGAAGGATACGTATATAGCCCTTAGGTACGACGCTTAAGAGTAGTTAAAGCCGGTGACACATTTAGGCAAATTCGATCCTTTGGTTAATACCCCAATTAATGGCATTCTGGTGAACACCTGAAATAGCGCAGGCTAATAGTGGAAACACCATAATTTTGTGTGAGAGGTGCCATGAGATGACTTTGGTGGTGAGAGTGACCTTGTAGTGACGACAATGGTTAGTCTTTACTGCGACCTAGCGGTGAAAGCTATGTATTTAATGTATGGCGACTAGATAGTTGAATTGCAGTTACAAGTATTGATTTTGCGGTGAAACGTATTACCCCTTGGTTGAGGACTTAAGTTGGACGTACCTTGGGTATGATATTAAGGAATGGGATCTTATGCGACGTACATGGTGAGGGACTTGGTGTTGATAGGCGATACCCGACGTCCATATCCTACTAAGATCAATATAGTTGTGTTAACATGTGGATTGGCACATAATGTGATATTCACATAGCAAGGCAATTTGATTGCCATAGTTGAATAGTCATCGAGGATTTGGGTATGGCAGGCCTTGAGGTTTATAGGAAACTCGTTGTAGCCGCCGAGGTAATGGCTAGGTGCTAGGAAATCCTAGTGTGTGGATAGTTCATAGGCACGTGGAGGTGCCCATAAGAAGAATTTGTGTGTGACATCATTGAGGATAAATATCGAATTTTGTGATGTCTTAAGGTGTTCGAGGATTAAGGTGCACTATGGTTAGAAGCTCGTGAACTAGTGTCCTTGTGATCACCAAGTAATATTGATGTGGGTATCGGAAAGGTTTGAAGGGTGTACCGAAGATGGTAAAGATGTAGACGATGAAATCTCGTCAAATTTGGGGTTTTCACATGAAATGTGTTTGGTGTTCTTAGGAGACCAATTAAGTCCGGCACGAAGAGGTAGCAATATTCAAGTAATGATTTCGTTGAGGGTTGGGTGATGATCCCAGATTAACAGTCATATAGTGTACTTGCCGAGTATGGTTTCCCTATCAGCACGTAAGGGTGGTGTAACCCCTAAGGCAGGGTGATAGTTGTATTCTTTTATGAGTGATGCTCGGATGTCATGGAATAACTAGTACGGGTGTGGTGATATTCAGTTTCGAGACACACTAGGAAATGTATTCGAGGCTTAGAGTGATGACGCCATGTGGAGACTTGCAAATGGCGACTAAGGTGGGGTAGCATCGAAACATGATTGTTATGTCGGGGTGTTGACAACATATGATAGACCAACCTTAGCAATGTGAGGATTAGTTATTGGCACGTCTTGCCAAGTGGGTACGGGTTTGAGATGTATCCCGGTGTGATGTCAGTTACCTTTAGGGTGCCAGTGACGGCGGGTGTGGTCGTCGCGTGAATACTGCCTGGGTGCAAAACCAAAGGTGAATCGGTGGAAATTCCTCGTGGTCAAAAGGACATAGTTAGGTGAGTGCTTCTCCTGAGCCAAGTAATGTCTAAGGAATTTGGGATTCGATCACGATATGAAAAATCAGACAATGACCTGGGTATAAGAAGTTGGTGATGTCGTCACTAGTTTTGGATAAGGTCAATATAGATAAGGCGGGAGGCATCCACTAATCATAATGGTACGCTTACGCCAAGGGTGTGAAAAGTAGGGCCTTGCTCCCAAGGAGGGAAATATGGCATTGATTTCCTCGAGGACTACTAATTTGTAAATTGTGATCACATTCGTATTATGGGAGTGAATGGTTGGGATTCGAGTTGTCATGGCTAGTGACCCAGGTCGGGCATGTGGCCAAAAGTAGTACTAGGTAAGAGTGTTGTGAATGAGTAGTATAACTTCCAGTTTACGGTATTGTTTTGCTTCCATGAGTAGCAACCAGATGCCTATGGACGAAATTCCTCGGGACGGTCGTATGCCCCTCTGACTCCAATGTGTTCCTTTCGATTTTGACAATCGAGAATCGGTATTCTCACCTATGTGGTGACTCAGATTGGTGCCATGACATGGTACGACGCGGTTGAGCCCGGGAGAGCGGGGTGGAACGGGTTTGGCCAATGTAGCTCGGTAACTGGGTGCGCTCATCTGAAGTATTTTCACTATTGTACAAAACTTTGCGCACGGGTGGCTACTCTTTCGGCCATTCGATTTGTTCGTATTATCAATCTCACTTAGACTAGTGGACTCTAGACTGGCCGGTTTGGTAGTAAGTGGCTCGAATTGTGATGAGTAGGATAGTGGCTTGAGGACACGGTATAATGTTGGAAATAAAGGAACCTTAACATATTATGTTGCTTAACCATGGTGAGTGGATTGTAGTTAGACTCTAGTGGATACTCAAGGATGAGACGACTAAGGTAGTGTTAGGTTAATCAGAGTGACACAGCGGAAGGTGCAACCGAGCGTACAATAATGATTTGATAAATTTATTCTCCCATGGAGCGAGAGAATAACATGGTATGGTTATCGATAAATTCATGCGAGTTATATAATTAGGATAACCTGGGAATTTGTAAGATACAAGATGTATGACCCTAAGTTAGAGATCGGATTTTGCGATATATACGACGGATGATGTATCATGAGTTGCTTTGTGTGAGCGTTGGTCGCTAGAAGACGATCTGCCCGTATTGGCACCAGTATGCCGTAGGTACAATCATGGGTAGTGCTAGGTATGATTTGAACTTGGTCATAAGGCGAGTGGTCGTGGCCAGGAATTTAGTGTCGTAGTTGACAAATGGTGATCATTAGGGCATGTGGCATGTTAATATTTGGTGACATTAGGGTTGAAAACATTGTTGATTTTGAATTTGAATAAAATTTGGTGGACCCCATGAGTTTGAAGATTGATGGAGCGAGAATTTCGGGGACGAAATTCCCCACGGAGGGAAGTTTATAATATCCCTCCCCAATAAATTAATTAAATTATATTTTGACAATAATTGAAGAGGAGTTAAGTATAAATATGGAAAAATTGTGAAAAAAAGTTGGAGAAAATAAAAAGAAAAAGAACTAGGGTATCTCAAACAACTTTGGATTTCGTTTGAGCGACATTTAAGGTCGCGAGATACGTTGCGAGATGCAGGGCTTCTCGTGACGTGCTACTGACTTACAGTAGCAGGTCGCGCGAAGGTCGCATGAAACCAAGGATAGAGCGATGGGAGAAGTCGTTCGATCGACGTCAGTCGAGAATTTTAGATCAGATGCCCTTGTGCGTTGCCACATTTTGGGCCTTTGATTTGATGTGTTATCGAGCTCAGATCGTTCCAGGAAGGGCAAAACGGGTATTTGGTGTTTGGGGAGGATTTTATAAGGGTTTGTTTGGGTTTATTGGGTTCATTTGTTGGGAGAAATGGAAGAAGAAGGAGAGGGAGATTGAGAGAGATTGAGAAAGGTGGGTGGTCTTCCACCACCACCCACCTCCTAGCCACCACACCCCACCACCAAACCACCACTCCCCTCCCCTTTTATAGTGTGTTCAACCCAAAAATACCCATTTCTACCTTGGTGGAAGGAGACCTACGAACTTGGGATTTTTAGAGAATAAAGATGGATTTTTTATAGAGTATGAAGTGGAGTTGAAGTGGGTCTTGCAATGGAGCTTTTGGAGGTGCTTTTGGTAACTCCTTTAAGGCCACCTTTGGAGGTGGGGGTTTCTCCTCCTACACCGACACCACAATTGAGGCCATTAGAGGTGGGTAACCTTACTCTTAGTTTAAGAATGTCATTTGTTACATTTATAGTCTTGTATTTAGGCTATTGAGTAGGGTGTATTTGTTTTGTAAAAGATAATAAACATTTTTATTGAATAAAAATGCTGAAAAATATTATTTTGTTAAAAATAAAGAATGGATAATTATTTCAAGGTTTTTGAAATAATGAAAGTTGATGTTTTATGAAAATAATGTATTTTCTAGTTTTTTTGATGAAAAATATTTTATGAAAGCAAATGTTTGCAAATAAGGTGATTTTTGTTGAAAAATGATATTTTGTTGAAATTAAAGAATAAGTAAATATTTCAAGGTTTTGGAATATTGAAAGAAGGTATTTTTATAAAATGGGAATTTCTAATAATATTGGTGTTGAACATTTTATGAAATAAAATGTTTGGAAATAATGATTTACTTGGTTAATATTTGGTGAAAAATATGTTTATATACGGGCTTTATAAAATTGGTCATATGGGGAAGGCTTTGGAATTGTTCGACGAAACACTACAACGAGATCATTTTTCCTTACTTTTTACTTATTCTTGTCTAGTTTATGGGTTTTGTAAGGTTAATAGAAGAAAATAAGATTTATCTCGATGTTGCCACTTTTAATGTTTAGATTGCTCAAAACTAGATTCTAACCAAATTTATTAGGATATGAAATATCACTTATATTACTACATGACCATTATTATTTTTAATAGTCTAATGTGTTAAAAAATAATTATAATGGTTATAATTCCTTAGAAATTTTATATTTCTTAACGGACAATATTCATTAATAATGACATTTCAAGCACAATATTCTTAATGGACATATCCATTAGAATAGTGATTTCTAGCTCACCAAATTCATTTGTAATGCTTCATTTTGGTGTAATGATAGGTACTAGTTGTACCTGATGCGCTAGTCAGGGCCGGTCCTAAGATTGGGAGTGCCCTGTGCAAAAATCAATTTAAGGCTCTTCTAAAAAAATATTGTATAAAGATATTAAATACCTAAAATGGGCTCTTAAAAAATTAAACTTATTTTTTAGGGCCCCATTTTAATTGGGTGAGATTTTGGGGTGGTTGAATCATCCTTTGTATAGATTTTTTTTAGGTAGATAAAAAAAATGCGCCCCTAAAAAATTAAACTTGTTTTAAAAATTGACATTTTTAATATACATAAAATATTTTTGGCCCTTATAATATACATGTATGTGTGCATACTCTAAAATGGGCCCTGTGTCATTGCCCATTTGGCACATGACCAGGGTCGGCCATGGAACTAGTAAGTAATGCATCCTCGTGTGCATACAAGTGATGCATGTGATGTGCCCACCTCCTCTATGTCCCAACATAGTAATTGCACTTGCCAAGATCAAATATTTCTCAAACAACATAATCCAAAACAATTAAAGAAAGACTATAAAAATGATGCATTCATAACTGAGACGCAATCAACCCAACCAACACCTGTCAGACCTTGGAATATGTTAAGAATAAATCTAGGAAGACCCACTTCGTGGACACATTTCGTAGACACACTGTATTAAAAGCTTATACCTTATTGTTTTGGGTCCCGCGAGGGCATTCACCAATGCATTAAAAATTTGTATCTATTTTTGTCTTATTCACGGGTCCACGAAATGAGTCTACGAAATGGGTCTCCCTATCCTTACTCATATGTTAAGGGCGTTATAATTCATATTCTCCTCTCTTCATCTTCTCATATTGGGTCACACACTTGCCACCTTGGTCCTCACATGAATCAAACCCATTATACACATCAATCGTTGACAGAATGAATGAATGAAAGAAAATCGTCATAACGTAAAGGTCTATTGTAACTTTTTCAACAGCAACTCAATTTTGACCCAGTAATTACCATTCATTAGGTTTTGGTGGGACATTTTTGGTAAGTATGGATTTTAGAGAGGGGAGGGGAAGGATTTTTATGTAGAGACGGAGACTGCTTTGGAGAGGCTTTGATAAGAAATAAGGCTGTCCCCGGTACTTACCAATCCCTCACTTACCGACATGTCCCTCGCTAGTAAGGATGGCAATGGGGCGGGTTTTCCAAAATCCTAATCCGCCCCATTTAATAAACGGAGCGGGGCAGGGCGATTTTTATTTAAATTAATTCCTAACCCATCTCATTTAATAAACGGTGCGGGTCGGGGCTCCTACGGGTTGGGTTAATTTTAAAAATAGTAAAATTAACATTATTATATTATAGTCTTGGAGGCCTACAATGGTTCATATTTTAATACGTGAGACAATCGCCCAATTGGAAATCCATGTTTCAACATAAATCTTTTACAAAATTAACATAGATATAAAAAGATTTTTTCAGTGTGTGTGTATGTGTATATATTGTTTAATTATAATTAACATACATATAAAGGGTAATTATGTAGGCATAAGTTAAACGAGTCGGGGCGGGGCGGGACGGTTTTATTTAGCTCGACTCCTAACTTGCCCCATTTAATGAACGTTTTTTTTTAAAACGCATACCCGCTCCTAATTCATTAATCGGGTTTTAAAACTCGCCCCATTAGGGGCGGGGTGGGGCGGGGAGGGACTCCTACGGGTCGGGTTAAATTTCCATATCTACTCACTCAAACGTCACAAAGCCTTGGCATACGAGTATGTTCTCGATCGACACACCGCTACTTGTTCTGGTTAATATGTCTTTAAAAAAATGTTCACAAAAATCCCTTTTCTCCAATTAATAGATAGCCATATACTTGTTTGATATTTAATTTTTAACTACCGTTTTTAAAAAATAGCCTAGTTTTCTTTCTTAAATTAATTTTAGCCATGTTGTCTTTCAAAAATTAAACCTTAGCCCCATAAAAAGATAAGGAGAGAAGGAAGAAAGAGCGGGGTCAAAAGATAAATGGATGAGTCTTTTAAGGAAATAATATCACAATGGGTGGTAGTTGGGGGCATACCATAAAAGAAAGATACGGGAGAGTTACAAGGGATGAGAGTGGTTAAGGATAGTTGGAAATCCTAGGTGGTCTATGTTTAGTTGATCAATATAAGTCGATTAATTAGTTTCAAATTCTGATTACTCCACAAATTCACAAATACTGATTTTCATTGAATTATCTACAATTCAAAAAATTTAGCAATGACCCGATTTCAACATACATTTCAATTTCCATGTTGTGTAAGATATGAATGCAAAAGTAAACGTTCAAGCGAGATAGGTACTTAAAGTGTAACCATTAGGGGTGAAGCATTATGAGCCCCCTCCCCCCCCCCCCCCCCAAAAAAAAAACTCAATTCCACTAGTGCTAATAAACGTGTTTACAAGAATCACACAAACTTTAGACACGACTTACTTAAAACGTAATATTTGTGACACGCCTCCTACTAAAATACCTGGTGGCCAGCCCGTAATCAAAATAAAACGTTGGTCTCATATGGCTCATTCTTAGCATCACTGTCAAAAATATTTTTAAAGTTACTAACCACCTAGTAATTTAGACAAGCGAAAATAAATAATAAACCATCAACACAAACTGATAACTAAGTCCAACACAGGTAAATAATATAAATAAAAGTAATTGAATCAACTATCGGTTCAGCAATAACATACAACAGTAAATTGAAACAGTAACCTGTATGCACAAAGTAAAATAAATAACTGAATACTAAAACTGAGGGCGACATGCCCCAATGAGTACTGAAATAAGGATCCTACACTGGGAATGAATAAATGAAGCATTTATAACGAAGTCCTGCAACTTTTACATGAGCTGCAACGATGCATCCCTGGATAGAATCCTCAAACTGGGCGTCCCCCTATGGATGGATACCTAAAAGGTTTTGAAAAAGATTTTGACACGGGTCAGAGCCCAAGTAAAATATTTTGAAAATATTTAGAAAGCAGGTAAATTGTAGTAATTAAATTTGCATGCACACTCTTCATATTTAAGTTAGTGTCGCGCTAACTTGAGGTATAACTTACCCCTCTTCTAATGTGCATACCTAATGCTTGCCTCCTAACCTTCCTAGTTAAGCTACCCCACCTAACTAGCCGTATCCTGCCTCTTTCTACATACTAACTCGTTGTGACCATCCGTATTTCCCATACAACACGTTACTGGATTCTTTATATCAACTAGCCGATTATGAATTTCTCATTATATGTCTAATACTCCACCCACTAGGGTTATTTTATACGTCATTGTCTTTATCATCTACTAATTACACAACGTAAAATAATCCATAAGCGTATATTTATCACTTCGTTACATATATATTAATACGATACCCCTAGGCTGAGTTGCAGTGCATGTATACTATGCTATCATGTCCCGATACATCATCTACCAAAAACACATAGTAGAATAAATCACAAGTGTGTGTGCATATATATATATATATATATATATATATATATATATATATATATATATATATATATATATATATATATATATATACAATAGAACATCCATAGGCTGAGACCTGCGGTGCATGCATACTCTGCTATCAAGTCTCGGTACATCACGCACTGTATAAAGGTCTATTGGTTCAGTATCTCACTCGAACCATCATCACAAATCACACATATTGGAGGCGAACATAGTCCCTAGCCATGCATATTTAAGTATAAAATCCCCCCAATGGGCTCATCGGGATAAGACTGTCCACGACGCACAACCTTCCGTGATAGGAAGTATTGTAGGTATGTCAATACATATAATAAATCATACAATAGGTATTCACACAAACCATTCATTTATTCATATAACATCAATATAGGTATACCCTCAACCTATAAATATTATTCACACCGGTACTTATAGAGCACACCAATATATATATATATACTATCATGCCTAACTGTATCCATATATTAAATGAAGTTCGACTAACCCGTGCATAACACCCGTAGCACTAGCCCAAAAATATCGAAGTCTATATCCTGGCTTGTAATTTAAGTAATCACACATTAATTAATTTGTCATTTAAGTTGTGTCACCCAACTACAATACCCTGACTCACTCATTCGGTTCGTAACTTTATCTCTTAGTATTTGTTACACAAAATCCCACTAGTTAGTTTAACACTTCTCGTTAAATTCAATATTCGATAATTTATTATATATCTCTAATAGCAAATTAAACCGGCCACTCCGTGCCCAACTCTTGTAGCACTTCGCCTAAAAATATCCTAGTCAAAACCTCGACTCTTAATTCCATAAGTATTAACTTACATTCATATTTTTATTTAAGATTCTAAGCACATCTTAGTCCAACCCGTATCCTAATTTCATCCGAAATTTCCATTCGAATCCGTTAATATATTTTCGAGTGTTGTTCATCCTAAACACGCTCAATTCATACCCCGAATTCATTCCCATATAATTCCAAGTTAAAATTAATATTCCTTAATTTTTTCCTCAGTCCTACACTCCTCTATGGACATCCCTAAATAATCCAGATTTAATTTCTCTCTAAGAATTTCGGTTTCAGACACCCTTTCATAATAAATTCATAAATAATTAAAACAAATCAGAAACATACGAAACTGGTGGACACGTGTTCGTAACAAAAAGGTCTATCTCCATGTCCAAACGTAGGGTCGTTTGAGTTAGGTATCATTCACGTTCGAATGAGATACTCATCTCGTGCGAACGACTTACAATGTCGCTCGAACAACTTGCCAAGTCATTTGACCCCGCGTACAACCATCTTCTTCCTCACAGCCTTGCGATTTCTACCATTAACTACCCTAATGAGCTTGGTTTCTCAACCCACAATTCACTAATGAAATTTCTTACGATTATACCAACTTTCCCCAAGTTTATATCCCAACTTCCTTAACCACAAGTTACACGATTTCCTGGATTCTAATTCATTAACCACCAACGACACTGATTTTCTAAATTCCAATAAATTTCAACACATAAATTTATCTCCACAATACATTTGATAAATCAAACTGTCTTAAAACCCAAATAACCCGTATGATTTAACTAAGATTGAAAACCTAGATTTATATGTGCCAACCCAACCCAACCCAAAAATAATAAATTTCATCACACCCATTATGATATGAATTGAAATACTGCAATTTAAATAAAAGCAAGTGTAACTACTTGCCTGGATAAATTCGTAGGGTCTGATTTTCTTTTTTGTAGACGTAGGTTTGACGAAGAACACATCAATTTCTTCTTAGTTTCAAAAGCTCTCCCATTTGGTCCCTCTTTTCTCCTCTGCAACTAAGGTTTTCTTAAATGAGTTATGGCTGCCACACCATCTCGCTGTTAGGTTTTATTCTGCCAATCCCCTTTTTAGTCTTGTGGGCTTTATTAAAATGGCCCAAACACTCCCGTGTGGGCCCGATTATGCCTAAAAATGCCCCGAGACCCATTTACGGCCCCCGGGGTACTCTTTTTCGACTATTTTGACCCTTCTAGACTCAACCGTGAACTCATAATTGCCATTCGAGTTACTTAACTAAAATCTCCAATTGTCATCCTTAAATTACGACACCTGTATTCTTAAAAGAAATAACCTGAATTGATTTAAATCTTAATTCTCCAAATAAATTGAATCTTCCAACTTAAATAAATTCTCCAAATCATCAATTTAGTTTAAATTCTAATTCACCAAATTAAATAAATTCTTTATCCTAAAAACTACGGGGTGTTAGATACTTGACCCTACAAAGGAATTTCGTCCTCAAAATTTAAATGAGTCTAGTACTCCAAGCTTCGGATACTTCCCTACTCACGTGCCCTTAAGATCGCTACACATATTTCTACCCCTTATAATCGTAAATTATATTAGAATTAAATTTATTACCCAGGGCGCCCATACACCTTGTACCCATGCTCATCTACATGAAAGTGACCTGGCTCTACTAGTCTTAAATCGTAATATAACTTTAAACTCATATTTATAACCACATATGTATATATTAACTAAGGTACCAAACCTATGCACTAATGACCAAGCATTTACCCACTTCCAACGTTGCGCTAAGTTTCATGCATGGGACGTCTCGCAAAGAGAAATCCAATCCAGTCCCCACCCATTACACTACTACCTAACATTGTCAATCGTTGATATATGCTATGCCCTCAGTCCATATCACGCACCCCCAAATTTTCGTCTCCTAACATAAAAGTATACTCATCCACTCTCAAGTTACAAAAGACATCGTACAATACAACGCCTTTACTACCACTAGTTTCTTAGCGTGAACCAATCAGGAGCTATATCACCCCACTCGATAATAGAACTATCTATCTTGAATACCATCAGTAAACATACCTACTCCTCGGGATCAAATATAAAAATACCAACATTTTCTCATAAGTCTATTATGCAACACAATAACATACATACACTTATATATAGACTAGACCCTTTTTCAAGTGATAACTAGCCCAAGTAAATCATACCTCGGAACACCGATCACAAAGTTTTACCATACTATATACTATAGCGTAAATATCCCGACATAAATATCACTAACGTATCGTACGTAACACACTTATCTCAAGTTCATCTCCGCACTCTCTCGGTGGGGCTATATCATATAGGTATTATCGATTACCCCATAATTTGCAATTTAATTATTCTCGATACTGCGCCACCCATTAACTTGTGGCGTAAAATTTCTCTCAGTGCTTCCTTCATATCACTACCCGACTCTCCTGGCTACATATAGTAATAGCTCTCATCTTAAAGTGTTTCTTCTACAAGTTTAATAGTTTAACATTTAAAATTGATGCATTAGCATCCAACAACGTCTCACTACTCCTAACTCTTATTAAGGTCGATGTGCGTAACCTCCCGCAACAAGTCTCAAAAGAACTTCCTTAATGCACTATTCCCTAGCACTGTCGATCATCAAAATTCGTGGCTCCAAAGCACATAACTAGATATTACAAATCCTGTCTCCCGACATATAAATAGAATAGTCTATGCCCATGTCTCTATAGGCATTACATGATACGATGCTCTCATGATCACTAAGTTCTCATCACGTAAACAACAATGAGCTAAATCTCTCTACTTAACGGTAAACCCAATATACTTTGAATTACATCAGTAAAAGTCACTACGCACCGAAATCCATTATAACTAGACAACTGTACTCTCTGAGGTCTACTTATAAAAATATCACTGCGAACTCGACCCTCTTTCAAGTGAGACCTCGCAAAAATATACCTCATATTCCAGAACAACGAACACGATAGTCTTGAGTAACCGCCCACCATCGCTCAACAGTCCATACCTAGGATAAAATCATACCTCGAATATCGCCCCTCAAAATGAGCTATCCTTATAAAATATATCCTCTTAGTGTCCACACCTGCTCCACTGCAGATGGAACTAAAAAGAGCACCGCTAACTCAATGATGAATATATGCACATTATAGTGGTATTAACGATACCTCTACTAAACCCATTCCACTTGCGAATCTGGCACTAACAAATTACCGCGACTCGCTTGTGTCACACAAAACAAACCCCAACCACTCTGGGATAAAAATCATACTTTAAATTGCCAATAGTTCTTGCAGTTCAAATGGTTTCTGGACAAAATACCCTCGTCCCAACCGAATAAAAAACTTCTCATAACTGTTGCCCTAACTGGACATCCCGTTCCTGTCCCCAAATTCATCGCGAACAATATCCACCCATGAGTTCCTAATCTTTACACATAAGACACCTCTTCATGTCATTCTTTTAAGGACAAAATTTCCAATTGAGTTTTAATGTGGTTTTGACTTATTCTCGGAACAAAACACGTTTGAGTCATAGGTAGATTTTTATTATCTGATCACTTCGAGACTATGATGTGTCGACGTTGTGGAAGAGCTTCAAGGAATTAATTATGCCGAAGTTTAATTGTTGCAATTTCTCATCTTCAAGGTTTAATTGCATTTCGAAATCACACAGGTATGAATGCATAATGTTAATGAAAGTCGAAATTTTATTTTACAAAAGTAAGGATGTTATTTTTAAGAAAATGGTTTTAAAATGTTTTATTTTTTTACACTTCATTTTTATCTGATATGGACGGATTAAAGTTGGATTAGAGTAAGTTTTAAGTAAAACTCTTTTATCAAAGTTGGATTGAAATAAAACTCTAATTACGACGTCGTTCAAATGGCACTTGATGCCGTTCGAACGAGACCTGATGTTGTTTGGACGACACAGTGTCTCGCTCAAACGAGATCTGACACCGCCTTAAAATAATTATAAATAAGCGTGTCCAATTTTCTTGGAGTGCGTGCAGTGCGAAAAACAATTTACAATCCAGAGAGTTTTCTGCACAAATTTTTTTAAGTGTTTTCACCATAAAAACATCCTTAGAGTTTTCAAAAGATTTGAGTTATCATTACCATATGTTTTTCTGATCTTTATTGCACCATGTTAGGTTTGTTCAACACTTGAACATTGCTAGTTTTACGGTGAAGATTCGATGAATACTGGTTTCGACATAGTAGACGATACAGGCCATATCGGTGGACACCGAGACACTCATGGAGGCGCGTGTTGTGGATGAGCATCGTAAAAGAAGGTTACTTTCTGCGTGGGCACTGTGAAGATTGATAGAAGATCAGAGGAGAATCAAGTCTCATGGGGATCGAGTCATTGTATAAGACTACCATCTAACTTTGTAAAACCATTGTCATAGTGATTATCTGGCCTGAGCCGTCCGAGGTTTTTTCCCGATTGGATTTTTCCTCATACTTCGGCGTAGTGAGTATTGATTTACTTTAATTTACTTGCTTTAATCACTAGTTGCATGCTTATGGTTAAACACGATAAAATCTAGTTAAGTTAATTTGTGTCACAACTTGGTTTGATAAAATTGAATTTAAAAAAAAAGAAGAGAAAGTTGGTTTGCATTCACCCTTAACTTAATTCCTCTCAAGCAAAAGTTTTTAAGTTTGAGGGACCTAGGTATTAGAGCTAAAAATACATTTTTATTGTGTTTGATACTTCTTGCTTGTAAGGATGAATTTTGGTGGTTATGATATTATTGCACTCCTATTTTTTATGGCACTAATTGTGCTTATTGAAAAATGTGAATGGGAAGTGCTTTAAAATCTATTGATGAGCGTGTTTGGTTAGCGGTTGAAAAAGGTTGGACACCACCTATCACACGAGAGGGAGAGGTCACTAGTTTGAAACTCGTTGAGTCATAGACTGAGACTGAACATAGGCTTGCACTATATAACTCTAAGGGCATGGGAAAAGAAGCTTAGGGAGAAGCTAGAGTACGTTGAGAAAGAAAGAGATAGCCTTAAAGGTTTGATGGAGGCTTTGAAAAAGGAGTTGCTAGAGTTTGAGGAGTCTAGGAGTCTATTTGAGTCTAGGATTAAGGAGTTGGAGGAGAGTCTGAGAGACTCGTCTAGAGTTAGGTTTGACTTGGAGTCTAGATCGAAGAAATTGGATAGGATGTTAGGCACCGTCCAAGTCAAGAAAGATAGGTTTGGTATAGGCTACGACGAGAGAGTTGTTCCCACCCCTAAAGACGATACCACTCGTGTGAGAAAGCCCACTGGGAACTCAAGCAGAGGTCGATATTTTGGTAATCATTCGCACCATGTTTACACTTGTTTCCATTGTTGTAGGAAAGGTCACCTTAGATGTTTTTGCTATGACCTTAAGAATGCTCCTAGAAAGTTTAGGAATAAAGTCGTACCGGTTCCCAAAACTCCCACTTGTTATGTCACACCTACTTGGGTTAGGAAATCGGACTTAGAGGCTTTAGGAATAAAATTTCATGGTTATCATTTGGTTTCACTTGATTCTTCCCATGATAAATCTAAAGGTTGAGTGTGTTACCATGTTTATCATTTTGTATTATATTTTTCATTTATTGCACACACACACACACACACACACACACACACACATATATATATATACATATATATATATATACATACATATATATATATATACATACATATATATATATATATATATATATATATATATATATATATATATATATATATATATATATATATATATATATATAGAAAAAGATTTTTGGTTTTGAAATTTTTTGAGACAAACACAAAAAGATTTTGCTGTTATTTGAGTCAAAATATTTTGAAAAAGCCAAATAGATTTTCAATTTGTTTTTGTGTCATGAGTTAACATGTTTGATGTGGCATATTGGTGTGCTTGGACCACCTTCCTTCCATTCTTCACGCGTCTAGGGCATTTGGTCATTATTATCGATGCTTAGAATGATCTTAACCATTGTATTATGGGGTTGATTTGAAGTTGATATGCGTTTTGATTCGACTTTGTGTATATGCCATGATTGCACACATGCACGAGTTTGTATGGATATTTGACTACTCTTGCATATTTGAATTTGGTGAGACGTTCTTATCTCAATTTTGTAATCTGTGCGTAAGTAGACTTAAGGAGAGGTGTGCAGATAATAACCGTTTACCGTGAGGATTAAATTAAAAAATGATGAGTGCTCACGGGAGAGTGTAAAATTGACTCATTGTGAAAGCCACCGTTTAAAAGAGCCCGAAAAAATCATAAGGCAATAAAACGATTCATATGCCAAAAATGGGCCAAACTTGTTTAGTTCATTCAAAGAAAATATGATATATTTGAGGGAGTTTGGATGGATTAAAAATTTAAATGGGTTTGCACAAAGAATCCTAACTTTGAAAATCGTGCCCTGACGCTATTATTTATTGAATTGTCAAAATTTCGGATTCGTTTGTATGATGTTTGTTTAGTTCATTAAGCTCACACTTTAATTGTTACATATGGCTATAATAAAGTTTGATGATAAATTGCTATTGATTAGAGCTTCTTGATCGTTTCGATGTGTTAGAATTGTGATTCATTTGTTTTAGTTCACACACATACATTCCATGTTCATGTTTTGGCACATCGATACTATGTTGGCATGTTACTCATATTTGTTTGGTTTGAGTTTTTTAGTTTAGCTACTGTTTTTCTACTATTTCACAATTTCGAGCTCCTTCCAGTTAGAATTTTCATGAAATTGTTTCACTGGGCAACACTGTTTAATTTTTCGGGGAAGCTGTGTAAGTTTGATTATGTCATTCAAACGACATGATGTTTCGTTCGAGTGATGTCGCATCTCGTTCAAGCGACATCCCTGTCTCGTTCGAACAACAACCTTGTTTGACCAGTTTGAGTTTTTCTGGTTGATTTTTATTTCATACCCTGCTGCATATTGTTAATCTTTTGGTTCTGGATTTTTGTTTATGACGTCTTCTTTTAGAGATTTAATCATTTACTGCATTAATATGTTTAATCACACCTGCTTGGATTGATATATTCTTTGTGTGATTCACTGTTTGCTAGCTACTGATCTGACATTGATTGATCATATTTAGCTGGTTGTTACATGTTTATCTAGCGATTCTTCATAATTGATTTAATCAAATTGGTATCATATTATGCTAGATTTTATTATCTTTTCACTGGATTGTCTATACGAGACAAAAATAGGGAGAGATTTTTGTGATTAGGGAGAATTTTATGTGTTTGACTTGATATCTTGATTTATATATTTGCACATATTGGTATGATGTTTTGCTCACATAAAAAATGATTTTCATTGATTTTTCATATTGATTTATATCATTTGTTCCTCCATACTTCACTGGGTATTTTTCTGTTTCACGTGTGTAGGTATGCTTAAAGAGATTCGAGATTTCAAGGCTACATCACATTCAGACATTTAGAGACAGTTTCATGCTTGACGGTCCACTGCTTATGAGTCCTTATCCTGCACAGATGATGTAATTTTATTTTTGGGTTTATGGGATTGGATTTAGGCATCATACGTCCTGACGGCCCAACTTAGGCTTTTCACTGTGGTTTTGTCCCAGAATAGTCAAAGGGGGAGATTTGTACGGACAAAAATTCCAATTGAGTCTTAATGTAGTTTTGACTTATTCTCAGAACAAAACACGTTTGAGTCATAGGTAGATTTTATTGTTTGATCACTATAAGACTGACGTGTGGCAGAGCTTCAAGGAATTAATTATGCCAACGTTTAATTGGTGCAATTTCTCATCTTCAAGGTTTAATTGCATTTCGAGATCACACATGTATGAATGCATAATGTTAATGAAATTCAAAATTTTATTTTACAAAAATAAGGATGTTATTTTTAAGAAAATGGTTTTAAAATGTTTTATTTGTTTACACTTCGTTTTTATCTGATATGGACGGATTATACTTGGTTTTAAGTAAAACTCTTTTATCAAAGTTGGATTGAAATAAAACTGTAATTATAACGTCGTTCAAATGACACTTGATGTCGTTCGAACGAGACTTGATGTCATTTGAACGGCACTGTGTCTCGCTCAAACGAGATCTGACACCGCCTTAAAATAATTATAAATAGGCGTGTCCAGTTTTCTCGAAGTGCGTGAGGTACGAAAAGTAGTTTACAATCCAGAGAGTTTTCTGCACAAAGTTTTCTAAGTGTTTTCACCATAAAAACATCCTTAGAGTTTACAAAAGATTTGAGTTATCATTACCATATGTTTATGTGATCTTTGTTGCACCAAGTTAGGTTTGTTCAACACTTGAACATTGTTGGTTTAGTGGTGAAGATTTAGCGGATACCGATTTCGACATCGTAGGTGATACAAGCCATATCGGTGGACATCGAGACACTCGTGAAGGCGCGTGCTATGGACGAGCATCATAGAAGAAAGGTTACTTTCTGCGTGGGCACTGTAAAGATTGGTAGAAGATCAAAGCAGCATCAAGTCTCGTGGGTAGCAAGTCGTTGTATAAGACTATCGTCTAACTTTGTAAAACCATTGTTATAGTGATTGTTTTGCCTGGTCGTTCGAGGTTTTTTGTTTTCTTTATACATCGGCGTTGTGAGTATTGTTTTTCTTTATTTTACCTGCTTTAATCACTAGTGGCATGCTTAGGGTTAAACAAGATAAAATCGGGGTAAGTTAATTTGTATCACAACTTGGTTTGATAAAATTGAAATTTTTTGAAAAAAAAAGAGAAAGTTGGTTTGCATTCATCCTTAACTTAATTCCGCTCGAGAAAAAGTTTTTAAATTTAGGGGACCTACAATTCCCTTTTTCCCCGGCCCCACCGGCCAATTTGGTGTTGTCCTTATCACGTGCCTAGTATACTTGACCAGGATTGCTACCCCCGTTGTCCGTTTTGTTCCACTGGCCCTATAGGACTCTTGTCTGGCCTCAACAGCCCTGACTGAATCCACCGGCACCTGGTAGAAATTCTTTTGATCTCAATCATTAAAAAGGGTCCCCTACTAGGTATACCCTCCTGTGGACCCTCACTAGCATTGTTATTTCCAGTCTTGCCCTTTGGTTAGATTCTCTAACTCTCTTGGCTCCCTTCCCATAACATTGACGACAACGTTACCCGTCTTCTATCGAAATTTCCTCATCCATGCTTGTATATTCTACCCATGAGTCCATTATTAACTTACGGACCTTCTTAATTCTTCATATCCACTTCGACGGGTACGAAGTTCGCTAAACACATCAACTCACTTTCATGACCGACCACTGTACCACCCTTTTGAAATGAGTCTTGAAATCCCTTTTGCCTCCCTGTTTAAACAGTTGATGAGAGGATTTGTGGTCAAATCGCACGCCAAATTCTTTTTTATTCATGGTATCTCTCCATGGTTGTGGTGACTGACTCCCACCACTACAACGCCACTCCTATGAGCCAAAATTTTACTGAAAATTTCATCCTGGGTGTCACTGCACTCCACCCTACACATTTATCTTTGGATCTTATCCTTCCATTACCATGGTGACTTATATCACGGTCACCGTTACTAGAATATTCCATGGATTCTGCTGAGCCTTTCTTCCTGTAATCTTTCAAACGGCTTTCGCAGGTCGTCCAAAATTGTTCGGTGTACGAAGCCCAATCGAACTCATATATGAATCGCATCAACTATAGTTAATAGCAGGAGAGCGTAAATCTCATATGTCAAGGAATACAAATATTCTATAATAAGGATCTATATTAAAGAACGCTACGCTGAAATGCAATAAGCCTTACAGATCCAAAAGACTCTAAAACTTGATGCTCTGCTACCATCTGTGACACCCCGCCTCTGACTAAGCATAAATTCTTCTGAATTTTATCCCCTTAATTTAGTAATTTTAATATCTCGAACAACGTAATTGATTTTATTTTATTCCATATCATTGCTAATGAATTCTTCTAACAAGTACCTCGAGTTTCGTGTATTTCTTACTGATTTTACAGGTATTTCATGCGAATTAGTGTGAAAGAGAACACAAAACAGTGAAAGAAAGCAGGAAATGGAGAGTTCAAAGGTATTTTTGTAATTTTACATATATATTCCGAAGGTGGGGAAAACTAGAAAGTTGAAGATCTCTAAATTAAAAGAACATTGGAAAAACGGCACCCCAATCCGATCTACGGTGAAGAAGTTATGGCCATTTAAAGTTGGAGACAGAAAGTCAAAAGTTGAAATTAATTCTGGAAGCTGAAGAGTTTCAACTCTTGAAAGTTCTTGTATAATTCCTTTTTATTAGTTGTAAAACGTGGAGAGGCATGGGAAGAGTCATTTTTGAGATATATAAAAGGGAAAACCCTAGTAGGAAGGGAAGAAGGTTTTGTTACTTCACGTTGTAGGAGGCTAGTAGTTAGGGTTTCATTGTAGTTAGTTTTTAAAGGATTCTTTTATCCAAGAAACCTAGTTTTGAAGTTTGGCTACTATTCAAGATTCATAATTCATCCATTGCAAGTGATTTTAATTTATGCTTTTACTACTTTCATAGTTAGTTTAATTAATTGTTGCTTTCTAGTATTCCAATCCCAATTCAAGTCTTGTTCTCAATTTTCTAGATTTAGTTATGAATTCCTGCACTTTCAGTTTTAAGCTTTCTTTTATTTTAATCATGTTAATCTAAGTTTTCAAGGGCGGGGATGCATGAACCCAACCCGATGTGGTATGCATAGATATAAAATTTGTCCTCTAAATTAAATAAGTGATTAGATCGTGTTGTATAGTTTCACAACCATTGTACACCTTTTGACCTCGTTTGCCCTAGGTAATCGGGGTGCTTAAGGATACAACGCGCGTGAACTATTGCAACACTGCTTTACTCATTCTTTGATTATGTATGATGCGGGCTTGAACCTCATATATGTAATTCTTTGGATTACTAAAGACTGGGTCTAATCAATTATCTATTTTATGACTAATTTTGTACTGGCATACACACTAGGGTTTGGGGGAGTGTATTATTAACCCATTTCTTCATTCATATTATTTCCTTCTTTGTTAGTTAATTTTGTATGCATAGGTTAATTTAATTGAATTTAGTTAATTCATAGATAAAATCCAAAAATCAATCATCTTTTTCTTTTCTTTTCTTTTAAAATCAACTTTAGGATTAAACTGCCTTACCTTTGTCGTCACATTCAAACGCCCTAACTCCCTGTGGATTCGAT
Source organism: Sambucus nigra (assembly GCA_949130495.1). Taxonomy (NCBI): domain Eukaryota; kingdom Viridiplantae; phylum Streptophyta; class Magnoliopsida; order Dipsacales; family Adoxaceae; genus Sambucus; species Sambucus nigra. The sequence goes on along the minus strand of OX422219.1, from coordinate 26,471,694 downwards.
ACCCAGACTCACCACTATACTCCTTAAGAGTGTAGTTACAAGTTTAGGTTTTTTGTATTGAGGTTAGAAGACGATAACAACGACTAACATATTTACACGGACGCTCGGTTTTTCCACTCGATCAAAATGGCGCCGTTGCCGGGGAGGATTAGGTAGATTTTAGGTTAGGTTGGTTAATCCTGAATTTGAACTTCAAAAAAAAAAAAATTAATAAATAAAAAAAATAAAAAAATATTTGTGTCACGTTTTTGAATTGCCCAATTTGAAATGTCTTATTTTAACTCTTTTGGTGGCTTTAATTGTTATGCTAATAGTGATGAGGAGAATGAACTCACGATTTATGAACATTTGATTAATATCACTAAAGATGAGTCTCATATATACAAGCCCATTGCTAAGGCCATACAAATTTATCAAAATGAATTGCTTGAAGAAGAAAGACTTGAAAAAGAATATCGGGGAAAAAAATCGTTATTGGGAGGAAGAGTTAGATGCATTATTCAAACCCAATGAGGATCTTTCTTCCGTTATTTTTGAAGCTGAAGAATGTTTGCAACCAAATGAGGAATCCGAGGTGCTATAACCAAGGAAGCCTACTTTGGAAGAACTCTTGCTTATTAGAAAAAAGTAATCTGATGACCTTGCTGCTTCAGAGTTAAAAATTAGAGCAACTTGCATGGAGTTTAATGATTATTTGGACATCTTAGAGAAGGTCGAGGCTTGCGCTTCACCTCACACTTTTTAGGATGAAATCATTGAGATTCCATTTTCTTTTGAATCTTAACCTCTTATAAATATTCCAAAACCTATTGAGGTTGAAGATCAACTGTCTCCTTGTGTCCCCACTATTATCGAACCATTAAATCCATCACAAGAACTGGACGAATGTCTTGAGGATGTTGATCCGATTCTTGTATGGGAATGTTTTTTTTGAGATTCTTCATCTTACGGGCCATACACTTAGACGTGTCACTCCACTAGATCCAGTTGAAAATTTTGGGGGAGAAGATTTTGAGGACAAGGACTCTATGCTTGAATTGTTTTTCAAGATGGACTCTTTCTTTTTGTGTGATTCGCTTCCCATACTACTTGAAAAATATATGGGAGGTGATTCCATATTTCTTGGATCCCAATGGGACTTGTCCCCTTATGCACCCAAATCCTTCATTATCCCCCTAAAAATTTTAATTGGTGATTTGCACATGCCTTCCGTTGTTCAAACGTAATTCTTATTTTTTGGACGACATGCTTTCTAGTGGGGGCACACCATTAATCCCTCCAAGTCAAATTTTATTTTGGGTGGACCCTCAAATTTTTTGACTTCTACTGTATGAGTTATTAGAAGTTAAAATCGTAGGTTGCACATAATTAGTTTTTTTTTCTTTTTCTTTCCTTTTTTTCATAGTTTAGAGTAATTAGTTAAAGTTTTTGTTATTCTTTTTGTTATGCTTGGTTCTAACATGTTTTGTAGATTCAATGGACTCGTACTTTTCGGGGATCGCTCCATTTTGGGTAATATCTTTCTTTTCCTCTCTTTATGTTTTGTTCTTGATTCGCATTGAGGACAATGAAACATTTAAGTTAGGGGGTGTGGGATATTCTTCCCGTTTATTGTTTAGATTCATTAATTCTATCACATGTTCATTCCAAGTGTTTTTTTTTAAATTTAAAAAAAAAATTTGAAATTTTTTGAAAAAAGCCAAAAATATTTTTCTTCAAAATAAATAAAAATTGGAATTTAAAAGCTTGAAAAATATCACCTTTATCATATATATAGTCTCAAATTGTTAATAATCAAAATGCACTAAGCCAAAATTGACCAAAGATGGAAATTGAATGAAAATTGACAACTTAATGAATAAGTGTGGAGATTGATCAAACCCGGTGAGATTTCGAGCCTTTCAATTTTTTATGAGTTTTTAAATCAATCCGAGTTTATGATTGACTCAAAGTTCTTTTCAGCATTTTAATAAAGCATTGATGATCTCAATCTTTTGTTTTTATCGGTTATGGAAAATGTGTGAAATGTTGTCTCGAAATTCGTGCTACATATATCTCTAAACTTAATTAATCTCGAGATGTATATGGTAATGTGATTAGCAATTTGGACAATGAAGTAGGCCCTCTTTTGTTTAACCCAAAAATATTAGCCATAATAACGTCGTGAAAAATTATCCCTTTGCAACCCACTTTGAGCCTAATAAAATATTTTCGTTTGATCACCCGAAAAATCCAAATAGCCGGGAATTGTGAAAAATTGGAAATTCATCAAGTAAGTCCAAAGGGTGTAATGAACAAAAAAGGAAAGAAAAGAACAATAGCAAGAAAACAAAATAGTAAAAGAAAGATAAAAATGAGCAAATGCCCGAAAAAGCACTAGTGGACGTCATAAGGACATTTTTCAAGTCCGAACATTCCGTCCATTCCCATTTTTACCCTTTACGCTTTTTAACCTGAAAAGTCCTAACCGAGTCCGAATGGAAAAATTAAATACTACATGGAGAGCTAAGACATTAAAAGATAATAAAAGAGGTTAAAATGGTGTGATTAAGAGATGATGTTTCCCGTTTCCTAATAACTGTATTCCGATGATGAGATCTTTTCACCATATATTTTCTTCTTTTCAATTTTTTATGCGTGAATTTGTGTCCATTATATTTACTCTTTATATCATGCATACCGAGAGTAAACAACCACAATCCGAGTGATTCGTTTGTGAGTACATCCGTAAGAATTTGAATCAAAACGAATTTTCGAAAAGTAACGTAATGCTCAATCGGTGGAAATTTGAGGTTTAATTTCTGGCTTTGCACACACACACTATGGTTTGAGACATTTGAATATGAATTTGTGGTGATTATTTTTCGAAAATTTTAAATTGTACAATTTTTAAGTATTTTGATATTTATTTGAGTCAATAAAAAATTTTGTGGGTGTATTCACTGCAAACCCTCATGAGACAAAACTCGTCCTACTAGGGTAACCTAGGGGTTTAAAGTCTTATTGCATATGCTCAACGCAATCGCTTCCCTGTGAAAGTGTAATTTTATTTTAATAAAGGAATTCTCAAGAGTGGAACTTTGGTTAACTTCATTTACATTGCTCGGGACGTGCAAAGTTCTAAATTAGGGGGATTTGACTAAGCATAAATTCTTCTGAATTTACCCCCTTAATTTAGTAATTTTTAATATCTCGAACAACGTAATTGATTTTCTTTTATCCCATATCATTTCTAATGACTTCTTCTAACAAGTCCCCTAAGTTTCGTGTATTTCTTACTGATTTTACAAGTATTTCATGCAAATTAGTGTGAAAGAGAACGCAAAACAGTGAAAGAAAGCAGGAAATGGAGAGTTCAAGGGAATTTTCATAATTTTACATATATATTCAGAAGGCGGGGAAAACTAGAAAGTTGAATAGATCTAAATTACAAGAACATTGGAAAAAACGGCACCCCAATCTTAGCTACGGTGAAGAAGTTATGACCATTTAAAGTTGGAGACAGAAAGTCAAAAGTTGAAATTAATTCTGGAAGCTGAAGAGTTTCAACTCTTGAAAGTTCTTGTATAATTCCTTTTTATTAGTTGTAAAACGTGGAGAGGCATGGGAAGAGTCATTTTTTAGATATATAAAAGGTCAAACCCTAGTAGGAAGGGAAGAAGGTTTTGTTACTTCACGTTGTAGGAGGCTAGCAGTTAGGGTTTCTTTATAGTTAGTTTTTAAAGGATTCTTGTATCCAAGAACCCTAGTTTTGAAGTTTGGCTACTATTCAAGATTCATCATTCATCCATTGCAAGTAATTTTAATTTATGCTTTTACTGCTTTCATAGTTAGTTTAATTAATTGTTGCTTTCTAATATGCCAATCCAAATTCAAGTCTTGTTCTCAATTTTCTAGATTTAGTTATGATTTCCTGCACTTTCAGTTTTAAGCTTTCTTTTATTTTAATTATGTTAATCTAAGTTTTCAAGGGTGGGGATGCATGAACCCAACCCGATGTGGTATGCATAGATATAAAATTTGTCCTCTAAATTAAATAAGTGATTAGATCGTGTTGTATAGTTTTACAACCATTGTACACCTTTTGACCTCGTTTGCCCTAGGTAACTGGAGTGCTTAAGGATGCAACGCGCGTGAACTATTGCAACACTGCTTTACTCATTCTTTGATTATGTATGATGCGGGCTTGAACCTCATATATGTAATGCTTTGGAGTACTAAAGACTGGGTCTGATTAATTATCTAATTTATGACTAATTTTGTACTGGCATACACACTAGGGTTTGGGGGAGTGTATTCTTAACCCATTTCTTCATTCATATTAATTCCTTCTTAGTTAGTTAATTTTTCATGCGTAGGTTAATTTAATTGAATTTAGTTAATTTACAGATAAAATCCAAAAATCAATCATCTTTTCTTTTCTTTTCTTTTAACATCAACTTTAGGATTAAACTTCCTTACCTTTGTCGTCACGTTCAAACGTCCTAACTTCCTGTGGATTCGATACCCAGATCCACCACTTTACTCCTTAAGAGTGTAGTTACAAGTTTAGGTTTTTTGTATTGAGGTTGGAAGCCGATAACAACGACTAGCGTATTTACACGGTCACTCGATTTTTCCACTCGATCAAAATGGCGCCGTTGCCGGGGAGGATTAGGTAGATTTTAGGTTAGGTTGGTTAATTCTGAATTTGAACTTAAAAAAAAATAAAATAAAAAAATATTTGTGTCACATTTTTGAATTTCCCAATTTAAAATGTCTTATTTTAACTCTTTTGGTGGCTTTAATTGTTATGATAATAGTGATGAGGAGAATGAACTCAAGATTTATGAACATTGGATTAATATCACTAAAGATGAGTCTCATAAATACAAGCCCAGGGATAAGGCCATCCAAATTTATCAAAATGAATTTCTTGAAGAAGAAAGACTTGAAAAAGAATATTGGGAAAAAATCGTTATTGTGAGCAAGAGTTAGATGCATAATTTGAACCCATTGAGAATTTTTCTTCCGATATTTTTGACGTTGAAGAATGTTTGCAACCAAATGAGGAATCCGAGGTGCTATAACCAAGGAAGCCTACTTTGGAAGAACTCTTGCTTATTAGCAAAAAGCAATCTGATGACCTTGCTGCTACAGAGTTGAAAATTAGAGCAACTTGCAAGGAGTTTAATGATTATTTGGACATCTTAGAGAAGGTCGAGACTTGCACTTCATCAAACACTTTTGAGGATGAAATCATTGAGAGTGATCCAATTTCTTTTGAATCTCAACCTCTTATAAATATTCCAAAACCTATTGAGATTGAAGATGAACTGTCTCCTTGTGTCCCCAGTATTATCGAACCATTAAATCCATCATAAGAACTGGATGAATGTCTTAAGGATGTTGATACGATTCTTGTATGGGAATGTTTTTTGAAATGCTTCATGTTTTTTTGAAGAGTTGAAGACGATGCCGCTAAGCAAACATATAGATATCATTTCTGGTTTCAAGTGCCTCGTTTCTCGTCATCAACATTGTCTCATTTTCCAAGGTCTCCAAAGGTATGAATGCATTAATATAAGTAGGAGCTTGGAAAATTATTTGGGTGTTCTTTTTATAAACTTTTATCGTTAACGACTTTTTATTTTTCTCAAAAAATCATTTTAGAACTTTTCATAAAAGTTTTTGGGCAGAAAAAGAAATTTAAGGATTTTCGGAAAAGTCATTCGAACAAACCTGGAATCTCGTTTGAACGAAATTCCCAGGTTGTTCGAACGAACTTCTAACAACATTGTGAATAGTTTTTCTTTTTTCTGTTTGAATGAAGTCGTTCGAACGAAATATCGAGTGAGAAGTTTTCTGAAATATTGTTCAAACGAACTTGGAAACTGTAATCTCGTTTGAACACTATCGTTCGAACGAACTCAAAATGTCGTTCGAATGACATTTCAGCGGGAACAACTTTCGGACAATTTTGTTTCTCTTTCCCATTACTTTTTTCCACTAACTTTTTCCTCATCAAATATAGTGCGGGAAGAAGATTTTTCTTTAGAAGACTTTTTGCATCCTTGATTGCTTTAGAGAGAAAATACTTCCAACAAAAAGTCCCTGTTATGTGTTGAATTTAAAGATCAAATTTCTTCCAAAACACATGTTTACACCCATGTTTGTTTAAATTCAAGTTCATATATATATATATATATATATCTTTGCTTGGAGATTGTGGCATAGGGTTTTTTCTGTACCCTACAAGGAGATAGTTCACTCTCTACCCCAAAAAGGAGATCGTCTGTGTTGCGGCATTCTCATACGGTGAAAGGCACCGTGTGTGGGTTGACAATAGCGGTGCCCTATTGGTGGATTCCAAGATTCCAATGGACTCCGGAGTTGTCGACCAGGCAGAGGTGGATGCAAGAAGAAGCATCGGGGATTGAAGAGTCGTGTGTTGTAAGTCTTTTGTTTTGTATTTGTAAAACCATACTTAGTGGACTTGTAGGCAGAGCCGTTTGAGGTTTTTCCCGTTGTGGGCTTTCCTCGTACATCGCGGCGTAGTGTGTTTGTAATTTATGTTTGTCTTGCAAAATTTTCACTTAGTTGCATGTGTAGGTTAATAAGATAAAAATTGGTTTAAATCACAACTCATGTTTAATTTGGTGCTACTTAAATATATGGGTAATTTTAGTTTAATTTAATTCAAGTCGATATTAATTTAATTTGATAATATTCATGCTTAGTTGTTTAACTTGAATTAGATTGAATTTTATTTAAGTGAAACTTATAATGTTTGTGTAGCTTAATTTCACTTTAAGTTTACTTTAATTTTTCATGTGTTGGATTGCTCTTTTAAAGTAGAGAAAATTAAATAACTTCTGAAAAATTAAAACTTGGTATATCTTTGAGCCATCTCATAATTTGAAAGTTTCAAATTTGGGGGTATTCGCCTCTCAACCAGTGGTATCAGAGAGGAAGAGCTAATCTATTGCGTTAAGATCCTTAATTTTGTTTGGTTTAAAAATGGAAAATTCACTGTTTTAAAATTCCCTGCTTTTGATAGTTCAAATTACGTGTATTGGAAAGTGCGTATGAAATTGGCATTTAAGTGCTTAGATGAGAGGGTTTTACAATTCATAGTTAATGGGTAGTGTCGACCTACGTGTCTAGTTGAAAATGAGCGTGTACCTAAACCCGTGGAACGATGGAGTGAGAACGAACTTAAATTAGAAAATTTTAATTCTCGTGATTTGAATGCTTTCTTTAGTATGGTTACACCCGATGAGTTCCACTGGATTATGAAGTGTAAAATGTCTAACGAGGCTTGGGATATACTCCAACTCACCCATGAGGGAACAAGTGTCGTGAAAGATTCAAAACTCCAAAACCTCACCCCTAAATTCGAAACTATTAAAATGATTGAAAGTGAGACTTTTGATGAATTATATGCTAGACTTTTCGATATCGTTAATTTTTCTTTTAACTTGGGGGAAAAGATACCCGAGAACTGTGTAGTAAAGAAAATTTTGAGGTCCTTACCCGATTGGTTTATTCCAAAAGTGAACGTTTTAAATTCTTTACCCACTTTAGCCTCTACGAAACTTGAAGAGCTCGTTGGTGACTTATAAACCTGTGAACTTGGAACATTTTCCTCCAAGGATGAGAAGAAGAAAGATAAAATCATCACTTCGAAAGCCTGAAAGGAGGAAAAACAAGTTTCTAATGATGAGAGTGACATCAACTCCGAGGATATGGCTGTGTTTGCTAGGAAGTTTAGAAAATTTCTTAATTTTAATAAAGACAATCTTAAAAAGGATTTTAATAAATTTGATAAGTCTAAGCATTACAAAGTCGAGAGAATCCCTGGAAATCATAATGAAGACCTTAATAGGGACGAGTCGAATAGATGTTATGGTTGTGAGGGTTATGGCCACAGGGATAGAGAATGTCCCACTGAACTAAGGAGGGGGGCAAACAACCAATTTCATACAATGCCACCCTTAGTGATATTGAAAATGAAGATGGACCCGATTCCCCCATTGAGCGCAACTTTAACGCGTTCACAGAAAGTCGTGTGAGCATTGATAGAGAATATTCCCATGAAGATATTCCTTTACATGATACTTCTAAGGCCATTGTTTATGAATCCCCAAAGTTTGATGGTATAGAGAGTGGAGTTGAAAGTGAGAGTGAGATGAAGAATAGGTTGATGAGAGTGAGCTTCAAGTATCCTTTTAAGAGTTATATGAGGAATCAATTAAAATAAAAAGGGCTAACTTGAAGTTGGAAGCTTTTTTGAGAGAACGTGCCAAGGTAATAATGAGAGTGCTTTAGTGGAAGACCTTAGGACATGTGATAGAGTTATTTATGAGAATCTTTAGTATGTAGAAGGTGAGATAGATAGACTTAGAGGTTTAATGGAGGCTATGAAGAAATATCTTCTTGGGTTTGAAGAGAGTAAGTGTTTACTTGAGTTTAGAGTTTTAGAGTTAGAAGAGAAGTTGAGAGATTAAAGTAGGGTCAAATTCGATTTGGAATGTAGGTATGAAAAATTAGATAAAACACTTGGAACTGTCCAAATTAAAAATGAATTGTGTGGTATTGGCTTTGATACTCAAAATGATTCAACTACTAAAGATAAAATCATAAGTTTGAGAGAATCTACTAGGAACACCTTCAACGGTCAATCCTTAGGTACTACTTTTCACTGGGTCTTTACATGCTCACATTGTGGTCTAAAAGGTCATCTTAGAAAATTTTGTTTTTTGATCGTAAAAGGGTTCTAGAAAGTCCAATGGTAGAGTCACCAAAATTTCCAAATCCCAAGAGTGTCACGCTTCACTAGTTTGGGTTGGAAAATCTGATTTAGTGGCTTTACAAGATAGGATTTTTTATTCTCATTTGCTTGCACGTGATACTTACCTTGCTAAATCTAAAGGCTCAATGTGTTAGATTTGTTTACATACACTAGTGTGACACCCTGACTAATTTAATACCGGGTATCTAGTACTTTATTAAATTAATACAAAATATCGAGTTGGTTCAGTCTTAGCATCACTGTCGAAAATTATTTAATTAATTACTGGCCACCTAATATTTAAAAAGTGAGATGACAAATTTTATTAATAAAAAATAACTTACAACTAAGTAAAGAATAATTTACATACAACATCCACTAAAACAATCTCATGGAAAAATCAATATAATGCAACAAACTGAGTCTGGAGTAAACACTCCAATAAGAGTCTAAATGCCAAATAATCCCAATACAAGAGTCTGAATAATTAAATAAATCCAACAACTGAAATAAATACATGTCTAAAACTACTATCTCTGAATAAGAATGGGCAACATGCCCTAACTGATATAAATGACTCCGAAGGAAGCAAAGATAGGTGTGGAGGCGTCTATTACTGAGATCCTGTAACTTCCACAGCAGCTACAACACATCAACATAATGGAACTCCTATGCTTGGCGTCCCTGTGGCTGGGCACCTAAAATGTTTAAATAAAACAAAATAGATTTGGAAGCAAACGGGTCAGAAACCGAGGTGAAAATATTTTTAAATATAGTAAGTGTTTAAACAGTAAATATTACATACATGTTAGTAACGTGCTCTCACTTGAGATTCTCACCCCTCAACTATTGTGCACGCCTAACGTATTCTTTTAACCCATTTTAGTTATACTGCTACCTAACTAGTCTTGCACCAAATCTGCCTATACGGACTTGTTTACGATGCCTACCCGCATTGCTCAATTGAGACATAATTACATTTAAATGCTCATCATTTAAATCAATTATCTCACGAATTATTTTAGTTCCCACATCTTTAAGTCGTTCAAATACCTTAGCCATTGCCATCTACTAAGCAATAGTGAACAATCAGAAGTATATATATGAATCACTCTCAGTACGTATTTACAAATATGGCACCTCTGGGCTAAGCTGCGGTGCACGCATACTCTGCGATCGAATCCCGGTACATCACGTACATAAGGATCACGAGTTCCGAATCATTCAGGAATTGAGAACATAGTTCACATACCCATGGGTCACGCATATACCTACGCTCCCATGGTCAGCTGACTTATCAACTCACAAATAAGTCTTCACAGTCCTATGTTCTTGAGGTACCAAATATAAATCCCCCCGAAGGCACATAAGACAAGATTGTCCTCTTATTATAACCTTCTGTGATAGCAAGTATGGTAGGTATGTCATAAACATAATAATCTATATACTAGGTAATCGCACAACCTAAGTAATCATCATATCAATATAGGTATACTCCTGCTTGTAACACCCAATTAAAATAATAACGGGTGGACAACCCTATACTACATTAAATCAGGAGTTTCAGATGGTCCAGTCTCAACATCAACTGCCGGTACTATATAATATAGGACTAACGACCCGATATCATATAAGCGAGATGTTAAAATAAATTAAAACATGCAACATACCACAACCCAACACTATAACACTACGAATAAAGGAAAGAAATATGCAAGAAAGAACTAAGATAAATGAAATGCTGAAATAAAATGATGATAAATAATTACAACTAAATATACTACAAAGTGTAAACCCGAATAAGCTGTCGGGTCACAGCCAATACAATGACTGAAATGGAATAAATATACACATCTATAAATATCCCTTGGGTATGAACCCGATATACAACATGAATCCTACCTAGATTTTTAAAGAAGTAAGAAGCGACTACAAGATACATCCCACAACAGTCCACACCAGTCACGGCTCCCAAGACTCTGGATAGAAGGTCATCCGGCATCCATGCGGTAGGATACCTGTAATATTATATATATATATATATATATATATATATATATATATATATATATATATATATATATATATATATATATATATATACAGGCAGGAGAGAAAAGTAAACGGGTCAGAGCCCGAGTGTGAAAAATATTTAGCAAGTGTGTTAACCGTGCATAATAAATATCGATGCACTTATTTCATAATTAAAGTGGAATCAAACTCTCGTGAAATCTCAACTCACCTCTCATCTAATGAGGCGCACCTATTCGCGTCCTCAAATTTTAGTTAAATTTCCCTACTTATAAGGACAACCTAACTTATCATAGGCCCCGCCTATTCCCACGAGATTTGCCTTCCTATCTTAACCCAAGAATCCACCCCTTTTTCTAATCATACTTGATTATGTTTACAAACAATTATGCCATAATAGGCTTAATGGATTCCGATTTATAATCTACTTAATTATAATTCTTAATACGTTACCCATTTATATTTGGGTTGAAACATATGATTTAATTTCGAATTAACATGCATACAAAATTATTATTGACAAAACTTCTCTCCAATTTCAACGCTGCGCTGCGTTTCGTGCGTGGGGTGTCTTGCAAAGCAAAATCCAAATAAGGAACCACCCCGTTACACTACTCCTTGTCAACGTCGATCTTGGAGATCCATTATGCCACACATAAATATTGACAGAACTTCTCTCTAATCTCAACCATGCACTACGTTTCGTGCATGGGGTGTCTCGCAAAGCGAAATCCAAACAAAGAACCACCCCGTTACACTACTCCTTGACAATGTCGATCCTAGAGATCCACTATGCCATGCATACCATATTATACTACAATTATGAAAACAACTAAAATCTATAATAATATCCTTGGGATGATGTAATCGAAATATTCCTCAAATACGATACATCAACCCCCAATCATCTAGTATACCATAATCATCCAAGGCGTACTCCATAAAAGTCCATATCCTTTCATCTATAGGATACATATAAATGTATATATAAGCATTTTATTCTAACCATATATATGTATATACCATCATCCATACCCATGACCAAGTGTACATATCATATCTAATGTACAATGGTCATGCACATAATCCACCCGGCTATATATATCGCCGAGAAAATTGCACCATGCTATCATCTTCCCAGTGCCCGGCTCACGTAGCAACTGGGGACCACCATGATGGGGCTCAACGACACCCATCTCGTGGTAACTCACACACACGACGTCCCGGGAAGCGGTCATAGCTCCAACTGGCAATGAAACGAAACATACCCACCACGTCTCATCCCAAAAATATATATCATATAATAACACACGGGACGACTATGACCTGGGGAATATCCACACCCAACTCTATATGCCAGGATGCTCACCCTCTACACCCGCAACTTCCCAATGATAGCATGAGCGGGGTATTCTTAACCACATAAATATATATATATATATATATATCGTTCTCATGCACAATATATACACATCCATATGATCCCATCATATGATCAAATATTAAACCATCACATAAGGTTTAAATATCCATATCATGTATATCCACAACACAAATATATCCATATATTCATATCTATATAGATATATATACATACATTCACATATCCATATATACAACTAATTCTCGTTCATATGCATACGAAATATAAACTTGGCTATAAGTATAAATAATCCTCAATATACAAGCCGTCACCACGAACTCATTTAATTTACCTCGATATGTGAATACAATCCCTCACTTGAAACATATTCAATCATTTTTCCTATGATGAATAGTCTCCCAAAATCATATGTATATCTATATACATATATCTCCAACATTAGGGCTATCACCCAAAATTTTGTGTAGGAACCCATCACTACACACACCTTCTATATCAGAGAGCACATTATAAAATCTAGTAATAATTTTGACTATTGGTATACACCTAACTAATAGTCTATAAGCCTCAAGCTCAATCTTATTTTCATCAAATAATCCCATTACTTAGGAAAATTACCCGTTGTAAATCACACACCGATAAACAACATCTATTCCAACTAGATTTTTACATTCTACTCTAGTTGGTAATATAATCCCATCGCTCTCGGTTCGACTACGGTTCATCACTTTTGTGAATCCCCTAGTCTAAGATCTCTCGGATTTATTCCTTAAATTTTATCATTTCGAAGGGTAGGCAATCACTCTCTTCCATTTGGCCCCAAATTGTATCTTAACAATATCCTATCCTTATAAGGATTTGACATAAATGTCGGCCTAGAAATTTCACAACATACATGGATATATTCTTCTCCAATTATTCCAAGAAGTCCCCACTATCATACTAAGTGAGAGACCCCCTATAAGTCTCCAAAATATCTCTTACTTCATAAGAGAAAGCCCCAAATTAATAAACCCAACCAAAAAGGGCTAGAGGTCATCCTAACCCCCCCCATAAAACATCCCATCAAGGAAGCCCCTAAGAATAAACTCCAAAAGAAAAAGGGGAAGAAAGAACTTCAAACTTTGGGCTAAAAACAGGGGACCGGTCGACCGGTCCCAGACCCCCGGTTGACCGCGGGTCCAAATTCTGCCTACGAAGAAATGCAGTAAGCTTTTCCTTTAAGGCGCGGTCGACCGGTCCCCTGGGCGCGGTCGACCGGCCATACCAGTTATATTGGCCGATTTTCCTATTTTCAGCAAACCCTAAATCCTCAAACACCCAATTATCATCACCAAATCCCCAAATCTTTAACCCAGCAATATTATCAACTTATAAACTCATCCTACATCTCATCCCAAGAAGTTATATGTTATTAAACCCATGTATAAACATCAAATTCCCATTCTAGTACCCAAAATCAAGGTTTTGATATTTATACCTACAAACCATTTCTTTAACCCACAAATTATGAAATAAAATACACAAATGACTTATTTAGTAAGATTAAACACTTGCCTCGATTTTGTAGAGGTTGAATCGTCCTCGATGTCGCGTTTGGGTCAGAAATCTCCAAGCTTTTCTTCCTCTCTCTCTTCCTTTCTTCTTCTTTCCTCTCTTCTTTCTACCACTCTCATTCTCAAATGAGAAGGCTTGATCCGTAAGCCTCTAAATCCCTTAAAACAATAAACCCAGTTTTAAATGTTAATACACACTTTAAATGACTCGTTTACTCCAATTCGAGCCAAACTGACTTAAAAATATTTCGGAGCCGAAATAAAACCCAATGACAGTCATTTTGACTATCTCAACCCTTCCGGGATCGATGGTACACTCAAAATCATCATCCGAAATACTTTGAAACATTCTCTATTTTTGGGCCTTAATTCCCAAATTTGAAAATTCTCCAATTTAATTAAATTTTATTTTCCCAAAAATTTAATTCCTCAGTCTCGAAAATCATGGGGTGTTACAATCTTCCCCCCTTACAAAAATTTCGCCCGCGAAATTTAAGATGTGCCTAGGACCTCAATATCATCTAGTCCTTACATCAACTCTCAGGATCACTACAGCGATCTTTTCTAGTTCTCACATCGAACCGAATAGATTATTAAAACAATTTAACTACCCCGGGGCGCCCATACACCCCGTAACCGAACTTCCACTCGTAGAATTTTAATCAGGCTCCATTAGCGTCCAATCATAATATGACTATCACCAATATAATTTATAATAACATATTAATTATATAAAAGTTTGAAAATTCCCAATGGTTGAACTCTTCTCAATTCCTGACACTAACCACCTTCGTGCGGGGGAGGTATCGCAAGCGAAATACAAACAAGGAACCCTCCCAATAAACTACTCAGTAGCTAGGCCGGGAATTGAGATTTGTTGAACCAGGGTAAGATTTTATAAAAAGATTTTCATATTTTAAATACTGCCCGAAGGCCTATGTAAAAATATATAATATAAATAAATCCCGCGTCTTTCGACATGCCAAGCAAATACCTTATGTTTAAAGCACAAGGCCTCAACAAATAGAACACTTCTAACCACTACCTAGTTCTCAAAACTAGCACGACCATGAGCTAAATTATCCGCTCAACATAAATCTACCAAACTTTGAACCTCTAAATTATACCATTCCTATACATCACACCATAACATTGTTCAAAGTAAGTCCCTCCTTCCTTGGAAGACTATAATTACACGCTCTACCTACCCATAAGACAAAAGTCTTATAGTCACTACTCAACAAACCTTGGAATTCCGCACCTCTGGAATTCAATATTATAACTCTCGACGTTTAGATATCGCACAAAGCATGGCTTAAACCCAAAGAAAAGGTATTTTACTTTATACTTACATAACCCAATTACTTTACTTATCCTTGGATCCTTATTTAAAGTTTGAAGTCCTCTACTCCTTCCTAACCATTTTGAAGGAAAAAACACAATTGCGACTACTGAAAACTCCCTCGGTCCTACTCAACGAAACTGAGTCTCCAAATTCCTTCTCCCTCATCCCAGAAGGCGATACTCCCTATATTGGGACAACTCCACCCACCTCACATCGGTAAGAGTCACCAATACCAGGTTACCTAATAAAAGTTGACGGGTTTCTCAATCTAAACCTCCCAAGGACTACACTATACACCTTTCCTCAGACTTACCTTACTAAGTCCAAGATTCGCCATTCAAGTAATTTCCCTTCTTACTCAACATCAACTGCCGGTACTATATAATATAAGACTAACGACCCGATATCATATAAGCGAGATGTTAAAATAAATTAAAACATGCAACATACCGAAACCCAACACTATAACGCTACGAATAAAGGAAAGAAAGATGCAAGAAAGAACTAAGATAAATGAAATGCTGAAATAAAATGATGATAAATAATTACAATTAAATATACTACAAAGAGTAAACCCGAATAAGCTATCGGGTCACAGCCAATACAATGACTGAAATGGAATAAATATACACATATATAAATATCCCTTGGGTATGAACCCGATATAGGACATGAATCCTACCTAGATTTTTAAAGAAGTAGGAAGCGACTACAAGATATATCCCACAACAGTCCGCATCTGTCACGACTCCCAAGACTCTGGATAGAAGGTCATCCGGCATCCATGCGGTAGGATCCCTGTAATATTATATATATATATATATATATATATATATATATATATATATATATATATATATATATATATATATATATATATATATATACAGGCAGGAGAGACAAAGTAAACGGGTCAGAGCCCGAGTGTAAAAAATATTTAGCAAGTGTGTTAACCGTGCATAATAAATATTGATGCACTTATTTCATAATTAAAGTGGAATCACACTCTCGTGAAATCTCAACTCACCTCTCATCTAATGGCGCGCACCTATTCGCGTCCTCAAATTTTAGTTAAATTACCCTACTTATAAGGACAACCTAACTTATCATAGGCCCCGCCTATTCCCACGAGATTTGCCTTCCTATCTTAACCCAAGAATCCACCCCTTTTTCTAATCATACTTGATTATGTTTACAAACAATTATGCCATAATAGGCTTAATGGATTCCGATTTATAATCTACTTAATTATAATTCTTAATACGTTACCCATTTATATTTGGGTTGAAACATATGATTTAATTTCGAATTAACATGCATACAAAATTATTATTGACAAAATTTCTCTCCAATTTCAACGCTGCGCTGCGTTTCGTGCGTGGGGTGTCTCGCAAAGCAAAATCCAAATAAGGAACCACCCCGTTACACTACTCCTTGTCAACATCGATCTTGGAGATCCATTATGCCACACATAAATATTGACAGAACTTCTCTCTAATCTCAACAATGCACTACGTTTCGTGCGTGGGGTGTATCGCAAAGCGAAATCCAAACAAGGAACCACCCCATTATACTACTCCTTGACAATGTCGATCCTAGAGATCCATTATGCCATGCATACCATATTATACTACAATTATGAAAACAACTAAAATCTCCAATAATATCCTTGGGATGATGTAACCGAAATATTCCTCAAATACGATACATCAACCCCCAATCATCTAGTACACCATAATCATCTAAGGCGTACTCCATAAAAGTCCATATCCTTTCATCTATAGGATATATATAAATATATATATAGGCATTTTATTCTAACCATATATATATATACCATCATCTATACCCATGACCAAGTGTACATATCATATCTGATGTACAATGGACATGCACATAATCCACCCGGCTATATATATCGCCGATAAAACTGCACCATGCTATCATATTCCCAGTTCCCGGCTCACGTAGCAACTGGGGACCATTATGGTGGGGCTCAACGACACCCATCTCGTGGTAACTCACACACACGACGTCCCGGGAAGCGGTCATAGCTCCAACTGGCAATGAGACGAAACATACCCACCACGTCTCATCCCAAAAATATATATCATATAATAACACACGGGATGACTATGACCTGGGAATATCCACACCCTGCTCTATATGCCAGGATGCTCACCCTCTATGCGCGCAACTTCCCAATGATATCATGAGCGGGGTATGCTTAACCACATAAATATATATATATATATATATATATATATCGTTCTCATGCACAATATATACACATCCATATGATCCCATCATATGATCAAATATTAAACCATCACATAAGGTTTAAATATCCATATCATGTATATACACAACACAAATATATCCATATATTCATATCTATATAGATATATATACATACATTCACATATCCATATATACAACTAATTCTCGTTCATATGCATACGAAATATAAACTTGGCTATAAGTATAAATAATCCTCAATATACAAGCCGTCACCACGAACTCATTTAATTTACCTCGATATGTGAATACAATCCCTCACTTGAAACATATTCAATCATTTTTCCTATGATGAATAGTCTCCCAAAATCATATGTATATCTATATACATATATCTCCAACATTAGGGCTATCACCCAAAATTTTGTGTAGGAACCCATCACTACACACACCATCTATATCCGAGAGCACATTATAAAATCTAGTAATAATTTCGACTATTGGTATACACCTAACTAATAGTCTATAAGCCTCAAGCTCAATCTTATTTTCATCAAATAATCCCATTACTTAGGAAAATTACCCGTTGTAAATCACACACCGATAAACAACATCTATTCCAACTAGATTTTTACATTCTACTCTAGTTGGTAATATAATCCCATCGCTCTCGGTTCGACTACGATTCAATCACTTTTGTGAATTCCCTAGTCTAAGATCTCTCGGATTTATTCCTTAAATTTTATCATTTCGAAGGGTAGGCAATCACTCTCTTCCATTTGGCCCCAAATTGTATCTTAACAATATCTTATCCTTATAAGGATTTGACATAAATGTCGGCCTAGAAATTTCACAACATACATGGATATATTCTTCTCCAATTATTCCAAGAAGTCCCCACTATCATACTAAGTGAGAGACCCCCTATAAGTCTTTAAAATATCTCTTACTTCATAAGAGAAAGCCCCAAATTAATAAACCCAACCAAAAAGGGCTAGAGGTCATCCTAACCCCCCCCCCCCCCCCCCCCCCACATAAAACAACCCATTAAGGAAGCCCCTAAGAATAAACTCCAAAAGAAAACGGGGAAGAAAGAACTTCAAACTTTGGGCTAAAAACAGGGGACCGGTCGACCGATCCCAGACCCCCGATTGACCGCAGGTCCAAATTCTGCCTACGAAGAAATGCAGTAAGCTTTTCCTTTAAGGCGCGGTCGACCGGTCCCCTGGGCGCGATCGACCGGCCATACCAGTTATATTGGCCGATTTTCCTATTTTCAGCAAACCCTAAATCCTCAAACACCCAATTATCATCACCAAATCCCCAAATCTTTAACCCAACAATATTATTAACTTATAAACTCATCCTACATCTCATCCCAACAAGTTATATGTCATTAAACCCATGTATAAACATCAAATTCCCATTCTAGTACCCAAAATCTAGGTTTTGATATTTATACCTAAAAACCATTTCTTTAACCCACAAATTATGAAATAAAATACACAAATGACTTATTTAGCAAGATTAAAGACTTGACTCAATTTTGTAGAGGTTGAATCGTCCTCGAAGTCGCGTTTGGGTCAGAAATCTCCAAGCTTTTCTTCCTCTCTCTCTTCCTTTCTTCTTCTTGCCTTCTTCTTTTCTCTCTTCTTTCTATTTCTCTCATTCTCAAATGAGAAGGCTTGATCCGTAAGCCTCTAAATCCCTTAAAACAATAAACCCAGTTTTAAATGTTAATACACATTTTAAATGACTCGTTTACTCCAATTCGAGCCAAACTGACTTAAAAATATTTCGGAGCCGAAATAAAACCCAATGACAGTCATTTTGACTATCTCAACCCTTCCGGGATCGATGGTACACTCAAAATCATCATCTGGAATACTTTGAAACATTCTCTATTTTTGGGCCTTAATTCCCAAATTTGAAAATTCTCCAATTTAATTAAATTTTATTTTCCCCAAAATTTAATTCCTCAGTCTCGAAAATCATGGGGTGTTACAATCTTCCCCCCTTACAAAAATTTCGCCCGCGAAATTTAAGATGTGCCTAGGACCTCAATATCATCTAGTCCTTACATCAACTCTCAGGATCACTACAGCGATCTTTTCTAGTTCTCACATCGAACCGAATAGATTATTAAAACAATTTCACTACCCCGGGGCGCCCATACACCCCGTAACCGAACTTCCACTCGTAGAATTTTAATCAAGCTCCATTAGCGTCCAATCGTAATATGACTATCACCAATATAATTTATAATAACATATTAATTATATAAAAGTTTGAAAATTCCCAATGGTTGAACTCTTCTCAATTCCTGACACTAACCACCTTCGTGCGGGGGAGGTATCGCAAGCAAAATACAAACAAGGAACCCTCCCAATAAACTACTCTGTAGCTAGGTCGGGAATTGAGATTTGTTGAACCAGGGTAAGATTTTATAAAAAGATTTTCATATTTTAAATACTGCCCGAAGGCCTATGTAACAATATATAATATAAATAAATCCCGCGTCTTTCGACACGCCAAGCAAATACCTTATGTTTAAAGCACAAGGCCTCAACAAATAGAACACTTCTAACCACTACCTAGTTCTCAAAACTAGCACGACCATGAGCTAAATTATCCGCTCAACATAAATCTACCAAACTTTGAACCTCTAAATTATACCATTCCTATACATCACACCATAACAGTGTTCAAAGTAAGTCCCTCCTTCCTTGGAACACTGTAATTACATGCTCTACCTACCCATAAGAAAAAAGTCTTATAGTCACTACTCAACAAACCTTGGCATTCCGCACCTCTGGAATTCAATATTATAACTCTCGACGTTTAGATATCGCACAAAGCATGGCTTAAACCCAAAGAAAGGTATTTTACCTTATACTTACACAAACCAATTACTTTACTTATCCTTGGATCCTTATTTAAAGTTTGAGGTCCTCTACTCCTTCCTAACCATTTTGAAGGACAAAACACAATTGCGACTACTGAAAATCCCTCGGTCCTACTCAACGAAACTGAGTCTCCAAATTCCTTCTCCCTCATCCCAGAAGGCGATACTCCCTATATTGGGACAACTCCACCCACCTCACATCGGTAAGAGTCACCAATACCAGGTTTCCTAATTAAAGTTGACGGGTTTCTCAATCTAAACCTCCCAAGGACTGTACTATACACCTTTCCTCACACTTACCTTACTAATTCCAAGATTCTCCATTCAAGTAATTTCCCTTCTTACTCAACATCAACTGCCGGTACTATATAATATAAGACTAACGACCCGATATCATATAAGCGAGATGTTAAAATAAATTAAAACATGCAACATACCACAACCCAACACTATAACACTACGAATAAAGGAAAGAAAGATGCAAGAAAGAACTAAGATAAATGAAATGCTGAAATAAAATGATGATAAATAATTACAATTAAATATACTACAAAGAGTAAACCCGAATAAGCTATCGGGTCACAGCCAATACAATGACTGAAATGGAATAAATATACACATATATAAATATCCCTTGGGTATGAACCCGATATAGGACATGAATCCTACCTAGATTTTTAAAGAAGTAGGAAGCGACTACAAGATATATCCCACAACAGTCCGCACCTGTCACGACTCCCAAGACTCTGGATAGAAGGTCATCCGGCATCCATGCGGTAGGATACCTGTAATATTATATATATATATATATATATATATATATATATACAGGCAGGAGAGACAAAGTAAACGGGTCAGAGCCCGAGTGTAAAAAATATTTAGCAAGTGTGTTAACCGTGCATAATAAATATCGATGCACTTATTTCATAATTAAAGTGGAATCACACTCTCGTGAAATCTCAACTCACCTCTCATCTAATGGCGCGCACCTATTCGCGTCCTCAAATTTTAGTTAAATTACCCTACTTATAAGGACAACCTAACTTATCATAGGCCCCGCCTATTCCCACGAGATTTGCCTTCCTATCTTAACCAAAGAATCCACCCCTTTTTCTAATCATACTTGATTATGTTTACAAACAATTATGCCATAATAGGCTTAATGGATTCCGATTTATAATCTACTTAATTATAATTCTTAATACGTTACCCATTTATATTTGGGTTGAAACATATGATTTAATTTCGAATTAACATGCATACAAAATTATTATTGACAAAACTTCTCTCCAATTTCAACGCTGCGCTGCGTTTCGTGCGTGGGGTGTCTCGCAAAGCGAAATCCAAATAAGGAACCACCCCGTTACACTACTCCTTGTCAACATCGATCTTGGAGATCCATTATGCCACACATAAATATTGACAGAACTTCTCTCTAATCTCAACAATGCACAACGTTTCGTGCGTGGGGTGTCTCGCAAAGCGAAATCCAAACAAGGAACCACCCCGTTATACTACTCCTTGACAATGTCGATCCTAGAGATCCATTATGCCATGCATACCATATTATACTACAATTATGAAAACAACTAAAATCTCCAATAATATCCTTGGGATGATGTAACCGAAATATTCCTCAAATACGATACATCAACCCCCAATCATCTAGTACACCATAATCATCCAAGGCGTACTCCATAAAATTCCATATCCTTTCATCTATAGGATATATATAAATATATATATAGGCATTTTATTCTAACCATATATATATATACCATCATCCATACCCATGACCAAGTGTACATATCATATCTGATGTACAATGGACATGCACATAATCCACCCGGCTATATATATCGCCGATAAAACTGCACCATGCTATCATATTCCCAGTTCCCGGCTCACATAGCAACTGGGGACCACCATGGTGGGGCTCAAAGACACCCATCTCGTGGTAACTCACACACACGATGTCCCGGGAAGCGGTCATAGCTCCAACTGGCAATGAGACGAAACATACCCACCACGTCTCATCCCAAAAATATATATCATATAATAACACACGGGATGACCATGACCTGGGAATATCCACACCCTGCTCTATATGTCAGGATGCTCACCCTCTATGCGCGCAACTTCCCAATGATATCATGAGCGGGGTATGCTTAACCACATAAATATATATATATATATATATATATCGTTCTCATGCACAATATATACACATCCATATGATCCCATCATATGATCAAATATTAAACCATCACATAAGGTTTAAATATCCATATCATGTATATCCACAACACAAATATATCCATATATTCATATCTATATAGATATATATACATACATTCACATATCCATATATACAACTAATTCTCGTTCATATGCATACGAAATATAAACTCGGCTATAAGTATAAATAATCCTCAATATACAAGACGTCACCACAAACTCATTTAATTTACCTCGATATGTGAATACAATCTCTCACTTGAAACATATTCAATCATTTTTCCTATGATGAATAGTCTCCCAAAATCATATGTATATCTATATACATATATCTCCAACATTAGGGTTATCACCTAAAATTTTGTGTAGGAACCCATCACTACACACACCATCTATATCCGAGAGCACATTATAAAATCTAGTAATAATTTCGACTATTGGTATACACCTAACTAATAGTCTATAAGCCTCAAGGTCAATCTTATTTTCATCAAATAATCCCATTACTTAGGAAAATTACCCGTTGTAAATCACACACCGATAGACAACATCTATTCCAACTAGATTTTTACATTTTACTCTAGTTGGTAATATAATCCCATCGCTCTTGGTTCGACTACGGTTCAATCACTTTTGTGAATCCCCTAGTCTAAGATCTCTCGGATTTATTCCTTAAATTTTATCATTTCTAAGGGTAGGCAATCACTCTCTTCCATTTGGCCCCAAATTATATCTTAACAATATCCTATCCTTATAAGGATTTGACATAAATGTCGGCCTAGAAATTTCACAACATACATGGATATATTCTTCTCCAATTATTCCACGAAGTCCCCACTATCATACTAAGTGAGAGACCCCCCCTATAAGTCTGCAAAATATCTCTTACTTCATACGAGAAAGCCCCAAATTAATAAACCCAACCAAAAAGGTCTAGAGGTCATCCTAACCCCCCCCATAAAACAACCCATTAAGGAAGCCCCTAAGAATAAACTCCAAAAGAAAAAGGGGAAGAAAGAACTTCAAACTTTGGGCTAAAAACAGGGGACCGGTCGAACGGTCCCAGACCCCCGGTTGACCGCGGGTCCAAATTCTGCCTACGAAGAAATGCAGTAGGCTTTTCCTTTAAGGCGCGGTCGACCGGTCCCCTGGGCGCGGTCGACTGGCCATACCAGTTATCTTGGCCGGTTTTCCTATTTTCAGCAAATCCTAAATCCTCAAACACCCAATTATCATCACCAAATCCCAAAATCTTTAACACAACAATATTATTAACTTATAAACTCATCCTACATCTCATCCCAACAAGTTATATGTCATTAAATCCATGTATAAACATCAAATTCCCATTCTAGTACCCAAAATCTAGGTTTTGATATTTATACCTAAAAACCATTTCTTTAACCCACAAACTATGAAATAAAATACACAAATGACTTGTTTAGCAAGATTAAACACTTGCCTCGATTTTGTAGAGGTTGAATCGTCCTTGATGTCGCGTTTGGGCCGGAAATCTCCAAGCTTTTCTTCCTCTCTCTCTCCCTTTCTTCTTCTTTCCTTATTCTTTTCTCTATTCTTTCTATTTCTCTCATTCTCAAATGAGAAGGCTTGATCCGTAATACTCTAAATCCCTTAAAACAATAAACCCAGTTTTAAATGTTAATACACACTTTAAATGACTCGTTTACTCCAATTCGAGCCAAACTGACTTAAAAATATTTCGGAGCCGAAATAAAACCCAATGACAGTCATTTTGACTATCTCGACCCTTCCGGGATCGATGGTACACTCAAAATTATCATCCGGAATACTTTGAAACATTCTCTATTTTTGGGTCTCAATTCCCAAATTTTAAAATTCTCCAATTTAATTAAATTTATTTTCCCAAAAATTTAATTCCTCAGTCTCGAAAATCATGGGGTGTTACACTTCCCTATATCATTAGTCTCATAGGTATAGTAATATCATCCCGATTATTCCACGCAATATGTTTAGCGCGATAACTCTAGTTGAATAATTTCGGGTACTTAAACCTAACCCAAAAGGTTACTAAGTCTCCCACTTGTCACTAAGGTTATTTCAGTAATCTAAGATCCCCCTACTACTATCTCTAACCTTAAGTTATGGTCTATACGAATTAAACTAAAGTTCTTATAATTTCCAATCAAAACTCACTCGTCGGGCACTCGTAAGTTTAACATTAAATCCCCAAACTAAACTAATAATTTTTCGGCCTCAAATACTCCCCTACTGAGCTTCCCTAAGTGCCAATATATTCAAATAATCCACATCAGTAATTTTTAAAAGTCGAAATTTGGTTAAAGCAAAAAAGGAAATTTTGTCACAAAGCAGGGGAGTCGATCGATCGACTCAAGAATGTCGATCGATCGAACCAGTCGATCGATCAACCTATGAATGTTGATCGATCGATCGACCAATTACAACCCAAAATTTCTTTCATTTTTATCCATCGTTTTGCCTCCAAAAGTCATTACAAAATCCCATTCTCCAAAGTAAACGTACTTGATGTTATAATAACCTAAACACATGATTTCTAACGTTCGAGAATCATCGAATCATTACGAAAATCGCATATAAATTTATATGTTCATCAAGTTCGCAAGTGTAAACCTTAGGATAACTTCTCTCAATTTAAGATAACCAAATACTTAGATTTAATCCAAAATTTATATCACAAAAGGTTCTGATTCAAATCACTAATCTTTCCAGAATTTATCTACATGCAAAACCTACCCATTTTCAAACTTTAATTATCCCGATTCATGAAATTATCAATATATCAAGTTTAGTCTCCACTTCTAAACTACCATGGATATTATATTTAATGAATCAGAAAAAGTTAAATCACTTGCCTGGTAATAGAAGTTCTGATCCTTTGGAGAAGATGGTAAGGTGGTGGTGTTCTTTCTTCGATCACAACTCCGGCGGTGGTAGTGGTGCAAGGTGGTTGTTTAGCCCTAACAATCCCCTTGAAAAGCCTTCCTTTCTCTCTACTTTTATCTCTCAAGCTTGTAGCATCCAATAACCTAATAATCCTAACAGTTGGATCATATATTTAACCTAAATTTTGTAGGTCAATATTCACCAAATAGTAAAATGACTAAAATACCCTCCCGGGTAGCCGGTTTGACCTAAAACTACCTCGGGACCCAAACTAAATTCCCGAGTAGACTTTTCTAACTATCTCGATACTCCCGGACACATCGGCGCACTCAAAATGACCATAAGGATGATATAAAAATAATTAACTTTATAATCCATTAAATTAGTTTCGACACGACTGACACACGCGTCCCAACTAAGTTTCTAAACTTACCATATTTTCTACTCGTGATAATTTTTAATAATTCCAAAATCATATATTACTATACTTTATTAGTAATATCCAACAAAATGATAATAATCGAATACTAACTCTCGTCTCGCTAGTATTTAAATCCAGATTAATTACCAATTAATTTCCCAATTAATTCAACTAATTCTATAATTAAAATCAGTAAAAATACGGGGCATTATAACTAGCTTATGTGCATCGTGATATATTCTTGCTAGTTGTATGTTTATTTGTCAATTTTTAGTCTTTGCTTCATTATAAAAAAAAATTATTCTAGATTTATGATATGTGTATCTTTTGTATTTTATTTCCTTTTATTTGGTCTCATTGAAAAATACAAAAAGATTTTTGTTTTCTTTTGAGTTGAATTTTTTGTTTGGTCAAAATTTTGATAAACTAAAAAAGATTTTTTTTGTGTGTATTTTTGTTATACACATTTTATGTGGCATATACTTGTGTTTAAATCCAATATCATATTCGCTTCCATGTGGCTAGAACTTTTGGTTAAGATTTTTAATCCTTAAAGTGTTCCTTATCATGCTTGCATGGAGGAGTTTGATTTTTTGTTGCTTAATGGATTCTCTTTTTATATGCCTCGATTCACACACGCACGAGCTCATTTGAAATTTAACTTCACATGTATATTTTAGCTAAGTGAGATGTTCTCCTATAAATTTAGTCATCTACATGTTGCTATAACTATGGAAGATTTGTGCATGTCAGAATAGTTTTTCGAATTTTAAAAAAATATAAAGAGAAATATCTATCCGGTGTAGTTATTTATCAATGGAATTGGGTTGCAAAAGATAAAATTAATTTGCATGAAAAGACACCATTGAAATTTGGCCTAAAAATGTGGCATACAAAAAATTAGCCAAGGTTTTCATTGTTTAGTTGGTATGTTCATAAAGAAAAGAAAAAGAAAAAGAATATGTATGAGGAAGTTTGGTTGGATATATGAACGGGTTTTCACAATGACTTTGTATCCTAGTTATGCTATTCTTGTAATGACTCTATTGGTTTGTAGAATCATCGATATTCTAGGCTTGTTTGCATTGTGTATGTTTGTTTTGTGAGTTCACTTTATCTTGTCACATGAGGCTATATTTAAGTTTGATAAAGTTTCGCAATCAAATGAGAACTCCGTGAACATGTTTAGGTGATTGGGTCTAAATTCTTTTGTTGCTAGTTCACACCTCTTCACTTCTGTTTACCATATGTATTTAGACATATTTTTTCCATATGAATGTGGAAAGCTTAATTTATTTTATGTCTTGTGTGGTGTTTGTACCTATGTATATGTGCGTGTGCGTTATTGGTATATATATATATATATATATATATAGGCAGGCTCCTGTGCACACTAAGTTTGCACAGTGCTGACGCACACCCATTTTTTTAAAGCATTAAAAAAATATTTTAGAGTTTATTTTTTATGTGATATTTAAACATTTCAACGGACCCATGTAAAAAAAATCAGCTCAAAAAAACTTTTTTTACTATTTTTAAAAAATCGATCAAACTTTCGCAGCTTTTAAAGTACTTAAAAGTAGCAAACGTTTGATAGATTTTTTAAAAATAGTAAAAAAAGTTTTTTTGAGTTGTTGTTTTTTACATGGGTCCATTGAAATCTTTAAATATCAAACAAAAAAAATCAACTCAAAAATATATTTTTTACTATTTTAAAAAAATGATGTGCAAACTTAGTGTGCACATGAGCCTGACTCTCTCTCTCTCTCTCTCTCTCTCTCTCTATATATATATATATATATATATATATATATATATATATATATATATATATATATATATATATATATATATATATGGTATGTTTTTGACTATTTGCCCTGCTCGCTAGTCTATGAATGCTTTGAATTCAAAATTGGTATCTATCTTGTTGCGAATTTTGTATGATATCCCATGCTTATCATAGTACATTTTAATGGTATCTTTTGTCATTGCATCATAGGTGATATATATTAATCTTTGTATGAATTAGTTGCATTTCATTGTTGCCCATATGCTTTAATGCTCTTATCACTTTATGCACCATTGCATGTTTAATTTTTTTTCTTTATTACATATCCCGTGTTTAGTTTAAGGGGAGTAGTTGCTTTATGTGGAGGATAAATAAGTTATTTTATTCTTCACCTTTGTCTAATCCTGAACAAAAAGGCGGAGAAATGGTATCTGAGCCTTTAGTTTAGGAGATCTATCTCAGGGGGAGAGCGCTATTTTTCTTAAGTGGATCATGTTAGAAAAACGAGGGAGTATTTAATTTTACGCACTTTATATTGTCATATTCCCTATGAGTTTAATGGTGTATTTAAGTGTGCAAGATTTCATCTTTAGTGGAAATCTTCTAAAGCGACAAAGATTCTAATATGTTTCGAGTCAAGGATTATAGTTTTTTATTTATTTTTGGATGGGATTGTGTCTAGGCGTGCTTAACGGCCATAGGATTTTTGGTTTGGTTTTGTCCCGAAATAGCCAAATGGAGAGATTTGTAAAGGCAAATTTCCAATCGGGTTAATTTGTAGTGTTGGCTTAATTCCGGACAAAACTCATTGAGTCATAGGATAGATGTTGGTTGCACCTCAAGCCTATGACGTTTGAAGAGTTGAAGACAATGCATCCAAGTAAAAGTAAAGATATCATTGTCGGTTTCGAGTGCCTCATTTCTTGTCATCAACATTGTCTCATTTTCCAAGGTCTCCAAAGGTATGTATGCATTAATATATATAGGAGCTTGGAAAATTATTTGGGTGTTCTTTTTATAAAATTTTATCGCCAATGACTTTTTATTTTTCTCAAAAAATCATTTTAGAACTTTCATAAAAGTTTTCGGGCTTAAAAAAATTAAAGGATTTTCTGTAAAGTCGTTCGAATGAACCTAGAATCTCGTTCGAACTCAATTTTCAGGTCGTTCTAATGAACTTCTAACGACATTGTGCATGATTTTTCTATTTTCTCATTAAAAGGTCTTTGGAATGAAGTCGTTCAAACGAACTATCGAACGAGACGTTTTCGAGAATCTCGTTCGAACGAACTTAGAAACTGTAATCTCGTTCGAACACTGTCGTTCGAACGAACTCAAAGTGTCGTTCGAACGACATTTCAACGGGAATAATTTTCTGACTGTTTTGAGCCGTTTTGTTTCTCTTTCCCACTACTTTTCCCATGGACTTTTTCCTGATTCAAATATAGTACGGGAACAAGATTTTTCTTTAGAAGACTTTTTACATCCTTGAGAGCTTTAGAGAGAATATACTTCCAAAAAAAAGTCCCTTTTATGTGTTGAATTTAAATATCAAATTTCTTCCAAAACACATGTTTACACCCATGTTTGTTTAAATTCAAGTTCATATATATATATATATATATTTGCTTGGAGATTTTTTGGCACCGAAGTTCTTCTTTACCCTAAAAGGAGATAGTTTGGGTTCCTTCTTTACCCTTAAAAAGAGATAATTTATGTAGCTGCATTATCATACGGTGAAAGGCACCGTGTGTGGGTTGACGGAGCCCCATTGGTGGATTCCAAGATTACGGTGGACTCCGAAGTTGTCGACTAGGCAGAGGTGGATGAAAGAAGAAGCGTCGAGGCTTGAAGGGAGTCAAGTCGAGTGTTGTAAGTCTTTTGTCTTGTATTTGTAAAACTATACTTAGTGGACTTGTAGGGAGGGTCGTCCGAGGTTTTTCCCGTTGTGGGTTTTCCTCGTACATTGTGGCGTAGTGTGTTTGTGATTAATGTTTATCTTGTGAAATTCTCACTTAGTTGCATGTGAAGGTTAATAATATAAAAATTGGTTTAAATCACAACTCATGTTTAATTTGGTGCTATTTAAATATATGGTTAGTTTTAGTTTAATTTAATTCAAGTCGGCATTAATTTAATTTGATAATATTCATGCTTAGTTGTTTAACTTGAATTGGATTGAATTTTGTTTAAGTGAAACTTATAATGTTTGTGTAGCTTAATTTCACTTTAAGTTTAATTTAATTTTTCATGTGTTTGGTTATGCTTTTAAAGTAGAGAAAATTGAATAACTTCTGAAAATTAAAACTTGGTACATCTTTGAGCCATCTCATAATTTGAAATTTTAAAATTTGGGGCCATTCACCTCTCAACATTTAAGTTAGTGTCGCGCTCACTTGAGGTATAACTTACCCCTCTTCTAAAATGCACACCTAACGCTTTCTTTCTAAAGTTCCTAGTTAAGTTACCCCACCTAACTAGCCGTATCATGCCTCTTTCTACATACTAACATGTTGTGCCCACCCGTTCTTTAAATCAACTAGCTAATTTTGAATTTCTCATTATATGTTTAATCCTCCACCCAGTAGGGTTATTTTATATGTCACTATCTTTATCATCTACTAATTACACAGCATATAATAAGTCATAAACGTATATTTATCACTTCGTTACATATATATTAATACGACACCCCTAGGCTGAGCTGCAGTGCATGTATACTATGCTATCATGTCCCGATACATCATCTACCAAAAATACATAGTAGAATAAAACACAAGTATATAATTTTTTTATTATAATTATATATATATACAATGCAACATCCATAGGCTGAGACCTGCGGTGCATGCATACTCTGCTATCAAGTCTTGGTACATCACGCACTGTATAAAGGACTATTGGTTCAGTATCTCACTCGCACCATCATAACAAATCACACATATTGGAGGCGAACATAGTCCCTATCCAAATGGGTTACGCACATACCTACACTCCCATTCAACCGTCGAAACTATCATACTTTTAGATAACACGTGTCCAAGGTCCTATGTTCTGGGTACAAGTATAAAATCCCCCCAATGGGCTCATCAGGATAAGACTATCCACGACGCCCAACCTCCCGTGATAGCAAGTAGTGTAGGTATGTCAGTACATATAATAAATCATAAAATAGGTATTCACACAACCCATGCATATATTCATATAACATCAATATAGGTATACCCTCAACCTATAAATATTATTCACACTAATATATATTTATATATATATATACTATCACGCCTAACTGTATCCATATATTAATTGAAGTCCGGCTAACCCGTGCATAATACCCGAAGCACTAGCCCAAAAATACCCAAATCTATATCTCGACTTGTAATTTAATTAATCACACATTAATTAATTTGTCATTTAAGTTGTGTCACCCAACTACAATACCCCGACTCACTTATTCGGTTCGTAACTTTATCTCTTAGTTTTTGTTACACAAAATCCCACTTGTTAGTTTAATACTTCTCGTTAAATTCAATATTAAATAATTTATTACATATCTCTATTAGTAAATTAAACCGTCCACTCCATTCCCAACTCCCGTAGCACTTTGCCTAAAAGTATCCTAGTCATAAACCCGACACTTAATTCATTAACTATTAACTTATATTCATATTTTTTATTTAAGATACTAAGAACATCTTAATCCAGCCCGTATCCTAATTTCATTCAAAATTTCCATTCGAATCCGTTCATATATTTTCGAGTGTTGTTCATCCTAAACACTCTAAATTCATACCCCGAATTCATTCCCATTTAATTCCATGGTAAAATTAATAGTCCTTAATATTTTCCAGAGTCCTACACTCATCTACAGACATCCCTAAATAATCCAGATTTGATTTCTCCTAAAGAATTTCGGTTTCAGACACCCTTCCGTAATAAATTCATAACTAATTAAAAAAATAAGAACCATACGAAACTGGCGGCCACACATTCGTAATAGAAAGATCTATCTCCATGTCCAAACCTGGGGTCGTTTGAATGAGGTATTAATCTCGTTCAAATGAGATACTCATCTCATGCGAACGACTTGCAATATCACTCGAACGACTTGCCAAGTCGTTTGACCCAGCGTGTAACCATATTTTTCCTCATAGCCTTGCGATTTCTGCCATTAACGACCCTTATGAGCTTGGTTCCTCAACCCAAAATTCACTATTGAAATTCTTTATGATTACAACAACTTTCCACAAGTTTATATCCAAACTTCCTCAACCACAAGTTACATGATTTCCTGGATTCTAATTCATTAACCACCAACGACACTGATTTTCTGAATTCCAATAAATTTTAACACATAAATTTATGTCCACAATACATTTGATAAATCAAACTGTCTAAAATCCAAATAACACGTATGATTTAACTAAGATTGAAAGCCCATATATATATGTGCCAACCCAACCCAAAAATAATAAATTTCATCACTATGATATAGATTGAAATACCGCAATTTAAATAAAAGCAAGTTTAACCACTTGCTTGGATAAATTTGTAGGGTCTGATTTTCTCTGTTGTTGATGTAGATTTGACGAAGAACACATCAATTTCTTCTTGGTTTGGCTCCCAAAAGCTCTCCCACTTGATCCCTCTTTTCTCCTTTTCAACTAGGGTTTTATTGATTGAGTTATGGCTGCCACACCCTCTCACATTTAGGTTTTATTTTGCCAATCTCGTTTTTAGTTTTGTGTGCTTTATTAAAATGGCCCAAACACTCCCGTGTGGGCCCAGTTATGCCTAACAATTCTTCGAGACCCGTTTACCACCCTAGGGTACTCTTTTCCAACAATTTGACCCTTTCGAACTCAATTGTGCACTCAGAATTGCCATCTGAGTTACTTAACTAGAATCTCCAATTGTCATTCTCAAATTAGGACACTTGTATTCTTGAAAGAAATAACCCGAATTAATTTAAATATTAATTCTCCAAATAAGTTGAGTCTTTCAACTTAAATAAAATTTTCAAATTAAATAATTTCTCCAAATCATCAATTTAGTTTAAATTATAATTCACCAAATTAAATAAATTCTTTATCCTAAAAAATACGGGGTGTTACAATATTCAACCATGAATATTCTACAACGTTATAGACTTAACACCTTTGGTTGCACTAGAAATCAGTTTCTCTCAATTGTAGCAACAGTCAAACTCCTCAGATATGTATCCACCGAACTCAATGACACGTGTTTATCCCAGATGGATTACTTGAACTATATATTCACATGTAAAAGAGAGGGATATAATGGAATAGCTTTCTTAGAGCGAAGGATTCGAACAAAATATCTCAAACACTCATGAAATCTCTCAAAATCAAATTCGGGTTTGATAAAATTGGTTTTCATTTAAGAATAATGCTTTTTGTCCTAATATATATGACATAGTAAAAACCGAGTGTTGATACCAAATTTAATCTGCTGAGATGGACCAATCATATGAATACACATGGCTATCTACATGGCAACAACAAGCACTTCCAAGATGATCACACGCTCCGAGGAACTCATACGCTCCGAGGAATAAGATCTCTCCGAGGAACTCATACGCTCCGAGGAACAAGACCTCTCCGAGGAACTCATACGCTCCGAGGAGCCCAAGCGATCCGAGCAGCTCAGGCGGTCCGAGCTGCATCTCGAACAAAGCATTAATAGCTGGATAACCAACAGTTCCACTGATTCATTAAATGCTTATCATTCAGACGCACACGCAAAAAGGGCATTAAATGTATTACCCATTCACATGTATATCATTTAATGTATTACCCTTTCACATGACAGTCTCAAGGATATAAATACATTGTACAGTCCTCATTGTAAGGGACCGAATCCAAACTCTGGAATCGAGATAGGAATTTCTTGAGAGAATTTGTAATCGAGAATTCCTAAACACTCAGCAATAACACAACAGTGGACATAGGCCATTCTTATAAGGCTGAACCACTTTAAAATCTTTTATCTCATTTATTTATCTGTGATTGAATTATTAGAGTGATCTAATTTTTTACATCAAGACCGAGCGTCGTGTAATTACCCTGGTCGTTGTCGTCGGTTTTGCACTTTATTACTTCGAAAAGAAAGTGAAAAGGATGACTTTTGGGTTTTGAATTTTTATACTAAAATTTGTCTTGGAAAATATTTAAACTAAATTAATAGACAAATAGAAAAACTATAGGTTGAGACTTACTTAAACTAAATTTATTGACAAATTGAAAAATTATT
Source organism: Sambucus nigra (assembly GCA_949130495.1). Taxonomy (NCBI): domain Eukaryota; kingdom Viridiplantae; phylum Streptophyta; class Magnoliopsida; order Dipsacales; family Adoxaceae; genus Sambucus; species Sambucus nigra. Next base: position 26,437,834 of record OX422219.1, on the reverse strand, counting down.
GGTTGAGAAATAAATCCCTTACCTCGGAATACGTAACATAAATGGTTACCTGGTTAGACAAATTTTAACTATGATTAATACTCATTTAAATAATTATTTATACTTAGAGTGTCACTCCCCAAATTTTCAATAAAGTCTAAATACGGGTTTGGCATCAACAATATTCTCAAAATTACACATGCAAGGTAGCAAATACGATGCATACACGATATACCCTATTAAAGTTCCTAGGTGTAAAAACGGGAACAATTAACCCGTCAAAACAAGTCATCTTCCATCATACCATAGCAAAGCAACTAAATACCCTAGGCGAGTTGATTAATGTCAACCTAAATTAATTACTTAGAAAGAATTTTTAAATATGTAAATAAAACATTTTACGAGAATAAGAAATTTTTAAAACAAGAAAATGATTTGAAAAACATTAACGATTTTGAAATGCATATAAACTAATTACAAAGATAATATTAAATAACCGAATAATTTTTTAATCACTCGAATTACATAAAAAATGCATAATTAAGAAAAAACTACTAGACTAATTATAGCTTCCTACACTAAAAACCAGAATCTATATCCAAATTATGGATAAAAAACTACATCGAAAATAATAAAACTGAATGTCCTATTTATAGTTGAAAGAATTGTCTTGGGGTATTATATGTGATTCACAAAATAATGGTGATATTATTAAATACTATAATAGGTGTCCGGATGATGAGAATGAAAGCAGGAATTCTCCTTAATTTATGAAAGATGATTCCCACTTTTTAATACAGAATTCTAAATTTTAGTTATTTATTTAATAAATTCCATGTGGGGAATGAAATGGGCAAATGGATAGTTTATTGAAAGCATGGGATGCTTCACCACAAACTTATGGAGGAGGAAGAAAGTGGGGGAAAGAAAGAATATAAAAAAAAAATGCAGGAGAAAGACATGGTGGAAAAGATGGGAAAAGAAAGTGGATTGAATTATAGGTTATAAATTGTTGGGTGCTATATATTCACCAAATGAGTGTTTGGTTTTGTGGTTAAGGAAGAGAAGGGGCACGGGGAGATCCCGGGTTCAACTCTCCCCAAGCCTATTTAATTTAAGAAGCAGTAGTAACGCTACGTGTTATGATCCTGCGGTGCCACGCGTGTAAGGAAAATTTTTCGATAGTGTCAATTTGTATGGATTTTGGCTTATTCCGTGTTTGAACAAAACCTTTAAGTCATAATTTAGGACTTCAGTGTGTTGACCTTTCTATCCTTTCACGTGTTTGTTTAAAGACCTTGCGATGAAGTTTCAGAATTTGCATTCATCAAGTTGTGTTTCGTGCTAGGTTTCGTCTTCATGTTTTGAGGATCTATCATGTATGAATGTGTATATATTTTGATCCTTGGAACTTAATTCATGGTGTTAGTTTTTATAAAAAATTTTAGGGTAGTTTTAAAAGAAAAAAATTTCAGTCATTTGAACGACTTTATAATGTTTGTTCGAACGAGATTGTGATGTTCGTTCAAATGAATTTCAAACAAACATCAAATGAGGTTTCTCTATTAGCAGAGAAAATTTCATTTGAAGCTCGTTAGATGTTGGTTCGAGCGATATTAGATGTTCATTTTAACAAGTTTAATTTTGGTTTGAACGAGATATGTTGTTTCGTTTGAACAAACTCTTATTTTTCGTTTCAACAAGCCCTCAAAAAATATATCACCTTGAAAAACCTATTTTTTATATAAAGGGGTCTTACCCCAAGTGTTTAAGATCCAAGTTTTACACCCAAGTTTTTAAGATCCAAGTTTTACACCCACGTGTTTAAGCCCTAGTTTTACACCCAACTATTTAAGATCCAAGTTTCACAATCATATATACTTTGAGACCTTGATGTGGACATTAAGAAGTTTATTCTCTTCATCTTGTTAAGAATCATTTCGTGCGGTGGATTCCATACTCGGTTTGCTATTTACACATGGTGGTCTCCGGGCTGTAGTGTTGAGGTGAAGAAGTGGTGCATCTGTGTTCTAGATTTGTAGAAAAATTCTGAGACTTATTGGTGGACACCGAGGTGTGTGGGAACTCACACGTTGTGGGAGTGCATGAGTGGAATCTTTTGTGACATTAGGTGGAGGTTGAGGAATGAAGAACGTCAAGGCTTGCGAGGGCATCGAGTCTATGATGTAAGTTTTCTGTCGTGTCTTTTATAATTATGTACTTAGTGGATTTTGTATGGTTAGGCCATACGAGGCTTATCCTATTGTGGGTTTTCCTTGTACATCGGGGTGTTGTGTGGATTGATCCATTTTATCCTGCTATCATTGGTTAATCCATTTTAACATAAAATTGGTTATTCCATTTTAACATAATAATCGATTTAAAATTGGGGCAGAGTGTAATTTGGGGTACTTCTATTTAAGTTTAATATTTTACTTGAAACAAATAAAAAATTGTCTTTTGTTTAAACCGCTTTGTACATCCCCCCCGCAACTTCAAATTGATATCAGAGCGGGAACACTATGTTTTTGTGTTAGATCCGTATTTAGTCATGGATTATAGAGGTTTTTATTTCGGAGGGTCAATATTTTTCTAGACCACCTTTGTTTGATGGGCCTAACTATGCGTACTGAAAAACGCGCATGAAATCAACACTTAAAGCGATCGATGAATGGGTATGTCAAGCACTAGTTAAGGGTTGGTCCCCACCCACAACTTTAGCTGGTGATTATAGGATTCCAAAAACCCATAGAATCTTGGAGTGGGGATATGCATAGGTTAGAAAATGATAATTCATGAGGTTTAAATAGTCTATTTTGTGTGGTCACACCGGAGGAGTTTCGTTATATTATAATATGTGAAATGTCTAAAGAGGCTTTGGACATACTCCAACTCACCCATCAAGGTACTAATGCTATTAAGGTTTTAAAACTCCAAAACCTCACCACTCAGTTTGAAACCATTAGGATGGGAAAGAATGAATCCTTTGATGAGTTCTATTCTAGATTGTCTGATATTGTGAACTCATCATTTAACTCGGGAGATAGAATACCCAAAACCTATGTAGTCAGGAAAATCTTAAGGTCCTTGCCTGAACGATTTAATTCAAAAGTGATAGTTTTGAATTCTTTGGGTACTTCAGACTCTACGAGACTCTAAGAGCTTGTGGGTGATCTTCAAACCTATGAGGTTGACATGTTTTCTTTAAAAAAGATAAAGAAAGATACGGGCATTGCTTTTAAAGTTTGGAGGGAGGAGACACAAGTTTCAGATTCTGTCATCGATTCCGATGATATGCCCATGTTTTCAAAGAAGTTTAGAAAATTGGTCAAATTTGAAAAACAATTGAGAGATGTAAAGAAGTTTGAAAAAAATAAGTATAGGAAGGCCGATCAATTCCTTAAAAATCGTAATGATATTTTTAAGATAAATGAGCGCGAATAGATGTTTTAGTGCGAGGGTTATGACCACAGGGCAGTTGAGTGTCCTACTAAGTCAAGGAAGAAGGGAAAGAAACCGATTGCATACAATGACACCCTTAGTGATATTGAACCATAAGAGGAACCCTATTCTTCCATTGAGAGAAACTACACCGCGTTCGAGTGTAGTCTTGTGAGCCTTGATGAAAAATATTCCCATGAAGATAATTTTGTGCATGGCACTTCCAAGGCCATTGTTTTTGATTCCCAAGCGAGTGATAGTGGGGAGAGTGGAGAAGAAGGAGAAAATTAATGAGAGGAAGAGGAGAGTAAACTCCAAGTTGCCTTCCGTGAGTTTTACACAAAAACGATGAAATTGAAAAAGTAAAACTTAAAGTTGGAAGCTAGGTTGAAACAAGTTGACTTAGGTAATGATATGTGTTTTGATTGAGGAGCTTAGGGCACATGAGAAAACTCTTAGGAAAAGCTCGCATTTGTTGAGGGGGAATGTGATAGCCTTTGGGGATTAATGGAGATTTTAAATAAGGATTCCCCAGTTTTTGATGAGTCTCATCGTTTACTAGAATCTAGGATAGTGGAGTCCGAGGATAGATTGAAATACTCGAGTTATGTCAAATTTTATTTTGAATCTTGGTCGAAAAAGTTGCATAAGATGTTAGGCACCATCCGAATTAAAGATGCCACGTGTGGGATTGACTTCCATATTCCAAATGCCTCTGCTACTAAAGCCAAAATCATGCTTTTGATAGAGTCAACCTATCTTAGGAACGTTAGAAAAGGTCAACCTAAGGGTAACATTCCTCATGTCTACACGTGTACACATTGTGGTAGGAAAGGTCACCTTAGACGTTTTTGCTTTGATCTTAAAATGGTCTTAGAAAGTATAAGTCTAGAGTCACCGAGGTTCTCAAAACCCTACAGCGTCACGTCACACCTATGTGGGTTATGAAATCTGATTTGGAGGCTTTATATGTTAAACCTGTTGATTCTTGAATCCTTGCACATGATACTTCTCGTGATATATCTAATAGTTAATTGTGTTCGCATGTTTACATCGACTAGATTTTGTACTTCATGTTATATGTGTTTGCTAGTTGTATGTGGTTTGAGTCTTTTGTATTTTGATTTTTCATTTATTGAGTCTTATTGAAAAATATAAAAAGATTTTGTTTGTCTTTTGAGTTAGTTTTTTTTAAATCGGTATCTTTTGAATAATGTCCAAACTCAAAAAGATCTTATTTTTGTGCAGTTTAGTTTTATACATTCTGTGTGGTATATTAGTGTATTTGAATCCACTTCATTCCATGTTTCCATGTGGCTAGGACATTTTATTATGATTTTCAATGCTTAGATTGTTCTTAATCATGCTTTCGTGGAGTTGTTCGAATTTGATTTTCTTAATGGATTCACTTTGTATATGCCTCCACACACACATGTACAAGATCTTTTGGATTTTAACTTCACATGTTATATTTGATCTAAGTGAGATGTTAGTCCATCAATCTTGTCATCTACTTATCTTTTGACTATGGGGAATTTGTGCATGTAAGAACCGTTTCCCGTGAGTATGTTGTTTGTTATTGAATATATGAGTGTGGACTAGAAAAGGTTACTGAAGGAGAAAATCTCCTTTGTGAGAAAGCCACCATTAGCAAGAGCCCAAAAAAATGAGAGGCAAAAAGAAAAGATTAAAGGCCAACATGTCTATTTGGTTGATTTTCAAAAATTGGTATTTAAAAAAAAATTGAGAATAAAAATATGATATTTGTCTAGCTTTTAATGGTGTTTGAGTTAAAGATCAATAGATTTGCACAATGAATTATAGTTATGCTTAACATGTCATGACGTTATTGATTTATAAAATCATCAAAATTCTAGGCTTGTGTTCATTGTGATTGTTTGTTCTATGAGTTCACTTTATATGTCACATGAGGTTAAATCTTAGTTTGATAAAGTTTTACGGTCAAATAGAACTCCTTGGACATTTTGAGTGATTGGGTCATAATTGGTTTGTACATATTTCATGACCCTTCACTCCATCCCACATGTTTAGACACATCAATACTATGCTAGTGTCGTTTCTACCTATATATATATATATATATATATGTGTGTGTGTGTGTGTGTGTGTGTGTGTGTGTCATTGGTATATTTTGCATATTTATATATTTGGTATCGTTTATTTTTTGAGTCTTTGCATTTGCATTTCATCCATGTTTTCATGTGCTTTATCTTTGAATCAAATTGGCATGCTATATGATGATATTGGTATCTCTTGTTTCTTGTTTACATTGGTATCTAATTCTTTATTATGTATTCAAGTTGGTATCACTTATTGCATCAATATTAGTTTGATGGATCAATGTTTGTATTATTTGTACTTGTGTTGCCATGTTGTGTTTGTTGCAGTTCACATTGTTGCATGATATTATTCTTTCCTCTATATTTACTATTGATATCACATGTTCTCACATTTTAGGGGAGATATGGTTTATGGGGGTGAGATAGTTTATTATGTATTTTTCTTTGTCTATTCTTGAACAAAAAGGGTGGAGAAATGGTATGTTTCACTTTAGTTTTAGGAGGAGATCTTTATCTTAAGGGGAGAAGTCTTACCTAGTTAGGGATCGTTATACATTTGGGGGTGGGGGGTTATTCTTATGCATTTTATATTGTTATATATTCAAGTTACATTTGAAGGTGTGTTTAAGTGTGCAGGTTTGTAACATGCGACAAATTTTACAAGCATGAAAAGTTACTCAGAGTATGTGTCTGTCAAGTTGGATTGAGTCTTTTAGACGAGCTTGACAACCTATAGATTTTTATATTATGTTTTGTTCTAGGATAGTCAAAGGGGGAGATTTTTAAGGACAAATTTATGACATAGTCAATTTGTATCTGTGTTTTGACAAAACCTTTGAGTCATAGCTTAGTACTTGAGTGTTTTGACCTTTAAAGCCTATGATATGTTTGTTTGAAGACGTAGCGGAGATGTTTCAGACATTGGATTCATCGTTCCGTGTTTCGTCTTCATGTTATGAGGATATAACTTAATTATGGGTGCTAGTTTTTATAAATAGTTTGAGGGATGTTTTTAAAAAAATTTCAAAGAAAAATATTATAGTCGTTCGAACGACTTTATAGTCTCCGTTCGAACGAGATTGTGCTGTTCATTCAAATGATCTTCAAACGAACATTGAATGAGGTTTCTATGTTAGCAGAACAAATTTCTTTTGATGTTTGTTAGATATTGGTTAAAAAAAAGATGAGTTTTCCGTTCGAACGAGTTTGATTTAGGTTCAAACGAGTCCTCGAATAACATGTCACCTTGAAAGATTTGTTTTCTATATAAAGGGGTCTTGACATAAGTTTTTAATGAGAGTTTTTGGCGAAATTGAATTATTATGCATATCCAAAGTGTCCCAAACCCTTGTTTTACACTGAAGTGTTTAAGTTCCAAGGTTCATAATCATATATGCTTCGAGATCTTGTTTGTGGGCACTAAGAGTTTTATTCTCTTTATCTTTTTGCAAATCGTTTTGTGCAGTGAATCCTGTACCCGATTTGCTGTTTACACATGGTAGACTCCGTAGTGTGGTGCTAAGGTGAAGAAAAGGTGGTCCATGTTTCAGATTCGTAGACGGTTGCTAATACTTATCGCTGGATACCGTGGCATGTGTGGAATCACACGTTGTGTCACTGTGTGAATAGACTCTTGCGTGCCACTAGGCAGACATTGAGGAATGAAGACCGTCAAGACTTGTGAGGGCGTCGAGTTTGTGTTGTAAGTCTTCTATCGTGTCCTTTGTAATTCCATACTTAGTGAATTTTGTGTGGTTGGGTCATCTGAGGTTTGTCTTGTTATGGTTTTTCCTCATACATCAGCGTATTGTGTGGATTGATGTATTTATCCTACTATCACCTAGATACATGCTTTAAGATAAATATAAAATGGGTTAATCTGTTTTAACACAACAATCGGTTTGAAATTGGTGCCAAGTGTAATTTTGGGTAATTCTGCAGAAGTTTAATATTTAATTTGAAAATTTAAAAAATTGGCTCTTTTTAGACCACTCTGTACACCCCCCCGCAAGTTCAATGTGTCATGATCTGATGGTGCCATATGTCATGATCCTGTGTTGCCACATGTCATAATCTTTTGGAGCCACATAACATGATTTGGGGCTGCCACATAACATGATCTACTCAACCCGCTTTTCATAATTACATTTTTCACCCCAAAGATTGTAACTTCTTCGTTCGACCTTAGATTCTTGCGTCGTCTGAACATAAATGCTCCTTGTTTTGAGGTCAACAAAAGTCCAACAAGTTTTGAGTTACAAGGTCTGATTTTTTATTGACCCAAAGCTTTGACACTTGACGTTTCCAGATTTCAAACTTTGAATCTTTTTAACTTCTTCATTTGGGATCAGATTGGTGCTTCACTTGAATCTAGACGTTCCATGTTTCGAGGTTGTCAGCTTCCATGAAGAGTCGGAGTCCGAATTTGCTCATATGAACTAAGGTGTTATTAGTCTTCAGAGACTTTGTAAAATATTTATTCGTGTCAAATTTTCAATTTTATTCAAGCATTATAATAAAGATAGAGACCTTCTTTTGTGGAATGCACAGTTGCATTTAGCCTATGCAACAAGATGTTAAATCCCTAGGTTACCCTAGTAGATGAGTTTTATCTCATTAGAGTTACAGTTATTATACTCACAAACATCATATTTTTGTCAAAATAGTTACCCATTTTCTAGAGTTTTAACGAGTAAATAGCAATGATTAACATATTTCTCTAATAATTTATTTTCTATAACCATTATGTTAAAGAAATTCATGAGATTATATGCATTGACTGCGTGTGTGGTGTGTGTAACAAAATTTACAAGTGAAATTATATGATAGATTTTAATGACTCGATGCTTATAATGAAGCGCACTAGTTCAATTATCATCGGTGATTACACCCAAAAAATGAAAACACTCTGAATTGGTGTAAGTTACTCAGGACATATATGCATAAAGAATAAGTGTGATTGGAAACAAATCCTTGCACATGCTACTCATAAAATATATAAAAAGATAAAACATAATCTCATTAAAGGATACTGTTTTCTAAAGAATGTGAAAATATAGGAAATCTCAGGATTATTTAAACTTTAAGTGAACACAAATTATAGGAAATTCAAATTACTAGTAAAATATGCTCCTTGTGTCAATATGTGAATTTGAGTTCTGGCAGCTTGGGCAGTACACTGTTAAATAGATTGTACAATTATATTAACTATATTATATTCAGAAGCAATCTGAACTTATTACAATATATTATATGCAGAAACAATCTGAACATACTCCTTAGTATGCTTCATTCTTGTCATTTTGTTTATATATTGTTGTGTATGTGTATATATATGGTAAACCACACGAGTCTTGGATTAGATGTATGAAGCTATACACCTTGTGTACATAGACTATTTTTGAAACTTGGATTCGTGACCTTCATTCAGGTCACAATGGAGAAACCTTTTCTCTTTGATTTGACATGTAACAGATTTGTAAAAGATTTCATACCAAATTTTTTCCCACCATGTTAAAATTTTTAGCTAAAGATGTTCATTATTTCTATTTATCTTGTGAAAGTACACTGTTTTTACTACTTTGTTTCTATTAGCTGATCGTTAATAAAACAACAGTAAGCTGTTTCTATTTCTTTATTTCTGTTAGATATATTCATCCGTAGTACAACTAACATTAATGTTTGTTTTTGTTTTTTACAGTTCGATGACAACAAGCAGATCAAAGACCCAACATGTTAGAGGAGTTATGCCATCCCCTAGTGAGCTGTAAGAGCACATAGGTGAAAGACCATTTGTCATGCCTCAACCTCCATCGAATTGGCCACCTACTAATGCTAGTACTACACCATTTATCCCTCCGTTGTCAGGCAATAGTGAACAACAAGAGCATGCTGCAAGTAATAAAAACTAATATTACACAACTAATTTTGTGGTTGGTTTTGGTTGGATATACAAAATGACGACTTACTGAATTCCCGTACCTAATTAGATTATTGAAACTAGTGTCCATAATCACTAATTTTTATCTACATGTCTATATATAACAAGATTACTAATTTTTATATTTGCCTACTTGATACTTAGATCCTAGTTCCGATCAAGCAGAGGAGGAGCAAAGAAGAGTTCATGGCCCCACGTTAATGCATAGCGGGTGGGTTGAAGATGGTGGAATTTTAAACATCGAGCTGAATGAGCATCGATAACCCATTGAGAAGACAACATCTAGACTCGCTTCAATTTTGGGGGTTTTAGCACACAATGGACAGTTAACACCATTGACATTCCTTGATTGGAGACAGGTTTCGAAAGAAGCGAAGAATGGAATTTGGACTCATATCACGGTATCATCTACTATTATATAAAGCTATGGGTCGTTAAATTTTCAATTTCTCATAATACCCTCACTTCACTAAATATGAAGATAGATATATGGGTAATTTTATACATACTCGTGGAGTTAGTTTTATAAAAATTACAATCATAAATGGATCTTTCTTTTATGTAACCATAATTTTCATAGACCTTATGTAACCATAATTTGCATAGACATTTGATTTTCATTTATTCAATCTAAAATAACATTGGTTGATTATTTTGGTTTCGAATTTTTGGTTTAGTTCTCTAGCATGTCGTTTATACAGGACAATACAAATGCCACGAATGAGATGAGCCAATTCCTCATGGAGTCCGTCGAAAAAAAGTGGAAGGAGTGGAAGGCCACAACAAAGCGTGAGGGTTATAGTAAATATAGGACTAATGAGGAACGCTTGGCGCATTATCCCCCAAGGGTCGAGGAAGATCAATGGAAAATGCTCGGCTATCATTGGAACTCGGCTGAAGCAGAGGTATATTTTAGCAATATTGTTAACATGATTCTATCTTCGATTAGGTGTTTTATCACTTTGAGCATGAGATGAAGCCCTTATACTTTTGACTCAATTGAGTCTATATTGTATAAGTGCTCATCTAGTTTGGAAATTGTGACAAAATTATGTCTTCTCTAGTATCCAAAGAACCTCAGAAGTTGGTTTGCTACTTCATCTCTCTATCTTGTTTTGATCAAGATCAAATTGCCAACACTCACACACAGTAGAATTTATTTCTTGCATATCATACTACATAATAATGTGTGAACATATGTTGAGTGTGTTTAAATCCCTAAGTTGGAATTTTAATAATTTTTTGGGATTTTTTAAACATTTTTTTAAATAAGGTTTTATTAATTAAAACTTGATTTAAAAGTTTTGTGGTCAATTTGTAAATACTATTTGTTGGGTATTTTGGCCTATTGTTACCTTGGGTAGAATTCGAAAGCGGAGTAAACTTGAGGGGTGTGGTTTTAATTAGTTTTAAACGCACGTTTTATATCCTGTTATCATCCAACACCTGTCGTCATCTGATTGGCTGTAACTGTGTTTGTTTACTGAGTTAAAAATGCGTATGTTTTTAGCCCTTGGATCTCTAACTATCGACGATCTGCATGTTGTCTTGGTGAATCCCAGTACAACTTTCTAAACCAATCAGGATTCGTTTAAGCACCGCCTTATTAGAACCCTTCGATCAAAGTCAATTTGACTTGACTTAATCCTGGCCCTTGGTTTTGATCAAATCTCTCGAACCTTCTCTTCACCCTATAAAAGGGACCCTACTCTCAGACTTCGAAGACTTTTGCCATTTTCATTTCCTCTGAGAAATTGAGAGAGTAGAGAGAAGAGAGAAGAGAGAAAACAGAGAGAAGAGAGAGAGTTAGAAACCCTAACCCTGCTTCGTCAAAGCCTCTTCCGTCCAAACTCAAACATTTCTTCAAAACTCCATATCCAAAACACTACCCTGAGTGTTCTTGAGTGATTGAGAGTTTGAGTTGAGTTTGTTATTGCTGCTGTAACCTCTTGTTCGTTAGATCTTGTTTTCAACTTAAATGTGTACTTAGATCTACTTTCTGATTTCATAGAAATTTCAGATCTGAGTTATTCATGTTACATTACACTTAATTTCATTCTTTATTTCTCATCTTGAGAAATATATTGTTGATTATTTTCTATAAAACGTTTGCTTACTTTGAAATCAACAATAAATGCTTTCTATTTCTAGTTCTTGTAAAACTAAACCTTTGACCTAGTTTGGAATCTCACTTGGAGGTTTTCAATCTCGAAAAGCTTTTCTATATTCTGAGATTGATTAAGACCTTGTCTGTCTTCCTAGAAAGGTATCCGTGGATTCTGGGAATGATTTAAAGGTCAAATAAGGTGAAAAGTTTTGTAAGAAGAAAGAAAAAGAAAAGATCACAGCATATAGTGTTACTGTAATTTGTTAGGACTGTTTGTACTTAATAAGTGTGTGTGTGTGCATGCATGTGTTAGAGAGCACCTTCACAAACACTTTCACCCTACAACACGAAAAGTGTTGGTAATAAGATCTTGTGAACAAAGAGTCGACGTAAAGTGCTGGAACAAATCAGAAGTTAACAAACTGGGAGAACTACATCTACAATCAGAACTGCAGAGAAGTTTTAAGGACACTAGAGGGTACATTCCTAAACTTATATAGGCCTGAGTTGTTTGCATGTTAGTTGTATAGTTTGTAACTCATATATTTGTTTTAGTGGATTTTTCATTTTACTCCGTAGAGGGAGTCGTGGATGTTTCCTCAATTGGTGAGGTTTTACAACGTAAAAAATACCGTGAACATAATCTTTCTACATCTCCTCATCTCACTCTTGGTTGTTCTGAGTTTAAGTTTTTTAAACTACTTTATAAACATGTTATTCAATTCTTGAATAGATCTCGTACATACTGATTTGTTAAACACATCTTGTGTTCAAATAGTTCGGTTTTTATGAAAAGAGTTTCTTAAAAAAATAGATCGGAGTTACTTAAATAGTTTATTTTTAATAAACGGCTTTAGTAACATTTTTCAATTGGTATCAGAGCGTGGTAAACTGTTTTCAAAAGAGATCCTGTGTTTCTGAAATTGTTTTCTGAAAATCAAATATGGACGAGAAAAATGAAAGATTTGGTAACTTGACCAGACCTCCAATCTTTGATGGAACCAATTTTGCTTACTGGAAAGTAAGGATGGTTGCTTTCATTCAAGGAACTTTGGGAGATGATGTCGGGGACATTGTTGAAAATGGTTATATTTTTCCTACTAAACCAGCCAACGAAGGAAGTAATGAGAGGGTTAATAAAGCTCTAAGTGAGTTCACTCAAGAAGAGAAACAAGTTTCTCGAAATAATAATAAAGGAAAGAATGCCATATTTATGTCTATATGGACTAGTTCCTCACTCCTGAATTACTCAGTAGTAAACAAGTTCCTCACTCCTGAATTACTCAGTAGTAAACTAAGAACTGTGGAAATGGAACTAGAATTTAAGAAGCAATTGACACAAACCCATAAGAAACAGACTAGTTCCAATCTTAGCTTCTCTTCTAAGTTAACTAAGCCTGAACTTATATTCCCCACTTATGATTCTGATGAGGAATGCACTATAGAGAGTTTGGACAATCAGATTTCCTTAATTACTAAACAATTTAAGAAAATTATTAAGCTTAGAAACAAAGTGGAAAATAAACAAGGCAATTCAAATTATCCAACTTCCTCTAATCACAGGCCTCATGAGAAAAACCATGACAAAAATCACAAGGACTCTCACATCAGACCTAATAGAGACCTTAAGAAGACTGAATGCTATAGATGTGGTAAACTGGGGCACATTGCACAAGACTGTAGAGTTAACTTGAACACTCAAAACAAACATACTAGAGCTAACATTTGCAAAACATGGGATGATTCAAGTGACTATGAAAAGGAGGAACCTGAGTCATCTGATGTTTTTGATCCTTGCATGTCCTTCTTTGCCAAGATCATATATAATGATGATGTGCTTATGCCTGTGTATGAGAATGCTTCTAGTAATTCTACTCCTGCTATTGAGAATCATGTTTATACTGGTTTAGATGCTTTGATTACTGAGAATGTTGCATGTTCTACCTCGGGGTGTGTGAGTCAAAGGGATAACGATAATGACGATGTCAATGGGTGTGTGAGTTTAACAAATGAATCTTTAGGGGTCACTCCACACACCACACTTAGTGAATCAGACAATGAAGACCTCCCTGACATTCACACACTTTATGCTAAAACTCTCAAGAAAAGCACTAGACTAGAAAAGATTGTGAAAGATCTCACTAAGAAGTTAGAAGATCTAAGCCTAATGGTTAAACTAAATGCTGAAGAGTATTCTACTCAATATTTGACTCATAAAAGCGAAATCAAAATGTTTGATGAAAAACTTAGAAATTTAAAAAAAACAAATGAAACTCTGGAGAAAAAATACAAAGGGACATTGTTAGAATTGGAGCAAACCAAAGAAAAGACAGCAACTGTTTTCAAAAAATTTACAAAATTTGAAAATAATTCAAAATGTTTTGATGAATTTGTTGCTGAATCAAAAACCAATTCTGATGATCGAACTGGAATAGGATGTTGCCCCAATTTGAAAACACAAACAAAATCTTTTGAAACTATCAAGTTTGTGTCAGGAGGCAAAAGACCTATTGAAACATGCCCAGACTTTCATTCTCTAAAAACTGAGTTTGATTCAAAAAATCAAAATTTTAACATTGGGGAATCAAGTTGCTCTAAACATGAAAGTTCACCTAAGGCTAAATACGTCTGCCCTTCTATTAGGAAGAATGAGTCTTCATACAAGACTGTTATATCTAGGAATAGAGTTCAGCCTCAAAACTTTTCAAAACCTTTGTTTAGAGACTTTCCTAAGGAGACCCCAATTCTGAGCAATCTTTATTTCTCCTATTGCGACATATATGGTCACTCTTTTGATGATTGTTATGCTAGGAGACTCGTTAAACCTACCTATAATCCTTATATCTATCAGAACTTTAACTATTCTAGGAGGAGCCGCAACAATTATATACTTCCTAGACAGCCAGATAGAAACTCTAATTATAGAAAGAGAAAGACCAAACCTAAAAGAACATTTACTAGAAGGAATCCTAAGCACTTTCCTAAACCAAATGCTCAAGTCTTTCACAAAATTCAAAATCATGCGCAATATATTTTTCAGCAAAAATCCAAAGCTCGCAAATTTTATCAATTAAGAGCTAATAAGCGCAAGATGAAAACTAAGGGAATTTGGGTTAGAAAAGATGATCTATTACCTCAGATGAAGTGTAATGTTGTTGTTACTGCTTTAAAAGCTGAACACACATCATCTGGTTGGTATTTAGACTCTGGATGTTCTAAGCATATGACTGGTGATGAAACTAAACTTTTAAACAAAATCAGCTTTGCTGGTGGTAAAGTCATTTTTGGTGATGGAGTTTCATCTCAAATCATAGGCACAGGAACTCTCCAAGAAGATGGGCTTCCTATTCTTCAAGATGTTCTTCTAGTCAAAGGTCTTAAGGCAAATCTACTTAGCATATCGCAATTTTGTGACTCAGATCATACTGTTACCTTTTCAAAGAACAATTGCAGAATTTTAAATGAAAAAGGTGAATGCATAATTACTGGATTCAGAACTCCTGACAATTGCTACACTGTCATGAACAATTCTGAAATCTGTAATGTTGCCAGAATGGATGACAATGAGATATGGCATAACATAATGGGTCATATAAATTACAATAACCTTAGTAGACTGACATCTCAGGAAATAGTTCGAGGAGTTCCTAAAATCAAACTTATACCTAATCTTATCTGTGGTTCCTGTCAAAAAGGTAAAATTGTTAAGGCACCTCATAAGAAAGTCAAAGATATTCTTACCTCTAATCCCTTAGAACTCATCCATATGGACCTAATGGGTTCCTCCCAAACTTTTAGTCTCTGTGGACACAGTTACATCCTAGTTATGGTTGATGACTTCACTAGATTTACCTGGGTAGCCTTCTTAAAACAAAATTCTGAAACATTCCAAACCTTCCTAAAAATTCTTCTTAGGATTGAAAATGAGAAGGATACTCAGGTGAATAGAATTCGTAGTGATAGAGGTGGTGAATTCAAAGACACTGGTATTGTAGAATACTGTGACTATAATGGTTATAAACACGAGTTCAGTGCTCCTAAGACCCCTCAACAGAATGGTATTGCAGAGAGAAAGAATCTTACCCTTCAGGAGATGGCAAGTGTTATGTTACATGCCAAGAATTTACCTAAATATTTTTGGGTAGAGTCCATTCGTACTGCTTGTCACATTATAAATAGGGTCTATCTTAGAAAGAATTCCAAACAAACCCTTACGAACTTTGGTACAATAAAAAGCCTAATCTCAAATACCTTAGAACCTTTGGCAGTACTTGTTATGTATGCAAAGATAGGGAACACTTGTCCAAATTTGAGAGCCGGGGAGATAAAGCCATATTTCTAGGATATTCGCCTAACAGTAGAGCTTATCGAGTCTATAATCTTCGAACTAAAACTTTGATGGAATCCATAAATGTAATTGTTAGTGACACTACTGTAGAAAGCAAGACCGGTGAATTTACTATTGAGGAAGAGTCTACAAATATTTTAGAAAATGACTCCTCTGCAATGGATAATTCATTACCTATTGAGACACCTGAAGTACCTAACTGGGTTTCTAAAGATCATCCCATAAATAACGTAGTTGGTAACCCTAGTGAGCCAGTGCGTACAAGATCCCAACTCAGAAACTATGCACATTATGCATGTTTTGTTTCCCTTGAGGAACCAAAGAATGTAAATGAGGCATTTAATGACTCTCACTGGATTTTTGCTATGCAGGAAGAACTTTTACAATTTATCATTCATGATGTTTGGTATCTTGTTCCACGTCCTGATCACAAAAAGGTTGTTGGCACACGTTGGATTTTCAAAAATAAGACTGATGAAAATGGGATAATAATTAGAAATAAAGTTAGATTAGTTGCTCAAGGATACTCTCAAATAGAAGGAATAGATTTTAACGAGACTTTTGCTCCTGTTACTCGTTTAGAATCTGTTCGTCTGCTTTTTGCTATAGCTTGCCACATGCACTTTACACTGTACCAAATGGATGTCAAATCTGCGTTCCTTAATGGAATACTGGCTGAAGAAACCTATGTAGAACAACCTAAAGGGTTCATTGACCCTAAGCATCCAAATCATGTATTTCGTCTGAAAAAGGCTTTGTATGGCCTTAAACAAGCTCCTAGAGCTTGGTATGAGCGTTCCAGTTTTCTTTTAGATAAAGGTTTTAAAAGAGGCGAAAATGACCAAACTCTTTTTGTCAAACATTTTGACAAACACATCACTATTGCTCAAGTTTATGTTGACGATATTATATTTGGATCAACTTCTCCCTCAGAAGTCAAATCCTTCTCTGAAACTATGCATAAGGAATTTCAAATGTCCCTTATGGGGGAGCTACAATTCTTCTTAGGCCTTCAAGTCAAACAAAATTCAGAAGGATTATTTGTATCGCAATCCAAGTACGCTTTAGAGATAGTAAAGAAATTTGGCCTGGAGAGTGCTAAAGATGCTAAAACGCCCATGAGTACTACGCTAAAACTTTTCAAAGATGAAAATGGAAAATCTGTAGATCCTACTCAGTATCGTAGTATGATAGGCACCTTACTATATCTTACTGCCTCGCGCCCTGATATTATGTATGCTGTGTGTGTATGTGCTCGATATCAAAGTAATCCTAAAGTGAGCCACTTGAATGCTATTAAACGTATCATTAAATATGTAAAAGGCACTCTAAATCTAGGACTTTGGTACACTAATGACACACCAAGCACTATAATTGGGTACACTGATGCTGATTGGGCTGGTTGTACTGATGATAGTAAAAGCACATCGGGAGCATGTTATTATATAGGTAATAACTTGGTAGGATGGAGTAGTAAAAAACAAAACTGCACATCACTCTCAACAGCTGAATATGAATACATAGCCGCCAGTAGCTGTTGTGCTCAATTAATGTGGCTTAAACAAATGCTAAGTGATTATGGTATTCAAGAAAACCAATTGCATCTCTATTGTGATAATCAAAGTGCGATTAATATTTCTAAAAACCCTGTTCAGCACTCGCGAACAAAGCATATTAAAATAAGACATTTTTTTATACGCGAATTGGTTGAATCTAAGGAATTAGAAATCAATTATCTTCCTACTGATCTACAACTCGTAGATATGTTTACCAAACCTCTAGATTATAATAGATTCATTTCTTTACGTAAATCTATTGGTATGGTTTATGCTGACTAATAACTTTGCTGTTTATCATAGTTTTTTTTCCCTTTGTCCATTTGAGACAAAATGGGGGAGAAATTTGAGTCTATTCAATTCTTTCATATGCTAAACAGCTTGATCTTAGTGATTTATTGCAGGTTCTTATTGTACAGTTACTCTCAACAGTTATAATAGGGTATTCAAATGTACTTAGTTGAGTTATGTACTTTTTGATTTCTAGGTATTGGGTAGATAGAATTTTGATAGGAATAAGTTTTTCTTATTTTCTTGTTGCCCTACGAGTCCTAGATGACTCAAAGGAGATTTTGTCTCATATTTCCAAAGGGGGAGATCGAAGCCCTTATACTTTTGACTCAATTGAGTCTATATTGTATAAGTGCTCATCTAGTTTGGAAATTGTGACAAAATTATGTCTTCCCTAGTATCCAAAGAACCTCAGAAGTTGGTTTGCTACTTCATCTCTCTATCTTATTTTGATCAAGATCAAATTGCCAACACTCACACATAGTAGAATTTATTTCTTGCATATCATACTGCATAATAATGTGTGAACATATGTTGAGTGTGTTTAAATCCCTAAGTTGGAATTTTAATAATTTTTTGGGATTTTTTAAACATTTTTTTAAATAAGGTTTTATTAATTAAAACTTGATTTAAAAGTTTTGTGGTCAATTTGTAAATACTATTTGTTGGGTATTTTGGCCTATTGTTACCTTGGGTAGAATCTGAAAGCGGAGTAAACTAGAGGGTGTGGTTTTAATTAGTTTTAGACGCGCATTTTATATCCTGTTATCATCCAACACCTGTCGTCATCTGATTGGCTGTAACTGTGTTTGTTTACTGAGTTAAAAATGAGTATGTTTTTAGCCCTTGGATCTCTAACTATCGACGATCTGCATGTTGTCTTGGTGAATCCCAGTACAACTTTCTAAACCAATCAGGATTCGTTTAAGCACCGCCTTATTAGAACCCTTCGATCAAAGTCAATTTGACTTGACTTAATCCTGGCCCTTGGTTTTGATCAAATCTCTCGAACCTTCTCTTCACCCTATAAAAAGGACCCTACTCTCAGACTTCGAAGACTTTTGCCATTTTCATTTCCTCTGAGAAATTGAGAGAGTAGAGAGAAGAGAGAGAAGAGAGAAAATAGAGAGAAGAGAGAGAGTTAGAAACCCTAACCCTGCTTCGTCAAAGCCTCTTCCGTCCAAACTCAAACATTTCTTCAAAACTCCATATCCAAAACACTACCCTGAGTGTTCTTGAGTGATTGAGAGTTTGAGTTGAGTTTGTTATTGCTGCTGTAACCTCTTGTTCGTTAGATCTTGTTTTCAACTTAAATGTGTACTTAGATCTACTTTCTGATTTCATAGAAATTTCAGATCTGAGTTATTCATGTTACATTACACTTAATTTCATTCTTTATTTCTCATCTTGAGAAATATATTGTTGATTATTTTCTATAAAACGTTTGCTTACTTTGAAATCAACAATAAATGCTTTCTATTTCTAGTTCTTGTAAAACTAAACCTTTGACCTAGTTTGGAATCTCACTTGGAGGTTTTCAATCTCGAAAAGCTTTTCTATATTCTGAGATTGATTAAGACCTTGTCTGTCTTCCTAGAAAGGTATCCGTGGATTCTGGGAATGATTTAAAGGTCAAATAAGGTGAAAAGTTTTGTAAGAAGAAAGAAAAAGAAAAGATCACAGCATATAGTGTTACTGTAATTTGTTAGGACTGTTTGTACTTAATAAGTGTGTGTGTGTGCATGCATGTGTTAGAGAGCACCTTCACAAACACTTTCACCCTACAACACGAAAAGTGTTGGTAATAAGATCTTGTGAACAAAGAGTCGACGTAAAGTGCTGGAACAAATCAGAAGTTAACAAACTGGGAGAACTACATCTACAATCAGAACTGCAGAGAAGTTTTAAGGACACTAGAGGGTACATTCCTAAACTTATATAGGCCTGAGTTGTTTGCATGTTAGTTGTATAGTTTGTAACTCATATATTTGTTTTAGTGGATTTTTCATTTTACTCCGTAGAGGGAGTCGTGGATGTTTCCTCAATTGGTGAGGGTTTACCACGTAAAAAACATCGTGAACATAATCTTTCTACATCTCCTCATCTCACTCTTGGTTGTGCTGAGTTTAAGTTTTTTAAACTACTTTATAAACCTGTTATTCAATTCTTGAATAGATCTCGTACATACTGATTTGTTAAACACATCTTGTGTTCAAATAGTTTGGTTTTTACGAAAAGAGTTTCTTAAAAAAACAGATCGGAGTTACTTAAATAGTTTATTTTTAATAAACGGCTTTAGTAACATTTTTCATGAGAGCCATATAGAGATTGTACATGTGTATATGTATGCACTAGTGGACTCCCGTGCCTAAAGGCATGTGTATATGATTGTGTCTTACACAGTCACATGATATATATCAATTATGTTTTTCATATATTAGGCAAAAAGTGCGAAGAACAAAGCCATTCGTGCACGTTTGGCAACGCCACACACATCTGGTAGGACTAGTCATGCTCAAGTTAAAAACAAGGTAAAAGTTTGATACTTTTAATGATTACTACGTTATTTTTTCAATGCGGATAAATAAGTGAAAATATATGATATCTTGACACTTAAAATCTTGTGCTTGTAGATTGCTAAAAGAATTGGACTCCAACCAACTCGTATGATGGTATACAAGGAGATACATATAACCAAGGATAATGGTCTAGTTAATAAAGAAGCTGCTCGATTAATTGCATGTATATTTTGGATTTTAATGACAATTTAAACAACTTGATTTTTGTTTGCGTGTCTATTATCTTTTGAGAAAACATTATTTTTCATTTGAAAATGGATTTGGGTGCTAGTCAAGTGTTAGTTATCAAATTATATTTGTTGGAACGATATTCATTATGATAGCTTGATTTGATTTTTACAGCAAGCGATGGATGAACTAGAATCGCAACATCCAGAGATTGCGAATACCGTTGTTTCACAAGATGACATATTTGGACGAATTATGGGACCTGAAAGGCATGGTCGTGTGCGGACGTTTGGGCTTGGTGTCATGCCGAGTATGGTCTTCGGTCGATCTTATATGATGTCCGAGGCTCAGAGGAGGGATATTGAGATGCGGCATCAATAAGAGTTCAAGAGGATTCGACGTGAGATGGAGGCTGAAAATGAGCGGGTGCGGCGTGAGATAGAGGCTGAAAATGAGCAGGTGCAGCGTGCGATGGAGGAAAATTATGAAAGGAAGAAAGATGAAATGAAAGAACAGATGGAAGCTCAAATGTAAGAAAAAGTATCTGCTATGGAATCTCGGATGGAAGCTCTGGAGGCTCATATCCGTGCGAAGGGTAGTTTTATGCAATCTCCACGAAATGTGTCTTCAAGCACTGAATAGGTCAATGATTTTTAATTATAGATTTATATGAGTACGGTCGGATAATTTTCATGCATTACATCTGACATTTTTTATATTCCTATAGGTTCCTAACGGAGCCAATCTTGATCCTTTAGCATCATTGCAACCATCGATGCAATTCCGGTCAGAGGTTCAATCGCAACGACAATTGCAACCATTAAGGAAAACACCACCACAAATCATATCACGATCCCAACTTCAAAACTATTGTCAGGTTAGTCCATTTTATTAAGAAGATATTTCTTTCTCCCTTTTTTCATAAGTTATTATTGTTTCACTATACTCGCATAATTCCATAAGCTTTAGTATTCAACCAACAAGGAATTAGTGAAATGATATTTTATTCACCCCAAAATAGATATAAACGTACCTTACTTATATGCTATACAAGGCACCAAAATAGGAACAGAAGAAACTGTACAACTATTTTCCTAATTTACAGGGTCAACTAGGCTTATATTTAAACATAAATATGAATTTCAAACAGAGACTCAAAAAAGAATGAACAAAAGCACATATTGTGGTTGGTGCTCGGGGAAGAAGCTTCGACTCTCATCTATTAGGCTACGTGGTAATATCTTCTGAAAGAAGTGTTACAAGTTTAATTTGGTTGCTAATTACTCCCGTGGTTGTTGTGATTAGCTTTAATGACTTGTTGAAACCATGTAATGATGGTGGTGGTGATAGTAATAGAAATTACCATATTGGATAATGATCAACCTAAAGTTGAATTCTTGAGACAACCTATATGAGGTTATTCCTCACCATTCCATGGGTGGCATCGAATCCGTCGCCAAGAAGTCCCGACATCCATACATGATTTAGTGTTATTTACTGCATGATGCCATAAGCAGGTAATTAAGTATACAGCTCCAGTATATGTAGATGGTGAATGAACTTTTTTCACTTGAAGGAGGTTGAGGATGCTCTCCAGTGTCGCAGTTTTATCAGGACCAACTTCGTATGAACGAATAACAACCATATGTATGTATCCAACACCTTCTTCGATGATGAGACTGTGACGAAAAGGATCAACAAATTGCTTCTTTGTGGGAATATTTTGACGAACATGTTCTTCGGTGGCATGGCCATTTACAGCAGGAGTAACCAAAGTGGTTGCCACCCCTTGTTTGTGTATCAATAAATCAAATTGTGTAATGGATATGCTAGATGTGCCATTGACTTTGATAGTATTCAGTTTTGGCTTATTTAAATTTGGGTTATGCCCATCTCTAGTGGAAGAGCATCTAATGATGGTACAACCACAGATGAACAGATAAGGGATGGAAAATGCCATTATTGTGTTATTTATTTAAGGTGGATAGAGGTAGAGAGAATATGGAAAGGAGCGTAGGTAGTTGAACTGATTTTATAGGTGGCATTTGGCCGGAGTGTGAATGGAAATTTGTGTTGTCGAGAAAAAAAAGGAGGGACTTCCTATGTAATTGGAAGTTGGAAATATCGAAAGCATTATTAGTGTTCTTTTATATGGGAGCACTAATAATGGACTAGGAAGAGCAGGAAGTTATTTATAATCCAGATAAATAACTATTGTTCACTATAAAACTCAATCCCATATTTGCTAAAAAACTCCAAATTGAACTTCCCCCAATCTCATCCTTTCCTGATATATTGCAGTTTCATAGTGATCAAGTTGGTCGCGAATAACTTGTGTTATCCAATGGTCTTGAGATGGAATTTATCATGAAAGAAATGACATAATCTTATATTTCTAAAGTCATATTGTCTTGTGATCCCACCCTGGACAATTGCATAGTCGTGGACATTTATGGAGATAGGCTACATTTGGCATATTGTAGAGTAGGACATGACAACAAGTGGATTGAGTGGCACCATGATTTTTTATTCCAAGAGGAGGTCATTTACTGGAAAGGTGCATTTTATGTCGCCGGTCACACTGGTAGTCTATTGGTTTTTCATCTACCCACCACTTCTGCTTCTCCTCTCAATAACGTACAAAATATTGACCTGATGAAAAAGTGCAACAATAAAGATTCAGATACTTATCTATTTTAATTGGGAACGATACAAGAATTGATATCACCAAAATGTGTTGATAGAATATGTTAAGCATGACATAAAGAGGAAGATTAAATATATTACGCTTCCTCTTTGCTTTTAAAATGATATAAAGAGCATGACAACAATCATATATTTTTGATATCTAGTTTGATGTAAGAGTAGAAATGCTCTGTTCATGCGTTAAGAAATTATTAGGATCAACAGTACACTTAATCTCAACCAACCTTTTAAAATTGTTATTGAAGCAACTACTACTCCAAGATCCTCCTGCCTCTGCATAACTTGTTCCCCTTCAAAGATTAAGAGTACTTGAGTGTATCTCAAATTTTGTGTCAGGTTTTATTAATAGTACTCTTGAAACCATGTGTGTGTGTATGTGATGCCCCGAACCGTAATTAGGGTAAACGTCGTGCTTAACCTGCATCCAAGTTCGAGGTGCTAATGGGGAGGGGGAAATTACTTTTAATTTATTAAAAAAAACATTTATTAAAATTGTCACATTAAAGAAAAACCATTTATTGTCCAATTGTTCAACAATAATTTTGTTCAATCAATTTGAAGAAATCTCATTTAATTATTTTGCAAAAGGGTTCAGCTAAAATATCATTCAACCACAATTAATAGAAGATGCCCTGTATTATTACAATCCAAGGTTCCAAGTTCAAAGTCCAAATTTAAATAGTACAACTGATACATAATTAGACCTCGAATATCAAATGTCGTCGCTAAGGAATAAACGGTCATCAAATCTCTAACAACGTTCGGAACTCTCGGGAATCTTACCGATACGAACATTCGCATATTTACCTGAAATACCTGTGGGTTTTGGAAATTAGGTATGAGAGAAATGCCCAGTAGGGTGGGAGATACTAAGTAATAATTTTGTACTAAAATACTATACATATACAGTATCTTTTAATATTTCAAGAAAACAATTTATTCAATTTATGCAAATGGATGCAACTATATGCAATGCTCTCGGGCTAGGTGGCCAAACTCACACTTAACCCATTTCATGTCTCGTGCCAAAGACTTATTTAATTAAACATTAGTCCTTAGCAATTTATTGACTTAAGTACCTTTAACTTAAGAATATTCTCATTCTTAATTATTTATTGCAAGATTTATCAATCTTTGCCTTAGAGTCTAGCCATCATTCCTGGACTTCACGGGCTCCACACCATTGGTCTCCAGTCGGCATATGTTCTTCTGTACAGACTTTGGGGTCTTTCATCACTAGGGACGTCATGCCCTGCTTAATTCTTAGCATCATCCAAGTATCATTTCTGATATTTTCCACGTATTTCACATTTATCATATTCCATATATTTCATTATTCTCATCGTTTTTCAAGTTCATTATTCTTTTCACTTTCACATGTGTCACACTTTATTATTAATCACTTTCTTAATTTCTTTAATTAAACTCGGCCGAGGAGGCCATAAATGCAACACCGTCTTCAAATATCATCTCTATGAAACTCATTATTTTTATTTAGAAAAAATGTATCATTAATCTCTTTTTATCAAACTCACTTAATACATTTAATTGCAAAATAAATTCTTGACAGCATACTATTCACTGTATTTACGACAATGCCACTACTATTTATTTTACACAAATGTTATCATTTTAAATGGGTTTAAACACACTAATTTCACCAAAAACTAATTTATAACTTCTCAAAGTATATTTTTGATTATTTCCAACATTTATTTAGTAATTAATTCGAGATTTCATAAATAGACTTTATTTTAAATTAAATGGGTATTCTAATCATGTTTATGCCTTTGAATGCCAAGTTGTTAATTTAACAATTCAGGGGCTGCATTTTTGTAATTTCCTTAAAACATGTTAAAAAAACATATTCATACTTTAGTCATGTTAAAAATTAAGTCTACCAATTACTGAAACATAATATTCACAGTACACGAATTTCTGCCTGAGAAATCCCTTAATATGCCACTATTCATGTCACGTTTATGTAGTATTTCATTACTAACTTTATCCTTCAATTTTGAAGCCATGAATGATCATTAAAATAACTTTAGCAACATGAAATATTCTTAAAGTCATTTTAAATCATCTTTCAACATGAAATATGGATTTCTACATAAGAAATCCCTTAGTATGCCACTAACATGCTCATAATTGTGTAGTCTTTCATCCTACTTAATTTCTCAAGATTTCATGCCACGATTTCCCATTAGAAACTCAAAAACATCAAATATAATTATTTCAATTTCAAGACAAGTTTCTAGCATGAATAATAATTTTCAACAAAGAAAAATAGGCAAAATACTTCATCATTTTAGCATGAAATTATCTACTTCTACGCATGATTTTAAGTTTAAAAAAAGAGTTTAGAGGAGAAACCTACTTGGATAATATAGTTGGATATTAATCAAGAAGAAATAAGACCAAACTGTCTCCAACAAAAGCTCCAAGAACTCTAACTACAAGCTCCAAAGTATTAGTTCCCAAAACTTCCTCAAGTTATATACTCCTTGAATGGTTATTTTGAGATGGTTTTAGGCTTCTTTACTGGTGGTTTGGTGGGTATTTGAGGGATGTGAAGTTTAGCGACGATTTTGGACAGAACTATAAGGTTTGTGGAGCTCAAAGGAGTGAGAGGAAAGAGGAGAAATTTGATGGAAAAGGAATAATGAAGTCTAAGGCCACCCCATCTCTTATAATTCATTTCTAACTCACACAAGCCAACAAGCCCATGTGATACATTCCCTCACTCACAATGAGCCAAAATCTCTTCAACCAAGTTCTTAATAAAGGAGTGGGACAACCCCAAAAATAATTAGGAATAAAGTGGGAACAAAAGGCATAAAACAAGGAGGATTTGTTGGATATATGTCAACCGGGCCCCCCGAAAATTTTATTATTATTATTATTGATTTTTTTTAGTTTTCTTTTCTTTTCTTTTCTTTGACTTAATATATATATTTTTAGATGTTGAAAAACGTGGTCAAATAATTTTTTTGAGTTTAATTAGCCTTCTATAAAAATTACTCTTGTTTGTAGTTTTACGCGTCGGACACAATTACGTGCTTTTAATTGTACAACTTATAACTCGATTTTCTAAATTAAGTTGCGTCAAATAAAATCATTTCCTTTTAATTTAAGGAATAAGAATATAAAACCATTCATGCGACTTGAAAATAGAATGCAACGAATTAATATTTTGAATAAGTCGACGACAATAGGATGACGAGTAAAAATAATAAGGGGCGGGTATTACAGTTTATACCTTCATATTTTTAAATTCTAAAGCAAAGAGAAATAATTTAAAGCATAATGAGACTTATTATATTATGGGGTATTTAATTTTGAAACTCCCCTTAAATGAGTGGTCATATCATGAGTCGAGTTTAGAGTGCCCATATGGATCCTGTAGTCCTAACATATGTTACCTACTTTTGACTACATAAGGGGGAATATTTAATCTCGGTGCAAAAGCTAGTGGTCTATGAATTTTTTTGTTAGGTATGGTGCAAAAAAAAACTTAGAAGTCGAGAGGTTAAATAAAGTAGTGAAAATAAATAAGGGTGAAATACACTTTTCTCCCATATATTTGGAAGTTGTCATGGCACTGCCTTGCCTGATATATCAAAATCAGATAATAACAAATTACCAATGCTAGTATTACGCATCAAAAGTGTACCATAAAATAGAAATTGCAGAGAAACAAATCATCTACAGTAGTCCAGTTGGAAAAGTCAATGCAGCTAACACTAAAAGTTCCACGTGAAGTTTTCAACGTTCAAATTTATTCGAAATGAATGCTTACGCAGTGTGAAATTCAATAAAAACACGCAGAAAGAAAATAAACAAAAGACATTTACAAAATAATATTAATTACTTACGTGGAAATGGTATCGCTGATTCTGAGATCTCATTAATCCTTCCGCTATATGGTGTCATTTGTATATACGCCACCCCATCTTCTAGCTGCAACAATCTCTCCCATATTCCTTAAAATCCCTCTACCAAAATTTAATGGGTGTGGTCCTGTTTAACAAAATATCAAGAGATTACCCATATGGGAAATTAGCGTTGTATGGAAAAAATAGTGCAGATTTTGCCCAACTCATTTCCCTACAATCTTCTCTTACCAAACCCAATTCCGGAAAGCATTTTTGCATTATTAAAAGAAGCCTACTAGTTCCTCCTAGAAACAATGCTTGGAATGCGATTTGTATTGCACTCTTACCTCCTTGGGATGTGGCAAATAATTGTACCCTTATGTGTAGGTCTCTATCTATAATGGGTGCAATTGATTGCCATTTATGAACTAAACTAGTGTCGTTTTGTTCCAGCGTCCTCTGGACCATGAACACAGTCACATTTTTAGAGGATTTTAATGGGTTTAACTAATCTAAAACAACATAGTATAAAGGTTGGACTGCTGGCACCTAGAACCATGTACATGGTTCAGCATATTTAAGTTAAGTATATTACAAATCTTACTACACGTAATAATGTTCAATACATAATCCATTTACTTAAAGAATTCCAAGTGTTTATACCGAACCATACCTAAAAGGCATTCATGTTATTTGGGTGACAAGTGATGGAATGCACAGTAAGCAATAATAAATTATGTAGCTATAGTATTATACATGTCCAAAAAAGCTGGTAAAGATCAACTAAGTACAGAGAATTCAAATTGATGGCATCGCGTTGTTACATACATTGTTATTTCATGTTATGCATCGAGTATTATACATTTTATGCATATTAAATGATGATTTTGTACTTGTCTAATTGAGCAATATTAATATGACTCAATTAGACAAGTACAAAATCATCATTTAGTACGCATAACATTGTCTAATAGTTTATACTGAATCATCATTTAGTATGCATGCCATTGTCTAAATAAATGTATAATAGTACCTATTACTAATTAAGGATATATATATAATGTAGATAATCATACACTGTATGTATTAGTAGTTATTGTTCCATATTATTTGATTATATTTTTAATATAAATTTGATTTAAGATTGTTAGTTAAATTTTAATTAGTTATTTGTTGCCTATTTTTTATACTTGCATTGTCAATGTAAATTAAACTATGTCCATGTAACTTCTGTTAACATGATGTACAATTAGTATGTGTTTTATGTATATTTTCAATTGTAACTCTATGTCGCCATATGATATAAAAAATTGAAAATAGATTTATTGATCAAGTGTTTCTTTTCTCTCTCTTATTTCAGGATCGCATGGCATCAAAGAAGGCAAAGAAACACAAGTAGTGCAGAAGATAAATTTGTAATGTAAGTCCTAATATTTTTTTAACTTTGATTTATTCATCATTGATACTTTGTTTTCTTCATTTTTGCATGGTTTGCTAGAATTTTATCATGCTCATGGAGAAGGTGCCTTCAGGGATGTTAGACTTATATCTAGTATCAGGCTAGCGATAGAATGTTAGACTTATATTTAGTATTAGGCTAGGGGTAGAATGTTAGTATATGGATATTGTGTTTTGGTATTTAGATGATCCGACGTTTTGGAGTTATGTTTAATATTGTTAGGTTATTAGTGGGTAAGGTTATACTATTTTTGATGCTCTAAATGTTTATATTTTTTTTGGATAATGGTATATAAAGCGTGGTTACTTAATATAAATAGTTCAAATTATGTTGTTTTGATAATTTGGTGTCATCATAACATGCTTAATATTTCTGAATAGGTAAATACAATTTGCGACGCTTTTTTATTATTGCTGGCCCAAGTTTGCTAAAGAGTAAAAAATTACGACATTTTTAATTTAACGTGGGAATTGGGGATATGGATAAGCAGGTAACCGACATTTTTAAACCATCGGTACAAATGCCAGGATATAAATTGCCGACATTTTTAATTTAACGTGGGATTTGTGGTTATGGTTAAGCCGGTTACTGACGTTTAATAAACGTTGGTACAAATGTCGGGATTGATATTACTGACGTTTCTAAATTTTTTTTTAATTCCCCACTATGGTAACACTGGCGTTTAATAAAAAAACATTAGGATAGATGTTCCCGACGTTTTCTAATATTTTAACGACATTTTTAAAACATCGTCTAATCCTAAAATTCTTGTAGTGATCCTGCGCAATCCGAATCCTAGACCGTATCATCTCCACCTTCACCGAAGTGTCCTGGATGAACTCCTATACGAGAAGCTTGTTATCCCCCACTTCTAACCAAAAAGAGGGAGAATGACAAGGCCTACGGTAAAATTCCTCGAAAGGTACCACATCGATAGTAAATTAGTAACTATTGTTGTAAACAAACTTCACTAATAGTAAGTACTGCTCCGAACTACCCTTGAAGTCCAAAATACACATTTGCAACATATCCTCCAACATTAGATTTACCGACTCTGTCTGACTATCTGTCTGTGGGTGATAGGAGGTACTCAACCTCAACTCCGCCCCTAATGTCCGCTAGAAACTCCTCCAAAAGTGGGACACAAACGTCTTGTCCCTATCCGATACAGTATTCAGTGGTACACCATGAAACTTCACAATCTCTACAAGAAAAATCTTAGCATACTGCTCATAAGTATAGTCTGTCTGAACTGACAAGAAGTTGCCACCTTTGTCAATCGGTCAACGATCACATAGAAGGCATTGTGTCCCAGCGGTAACGTAGGAAACCCTATAATAAAATCCATGAAAATGATCTCCCATTTCCAAATCGAAATATCGAGAAGTTGTTGAACAATTATTGGTCGCTGATGGTCCACCTTTATGAATTGGTATGTGGCACACTTGGACACAAAAATGTCCATGTCCTTCTTCATGTCTTCCCACCAATATTGGCTCCTCATGTCCTAGAACATCTTATCCCCATCGAGATGTACCAAAAAATGTGATCCATATGCCTCGATCATAACTAACCATCGTAACTCCTCACCTTCTGGGACTACTAACCTGCCCTGGAATCTCAATCCCCCATAAAAACTAATTAAATAATGCTCTGCCCATTTTTGCCAATAATTGCCTGACCTTCTCTTGGAAAAGATAATCTTTAGCCTGTGCCTTTATGACCCGAATGATGATCTCGAGTGTGATGGTAGGAGATGCTATAAAAGCACGTGAAAACTCATCGTCAGTACAATGCGAGCTCCTATTCTCCTTCCACGCCGTTGTTAACTCGACTGTCAGTTTATGGCTCAAGGCATCTACCACTACATTTGCCTTGCCTGATTGATAATGGATATCAAACTGGTAGTCTTTCATAAACTCAATCCATCATCGCTGCCTTATTTTCAACTCCCTCTCTGTGAACAAATACTGTAAACTTTTGTGGTCTATGAACAACTGAAATTTCTCCCACAGAGATAGTGCCTCCAAATGAGTAGTGCAAACATTAAGGATGCTATCTCCAAATTGTGGGTGGGGTAATTTCCCCTCTTAAGGCTTAATCTATCGAGAAGCATAACTCCTCCTGCATCAATACACCCACAAGTTTTCGTAAGGATGCATTAGTAAAGACTTTATAGTCTTTCCCTCCATGAGGCAAAATGAGTACCAGAGCCGAAGTTAATCTGACCTTCAGCTTGTCAAAATCTTGTTGACATGAATCATCTTACATAAATGGTACATCCTTTTATGTCAAATTCATTAGAATCCCGACTATCTTCGAGAACCCTCGAATGAATCGACAGAAGTACTCTACCAAATCATGAAAACTATGCACTTTCATAGGTGTAGTTAGTTGCCCCCACTCCATCACTGCTGAAACCTTTATCAGATCCACTGATATCGCCATCTTAGATACAATGTGTACTAAGAACTTCACCTCCCTAATCTAAAATCCTCATTTCTCGAACTTAGCCTAGAGCTAATGGTCCCATAATGTCCTCAAGACTATTCGCAAGTGCTGTGCATGCTCATTCGTGGTCCGAGAATAAATCAATATGTCATCTATGAACACGATAACAAACTAATCCAGAAAGTCCATAAACACCCTATTCATCAGGGCCATAAACACTATCGGTGCGTTGGTTAGACCAAAAGGCATAATCATACCTCATACAACCCATATCTTGTCAGAAATGTTATCTTTCAAACATCCTATTTCCGAATCCTCAATCGATGGTACCCGACCTCAAATAAATGTTAGAAAAATATGATACACCGCTCATATGGTCAAATATATCATAAATACGGGGCAACAAATACTTATTCCATATAGTGACCTCATTTAACTCCCTATAATTAATGCAAAGCCTCAATGATCTATCTTTCTTCTTCACGAACAGAACGGGAGCACCCAAAGGCAAATTACTCTTTTGAATAAATCCTTGAACTAGTAAATGTTGAATCTAATCCATAAGTTCTCTCATCTCTAAAGGAGCCATGAGATACGGTGTACGTGTGATGGGTCACGTACTCATAATCAAGTTAATCACAAACTCGACCTCCTTACACGGCGGTAACCCAAAAATCTCTCCAAACACATCTACAAACTCTGTAACAATCGAGATGCTGTTTAGCAAAATAATAACCTCATCAGAAGTCTCCTCCTCAATGTAATACAAATGAGTTCTTGACCCTTCCTTCGGGTGTGGCGTCACAACCAAGTACATCTCTTACCCCGAAATGGAAAAGATGATGGAACTCCCATAACAATCAACAGAAGCCTTATAAGTAGCTAGCCAATCCATCCCTAGGATAACATCATACTCTGACACATCTAACACAAGTAGGTCTGCCATGAATTTAAGTCTCCCTATGTCAATCCTTATACCCCCGCACACGGAACGTATAGGTGTCCCTATACCTAAGGGTGAATCAATGTAAAATACTATGTTAGGTGCTAAGTCTACCATCCCCGATGCTCGAGCAAAACTAGTACTAACAAATGAGTTCAATGCACGAGTATCAAATAAAATACACCCTACATGCTTGAAAATAGGGAACATACCCTTCAATGCCTATGTTGGTACGAGTCCCTCTCCTGATGCGATGGATACACACGTCCATACTATAATTGTGGCTACTCCCCTGAACTGGGGTGGGTGGAGTTGGTGGGGCTGGTAACTGCTGTCACTACCTTCGAGGTACCTGATACCCACGCTGACGTCCCTACTCTGGTGCCCTGATTGCCCCGAGGGCACTTTTTCACCTTCTCTCCACATGCATAGAAGTTCCCTTAGAATTAACGCCTATCCTGTTGTGGCCCCACTGCCCTTGGTCCTAATGTCACTGGCCCTGATGGCCTCTCTGCTGCTGTCCTTAGCCCTGCTTATTCTGATCACTAGAACTCCTATGCCTCTTATACTAATATCTTTTCTGGGACCCCTTAATCCTCTAGCCTCTGATTACCATTTCCACCTATCTTGTCCTGCTGGCTTGACGTCTCTGAACGGATCTCTTCTCCCATTTACTTTTCTGGAATGATCGCTGATCCTGACAATGCAATAAAGTGTCATTCACCATCTGACTATAGGTGGTAAAATACGGGTTTCCTAATAAGGATTTCATAATGTGACAAGCTATCTCTGACATAAATTTCTCCATTCTCTTTTCTTCAGTGTTTACCTCATCTTCAACAAATAAGGATAATGCTGTAAAATCCTCCTCATACTCTGCTATGGCACAACCCTCCTGCTTAAGGTTGATAAACTTCCTCCTCGTCTCTGATTTCATGGTAGGTGGGAAATACTTTCCCTCAAACTTTAACCAAAACTCATCAATAGTAAATCGGTCCCACTTTTCTAGGGTGGTGATAGACTCCTACCACTATAGGTCTGCTCCTACTGGTCGGAATGAAGCTAACATCTGCTTATGCATTATCGTGCACTCAACCATCCTCAAATGTCTCTGAATATCCTTCCACTGACTGGCTACTAATATGCCTGTACTCCCACCAAACTCTGATGGGTGGCCTTTAGTGAAGTCCTCCATGTTCTCTCCCAAACTGAGCTCTGTGCCTGAACAGTTTGCACCACCTGCTGATGTGGTGGTGGCGGTGGCTGCTGCTATGGCTGAAAATACTGGAGCGTGGTGGCCATCGTCGTAGAGACTGCTTGCGTCACTATTGTGGTAATATCTACTAAAGTGACCATAGGTGGTACTGGTGGTGGTAGTGGATGTGGCTACGACTCCTGTTGATCCCTATCTTGTATAGCCTCATTTGTAACACGTCGCGGTCTACCGCGTTGACTGTTTGCGATCTGAAAATAAAAAGATTCGTATTCATAACAGGTCATAAAGAGTACAATGATTCCTAATCATAGGACTCTACATATCAAAGGAATGAAATACCAAACGTAATAAGCGCAACACATATCCTAAGGATGCTAGAACTTGGATGCTCTGATACCAACTGTAGTTACACCCATTTTTCACTTAAAGGTTGGCCAGACACAATACGCTGAAGATGGGGCTTGTCTAACAATTTATACAATTCTTAGCATCAAACCAAAAAAATGAGATTTTAATTTAAAACATACATGCATAAAGAAACCATATCGATAAATAAACTGACAATAAATAAGCCTCAACCCCCATAAGTCATAAATACCCATCCCAACATAACTGGAAAATAAATGAGTGGGATAAATAAATCTCGAACTTATGTCCAAACAATATCTGAAATAATAAAACCGAATGAGATAGAGAGTAGAAACCTATACTAGAATCAAATGAACTGAATCTACTACTAATCAAGTGCAACGACAAGTCTGAGTCCCTATGAGCCTTGTTGTCCCTGTCTTGGATAAGCTAGGGGGATGGGGAGGAACATTTTATATTTTGGGTCAGTGATCTAAAGTTGTAATATTATCTTACAAAACTAATATATGATAATTCAGTCAATTCACATTACACTGCCCATCGACACTCGCATAAAATAAGTATCTCACCCCTCAACTAAGTGCAATATTATACTCATTTTCAACCCAAGCCCAAACATGAAATTCGGTATCTATATTAATGTGACAATATCAAGTGCATCTAAAACATATATATAGAGCAGGAGTTAAATATTTACACACATGATTTCAGTTCCAATACTAACCCCCACGATACAACCCCACAAAAATATCATTTCATCACAATATGTATTTTACGTAGCATTTTGTTCATTAACAGTTATCTACATAAGTAGACTACATGGATTTGTTCTTAATTAATATATATATATATATATGTGTGTGTGTGTGTGTCATTATATATACACAGCACCCGAAGGCATCTACCTTCAGTTTCCAGATCGTTCTCTATCGGTAGGTCCAAAGGAGTCCCTCACCCAACGAACATAAACAAAACACACATAAGCAGGGTCGTCGCTATGCAGTACACCATCTCATGGTCTATACCCACGATGATGATAATGGATCGGGATATCCCACTTCTCTCATCAGGAAGCAGTACCCCGTAACGTAGGACCTAAAATAATGACCTACATTACGCTAAGCCCACCCGTGCCGGCGCATGCTACGGTCCGAAGACGTACGCAATCCTATCTGATATACCGTCCTTAAACACAGGTATGTTCACACAATTAATAATTACATATATGTAGAAGACAATATGTATAGGTAATTATCCCCATAACTACTGCAATAAGGTTTCATCAATCTTTAGATAACACCTTTGTCTTAAAAAATAACACACTAGTTAATTTTTAAATTCCTCAATTATTAAATAGAGATACAAATCTATTTTTAATTAAATATCCACTCACTTGGATAACCTCCTACATACTCACTTTAACTCGTAAAAATTACCTAAACGTTCGTACAGTCCAACCCTAACCCAAGCCCATGAGCTGAATCAATCCGCCTTCCAGGGGCCAAATTAATTCGTTTTCGGCAGAAGCCCAGAATTGTTATGTTTTTCCTATACAGGTTTCATCTCCTAAAATTCAAATTCATTTATAAGGTTTTACCCACTTCAATTTCAAGAACTATAACCTATTATGTTCAAGAAAACACTATTACATCCTTATATACTCAATCTAGGCATGATGACCCCCCATAAATTTAAGTAATTGGATCTAAACATTAGAAGTCGTCTAACCAAATCAAGATCACAATTATTATCTACATATTTTCAGAATAATGCGACCAGTACATGATTTTTAATCAAATATAAACATAAATCCTATCCGATGGATTCTAGTAATAGTTTTCCTAATAAAATGATATCAATTCCGGGTTTGTCTCCAAAGTGTTTAATTCTTAAAACACAATTATTCTTCGATTAATCCTAAACAGTCCTAGATTTAAATCCATTTTTTTGAATCTCCAAATCAATTTTTAATCCGAAATTGGTATGAGAGAATATGCATATGAATTAAGAATAAAATTATAATTAGTGTAGCAAGAAAATTCTTGCCTTATATAGATGATGTGAGTCTCCTCCCTTGATCCTTCTTCCTTACTTCTTCTTCAACCTCGGTAACTTCCTCCAGAGGGTGTAGGGTTGCTAGATTAACTCTAATGTGGATGGAATATGTAATTAGGTTAGGTTATTAACCTAATTAAACCTCTAATCCCGTATCTTCTCTTAATATCCTATTTTTTCCCCTAAACGAGCCCAGAATAATACTTAAATTGGTCCAAAATCTCCCCTAAGGGTATACTTATCACTAGGTCCAACATATGATTTTTAAAATGCTTAAACAGATTCTTAAATCATTCCAAAATGCCCCCAAATATTGTCTACCACAATTTACACATTTTATTATGTTAATCAAGAGATATTAATAATTCAAGTGACATGAAATATAATTATCTACAAATATACACATTCAGTATAATTGAATAACATAATCATGCAAATCATATTCAAGAAGTTTATTCATGTCGTTTATTTATTTAAGACTTACCAATTTAAAGGCTATAAAAAACGGTATGTTACAACCCATAACTAAAATGTTACATTGTCCTCAATTTTATTTAACAACAATAGTTAATTAAAGTGATAGTGAGATGTAATTAAATATAGGGCGATCCCCGGATATCATGTTCAATAATTGTTCAAAAAAATTTAGAAACAAGAGAAACAAACAAAATCAAATATATCTTTATTTTTAATTTTTTAATAAAATATGTACAAAATAAAAAACTTTCATCTTCTAATTTACCATTAACTAGAAGACAAAATATTTGGGGGTCTACCCCGAAAACATGTTGAATTTGTTGGATTAATGGTGGACTCCCATGATATTTCATGCCTCCCAAAAAAATTGAGTTCTGTTTATGCAGCAGGGGGTATGCTTTGAGTAAAAAATTTGAACCATCACAAAGTTTTGAATAAATCTATTTTTGAGTGATGGGTGGTTGGGATATAACAGGGGATAAGTACAGCTTGATTCCAAGGTCAAAATTTTCTCCAAAAGATTTTTCAAATGGAATGGGAGGTGGGGTGCACGTTGAAAAAATTTCCATCATCGTGAACATTTCAAGTAAGTATTCTTCAACAATCATTGGATGAAAATCATCAATACTTTCATCCAATTCTTATGGTAGTTCGAATGGTTGGAAAAAATGGAGACGAAAGAAATTCAATTTTTGTAAATTCATCAAGTGGGGGTTGAATTTCACAAGAACTATAATCACTTTTAATATATTGATAATCTTCAAATGATTGAGATATAGATGTTTCCAAATTAATAATATTTGTAAAATAAGAGTTCAATTCTTTTAAAAGTTCCTCTAATCCAATAACGCCATCATTTTTTAATATTTTTAAAATTAAAAGAAACTTCGTGAGAGAAGCTTCCATTTCCTTTAAGCTTTGGGTCATTAGGGATATGTTTTGTTCCAAAGAGGTCAATCTTTGATCAAAATCCTCAGATTCATCATATGGTTGAAAACATTTCCTATTTAAAGTTTTACAAGAATGATGTTCAGTTATTTTATTTTGTTGAATTTTCAAGTAATCACCAAAAGACATCAGTTTTGAGACAAACTCTTCTAACGTCATTATTGTAACTAGTAACAAAATTTTCATTATAAAAATTTTGAAAATTATTATTATAATATTTTTTATTCTCGTTATTATAATTTTTGACCAATTATTATAATAATTATTTATTAAGTTCCCGAAGATTGAGTTTTAGAATTTTGTAAATATTCACTAAAAGACATCGGTGGTGAACTTTAAAATTATTATTATAATGAAAATGCGAACCATTATCAAAACTATTAATACTCTCGAAAGAATTTTGGTAAGACGTACTTACTTATAGTGATTTGCGTATGAAAACTCCACAAAGTTGTATGAGGTCGAGAGTTGATGGTGATTCAAGCTCAATTGTGTATGACCGATACAAGTTTAAAAAAAAGTATATATAAATATATGTACAAAGCAATAAATAAATTAAATTCTAAAACAAAACACTCCCCCAGCAACGTCGCCATTTTGATAGGGTAATACTGAGCATCGTGTAAACACGGTTACCATTGTCATCAGCTTTGCACCTTGATACGAAAACCTGGACTTT
The DNA here is from genome assembly GCA_949130495.1 of Sambucus nigra. Taxonomy (NCBI): domain Eukaryota; kingdom Viridiplantae; phylum Streptophyta; class Magnoliopsida; order Dipsacales; family Adoxaceae; genus Sambucus; species Sambucus nigra. The sequence continues at coordinate 26,400,163 of OX422219.1, read as the reverse complement.
AACATCACATGTTTTATATGTATAGCAGCGAGTTCGGGTATCGAATCAACAGAGAATGGCGTTTAAAACTTTGATTGATTTATTAGTTATAAAAGAAAGTGCAAAAGATGATTTTATGGGTTTTGAACTTTTTTACTAAAATTTATCTAGGCTGATATTCAAACTAAATTAATTGACAAATAGAAAAACTATAGGTTGAGAATTAAATCCCTCTCCTCGGAATACATAGCATAAATGGTTACATGGTTAGACAAATATCAACTATGGTTAATATTCATTTAAACAATTAGTTAAACTTAAAGTATCACTCCCCGAATTTCCATAAAAGTCTAAATATGAGTTTGGCGTCAACAATATTCTCAAAATTACACATGCAAGACGTAATATACCCCTATTAAGGTTCCTAGGTGTAAAAAATGATTAATCTGTCAAAACAAGTTGTCTTCCATCATACCATAGCTAAGCCACAAAAAATCCAAGGCAAGTTCAATAATCTCAACCTAATTTAATTTCCTAGAAAGCATTTTTAAATATGTAAGTAAAACTTTTTATGAGAAGAAGCGTTTTTAAAGCAATAAAATGATTTTAGAAATAATGATTTTCGAATGGATATAAACTAATTATGGAGAGAAAATTAAATAACCAAACAATTTATTAATCACTATAATTACAAAAAAATGCACAATTAAAGAAGGAATTAAACTGGACTAATTATAGCATCCTACACTAAAAGCCGGATTCTAAATCTGAATTGTGGATCAAAAACTACATTGAAAATAATGAAATCGGATATCGTAATTATAGGTGAAAGAATGGGCTTAGGGGAATTATAGGTAATTCACAAAATAAGGGTGAGATAATTAAATGAGGAAATAGTTGGCCAGTTGATGAGAATGAAAGCAGGTATTCTTCTTACATTGTGAAAGACGATTCTCACTTTTAAATAAAGAATTCCAACCTTTTTTATTTAATTAATTCCATGTGGGGAATGAAATGTGCAAAGGGATTGTTTATTGCAAGCATGGGATGGGTGACCAAAAAGTTATGGGGGAGGAAGAGAGTGGGGGAAAGAAAGAATAAAGAAAGAAAATGGGGGAGAGATAGTGGGTGAAAAAATATGGAGAAAGAACCTCAGTTGAATTATAGATTATATATTAATGTGTGCTATATATTCAACACATGATGTTTGGTTTGGCGGTTAAGAAAAGGAAGGGGGATGGGGAGGTCCTGATTTCAACTCTCCCCATCACCATTTAGTTTTAAGAAGCAACAACATCAACATATGTCATGATCTTTTGGTACTACGTGGCATGATCTGGCATTGTCGCGTGTCAAGATCTGCTCAACCCATTTTTCATAATTATATTTTTCACCCCAAAGATTGTAACTTATTCGTTTGACCTCAGATTCGTGTGCCATTTGAATCGATATCTTCCTTTTTTTTGTGGTCAACAAAATTAAGCAGATTCCAAGTTATAATGTTTGACTTGTTCCTTCACCTGAAGCTTTGACATTTGACTTTTCCTAATTTCAAACTTTGAATTTTTATATCTTCTTCATTTGAGATTGAATTGACGCCCCGCTTGAACCTAAAGTTCCATATTTCAAGGTTGTCAATTTTCATGAAGAGTCCGAGTCCAAATTTGGTTATTTAAAATTACCATTTTACCCCTAATTGTGTGTATGTAAATGTTTCTTCCTCCGATTGCATCCAAACTTCAACATTAGGTTTCAATCCCCTATAAATACTCAAATAAACCTTGTACAAGCTATTAACTCTGAATATTTAAGGTTATACAGTAAAATAGTATAAAATGTGAGTTCAACGAATATACAACTACAATTCTGCGCAGAAAACGGATAATGAAATACAATATGTGACGGTAATCAATATATGTTGGTGCATTAAATAGGGTCGAGATATACAATTATCAAAATGTGCATCCTCTTGTGAACGAGGAGCTTCTCGTACATATACAAATTCCACATTCCACATGAGACTTCATACGAGAAGTTCTTCCTCACATTATAGTTCTTATAGGAAAAATATTTCTTCTAATGCCTTCTTATAGGAAATGCAGTTTATACGAGGCCATATTGTATGAAATAAATTTGGATGAGAATTTGTATTTTAAAATAGAAATCTTGCGCATAATCTTCTTTGTACAAGGTTTCTAGTACGCATTATTTTTGTACAAAATTATGTAGCAAACCAAGAATGAAAATTCAAAAAAATGAAAATTAGTTTTTCTCGTCAATCCTTTAATCCAAAGAAAACACAAGAAACTTAAAATCTCCTTTTACCTTTACAAAATCTCGAATTATAAAAAGTGTTGCCTGATTTAGACAAGAAAAGTCATGGTGAAATTTATCATTTCCAATTGAAAATTTATCAACGACTTATAAACACCAAGACATTTTTTTTAAATTCATAATAAAGATAAACCTAGGGAATGATGTCCTTAAAACATTTTCAAGAAGTCTATCTAGGTGATTTATTAATGGAATAACAATAAGGCACTCATGCTCTACATTTTTAAATTATCTTAGGCGACGGGCGCCCCTCCCCCCCCCAAAAAAAAAAATTGTTTTAGGAGTTTGTGGATCCATTAAAATCTAATTCATCACCAACAACACCCACTCTAAAAAATGGACTTATTTCTCATGATGAAGAAAGATCTATATGATAGCCTTTAAGAGTATGTTAAGAGATAGTGGCTGGTGCAAAATAAAGTGGAGGTATTCTCAAAGAAGATGGGTGTGGATTTCTTTAGTAACATACTCCCAAATGGATCGTTGTATTTGTTCCTCGTAAATAAAAAGGCTGCCTTTTAAGTATGTTAGAGGAGAAATGCCATGCTTGGTTATGACTAGTGCAGTGGTTTGATGTAGGAAATCACAAATAAGGAACGTTTTTAAAAGGTAAAAAGACCATGGAGGGTCATCCTGATGTTCGAAAAAATGACGACATAATGGTTGGTGATCCGTCTAAGCACAAGTTTACAAAGTAATTTTCATACCACAACGACCATGGGTAAAAAGTCCAAAAATCAAAAGCTTTATGATTTACATAGAAGAGAAAATGCATATATATCACTTGGATTATTATGTAGAGAATAAGGCAATGAATGATACAGTCGTGGTTGACATGAAACCAAATAATGTACTAGATGATCTAGAACATGAAACCAAGATATAAAAGAATACACAAATGTTTTTTTATGGAAATGATTTATATATAATTACATACTTCTCAATATTTATCTCAAATATCCTTAAATAAAGAACATTATACTCAAGAGGTGATAGGAAGCATCACAAGAAAAAAAAACAAATTCATGCAATTAAAACTATCCAATAGGAGAACAAGATATTCAAAGAGATTCAAAGTTCCTCAATATTACCTACATCATACAAAGAAATTAAGAAAGCTTCATCATCAATCAAGAATAGAGAAATCAAGGAATATCAACCAAATCAAAGCATAATACTTAATAGAGAATAAAGAATAGAAGTCAAGACATCAAGAAAATTCACTCATCATCCAGTGGTTTATGGAATATCAAAACTTCATTAATAAAGTCTCTAACATCAAGAAGGTGGTAAAACTACAAGATGTAATAACCCGATTTTTTATATGAATTTATGAATTTTGAAATACATGAAAGATCACTTACATTTTATCATTTGATTATAAGATGGTGGATTTTAGTGGGATTAAAGTAATAACTACTGAATTGCTTGGAACACATAATAAGATGAATGAGTTATTAGTGCGACTTATGTGAAAAATATAGAAAATTAGGTTAAATACCTTTAGAGTAAGGATTTGAAAAATTGATAGACTTTTATGGAATTTTGAGTTCATTTTAGTTTAAGAAAAATCTAAGGAAAAGTTGTAAGTAAAAATTTCCAATCAAGTCAGTTTGTTTCCAATTGGAATAATTCCAAACAAAACATTTGAGTCCTAGGTTAGGATTTGTGATGTCGATCCCCTAAGCCTACGACGTGTTTTAATGAAGATGTAGCGGTAAATCTTCAAAGTGTATTAACATCGTGCTATGTTTATCATGCTAAGTTTGTCTTCAAGTTTATCGAGGATTTTGTAAGTATGAATGCATTTTGAATATGGTCCTTGGATATTTTTAAGGGTGTTTTTTTTAACTCAAAGTCATTTGGAAAAGTTTTAAATGTTTAAAAAAAAATATCTTTTGGTTTTAATCTCGTTAGAACGAAATTTAAGTCATGTTCAAATGAAAATTTGATTTTTATTAGAATGATGAATGACATTAAGATCTCGTTGGAACAAGCTTAGAACGCCATTAAGCGAGAATTCTCCATTAAGAAGGACCAAAGTCGTTGGAAGGTCGTTAGAAGCATGTTCAAACGAGAGTTAAAGTCGTTATAATGAAACTTGTGTTTTCATTCTTACGACCTCGTGTTTTCATTCGAATAAGTTTTCCACCTCAAAAATCAAGTGGTTACTAATTAAGGAGTGTTGGACTGATATTATTTAAGAACTTTTGGCGAAAATCACTTCCTAACCTGTTTACCAGAGTTTCAAAACCCTAGTTTCACCCTCTAAGTTTTAAAGATCCAAGTTCTTTATATTCATATGTTATAAGTTTTTTAGCTTGGGATCCATGATTTATTTCTCTACATCTAAAGGACCCTATTTTGTACGATGGATTTCGTACTTGATGTTTACACGCGATGGACTATACATTTGTGGTGTTGCGGTAAAGAAGCAGTGGATTCCGTGTTCCAATTCATAGACGGTTGTTGAGCCTCATCGGTGGATACCAAGGCATGCGTGGACTCGTGCGTTATGGTATCTTGCATGGATGGACTCCTGGGTTACGTTGTGAATTAGCGATCGAAGATTGAAGAGCGTCAAGGCATGTAGGGATCGAGCGATCGTGTAAGTCTACTATCAAAATTTTTAATTTCGTATCATAGAGATTTATTAGCTATGCCGTTCGAGGTTTTTCCTTTTTTGATTTTTCTCGTACATGGCGCGTTGTGTTGGATTTATTTATTTTATCTTCTTATCACCTAGATGCATGTTTTAGGTTAAAAAGATAAAATTAGGTAAATTAGTTTTCCACAACAAATGTTTAAAATTGGTTGTAATTTTTTTTAGGGTTAATTTGTTTTAAAGTTTTTATAGGAGGATAATGGTACAGGGGTCCATGAATATACTGAATCTGGTAAGGCATGACCCACTTCAATAGAAGTTGCCTTCAAGGTATTCAAAGCTTTAAGAGAAGTAGGTGGTTAAAAATTAACTTCTGTGATCAAATGGTGATTTTATGATTGATAAGTTAGGAAGACAATGATTAAACATGAGTTTTCAGTAAGAACAAAGGAGAAAGGGTTCATTTGAAAGCGATGATTCTTGGGAGTGAAGAGGTAAACACTCCAAGTACTAAGGAGAGAGCAGGGAGAGAATACTTTCTGTGTCTATTTGTGTAGAGTAATAGTGCTTTAATTATATTCTTCTCATCATTGACCTTGCCCAGGTTCTATATTTATTACCAAATACTAGGGCTAATGTGGCATGTGGATTCTAAAAGGATATTCTTTGCAACACTATCTGAATTGCACCATTTGTCCAATTTTTTTATTCGTAGCCTATCTCCTTTGATACGTGACAAAAACATGTAGCTCAAAATAAAAAAAGTACAATTATATGGGGCTTTTAAATAATTTCTTGGTAAAAAAACTTTTCAAAATCTCACGAGAGGCCCCCGAGGGCCACTCTCCAATGTTCATAACATAAAAAACACTTTGTGAGATGTGCTTTGGCTGCTCACCCATTTTACTAAGTGTAAATTATGTAAGTGTGGGAGTGACCTCTTAGTACCTTCCTTTTAGTGTTATCTCTTTCCTAAGGTACTGAAGTGGTTAGGTATTAGCTTGCCCAACAAGACTTCCCTCTCAGCCTCCAAACCAAAACTCTGAAGGGATCCTAACAAGCCATCTTCTCGAGCCCCGTTTGCTCGACTAAGGCTCCTTGCTAAGCATTCATGTGTATAAGAAATAACAATGTGTTAGAAAATTATTTAAGTAAAGTTATTTATAACCTGGCTTTGGGACTTCTCACAGAGAACCCACTCATTGTCTGAGGTTTGCTCACAGAGCACCTCCTTACTATTTTTAGTGCTGCTCGCCTAGCGTTCCCTCATTGTCTTGGGTCCATTTGGATGACACCCCCTCATTTTCTTTAAGTTCCTCACTAAGAAACTCCTTACTGTATTGGGGCTTTCTCGCGTAGCATCCCCTCATTGACTTGCGTCCATTTGGCTTGCGCCCCCTCATTAACTTGGGTCCATTTAGCTGGCACCCCATCACTTGGCACCACATTACTTCGAACCTCCTCACTTGGAACCTCCTCACTTGGCACCTCTTCTCTTAGTATCTTATTACTTGGCACCCACTTCTCTTGGTACCTCATCACTTGACACCTCTTCTCTTAGCACCCCCTCGCCTGACACCCAATCATGTCCAATTATATCATTTTGTGTGAGATTGGGTACATTATCCCCCTCATGCCAAAGCGTTCATTTGGGGGTGAAAATAAAGAGCTTCATACAAATTTAAAGAGTTTTTTAGGAATTCAGGGAGACTCCAAAGGAATTAGTATATCTGTTGTGCATTTAATGTCATTGTGAGGGGACATGTGTCTTGTTAGGAACTCTTATTTTCGTGATTTGGGTAATGATTACACCTATTTTCGAGACGTTAGGCGTACATGTATTACGAGGTATAAATACCCTTCCCCAAATTTTTGAAAATTTACTTTCCATTTGCCTTGTATTTTCCATAGAGAGAGAAATAAATTTTGTCCTTTTTGAAACCAATTCCTTTTTTTCATTCTTCATTTAAGCTTCTCAAGATTCCACGACTTACTATACTCAATAGTTTTCCTCTTCTTCTTCCACCTCCATGAGAGAGGTATTGGTGGGCTCTTTTCCTATCCAGGTCACCGTCTCCACCAGTGCCACCACTAGTGCCACGACCATCACTTCTTCACTGGCTATCTCCACTGTCTATGGTGGAGTGGGATCCTCCACTTGTGTTTTTTTGGCCAAAGAGGCAAAGGAAATTTATGGAGAACATGTCATAAAGGGATTTTTCAACTTACCACCGTGCCCCATTCTTTGGCAAGGACGATAATTTTATGTCCTCAGTCGAGAAGTTCGAAGTTGAATTTGTGGAGAAAATTACTGAGTGACCGCACGTGGGGTTTGTGGAATCTGAAGACACCCTGGTAGTCCTCGCTGACAATATCTTATGAGTTCGAGTGGATAGGGGTGACTTCCCCTTTTCAAATGTGAACCTTGAAGTTTGTGTGTGTGTGTGGGAGGGGGGGAGAATGAGTCCTATGGGTAGATTATGTTATGAACGTTCCAGCTTATCGTGTCATCATTGATGAGTTGGGGCTAACTCGAGCAATCACTAGTCTGAAGAATTACACTATCTCCAAAAATATCAGTGCATACAATATGCTATGGTCTCTCTGGAGCATGGAATCCCATACATTTATTACAAGTCAGGGGAGTTAAGTTTTAACTTGAGATATATTTTGTGAGCTGACTGGTTTACCTATTTTAGGAAACCATGCTTTTACTGATGGGTATGAGGACTCCTTTTAGCAGGATATGTGTTGGGAGCTTCACCAAGCCTTGTTTGATTATTCTCGTTATATTTCTCTCACCCAAACAGGGGCGAGCAAGCACTCTTTTTCGAAGTGGCAACGTTACTAGTTCAAGATGGTTTACCTATTCTACTCTCGTTATGTTTCTCTCACCCTGATAGAACTCCTAGGATTCAAGATGGTCCTAATCTTAATTTGAGGACCTACTGTTATGCCTTCTTTGTTACCTTTTTGAGTAGGTTCCTATTCTAAGGGAGACCAAATGAATCCCCTCGCGAGTTAATTTTTCGTTTGGTCGTCAGACTTATTCGTGGGAGGAGTGTCCCCCTCCCTTCTCTTAACTTGGTATCTATCTACACTTGGTTGGATCGTACTCATGTTGACATGGAGAATTTGCATGGTCGCTTTGATGTGGTAAACTTTGTTAACTTATTTTTGTTAATGGGATTTCTTTTCGAGCAGTTCCCCAACTGGGCCCCTGAGCCCCGCTCACTTTACGGTCAAGTCGCTCGAATTATTAGGTGGCACAAGAAAGCCTATAAGCACTCATTTAACTTATTTTGGGATGATGTAAACGAATTTTCCAACCGCCCCTACTCGAAACGAGTGGGTGGTTTATTTTCATGGTGCTTCCATTCTGTCTCCCCTAGAATTTTTCTCTCCCCCGCCAACGCTGAGTCTGTAATTGACTGCCCTTATATATCTGTGATGGATTTTGTTCTCCCTTGCATACTACCATCTTTAACAAGGCTTGGGCAAGGAGTTGAGTTTTATCACTCCGAGCGGGTCAGGAACCAATTTAGGTATTGTCAAGACACATATACCCCTGAGTTTCCCACTAGCCTCCCACCATCAAAGCTAGATTCAGAGGCATTTTCTAACTTCACTCCCAAGGGTATGGTGCATACAAATGCTAATTTTGGGAATTTTTGAATACCCATTCATGTTTACCTTCCTTTTATTAGGCGCTTGTAGTTCTTTTTATGGCGGTGGCTAGCTTTGTTCATAAAGAAATGCATTTAAGGTGTCCCTCATGAGTCTGTCATCGAGCGTGTCTCCTCAAATCATAAGTACTTTACAAAACGCATTCAGAAGGAGTCTCGCCATCATAAATCTATTGAAAGGGATCCACTCGAGCAGATGATCCCTATTCTTGTAAATTCTCTCTATATAGAGAGTATATACTCCAAGTATCTAGATGTCAAGCTTCAGCAGGCAAATGGAAAAGGTAAGGGCAAGGCCAAGGCTAAAATCCCTTCAAAGAGGAATCATCCTGACACTGACGTTTACCATTTTGTCCTTGATCTAATTGGTAGAGTTGCTTTCCCTTCCTCACCTGTCAAAATACCAATGACTAGGCATAAAAAGAAGGCAGCTAAGCCTACTAGACCCTCTATAGTTGAAGATCAAATCTCAAAGACTAATACTTTGGGGATTGAGGATACATTCCAATCCATTTGTGAGTAGGGCTATGACATCGTCGAAGCCACCCTTTCTTATTCCCCTGCTCCACCAACTTCTGCCTTAGTGGAAGGTATTCTAGTTACTGCCTTTTTACTTAGTAAAAATATAAGTGATCGAATTAGGAGCTCTTGCTCCTCATACTATTCATCCGAAGAGGAACTTGTTGATTATGGAAGGACTCCTTCTTATGATTACAACATCTCTTCAAATGACACTAGCTTACTTGGTTTTAACAAGGATCACTCGCTTGGTTCTTCTCCCTTCTTTGTCATCCACGAGGGGGTGAGTCATTGATATGGTGCCTTCTCTTAGTGATCATGATGACACTATGATTTACTTTCCATCCTCCACCAGTCCTACCACTGGGCCTTTGCCTTACGGGAAATCTCTCCATGATGAACCTATAAGTGTTTGATATTGTTTCACATATTTTTCTTGGTTATATTTTCATCCGAGTTGTAATTTTTCTTATTACTAATGCTCATGTATATTTTTTCTTATTTTTGAATAGCTGCCTTCTAGGGGAATGAACGACCTCTCTAGGGTGAGGGTAGCTCCATCCACCAGCTCTCATGTCCTTCCTTGCGCTCCTTTTCAATGCGAGAGGAACTCAATCCTTGTCTCCTCGGGCTTTGCACAAAAGGTTTGTATATCCATTAGGTACATCTATCTTCTTATCTTTTAATCTTCAGCCTTTGTTAACTTACTCCTCATGTTTTCTCTAACGTCTCTCTACTGTGTTCCATACTACTGTGAGGAGTTCCTCAGTGATTGTTCGGTCCTTGAAGATATTCAATACTGTATAAATGAGCCCCCTATTTTTAGAAGTCATTATTTGTATTCTTTGTAGACTTACACACTTATTTTTTTTATAGGTGTTTATAGCCCCCCTCGCACTTATTATCGGCCACCCACTTATTCTGTAGTGAGTGGTTCTTTAGCTCAACCCCTAGCCCATACTGTGGTGGATGGTTCTAGAAGGGTATTCTTTAAGAACCCCTTTATTTTTTCATACATTTATATTTTCATCAACAAAAACATGACTTCACTCTTTTTTCTTTTCATTGATGATCATCATGTTGTAAGATTCTTTGTCGAGTGACCCTCTCACTAGTGGGGGTATACTATTGCCTATAGGGGTAATCATCCCTGGGTTACCTCCTTCTGGGAGGATATCTATACCAAGGGTGTTTCTCCCCTTGGATAACAGGACCCAAGCCCAGTCCCTCTCCACTCATCCCATTTACAATATTTCTTTGAACGAGCCTGTTTCTCAGGCCATTAGCTCGACACCGGTACTTATTCATATAACTTTGCCACTTTTGCGTAACTTTCTTTTGATCTCTCCATCCTTGTCACTTGGATATATTTATTTTCATGCATTCGAACCATTGCTCATTATATCTTTTTATTTGCGTTTTAGGTGAGCATCGTTAGCATCTCCTTGCCTGTTGCATCTCCAGCTAGTACTACTGTGAGCATTACTGTATGTTCTCATGTATCATTTTGTCATACCTATCCTTCCTAACCTTGTTGTCACTGTGCAAGTGTTCTTATGCTACTTTCTTTGCTCTTATTTTTGGGTCAGCACTACAAGTTTCCCTTCAACTGTGGAACACTCTACGAGTGCCTCCATGAGCACTTCTGAGGTACCACTTTATCTTTTCTGACTCCATTTTATCTGTGAAAATATCCTAACACTATATTTTTTTGTTTCATTTCTTTTAGGCCAACGATGCGAATGTTCTTTTGCCCATGGAACATTCTATGGGCAATTTCGCTAGTGCTTCTAAATTACTATTCTGGTGTACCGACATTTATAAGTTCCTCTTTCTGTGCAAGTACTCAAATAACATTTTCTTATTTCCTTGTTGTTAGGTTGGGACTATATGAGCATTCCCTTAACTATGGAACTTTTTGTGAGCATACAGGCCGACGCTCCTCAGGTATTACTGTTGTCAAATTTTATTTGTTATAAAACTACCTCAAGTGCACGGACTATTGGAATATAGTGTGTGTAAGTACGGGTCGAACCCACTGAGATTTCGTCAATTTTTATAAAATATTGACTGTCCAACTAGACATATGAGTGTATAAAAGTGATTAAGTTTATAAACTAAAAATAAAGACGGAATAAACGAACAAGTACAAGAGATAATATTAAATGTGGAAGAAACTAGGACGTCGATTCCGTTTGTCAATTTTAATTAAATTAACACATCAATTTAATTTCGTAGTTTCGAATTTATAACACAAAATATACCGACTCTCGTTGCGTACATTTCGGAGAATAAAACATTACATGCGCTCAAAATATTTTAACGTCTCTTGAATTAGACACCATAAATTCCTATTCCCTCGAAAATATCATGTTTAAAATTTTTAACGTGTATTTAAGCATGAGGTATCAATACATCTAAGTGCAAGCATAACCCATAAAAAATGACAACTTAATTTTTTAAAGCATGAATTTATAATTAATTCGTTGAGGTTTAAAAATACACTCTCGTGTAGTTTTAAGCGAATACCGATTTTTTTTTCACTTCAAATTATAACACGTCGGAATATGTACGAAATTAAATTAACATGCGTGGTTTAATTTGTCATGACAAACATCACCTAAGTCCTAGTAAATAAACTACTCACACAACATATATGACACACAAATATTGCAAGATGAAAAAATAATTTTCATTAATAAATGTCAACTTACAAAATTTCGGGTCCAAGACTTGAATTACAATACACGATATGCTCCTCCAAAGTGTGCTTGAAAAATACTCACTACACAATATATATATTTTTTTATCTAAGTGTCTTTTTTTTTCACTCTCTCGTCCCTCCACCAAGTATTAATCCCAATTTTTTATCCCCCTTTTAAAAGATGTGAGAGCATGGGTACACAGGTAGTAAAATCGTGGGTTTTAGTTGGTGGGGATAGTGGGTAGATGGGTTTGTGGGTAATTGAAGTGGGAAGGAATATGGGGTGCTGGGATTTTTTATTTCGGCAAAATAGGAAAAGGCTGGTGGGGTAATGGGTCTAGAAGGTGGGGTAATGGGTTTAGTGGGTCTTCTTTTTTTAAAACAAATTTCGCCAAGAAATTAAATGGGGATGGCATGGGTCGAACACCTGACCTCTCTTGTGCATGTCCAAGACTCCAACCACTGAACTAGCTATCATCTTTGTTTATAATGTGCCTCGAGTTATATTTAACATCATATTAAATCCCATATTTCATAATTTGCACGACAGCCCAAATCACCATAACTTCTTCATTCGGAGTTCGATTGACTTGCCGTTTGAACCGACGTGACCCTCATTTCGAGCCCAATTTTTTTTTAATAGTGTTCGGATCTCGAGGTTGACTTCGGGCGTTGACCCGGGGCTTTGATTTTGACTTTCATTTGAATTCGAACTTTGCACGACCATAACTTCTTCGTTTCAACTCCGATTGTCACGCCGTTTGAACCCAGGCATCCCTTTATTCAAGGTCTTCAATTTCCATGGTTGGTTCAAGTCCAAAATCAGCCATTTGAATTTACAATTTAACCCCTGAAGTTGCGTAGGTGCCCGTTTCATGCCCATTTTGCGTCCGGACTTCACCGCTTTCTTTTTAAATCTGTCAATACTTAAAAACAAACTTGCACAATAGATTAGCAATATAAGATGTGGGCGTGAAATTTTTGAAATTGCATTATTAATCCCATTTATTCTAAAATTTGTATTTTCTTTCTTTTAAATAAAAATAACTCTAAAAGCTCTTTATTTACGATAAGTTGGGACTAACAATGCTTAGATTTGGATGTAAATACTACAAAATAATGCACTCATCAATTACTCTGTATATACCTGACACATTTTTTTAAAACTTGCTTTTAGTGTGCAAGTGCTCAACTAACACCTTCATGTTTCTTTGTTTTCAGGTTAGTTTCGCGAGCATTCCTCTAGCCATGAAACAGTCTATGAGTGCTATTGCGAGCACTCCTCAGGTATTATACTATTTTACATGTTTTTCTATTTAACTTACACTTACACTTTTAATGTGCAAGTGTTTGAGTGACAACATTTTTTTCCTTTGTTTTTAGGTTGGTGTAACTAGTGATCCTATTTCTGTGGAGCTTATGGTTACCTAGAGGGAGAAGCACCATCTTTCTGGTAACATGCTAACTCCTCTTGGCTTGCGAGTAAGTTCCCCACCCTTTTCTTTAACTTATTGATCATGACACCATTTTTGAGTTATATAGTTTGTACTCACTTTCTTTTCTTGTTATTTATTTTTAGGCCGAAACATATGAAACAGAGGGTGGCGAGGAGGCCAAGGTGGGGGATAATGATGCTGAAGCCACTCGCTCTGAGGATGATCAATTTAGCGAGGGGTATCCTCCTTTAGAGACTAGCTCCCTAGACACTAGAGTCAATGCAATAAATATGGATGTTCCGGACACCTATATGAGGGCCATCTGACAAGATAACTACCCTAACAAGTTTATACCAGTTGTCGCAAAGTTTTTGACTTGATATTCGAGAACCACTTGGAGACTTTCACAGTTAGAAGTGTCTGCAATGCTGACAGTTTGACCATCCACAACCTGAAGTCCTTTACTAATAATGTCCATTAGTTCACATCCACTCCTTCAGCTGAAGTTACTAGGGCGAGGGATAGACTCTTTCTTATCGTCTTCAAGGACTTGGAGAACTGATATCACTTCAATCTTAACTGGTTCGATGATTTCTCTTTCCCCCTCTTCTATCCAGCTTCCAGATAACTAATAAGAGATAAGTATTTGGGGAGGGCCGAGGACTAGTGACACCATTCGTAGGCTAATTACATCCGTGAGAATATCAAGTCATTGGAGGATAAGGTGGCCAAGGTTTAAGCTATGGGACAGAAGAGACTGCTCGGATGTCCAGGATAGAAGCGAATCTAGTTCGAGAGGTTGGTCCTTCATTTGGAAGTATTTTATCAAAGGGAAACTTTTATTTTTATTATCTAGTTGACATTTGTAAAGCATGTACACATCTAATAACATCTAATAATTTTGGTGTCTCTTTAGAGAAAATTGACACCTGTCCACTCACATAAGGTTGTCACGTGGCGTATCTAATAAATGCTAACCCATTAAAATAGAGCCTTTAAAAAATATTCCCTACCTCACTTTTTCAATTTCAAAGATTCATGTATAGACTCCTCGGTTTCTACCTCTCTTTATATCTCCTTAAATTCATCCCGCTCACATTGGTTTCTTACGATGCATCTATAGTATATAACTAATATTATAATGTAAGCTTGACACGTGGCACTCATTAATTATATCTTTAAAGTCTTAATGGTTGGCATATCAATAACTTTGAAGACTTCTACGGCAACAATAATTAATGGTTGCCACCCATTAAGTTCTTTAGGAATCTAAATGGGTTTCTATAAATTCCACATTCAATAAAACACATCCCAACAATCAACAGATACGATGATAATGAACATACATGCTACATTTCCCAACACCCATATTAGAATTTAGAACCCAACATCCAATATTTTTTAAGGACAAAAAATGGGAACAACTTCAAGAGAAAAGGCAAAGATAGATGTATAAAAAATTTCACATTCTTTTAGTGCAATTTGATGCGATCCAGCCTCTATGAAAGGGTGAGGGTCAGTAGCAGGTAGGTCAGGTAATGATGCTCCGAGTTTAAGAACTTATATTTTTTCGTTGTTCTGGGTTTAGATTTAGATTTTGTGATGTATATTATTAATTGGAATATGTGGAGGCTATTTTCTTTATTAACATATGCTAGATGTATGTGGTTGTTAGAGCTAGCAAGAATTTTTTGTGGTTGCAGTCTCCAACAAGTGTCTCAAAACTATATAGCAGATTAGAAGGTTAGTTCTTATATATATATATATATTGATCTGTTTTGGCTTAATGAGGGTTTTCATTAGTTTTGGTTTTAGGTACCTTTTAGAACTGATATGTTGAGGTTAGTTCTTATATATATATATATTGATATGTTTTGGTTTAATGAGGGTTTTCATTTGTTTTGGTTTTAGGTACCTTTTAGAACTCATATGTTGACGTTATAAGAGAGGTACATTTTTTTTAAATCTCTTACATATTTCACTATATTAAAACAGTTCTAATTTTGTAGTATTTGTTGTCATCATTATAAAAAAAATTAAGCATGTACTTATGGATTGTGATTTAAACTTTAAATGTTTGTAATTTAATTTTTTGTCATATTATAGGGATCTATAATTTTACTTCGGATATATATTTTGAAGTTTGTAGACCCAAGACCAAGGATGCTGATGGTGTGACTAGAGAATTGTTGCCGGGTAAAATGCAATTTGATACCTACCTTTTTACATATCTCTGCAATAAAATTACACATCTTTGTATTACATTCTTTCAGTCTTTATTTCAACTTTGAAATGTTTGGTTATCATCTTAATTTTAGTTTATAACGACTTATAAAGACCCCTTAAATTTTTAATATTGCCTATAATGCCCTTTTAAACAACAACTATAATTCCCCCGCGCATCGCGCGGGGCTAAAAACTAGTTTCTTATAATAACTAGGTTTGCTCTATTTGGAGAAAGTCCTTTATATAAACGAGAAATAGTTATCCCATTCTTTTTTTGCTACTATCTGCTTGCTTTCCTTATTTACATACATTTTTATTGACTTGTTTGACTCTTATGCTATGGACTGTCCTTCTATGCAGTGTCCTCGTGAAGTGATACTGCTCCCTTTTTCTATAGGAATGCATTCTTGCAACCCGACGAGTAATGTATGCAACTTTTCTATAGTCTGTTGAATTCTTGTCCTATATTTACTTTTTATAAAAATAGGACATGAGGCTCACCCCCTCTTTTTTTTTTTAACATGTAAGCTTTTTTGAGAGTTTAATTTTTTTTTTTTATAAATAGAGGTGCTTTGCTCATCATACGTTATCATAAGGGTGTACATATCCCTCCAAGTATGGGGGGCAATGCTCTTCAAATTATCTCCTCTTTTCTCTTATACTGTTAGAAACTTGATTTGCTCTAAAACTTACTAAGTAAAAAAAAAAAATTATCAGAGGAAAATAAATAAGAGAATGATGCACCCATACATATATCTTAGCAAGTGGATGCACAATTTACTTGTTGTCTATGTCAAATGATAAACAGTATCAATGCCAAAAAAAATCTTGATAAAACTAGTCATGAATGGATAATGTTTATTCCATTCACCGCTAAAAAATGCACTATAATTTATGTTGGGTGTGCTATTACAATAGTGTGCTCATCACATTTTTTCATATTTTTACTTGAGGGACTTTGTTATTTGCAATAAACTTTCGATAAACCAGAAAGAAAAATTGTGGTATCATAGCCATAGTATTTCTTAAGCCATTTGCAATTAGTTGATAGAATACACTTACTTTCTGGCTCTGAAATATGACAATATCCTGACTTTCCCACTTCCCGTACCATGAATGGGCCTTCCCAACTAGGTTTGAATTTTGATGCTGACATGATCCTAAGATGAAGAGTGGATGCTCGCAAAACTAAGTCTCCCACCTAAAATTCTATAGGGTTAACTAAATTTTCATAAGCTCTAGGTAGTTGTTGGGTGTAGACCTTAAAATTTTCCTTGGCTTTATCGCAATGCTCATCCAAAACTTCCAGTTGCACATGTCTTGAGTCTTACACAAGGTTATGGCTTAGAGCCACCTGAGCTGAGGGTACTGCCAACTCTATTGGCAAGATAACTTTTGTCCCATAGACCAAAGAAAAAGTGGTAAAACATGTTGGTTTTCTTTTCAAAGTCATGTAGGCCAATAAGACCGATGGTAGATTTTCATCCCATGCCCTCGATAAATCTTCCAGCATCTTATTCAAAATGTTGATCAATTTCTCATTTATGGCCTCCCCCTGACCATCCTTTTAGGATAAGAGGTGGTAGAACTATTATGAATGGTCTTATATTTATCTATGAGGAGCCTTATTTCCTTGCACACAAACTGCTTCCCATTGTCTATGAGAATTATCTTCGAAATACTGAACCTGCAAATTATGTGCTCTCGGATAAATTATGTCACCACTTGAGTAGTGACCCTTCTCAAGGGAATTGCTTATGCCCACTTGGTATAAAACTATGTGGATACAATGATAAAAGGTTTTCCATGAGAGGTTGGGCTAATTTTTCCCACCAAATCAAATGCGTAAGTGTGGAAGGGGTAAGGAGCAGCTAAACTTTATAGCCTTATTGGAAGGCATGGACCATATTGTCATGTATTTGGCATTATCTACACTTTTTCATATAGATGATAGAGTCGGCCACCGTTGTTGGCCAATAATACCCCCGGGTCATCAATTGATCATATAATTTAGTACCACCCATGTGTAATGGTTCATAACTTCATTAAGCACGTTCATCATATCATCCCCTTCCACGCACTAAAGGGCCCTCTCATTATATCCTCTTTTGTAGAGTTCTCCCTCCACTAAGTAAAAGCGGTACACTCTTTTCTTAAAATGTATATCATTTCATCTTTCAACTGTTAACTCTCCATACTTAAGATATGAAATGTTGGGTTAACAACTCTGATAACTTCATTTTCCCTTCTCTCGTCTCTATCTGCTTCATGATGGGGCACCTCCAATCCTCCAGATCCTCACTTAGGAATAATAATCGTACTGTCGTCGTCACTATTCTCCAACTGACTGTAATGGTGGCGTCTAGTTCTTCCATTTCTATATTTTGTGCGATTATTTCCAGAGTATTCGGGTGCCTATTCATTGCCCATGGGTGCCTCTTTGTTTTCATTTATGAGAATTGGCCGAGTAACCTCTGGATGATTGCTCTATATGGCGCAAGGTTGGCATGTTTAAGTGCAAACTCCCTATTGACTTATTTAGCCACCAAGTTAGAGTCACCCCGTATACAAAGTACTTTAATACCCCTCCTTAGTGCCTCCAACAAGAAAATTATGAGAGCCTCATATTCTACCTCGTTATTAGAACATTTGAAATTTAAATTTTAGGAAAGGGTGATATTTTCCTTGCTGTTAGAAAGAATGATACCTGCCCCAACTGTTCCTTATGCTCACAAGCCATCAAACTCCATTTTCCATTCTTCTATTTCCTCAGATAAAAATTCTTGGATATTTTACCTTAATATCTCTTTATTAGGAGGTTCAAAATTTTGGCTTGGAAAGTTGGTCAATAGATTAGCCACCACTTGGCTCTTTAGGGCTTCTGGAGCAATGCACTTCATCAAATCATACTCTGAGAGTATTATGAGCCACCTGGAGCTCTCCCCACCAAATACTTGATGAGTTTACACTTGGTGATAATATGCACTATGAATGTAAGCCAGCAATGTCTCAACTTCTATGCTATAAATATTAAGGCTAGACAATGCCTTTATACTTTTGTCTATCTAGATTATGTCCCTAAAATTACATTAAATAGGTAGTATACTGTCTACTCCACTGTCGTTTTCTCCTGAGCAAGAAGAGCTTTGATTAATATCTCGATTGAGGTGAGATAAAACAAAAAGGGGGCACCCACTGCCAGCGGGATCATCGTTGAAGGGGGGTAGCATTGCCTTCACCCTCTCGAATGCCTTCTTTTTCTCTCCCCCCATACTCACTTGGTCTTATCCTTTATGAGGGGTACGAAGTGGTGGGTGACCTCTGCTAGAGCTAGATAAACCTATTCAAGTAGGAATCATTTCCTAAGAAGCTCTTCAGCTACCTCTGACTCTTTGGCAGTGGGATCATCAAAATGGACTTCTACTTTTTTGCATCGACTTGTACTCCATTTATGTTCACCACTAATCCTAAAAACTTCCTTACAATCACTATAAAATCACATTTAGAGGGATTCATACTCATTTTATGCTTCCAGCACCACTCAAAGACTCTATTGAGGTCTTGGACGTGTTTATTTTCTTTCTTTGACTTCACCACCAGATCATCCCCATAAAATTCGAATATATTATGAAATAAATAATGAAATATGACCATCATAGTCCGCTGATAAAGGCCTCCTATATTTTTTAACCCCAAAGTTATAATTGTGTAATGAAAATTGCCTAGAGGGGTCCAAAAAGTTATCTTCTCCTTGTTCGTTTGATCCATTCGGATTTGATTGTAGCCTATGGGCCCATCCATAAAACTATAAATCTCTTATCCAGTGGTGGCATCCACCAGACTATCAATTTTTGGTAATGAAACTTCATCCTTTGGGTAAGTACGGTTCAAATTTTTGAAGTCCACATAAACACGTATCTGCCTTTTGTATCTCTTTTCCATATTTATAATACTTGTCAACCATACTGTGTGTTGGATAGGTTTAATTAATCCAGCTACGAGTAGCTTCTCCACCTATGCCTTGATCTTCAAATCTGTAAAGTGGTGATCGCTTAAATAAGCTCTGATACCAATTTGTAAAATCGCTACAGCGGAAATATTGCGACTTCTCAAATAAAATCCAATTTTAATTAATCCCAAATTTTAGTTAAACCCTAAAACATGCATCTAGATGATTTATCCAATAAAATAAAGCATGCAGGATAAAACAAACAATTTCAGGAAAAATCCTCCAAAGGGGCAAAACCTTTTATTTCACTATAATTTGTAAGAAAATGGCTCACATGGATTATAATAAAATAGGGTGACATACGAAATACCCGCAGGTGTCGGTTTCGATGTCTCGGCTGGAACTTTCCCTTTCCAGGAGGGCAGCAGTGAAGAAGAGAAACGGCTTCTCCACAAGATGTGAACTTTATAAGGACTCCCTCCACAATAGCATGCAACTGTTCGGTTGTAGAGTTCTCCCCATAAAGACAAACAGTAGCAAGGTGTGTTCTTCAACACCAAAACAAATCACTAAAGCATATGGGAGTTTTGTGAATTGAAAACAAAAAGGATTAAAACCCTAAAGGAAGAAGCCAAAAAGGATTCTGCTTTAGCAGTATTTCTGTTCGTCAAAATGCTGTGACTTCTTAATGAAAACGGACTCATTTAATGAGTATTTATATAAAAATGCACCGCCTCGAAATTCAAGCTCGTTCGAACGACATCTAACGACATGCTATGTAGTTTGAACGACAATTGCAGGTCATTCAAAAGACCTATCAAGCGAGATTCCATGCGAATCTGTAGAAAATTTCGATACGAAGGAGTGGCCGCCAGTTTCGTATCATTCTGATTTTTTATGAATTAGTTATGATTTTTCTACGAAAAGGTGTCCGAAAACAAAATCTTTAGAAAAATATTTTGTAAAAAATATCCCAAAAGCTCTAAGTGAAAAGTTAAGGTATTTAAAACATAACCTTACCAAAGTAAACTTCGCGGAGTCTTGAATGATGAAGAACTTGAGTAATTCGGATCCGTCTTTGATGTAGATGTCTCTTGAATGCTATTCGACAGTGTAGCGGTATATGACATAATAAATTGATAACGGACCTATGAAAATATGTCCTTAAAAAATCCAACTCAATCTCGTAAGTCCGCGTGACTTGCCTCACAGGTAAGGCATTAGGTACAATATTTAGCTTGTTTGAGCTCACTTTTCGGTCTATCCCTGAGGTTTTCATATTTTTCCATGCAAAAACATCTGTAAATTCTTTGAGCAACTCAATGATCTTCTCTTTCTATTTGGGACTTAGGCCCTTAGAAATGAAGATGGGTCGCTCATCACCACCTTCCACTCCTAGGTTTAATTCCTCAAGATCTTGGAGTTTCTCCCGCTGTCCATCTTGCATGCATTATGGTGCCTCCTCCAATTCTTTAACGTTCTCAATAATGTGGGACTCACCAGTCACAAAGCATTACAGTTTCGGGTTGACGCTTTCGTACCAAAATTTCACCTACACAGATCGTTATAAGTGATAAATGACTTTATCGTTGGTCATAAAAAATTTCTTGCATGTTCGCGGAGCTCTTTCTTCTTCTTTAAACTTCCTCTTTTTTCCCCTTATTCTCGAAGGGGCCACTCATGGACCTAGTCTCTCAAGCACTGACTTCTTAGATTTAGCATATTCTTGGGCCGCACGAGATTCTCCTATCCACGTGACCAGGCATTATTTTTCTTCATCTAACTCTGTGAAGAATATTGCATCAACCAAGTGGGCCTCTTCCACTGAAAATGATCTTTTTGTGGCTTTAATTACAATTTCCATCCCATAAATATTGGCTTTTGCACATTGATGGAATGTTGACGACACGATTCCATGTGTGTGCATCCACACTCGACCTATGAAAAGTTGGTAGCTCATGCTGGCATTAATAATATGAAATTTAATGTGGGATGTGAAATTTCCCAGCTTGATCCCCACATTGACATAGCCGAGCGACTGCTTTATCGAAGCCAAAGATCACAAGTGGTGCCGGCACAATATTTTCCTAAGAAATTCCAATTTTGTATAGAATGCTAATGCATAATATTTATTGATTACCCTTCATCTAGAAGTTCTCTTGGAAAAATAATTCCATTTAACAAGACTATAACATATAGTGGAAGAAGGGTACCTGCCTGTCTGCTTTTGAAAATACTAACTCAGATGTGTATCTCTTGATTAACCTCCCAATAGGACCATACCGGTTGAGATAGGGATCCCCTCGCTCTTGATCCACTTATAAAATCTTCTTGTTGAACACCATCTATGTATCATGCTTCACCCCAATTTGGTCGAAGAACCACTTGAACTTGGGGATTTATGCAATGGTGGCACATTCTGAGTCTATCTCGATTTCATATGTCTGCGCATTACATACAGACTCAGCTTCTGAGGTCCCTCCTTCATCTAGGTCAAGGTCTACATCCATACTTCCCTGTTAAGGGCTCATGTGCTCATCCACTCGTCCTTGTGGTCTTCCTTGGTTAAGTCAAACAGCCATTTTTTGCACGCATCCTCATTACATAATCATTCTTTGAACTTAAGCATTCCTTCCTTATTATATGCTACCACCATATTTGTTGTGTCATAGTGATGAGATGGAAGTGAATTTTCATTAAGATCCATGGGCTGGATTCACAGAGTGCCATTAGCGACTTGCTTCCCTATTATCATGCGTAAGTAATAAAAATCCTTGGTGTCATGTTGCACTCTCTGGTGTAAATCACAAAACTTTGCATCTGCATTATCTACTTCTGTGGGCACTCGACCATTTAAGTGAGGGGGACTTGTCACCCTTCGCGCACCAATGTTCGATAATAGTCCATTGCCTTTGCCACGCTGCATGGCAACAAAGGTGGGAAATCACCTCCATACTTTCTTTTTCTAGCGGAATTGTTGTTTTTAGATCCTTGGCCTCCTTTCTTTATTTTAGGACTCCCTTTAACATAGTTCACTGGTTGCTATCGTGAAACTTGAAATCTACCAGCTGGAAATGACATCTGTGCTTTCCATCTTTTGGGTCTTGGTTTGATGATCATGTAAATATTACTATCCACTTGCGTGAATTCTCTGAAGGTACCGTCTCGAGTCTCATTGATCAGGTGAATTTTGTATTCCTCCAATAACCCCCATATATAAATCTGTAGAACCATTACTTCTGCAACATCTTCGTGCATATCTAGCGCCCTCTCTCTAAAATGTTTGATGTATTGTATCAAATTCTCACCTGGCTTCTGTACTTATTGGTCTAGGCGTCAAAACGTAAACTTATCCTTAACCAAGAAAAATTTCCGCAAAAATTATCTGTGCATTTCCTCCCAAATGGGGATGCTATTTAGCACCAGATGAGAGTACCACTGCCTTTCTAACGAGATTTTTTAAGAACTCTCACAATTTTAGCTCTTTGTTATTGTCAGACACACCAAGGTACTCCATGAACCTCTTGACATGCTCTCTAGGATTTTCACCTTTCCCATTGAACTTTATGAACTTGGGGGAACGTACTCCTCTAGGTATAGTTTTTCATTGATACTATTCGGGTTAGGGTTTTGCATCTCCTCATACATAAGAGGCGACTTCTTCTAGGAGGAGAGAAACTTTTTTAGTTCTTCTATCGTGAAATCTTTGGAGGATGATTCCTCCATCCCTACCTTATTCATAGATGGTGAGCCTACTGCAGTCGCCACTTGCTCCGTCGCCACCTTTTTTACGATGATCATCTATGTTGTAATTACTCCTCCAAGAGGATCCATCCTGAATGCCACACAAGCTTGGCCCAAGATGGCCATATTCACGTTGTGCTGCCTTATAAACTTAAAAAACATATTCATCAAGTTCATCCCGTTCAACAACGCGATCGCTGTTGCACTTGCCTAACCCACTAGAGGAACAGGAGCTCATGCTCCGATAATCATGACCTCCTTATTGGTCTTCTGATCACTTGGTGCTACATTGCTTGCCGAAGTATCTTCAAAGACTAATTTCTTCGAACTATTGTAACCTTCTTTATCCATGGTAGTGAGAATACCTCCCCAGCAAAGTTGCCAAATGTAGGAGGGTAGTGGTATTGGAGTCTATAAGTATATTCAATCGGGTGAGGTGTGAGCCACTCCAATGTAAGTTGCCTTCAAGGTATTCAAAGCTTCAAGGGCGGCAGGTGGTTAAAAAATAATTTTTGTGATCAAATGGTGATTTTATGATTGCTAAGTGAGGAAGACAATGATTAAATATGAGACTTTTAGTAAGAATAAAGGAGAAAGGGTTCACTCTAAAGTGGTGATTCTTAAGAGTAAAGAGACAAGCACTTGGACTACCAAGGAGAGAGCAGGGATATAATACTTTTTGTGTCTATTTGTGTAGAGAAACAGTGCTTCAATCCTGTTCATCTTATCATTGACCTTGCCTAGGTGATCTATTTATTGTCAAATACTAGGTCTGATGTGGCATTTTCATTCCAAAAGGTTATTCTTTGCGACTATATTTGAATTCCACTTTTTTTCCTTTTTTATTTGTCTTATATCTTCTCTAACAGACGATAAAAATGTGCGACTCAAAGTAAAAAAGAAAATATGATTGCCATAGTGATAAAAAGTATAATTTTGTGAGATTTTTAAACGGTTTCTTGGTAAAAAAAACTTTTTGAAATCTCGCGAGAGGCATCGAGAGCCACTCGCCAATGTTTATAACTTAAAAAACACTTTATAAGCAGTGCTTTGGCTACTCACCCATTTTAGTAAGTGTGAATTGTGTAAGTCTGTGAGTGACCTCTTAGGCCCCTTCTTTTAGTATTCTCTCTTTCCAAAGTACTTAAGTGGTTGGGACTTATCTTATCCAACATGAACTGCTTCTCAACCTCTAAACCAAAACTCCCAACGGTCCCCAACTATCCATCTACTCGAGTACTTTTTGCTCGACTAAGGCTCCTTGCTAAGCATACCTGTATACAAGATATAACAAAGTGTTGGTAAACTATTTAAGTAAACTTATTTGTAACCCGGGTTTGGGGCTACTCGCAGAGCACTCCCTCGCTATCTTGAGCAACTCCATACTATTTTTGGGGTTGCTCGCCTAGAATACCCTCATTAACTTGAGTCCATTTAGTTAACACCCCTTGTTAACTTGGGTCCATTTGGCTAGCACCTCATTACTTAGCACCCACTTCTCTTGGCACCTCCTCTCTTGACATCTCTTCTCTTAGCACCTTATTACATGGCACCCACTTCTCGTGGAACCTCCTCACTTGGCACCTCTATAGTTTTAACTTTTAAAATTTTGAAAATTCTAAAAATAGACTTTTTATTTCCAATACATCATTGACTTAGGATCCACGTTCTCAAATTAGTATCAGAGCTAGAACACTAAATTACCGTGTTTGGATCCCATGGTGTTAGGCACGAATTTCAATAGATTTGATGGTATTAGAACCCATATGTTTTATGGGTCGAACTACGCATTCGGGTAAATACATGTGAAATCAGCACTTAAGGCTTTATATGAGCAGGTTTGGTTAGTAGTAGTTAAAGGTTGGTCTCTACCTGTCACTAGAGAAGGTGAAGCGATTCATTTAAAACTTGCAGAATCATGGAATGAGGCTGAGCATAGGTTATAACATTATAACTCTCGAGGTTTAAATGCTGTATTTTGTTATATCGCTTCGGAGGAGTTCCCTCATATAATGACTCGTGAGACATCTAAATTGGCATAGGACATACTCCAACTCACCCATGAAGGAACTAGTGTTTTTAAGGCTTCCAAACTCCAAAATATCATCACTCAGTTTGAAATCATTAGGATGTTGGAGAGTGAGTCTTTTAATGATTTCTGCGTTGGACTATCCAACGTAGTTAACTCGTCTTTTGACTTAATTCATGTTCAAGAACATGAACTTCATGCCCGGAATGGGGTTAAGGCAACGCCAACAAGGGACCCTTGAGCCTATAGTCCCTATGAAGGCCTTTCCTCCATGTGGCCTGGGTTACTAACCTTCATTGGATGAACTCAAATCACTCCACCAACCAAGACTGAAAAGAAGCATGGAAAATATAAAGACTGTTTGAAGAGACTCTTTGAATGAAATATTTGTCAAGGAGGGTGAAGACTTCCCCTTTTGTGGCTTCCCTGGATCGTGGTATGACCATGTTGATAAGAATATGATATTGGGGCTGGAAATCTTCTTTCACAACAGTAACTCTTGGGTCAAGTACTATAAACATGAAGTGCAACCTCTCACCGAGAAAGCCATGAAAATTATCGGGGACTTTGAGGAAAGTGATTTCGAAGACTCATGTTTTCCTACCTCAATGAAGCTCTAACATTGGAAATCACACAATATCTAAGAATATATAAACCTTCCACCTCCTATGGTGGCCTCAAGGAAGTTTCCCCACTCACAAGCACGCTCCATTTGGCTTCCAAGTGAAACCCCTTCAAAAACCCTCTTCAAACTCCATAATAGCTCCATCTTCATTTTCTCTACCCCCCCTAACAACACCTCTACAAATTCGTAGCTATGCTCAACAATGGATGAAATGGGTATCTAAAGCTTGGATATAGTTAAGATTAGAAGAATATGATGGTTTAAGGTGGATAAATGGTGGTGTAATGGTTGTTTGTTGTGGAAAGAAAATCAACAATGGTGGAAGACCCAATATACCCTCTTTATCTCTCTCTCTCTCTCTCTCTCTCTCTCTCTCTCTCTCTCTCGCTCTCTCTCTCTATTCTTCCAAGTTCAACTAACTGAATGAGTCCCAAACAAGCCTTATAAAAACCCATTAAACACCAAAATCCCATTTTTGCCCAATCTGGGCTCACCAGAGCTCGACAGCTCATCCATCAGGGTACAAGGGCAGTCTGACTTAAAATATTCGATTGACCTCGTTCGAATGAGATTCTCCCTTAGTTCAAACAAGAAAATCATCTTATTCGATCCAACCATTCAAACGACCTGCACCTGATACACAGTTTGATAAAAACAAGTTTGACAAATGGTTATTCGATCCAACAATGTTATTCGATCCAACAATGTTCGAACAAAAGTTATGCCGTTCGAATGAGAACTAAGGTTCGTTCGAAGCAAGGATAGTTTAGATAGAAGGGAGATTAAGCTATTCGAGTCAGGTCAAATTTGATTTGGAGTCTAGTTAAACAAGTTTGATAAAAATTTAGGTACCATCCAAATCAAAGATGAAAAGTGTGGAATTATCTTCGATGATCGAAAGACTTTCGCTATTCAACACAAGACCATGGATTGGAGAAAGTTAACTAGGAACGTTAGGAAAGGTCAACCCTTAGGTAACATCCCTCTCCATGTTTACACTTGCACTCTTTTCAGTAGGAAAGGTCACCTTAGGCATTTTTATTTTGATCTTAGAAACGGTCCTATGAAGTCTAAGAATAAATTCTCCAAGGTTCCCAAAACTTGAGAGCATCACATTACACATACATCGGTTAGGAAATCGAATTTGGAGCCTTTTCATATTAGAATTTTTGATTCTCATTTGTTGCACATGATACTTACCATGCTATATCTAATGGTTGATGTTTGTCATTCTATACTTTTTACTTCATGATATATGTTTGATAATGTTATAACATGTGCATCTTTTGTAGTTTGATTTTTCTTTTGTTGAGACATATTGAAAAATATAAAAATATATTTTTTTTATTTTGAGTTAAAATTTGTTTTAAAAAATTGGAATTTTATTTTAAATTTTTTTAGAAAAACTCGAAAAGATTTTTTGTTTTCTTGTATTTTAGTTTCACACATTTGGTGTAGAATATTGGTGTGTTTGAATCCAATTCATTCTTTGCTATCCATATAACTAGGACATTTAGTTATGATTTATAATCCTTAGATTGTTCTTAACCATGCTTGTATTGAGTTGTTTCGAACTTGATTTTCTTTATGGATTCGACTTTGTATACGCCTCCGCACACACATGCACGAGCTTTTTGAACGTTAACTTCACATGTATATTTGAGCTTTGTGATATGTTCTCCTATTATTCTTGTCATCTACATATTTTGTGGCTCTAGGGGATTTGTGCATGTAAGAACCGTTGCCCGTGAGCTTATTTGTTTAGTATTGAAAAATATGAGGGTGCACGAAAAAGAAATATGAAAGGAACAAATCTCCTTTATGGGGAAGTCATTATTGGCAAGATCCTAATGAAAAGATTAAGGTAATAAAAACAGAAAAATTGTCAAGATCAACATAGTTTTGTTTGTTTGATCTTTCAAAAGAAATAGCTTCAAAAGAACTAAGAAAATAAAATAAAATATCAGACATGTTTATCTTTTGAGGGTCTTTAGTTGAAGATCAACGAGTTTGTACAATGAATCCTAGTTATGCTTATTTTTTCATGACACGATTAATTTGTAGAATCATCAATATTCTAGGATTGTGTGCATTGTGCCTATTTGTTAATAAACTTCTCTTTATCTTGTCACTTGAGGCTAAATCTTAGTTTGACAAAGTTTCGCGATTAATTAGAACTCCTTGGAGATATTTGAGTGTTTCGGTCATAATTCATCTGTATCTAGTTTACACCCATTCATTCCATCCTACACATTTAGACACATTGATACTATGCTCATGTTAAAAATTATATGCTTTGTGTTAAGTTTTGTGGTTATATATATATATATATATATATATATATATATGTATGTATGTGTGTGTGTGTGTGTGTGTGTGTGTGACGGGTTTTTATTTGTATATTTTTCATATGTTATATATGGTATCGCTTGTTTTGAGTATCTGTGATTTGTATTTAGTCCATGTTTTCCATATGCTTTATCTTTATTTTTTTTGGTATGCTATATGATCATATTGATATCTCTCGTTATGTGCATTGAAATTCCTTTTCTCTAATTGTTAATTTTAAAAATTGGTGTCATACTTCATTGCTTATTTATATTGGTATCTTTCTGCATAGATATCGATACTTGTTGATTACTATTTGGATTATTTATGCTTGAGTTGTCATGTTCTGTGTGTTTCACTATAAACCATTGCATGATTTATTCCCTTTTCCCTATGTTTAAAATTGGTATTTTATGATCACATATTTCGAGGTAGATTTGATTTTTGGGGGATTAATTATTTTATGTTATATTGCTTTGTCTATTCTTGAATAAAAAGGGGGAGAAATGGTATCTTTCCTTTCACGATTAGGATATCTTTTTAGTGCGAGATGTCTTTCCTAGGTTGAGATTGTTAGACATAGTTAGATGTTTATTCATATGTGAATTTATACTTGTTATATCACTACACCAAATCTGCCCATTTGTCAAGGTCATTGACCTTGACAAATTCACCTTGTCAAGGTCAATGACCGTGACATTTCGAGGCGAGACAACTTTTTTTGTCACGGTCGTGTCACGGTCATTGACCTTGACAAAAAACTCGCGTTTTGTGTCACGGTCGTGTCAAGGTCAATGACCGTGACACGTTTGTCACGGTTATAAATCGTGACATAACAGTGACCCCTCTTGCCCAGAATTGTCACGGTCATTGACCGTGACACGTCCGTGACAACTTTTGTCGCGGACTTGTCACGGTCAATGACCGTGACAATTCTGGGCAGAATTTAAAAAAAATCTGCTGGGCAGTATGGCCACCGCCACTGCCCAGCAGTATATTTGTACCTGTTATAGCAACGTTGTACCTGTTCCAAACATCATATATCCAACACAAACTAAAGATAATGCAAATATATATTCATGACGATATAATCCAAATATTCAAAGTAAAAACAATATACATGGCGATATAATCCAAATTTAATTAAAATGGACAAACTTAAAAATAATGTTACTACATGTCTTAAATAAAACTGAGGAGGTGAGTAGGCCACACGACATACGAATTGACACACCCACTAATATACGTCGTGCTGCATTGTTCGCGCAACCACAATAGGGAGTTCTCCTTCCCGGGTATGACATGCGTAATGAGCAACCTGGACTCCGTCTGTTGAAGCGCACGTCCATGAACTATTCTACCCTCGACGATATTCGGGTCCCTCAACCCCCGCCCTATCCGCTGGCCATCAAATATGTCCAATATGAACACGCTCGGCCAACCAATTGTCGACAATGGTCTGTTGGAGGGCGTCAAATAGGGAAGTGGATCGTCGAAATACGAACGTGTCGGTGATGAAGCAGCGAGGTCCACATCCTCGTCATCCTGCGCCTCGTCCTCCCGCACCTCCTCCTCCACCGCCTTCTACTTCCCTTTCCCTTTCCCTTTACGGTCTCCACCCAACGTACGCTTCATGAATGCGTACATATCTTGGACCGTCGCCTCCAAACGGGACAGCTTCGCGTCGTGTGAATCCACCGTTCGAGCCAACCCGGTATCGCTCGTCTCCAATCCGATGATCCTCGATTTGGCCACCCGCGAGCTAACTCCCCTTGTCCTCCCTTTGCGATCAGAGCCAAGCACTTGGCTGAGTACGTCTGTGGACAAAGATGCCTTGTCGGCATCAGACTGCGACTCATGCACTTCCTTAAGCTTTGCCTGAAACGACAAAAAGCACATGATTAGTAAAATAAGTAAACTAAAAAATTATAACGTAATTAACAATAATTAAACTGTCGGATTACATACAATCGTGGCCGCGACGCTCGGGGACACCTCCTTGTCCTTCCCCTTCTTCGTCCGAAGAGCCACATAAGTATCGAGCCTATGTGGCTTACCCACTGGCCCACTCCCTACCCCCTGAAATAAAATAGAGTAAAGTAAAATTAGTAAAATTAGTAAAATTAATATCCAATAATATATTTCTGTAGTTATAGATAAATTAAATCTTACCTGCATCCTATGCTCCACCTCAGCGTAAGAGGTCCGGCCGGAGTAGTGCACGTCCGTCTTTTTAGCCCGATTTTCCCTCCCTGATTGGCGAGATGCCAATTGTCGATCCTCGATCTCATTGTCAATGAACTTTTGCCATTGTGCCAATGAGATCGGATCCTTGGGCGGGACGGATCCGCGCCATTGTAAAATGGACTCTCGTGTTTTTCCAAAGTACCGTGACCGCATATTTTTCTTCCACGTCTTGTGTTGCTCCCTCAACTGCTCCAAGACGGAATCGCGTAGCTTTGGATCCAAGTTGAATTGTTCCTGTCCAACAAATACAATGTTAGTTGCGAATAAATATAAATATAAATATAAATTGAAATATTCATATAAATATTACCTGTAGTGTCGCCCAAACAGCTAACTTGAGCTCATACGGCACCTCCTTCCAACTCATAAACCCCGGGCCGATGACCGTCTTTAGCAGCTCGAGGGATCTCGCTAAAAGCTCCGACTTGTTTTCGACGGTAATCCCAAATTTTCCATATTTTGGGAGCCTAGCGGCGGAGGAGCCCTCGTTGCCTCCGCTACCACCGAACCCAGACGACATCATCATAAACAGCATCATCATCTTCGCCTTAACATCTGAAGGAGACATTTTTGCTGTAAAAAAAATGTTATTAGTACAGATAAAAAAAAATGTTAATAGTACACATTTCGTTTTACCTAATTGAATTAATTGAATTAATAGTACAGATAAAAAAATGTTACATCTATATTATAACGTATGTGTAAGTTCCGTCAATACCATTTCGTTTCAATTTTGTAATATTATGTTTTATCCAAATATTTAAAGAGTTATTAAGTGGGTGCCCCACCCCCACCCATAGCCACACACACACGCACACCTACGCACCTACGCACACACACACACACACACACACACACCCCACCCCCACCCCTACCCACCCCACCCCTACATATATGTTAGTTGATGCCATTATATTTTTACCCTAATTAGATTCTAAGGTTATCTCAATTTATATGTTAAGTTCGTATCCATTTGTGATGTTCAAGTAGTTTGAAATGTTGGAATTATATACTATTACTTTGACCGTTAGTTTGTGCACCAACTAAATTGAACATCACACACACCCCACCCCACCTCCTACAAGTCTAAGGATGTTCTTGATTAAACATGGGAAATCTCATACCGTTTGCAAAAAGTTCATAGATTCTTAATCCCTAGGGTTATGGATATTAAATTTCTTTCACAATCATTGTGTGAATAGGTATGAGATCATAATTTGGAGGAATTCACGTGCAGGAAATAATTTGGAAAAAAGATACCCCTTGATAGACTTATATGTTTTGTTTACCCGACCGATGAACTATTTTATAATCCTATAGAATTAAGTTTTAGAATCAAGGAATTGATCAGATATTCATTAAAATCGATTAGTAGAAAATTTATTTAACCAAGAGGGTATCGAAAACATAACGTGGGGAATCATAATATACCGTAATCAACTTTAATAATAAGAACACATTCTTTCGAGTGATTTATAAATAATTAAATAAATAAAGGATATAAATTAGACGGTTATAAATTGGGATTTCCTAGTATTTACTTTGAATCCAGTTTATTTATTTATCTTTGGTCCCTAGTATAGTCATTGCCCAAGTAGTAGGAGCGAAACTCTATAAAACCCTAGTTTAGCTAAAGCCCGTGAATTATACCTATATATATTGTGTAAGCGAGGATTTTAGCATAAGAATCAATTGTGGAGGGTTAGAGAGGGAGTGAAAAAAATTATACCTATTCACACACACACACACACACACACCCATCCCACTGCAAGGGCGGACCTAGGTGGTCCTGAGAGTGGGCGGCCGCCCACCCCTTGTTTTCGGAAATTTTTGTACAGGTATGCGCAAAAAAAATAATATTGGGGCCTATGTGTAAAATCTAGGATCGGAAGGTGTATCTATTTGTTAGTGTTTTAAAGCTAAGGGGCAGAGTATGTAATTTATTATACTTAAATAGAAAAACACGGAAGAAACATTTTACCAAAACCCTAAACATTTTACACGCTCTCTCTCATCTCCCCGCCTCTCACTTGTTGTCATCACTGATTGTTCAAACGTTACCACAAGGGCGGATCATCGTGGATTGTTCTGGAACATCCATTAATTGTGCAACCCAGAAGAGGAGAAGGTTTGATATAACAGTTTTATAGAAATCAAGATGAGTATTCAATTTGGTATGTGTGAATGATGAAATTTTGATCTTTGATGTTTTTAGAGAACTAATCTAAATGGTTGAAGTACCAGGAAGAGAATGTTTTTCAGGTAAGTTATTTGTTAAGTATATAAAACTTTTTTATTCAAATGTTTAATTTTTTTAAATTAAATGTTAAAAAGTATTTTTGTACTCCTTCAAAGGATTAAATCATTCAATGTTAGGAGTATTTTTGTGTTCATTTGTAAATATTTAGGAAACTAACACTATTCAATGTTAGGAGTATTTTTTTCTCAAATCTTTAAATGTTAGAAATATTAAGTGGTATGTTAGAAATTAGGGGTATTGTAATACCCCGTACTTTTGACTATATTTATTTGTGGGATTAATTAATTAAATGCGTATTAATTGGAAATTAATCCGGGTTTTAAATACTAACGAGATGCGAGTTGGTATTTGATTATGTGCATACATGTTTTGATATATGTATTTGGTATTATAAAAGTTGTCGTGAGATTTATATACGGCATTTGAGAAATTTTATTGAGACCCGTGGGACCGCCGCATCACGGTGAAATATTTTGATTATAAAATTGAATTTAAAAATCTATAATCCGTATGGTCGTTTTGAGTGCACCAACGCGTCCGGAAGGGTCGAGATAGTCAGAAAACACTACCCGGGGGTGTAGTTTGGATTCCGGGGTATTTTTAGGCCATACCGGCAACTTAAAGGGTATTTTGGTAATTTTACATTTTGAGGAATTAAAAGTGACGAAAATTAGAGATGTAAATCTGATGTGGATTAAACCCACTAAGCCCATTAACCAAACCATATTAACCTAGAAGGCTACGTAGGTTATTAGAAGAGTTTTCTAAGTTCCCAAATCAAAACCCTAGCCACCTTAAGCCACCATTGGAGAGGAAGCTTGGAGAGAAGAAATTCTGCAGAAAAGTTCTACCAAACCTACACCAAAATCAGAAATCGAACCAAGGCAAGTGACTTTATTCCATTTAATTTCAGAGAATGCCTCTTCCATGTTAGAAATTGAGGAATTTTATTGTTCTTGAAAGATGAATGAAAACCCATGTAGTTTGGAGTTTAGAACTTGAAAATTTTGAAGAGAATTGCATGTAAAATGATAGGTAGATGATTTCTCTCATGATAATTGTGATTAGAAGAAATTAAAACGGATTAAATTCTGGGATTTGATGATGATATAAATCTAGGGTTCATGTTCTTGATAAAATTGGGGAAAAGTATAAAATCTTGTGATTTAATGATGTTTAGGATGCATTAATGTATTAAAAGATGTTAGTATATGACCTTAGCATGTTGTGGTATGATTAGAGGACTTAAAACTCTGTTAGAACGAACTTTGGAGAAGGATTGAGGTGTTAAAAATGGTGAGAAACGTAACTTAGAAAATCTGGGACGAATCTGGTAGCTCGTTAGAAGCCCCTACCCAGGTCGTTCGAACGAACTCGTTCGAACGAGCTTCTAACGAGTTGACCAGTCGCTACTAACGAGAAGGGATCTCGTTCGATATCTCGTTCGAACGAGATATCGTTAGAAGGTACAGTTCGTTCGAACGAACTGGAATCTCGTTCGAACCGCCTCGTTCGAACGAGACTTCTAACGAGTTGACAGTTTGGTCCTTTTTGGACTGTTTTGATTTTTGGAGTCCCGTAGACTGGTTCGAGGGTAGAGTTAACATTCCTTGATGATGTAAGGATAGATTTGGGACTTTTGGGTTATTGAGAGGAGTAAACTATATACGCGAGTTATATTAAATGAACCGTTCGGGTTGAGACGTGAGTGTCTACTACGACGTGAGAATCGATTATGGCGCATATGACGATAAACCGGAATAATATAAGTGTAGATATTATAAGTTAGTACGAGAATGCGATATGTACTACGATTAAATTACGGTATTACTAAGATGCGTGTTTACTTAGTATAAATATATGAATTGTGTGTATGACATACCTACCATACTTGCTATCACGGGAGGT
This sequence comes from Sambucus nigra, assembly GCA_949130495.1. Taxonomy (NCBI): domain Eukaryota; kingdom Viridiplantae; phylum Streptophyta; class Magnoliopsida; order Dipsacales; family Adoxaceae; genus Sambucus; species Sambucus nigra. Next base: position 26,365,584 of record OX422219.1, on the reverse strand, counting down.
TTGCGTTCGCTTAGGGCCCTCTAATCCTTGTGTTGCCCGGATTTAGACTGGTTACCTCGATGAACATAGGTCAGAGAAAGACTTATTGGGATGTTAATAAGTCCGCTGATCGTGGGAGCGTAGGTATGTACGTGACCCATGTGATGTGACTGTGTTCGCCTCCACTATTTGTGATTTGTGTTATCGGAACTATTCCTGAGAAATTCGGAATATGTGATCCTTATGTACGTGATGTACCGGGATGGATAGCAGAGTATGTGTGCACCACAGCTTAGTTCTCGGGGTGCTTATACTGTATATTTATTATGTGAATAATATACACTTAATTAATGGGAACCTTCATGTTAATGTTGTGAATATAATTACGGTATTGCTTCGAGAAGTATAACGAGTTAACTGATAGTGATATATATATTTCATATTGAGAATCTGAGTTTGCATTAAACCCCTACGTAATTACGAGCGTTATAATGTTAATAAAACCGAGTAATATGGGTAGGACCTATGATAGTCTAGCTAGAGATGATGTCACTTAGCTAGTGGTTCGCGTCGTTATAGATGGGTACTTACGTTAGGAGTGCACAGTTAGACGAGAGGTGAGAATATCATGTGAGTGCACGTCCTAACATGTACTTTGCATTTAATGTTTTAAATGTTTTTAAAGCACTTGCAGGTTTTTAAAATATAACTCCACATTCGGGCTCTGACCCGTTTGCTTTTCAAATCTTTTTCTTGTAAAACCATTTTAGGTGCCCAGCCACAGGGACACCAAGCATAGGATTCTCATTCAGGTGACGAGCTGTAGATGTTTGTGGAAGCTACAGGGATTTGCTTGTAGACGCTTCTATCTTTTGGATTCCAGTGTCACTATCTAGCAGTTGTAGGGCATGTTGCCCATTTCTATTTAGAGACATCTTTTACATTACAGTTTTCAGACTTTGTTTTGTATTGTTTTAGCATTCGGTTATTTATTTCAGTATGGGATTGTAGTGAGGAGTTTTCCTCCAGACTTTATTTACACTATGTGATGGTTATTCGTTTTACTTCAGTATGGTGAATGGTGTTGTTATTCTTTATTACACTTGTTGCATGTTAATCAGACTTATATTAAAATTTGGCAACTTACTTTTTAAATACTAGGTGGTTAGTAATCATAAAATGTTTTCGACAGTGATGCTATTAACTGAGCCAACTTGGCATTTTGAATTAATTTAATAAAGGAGTAGTTACCCGGTGTTTAATTAGTCGGGGTGTCACAGGTATTGTATTTTTGTGTTCAATATTTAGGGGTATCGTATTTAGGGGCAATGTTAGAAATATTTAGGAGAATTTTCAAATTTCAGTGTTATTTTTTCAGTTAATTTTCAATATTGAAGTATAATTTTCTTATAATTTCAATGTTAATCCTAAAAAAATTGCCTTTGGGGCTACCGCCCCTGAACCCCCACCCCACCCCCTGCCCCCCACCACACACCACACACACACACACACCCCCCACCCCAGCCCCTGCCCCCCTCCACCACCCCTTCCACCACCACACACCATCACACACACACACACACCCCACCCTACCCCACCCCCTGCCCCCCTCCACCACCCCCTCCCCCCCTCCCCCAAAACACACCACCACACACAACACACACCGCACCCCACCCCACCCCACCCCACCCCCTGCCCCCTCCCCCACCCCCTGCCCCAGCCTGCCCCACCCCCTGCCCCCCTCCACCACCCTGCCCCACCCCCCACACACGCACACACATACACACACATATATATACACATACACACATAAATATACACACAAATATATATATAAATGGAAGAGAGAGAGAGATAGAGAGAGAGCAGCGTCGAGAGAGAGAGAGAGAGAGAGAGAGAGAGGGAGGGAACGGTGGGAGGGAAAAAAGAAGGGGAAAAGGGTTTTTGCTGGAAAAGTTGTCACGGTCGTGTCAAGGTCATTGACCGAGATAAGAATTGTCACGGTCAATGACCGTGACAAGTCCGTGACAAATTGAATTATCACGGGCTTGTCACGGTCATTGACCGTGACAATTCGTTGTCACGGTCATGTCAAGGTCAATGACCGTGACATAAAACGCGTGTTTTTTTGTCACGGTCAATGACCTTGACAAGGCTGGCCGGCTGAAAGGTGACAATTTGCCCATTTTGGTGTAGTGTGTTCTCTTTGCATTTGAAGGTGTGTTTAAGTGTGCAGTTTTACAACATGTGATAAAGTTTTTAAGTAAAGCAAAGATTCTCAAGTTTGAGTGTTTGTTGTGCGTTTGTACCCTTTTTCCTTTATAGGGTTGGTGAATGAGTCTTTGTAGAGAGTTTAACGGCCCATAGGGTTTTTGGTTTGGTTTTGTCCCAGAATAGCCAACGAGTTCTAATCAAGTCATTTCATTTGAAATTGACGTAATTTCGAACAAAAGATTGGATCAGTAGGTTAAGATTTTTTTTATTGATCCCAAAAGCCAACGATGTGTTTGAATGAAGACGTGGCGGCAAAGCTTCAAAGTGGATTTATATCTTGTCGTGTTTATCATGCCAAGTTTTTCCTCACGTTTATCGAGGATCTCGTAGGTATGAATGAATTTTGAATATGGTCCTTAGATATTTTTAAGGATGTTTGTTTTTTAACTCAAAATCATTTGTCACTGTTTTAAATGTTTTTCTAAGAAAAATATGTTATGGTTTTAATCTCTTTATAATGAAATTTAAGTCTCGTTCAAATAAAAATTGCATTTTTGTTAACACGACCTTTATCTAGTTAAAATAATATTAATATCTCACTGTAACAATCTTCGAATGCCACCAAACGAGAATTTTCTGTCAGGTAGGACCAAAGGTTATTGGATTGTCGTTTAAATCATGTTCGAACGAGAGTTGAAGTTATTAGAACGAAACTTGTATTTTCGTTCGAACAACCTTGTGTTTTTGTTCAAACGAGTTTTTTGCCTTGAAAATTATATTTTTTACTATTTAAGGCGTGTTGGACTCAGATGTTTTAAGAACTTTTGGCAAAAATCACATCCCTACCTGTTTACCAAATTTTCAAAACCCTAGTTTCACCCTTTAAGTTTTAAGGATCCAAGTTCTGCATATTCATATGTTTTGAGATCTTTAGTTTGGGCACCATGGTTTATTTCTCTACATTTGAAGAGAACATGTTTCGTGCGGTGGATTTCGTACTTACTGTTTACATGCGATGGACTCCGTGTTTGTGGTGTAGCGATGGATTTCATGTTTCAAGATGTAGACAGTTATTAAGTCTCTTTGGTGGATAACGAGGCGTGCGTTGACTTGTGTATTATTGCAGCTTGCGTGGGTGGACTCCTGTGTTGCACTGTAGAGGAGCAGTCAAATATTGAAGAGCGTCAAGGCTTATGGGGATCGAGTTGTTGAATAAGTCTACCGTCAACTTCTGTAATTCCGTATCATAGTGATCTGTTGGTTGGGCCATCCGAGGTTTTCCCTTTAAGGTTTTCCGCATACATCGACGTGCTATGTTGGATTTATTTATTTTATATGCTTATCACATAAATGCATGTTTTAAGTAAAAAATAAATTGGGTAAATCAATTTTTTCACAAAAAAGGTTTAAAATTGGTGCAAAGTTTTTACACGGTTAATTTGTTTAAAAGTTTTAATCTGTAATAATTTGAAAAATCTAAAAACAGACTTTTTGTTTACACTACCATCATTGCCTAGGTGGACTTACATTCTCAAAGGATCAGGGGAGAATTGCTGTTGGGGGTAACCCAATCGCAAGCCCCATAATAAGGAGGATATAATACGGAAATAATGGCCTGGGACGAGGTCTCATGTTGTTTATTTAGATGTCGAAAGGTGACCTTCTCTTTTTAATCAAAACGGTAGAAAATTGAAATGTGTCTTTCATTCTCTCCTTTGTGTTTGATTTCCTTATTTTAAATAAGGGTGTGTAGACATTTTAAGAGGCTATTCGGCCAAAACACTTCGGGAAAAATACACATTTATTAACCAAACAACCTTATGCCAACAATGTTAATGGAGGGAAATAAATCTAAATGAGTGACTTTTGAGGGTATAAGGGGTATAGTTTAGTGGAGTTTGGAAGTGTAAATGCAATGGGAATATTATTTTGGAGAGAGCATTCATTTTAGGGAGCTTCTTAGCCCCCTTGAGGCCACCTTTGGAGGTGGGCGATGCCTTCCTACAATAACTTTCCACACTTATGGACTACAAATAAGTAGGGGACACGAATTCATTTGTATTGTTTCATGTGTACATAGAAATATTTATAGATGTTGGTAATTCTAAACATGCGTGGCACATATAAAAAGGGTTTATGTGTGGATTATACACATATATTTTAGTGTGTCAATTGCTTTACACATTTGACTCAAACAGGTTTTATTTTCTATAAAAAAAAATAAGGATATGGAATCAAGGGTTGTGTTTAAAGTAATATTATGAAAATATTATTTAAGCCCTATATTTTTGGAAAATTAATATTTAGGGAAAATGAATAAGATAAAATTTCTTTTTACCCAAAAACTTTATAATAAGAGTTTTGACCCAAACTTTTATGAAATTATAGGTTGGACCCTTTTTTTAAAAGGGAGTAAAAACTCTCAAATTTACTGCTTCATAGGTAGAAAAGCCCTTCCTAGGTGGCAAGAACAAGGAAACTTAAAACTAGAGAAAAATGAAAATATATAAAGAAAGTTTTTTAAAAAAGCTAATGGATGACATGCCTGATAAGTCCATTTTGAAATATCCTCTAGTGGTCTTGGGCAGGTCTGAAACTGATAAGAAAGAGAAGTGGCCTGATGTATGAGCTCCATAATTAGCAAGACTATCAACTACAGAATTTGCTCCTCTCCACAATGATTGAACTCCGTGTGTAAATTAGTCCCCTTAATTTCATTAATGACATCAATTAGAGACCAAAGAGGTGTAAAAATTTTTCCTTTGAGAATATCAATCACCGTCTTGGAGTCTGACTCTACCAAAATGTGACTGGTGTTTAACTTCTTGCAGATTTCTTGACCTTTTAGAATAACAAGACATTCAGCTTTATTATTAGATACAATACCTTCATTGGAAGAAAAAGCTTGAATGATCTAACATTTTCTATCTCTTATTATTCCCCCTGAACCTAAAATCCCCAGATTACCTTTGGATGCCCCATCCCAGTTCATCTTAAAGAGGAATTCTTTTGAAGGAGTCCATTTGTCTATAGATAAGGATGAAGAATTTCTTGAATATTTCAGACCAAAAAGGCTTTCAGCTCTTCATTATGCTGGAAAGAGGATTTAAATTTATGCTGGGAAGAATGGTTGTTGATGAGGTTTATAACAATGGAAATGATCTTGTTGCTATCCATTTTGACATATTCAAAATGATATTTGTTTTTACTCACCCAAATCTCCTAAAGAATTACACCATATACTAAAATCAGTAGGTATCTAATGAAATCTTTGCCTACGTTTTTTAGCCACCAAGACATAAAAAGTTGATGAAAAGATGAGGTGGAAATTTTGATACCAAACATAGATGAAAAGTATGACCAAATATTCCTAGCTATAGGACGATCTAGGAACAAGTGGTTGAAATTTTCAGAATATTTGTAACGACATCTGCAAATAGGAGCAAGTTTGACACCTTTTAATTGGATCAGGGCTTCTAAAGGAACTATCATGTGCATACATTTGAAGCACCCTATATCTTTGACTCATTTGAGTCTGTATTATATAGGAGCTAATCTAGTTTGGAAATAGTGATAAAATTGTGTCCATCCCTAGTTGAACAAAAAATCCTCAGAACTCTCTTATCAAGTTTGATATTCCTCTACAAGTTCTTGATGGTATTTCACAGACACCACACATTAGGACTGCATACATGTTATATTTCATTCTCATTATGACCTTGTGTGAGTTAAATCCACTAATATGTTATTTAAATATTTTTTGGGATTTAATATATATTTTCTAAACATTTTTAATAATTTTGGAAATTAAAATTTGGAACTTTATAAAGCTTTGGGGTTTTATTTGCAAATAATTCTTTTACCTTAAAACTGTCTTGGGTAGAATCCAAAAGTGGAAAAAATATTTGTGGCTGAAACTTGGATTTTTTTGAAATAAAAAACATGCAATTTAGACTTGATCTTGACCTTACACCTATTGCTCTAGCAACGATGTGATTTGTGTTTCTTCTCACTCACAAACCTGTGACTTGATCTAGACCCTTTAATTGCCTTAATCAACATTCTACATGTGTTTGGAACTAATCTAAGTGCGATGATCTTAACCAATCAGATTAGAGCTTTGCACCGCTATCTGTGAACCCTTGGATTTTCATCGATTTAAAACTTTTAATCTCAGCCCTTAGTTTGTGGCTTGGTTCCAGATCCTTCGAACTCTGGTATAAATAAGAGCCTTCTATGAGGCATTTAGAGACTTTTGAAAATTCCTTATTTGAGAGAAAAAAGAAATAAAACAGAGAAGAGAGAGAAGAGAGAAAAAAAAAGAGAAAAGAAACCCTAAACCTAACTTCGTCAAACCCTAAATCCAGAAACACTTTTCTGTGATTTTAAACCTGAGTATTTAGATCGTGTGTTGCGAAGTTATCCTCACTTGTTCTTGATCATCTTTCCAACTTAATCACGTTGAGTTTTTTCAGTTTCTTTTTTATGGAAACTTGAGATCTCGTCTCTGTGATACATCTCACTTAGATAGATTACTGTTTTGATTTCTTTTTTCGAGAAATCTTGTTTGTTGGTTATTTTTAAACTGATTTCATGTTTTTAAACCCTAAACCAACAATCTTCATTCTGATTTCATTTTACTCAACGCTATCAGACTAAGATCTAATTTTGAGATCTTGATTGGGGGAACACTTTCTATATAATATTTTCAAAACCAGAAAGTGTTAGGATCTTGGATATTTCACAACAAGATTCCCTCTTGATCTACATATATTTTGAAAGGTCTAAAAGTCTATTTTAGTTTTGACTAAATTGACTTTGGAATTTCTTACATATCTAGTGATCTTGTAATTTGTTAAATCATTCTGTCTATATTAAGTGTGAGTGTGTTGCATGCATATATAGAAAGCACATCACCGCTACAGTTTCACTCTACCACACTTAAAGTGTTGGTTACATGATCTTGAACTTGTTTGACTCAACGTAAAGACTAGAATAGAACATCAACAACAACAACCTTCAGAGAAGTCAGATCTAATCCAGAGGATTTGGTAACGATTCTGAACTTAGTTTAGGTGTGTTTGTTTTGTTTGATTGTTAAATAGCTTGTGATTTGTTAATTTGATTTTAGTGGATTTTAATTTTGTGATGTAGAGATCACCGTGGATGTTTCCCCAATTGGGTGGGGTTTTACCATGTTAAAAATTATTTGTGTTCTTTTTCATTTTCTCATCACCTTCTTCTTAGCTGTGCTGATTTAATAGTTTAAGTTTTTTTTTTTCAAAATTGGTTTACTAGATCTGAAATAACTCGTTCATATTCATTCAAACTATTTTGATAAGTTTTTAAACACATCTTGTGTTAAGTTTTGTTTTGATTAAAAGAGTTTCTTCAACAAACAACTCGAAGTAATTTTAATAGTTTAACTTTGTATTAAATGTCTTAAGTGGCATTTTTCAATTGGTATCAGAGCTTGGCTATTTTAAAATCTCTTAAATCCTATGTTTCTGAAATTGTTTTTTTCAAAACAAAAGTATGGACGAGAAATTTGAGAGACTAGGTAACCTGTCCAGACCCCCTCTTTTTGATGGAACCAATTTTCCTTACTGGAAGGTAAGTATGATTGCTTTCATTTAAGGAACTCTAGGAGATGAAGTCTAGGAAGTTATAGAAAATGGCTACACTTTTCCTTCTAAACCCGCAGTTGAAGGAAGTAATATGAGAATCAGTAAGTTAATAAGTGAATTCACTAAAGATAAGAAACAAATTTCACTGTGTAACAATAAAGTCAAGAATGCCATATTTATGTCTATAAATGAACATGAGTTCAAGAGGATGTCATCCTGCATAACTTCTAAGGAAGCATGGGATACTCCTATAACTGCTCATGAGGGTGATACGAGAGTTAAAGCTACTAAAACTCAAATGCTTATCCAACAGTATAACTCTCTTCTCATGTTTGAGACTGAAACCTTTGATGAATTCTACATTAGGTTAACTGACATTATGACTAAATTGCATGCAAATGGTATAACCTATGATAGAAAAGAAACTATCTCAAAAATTCTAAGATCACTTCCACAGAAGTTTGATAACAAAAGATATGCTATTGATCCAAACCAATAAAAAATAGGGTAATTCTAATCTTATTTTTTCATCTACGTTGATCAAACCTGACCTTGACCTTGACTCTGATGAGGACTGTGACTTGGATAACTTGGATAATCAGATAGCTCTCATGTCTAACAATTCAAAAAATTTATAAACTTTCAAAACAAAGTTGCTTCTAGACAAGGGAAACCTAATTACTCCAACGCTTCTAATAATAGGTCTCATAAAAGAAGACCTGATAAATAAATGAATGATGACCACAAGAGACCTCAGAAAAACCTTAAAAATTTTGAATGTTATAGATGTGAAAAATTAGGACACATGCCTTGTGACTGTAGGGTTAACTTAGAAAAACATCCCAAATAGAATATGGCTTAGCTATGAAAGACTTGGAATGACTCAAGTGACTCTGAAAATGAAGAACCTGAGTCATCCAACTCTTATGACCCTTGCATGTCATTCTTTGCTAAGATAATCCACAATGATGATGAGGAAATTGTTCATACCATGACCAATGTTGCTTCTATTGATATTTCTGCCATAATACTTGAGAATGAGGGTAGTACTGAGAATCGTGTGTGCGTGAGTCAAAGTTATCATCTTATTACTAATGCTAATGGCCGAGTGAGTCCTAAAATTGAATTGATAGGGGACACAACACATAGTTCACTTAATGACTCTGATAATGAGTATCTTGCTGACATTCACATACTTTACACTAAAACTCTCAAGAAAAGCACTAGACTAGAGAAGCTTTCCAAAGATCTTTCCATGAAATTAGAGTCCTTAAACCAAATAGTTAAACAAAATGCTGAAGAGAATATGTCTCAAAGTTTAACTCATGATGAGGAGATAAAAGCTTTTGAACAAAGAGTGAAAGATTTGACTGAATCCAATAATGTTTTGGAAAATAAGTATAAAGGATCATTATTAGAATTGGAACAAACAAAAGAAAAGGCATCAACAATCTTCAAAAAATTCTCAAAATTTGAAAGCAATTCTAATTGTTTTGAGGACTATGTTGTTGATGGCAAGATCAATTCTGATGATAGATCCGGAATAAGCTTTTGCACCAAGAATATTAAACAAACTAAACCTTTTGAAAACATAAAGTTTGTTACTGGTGGGAAAAGACCTATGGAAATTTGTCCTGACTTTCAATCTTTGAAAAATGATTTTGATAAAAATCAGCAGCAGTTAAACTTTGATGAGATAAGTAACTCTAAGCATAATGTTCAACTTAAAGCCAAGTAAGTTTGTCCTCCCATTAGAAAGAGTGAGACCTCATTTCAAACTGTTCCCTTTGGAACTATGTCCAAAATTCATAACTTAGGGAAACCTATGTTCAACAACTTTCATAAAGACTTAACTGCTATGAGTAATATTTATTGCTCATACTGTGATGTGTACGGACATTCCTTAGATGGTTACTATTCCAAACGCCTATACCAAAATACTTATCCCTCATTTACCTATCAGAACTTTAATTATTCTAGGAGAAGCCGTAACAATTATGTTCTTCCTAAACCACCAGACAGAAACTCTAACTATCGAAAGAGAAATACAAGATCTAATACTAAAAGACAATCCTCAAGAAATAATCCTAGAGTATTTTCTCGACCAAATGCTCAAAATGTTTATAACAATAATAAAATTGCACAAAATTTGTATAGACAAAAAACTGAAGCTCACAAGTTTTATCAAATACGAGCTAATAAGAGCAAACTGAAAACCATAGCTATTTGGGTAAGAAAGGATGATCTAGTACCCAAATGAAATGTAACATAGTGATCAGCGCTTTGAAACCTGAACACACAACGTTTGGATGGTACTTAGACTCTGGATGTTCTAAGCATATGACCGAGGATGAATCCAAACTCTTAAACAAAACTAACTTCTACGGAGGCAAAGTCTTGTTTGGAGATGGTGTTTCAACCCAGATCATTAGCAAAAGAACACTCCAGGAAGTAGGATTATCTATTTTTGAAGATGTTTTATTAGTAAAAGGTCTTAAGGCTAATATACTAAGTATTTCACAATTTTATGACTCTAATCATATTGTCACCTTTTCAAAGAATAATTGCAAAATTTTAAATAAAAATGGTGAATGTATAATTACAGGACTCCGTACTACAGATAACTGTTACACAGTTAATCCTAGTACAGAGGTCTGTAACATTGCCATAATGGATGACAATGAATTATGGCATAGCAGATTGGGTCACATAAATTATGACAGCCTTAGTAAATTGTCCTCTCAGGAAATTTTTAGAGGTATTCCTAAAATAAAACCCATTTCAAACTTAGTCTGTGGTCCCTATCAAGAAGGCAAAATAGTTAAGGCATCTCACAAAAGGGTTAAGGATATTCTGTCCTCTAAACCATTAAAACTTATCCATATGGACCTAATGGGTCCTTCTCGTACTATTAGTCTTAGCGGCAATAGTTACATTGTTGATTACTGCAATGCAAGAAGAACTTCTTCAATTTGTCATTCATGATGTTTGGTATCTTGTACCCAGACCTGAAAATAAAAGGGTTATTGACACACGTTTAATTTTTAAAAATAAGACTAATGAGTCTGGGATGATTATTAGAAATAAAGCTAGATGAGTTGCCCAGGGATACTCTCATATTGAAGGAATAGATTTTGAGGAAACATTTCTCCTATTACTCGACTCGAATCTGTTCGATTATTTTTTGAAATGGCTTGTCATTTACATTTCACACTCTACCAAATGGATGTAAAGCCAGCCTTTCTAAATGGTATTTTAATCGAGGAGACCAATGTAGAACAACCTAAAGGGTTTATTGACCCACATCATCCTAATCATGTTTATCATCTTAAGAAAGCTCTTTATGGGTTAAAACAAGCTCCTAGAGCTTGATATGAGCTGTGACAACCCTGGTTTTTATATCTAATTCAGTTAGCTATGCCCAATTAAATTAAAGTGTAGTCTCATATCGTATCATATTAATCATTATTAATCTTATTTCAGTATTTAACATATCAAAATATTTCTTTCAAGCATAATATCAAATGCATCGATTCAGGATATTACTTTAAGACACAAGCATAATATCTCACACAACAAGTCATATCGGGTCACTATCGTTACCCGAGGAAACAAGTCGTAACACTAGGCCTACAGATGAATATTCCCCAATATTATGTGGCAAGGGAAATCATACTAAGTCCTAAATCACATGGCATTCCAAGGTCTTTCTATCCGACTCGCATTACAGCCATGTGTCCGGTTCCAACGGTTTATCTCCGACACGACACTCGAGCGAAACCTAACCGAATCAATCACAAAAAATCACATTCAACATGTGCTTACATCGACCGAAGGACTAGTCTAGAGTATACTCGACAATATACATGTAAAATAATTTCACGCTTATGTATATATACAATAGTATCAAGTCTCTCACTCGAGTTATACAATAGTCGTTATTTACAATATAACGTAATTTACATCATTAATTTACTAATTCAACATCAAATCATTTCAAGGTTACATATATCCTTAATAACCATAAGTATGTGATCAAGTTAGAATATTAGGCACAACACAACAATTATCTTACTAACAACATGAAAAACATAAGCACTCTTATTTCAACAACTTTCTTCCCAAAAATGTAAAACATCGATTTGAGGCTTTTTCGATCCATTTTTGAAGAAGTTTAAAACTACAAAGTTGTTCAAAATATTATTTTCACTAGGAATTCACGAGTACACTTCAATTTCCTGCTTAAAATAGACCCAAAACTAACCTATAACATTCGTCCCTATTTTCGACAACTTTCTGCGCAGAACTGTAAAACGTAAATTTGAGGTTTTTTCGATTCGTTTTTGAAGAAACTTAAAACTACAAAGTTGTTCAGAATATGATTGTTTATAGGAACTCTCAAACACACTTCCATTTACGTATTGAAACAGACCCAAAATCAACTTGCAATGATCGCCCCTTTTTTAATTATGGATTTGTATGAGTTCAATTTGTTTCTAGTTTGATGAATCCTAAATCATTTACATATTAATAACATCTCATAAATTTCAAGATTTAGGTATTTAACTCATGTTCATAAACTTTTTCATCAAACATTCAAGATTTAACAATCTAGATTAACTTGCCTTCGGTTTGTGTAGGGAGGTGTTGATGAAGAAGATGGCAACCTTCTTCTTCTTCTTCTTCTTCTTATACACACAAAAGATAAGATTAAGCACTAACCCTTTCTATTTATATTTTAAGGGTGATTTTCGGATTTAATTAAAACCTACGGTGTAAAATGACCATGATACCCTTTTCCGAGTCACTAATGGTCTAAAAATTCCCGGAACACAAATATAACTTTCGGGTACTTAATTTTAACTATTTCGACACATTTGGAATCATTGGTGTACTCAAAATGGCCATTTGAGTCACTTATCTAAAATATACTTTTTGCACCCGACTCTTATGTCCCGCGCTCAAAATTCATAAAGTAGTCGCTATCACTCACTAACGACATAACTTAAAATCATACGTTCATATTTACTCTTCATGCTAGTAAACATATATGCAGATAAACATTATCACTCTAATTAATATTTATCATAAGTCAATTTAATTTTCCCATTAAATTATTTAATTTCTCACACACGAGTAATTAATTTTGCATTAATTTAATTTCTCTATTAAATCATTTTTAATTATGCGCACACACAAGTAATTAATAATGCATTAAAACTACGGAGTACTATATTCCCCCTCTCTACGAATAGGATTTCGTCCTCGAAATAAAAAAAAATCAAATCAATTAAATTCAAGTATTTTTCCTTTTTCATAGGAGTCCAAATTGACATCCACGCCACGTATCAGGTGTTTTCATTGTAACACAACATTGAAACCATAACTCATGACCATCACAACATATCACATCATAATCATAGAATATCACATCATAATCACTTTCTAACTTTTAGAAGAACTTCCTCACCATGATATCCCCAATAGGTCAGCACCCAGGGTTCTATCTCAGACACAACTACCCTATCGTATGTTTTGCATCTCAAACACTTATTCTATGTGTGAATTCAAATCTATGAATACGAAACTCATTCCAAATTGATATGCAAATCAACATATCTTTGTCGAAAAACAACGCTTAATGTCGGTCCGTCGTCACAAAGCCTATTAGTCATGGAGTTCCATCAACAAAGTTCGGACAAAATAACACGGTGCAATCCCACCATTTCTAACTCTGTAACCGAACTCTCACCACGATGCCTAACATAACTGAACTACTAAGCTCATCCATAAATCAATATCCCCTAAGTCCCGACTTGCTAAGTTTCGTGCGTGGAGTGTCTTGCAAGCAAAATCCAAACAAGGAACCCCTCTGATACACTACTTTCAGCTTGTCGAGATAAGGAATTTGTCAACTCCAAACCCCTATTGATACAAGAATCATCTAACTCCAAAAATCACTTATCTCTGGACTCACCGTTTCATCACACAATAAACAATCCAACTTCGTCGATTCAATACAGATGTCACTATTCATCAATCATGCCTCGATACTCAACATAGAATCAGCCCCAGCTACACTCTGAGTCTCGATCCCAGACATCAGATACCACATCGAACATATGGTACTGAAATCTCAAAAACTAACTCTACTCTGAGTTAACAACACACTTGCCTTGCACTTAAATTGATGGTGAGTCAACCGATATGGCAACCCTTATGATCCACTAAGATTGCACATGTTCATAAGCATACAACTTCTATGCACTTATGAATATTGTTCCATCTTTCCAAGTCTAGAGTTAGGTAAATAATATCAATAAGGTTCATACTCTGTCGAACAAGATAACACCGATAAGGTTGCATTCTGGGGGGTCAATGATCCATCACCTAAAGGTTTCGAACTAGCCCAAGATGCAATGTGCCCCCTTGTACACCCCCACTTATCATGGTTTGGTCGCTCTAACCTAAGGTGACAGACCCTCACTAGATTCGATTTGCTGCTCTTTTGTTAAAAGCACGTATAAAAATTCAACCTCTCCGACAGGATTTTTCTTAGACTGTGAGTATTTTTAAATTTTCTCACCAAACATGAAATGAACTTGGTTCTTCAAACCACGAATAAGGCTTGTATATTTTCCAAGCAACGAGGTAAGACCCAAAATTCCCACTTATCATACCAAATCATAATACCGGATTTGGCACACTCACGATCCAGATACTCATCTTCGAGCACCCCAATGCTACCTGATCTTTATAAAGAACGGTGTGCTATCCAACATGTCAAAGGTCGTAAATACAATGTAGCGGGTACCTTCGCATACCGTGACCCAAATTAACACTCAGTACTCCACACGTAAATGAAGTAAAAATTAAATATCTTACGAACCCATTCGTGAGTGTTTGCCCAAGAGTACACACCCTCCTTACAAAACTTCTCAACAACGGTCGAAGCAATCTCTTATTGCCCCCTACAGTGGAGGTTATCACAACCATTTCAATGAATGGTCCAACATTTGGAACCCCAAAATATCTCAATCCTTGCCATTAATGACGACATTCACTTGGTAACAGTATCATCAATCATGCAAAAACTGACCGAGCTACACACGACTCTTCTATTAATAAAAGACCATCATGATCATTCTATGACTATTCACTAGTCTAGACATTACTAAAATCGAACATCTTACACTTGGTTTCAGAACGAGTCTTTAATCACACACGATGTAAGTAAACATCATGTCACTAACTACTCACTCGTTGTCTAATTCACATTAATACATAACGAGGGCCACAACATAGCCACAGTTCCATATCTGATGGATGCAAAATTAAGCACCACCATTATCATGTGCAACAAATTAGTACCCCCAATCATCGGGTGATAACATAAAACCGAACTCGTAGATATATAACCAACTAAAGTGATCACACTCGCATCAAATGAAATACCTATTGAACACTGCCTCGTTATGTTCTCACTCGACAACTCATCACTCGAGATTCGCTACTCACCATAGGGTTTACAATCGGTAACTCCAACTCAATTCCATCCCTGAGCACACCCATAGTCACGTCCCACTCTTGAAAGGCTTTAATAAATATATCGGCGCTACAAATCAAGATAACCACATCTTATCGAACACCCATTCTAATCTAGGGATTTACGGAGAACATTGAACTCCAATCGTTGCCAAATATGGAAATAAAACTCCCTTGAAAATTTTGGACTTCTCCCATGTCAATCCTCGTATGACCTTGTAATACGAACTTCCTTATCCTTAGTGTGCATGGCCAAGACATTGCAACATTATTGATACATTCTCACGAAATTATTTGGGATAACTCGCCGAAACATTCCACTCTAAATATGTGAGTACCTAACCCACTAATATATCTTCTACATGTCCGAACACACACCTAATCGGCCTTAAGTTCATTCCATTATGGATTTTATCTGATCAGAACACTATGACACCACTATGCCACCCCAATACGACATATATTGCTTGTGTGGACAACGTGTAGGTTTACACGCCTACCAAACTTCCATGATACCAACACAATATTTCAAGGATAATCACTTATCCATTCCAGATTCAGGCTCATGAATCTCCCATTGAACATCATCAAACGGATGAATCTAGTTCGTGATTTTCACAAGTACAATAACACTCTTGCGTACACCAAAATTGGACCCCTCAAGTCATCCTTTGATGGGGTGGGACATGCACCGATTTGGAGTAGTCGTCTCTCAAATCACAACCCTTCCTTTACATGTTCGTGAGTAATAATATACTCTTATTACCACAAGACTTACTTTATTAACCATTCACTGATTAATACGTCATTGAATGCCTCAGCAGTCTGTCCATCACGGGTGGAGCATGATAATTCATTCTCAGGAAAATGTCACAACAACAAATGGGCCACATCATTTTGAGGTATACCATATCTAAAGCTCTACCCTTCCACATTGGAAACAACTTCAGATAACTACACACGCAAGTGGTACCAACAACTCGGTGATACTACAGGGTGGGCTATAACTTATACCAACTTCTTTACAGCCATAAGTGCGATGATATTCAGAGTTGATAATGCACAGCAAATATACGATTGTTTCCTCCCAATAGTAACAAAAATTCAACTCAATCATTGAGTTCAACATCGGTGCTCTCGCCTACTGGTGGGCGATGAAACTACGATTGTTGCATGTGAATCGCGGTCTCCTAAAATGCTTGGACCCTATGCCCTCCCAGAGACCACGTCTCATCAAATCACCATCTTAAAAGATAGTAAGTGAACACGTATCCTAAAAAACAATTATTCAAGTGGAGCACTAGACATAATTACAACAAGTACTCACACACGAACCTTACACGTACTATCCTGTGGTCGATCGGAGATTCACCTCATGCGTTGTACGTCTCGCGAATGAAATCCAAATAAGGAACCCTCCTTATACATAAGGCCAGGTCCGAATCTCCCGTTGAAATCGTAGCGTGAAGATCTTCCAAATCATAGAATGAAAAGTTGTCACTTAAGCCGTTTAATTGAAGATTAAACTGTCTACCTAACTCCGAACTATTTTTTGGAGAAACTCTTTCCTTTGAATCAAAACAAATTAACCATAAGATGTGTTTAATAAAAAATGTACGAGATATGATGAAGATTATGTAACTAGTTTTGAAAAACAAAACTAAAACAGTTTATATCAACACACCAATAAGAATGAGATGAGGAGATGTAGGAAGATTAAGTACACACACACTTTTCAACGTGGTAAAACCTCACCCAACTGAGGAAACATCCACGGTGACTTCTAAGTCACAAACCAAAAATCCACTAAAAACAAAATATACAAGTTACAAGCTATTTAAAACATATGCAAACGAAACAGACCTATACAAGTTTAGAATATGTACCCACTAATTGATTCTAACTTTTTTTTAGTTATGATGTTGATGTTGCTTTCTCAGCTTTCTAACTTCTCAACACTTTGTTTCAGCTTTACGTCGACTCTTGACGTTTCAAGATCTTATAGCCAACACTTCTATATTGTAGTGTGACAAGTGTTTGTGAAAGTGATCTAACACATGCATGCACACACGCACACTTATTTATACAAACAAGTCCTATCAAATTACAGAAAGATCTAAATGAATAATTTTTTCAGTTTCTCTCTTCTTTAGAAACAAATGACTTTCTTGATCTTTAAACTAACCCAGAATCCAAGATTACCTTGCTCGAAAGACGGTTCAAGATCTTAATCAATTTCAGAGGGTTTTTGAAAATATTTTTGAAATTAAAAACCACCGATTGCGATTCCAACAAGATCAGAAATCTTGTTTCATAAGAACTAGAAACTGAAAATAATTTATTGATTCTAGAGTTGTGAAAAACATTTACAGAAAAATAATCAACAAATATGATTTCTCAAGATGAGAAACGTAAAAATGTAGATCTATGTGTAATATAACATAAAATAGCAATATCTACAGTTTCTATAAGAAAGAAATAAAGATTAACCTGAAATGCTTAAGTTGGTTACAAGATCTCAAACTCAGAGGATTCAACCCACGAACTGCCTTTAAACCACTACCAAAATAACTCTCAAACACTCAGGTTTGGTGTTTGGTGTAAACTGATTTTGGAAAAGGAATTTAGGGTTTGAAAATGAGATTAGGGTTTGAAAGATTTAGGGTTTACTCTCTGGTTTCTCTCTCTTCTCTCTGTCAGTTTGGACGAATTGGAAAAAGTCTTTGAATGCTGAGATCCAACCTCCTTTTATACTCAGCGAGGAAGGTTGGAAAATAAGAGATCAAATCCAATGGCTGAGATTTGGTCATGGACTGTTGACTCTCATCCAACGGTTTAACAAAAGAGGTGGATTAAACATACCCTGATTGGACTAAAAGGGATTCACAGGGATTGGGGAAAAACGTATGCAGATCTTTGATGAAAATAATCCAAGGGCTGAGATTGAAAACACGTTCGGAGTCTACCAACAAACACAAATCAGGGCGGTATAACAATAACAGGTGTCGGGCTCAGATTAATCTCAAACGCGTGTTTTAAAATGATTACACATGAACCCTTAAGTCTCAAGCGCTTTCAGATTCTACCCAACCAAACATTTAGCAAGTTTAGATAAAACCAGAAATTACAAAATGATCCCAAATGTTTATAAAACCAACTTTTATTATGAAAAAAAAATCATTTTTAAAATTGTTTAAAAAATACCCAAAAATATTAAAACCTTATTTTAAAATGGAATTAACTCACACAAGCAATTAATGCACTATATATGAATGTATGCAATCCTAGTGTGAGTGGAGTTGAGAATTTTACCTTTGAATGAATCAAGTGAGGCATTATGAGAAGGATCCGAGGATCTTTGGTATCTAGGAGATGGGACTCAATATTTTGTCATAATTTCCAGACTAGATGAGCATCTATACAATGTAGACTCAAGCGAGTCAAGACTATAAGGTGCTTCAATCTCCCCCTTTGGAAATATGAGAAAAAATATTCATTGAGTCATCTAGGACTCGTAGGGATTCAAAAAGAATAAGAAAAACCTATTTCTATACAAAATTCTATCTACCCATATCCTAGAAAATGAAAATTACATAACTCAACTAATGACAAACCAATACCCTAATAACATCTGTTGAAGACAACGATAGAGATTCATATAAATAAGACTAATATCAAGATTTTTAGAAATATGTAAGAAAGAATGAATTCATAAGACTCAAATTTCTCCTCCATTTTGTCTCAAATGGACAAAGGGAAAAAATACTTAAGCCATACAAGTTTATTTAGCGCAAACCATTCCTATCGATTTTTGCAAAGAATGAAATCTATTGTAATCCAAAGGTTTTTTTAACATATCTGCGAGCTGCAAATTGTAATACCCCGTATTTTTATGACTTTTAATTTTGGGGATTTATTAAATTTAATTAGAGATATTAAATTTATATTAATCCGAAAAATCATTTAAATACTTACTAGCGTGATGAGAGTTAGTAATTATTTTGTTATAAGTAACTTTATGGGTAAAGTAAGTGGTGTAATTATGATTAGTAAAATTATCACGAGAATATAATTTGGTAATTTTGGAAATTTATCGGGACGCGCTTGTGTCGTGTCGGGATTAAATTCGGACTATTAAAAGTAGATAAATTATAAGTCACCCGTATGGTTATTTTGAGTGCGTCAATGTGTCCAAAAGGGTCGATATAGTCAAAATAATGTACCTGGGGGTTTAGTTTGGGTCTCGGGGCATTTTTAGGCCTAATTAACACCCTGGGAGGGTGTTTTGTACATTTTACATTTTTGGGCATGAAAACCCACGAAAATTCTATGGGTATATCAGATGGTAAGAGTCATCTTCTAGGGTTAGAATCACCATAAACCAAAGACGGCCATTGGAGAGGAAGAGGAGAGGCTTTCCAAGGAGTTTTAGGCCAAAAACTCCACCGTTTGCACCGCCGTCGCCGCCAAACATTAGATCGTGCAACGAGCATCACAACCACACCAATCTCTCCACAAATCTGAACAAAGAATTCTTAGGCAAGTATCTATCTTGCTCTATTTCAGTTAATGCTCCAATAATATTAGACTATGATTGATTAGGACTAGTTTTTGTGAAAGAAAAACCTATTTTGGAGATTAGAATTCGCATGGTGTATGAGTAATAGATGTATTCTAGAAACCCAATTCATTTGTAGAGATTGAACCACGAAATTACAGTAGATTTAGAGCATGAAATCTGGTAAAAGAATGGGAAGAAACTAAACAAAGAAAATATTAGGGTTCTTGATATTTTTATGGATTCTGCCCCATTTAATTCGTTATTCATGATGAAAATCCGCATGCGTGACGTAGAATATAACTTATTTGAAGATATAACTCTTGTAGTATAAATTGTTGGGAGTTTAGTAGTCAAATATATTGTTTTGGATGATTTTGGAAGAAGAAACCCATAACTGGAAATTCTGCAGATTTGCCATACCTGCTTGATCGATCGATCGACCCAAGAGCATCGATCGATAGATGATTCGATCGATCGAACACCTGCCATCGATCGATCGACCCCTCCTGTATAACTCACATCCCCTTTTTAATAGGTCGTTCCAACTTAACTGATTACACATTCTTGGATATTAATGTTAGAACATTTTGTGATATAAAGAAGACCAGTAGGACTTATTAAAAATATGGAACCGTTAATGTAAGACGAGATTAACATTTCACGGTGATGTTTTACATATAAGGGACAATGGGAACATGTGTTAAAGGGTGAGACTCGTAAGGAAGTTACATTGTAAAATAAATGAGTACCTACTAAAATTACACTTGGGGAGATAGGAATCCACTAGTGTTACATAGTAAGTTGGAATAATCCCATAAATAAAACAAAATAAGAGAGAAACCCTTATATGTGATAACCTAGTAATGTGTAATAAGGATAAATATCATAAGTATGGGTCATGAGAGTGTACCTAAATCTGATATAGGAATAGTAGTATACATATATGACTGTGATTGTGCATATACTATATACGTGTAAAAATTATGCCCGCACTACTTGCTATCCCTGAGGTTACCGCACTGGGACAGTCTTATCTCGATGGGACCTGTATGGGGGATATTGACTAGTACCCTAGAACATAGAAATCCTAGGTACAGGCTATCGGATCGATACTCAGACATTCCTAAGAGACGTGAGGGTATGTGCTGACCTCTTAGTGACTTGGAACTATGTTTCACCAAAAATTGTATGTGTTTTGTGTTAATACAGTTCAAGAGTGATTCCGAACTAGTATTTCCCTTAGTACGAGTGATACGGGGACTGGATAGCAAAGTATGCCCGTACCATAAATTTTATGTGGGGTGCTATTATAATATATATATATATATATATATATATATATATATATATATATATATATATATATATATATATATATATATATATATATATATATTATATGAGTATTTAATATATATATTTAAACCTGGAATTTGGGAACTACCTACTGTGACTATGATAAGTAAGAAATGAATAATTATTTCAACTTGGGAATAAGTGTTTGAAAAGTTATGATGCGTTACTGAGAAACTTTATAATCAAATGAGGCTTATGTGAGAACTTTACTGTTAAATAAAATTAACTTCCTTAACAATTGAAATTGCTGGCATGAAATCTTATGAGTAGCTTAAGATAAGATAAGTTAAACTGTTGGGAGTATTAGTGCGATAAGGGTGAACATTAGAAGAGAGGTGAGAATTTCTCAAGGGAGTGCCGCACTAATATGCTGGTTGCATTAGCCGGTAAGCATTTTAAATACTTGCTAAACTAATTTTAAACTGTTTTATAATCGAGCTCTAACCCGTTTCCTATTTTCTCTTCTCTCTTGTATATATATGTATATATTACAGGTGCCTAGCCACAGGGGCGTCTTGCATAGGATCCTTTGGAAGGAACGCGCTGCAGCTTAGGTAGGAGTTGCAGGCCTCTTGCTTAGACGACCTCATTATTGATTCCACTTCTAGCACTATTTTATCCAGTTGGGCATGTGTCACCCTTTTCCATTATTCAGTTGTTTTTATCGGAGATTGTGATTCGTTTATTTCCAGTATTTATACTTTGGTATTTATTACTGTCAGGATGTTTTCCTTTAAGTTTTAAAGTGGGAATTAATTAGTTGGATGTTTAATTGTTTGGATTATATGTTCCAGTATAGTTGTTGGGTGATTCCTAAACTATGAATTATGTAAAGTTTTAAATGTTGATTTTTAATTGAAACTTGGAAATTGATGTCTTAAAAATGGTTTTTGTCACTTAGCTTAATTAATTAGGGTGTTTAATTGAAAAAGTTATCTTTGCGACAGTGATGCTAAGAATGAACCAACCATTCACCTTGATTATAATTTAATAAAGGACTGAACACCCGATATTTAATTAGGCGGGGTGTCACAGGTGGTATCAGAGCATCAGGTTCCAGTGTCCTTTAGAATCTGTACGGCTTATATCGCTTTCAGCTTAGCGTTCTTGCTATAGAGCCCTATTTTAGGATTGTTGTATTCTTGCTTTTACGATTACGTCTTCAGATATTTGAGATTTGATAATAGCTATAGACTAATAAATTTCTTCACGTTTCAGATGCCTCCGAGACGCGCACCAAAGGATAGGCGTGCCCAAGGCGAGGATCCAGTAGCTTCGGCTCAGTGAACGATGAACGCAATCGAGGTAGCCGCTATCGTTGCTCAGAAGGTGAATGCCGCGCTAGCGGTAGTGCATCAGGCTCCACCTCAAGTTCAGGCAGTGGCGCCAGTACCGGCACAGCTTCCATCTGCATGGGAACGAGTTAGGGATGCCTTTCAGAAGTCGCATCCCCCAGAGTTTGCGGGTAGTTCGGATATCATTGTGGCAAGCCCATGGAAGAAAGATATCCATAGGCATCTACGCATGTACGAGTGCACGGACATACATAAATAATTCTTGGCTTCCTTTAAGCTGGTGGGGGCCGCTTTGCATTGGTGGGAATCCACTACCACCTTGTAGGAGAGGGATATTATTACTATTCAGTCATTTTGGACGCGGTTTGACAGCAAATACTTCTCATCCGTCGTGCAGACTGAGATGAGGAGGAAGTTACTGAGTCTGAAGCAGGACAATTCGACTGTTGTTGAGTATGAAGAGGAGTTCACAAGACTTCTCACTATAGTGCCAGATGAGGCATCCACTGAGGGAAAGAAGATATTGTTGTTTGTGGACGGGTTAGCTTGGAGGATCCGTCAGCACCTTATAGGCAATCTATCGTTGAGTACCTACACGAATGTACTCAATGCTGCTTTCCTACCCTGCCAAGATCACCGCTTCCATCGCAGGGAAGTAAGCGAGCAGGAGAGTCTGGCCAGCAGGGCAGGACAGGGGGTAGTGGTGCTAGTGGAGAACCGACATCTCAGGGGAAGACTCGTCAGCATGAGTAGAGTTCCCATCAGGGGGACCCTGCCAAGCGGTTCCGATCAGATGATTCCAGGCAGGGATTTGGGGGATTTAGGCAGGGCCAGCCTAATTAGCAGGGCCAATATCGTCAGTCGCAGGGTCAGTAGCAGGTCCATCAGGGCCAACATCATTTTCAGCAGGGCCAATGGCGGGGTGGTAACGGCCAGCAGGGCCGTAATCAGTAGGGACAGAGTGGAGGAAATTTCAGGGGTCGATGCTTCGGGTGTGGTAAAAATGGCCACATGCGTCAAGATTGTCCAGAGGGTGATAGGGCCCCACAGCAGCAGGGTGCCCGTAATAAGCCACAGAGGCCACTTTTTCCAGCCGCCCTCCCAGCACCAGCCCTACCATCCATTCCAGCCGCTCCAATGCAGCAGGGGAAGTTACAGTACAAACGTGTCTATAACGTTCACTATGCAGCAGCTCCACAGGTGCCACCCGCGATTGAGGGTATGTTTCTTATCCATGGTACTATGGGTTGGGTTTTATTTGATACTGGGGCGACACACTATTTTATAGCTACCTATTTGCGAATGCCTTAGGGTTATTAGCCACAACAGAGAGCACTGTAACATGTGTAGACTCACCACTGGGAAATGGATTGTTAATTTTCTTTATATGCCAGTGTGTGGGAGTAGAAATTGGTAGCTTGGTATTACCAGCAGACATGTTAGTCTTAGATATACATGAGCACGACGTCATTATTGGTATGGATTGACTCGTAGCATACAGATCCATGATAGATTGTTTCGGTGGGAGTATTGTCTTTACCATTCCGGGGAAAGAGATGTTTGTAGTGGCGATGCCTCGCCCAGAGGGAGGCTCGATCGCTCATTTGTATTACATAGAGGAGGATACCTCTAAGGAGGTCGTGATTCCCTTAGATTCGATCCCAGTTGTTCGTGAGTATTCTGATGTATTTCAGGAGATACCAGGCCTACCCCCTAGTAAAGAGATAGATTTTTTCATAGATTTATTACCGGATACTCGACCGATAGCACGCGCTCCATATCGTATGGCTCCAACGGAGATACGAGAGTTACGAGATCAGATAGAGCAGCTGTTAGGTCGGGGATTCATTCACAGGAGTACCTCACCTTGGGGCGCTCTAGTTTTGTTTATGAAAAAGAGAGATGGTTCACTTAGGCTATGTGTGGACTACCGAGAGCTGAATAAGGTCACGATACGAAACAAATATCCGTTGCCTCAAATCGATGATCTGTTCGACCAGCTGAGGGGAGCAACTTTCTTTTCAAAGATAGATCTGAGGTTAGGGTACCATCAGCTACGTATTAGGGAGCAGGATGTTTCAAAGACTACTTTCTTGATGAGATATGGATCCTATGAGTTTAGAGTGATGCCATTTGGACTCACAAATGCTCCAGCCATATTCATAGACTTGATGAACCGAGTGTTCAGAGAGTTCTTGGATCAGTTTGTCATCGTCTTCATAGATGGTGTCCTGATATATTCACATACTGAGGAAGAGCATGGTGAGCACTTAAGGAAGGTTCTTCAGACTCTATGAGAGCATCATCTGTATGCTAAGTACGAGAAGTGCGGGTTCTGGTTACGGGAAGTCCAATTCTTGGGACATGTTGTTTCTGAACAGGGGATAGTGGTTGACCCGAGTAAAGTGTCAGCGGTGAGGGAGTGGGGACAGCCCACGACACCGACGGAAGTACGTAGTTTCTTGGGATTAGCCGGATACTACAGGAGATTCATTTGAGGGTTCTCCAAAATAGCGGGTCCATTGACGAACCTGACTCGCAAGGGGGTACCATATGTTTGGGACGATGCTTGTCAATTGGCTTTCGACGAGCTGAAAGACAAGCTTACTTCAGCACCGGTCCTTGCTTTACCTAAGCTGGGCGTGGAGTATCTGGTTTACATCGACGCCTCTTTACGGGGACTCGAGGGAGTACTTCAGCAAGAGGAGAAGGCTATAGCTTTTGCCTCCCGCAAGCTTAAGCCGCACGAGAAGAACTACCCTACACACGACCTAGAGTTAGCAGCGGTCATCTTTGCATTGAGGATATGGAGGCACTATTTATTGGGGGAGAAATTTCACTTGTTCACAGACCACAAGTCACTGCAGTACCTGTTCACTCAGCGAGAGCTGCATATGCATCGACGCAGGTGGTTAGAGTTTGTAAAGGACTATCAGTTCGACATACAGTACCATCCGGGGAAGGCCAACGTAGTTGTTGATGCGTTGAGCCATAGATCGGTAGACGATGTAGCGGACGTCTAGAAAGCAAAGTGGAAAGAGTTGGGTCACCAGGATGCAGTAGCCCGTTCCTTCATATCTGTCATGTTTGTGACACCCGAGATTGTTACGAGGGTAATACGAGCACATACAGCAGACTCATTTTGCTAGGAGCAGATTGTACGACTTTTAACTGAGGGTGCTGAGTCCTATTCTGTTAGTTCCAATGGAGGATTGAGGTTTAATGGGAGATTGGTGGTTCCCAAAAGAGCAGACTTACGTTATACAGTGATGACCCAGTCTCACGAGTCCCGATTTGCGGTGCATCCTGGGAGAGATAAGATGTACCAGGATCTGAGGCGGCAATATGGTGGAGTGGGATGAAAAAGGACATTGCGGAGTTTGTGTCCAAGTGTTCTACCTACCAGTTGGTAAAGGTGGACCACCAGAAACCATCAGGATTGCTTCATCCATTGGAAATACCCGCGTGGAAGTGGGAGAGTATTTCCATGGATTTTATTACTGGGTTGCCTACATCACAGCGGGGCCACGACTCCATCTGGATGATTGTGGACCGTTTGACCAAGGTGGCTCATTTTCTGCCAGTGCGGACAGACTATACCACGAGTCAGTATGCTCAGTTGTTCATTGGTAAGATTTTCAGATTATATGGGGTGCCCCTAAATATTATGTCAGATAGAGATAAGATTTTTGTGTCGCATTTCTGGAAGAGCTCTCAGGAAGCCATGGGTACAGAGTTGAGGTTGAGTTTAGCTTATCACCCACAGACAGATGGACAAACAGAGCGTACCAATCAGATGTTGGAGGATATTCTACGTATGTGTGTCCTTGATTTTGGAGGAGGTTGGGAGCCACATCTTCCACTGGTAGAGTTCGCTTATAATTAATCTTATCAGTTCATGATTGGCATGGCTCCATTTGAGGCATTGTATGGCAGGCCTTGTCGTTCCCCAACTTTTTGGCTAGAGGTGGGGAATAACAAGTTTCTCGAACCAGAGGTGATTCATGAAACCTCCGCTAGGATTGAGATTATCAAGAGTCGCATTCGGGTAGCCCAGGTTAGGCAGAAAAGCTACACCGATGCAAAACGGTTCTTCCGAGAGTTTAATGTGGGAGACCAAGTATTACTACGTGTATCTCCTATGAAAGGAGTGATGAGGTTCAAGAAGAAAGGGAAATTGGCCCCGAGGTATGTGGGACCATTTCCTATTATTGAGAGGATTGGGCCGGTAGCATACAGATTGGGACTGCCTGAGCACTTACATCGCATTCACGATGTATTCCACATCTCGTCATTGAGATGATACCTTCGGTATGACATGGCCCATACCCATATCGCGATTGAGGAGATTGACTTACAGCCCGACATCTCTTACGAGGAGAGGCCAGTGGCTTTCCTAGACCAGAGCGAAAGGAGATTGAGGTCAAAGGTAGTCCCACTTGTCCGGATCCAGTGGGAGCATCATAATGTGGAGGAATCCACTTGGGAGCGTGAGACAAACATGCGTGAGAAGTACCTAAAGTTATTCTTACCAGGTACACCTTATTTTTCGAATTTCGGGACAAAATTCCGTTATTAGGAGGGAAGTATGTAATACCCTGTATTTTTATGACTTTTAATTTTGGGGATTTATTAAATTTAATTAGAGATATTAAATTTATATAAATCCAAAAAATCATTTAAATACTTACTAGCGTGATGAGAGTTAGTAATTATTTTGTTATAAGTTACTTTATGGGTAAAGTAACTGGTGTAATTATGATTAGTAAAATTATCACGAGAATCTAATTTGGTAATTTTGAAAATTTATCGGGACGCGCTTGTGTCGTGTCAGGATTAAATTCGGACTATTAAAAGTAAATAAATTATAAGTCACCCATATGGTCATTTTGAATGCGTCAATGTGTCCGTAAGGGTCGAGATAGTCAAAATAATGTACCCGGAAGTTTAGTTTGGGTCTCGGGGCATTTTTAGGCCTAATTAACACACCGGGATGGCGTTTTGTACATTTTACATTTTTGGGCATGAAAACCCACGAAAATTCTAAGGGTACATCAGATGGTAAGAGTCATCTTCTAGGGTTAGAATCACCACAAACCAAAGACGGACATTGGAGAGGAAGAGGAGAGGCTTTCCAAGGAGTTCTAGGCCAAGAACTCCACCGTTTGCACCGCCGTCGCCGCCAAACGTTAGATCGCGCAACGAGCATCACAACCACACCAATATCTCTTCAAATCTGAACCAAGAATTCTCAGGAAAGTATTTATCTTGATCTATTTCAGTTAATGCTCCAATAATATTAGCCTATGATTGATTAGGACTAATTTTTGTGAAAGAAAAACCTAGTTTGGAGATTTGAATTCGCATGGTGTATGAGTAATAGATGTATTCTGGAAACCCAATTCATATGTAGAGATTGAACCACGAAATTATAGTAAATTGAGAGCATGAAATCTGGTAAAAGAATAGGAAGAAACTAAACAAAGAAAATATTAGGGTTCTTGATGTTTTTATGGATTATGCCCCATTTAATTCGTTATTCATGATGAAAATCGGCATGCCTGACGTAGAATATCACTTATTTGTGGATATAACTCTTGTAGTATAAATTGTTGGGATTTTAGTAGTCAAATATATTATTTTGGATGATTTTGGAAGAAGAAACCCGTAACTAAAAATTCTGCAGATTCGTCATACCTGCTTGATCAATCGATCGACCCAAAAGTATCGATCGATCGATGATTCGATCGATCTAACACATGCCATCGATCGATCGACCCCTCCTGTATAACTCACATCCCCTTTTTAATAGGTCATTCCAACTTAAATGATTACACATTCTTTGATATTAATGTTAGAACATTTTGGGATATAAAGAAGACCAGTAGGACTTATTAAAAATATGGAACCTTTAATGTAAGACGAGATTAACATTTCATGGGGATGTTGTACATATAAGGGACAATGGGAACATGTGTTAAAGGGTGAGACTCGTAAGGAAGTTATGTTGTAAAATAAATGAGTACCTACTGAAATTACACTTGGGGAGATAGGAATCCACGAGTGTTACGTAGTAAGTTGGAATAATCCCATAAATAAAACAAAATAAGAGACAAACCGTTATATGTGATAACCTGGTAATGTGTAATAAGGATAAATATCATAAGTATGGATCATGAGAGTGTACCTAAATTTGATATGGGAATAGTAGTATACATATATGACTGTGATTGTGCATATACTATATACGTGTAAAAATCATGGCGGCGCTACTTGCTATCGCTGAGGTTACCGCGCTGGGACAGTCTTATCTCAATGGGACCTTTGTGGGGGATATTGACTCGTACCCTAGAATATAGGAATCCTTGGTACAGGCTATCGGATCGATAGTCAGACAGTCCTAAGAGACGTGAGGGTATGTGCTTACCTCTTAGTGACTTTGAACTATGCTTCGCCTCAAATTGTATGTGTTTTGTGTTAATACAGTTCAAGAGTGATTTCGAACTAGTATTTCCCTTAGTACGAGTGATATGGGAACTGGATAGCAGAGTATGCCCGCAACATAAATTTTATGTGGGGTGCTGTTAGAATATATATATATTATATGAGTATTTAATATATATATTTAAACCTCGAATATGGGAACTACCTACTGTGACTATGATAAGTAAGAAATGAATAATTATATCAACTTGGGAATAAGTGTTTCAAAAGTTATGATACGTTATTGAGAAACTTTATAATCAAATGAGGCTTATGTGAGAACTTTACTATTAAATAAAATTAACTTCCTTAACAATTGAAATTGTTGGCATGAAATCTTATGAGTAGCTTAAGATAAGATAAGTTAAACTGTTGGGAGTATTAGTGCGATAAGGGTGCACATTAGAAGAGAGGTGAGAATTTATCAAGGGATTGTCGCACTAATATGTTGGTTGCATTAGCCGATAAGCATTTTAAATACTTGCTAAACTAACTTTAAACTGTTTGACAATCGGGCTCTGACCCGTTTCCTATTTTCTATTCTCTCTTGTATATATATGTATATATTACAGGTGCCTAGCCACAGGGGCATCTTGCATAGGATCCTTTGGAAGGAACATGCTGCAGCTTAGGTGGGAATTGCAGGCCTCTTGCTTAGACGAACTCATTATTGATTCCACTTCGAGCACTATTTTATCCAGTTGGGCATGTGTCGCCCTTTTCCATTATTCAGTTGTTTTTATCGGAGATTGTGATTCGTTTATTTCCAGTATTTATACTTAGGGATTTATTACTGTTAGGATGTTTTCCTTTAAGTTTTATAGTTGGAATTAATTAGTTGGATGTTTAATTGTTTGGATTATATGTTCCAGTATAGTTGTTGGGTGATTCTTAAACTATGAATTATGTAAAGTTTTAAATGTTGGTTTTTAATTGAAACTTGGAAATTGATGTCTTAAAAATGGTTTTTGTCACTTAGCTTAATTAATTAGGGTGTTTAATTGAAAAAGTTATCTTTGCGACAGTGATGCTAAGAATGAACCAACCGTTCACCTTGATTATAATTTAATAAAGGACTGATCACCCGGTATTTAATTAGGCGGGGTGTCACACAAATTAGTAGGAAGATAATTAATTTTTAATTTCTTAGTCTCAACTAATTCGCGTATAAAATGATGTCTAATTTTTATATGTTTTGTTCGCGAGTGTTGAACAAAATTTTTAGAGATATTGATTGCGCTTTGATTATCACAATAGAGATGCAGTTGGTCTTCTTGAATGCCATAATCATTTAACATTTGATTAAGCCAAAGTAATTGGGCACATCATTTACCAGCAGCTATGTATTCAGATTCAGCTGTAGATAAAGAAGTGCACCTTTGTTTCTTACTACTGCATCCTACCAAAATTGTTACATATATAGTAACATGATCTGAATGTGCGCTTACTATCATCAGTACACCCTGCCCAATCGGCGTTAGTGTATCCTATTATAGTACTAGGAGTATCATTGGTGTACCAAAGTCTTAAATTTAGAGTGCCTTTTATGTATTTAATGATTCTTTTTACACATACTAACTAGTTCTCTTTAGGACTATTTTGATAACGGGCACACATGCAAACAACGTACATAATATCAGGACGCGAGGCAGTAAGGTATAGTAAACTACCTATCACACTATGATATAAAGTAGGATCTATGGATTTACCACTCTCATCTTTAGATAATTTGACCATAGTACTCATGGGAGTTTTAGCTTCTTTGGCTCTTTCAAGACAGAATTTTTTAACAATCTCTAAAGCATATTTTGATTGCGACACAAATAAACCTTCTGAATTCTGTTTGACTTGAAGACCTGAGAAAAATTACCACTCCCCCATAAGAGACATTTGAAATTCTTTATGCATAATTTCAAGAAAAGATTTAACTTCTGAAGGGGAAGTGGATCCAAAAATGATATCATCGACATAGACTTGAGCTATAATGATATCTTTACCAAAATGTTTGACAAAAAGGGTTTGATCATTTCTGCCTCTCTTAAAACCTTTATCTAAGAGAAAGTTGGAAAGAAGCTCATATCAAGCTCTTGATGCTTGTTTCAGACCATACAACGCCTTTTTAAGACGATAAACATGAATCAGATACTGAGGATCAATAAACCCTTTGGGTTATTTAACATAGGTCTCTTCAGTCAAGATTCCATTAAGAAAGGCTGCTTTTACATCCATTTGGTACAGCGTAAAGTGCCAGTAACAGGCTATTACAAAGAGAAGACGGACATATTCTAGACAAGTAACTGGAGAAAATATCTCGTTAAAATCTATTCCTTCAATTTGAGAATATCCTTTAGCCACTAATCTGGATTTGTTTCTAATGATTATCCCACTTTCATCAGATTTGTTTTTAAATATCCAACGTGTACCAATAACCTTTTTATGATTAGGCCTAGGTACAAGATACCAAACATCATGAATGATAAATTGAAGAAGTTCTTCATGTATGGAAGAAATCCATTGAGGGTCATTTAATGCCTCATTTATAGTCTTTGGTTCCACAAGGGAGATAAAACATCCATAATGAGCATAGTTTCTTAATTGATATCTTATACGTACAGGATCATAAGGGTTACCAACAACGTTATCTATGGGATGATATTTAGAATCCCAGTTAGGTACTTCAGGTGTCTCAAATGGTAAAGAATCATCTATTTCTAGAGAGTCATTTTCTAAAACAATTTCAGACTCTTCCACAATAATTGGTTCTCCAGTCTTCCTCTCAACAATAGTGTCACTTACAACAACATTTATTTATTCCATTAAGGTCTTTGTGCGAATATTATAGGCACGGTATGCTCTACTGTCAAGGGAATATCCTAGAAAGATAGCTTTATCTCCACGAGTCTCAAATTTGGATAATTATTTTCTGTCTTTACAGACATAACAAGTACTACCAAAAGTTCTAAGGTATTTAAGATTGGGCTTCTTCCCATACCATAGTTCGTAGGGAGTTTGTTTAGAATTCTTCCTAAGATATACCCTATTAATGATGTGACACGCAGTATGAATTGATTCTACCCAGAAATATTTAGGTAAACATTTGGCATGAATCATAATGCATGCCATCTCTTGAAGGGTATGATTCTTTCGCTCAGCAATTCCATTATGTTGAGGAGTTTTAGGATCACTAAATTCATGTTTGTAACCATTATACTCTATAATACCTGTATCTACGAATTCTCCTCCTCTATCACTACGAGTTCTATGTATTTGAGTGTCCTTCTCATTCTCTATACGCATTAATATTTTT
This sequence comes from Sambucus nigra, assembly GCA_949130495.1. Lineage (NCBI taxonomy): Eukaryota > Viridiplantae > Streptophyta > Magnoliopsida > Dipsacales > Adoxaceae > Sambucus > Sambucus nigra. The sequence goes on along the minus strand of OX422219.1, from coordinate 26,333,217 downwards.
AAAAAAGTACTGAAAGTGTCTGGATTTTGTTTTAAGAAGGCTACCCAAGTAAACCTGGTAAAGTCATCAACCATAACTAGAATGTAACTGTTTCCACATAGACTAACAGTACGAGAAGGACCTATTAGGTCCATATGGATGAGCTCCAAGGGTTTAGAGGTAAGGAAATCTTTAACTTTCTTATGAGGTGCCTTAACAATTTTTCCTTCCTGACATGATTCACAGACAATATTAGAGATAGGTTTGATTTTTGGAATTCCTTTAATTATTTCTTGTGAAGACAATCTACTAAGGCTATCGTAATTTATGTGACCCATCCTATTCTGCCATATTTCATTGTCATCCATTCTGGCAACATTACAGACTTCAGTACTATTCATGACAGTATAACAATTGTCAGGAGTCCTGAATCCTGTAATTATGCACTCATATTTTTCATTTAAAATCTTGCAATTATTCTTTGAAAAGGTGATAGTATGATTTGAGTCACAAAATTGTGAGATACTAAGTAGATTAGCCTTAAGTCCTTTTACTAGAAGAACATTTTCAAGCACAAGCATTCCTTCTACTTTGAGTGTTCCTTTGCCAATGATTTGAGATTACACACCATCACCAAAAATAACTTTTCCTCCAACAAAGCTGGTTTTATCTAAAAGTTTTGTATCATCCCCAGTCATATGTTTTGAGCACCCAGAGTCTGAATACCAACCATAAGAGGTGTGTTCATCTTTTAAAGCAGTAATCACAATATTACACTTCATTTGGGGAAATAGCTCATCTTTTCTAACCCAAATAGCTCTTGTTTTTTTACGCATATTTTCTCTTATTTGATAAAACTTGCGAGCATTAGATTTTTATTGAAAAATATTTTGCATATGCATTTGAGTTTTATGGAGGATATGAGCATTTGGTTTAGAAAAGTGCCTAGGAATCCTTCTTATAAATGATCTTTTAGGTTTGGTCTTTCTCTTTCTATAGTTAGAGTTTGTGTCTGGTTGTCTAGGCAGAACATAATTGTTACGGCTTCTCCTAGAGTAGTTAAAGTTTTGATATAAAGGAGTATTAGAGACAGGATTAACTAAACGTCTAGAGTAGCAACCTTCAAAAGAATGTCTGAATATGTCATAGTAAGAGAAATACAGATTGCTTGAAGAAGGTATCTCCTTAGGAAAGTCTCTAAACATAGGTTTCATGGAATTTTGATTTTGAAGCTTATTCCTAGGGAGTACAGTTTGAAACGCAGAATCACTATTCCTAATAGGAGGGAAGACGTATTTAGCCTTAGGTGGACTTTCACACTTAGAGTTACTTGATTCCCCAATATCCAACTTTTGATGTTTTTTATCAAACTCATCTTTTAGTGATTGAAAATTTGGATAGGTTTCCAGAGGTCTTTTGCCACCTGGCACAAACTTAATTGATTCAAAGTTTTTAATTTGTGTCTTTAAATTTGGGCAAAATTCTATTGCAGTTCGATCATCAGAATTTGAATCAGCAACAAAGTCATTAAAATAATAGGAATTATTTTCAAACTTAGAAATTTTTTTGAAAACAGTTGTTGTCTTTTCTTTGGCTTGTTCCAATTATAATAATGTCCCTTTATATTTCTTCTCCAGAGTTTCATTTGTTTCAATCAAATCTTTCAAGTTTTGATAAAAAATTTTGACTTCATTTTGATGAGTTAGACATTGGGTAGTGTACTCTTCAGCGTTAAGTTTAACCATTATACTTAGGTCTTCTAGTTTCTTAGTTAGATCCTTCACAATTTTCTCTAGTTTAGAGCTTTTCTTGAGAGTTTTGGCATAAAGTGTGTGAACATCAGGGAGGTCTTCAGTGTTCGAATCACTAAGTGTAGTGTTTGAAGTGACCCCTAATGATTCAATTTTTGAACTCACTCACACATTGACATCGTCATTATCACTTTCCCTTTGACTCACACACCATGCTGTAGAATTAGTAATGTTCTCATAAATTAAAGCATCTAAACCATTAGCAGCATGATTCATAACAACATAAGTAGAGCTATAAGAATCATTCTCATACCGAGGCACAGGCATATTGTGACACCCCGCCAAATTAAACATCGGGTGATCAGGCCTTTATTAAATTAAAACAGGTTTCTCAAATGGTTCATTCTTAGCATCACTGTTGAAAACTTTCTTTTTATTACTAATCCCCTAAGTAAAATTAGAACGGTGCCAAATTTTATCTTTCTTAAAACAAATAAATCAACCATGCGGAAAAATAGTAAAAACAAATACCATACTAAAACCCAAACCAACAAAGTATAAGTACAACAGCACAAGAGTATTATCGAATAAACCATCGGCTAAAAATACCAAGCAGCAATAGAACAACTACTAATCTGAAACTAACATCTGAGACTGATACCGGACCACAAGTCCATACAAAGAATAGTGTGAGATCCTCCACTAGATCTGAATGAGAGATATCGTCTAATCAAAATCCTGTAAGCATCCACTGTGCTACAGCTTCGAGTCCCTGGAATAGAATCATCATCCATGGCGTCCCTGTGGCTGGACACCTAAAAGGTTTTGAAAATATTTTTATAGAAAGAGTTAGTACTCAAAACATTTTGAAAATATTTAACAAGCGTTTATCACAATATAAAATGCGGTTATTGATTACACATGTTAGGTTCTCGTACACTCTCTTGAGTTTACTCACCCCTCAGCTTTTGTGCACACCTAACGTTCAACACTTAGCCTACCTAGCCATATCTCCCAAGCTAACTAGGACTAAGTAATCATCTGAACTTATCTATACATAAGTTCTCACATTGCCCACACAGTACATTCATTTCATTAACATCTCACGAAGGTTAATTAATACTCAAATAACATTTCATATATGTTATACTTCAAGGCTATTTAGTTTCACTACTAAATTTCTACAATTCTTACAATTGTTATCTTTCCACTTCTGTAATTAAGTTTCACTACTTAAGTTACTAATTAGATATGTAACATTAAACACATTATATTCATCTACTTTTTCACAACGGTAGAATATCATTAAGTGTATATATTTCACACACAATATATACTAAATATTAATCATTTATATTTGTCCTTTCTACACACGTAAAGGACTCTTGGTTCGGAATGATTCATCGACCCCAAGTGAGAATTGGTTCGGAATGATACATCGACCCCAATTATTTATATTTATAAATTCTGGCTCGGACTCTTTCATTACGCCACCAGTTCAAAGGTTTGGTTCGGCATTTTACATCAACCCCAAACCTATAATAACCCTATGTTAGTTCGGAATGTCTCATCGACCCTAACATAGTTAATTTAGGTATATCTCAATCTACTAATACACAGAAGTAGAATATCATTAAGTATATATTTCACACACAATATATATTAAATATCAGTCATTACTATTTTGTCCTTTTTACACACATAAAGGACTCTTGGTTCGGAATGATACATCGACCCCAAGTGAGAATTGGTTCGGAATGATACATCGACTCCAATTATTTATATTAACAAATTCTGGCTCGGAATATTTCATCATGCCACCAGTTCAAAGGTTTGGTTCGGCATTTTACATCGACCCCAAACCTATAATAACCCTATGTTAGTTCGGAATGTCTCATCGACCCTAACATAGTTAATTTAGGTATATCTCAATCTACTAATACACAGAAGTAGAATATCATTAAGTATATATTTCACACACAATATATATTAAATATCAGTCATTACTATTTTATCCTTTTTACACACGTAAAGGACTCTTGGTTCAGAATGATACATCGACCCCAAGTAAGAATTGGTTCGGAATGATACATCGACCCCAATTATATAATAACCCTATGTTAGTTCGGAATATCTCATCCACCCTAACATAGTTAATTTAGGTATACTTCTCTCGACCTAAAAGATAATATAATTCAGTAGGTACACACACGACCTATCAATCATACTTGTATGGAATATAGTATTCTCTTATATTATCAATAATTGTTTGCTTTACAAATTTATTTCACTTTCATATTAATTCGAGTATTCACACAACTCTAAGGGTCCTAGTTACCCCTTGTTATATCAATTCAGTAGTTACCCTTGTTAACCTACTGACTCAATAAATTTAAGCTCGCTCACACTTTTTTGAAATCATATTCTTATCATCTCGAATTAGAATACGTCAAAATCAAGCCTATGAATCTTCACTTTAGTTCTCTCACAAAATTAAGGTCCAACACTCAATCATAGACCTACTTCCATATCATTATTCTAGAAATATATTTCATCAAGGTCCCAAACACTTCCCCGATAAAATTTTAGGCATTTGAGTCTTAAAAAGAAAGATCTCACATTTTCTCGCAGCCGAAACGAATCATAAATTTTTCTGGCAGATTAAACACCTTCTAGTAAAATTTCGATTTCTCCCTCTACAGAACTCCGATTGACCTGATTCCAAGTTCATTGGATATCTAAGAGAAATACCTTTCCACTAATGTATGTATCACACTCTAATTCGAAGTAAAATTCAAATCGCAAACGTTTAAAGTCACGTCAAAATTCTGGCAAATTACTATGTTGACAGATCAAACACCCTGTAGTAAAATATCGATTACTCCCTCTACAGAACTCCGATTGACCTGATTCCAAGTTTATTGGATAGCTAAGAGAAATAAATTTCCAGTAATGTATGGTTCACACTCTAATTCTAATTAAAACTCAAATTTCATACGTTTAAAGTTGTGTAAAAAATTCTGGCAGATTGACATCTTGTGTTCCTCAATTAAACCCTAAGTCATTCAAGATTCATGTTCTTTAACCAAGAACTCATAAAGATTATATGTTAATCATCAAATATATTCAAATTTTGTTTCATCTTTACTTAGGGATTCATTCTACATGCAATCCTACCCAAACATATGATCAATTCATACATTTAGTTCAAAGTTTTTCAATAGAATCAACCAATTCTTAAAACTTCCTACACATGGGTATTATAACTTGAATTTGATTTGTAATAAACACTTGCCTTGACAGAGGGAAATCTGATTTCGTGGAGTTGATGATGGGTTGATGTTCTTCTCCCTCCATCCTTCTTCCATGGATGATTTAGGTGCAAGATTCAAGTCCAATTCTTTAGGAATCCCTTCTTAAGCTTTGGAATTGATTTTCTCCTTCTCTCTAATGGTATTGGTGTTTACATGGGCTTTCTAAACCTAACCCCTCTTGCATACGGCTGATAAAAAGGCTCTAAAATTCGTAGGTCTTCATACCCTCTTATTTTAAAAGACCAAAACGCCCCCGAACAGTCTCGATTTAGTCCAAAATTACCCCGAGACTCAACTAGTACCCCTGGGTATACTATTTTGACTAATTTGACCCTTCCGGACTCATCTGTGACCTCTAAATTATCATTTGAGTCAGTTAAAAATATTACTCGTTCACACCCCAACACGGTCTACACGCGTTAAGTAACTATTTACCACTCGCACTAAGTAAATATAATGAGACAATATAAATCGGTATCTATCTCTCGATTAATAATCTCATTAAATTACTCCTCTTACGTAATTTAAATTAAGCCGTATTTTCTCATTTAATTAAATAGAATATTCAGAAATACGGGGTATTACACATATCATCATTATAGGTTATCTTAGCGAAGAAAGACATGCAAGGATCAAAAACATCAGATGACTCAAGTTCCTCATTCTCAAAGTTACTTGAATCATCCCATATATTGCAAATGTTGGCCCTAGTATACTTATTGGTCATGTTCAAGTTAACTCTACAGTCTTGTGCTATATGGACCAACTTTCCACATCTAAAACATTTAATATTCTTAATGTCTTTGTTAGGTCTCGTATGAATATCCTTGTGATGTTTGTCTTAACCTTTCTCATGAGGTTTGTGATTAGACTGAGTTGGATAATTTGGCTTGCCTTGTCCGGTTGCCATTTTGTTTCTAAATTTCACAATTTTCTTAAACTGTTTTAACATCAAGGCAATTTGATTATCCAAACTATCCATATCACATTCCTCATCAGAATAAGAATCATTATTGGGAATGCTAAGCTCAGGTCTTATCAGTTTAGAGAAAAAACTTAAATTGGAACTAGTCTGTTTCCTATGGGACTGGGTTAATTGTTTCTTGAATTCTAATTCTATTTCCACAGTTCTCAATTTAATATTGAGTAATTCAGGAGTGAGGTTTTGATCACTCATTTCCTCAATAGCATATCTTTTGTTATCAAATTTCTGTGGCAATGGCCTTAAATTTTTTGAAACAATTTCATTTCTGTCATAAGTTATCCCATTAGAATGTAATTTGGTCACAATGTCAGTTAATTTCATGTAAAAGTCATCAAATGATTCAGAGTCTGACATGATTAAAGAGTTATACTGCTGGATAAGCATCTGTGTTTTAGTAGCCTTAACTCTAATGTCACCTTCATGAGCAGTAACCAGAGTATCCCAAGCTTCCTTAGAAGTGGTACAAGATGAGATCCTTTTGAACTCATGTTCATTTATAGACATAAATATGGCATTCTTGCCTTTGTTATTGTTTCGAGAGGCTTGCTTCTCTTCTTGAGTGAATTCACTTAATAATTTTTTAATCCTTTTATTACTTCCTTAAGTGGCTAGTTTTGTAGGATAAGTATATCCATTTTCAACAATATCCCAGACATCATCTCCCAAGGTTCCTTGTATGAAAGCAACCATCCTTACTTTCCAGTAAGAAAAGTTGTTTCCATCAAAGAGAGGAGGTCTGGTCAAGTTACCAAATCTTTCATTTTTCTCGTCCATTGTTTGATTTTAAGAAGAAAAAAATCAGAAACACAAGATCTTTAAAAGAAATTTCCAAGCTCTGATACCAATTGAAAAGCTGTCACTTAAGCCGTTTAATTCAAGATTAAATTGTCTAAGTAACTCCGAACTATTTTTTGGAGAAACTTTTTTCTTTAAATCAAAACAGATTAACCACAAGATGTGTTTAATAAAAAATGTACGAGATATGATCAAGATTGTGTAACTAGTTTTGAAAAACAAAACTAAAACAATTTATATCAACACACCAACAAGAATGAGATGAGGAGATGTAGGAAGATTAAGTACACACAATTTTCAACCTGGTAAAACCTCACCCAACTGAGGAAACATCCACGGTGACTTCTAAGTCACAAACTAGAAAACCACTAAAACAAAATATACAAGTTACAAGCTATTTAACACACATGCAAACGAAATAGACCTATACAAGTTTAGAATATGTACCCACTGGTTGATTCTAACTTTTCTGTAGTTCTGATGTTGATGTTGCTTTCTCAGCTTGCTAACTTCTCAACACTTTGTTTAAGCTTTACGTCGACTCTTGACGTTTCAAGATCTTATAGCCAACACTGCTGTATTGTAGTGTGAAAAGTGTTTATGAAAGTGATCTAACACATGCATGCACACACGCACACGTATTTATATAAACAAGTCCTATCAAATTATAGAAAGATCTAAATGAATAAGTTTTTCAGTTTCTTTCTTCTTTAGAAACAAATGACTTTCTTGATCTTTAAACTAACCCAGAATCCAAGATTACCTTGCTCGAAAGACGGTTCAAGATCTTAATCAATTTCAGAGGGTTTTGAAAATATTTTTGAAATTAAAAACCACCGATTGCGATTCCAACTAGATCAGAAATCTTGTTTCATAAGAACTAGAAACTGAAAATAATTTATTGATTCTAAAGTTGTGAAAAACATTTACAGAAAAATAATCAACAAATATGATTTCTCAAGATGAGAAACGTAAAAATGTAGATCTAAGTGTAATATAACATAAAATAGCAAGATCTACAGTTTCTATAAGAAAGAAATAGAGATCAAACTGAAATGCTTAAGTTGGTTACAAGATCTCAAACTCAGAGGATTCAACCCACGAACTGCCTTCAAACCACTACCAAAATAACTCTCAAGCACCCAGGTTTGGTGTTTGGTGTAAACTGATTTTGAAAAAGGAATTTAGGGTTTGAAAATGAGATTAGGGTTTGAACGATTTAGGGTTTACTCTCTGGTTTCTCTCTCTTCTCTCTGTCAGTTTGGACGAACTGGCAAAAGTCTTTGAATGCTGAGATCCAACCTCCTTTTATACTCAGCGAGGAAGGTTAGAGAATAAGAGATCAAATCCAATGGCTGAGATTTGGTCATGGACTGTTGACTCTCATCCAACGGTTTAACAAAAGCGGTGGATTAAACATACCCTGATTGGACTAAAAGGGATTCACAGGGATTGGGGAAAAACGCATGCAGATCGTTAATGAAAATAATCCAAGGGCTGAGATTGAAAACAGGTTCTGAGTCTACCAACAAACACAAATCAGTCCGGTATAACAATAACAAGTGTAGGGCTTAGATTAATCTCAAACGCTTGTTTTAAAATGATTACACATGAACCCTTAAGTCTCAAGCGCTTTCAGATTCTACCCAACCAAACATTCAGCAAGTTTAGATAAAACCAAAAATTACAAAATGATCCCAAAAGTTTATAAAAATAACTTTTATTATGAAAAAAAAATCATTTTTAAAATTGTTTAAAAAATACCCAAAAATAATAATACCTTATTTTAAAATGGAATTAACTCACACAAGCAATTAATGCACTATATATGAATGTATGCAATCCTAGTGTGTGTGGAGTTGACAGTTTTACCTTTGAATGAATCAAGTGAGGCATTATGAGAAGAATCTGAGGCTCTTTGGTATCTAGGGGATGGGACTCAATATTTTGTCATAATTTCCAAATTAGATGAGAACTTATACAATGTATACTCAAGTGAGTCAAAAGTATAAGGTGCTTAATAGAATACAAGACCTAATCGTAAGGCTCTATGGAAATGATGGGAAAAAAATGTAACGAACGCCCTCAGATCCCTAAAGGCTCTCAAAACCGTGCTCTATACCAACTGTGACAACCCTGCTTTTTATATCTAATTCAGTTAACTACACCCAATTAAATTAAAGCGGGGCGTCAATATATTGGCATTAGAAACATAATTTAATTACATGCAGTAAAGTAAACATGTACACTCCCATACATGTAGCCAAATCACATCATAGCAACTATAGCATCCACAAGTAATATTAGTACTGAGTATAAAATGCCCAAACATATGGGTCGAAAAAATAAACTAGGTAAAGTGTGTAATGTAAACCTCTCAACACTGTCAAATCCCTAACAATGGGAAATCTCTGATACCACACTCTAAGGAAGAGTGAAAAAAAGGATAAGGACCAGTGTCCACCACTACAGGATCCTAAGAATAAAAGCTAGGTCATCCAGCTCCACGGTATACTGTCTAACAAGGCGCGGACCTATATAATACACACACACACACACACACACACACACACACATATATATATATATATATATATATATATATATATATATATAGGATAGGGGAGAGGAGACATAGAAACGGGTGTCAACAACAAAAAAATCTATACAATTATAAGATGTACGTATGTTGAACGCATACTCAACACAACTTGTCTCCAGTAATTAATTCATTCAATTACCCAACCAATTCTCCTATGTCGTGACTACCCAACCCAAACTCGAGTAACGTGTAGTCTCATATCGTATCATGATTAATTATTATTAATCTCATTTCAGTATTTAATGTATCAAAATATTTCCTTCAAGTATAATATCAAATGAATCGACTCAAGATATTACTTTAAGACACAAGCATAATATCTGACACAACAAGTCATATCGGGTCACTATCATTACCCGGGGGAACAAGTCGTAACACTAGGCCTACACACGAATATTTCCCAATATTACGTGGCAAGGGCAATCATGTTAAGTCCTAAATCACATGGCATTCCAAGGTCTTTCTATCCGACCCCCATTACAACCATGTGTCTGGTTCTGACGGTTTATCTCCGATACGACACTCGAGCGGAACCTAACCGAATCAATCACAAAAAATACATTCAACATGTGCCTACGTAGATCGGACGACTAGTCTAGCGTATACTCGACAATATACATGTAAAACAATTTCGCGCTTTTGTATATATACAATCATATCAAGTCTCTTACTCGAGTTATACAATAGTCATTATTTACAATATAATATAATTTACATTATTAATTTACTACGTCAACATCAAATAATTTCAAGCTTATATATCCCTAATAACCATAAGTATGTGATCAAGTTAGAATATTAGGCACAACACCACAATTATTTTACTAACAACATGAAAAACAATAGCACTCTTATTTTAACAAGTTTTTACCCAGAAATGTAAAACGCCAATTTGAGGCTTTTCCGATCGATTTTTGAAGAAATTTAAAATTACAAAGTTGTTTAGAATACGATTTTCTACAGGAACTCACGTGTACACTTCCTTTTCCTGCTTAAAACAGACCCAAAGCTAACCTATAACATTCGCCCCTATTTTCGACAACTTTCTGCGCGAGACTGTAAAACAAAAATTTGAGGATTTTTCGATCCGTTTTTGAAGAAACTTAAAACTACAAAGTTGTTCAGAATATGATTTTCTACATGAACTCTTAAGTACACTTCCATTTACGGATTAAAATAGACCCAAAATTAACTTGCAATGATCACCCCTTTTTAATTCTGGATTTGTATTAGTTCAATTTGTTTCTAGTTTGATGCATCCTAAATCATTTACATATATATTACATTTCATAAATTTCAAGATTTATGGATTCAACTCATGTTCATACACTTTTTCATCAAACATTCAAGATTGAATAATCTAGATTAACTTGCCTTCGGTTTGTGTAGGGAGGTGTTGATGAAGAAGATGGTAACCTTCTTCTTCTTCTTCTTCTTCTTCTTCTTCTTCTTCTTCTTCTTCTCTCTACCTCTCTTATACACACAAAAGATAATATTAAGCCCTAAGCCTTTCTATTTATATTTTAAGGGTAATTTTCAGATTTAATTAAAATCTAGGGTGTAAAATGACCACGATACCCTTTTTCGAGTCACTAGTGGTCTAAAAACTCCTGGAACACAGGTATAACTTTTGGGTACTTAATTTTAACTATTTCGACACATTTGGAATCATTAGTGCACTCAAAATGGCCATCCGAGTCACTTATCTAAAATATACTTTTTGCACCTGACTCTTAAGTCCCGCGCTCAAAATTCATAAAGTAGTCGCTATCACTCAATAACGACATAACTTAAAATCATAAGTTTATATTTACTCTTCACGCTAGTAAACATATATGTAGATAAACATTATCACTCTAATTAATAATTATCATTAGTCAATTTAATTTTCCCATTAAATTATTTAATTTCTCACACACGGGTAATTAATTATGCATTAATTTCTCTATTAAATCATTTTTAATTACGCGCACACACAAGTAATTAATAATGCATTAAAACTACGGGGTATTACATGAGCGTCTGTCCACCTTTCTTTTAGATATTTGATTTAGGAGAGGAGGAAATGACCAAACCTTGTTTATCAAACATTTTGACAACAACATTACTATTGCTTAAGCATATGTTGACGATATCATTTTTGGATCCACTTCCCCTTCAGAAGCCAAGTCTTTCTCAGACATTATGCATAGAGAATTCCAAATGTCTCTTATGGGGAGTTGCAATTTTTCTTAGGTTTTTAAGTAAAACAAAACTCAGGTTTATTTGTTTCGCAATCAAAATATGGTTTAGATATTGTAAAAACGTTTCGCTTAGATACGACTAAGGAATCTAGAACGCCTATGAGTACCTCAGTCAAACTTTCCAAAGATGAAAATGGTATATCCATTGACTCTACCTTATACCGTAGTATGCTTGCTCTACCTAACTGCCTCACTCCCAGATATCATGTTCGATGTGTGTGTGTGTGTGCCCGTTATCAGAATAATCCCAAAGAGAGCCACTTATTATGTGTAAAAATAATAATTAAATACATAAAAGGATCTCAAAATTTAGGGTTGTGGTACACTAATGACACATCGAGCACTATAGTTGGTTACAGTGACGCTGATTGGGTTGGGTGTTCCGACGATAGTAAAAGTAAATCAGCCTCATGTTACTACATCGGTAACAACTTGGTTGGAACAGTAAAAAATAGAATTGCACTTCTTTATCCACTGCATAATCTGAATATATTGCAGCTGGAAGTTGTTGTGCCCAGTTATTATGGATGCAACTAATGCTGAGAGATTATGGTATAAAATAAGAAAAACTCCATCTCTATTGCGATAACCCGAGTGCGATCAACATCTCTAAGAACCAGTTCAACATTCTCAGACTAAACACATTAAAATTCGATATAACTTCATACGAGAATTAGTTCAATCAAAAGAACTATAGATTAATTACCTACCTACTGATCTACAATTGGTTGATTTTTTTACAAAACCTTCGGACTTTAAGAGTTTTGAATCTTTACGCAAATCAATTGGCATGGTTTTAACTGAATAATTTGTATATCTACTTGATTATAACTCTCTTATTTTATTCTTTCTTCCCTTTGTCCATTTGAGACAAAATGGGGGAGAAATTTTGAGTCCACTTGGACACTATTGTACTTTCTTATCTACTGAACTTGATCTTAGTTATCTTTTTGCAGATTTCAGTACCTCCTTATTGCGTCAGATTTTAATAGGGTAATGGTTTGTACATAGTTGAGTTATGTAATTTTTATTTCTAGGAGATTGGGTAAATAGATTTGTATAGGAATAGGATTCTCTTATTTTTTTTGGTATCCCTTTGACTCATCTGAGTAAGCATCATATAGGAGCTCATCTAGTTTGGAAATAGTGATAAAATTGTGTCCATCACTAGCTGAACCAAAAAGCCTTAGAAATCTCTTATCAATTTTGATATTCCTCTACAAGTTCTTGATGGTATTTCACTGATACCACACACTAGGACCGCATACATGTTGTATTTAATTCTCATTATGACCTTATGTGAGTTAAATCCCCTAATATGTTCTTTAAATATTTTTTGGGATTTAATAAATATTTTCTAAATATTTTTAATAATTTTGGAAATTAAAATTTGGAACTTTATAAAGCTTTGGGGTTTGATTTGCAAATAATTCTTTTAACTTAAAACTGTCTTGGGTAGAATCCAAAGGCAACAGAAACGTTTGTGGGTGAAACTTGGATTTTTTTTGAAATAAAAAACATGCGTTTTAGACTTGATCTTGAGCCTAGACGTTTTGCTCTGGCAACGATGCAATTTGTGTTTATTCTCACTCACAAACATGTGACCTGATCTAGACCATTGAATTTCCTTAATCAACGTTCTGCATGTGTTTGGAACTAATCCAAGTGCGATGATCTTAACCAATCAGATGAGAGCTTTGCACCGCTATCTGTCAACCCTGGGATTTGCATTGATTTAAAACCTTTTAATCTCAACCCTTGGTTTATGGCATGGTTCCAGATCCTTCGAACTCCAGTATAAATAAGAGCCTTCTGTGAGGCATTTAGAGTCTTTCGAAAATTCCTCATTTGTGAGAGAAGAGAGAGAAGAGAGAAAAAACCTAACTTCGTCAAACCCTAAATTTAGAAATAATTTTCTGTGATTTTAAACCTGAGTATTTAGATCGTGCGATGCGAATTTATCCTCTCTTGTTCTTGATCATCTTTCCAACTTAATCACGTTGAGTTTTTTCAGTTTCTTTTTTATAAAAACTTGAGATCTCGTCTCTGTGATACATCTCACTTAGATAGATTATTGTTTTTATTTTATATTTTTTTTTTGAGAAATCTTGTTTGTTGGTTATTTTTAAACTGATTTCATGTTTTTAAACCCTAAAGCAACAATCTTCATTCTAATTTCATTTTACTCAATGCTATCAGACTAAGATCTAGTTTTAAATCTTGATTGGGGGAACATTTTCTATATAATATTTTCAAAACCAAAAAGTGTTAGTATCTTGGATATTTCACAACAAGATTTCCTCTTGATCCGCGAATATTATGAAAGGTCTAAAAGTCTGTTTTAGTTTTGACAAAATTGATTTTGGAATTTCTTGCATATCTAGTGATCTTGTAATTTGTTAAATCATTATGTATGTATTAATTGTGAGTGTGTTTCATGCATATGTATAAAGCACATCACCACTACACTTTCACTCTACCACACTTAAAGTGTTGGTTATGTGATCTTGAACTTGTTTGAGTCGACGTAAAGACTCGAATCAAGAAAAGTTATGAAATCTCGAGAGAACATCAACAACAACAACCTTCAGAGAAGTCAGATCTAATCCAGAGGAGTTGGTAACGATTCTGAACTTAGTTTAGGTGTGTTTGTTTGCTTTGATTGTTAAATAGCTTGTAATTTATTACTTTGATTTTAGTGGATTTTCGTGTTGTGACGTAGAGGTCACCGTGGATGTTTCTCCAATTGGGTGGGGTTTTACCACATTAAAAATTACTTGTGTTCTTCTTAATTTTCTCATCACCTTCTTCTTAGCTGTGCTGATTTAATAGTTTAAGTTGTTTTTTGAAAACTGGTTTACTAGATCTGAAATAACTCGTTCACATTCACTCAAACTATTTTGATAAGTTTTTAGACACATCTCGTGTTAAGTTTTGTTTTCATTAAAAGAGTTTCTTCAACAAACAACTCAGAGCCATTTTAACAGTTTTACTTTGTATTAAACGTCTTAAGTGGCATTTTCAAAATTTCCATAGGAAAATAGAGATCTTTTGAGGGATCTCGGGTTTCCTAATGAATTTGAAGAGAAATGTGGATTTCATAACTTTCCTGATTTCTTCCCAAGTTGATCTAGAAGTGAAATACCCACTATTTAAAAGAGACCATTATTTGGTTGAATCAATTTCAATTATGAAGCTGTCAATAATGTCTCTGATCCTCTTTAATCTCTTTATAATTGAAATGTTGTCGGATGAAAAGGTAATAAACTTGCATTTAAGAAAATAAGAACACAAGGAGTTAGTGTTAAAGATATTCAACCAAAGCTTCTTACTAAAACCCTTGATGGAATCTTTCAAATCTTTGAAACCAAGGCCTCCTCCAGTCTCTGGAAAACTGAGCTTATCCAAACTGATCCAGCGATTCCTATTTCAAATTCAATTAAAGATCCCCAAAAATTGCTAAAGAAGCTTTTTATGAAATTTAGGGTCTTGAGAGGTGGATTCAGAACTGATATAGTGTGGATTGGAATAGAGGCTAGGATTTAATTGACTAAGGTTCTTCTCCCTTGGAAAGAGAGGAATTTAGTTTGCCAAACTTCAATTTTATCTTGTATTCTCTGGATAAGATCAGTAAAATAATCATTCTTTGCCCTACCATAAAAAATAGGACATCCCAAGTATTTTAATGGAACCATCTTCTGCTGAAAATTAGTCAAATTTTCAATGATCTTTTTACTTCTTATGTTTATTGAATAGTGAATAGTATAACTGCATTTATCATTGTTAATTACTTGCCCTCATCCTTTCTCAAACTTTCTCAAGAATTTCATTAAATTTTTCAGGAAAATAGAATCTCCATTATAAAATGTTATAGAGTCATTTTTAAAAGTTAAGTTGCTAATGAGAGGAGTATCTCTAGGATAGGAGAAAGAACATACCTTACCCTAGGTCATCAATTATTCAAAAACTTCAGCTACAAGGACAAAAAGACAAAGGGAGAGTGGGTCTCCTTATTTGAGACCTCTACTTGATTTGAAGTAACCTGCAACATGGCCATTAATAATGGCTGAAAACTAGTTATTAGATAGAAATCTCCAAATTCTATCAATGAATACTTTAGAGAAACCAAACTTCCTTAGAATTTTTATAAAGAAGAGCCATGAGACTCTGTCATAGGCTTTGGATAAATCCAATTTCATCACCAAATTGGGGCCATGAGATTTCCTACGAATCAAAGACTTGAGTTCTTGAGCAAGGATAATATTTTCTAAAATGAGTCTACCCTTAATGAACCCTAATTGAGACTTGCCTATTATGAGGAGAAGGATTTAGGAGAGTCTATTGGCAAGAATTTTTGTGACGATTTTTGAGCAGAAATTATATTGGCTAATTGGTCCAAAATCAGATCAAGAGGCAGGTACTTGAATTTAGGGAATGAGAATAATGTTGGAGATTTTCCAACTCTAAGGGAGATCCCTATCAGAAAAGAAGTATAGAACTTGGATGTGTTTAGACTTGATGATGTACTAAAATTTATTGTAAAAAAAACCCATGAAACCTATTTAGCCCTGCACAACTATCTTTATTAAGATCAATTACTGCTTCTCTAATCTCATTTTGTGTAGGTAGATCATCTATCTTATGATTTTGGAGATCAAAAACTTTAGCATCTAATGCTTCTAACAAGTCATTGTCCTCTTTAATATAATAAGCTTGGAAAAGATTTTGGAAGTGGTATATGAATTCTTCTTGTATTGCTTTAGAGTCAGATATCCAATTTCCTTCTTTTTCTTTGATTATATATATAACCAACTTGGAATTTTTGGCTTTAACAGAGGCATGGAATAATTTGGTGTTAGCTTCACATTTTAAAATCCATTTACCTATCATTTTCTGATGCCAAAAAGGTTTTCTTTCTTTAAAGCTCCTAAGAGCTTGGCTTTGGATTTAGAGAGCTACTTATGAGAAAATAATCGGGGTCTGACTCAAACAAGATTTCTTTTAGTTTTAAGTCTTCCTCAAACTGATGAACATGATAAAAATGTTAGGATTTGAAGACCTATTCTAGTTGATTAGATCCTTATTCAGTCTTTGAAGTTTTGAAGAAAATTTTCTAAGAAGATTAGCTTCAAGGGAAGTGTTCCAAGAATCAACAATGACTGAATTGATATTAGGAAAGGAGCAATAGAAATTGAGAAATTTAAATGGGCTAGGGCAGCTATCAAGTTTGGTTTGGACAAAAAAAGGAGGGGAGAGTGGTATGAACATGCTTTGTTAAGATATGTAAAGGAAAAAGTAGGGAAGGTGGATATCAATTCAGGATATACCTGACCTCTATCTAATTCGGATCACACCTTTCCTCTATCTATGAAGTTATGCCATGTATAATTAGACCCTGAATAACTCACATCAAGCAGTTCTTAATTAGGTATAAATAAGTTAAAATCAGCTATTGCATTCAAATCAATGGGATTCCCTCCCTTATTATCATCACTCCTTGCAACCACATTGAAATCCCCCATTATAAGCCAAAGATGATCATTCACAATGAATTTTTGGTCCATGAGAGACCCCAAAGAGGGGTTCAACCTTGTTTAAAACCTTTTGCATAGACCATTGATAAGAAAATGGAATGAGGAAATTGAGGATGGAAAATACTCAAGAGAATAGCCTACTCATCTCTTTTTGTGAATTCACAAATGATTCCAAATCTCCATAAAAACTAGATCTTACTATTTGAATTGGACACTCCACCATCAAATTTAATGATTCTTCTGAAGTCCTCAATTTTGTTGGCTTTTGATTTAGATTCTAGAATAGCAATTATGGGAAGATTATAGGTTTTACACAACTTTTGGATTCTTCTTTGGGAAGGTTTATTTGATAAACCTTTAATGTTCCATAGGATGAAATTAATCATTTGGAGCATTTGGGGAGAACAGTTTGAGAGGACTTGAAGGCAGCTTTGGTCAGTCTTCTGAACATTAGGTCCTCAACTTTGGGTTGCTTGGTCTTGACTTCAATTTAGGGTAATGTTTCTTGAATCATGGGAGGTTTGATGGATAGATTTTTCTTCTTTTGTCTCCTTACTTCCAACTTTCTTGTGATACATCATAAGAATAACTGCAGTTCTTTAAACATGGGAGGACCATAATCCTCATATTCTTCTTTGTCAGTAAAGGCAAGGCTTTTATAAGTATCATAAAACACTGAATCACGCAGGTCTGTGGCTCTAGGTGATAAAATTAAGTAATCAATAGCTCTAGTCTCATGGCCTTCTAGATCAACATTTGCATTTTGGTGATGAATTCTTGTATTTTTGAAGTGTGTATGGGTTGTAGATGGTGAATTAATGTTTGAGAGATGGCTTGGCTTGGTATTAGAGAGGATATTAGGGATCTGGTTGGAGGTTTTTAGGGAATGAGAAGTAATGGCAGGTTTTTTTAAAATTTGGGGGGGGGGGGGAATCATTTTGAATATGAGAAGTTTAAGAGAAGTTTGGGTATGAGTTTTTAGGTGAGGGATGAGGGAGGTCTATAACAGGGTCTATGAGATGAGGATGTTGATCAATAGGCTGAGAATTGGTGACTTCTATAGGCTGTTTCTGAGGTTGTTTTGGTTTATGAGAGGGGTCAGATTGTTTCTTAGAAGCCAAAATGCATTTTGAGTTGGCATGCCCAATTTTGTAACACAAAGTATAATATGTGGACACATTCTCATACTCTATATTTTGCCAAAAGTCATCAACACCATAGCCAATCCATACTCTTTCAGGCCTATGATTCAAGACATCTAGTTCCACGTATACTCTAGTAGTGCTAGGCCTATTAAGGTTAGTAGGTGAGCCATCTAGTGTCAGTGGTTTGCCAATCACCTGAGCAATGGAATATAGGGAAACCTTGGAGAAAAAATGGATAGGGAGAGCAGGGAAACTTACCCATACTAGAGCAATATGACTTTTTTTGTTGTCCACTTAAACGTTGGGTAATTTCCTATATATCAACTGTTTCTCATCCATAACCTTGTGAAGTCATCTTCATTGAACGATCTTATGAGGACATGTTTCTGATATAGTAATCTAACATGTAAGGAGGCATTTAGATTCATTATGAGCAAGGTTTTTCTTATGATTTCAACGGAAGGGTGACCATGGGAATTTTTTTCCACGGTTGAATGTTTGAAAGGTTCCGAGAGTTTCTTGATATCATCTTGAGAAAATTTTATAGTCGTCTCTCCTTTGAATGATGAGATTGAGATTAGAGGAATATCTTCATGAGTAATAGAGGATTTATGAACCCTAGCAAAGGATTTGTTCGAAGGAATTGGTGGGTCTCGTGGTCTGTTAGGGTCTGGTATAGGGTTGGACGTGGAGGCCATGAAACCCTAATTAGGGTTAGAAAGGAGAAGGAGAAAAGGAGCTCTGAGAAAGTTGTCTTATCGTATTTGGCTTTCTATAGGTTGGACCCTAGAATGGTTAAAAAGTGTTATTTTGACCAAAAATATTTTTGGGGGGAATATTTCCAAAATAACCCCTTGACTTTGAATATTTACAAAATGACTCCCCACAATTTGAATAAATACGAAATGATCCTTGAAATTTTAGGCAATTATAAAATAGCCCCCAGATATTTGGACAATAGAAAAATAATCCCTAAACTTTGTATAAGCATAAATTATTCCCTGGACTTTTAAATAATGCAAAATAACCCTAAATTTTTGGAAAACTATAAAAAGTTCCCCAAACTTTTGTTTTTGGTAATTATTCCCTAATATATAAATGGTTTTGACTAACTTTGTAAAGAAATTACAAAGTAACCTCGGAACTTTAGAAAAATTACTTAATGAATCTTAAATGTTGTGTTAAATGAGTTTAACTCTAAAAAGGTTCAAAAAGGTAAATGTATATGTTTAAGTATATAAAGAAGACAAAAGATAAATTATGCATTAAGTTTTTTTGGTGTGGTTTGGCTAATGGATGGATATAAATTATTAAATTGTGAAAATAACTTTAAAATGGTATCTACGCACATAATAAATATGGTGAAAAAAGGTATTTTGTTAAATACGATCTAAGCTGGGTATTTAAATAAAGACGACATAATCTCGGTAATTTGATAAATACCGTGTAAGTCGAGTAATTTGATAAATATGGTGTAAGCCGGGTATTTTATTAAAATGGCGGTTAGACTGTAAGAAATTGAACTTGATAAAGAGTTAAGGATCTTACCAAGAGGAGTAACTAGGGTAAAGATAAGGAGGTTCCAGAGATCTAGGGTGCGACTTTGGCTTGTACTCAAAATAACTGGCCAGTAAAGCAATAGTTGTGACATTTATGGGAGACGGTGCAAGACCGTAAATATAAACGAGATTCAGTGAACTCCGGGATAAAGAACATTTCTAAAATAAATGGATTGGTAAATTCTAGGAAAAAGAATAAGTGGTGGATAAATGATTACGAAAATTGTATTTTGAGTTTTAAATAACATGGTCCGCAATCATGGGTAATTATGTAATAATGGAAGTGAACCCAAATCACATACTAAATGAATAAAATATGACTCCTGGGTGAGTATGTAATCCCATAGTGAGGTATAAACCCATGTATGTGTGGTAATTTGATGTATTTCAAAAGGATAAAAAAATAAAAATTTAATCATTGGATGTGTGATTAATCCCAAGGCGGGGGCACAATCCTAAGACTTGACATGTTTATGTGTTAATGATTATTTTCAAACGCCGAGTATGTGTGTTAAAATGTTATTTTCAATGAACATTATGCATGTGTAAATTTAGTATAAAAAGATATTTTCAAAAGAAAACCAGACGATTTAAAGATAGTCTAAAAGTTTGATTTTTCCAAAATTAACCGTGGGATTTAAAAGATTAAGGACTATTTTGGAATAAATGAAAATTTGGAAGCATGAAGGTTAATGTTATTTCACTAGATTTAAAGATAATTTTTTGGAAATAAACCACGGTTAATGAATATACTGTATAGTAATTGCATGTAGAATTATCATGGTTATAGTATTGCATTCGTTCTTTCTAACATTCGTTTATGTATTGTATTTCATTAGGGAACCCCTAATGGGCATTGGATTACATCATTCCCTTTGTTATGATAGTTTAATTGATATCCCATCTTTCAAAATTGTTTTAGAGGTAAGTAATTCCTTATTATTACTCTAGTAAATTAGATTACTTGAACCTGAGGATGTTTCGTAATGGCTTACACACTTGTCATTATTATGCTTATATGACTTGAAAAAGGAATTTCATGATCTCTCATAAATTAAACCAATTAAATTAGGCTATAAACATTATTTAGATTGTTTCATATCACATTGCAATTAATGCAGTCGAACCGGATTGGGTTGACCCAAGGATAATTCCAAATTTTGGGTCAAGGCGTTATAAATTATATAAAGTATAACACTTCATAAACTCCATGAAACTCTTAGATTAAATACTCACACTCACTTAAAATGATTTTCCTTTCATTGATAATTTTCAAAACGATAATTTTCAAAATAAACTAAAATATCAACTATAGCATTTTGAAGTCGGCTATGTTAGTGTTTCTGAGAATGACTTAATTTGGTTTATGAAACTAGCAATTATAGTCGATTGTAAGTATAAGAAAAAGACTATTAATGAAACATTCTACTACTTCTAGTTATACTCCACTATGTCAGACATTTATGAGAAATAATGACTAACTTTTTAAAACCATTTTTCACACTTACTCCCAATGGCTATATTTTGTCCCAATGCTATATATACATTCTAAACATCATTTTTACTTCTATATGAGCTCATAACTAATGACAAAATATCAAAACAATGGAAATATAAATCTTTAAAGCCCCAGTTTCACTTATTAATTCATTAGTTAATCATTCAAATGAGTGATATACTTGTTAGCGAGAGCTATTTCATTTAAGAAAAAAATTATCTTTGTTCTGGAGTTATAACATTACTTTTACCAAGAAAAATTTATTGTATCCCCTCGACTAGTTGTGTTGTGGTTGTGAGCAGTCGCGAAATAAGGTATATTTATTAAGTTTCTCATGTGAGATTTGGAAATTAATTGAGTAATTACCTTGTTATCGTTGATTGCGAGGTGTGATATATCCATTTAAGATATTGATTATACAGAAGATAGTGAAGTTCTCGAGTCTCGTGTTTCGCGTGGATGTACGCAAGACCAAACACTGTGAAAATATGAAATTTCAAAGTCTAACTCTCTCTTTATTTTTGTTTTAGTTTTCAAATAATTACTTATACACACATTCACGCTCCATATTACAATCAAACAAAATAAACTTTTAATTTTTCATTGGTTATATGACCCAAATCACACCCCATCTTAGGTATTTTCTCAAACAATAATTAATATTATATTCTAGCTTATAGGTACTTATTTTGAAAAGTATATTTTGAATTTAAAGATAAAAAACGACACTCCTTTATCAAATAAATTTGGAAACAAGTAAGATACTTGTAACAACCCTATTTTTTCGTGCTTTATGATTACTCTGTGTATAATTAATCTATTTGAATATTATATCTTCTCAGCATTCTTTACCGATAAAAAGAAGAAAAAAATAAGGGAAACATGGTGCTAAATCCTTAGACTCTTTAAAAATTAACGATAAGGACAAGATAAGAAGCAATTTTTTAAATAACTCCACGTGTGTTACAATTGTTAATGTAGATACATGAATATAGATAAAAAGTTACAATTATAATTATATTTACATTAACAAGTGTAATTGTATTTACATTAAAAAGTGTTACTCTATCGTTGGGACTTATCATCAATTAATTAAAAAGTATATGGGTTAAATATATCAACAAGATTATTGCTTGGATTGATCATATATAACTAGACTTTTAAGGGATTTATTAGTTAATTCCCACCACCCCACACACAAAAAAATAATAATTGAGTTAATGAAATTAGTTGAATGATTACACTTAATTTGTTTATGGCACACCTTTGTAAATTTTATTTATATGAGAAAATTATTTTACTTTTGGAGATTTAAATATAGAAAACTAGAATTTAGTAACTATTTAAATCAAATGGAATGAGTTATTACTTAAGAAGTTAAATCTATACTTAAATAAAAACCCCAAATTGTAGGAGTAGCCAAGTAGAATTTACAAAGAGAGAAGGGGGGGAGGGGCTTTGGGAGTGGTTTGCATATGTGTCTTGCATTTGTGTGTGTGTGTATTGAGTGTATATGTGTTTGTCTAATAACCCATTTACCCTAAACCCCAATATGTTCATGAAATATCAAGAGAAACTATCAACGGTTTGAACAATCATAATCATGTTTATTCATATATAAGAACCTTAGAACCTACATAAATCTACACTGATGAACTTGATCTAATCATATAAGAGTCAAGAATCTGAGGAAAAATCCATGTAGATATAAATATTTTAAAAAATTCTCCTAAACTTCAAAAGAACCTTAATTAATCACTAATCACCCTTTGAAAATTAAAACTAGACATAAAACCCGTTCAAGTTCCTTATAATTCAAGAGTTCATCATAATAAAAGCCCAAATGTTGGTAGAAACTACAATCAAACCCTTCATTTTTACAAAATTTGGAAGTACAAGCATTTTCCTAAACTATAAACCTAAACCAAAGACCAAACCGAACTTTAGATTCTCATAAATCACTGCTAGAAACTTTGGACCAACTAAGATCCTTATGAGCAACTTAGGCACATATTTCAACAATGGATACACACTTCCCTTCATATGAATTCTACTTATTTATAGCTCAAATATGCCGACTTCCTCCATCAATTATAAAATATAAATAAAGAATATAACTATCCTTAAAGCCCAACTCAAAATAGTACCTCAAAGACTCCAGTTCTAAAAGTTAAAATTTTAGGAAATTTTGGTGTATTTCCACTTCGAGTTATTTTTCTCAATTAACATTTTATTTTAGTTTCTTCACATCATTTAGCCAGTTCTAAGCTTTAAATTAAGTCGATTATGTTGAATTTATGCGTGGATTTGGAGAAAGAAAGGGATGCATCCATGAAAGCTTGAGCTTCCAGGGTGAAGTTATATTCCTTGGTCTTAAACAAATTCGAAGATATGGGAACTCTTCATTGGATCCTCTAGAACCTCCATTTATAAGGAATTTCTCTAACATATTCATTTCAATACCAAATCAATGTCTTAAACTTTGAGATTGAAAAAATTCTGAGCTAGAATTACCTCAACTGTGTACAAGTTTTGAAAAGTTTTAGACGCAAACCCCACCTTATTTTCACCAACTAAACGTTTAAAATTGGTCTTACACCTCAAAATAGTACGCATTTGATTTTCGAATTTGAGATCCCAAATCGTGTTGAATGAGAATGAAATTCAACCTCATTGCATAACTTTGCAAGATAAAAAGTATATGGTTTGACACCTCTTGAAAAAGTAAGTACATTTGGTTTTGAATCAACCAATTTGTGAAATGGTAAAAAGCACTGATGCGAATCTGAGAATGTGATTTCCATAACTTATATGCGACGGTTCCCAAAATATATTCCAATTTTAATTTCTTCAACATTAAAAATAATTAAACTAATCAAGTATTTAAATTTTTCGTAAAATAAATTAATTCAATTCAAGTTATGAATTATGCTAAACAAAACAAACACTAATTTTCCCAAATTTATTAAGTTCGACTTGAATTAAATTAAACTAAACTTTACCCAAATTAAATTTGCACCAAATTACAAAAATGTTATGATTAAAAAAATTATCTTTTTAAACCTAAGCATGCGTCTATGTTATTTTTGCAAGATAAAATAAATACAATCACAATGCCGCGATGTGCGAGGAAAACTCACAATGAAAAAAACCTCGGATGGCCCAGCCACAAGTCCACTAAGTACGATTTTACAAGGACACGACATAAAGACTTACTTCAATAACCCGACTCCTTTTCAAGCCTTGACACTTCTTCGTTCTTCCACCTCCGCCTAGTCGACAACTCAGGAATCCATCTTTGCCTCGGAGTCCACCGATGGGGCAAATCAACCATCAACGCACGAAGTCCGCCTTCGTATGTACCCCACGAACACAAGATAGAATACTCTGTAGGAAACTATCTCTTTTGGGGTAGATAATGATACCTTATGCTAAAATGATGATCTCAAAATATGTATATAATGAAACTTGGATCAAATAAACTATTGCGTTTAAAAACTTGGTTTTGTTCTTGAGATTAAATCATTTTGACTAACAAACACCAAGGGGACATTTTGGGAAACGTTTTTGGCTCTCAAGAGCACTTAGAAAATCCAAAAAAGTCACTCCAAAATTGTTATTCCCGTACTCTTAATAATAGGTAAGAAAGAAGTGGGGAATGGGTGGTTTTTGAAAAAACTATCGAAACATTACTGAAAACTATTGGTCGTTCGAATGAGTTTTAAATCTCGTTCGAACAACTTTGTGGAAACAAATGTCGTTCGAACGAATTTATTACGAACGAGATTACAGAAAAAAAACGCGTTGGATATATCGTTCGAACGACCTGGGCAGTTCGTTTAAATGAGGTCGTTCAAATGACCTTACTAATGACATTTCAGAAAAGTTTATTTTTCTTCAAAAAAAAAAATCATTTTAAACTTAGTTTATTAAAAAAAGATACCCAATAAAAGTATATCCAAGGCTCAATATAACATGTGCATTCATAACATAGAGACCGTAGAAAAATTGAAAAGTTGATGACGTTAAAGATGGCACAAAAAAACGGCAATGATAATATCTTCAATTTAGGCTTGTCGCTACATCTTCAACTCAAACATCATAGGCATGAAGGTCACAAACTTCTATCCTACGACTCAAATAATTTTTTTCGGAATTAAGCCAACACTTACAAATTGGCTCAGTTGGAAATTTGTCCTTACAAATCTCCCCCTTGGCTATTCCGATACAAAACCAAAATAAAAACCCAAGGGCCGTTAAGCTCATTTAAAAAGACACAATCCCACCCAAAAATAAAAAAATTACAGATGCTTGACTGACAAATGGGATGAGAAGCTTTTCTTGCCTTAAAATGTTGTTGCTAAGATGAAAACCTGCACACTTAAACGCACCATCAAATGCATAGGGAATATAACAATATAAAGTGCATTATGAAATTCTTCCCCTTTGTCTAACGTGATCTACCTAAGAAAGTCGCGTCTCCCCAAAGACAGATCTCCCCAAATTAAAAGGTTTAGATACCATTTCTCCCCCCCCCCCCCCCCCTTTGTTCTAGAATAAACAAAGATAAACATGCATAAAATAACCCATTTCTCCCCAATTAAAACAAATTCTCCCCCTAAATGATACAAGGGATAATCGTAATGGAAAAACAAGTATATCATGCAATGATTTATACAATGACAAGAACAATAAAGTAACATGGAAACAAAGGAGCAAATAATCCACACAAATATTAATAGATATGAACTACGATGCATTTGTAAAACAATACCAACTAGAATGTACTAAGGTAAGCGTGGGATATCAATGAAAAGTCACAACAAGATATTTACATATATCAACAAACGGCATACATGGACTAGATAAAAAATCAAAGACTCAAAAACAAAGATACCATATATATAAATACTAAAAAATATACCAATGTCACACAAGTACATATATAGGTATAAATACCACACAAGAAACAAAATACAATAAGTTTTCCACACTCATATGGAAGAAATGTGTCTAAAGAATCATGTGGTAAATGAAGTGAAGGGGTGAGGTCTAGAGACTAAAGAATTATGACCCAATCACTTAAAAATGTTCAAGGAGTTCTCTTTGATTGCAAAAACCTTATCAAACATAGATTTAGCCTCCTGTGACAAGATAAAGTGAACTCAAAGAATAAACAAGAACAATGCATACAAGCCTAGAAGTTTGATGATTATACAAACTAATAGAGTCATGAAAAAATAGGCATAATTAGGATACATTATCATTGTGAAAACCTGTTGATATTTTCATCCAAACTCCCTCATAAATAATAATTCTTTTCTTTTCTTTTGAATGAACATATCAAACTAAACTATGTTGGTCTTGACTACATTTTACAATGCCACACTTTTTAGGCCCTTTCCCATGCACCCTCATATATATTCTTTATACAATTCAAACAAATCTCACGTGCAACGGTTCTTATATGTACAAATCCTCCATAGTCATAGCAACCTGTAGATGACAGAATTGATAGGAGAACATCTCACTTAGCTCAAATATACACGTGAAGTTAAGGTTCATAGAGCTCGTGCATGTGTGTGAGAGGCATATAAAAATAGAATCCATTAAGCAATTCAAAATCAAACTTCTCCATGCAAGCATGATAAAGAAGAATTTAAGAATTGAAATTCATAACCAAAAGTTCTATCCACATGGAAGTGGGGGAATGTAGGATTCAAACGCAAGTATATGCCACAGAAGTGTGTAGAACTCAAATGTACACACAAAAGGATCTTTTTGAGTTTTTCAATTTTAACGAAACACAAAGGAAAACTCAAAAGATAAATAAAATCTTTTTATATTTTTCATGAAATTCAATAAATGATAAAATTAAAATACAAAAGATAAACATGTCATAATTCTAGCAAAATTTATATAATGAAGAATAGACTAGGAAATGACAAACAAACATAAAACTAGAAATAATATGATAAGAGGCACATCTAATGTATGTAAACAAAGCTAACACAATCAACCATTTGATCTATCATGGGACGTGTCATGTGCAAGCAAAAGACAACCATCAAAAACAAGAATTATCAAACATGATAAATTTTCATATTATCAAAAGTCCTTAAAAATCAGGATCACGTAATAAATTAGCGTAAACCGCTCTGATACCAATTTGAAATGGTAAAAATCTCTAATACTAATTTAATAATATGATTTCCTTAACTTATATGCAACGGTTCATGAAATATTCCAAATTTTTATTTCTTCAAAATTAAAATTAAATTAAACTGAACAAATATTTAAATTTTTCTTAAACAAAATTAACTCAATTCAAGTTATGAATTATGCTAGACAAAACAAACATGAGTTTTACCAAATTAATTAAGTCTGACTTGAATTAAATTAAACTAAACTTTACCCAAATTAAATTTTCACCAAATTAAACAAATTTTGTGATTAAACAAAATTTTATCTTTTTAAACCTACGCATGCATCTACGTGATTTTTGCAAGATAAAATGAAGGACACGACAGAAAGACTTACTTCAACAACCTGACTCCCTCTCAATCCTTGACGCTTCTTCATTCCTCCACCTCCGCCTAGTCGACAACTTAGGAATCCACCTTCGTCTCGGAGTCCAATGATGGGAAAAATCAACCGTCAACACACGAAGTCCGCCTTCGTATGTAAACCATGAACACAAAATAGAATCCTACATAGGAAACTATCTCTTTTGGGGTAAAAAATGATACCCGATGCCAAAATGTTGATCTCAAAATATGTATATAATGAAACTTGGATCAAATAAACTATTGGGTGTAAAAACTTGGTTTTGTTCTTGAGATTAAGTCATTTTGATTAACAAACACCATGGCTACTTTTTGGGAAACGTTTCTACCTCTTAAGAGAACTTAGAAAATTAAAAAAAAGTCACTCCAATCCCTTACTCTTAATAGTAAGTAAGAAAGAAGTGGGGAAGTGGGCGGTTTTTGAAAAATTGTCCAAAAGTTACTGAAAATTATCGGTCATTCGAACGGGTTCGAATGACTTTGCATAGACAAATTTTGTTCGAACAACTTTATCGAATGAGACTACGAACGCGATTGCAGAGAAAAAACTCGTTGGATATCTCGTTCGAACGACCTGGGCATTTTGTTCAACGAGGTCATTCAAACGACCTTACTAACAACAATTCAGAAAAGTTTATTTTTCTTCAAAAAATTAAAAAAATCATTTTAAACTTAGTTTAGTAAAAAAATACACCCAATAAAAGTATATCGAAGGCTCAATATAGCGTTTGCCTTCATACCTTAGAGACAATAGAAAAATTGAAAGGTTGATGACGTTAAAGATGTTACGAAAAATCGACAATGAAAATATCTTCAATTTAGACTTGGTCGCTATGTCTTCAACTCAAACATCATAGGCTTAAAGGTCACAAACTTCTATCCTGCGACTCAAATAGTTTTGTCCGGAATTAAGCCATCACTTACAAATTGGATCAATTGGAAGTTTGTCCTTACAATTTGGTTTAGAAATGAGAATTTAATCCTCAAGTCGAACAAAATGGTTAACCTTCAAGAGGTTAAAGATTATGAACCCTACTCAGGGGAATGCACATGGGATAATGGGAGAAGGTTGATGTCTCGTGAGGGCATATAAGACATCTTCGAGGTTTGAATTTTTTATTAAATTTTCCTAATAAAAATGGCATATTATGTGACCTTATTTGGATACGAGGAAAGTGTTTTCTCATGAAACTATAACAACCCTTATTTTCCACATACTAGTTGGCCATTCCAATATGCTAAAGATAGTGTGCGTTAAACAATCTATATCATTCTCACCATCAACATAACAAAATAATAATTGAAGAGAATTTAAATTCCATCGACATGATGCGATAATTAAATGGTCAGTAAAACTAGAATCAATAATTTCTTAAACATCTAACATAACAAAATCGAAATCGTCTGAACTCCCAAAATAATCTACATGAATAAAAAGTAACTCGAACACAAGGTCCATATAATCTCTGATAAAATTAACTGAACTAAAATACTGAAATAAGTAGCAACCTATGCTAAAGATCAACTCGAAAGTAAATGGAGCTGCAAGTCGAAATCTTCTCAGCCCTATGGTTCCTATCTATGAATATCTAAAAAAAAAATTATATAATTTTGGTCAACGCCTTAAAGTTGAAATAAATATCTTGAACATTACCAGTAATAATTGTGAAACTCATTTATAATAAACATGCCAGTCCATTGGCCCTCGAATGCCATAAATACTTCACCCCTCATTATAAGTGAAATACGAAACGAATGTGCCAACCCAAGGCATAAATGATACTATAAGTCTATACCACTAGACTAATAAAGGTGTAAAAAATAATAAGATTCAACATGGATGTAAGATGAAACATAGATGTAACTAACTACACATATAATGTATACAACCCAAAACCAACCCCACAAACGTCGTCCACAACATAGGATACACACATTCTCATATGAAAACATATAAAGATTACACAAGGTCTATTTAATTAAATGTTTTTCACTGGACTAAAATATCTCTTTTATAATCCTCAATAGCATCACACGAAGGAAACTACCTTCGGGGACCTTCTATTGGTAAATCTATAGGAGTACCACACCTATTGGACTTATACAAACACATAAATACAAGGGGTGATCATAACCCAATAACTCCATCAGCTAGTCCCATACCTAAACCCGCTCGATGGATCAAGTCAATTAATATATCTCGTTCTTAAGCGATGACTATCCTAAACGTATGGTCAAAATATAATGACCTCCACTGATGAGTGCATTATTTTGTATGAATTAAGCCCAAGTCTAGGGTGATTTCATAAATAATGAGCTTTTAAAGTCATTTTCATAAAATAAAAAGAAAAGTGCAAGTTTAAATAAAATTCGAGTTAAAAATGCAATTTCAGTAACCTCAGGCGAAAATCATAGTTTTTGAAATTTTGAGGGCCTAATAATAATCGTTAAATGTTTGTCTAGGCAAAAATAAAGTTATCTCAACTTATGAATTTTGGGGGATAAAATGCAAATAAGGGGTAATTATGTAATTTCAAGTGCAGCTATGTAGGGGGATAAGCAACCCCTTGAAGCCCCTGCCAGCTAAAATTCTTCAAAGGTTCCCCACATGGCTAAATCCAGGCCTCTGCATCGGTTATTACGTGGCCAAGGAACTACACCACATTATGTTGAGGTTGAAGAGTTTAAATTTGACCCTGCGCAAAAGATTTTTTCGAAGGAGCTGACGACCGAACCATATTTAATCTTCCATCATGCTAACAATGCCACTAATTTACTTCGGTATCATATCCCTATCAAGGACTTCGAGTTTTTGAGGGGCTATGATCCTGTCTCCTTATCGAAGTTGATTCGATATAGGCTGTCCGTGGTGAGTATTGTTAACACTGTTCTCTTTCTTTATTTTTGTTCATTGTAATTACTAATTTATCTTCTTTTATTGGCATAAACTGCTGCAACATCCACTATTTTGAGAGAGAGAGATGATTGTTTCCAATAATTATGCCTATGAGGAGCTAGCCGAGGAGATACGAAAGTTAATGAATGAGATGTAACAATCTGCAAAGGACCTAAAAAAGCACGCGACGAGCTCTAGGAGGGGAATGATTAATTGGTGGAGAAGACTGATTCTCTAAGAAAGGCTGAGTAGGAAGACATGAAGATCAAAGATAAATCCACTACCGATTATGCTAAGCTTAAGATCATGGAAGAGGCTCTGAAGAAGGGCAATGAGGATCTGGTTGTATCCAATCTAGCACTAGAGATGGTTAATCAGATGAACACTAGTTTGACTCAGGAGCTTACTCAGGCTAAGAATGCTTTGGCCACTGCTAAGTATTAGTCTTTAACTGTCTATAATTGTGTGATATTTTTCCTTAATGGGTATGAGGAACTGAAGAAAAAGGTGATGACTCATTACCCGAACATTGAAGAGGTTGTATGTAAGTGGCAAGGGGAAGGTGATGAAGCCACATATTTAGTTGTCGAGCAGAAGGCAACTGATGAACCTATTGTTGAAGACATTGAAGTTGCTGCTCAACAGGTTATCTCTAAAGTGAATCCTCCTACTGATGATACTGGATATGTGTTGTTCTAGTTGTTTCATATGTTCAAATGCCCATAACTTTCAATGAAGACGCTCTCGTAGCATACACAATCTTTTATATGTGAAGCTTACAATTATTCGACTTTTAATTTCATTTTGAATACTATGTAACGAATTAATGAATTTATCATATTTTGTGCAAAATAATATCATGGTTATAACATGATGTATTTTTCTTAAACTTTTTTTTATACAAGTGATCCTTGTGGATACTTTTCTTGTCACTTCATTTATCTAACTACTTTAATTATTTATATTAGTCTTGCCAATAGTTTTAGCCTTATGATCGTATAGTCGTTTATCAACTGACCTGATCAGCCTTATTAGTAATCTAATTTTGGACGAACCTGAGTTGTCCTGACCTAGTTTCTACCAGTGTTTGTGCCAGCTTACTAATATCATGGATGGAGATTATGTGTCAACACGGATTACCTTGGTTAACCAAGGATTATTGGGAGTTATCCTTTCATCATATTATAGTCAGATCTTTATCCTACATAAATAAAGCATTCCTTTTACTTGGTGGGGTTTCTTCTTATTCTCAATATGTCTTAAGATGAGACCGCATATAAATCTTGACTTCTTGTTCGTGACTTGTTTGTTTAACCAAGTCATACATGAAGTTAATATTATGTTAATCCCTCTTATTCATAATATGTCAACGAGATTGTAGAGGAAGTTTAGTGTTGGTGGTGAATATTGACATGTATATATCCCATGCTCACAAAATAAAGAAATTAAAGGAGTGACGACAGAATCTCAATGAAAATTTTATTTATAGCAAATGAAAATTATATACTGCATAATAGTTTTGTCATTAGATCACTAATAATACTTTCTTAAGTGCTTTTCATTCCATGGATTTTTAAACTGATCTCATTCCAAGGCCCAATCGTGTAAGTTCCCGGCCTGACAATGCTAGAGAAACATTTGGGTCGTGCCTATTGAGTTCTAGCTTATTTACTTTCGAGATAACCTTATTCAACACATAGTCTTCCTCTTTCGGAGTGCTTGACTTTACTCTTCGATTGTAGAATTTGGTCATTCTTTACTAGTAAGAAATTAACCTTAGTGTGGCATTTTCCCTCACTTATTCAATTAGATCAAGGTCCAATATTCTCATTAGGTCATTCTAAGGTGAGTTGAAATTAAGGACTCAATGGCTAGGAAGGTCGATCTCATTTGGAACCACAGTTTCTATGCTTAAGGCTAGCATTTGTAAAGTCTCACCTTTCATAGTCCTAGAGACTGTCTTATAATCCCAGAGGAAATTTTATATCTCGTTAATCCAGTTTCCCTTCACATCATCTAATCTTTTTGTCATTCTATCCAATAGAGTTTTGTTAATGACCTCAATTTTTTCGTTACATTATGGTTGAATTAGTGCAAAATATAGGTTCTGTATGCTAGAGTGGGTGCAGTAATCCTCAAATTCTTAGTTACCAAATTGAGTACTATGGTCCATGATGAAGGCATAAGGAATCCCATATCGATAGATAATGTTCTTTCAGATGAACTAGAAGACTCTCTCATATGGCATTTACACAAGGGGCTCAACCTCCACCCACTTTGTGAAGTAGTCTATGGTAATCAACAAATATCTGAACCCCCTATTTTTGACAAAGGGTTAACCAGATCTATACCTAAAATTATGAAAGCCCAAGGAGAAGTGATCGGTACGAGTGAAGCTCCTGGAGTTCGATGGATTTTTGCATACTTCGGGCATTTGTCATATTTTCTATCATAATCCACGTAATTCGCCTTGATGGTGGGCCAGTATTAGCCTTAAGTGGCCACCCGCTTTACTAGTGACCTTCCAGTCGAATGCGCTCCACAATATCCTTTAGGTACTTCCTTGATCAAATTATTTACTTTGACTAGATGGACACATCGCAGGAATGAGATGATATACCCTATTTTATACAAAATTCCTCTTTCCAGGACATAGTTGGTTGCCTTGTAACAAAGCTTCCTTACCTCATTTGGGTCAGATGGCATAACACCGTTCTCGATGTAAGACTATATCGGATCCATCCACGAGGGATCGATATTTATTTCTATGATGTTAATTTTCTCCTCGTCGGTGCTCCGGTGCATGAGAATTTCTACTAGGACGGTTCTCCATAATTCTATTCCGGTGGCTAACGCTAAGTGGGCAAGTGCATCTGCTTGAGCATTTTCTATCTTGAGGATTCTGATTATCTTGACTCCTGGAAATTTGATCAGCCACCATTTTATTTTGTCTAGGTACTTAATCATGGATTATTCTCTGGCGCCGTACACCCCAAACAATTGATTGACTATCAACTGAGAATCACTATGTGCCAAAATCTGATTGCCACCCTGTGATGAAGCCAACTAAAAAATTACTATGAGTGCCTCATATTTAACTTTTATTGTTAGAGGCCTCAAATTGCAATCGAAGGTCATATTACATGTCTACATCGTTTGGCGTGGTTATGATTAGGCTTGTTCTGCTCCCCGTGGTGAAGGATGAGCCATCTATAAATAGTTTCATACAGGAAGGTCTTATTCAAATTCCCCTATAATTAATTCTCCATGTTTGAATAATTTCTTTACCATCTTCTGGTTGTGAGCAAGCTCTTATCGTCTTATTGTTGATCCTATAACATCATCGTTCTGATGTGGTAATGGCGCAATTGAGCTCTCTCCCGGAGGAGTCTGCTCATTTGGATTGATAGGTGAGGTATTTTTTGAAGAGGTGTGTTCAGTTATATCTGCGACTGAGATCTCTTCTTTAGAAATATACTTTCCCACAAGTGTTAAGCTCTCTCTCGAAGGAGCTTGCTCGATCGGTTTCTCTCCATATGTGACTTCGGTAATGAAGTCTACCATAGCTTGGCCTTTGATATCTGTCTTTGGTTCATACTGAATATCATATTCTCCAAGTTCTACAGCCCAAGCCATTAGTCTTCCCCATTTCTTAGGCTTATAAAGGACTTTATGTAAAGAGAGTTCGGTATATACAATAACTGTGTGGGCTTGAAAGTAAGGCTTCATTCTCCTAGAAGCCTTGATCAGTGCAAGGGCTAATTTTTCCAACCTAGATACCGCATTTTTGCTCTATAGTATGCTTTACTAGTGTAGTAAATAGGCATCTTCACTCCTTCTTCCTATCGTACCAGAGCCGAACTGACTGCAGATTTTGATATGGCTAAATAGAGATAAAGTTTCTCCCTAAAAATTGGCCTCAATAATAAAGGTACAAACCCTAAGTACTGCTTTAACTCTAGGAATTTAGTTTTTCATTCATCATTCCAGTCAAATTTTTTTATCAACACTTTAAAGAACGGAAGACATTTGTCAGTGGCTTTAGAGACAAACTTGTTCAGTGCTGCTACGCATTCCATTAGCCTTTGCACTTCCTTCTTGGTTCTTGGGGACTGCATATTGATCAGTGCCTAGATTTTTTTGGGATTATAATTGATTCCTCTCTGGTTGATAATGAAGCCTAGGAACATCCCTTCCTTCACCCTGAAGACATATTCATCTGATGTTTCTCTAATTAATCAAAAGTCTGCTGCAAGTCTTTAATGTAATTGGTTGCCTTTTTGCTCTTGGTGATCATATCATCAACATATACATCAATGTTCTTTCCAATATGATATTTGAACACTCTGTTCACCAGCCGATGATAGGTTGCATCACTATTTTTTAGTCCAAAAATCACGATGTTGTAGAATTAAGTACCTTTATTAGTGATAAATGACATTTTCTCTTGATTTTTTAGCTTCATTTTCATCTGATAATACCCAGAATAAGCATCTATGAAGATAAGCAACTCGTGTCCTAAGGTGCCATTGATTCGTTGATCAATCTTAGGGAGTGGGTAGTGATCTTTAGTGCATGCTTTGTTCAAGTAGGTGAAGTCCACACACATTCACCACTTATTATTATTATTATTCTGGACCATCACCAGGTTAGAGATCCACTCTAGTTATCTGAGATCCTTTATGAAGTTAGCCTTCTATAAATTCTGTACTTCCTCCTGCATTGCTATATTCTTTTCTACGTCAAAAACTGATAGATTCTTTTTTATCAGTTTAGCCCCTTTCATTATACTTAGCTCATGACATATGAAATCTAGATTAACACCAGACAGATCTAGGTGAACACATTTCTTTGTTGTATGATAAAATTGACTAGATTCTTATTGAGCCCTAGTTCTAGAGATGAGATGATCTGAACAGTCTTCTTCGGGTAATCTTTATCAAGAATAACAGACTCGATCTCTTCGACTACCTGTCCCTTTACTAACTTCTCCTCATACATTGGATATATCATATCAATGTAGTAGGTCATAGTTAGATTCTTCTATTCCTCCTAATCAGCATAGGTGTAGTAGCATCCTAGGGCTTCTGCTTGGTTCCCCTTTACTACACCAACTCCGTAGTGGGTGGGGAATTTCAAACACTGAGGAATTGTGGAAGGTACGACTTCGAATGTCTTCAAACCTACCTTGTCTAGAATTATGTTATACGCCAAAATAACATTTTTATATAAGATGAATAAATGCACATTTTTTGTTTGACATGTCGGCCACGCACCCATTATGACCTCCAACTCAACTGTGCCTGAGGGGTACACCTTCTCGCTCAAGAAACCGATCAATGGGCGGTGGTATGATGTTATCTTACTATCATGAAGTCTTAGTGTTCTGAAGAAATTATATTATATTACGTCTTTCAAGCTGCCATTGTCGACGAGTACCCTTGCCACCTTGCTTTCATGAACCATCATGGTGAGGACTAGAGGGTCATCATGGGGGTACAAAACTCCAAAAAATCATCTTTAGAAAACCAACTATAATTCAATCTTTATTTACCTTCATCGGACGAATATTCATGCTTTCACTCAAGTTGGTGTGTCTGATGTGCTCTCAAGCCTTTGCCTCGTTAAGGTAGGCCTTCCTTTCAGAAATCTCTTCGCATCCTCCAGCGTCACCACCAGTGATAAAATGGCATCCGAAAAAGATCATTTTGACCTCATAGATTGGTTCTTTGGGCTTCTTTGGAAGATCTAGGTCATCATCAGAATCGTTATTTCATTCTCTTTTCTTCTTAGTTGTCTTTCGACAAGGGGATTTTGATCGTCTTTTCCCCTTACACTCTTCGTCTATATTTTCTCGGCCATCTTTACCCACGTACTGGGATATCTTCCCTCTTCTAATCAAGCTCTCGATCTTATTCTTGAGGGCAACACAGTTATCTCTGTTGTGGCCATGGTCCTTATAAAACTCACAGTACTAGTTTTTATCTCGATGATTTTCTAGGGCCTTCAACTTCCCAGGCTACCCCAGGTCTTTATTTCCTCCAATCTCCTCAAGTATGTGATGAATGCCCATGGTTAGAGGGGTTTAGTCCTCATACTTTTTTGGCTTCTAGATCTTCTTATCCTTCTAATCCTTTTGATTTTTCTTCTTGTTATTCTTACTAGAGGAAACCTTTGGGTAATCCGATTCCTTAGCCTCCATGGCCGCCTCGGCGTTCATGATTTTATCAGCCTTGGCCAAGAGTTTTATCATTATTTTGGGTGGCTCTTTAGCAAGTTCCCAAAATATCTTTCCTAACTATAGCCCGCTCATCGGTACGGTTATGATAACTTGCTAATTATAATCCACCACCTTTAGCTTCTCATTGTTAAAGTGAATGATAAAGTCACGTGTGGTCTCGTCGAACTTTTACCATACGTTAAGCGACTAGGAAACTCTCTTGCCTGACTTGGCTTCAAAATATAAATTGTTGACAAAGAGATGGGCCAACTATTGGAAATTAGAGAGATTTACCCTCGTGGCAAACTATTATACCAGATTTGGGCTGACCTAGTAAACGTGCTAGAGAATGCTTGGCAACGCATTGCATATGGAATCAAGTAGATATCAACAACGGCTAGGTACTATTCTATATGCAGTATGGGATTAATTTTGAAATTGAATCTTGGCGTAATGATTAACAGTTAAAATTTCATTGGCGTCGGATAACACGCTATTGCCAGGATAAAGGGGGACTGCTTCACAAAGTCTCTTTGCTTCTTGGATCTGACCATTTTTCCTAAACGATCCTCCATTAGTTAGATGGATCCCTTCTAAGGATGATCCTCTTGCTCGGCCTTCACTATAAAGGACTTTATTGTCCAACCTCGGCTTTCGGATGAGCTCTCTTCCTAAGAAGTCTGTTCGGCTTGGGCCGATCTTATTATGCTCGTTCTACACTTAGTCGAGCGTTATGATCCCCTCATAATTGATCGAATTGAGTATTTCTGATGCATATTATTCTCTCTGGGAGCTATTAGCTACTGGCCCCTTATTTTTTATTGGCCCAAATGATCAAAAGTAAGCCCCCTATTGAGTCACTCCAATACACTTGGACTTTCCTCGGAGAAGGATTTCTAATCGTCATACCCAGCTAATCTGAGGGTGAAAGTAACTTCGGGGTGGTATGAGCTGTCTTCTCGTCATCGAAAATGTCTGGATGAACTCCTGCCACCACGTGACCCTAGATTCAACCTCCTTGGGTATTCTTGGGCTTGTGCCCTATAAGGTGCCTCCTATCTCTATAGGGGCTAGACGAAACACTTCTCTTCCTTCTGAGGTTTCTCTTATGACCGGAGTGACAGGATCTACTTTGAACCTGTTCTATCTATCCTGAAGCGTCTGTATTTGCTACTTAATGCTTTTTTTCATCTCCCCCCATCCCTACTGGCGTGGATGGTGGAAGTGCTTCTGTTGTGTGACTACTTCCTGGGTTATCTGCTATTTCCCAATATTTACTAGAGTATAGTTGGAAAAAGGGGGAAATGTTTAGGGTTAAGGATGGTAGGAAACAATAATGGCTTATTAAGTGCCAATCTGTTAGGATCTAAAATTGGTTTGTGAAATAATTGTCTTAGCTAGGGAAATCCAAATAATAAATAATAACAAATAAAGAGATTGTAATATAAGGTTACTTAATTGGGAGAGAGAGAGAGAGAGAGAGAGAGAGAGAGAGAATAAGGTGAGAGATAAAGAAAGAAGATAGGGATTTACTTGGTTCGACCCAATACGGTGCCTACGTCCACCGGTGTAGTGATGGTGTTTTGTTTATTACTAGGCAATTACCATGAAAATTGAGAATACAATCTCTGGTTGAGTCTCTCTATCTAGTCTTTCCTGTAACTGTTAATGGAATAGTTTTGGAACCTTATCCCATGAGATTCAATGCTATTTATAGTTAGTTGTCAACAATAATATTAAGGGGTAGGTGGAATGCCTTTATAGGAGACCTCTTTATTTTCCTTTAAGGAGGGTACGTGTCACCCATAGAGTGATCCATGTGGTGCTCTCTATTTAGGGTATAATAGTAACTATTGCATAAAAAGAAAAGTGTTATCACCATATAAGTGTAGTAATTTCTCTATTAAAAATATAACCCATGTGTTGTAAAAAAACTCACACAATTATGATCATGAGAAGACAATGAGCTGTAAAAACATTAAGTCTTGTGTGCATTAAAGGGTACATATTTCCCTGATTATGAATGTTATCGTTAGAAATTGGTATTGAATAGATATTAGCTAATTAATATTACGATACTAGCAGATAACAAGATAAGAGACTAAAGTATTGAAATACTAACATATAAATGGGGTAAAGAGTAAAGAGATAAAAGGGAAGAATCGGGTTTACGTGGTTTGGACCAATTTGGTGCCTACGTCTATAGGTGCAGTTTTTATATTACTTCTACTGGGCAATCTCCATGAGAGTAATCAAGCTACAAGATCTCAAGTTCTATCTACAATTTGGCAGAATAATAGTATATAATATCTCATACCCCAAATGATGTTTATAGGTGCTATTTATAGGCTATTGAAGGTGAGATAAGAGATGAGCACGTGTCTTTCCTTTATAGGCAAGATGAGATCATGTTTTACTAGTGGTATAAAGGAATAATTAAAAGTTATTATTGGCACATAGCGAAGAATGTATGCACATGTTCTTATGTTGCATGTATGCTTGGCAGCTAGCATCACCCATTCACAAGGTACAGGCCTCTTGAGACGGTAGTAACTAACGAAGTTCATTTGATTATGTTAGTTCCTAGATGATCCCACCTATGAATGAGTTGACCCTAACGTAGACCTTCGTCTTTTATTATATGCTAAGCACCTATCTTTGTCTATCTCTCTGTCCGATGTTTTCTTCTAATTGGTTCACGATCCCTAACATATTTAGGGTACAACGATAACTCCCAAGACTTTACTTACAACTTAGCTTGGTCTAGTTGGAGTGAGTGAAGTTTTTACTACAATGTATTATCATCTTGACCTTTCAGCCTCCTATATGATCGGGCAAATTTCCTTATGTAATTTAAAAATACTTGATTCTACATTTGCCATGTGTCATTCATCGACTAGAGTAGCATGTCATCATTACTACGCGTGCATGTTAGGCAGCACGCACACAGTTTTGAACCATCAAAAAGTTTCCAAGGCAGATTATATTACACTATTCCCAAAAGTAATAATTATTTTTCAAATACTATTTAAACCATTGATTTTAATCATTTTAACCTTTTAGTATCCCAAGTTTATGACTGTACCCAAAGCAAAGCAAGTCCAACCCTTGTTGCCAATAACTTCCACTGTCTTCCTCCATTTCCAACCAGATATTTCAATTTTTCTCCAGTCATTGTGATTTACACCCATAGTTTTTGTTTTAATTCTTGACTTCCATGAATTCCAAGTACATCTCGTTTCATTTTTCAAAATTCTTTTAGGTTTTAGGTTTTAGGTTTTCCTGATTTCATTTTTGGATTTTTTTAATTTGTGGTTGTATTTGGTGAAATATTGGTTAGTTGTGGTGTTTAAATAGCCATTGAATTGGTTGGCTTTATATTTTCCCTAATATCTAGGGTTTTTTGGAGTTTTTATTTCCTTTCCACCTATGGGTGAGGGTTTCTTTATGTTTCATACTTTTGACCTTGCTTTTGATCATTTATGAGTGCTGACGAGTGGATTGAGATGGTTTGAAACAACTGCGTGAGAAAAATAAGAATACCCCAGAACCCCTTAGACTTGTGCCTCTAGACAATGTTCCTCATCCTTTTACTAAGAACCCTAAAGTTATTGAATTAGACCCACTGGACTCCATTAGTTCGAATGATCATCCCCCTAAAACTTAATATTGTAGATATGAGTTTATGGAATCCATAAGCTTAGATGATGGGCGTAGGAGTAAAAAGTATGCAAGTAATTATACTTATCAAACTTCATTTGAGTCTATAGTAGTCCTTGGAGATAATTATACATATCAAACTTCGATTAAGTCGGTTGTAGTTCTTGGAGATTACATTAAAGATACTCTCGCCCCTTCTCGTCTTTGCCTAGATCGCCTGTGATGGTGCTTGTTAATTCTGATGAAGTCACCCCTTCGCGTTCTGACAGCTCGTGCGATCACTCTGTATGGATGTTATCAACTATGCTTACCATATTAATCTATACAAACTATTAGAGTATGAAGACCTCTATATAATTCCACTTAGAATTACTTATTGGTTACCCTATAAGGATTAGAGAGCCTATGATATGGTCATGAGCTTGGAGGAAAATGTAACTACTTTTGAGACTAGAGCTACCTAATTTGAGGATAAACTGTATAACTAACGTGACGAGCTAAACTTTAAGGAGGAAAAGCTCGTGGATGATGAAAAGAAGCTTAAGGAGGCTGACGAGAAGTAAAAGGAAAATGTCATTATCATTAAGAGCTTATGGGGTGATTTGGCCACTTTGAGGTTGTCATTGACAAGTATAAGGTCTTGTAAGAATGCGCCTTGGAAAGGATAGCCTATTTTACTGGTGGCTATGCTGGACTAAAAAAATAGTAGCTAAGTGTTATCAGACATTAGCAAGGTACTTAGTGTGTGGGAATGTGATGAGGAGGAGGCTTTGGCTTTAGCTGCAGTTAGTGACATGGACGTTGATCCTCCGACTCCTAAGACAAATGTTGTTAAGTTGATTTCCACTGAGGTGACTCTCGTTCTAGAGCCTGAGGTTACTACCCTAACAGTTTGCTA
Organism: Sambucus nigra; assembly: GCA_949130495.1. Lineage (NCBI taxonomy): Eukaryota > Viridiplantae > Streptophyta > Magnoliopsida > Dipsacales > Adoxaceae > Sambucus > Sambucus nigra. The sequence goes on along the minus strand of OX422219.1, from coordinate 26,291,572 downwards.
AGACTCTTCAGGTGTCAGCTTTTCAGCTATTCCTCCATTAACAGCCCGTGATTCTTCTAAATTGACTTCATCTTTATTAATTTTTATATTAAGAGAAACATTGTCTTTTTTTGGAAAATATCTTGTAATTGTTGAACATTTGGGTAGCCATTCGTGCTTAATTAATGAATTTGACTTTGTCATGATTGTATATAATATTTTTGAGCGCATGTTCCCATTTATGCACAAATTTGTTTGTTCTTCAAATAATTATCACCCTTTATATAATTAAGTCTCAGGTTTTACTTAGTTTGCAAACATTTTAGCAGATTGAGTCTTATGATTGTCTTAGGCTTGGTGATCCTTTAAACAATATTTAAGATTTATTTTTTAGGTTTGTTAGTATTTTAGTCATTAACTAGTCATGAGGTTAGCTCATGGACCACCTGACCTATTGACTGTAATAGTTACTAGTGGATGAACTATCATCATGCTTTACCTGTCCAAGGGACTATATCAACAATGAGATGTTGTCTTGACAAGGTTTTCCTAAGTAGAAAGTTAACTTATTATTCCCTTGTTAATCTTGCTTATGTACTATCTTCAATTGAGACCGTCAACATGCTAGGCATTAATTATAAGGCTTTCCAGTGCTTTAGTCGTCTACTAGTCTTTAGTTCAGCTCATGGCCAACCTGGTCTCTTGGCAGCACTAGTTTCCATGAACTTACCACCTCTATGTTGTCCAAAGGAATAGATCGTTCATAAGATATGTCTTTATCGTAACTTGTTAATTTTTCTCAACTTCCTTGAGATTCCTTCGGCCAAGACCTCCTATCTATCTCATGGTGGGGTTGAGATTCTTTACAACTTATGATAGAGAATATTATAATTGAATTGTAGTAATTTGCAGAGAAGAATTAAAAAAAAATCATTGATAAAGATAACAATTGAAACTTGACATGATATCTCATTACACTTTATGTTTCATTAGCATATGATCGCTCTAATGATAGTACATGATGAGTTACTTAACATTCCATTGATTAGTGAAGGTTTATCCTTCCAAAGTTTCGATCTAGTATATTCCTAGACACACCACTCAGCTAACCTAGTATGGCTCGTGTTAATTCGCCTTGATCTTGTTACTTTTTGTATCATGTTTTTCAATACCAAGTCTCCCTCCTTCAATGTAAGCGGCTTGACCCTTTTATTGTTGAACTGGGTTGTTTTTTGTTGATAGGTTGCCACCCTTATAGTGACCTTCTCTATCACCTCTTTAACCAATTCCAAGTCGAGCCGATGCATGAAATCTCTCATCAGAGAGTTAAAATTTAGTAGCATGTGACTAGGTAGGCTGACCTTTCAGTACTACTAATTCGGACCCAAATGCCAATATGAAAAGATGTCTCTCCAATAGAAGTTTTAGGGTCGTCTTATAAGAACATAAGAAGCTATGAAAATTATTTATCCAACTACCCTTAGACACTTCCAGACGCTTCTTTATTTTATCGAGGAGGGTTTTATTAGTAATATTCATTTGATCATTAAACTTTGGATGACTCGGGGCAGAATACATCTTCTTAATCTTGGACTTGACGCAATAATCACCGAACAAATCATTGTCGAACTGAGTAGCATGATTGGTGATGAAAGCATTAGGCATTCCATATCCGCATATAATATTTTACAACACAAATTGGAAGGTCTTAGGTTGGCTTATATCAATCATGGGCTCGACCTGCACCCATTTGGTGAAGTAGTCAATCGCTTCCATAAGATAGTTGAACCTTCCCTTTATCTTAGGTAATGGCCCTACCATGTCTATCCCTCATATTAAAAAGGGAAAAGGGGCACTGATAAATGTTAAATACGTTGTTGGTCTTCAGTTGATCACAAAAATTATTAGCACTTGTCGCATTTTTTTGCATATTCGACATAGTCCTCCTTTATGGTGGGCCAGTAGTTTCCCTATGGTACTAATCTTTTGACCAGTGATCTACCTACTACATAAGATCCACACGATCCTTCATGCACTTCTTTTATTAGTACCTGAACATCTTTAGGATGAATGCAGTGGAGAAATGGTATCATGAATCTTCTTTTGAATAACATGCTTTCATCGAGCACATACCTCGCTGCCTTGTATCGTACTCTTCTTGCTTCCTTTGGGTCAGCTAGAACTTCGTTGATCCTCAAGTACAACACAATTAGATCCATTCAGGATAGCCTCGAGTCTAGGTCAATAAATTATATATCTTCTTCTTCGATACTAGGATTCAATAAGATTTCTACAAGGATGGTTTTCCTCAGCTCGGCTCGAGTTTTCGAGGCTATATGAGCTAAATCATCAACTAGTGAGTTTTCTGATTGGGGGATACTAGTCATATACACTTTAAAAAATTTTGGAATCAACTTCCTTATTTTTTTTATATATTTTTCCATTTTTTTTATCTCTCACTTCATACGAGCCTAAGACATGGTTCACAATTAGTTGTGAGTCACTTTGGGCTAAAACTTGTAAAACCCCTAAAGAAGAAACCAGGAATCCTGCTATTAAGGCCTCATAATTGACCTCATTGTTAAATATTTGAAGTTTAATCTAAGAGAATACTCCACGTCTTCTCCCATTAGGTGGTGATAATGAGGCTTGCTCCACTCACATTGCCATAAGATGAGCCATCCACAAATAACCTCCATATAGGGGTGATTTCCTTAAATCCATCTTCAACCAACGTGATTACTTTAAAAACTTTCTTCATCTGTTCTTTGTCTCTGATTCTCTTGGTTTCTCTTACTAAAAAATTATCTTCAGTAGGGGTTGTAGCTCCAGATTCAGAGTCCTTTTTTAATATTTCTTCCTTATTTGTAAAATCAATAATAAAATCCTATGCAGCCCGTCCCTTGATTATTGTCCTTGACTCATACATTATATCAAATTCCCCCAAACAGCCCATTCCATCAACCTGCCAAAATTCTCGGGCTCGTGAATATCGTGTTTTAGGGATGGTTAGTATACACCACGATTATATGAGACTGGAAGTATGGTCTCATTTTCCTTGATGCTTATTTCATGGCTACGCCTAATTTCTCCAGCCCTGGATACCTTATCTCTGCTCCCATATAAGCCTTACTGGTGTAGTGCACCGGTTTCTAAACGTTATCTTCATTTTTTACCAGCATCAAGTTGATAGCTGATTCAATTTTTTTTGAAACTACAACCCAACCGATAAGCCTCGGGATATCTTTATTTCTCTATGGATATTGCATATTAATGAGGGACGTGATGTTATTTAGGCTTGCTTTAATTCCCCTCTGATTAAAAATAAATGCCCTAAATATTTTGGCTCGAATGCCGAACACACATTTTCCCATGTATGTTGCTCCAATGTTTTTTAGCACAAAGGGCATAACGTTGTAACTATAGGTTCCCTTAGTGGTAACAAATGAGGTATTCTCTCTTTTTGCAAAATTTATCAAATTTTGGTTATAGTCGGAGTAGGCATCCATGAAGCTAAAGAGTTTATTTCCAGTCGTAACATCCATCAGCTGATCAATCATGGGAATGGGTTAGTTGTCATTAGGACATGACTTATTAAGGTTTGTAAAGTCCATAAACATTCGTCATTTTCCATTTGATTTCCTCATCATGACAATATTTGACAGCCAACTCGGATACTTAACATCTTTAATGAACTTTACATTCCTGAGTTAGTGTACCTCCACCTTGATGGCTATTTTTTTCTCCTCGGTGAAGACTTTTTTTTCTGCTTTACTAGATTGGCGTCTTTCATCACTCTAAACTCGTGGTAGATAACCTCTAAGTTAATGCATGGCTTGTCCTCGTGGCTCCAACTGAACACATAGCGTTGATGCCTAATGAACTCATCAAATTTCATTTTATACTTTGGATATAGGTATGGACTAATCTAAACTGTCTGTGCTTAATGTTCATCATCCATAATCACGAGTCGATTTCTTTGGTTGCTTCCCCATTAATCAGCTTCTCTTTTTTTCTTGGTCTAATGCCTCAATTTGGTAGGTAATGTTTAGCCTCTATCTTTCCTTGGATGAAGTGAAATAGCACTCTCGAGACACTACTCGATTAGTCTTTATTTAACCCATACCAAAATTTATTAAAAACTTTATGACCTAGTGGATAAGAGAAGCAACCGACTCGAACTTCTTTAGACCCAAACGAAGAGAGACGATGTTTTAGGTCGAAGCCACATTCTTATCCACGATGAAAAACTTTATCATGTGCACATTGGAGGTCGATCAAGAACTCACTGTGACTTCCAGTTCAATAGTTCTCAAGGGGAACACCTTCTCCCCCGAAAATCCTATTGGCAAATGATGATATGCCTATAACTTTATTTTTAACATCTTTATCCTCTTGAAACAGTTGTAGAATAACACATTTATCGAGCTCCCATTGTCAACCAGAATTCTATGTACTTTACGCTCATGGACCATTAGGGTAACCACTAGTGGGTAATTGTTGTTATAATTAGCCGCTTAAATAGTTTTTTGAGAAACCAGCTATCAAACAATCTCTATTCACTTTACGAGGTTGGTTTCCCATTGCATCAGCCAAGTTAACTTCATCTCGATTTCTTCCTGCATAAGCCTTTACTTCATTTAGATGTGCCTTTGTCACCAAAAAACCGTATCCACCCCCTGCTTTTCCCCTAGAAATAAAATATATTCCGAAGGAGATCATACTGAAAGTTTCCTTTGGATCATTGGGTATTTTAGGCAGATCATTTGCACTGCCCTCATTAATGTCTTCATCTTCACACCCACACTTTCTGCCATTTACTTCCTTACATGGTGATTTTGATCATCTCTTTTGCTTAAACCTTCCCTCGTCTAGGTACCTCGACCGGACTGATCCACATACTTTTTTAGGCTTCCCTTTCATATTAGGGACTCAATTTCATCTTTTAGTGTCATGCACTTATTTGTTGTGTGTTCATGATCTTTTGGGAACTCACACCATTTGCTTTTGTCTCGCCTACCAGCAGGGGTCTTTAGTTTTTCTAGCCACCTTAATTACTCAATGTCTTGGATCTCATCGAGGATATGATGCACCTTAATAGTGAGTAGAGTATACTCATTGAACTTCTTAATATGATTCTCCTATTTAGGCTTATTGGGATCCTCCTTCTTGTCTGAAGTACTTTCGATCTTGGGCTTTGTATGGTCTGACTGTTTGGCCATCATGGCCTCTTCTATGCTCATGATCTTTCTAGATTTATCTAGGAGCTCATCCATCATTGTAGGAGGTTCCTTCACAAGTGCCCATTATAGATTACTTGACAGTAATCCGCTCATGATGAAAGTGATAGAAATCTTCTTATTATAATTGATCACTTATAATTTTTCAATATTGAATCTGGTGATGTATTCCCTGGTTGTATCATTCTCTTTATGTCTGACATTGAGGAGATAATCCACGCCCTTTTTTGGTTTTGTATATAAACACAAGTTACTGGAAAACTGGTTGGCTAGTTATTTTAAGTTAAATATATGTCCCCTCGGTGGCCCTATGTACCACACATATGTTTACCCACTCAATGTATTATAAAATTATCTACACCTCATCCCATCAAGAATATAGTAAATATCATAAGAAACTTGATGCTGATCAATGTAATGCATGGGATATGATTTCCCATTATACTAAGGTGTCATGGATCGTGGCCTAAACTTGGTCGGGGCGAGATAACTCAAAATGGAGGGTGAAAAGGAGACACTTTGGTGTAACCCCTCTATAAAAGGTTTTTATTTTTATTAGATTGTCAATCCCATCCTCCAATATCTGGATGGAACCCTTTCATATCTGATCTTTCTCGGCCTTCATCGGCTGATCGACTCATCGCTGACTATTCGATGAGCTATCCTCTTACTTGGATTGGTGCTTGGCCCTGGTCGATTCCCTCACACTCTTTTTTGACATATGCCAATATGTGGACTCTTTGGTAGATGATTGCCAAGTCTCTTATTTGTGTTCCTTTTCTGACTGGCCATTGGACACCCACGAGTTAGGACTAAGGAGGTTGAAAGAACATCCTCTACTCAGCCTCTCTAGAAAATTGGTCGTTGAGGCTCAATTATTTAGATTCATTACTTCGTTTATCTGATAGTGGAGATTCTCCCTAGTTTGTAAGATCCATTACCACAACCCGACCTAGTTTGCCACTCAGATCCATGTTTTTCGCTTGCTGAACCTAAGTCCAAGTGTTTTAGGTTCTCTGTGGCATGCTCTCTCAACGAATGCCTCATGTCTCTATGTGGATAAGGTGGTGGAATCTCCATATGCCTGTCAGAGTTTTTTGCAGCTGCTAAAGTGATTGGATTCAACTCTTGTTGAGACTAAACCGCTTGGGTACGCCTGATAAGTAAGTTCTACGTCAACACATTCATTGTTTCCGATATTGCATCTTGGCTTTTGGCTATGCTCTATAGACTACCTTGTAGATCAACTATTCCAATGGGGGTTGAGGCTGTTAACCACTTCACCACACGACTTCTCTCAATAAAATCAAACATCTTAACAGAGTGGCAACAACAAAATAATGTAATGCGATTTGTAACACCCCGTAATATTCCACGTGTAGTTGATCAGGATGACACGCCTAAGATAAGGGAGCGGTAATAAATTTATATCATTCTCGGCGTCAACTTAACTAAAAAGGGAGAAAATAAAAACCAACCATAACATAATAACGATAAAGGACGATAATAAGAATAATTGAACTAAGATAAAATAAAACTCCAATAATGAATACTTTTCTATAGAATACTCCATATGTTTGATTGAGTCGACTATTATTTGTTCAACAAATTGGAATATTTTTACACAAACTATATTTTTAGTTGGGCTACTCTAGAATTCATTGAAGATGAACCAGTCCAAGAAAAGCAAGAGTCGAAGAAGAAATATTCATCGTGGGTCGTTAAAGGTAAAAAAAATCCATTGGGTGTTATACACACAACTCACCTACACATGCACGATTATTTTATTGCATTATTTCTTCATTATTTGGCATGGATTATTTAGTTGGAAATTATTCTATAAATGACAGTTTTGAAAAAGTTAGAATAAAACTTATTTGAAATTGAAAATTATATTCCGATAGTTTTATTTCTCAATTAATATTTTTTCTGAATTTAAAAATTATTTTAATCATATTTTTGTGTGTGCACATTTTTAGTAAAAAACACATTTGTGTTTGTTGCCCCTCCCATATCTTAGTATTATTTAGAGCCCTTGATTTCTTATTTTGATCCCACGGCTATCGTCCTTAATCCTCACCTCACTGAATAGGCCTAATACCTTTGGCACATTTGAGGCCCCTAGTTTTGATTTGTTTTGCCTCCCAAGACTTTTGCTAACAATAATTCTAGTTCATGATTGCGATACAGAGTGGTGCGATACAGTAATTTGTGGCATCTACATTAGTCTGTGTTTGAGTTTCACTATTATTAAATTCAGACATGAATCAATATGGATATAACACGTCTCTCATATATACAAATATGTTGAAAGCATATATGGGAGTAGAAATACTCTTTACTACAGACTGTTGTGCTTCTTTTGTTAGAAATTATTTTATTATATTATAATAATTATTTTATTTGAGTGAAAACTAAATTTAAAATTATTTTTGATAGACACAGTTATTTGTAAAAAGTTTGGGCCATTCATGAAAGGTTGTGATTATTCATGAAAAAGTGTGTCTATTCGGAAAGGGTGTCTACCTCTCTATATATAGAACACTCCTCTTTCATTCTCTAAAATTTTAATTTTGGTGAGTCTATTCTCTATCATTTTGTTTTCCTCTTGAGTTAATTTAAAGAGAGAGTACAATATAGAATTTTGATTCACTAGAACTTTATATATTGAAGTGTCGTTTATGTAAAGACGAATATGTCATTATATTTTGGGAGATAGACGTTCATCAAACCTTAGACACCGATTGAGGGGACGAATCTGTCTTAAAGAAGTTGTGTTAAACACAAGGCTCGGCATCAATTTCCTTCGTATGGTTTGTAAGTTTTATGTGTCAATTTTATTATTATTTGAATCCTCGTTCATGTGAATATAGTTTATATTTGATTCCTCACAAATGCAAAAGCACATACATATTTTGATAACAATCTTAAGACCAATTTGATTTTTGATTAACTTTTGTATATTATGTTTTTGTGTTCTTAAAATTTATTTTGTAAAATATGAAATTGGTCATATATTTTGTTCATCGCATTCTGTTGTTGAATAGCCATTCGAATGAGTACTGTGTGATTAATGGGTTAAAAGAGGTTGATGTGCATACAAATAGGGTTTATACCTTTTAACTGTCTAGTGGTTACTCTATCCATCTTGGTTGAATTTTTATGGAATTTGGGTACTCCCATGATTTCACCATAATGATAATAATTACTAATAAACATTCTGTTGAAATAACCATTTTGAAAAATGGTGATGAATTTTTCTCTAACTCCAGTAACAGAGAATCTGTTTAAACTAGTTATATTTTATTTGTGTTGGTTTGTTTTATTATTCACGAAACTTGATATTTTGAAGACTTTATAAAGCTTCCATTCTGAAGTGGCAATGCCAGCATTCATTCACATGGTAGGCATAAAAAGACTTTATAAAGATTTTAAAATCTCTTATGTTGTTAAAATTGACAAAAAGGTGAGAGGACAATTTTATTGGATTCCCTGACATGAGTAGGAATTTTCTTCTATTGCAAAAATTTCTTTCTCCAGAATGTGGATGTCGCAAGATTTATTATTGGTAGTGGACATATAATATTTAAAATTTCATGCTACCATTATTGTTTGGTGAATATCTAAATAATTGTATATTTAATTTATTACGTTAAAAAAATGCTATGTATGTTGGTAATCATGTCAACGACAATACATGTTTATTGAGCTGTGATATGATATAATGGTCACCACGGATTTGATACATTTGTAGGAGGGCTTTATATCAAAAGTATTATATTTATAATGCGACTTTTGAATTTTTGAGGTGAACCTTTCACACTATTTATTGTATAATGTGATATCATTAATCTTGCAACTTATTTTTTTAGCACGGTCCAAGAAGGCATTTTTTGTCAAAATGATACATATATTTATGTTGTGACATTTAAACATGTCAAAATTTGATCACGCATTTGGTGATATTTACATATGACATTATTATATGTGATAATTCATGTAATCTTGATACTACATTTAAATTGGTTGTAGTATCCTATGTCAAGGAAAAACACAACAATGATGGTGTATATGTTAAACATTGCAGTGCACGCATTCTTTTGACTCCTACATTTAACAATTATGTATTGTTAAACCTATTTAGTCATTGTATATAAAGATTTTATAATGTCATGAGTATTAGCAATAGTATAGAATTAAATTGTAAATCCGTAGAAATGATCAAGGGATTCAGAACTGAGCGGTTTCATAACTTCTTTAAAGAAGGTAGAATCAAATTATTGTCTCATTGAAAACCTATGCGTAATCTCAAGACTCCACAACTAGTCCAATGTTCATATGGTTTTTGAGGCATATAAATTATGAGTGGCACAACTTGAGTTTAATGCTAAGAATTGTCACAAGTGCATTTGCAGATTTATGGAACGATAAGGAATGTACCATTAAATGTCGAAATTACTAAAGTAGAGAAACTTAAAGCCTTTGGAGTTTCAAAATTGAGAATATTTGTATAAATTCAAAGTGAAAGGTTGAGAATATCTAAGACAACGATTCCTATATAAAATAGGAACAAGACAATAAGACCATTAAATGTGTATTCATTGGTTATATAAGTGTATTTAATGCACTATACTAGTTCCAATGTGCATTTGTATATATATATATATATATATATATATATATATATATATATATATATATATATATATATATATATATACATGATTGATTGAAAATAAAACTTAGATTTCTCTTAAAGGAAATATATGTTTCTTGAGACTCGTAGTACCGAGTGGATATGATAGCACAATTGGAGATGCTAATGTTTCAAAATTATTTAAATAAATGTGTGTGCCAAATCTATTATGAAATGTGGATGTATTACAAGAAAGAAGCAAAATGGCTTCAAAGTGTCTAAAAGAGGATTTGTAAAAGAGGATTCTTAGTTAATCGTTCTAATGCCCCTATTGTGATAGTCAATAATCAATTCAAAGGGCGTGGAATGAAATGGTAAGTCATAACTTATTATGTTTTAGACATAGTTCATACATAAATTTCTCTCTGTTACAGTGATAACATTAGGCCTAATGAAAAATACAGATCCGCTGATCAGGGAGTAAGGAAAGTTCATCATGGGGAATGGTCGAAAGCCTTTTATTGAACCAAGAGTCGTCATGGTGGCAACCCAACCTAGTTGACTGGAGATCCCAAGATCTAGGTTCAAAGGGACAACAAAACTATTTTTGACTCAGTGAGCACTGATGAGATATCTACTCCTTCTCATTGCCATAATGAGACACTGCACATCTGTCGCGGTAATTAGGGTAAGCTATTCTTTTAATGATCTTTATAACTTGGATAGTCGAATACGACTGGTGGGGTATTTGTAGGATACTCTTCATAGAGATCACCTATGTGAGTGTGAAGGGGCCGCTTCAATGAGAATTGGAAAAGGCTACAATTCTTTAAGCACTCGCAGAACCAAGTGGTGTTTAGGGCCATAATGAACACAAACGTGAGAACCAAACTATGTAGATAAATAATTGTGTGGTATCTATTGTCTTGGTGTACACAAATGACTAACAGTTCAAGGCATCACGTCCACCGGCTAGCCAAGTAAATCCGATAGATTCAAACTACGGTATGTTCAAATCCAAAAGCTACTTATCACGATGCAGTTATTTCTCACCCGTACTCTCTCAAATGTCTATTTGTTTGTTTGTTTTTCACTTAGTCATTCTTTTGTTTCCAATTTTTACTCATGTGGGGGATTTTTAGAAATTATTTTATTATAGTATAATAATAATTTTATTTGAGTGAAAATTAAATTTAAAATTATTGTTGATAGACACAATGATTTGTAAAAAAATTTGTCCATACATGAAATGTTGTGATTATTCATGAAAGAGTGTCTATTAGGAAAGCGTGTCTACCTTTATATAAATATAACCCTTCTCTGTACTCTCCAAAATCTTAATTTTAGAGAGTCTATTCTCTATTATTTTTTCTTTACTTTTGAGTCAATTTAAAGAGAGAGTACAATATAGAATTTGGATTCACGGAAACTTTATATATTGAAGTGTCGCCTATATAAAGACGAAAATATCGTTCTATCTTGAGAGATAGACGTTCAGCAAACCTTAGACACTGATTGAAAGGATAAATCTGTCTTAAAAAAATTGTGTTAAACACAAGGCTCGACATCAATTTCCTGTGTATGATCCGTAAGTTTTATGTGTCAATTTATTATTATTTAAATCCTCATTCATATGAATATATTTTATATTTGATTTCTCAAAAATACAAAAGCACATACGTATTTATAACATTTTTCTGTCTTAAAAATAGGTAGGTTTAAATTGCATGCGAGTATTATTCAAATTGATGGCCAACTCTTCTTTAGATTTCGTCCCATATCTCTATATACTATAAAATGCAAAACAAGGCATTTATGAGCATTTAAGACTCCTTTTCATTGAGAGTGTCCACATGGCACTCTATATTTTAATCTATATTTTTTATTTTTATATATTATAAAATACTCTAGAAAGGAGTTATTGTCCTCTCCCATTGAGGTATCCATGTGTAAATAATGATAATTCATTCTCAATCCCATCAAAATTTACACGGACTACTTTACTTCTCTCCCAGACGATCCATCTCCCTCACCCCCATTTAATTATCCCTCTCGTCTCCCTAGATCCTCTGCCTTAGCTCTTCCTCTTCTTTTTCTCTCTACTCTTTTCATCTCCCTCACCCTTTTATTAAACCCCAACTCCAAACCCAACCAACACAACCTTACATCCACCTCACGTAAACACATTCTCACTACCGAAAGATAAAGCCTTCACACTTGCAACAAGTGGCGACGATGTCGTTTCAACACCCCGCGAAGAACAAAGGAGGAGCATTGTAGCAACCCAACTTCCTATTAAAGCCCATCGTGACCAAAATGATGAGAAATGGCGTTTTGAGTGGGACCAAGATGCTCTTCTTTTGCAGCTAAAAGATGGGTTTGGACCAGATATTCAAGTCTTATATGTTAGGTGTTTAAATGCTGATATTGACCCGGTTGATCAAGATGGGGTGGCTCAGTTGTTGTTATAGAAATTTCGATTAGCACCCACTTTTCTTTATGTTGAAATGCAAAACAAATATTATCATGGGTTTTGTAAACATTACCTATGTCCTCTGTTTCATTATATGTTGCCTCTGACCCCCCAAACCATGGTGTTAGGTTCGAAAAATCCACGTGGCAGGCCTATGTATCAGTTAACAAGATTTTTGCAGATAAAGTGATGGAGGTCATAAACCCGGATGAGGATTATGTTAGGGTACTTGATTATCATCCCACGGTAATGCCAACTTTCTTGAGTAAAAGATTTCATAGAATTAAGCTTGTTTTTTCTTACATAGTCCCTTTCTATCTTTAGAAATTTATAGGGCCTTGCCTGTTAGAGATGAGATTTTGAGGGGTTTGTTGAATTGTGATCTTATTGGGTTTCATACTTTTGATTACGCTAGGCATTTTTTGTCATGTTGTTGAAAAATGTTGTATCATTTTATAAATAAGGTATTTTGAGCAATTTTTTGTGTACTTATGACAATGCACTCACCAATTTGAAGACATTCGACGTTTATGAATCAACTCCCATTTTGCCCTCTCCCTATTAATTAAACAAAAAATTAAAACGCCTTAAGGGTCCCCAATTTGGTGTTGTCGAGATATAGATTTTTCCTGTCAAAGGCATATGAATGAAGATCGTTGAATATTTCAAAGTTTGGTTCATTTATCTTTGGTTAGTTTTGAATATTGAAAATTTTGGTTCTCTTGAATTAAATCTGTTGAGTAGCCTATCTTGAATTGAATATCTTGAATTGAATCTATGTTGAATATAGTGTTGTTTTATTAAATGGCACAACACTAGAAATATTACTTTTGTGGTATGTTATTTATTTGTATTGGTTTAAAACATCATCTACTGCATAATATCTTATCGATTAGTAAAAAATCTCATTGTTTATTTTTTGGTATCATACCACGTGACGTCCGCGCCAGCATTAAGCAAAAAAAATCTTGGCAAAAAAATATCATTACGATTAATCAAAAATCTCATTGCTTATTTTTCTTTAAGTTTAGTTAAATTTCAATTTTACTTTCATTAGAAAAAAATGCAAACTTTATTTATTGGATATAGTTTTTTTGGTCATTCAATGATAAGTCTTACTTTTTTTAATAACAGCCCACATGTGAAACTAAGTATGTATATTAAAAAAAATATTATAATTTAAGAGTATGTTACCTTGCCATTGAAATGGTATTGTTTTTTTAAAAAGCATGAATATTTTTTAACCATGCGTACAAAATTATCTCGCTCGCGCATCGCGCGAGTTTACAACTAGTGCTTTTTAAACTGTTAAGACTTGGGCGTCCGCCAGCTGTCCCTCTAGTGCTTGGATAGTTTGACCAGCAATATAAAACACACATCTCCTCAGATGAAGAGTTACATCGCCAGCTCTCCATTATTTTTGGTCTCACCCGAGATTGCCTTTGGGTTATATTAAGTTTCTACCAGCTGTCCCCATAATTCTTTGGTTTATTTCGAATTCACCGTAAGCTGTGTAGGTTCTAATTCTAATCATTCTTTAAGCTTTAGTTAAAATATTTTACCGGCTTTTATATCTTAACCGACTATTATATTAGTGCGATCCAGCTACTTATGACTTTTGTTACACTATCCACACTGTTTAGATACAGAATGGTGTGACATAGTAATGTATCACATCGATATTGACTATTGCCTTATGAATGTGGATCGGTACCAGTGACACTAGCCAATATCGGTGCAATATATCACTGTGTCACATCAAATGTATCACAAAATTATGTCAGTATAGAAGAACCCTTGATAGCGCACTTTACTCACTTGCTATATCATAATAATTAGATCCCATCCATCCATTTTCTATTAGGTTCTAGGAGCTTCTATTAGACAATAGAAATAGAGTCATTCTCTCCATTAGGTCATCCCCACTTGGGAAGGTTAATGTATACATTTACGGAGTGCTTGTTTGATGCGGATTTTTTTTCCATAGAAAATAGTTATTTAAACTCATGTTTTATACTTGCAGTACCTTGATTACAAACATTTTATGTAAGAATTCTTATCTATCCACCAAAGAATTGGTTTTCATGGAAAATAGAAAAAGTAAGAGCAAAAACTCATATATTTTTTTGTTCATTTTCAACTTTTCATCCAAATGGATTATTTTTCATGCATTTTTCATGTTTGCAATCAAACACACCCTTATCTTTTTTTTTACAATAGATATCAAAAGATGCACAATTCACTCTATAAAAATATAGAGCACATGAAAATTTATATTCTCGTTAGACATTGTATAAATGGGCCTCACTAGGGTGGACGGTAGATAGTTTACCGTAAACATTGTGAGCGAATAAATATTTACCGTCTAGGCATTTTATCTTTTTTTAAAAAGAAATCTTAATTACAGGAATATTTGTTGGGTAGCAGATTAGTTTACTGACCAGAGTGGGCCCCTTAGTTGGGTGGGTTAAAGTTTCACACCCAGGTCAAAATTTACATTTCCCTACTCTATTTTTTATTATCTACACGGAAACCTAAATATCAAAATTTTCATCTTTTTACATTCTTGCATTACAGATGGCCTTAACACAGTTCAACATATTAGATAATAGGGAGAAAATAAAATAGAGTTTGAGGGGGAGAAAAATAGAGAGAAATAAACAAGAGAGAAGAATAGAAACCCTTAGAGTGAGATAAAAGAGTGTATGGAGGAAGAAGGTGTGCTTGAGTGATAGTGTTATGTGGGGACCCCTTTAACATGACCCATGAGCGTAGCCGACCAGCTGGATTGATCAAAGTGCTGCCCGACTCAAATCATTATTTAATTTACACACGAGTATTTCAAATATACTAGAACATTTACGTATACAGTCAAATCAATTACCGATAATCTCGGAAGAGATATTCAGGTACTCCTTGATATATCTAAAAAAAATTGTGTTCATAAGATTAATAACAAAAGGTTATAAGTTTAGTAAACTCCAAAATAAACTCGTTGGATGAAACTCTTTTCAAAATAAACACTAGATGTGTTAAAACAATTTTTCTGAATATGATCTTTAGACTTGTTAGATTGATTACCTTAGGTTTTTAAAATTCTCAACCTACAATTAAGTCTCGAGTATGATATTGTTCGCCAAAGTAATTAATAAGATTCAAGAAAATTAACACGCGATTTTTAACGTGGTAAAACCCTAAATTAGGGAAACATCCACGGCTCCCTCTACGGAGCAAAAAGAAAAAGTCCACTAAAATCACAACCAAGTTACAACACTAAAGCATGCAACTAAGAATCAAAATATAAGAACAGAAAACTTACCTACCCGAGTTACTGCACTCTTAAAGGCATTCTTTCTTAATTTGTTCTTCTCCACGCAGCTTTTGTTTTATCCTTGAATCCCGAATTTCAGCAGCCCAACAAACAAAATACCTCACCAAGAACCACAACTCCTAGTGTTCGTGTGAGAGTGATTGTGTTTGTGAATTAACTAAACATGCAAAATGCTTCTCACGCCTCTCAATCAATTACAAGAAATACCTATTAATTACAAGCAACTTCTATATGCAATGCAATTAATCTCAAATATACTTTTAATTCAAGACTTTGAAATTTTCAGATTTGGAATAAAAAATAATTCAAACCAAATTTTGTTTCAAAATTATTTATTACCAAAATATTGCACCAATTTATTTTTTGAAACAAAAAAATAATTCTCAAATCTGAATATTCACCACAACAACAAGTCTTGAGTTTCAAATTTATTTGAAACTATATTCTTGGATAAAAATAACAACAATAATCAAAGAAAAATAATCCAAGAACAAACACACAATAATCCTAACAATATAGTGTGCTAAAAAGATTTCCTAAGAGCAACCCTTATGGGTAGTCTAAAAATACACATTGCTAGAGCAAATATACCCGTTAAAAAGTAGGAAAAATGCTACGGGTAGTTCAAATATACCCTACATAATCACCCAAACGACGTCGTACAAAATTACTGTTCCTACCGCGGAACATCATGTTCCGCTTAAGAGTTTTGGCACTATTCCTTAAGAGGAACATCATGTTCCGCTTAAGGTTTATGTTATATTACATTTTCAACCACAACATAAAAATTATGGTAATTAAATAAACACCCAATGATTATATAAACGAATATCAATTTTTTTAGATGTTTTTCATAAATAAATAATATATATTCGTTCATAAATAAATTTTTTTAGTGTTTTTTTTCCATAAAAAAAATAGTCGTTGCCAAAATAAAGTCGTTGGGGGTAGAAATCTAATTAAACAAAATTATTTTAATTCCTATGGGTAACATCTTATGTCGTTAAAGGCCTTATTTTAGTGGCTTGGGCGGAACATGATGTTCCGCTTAAGATGGGCCCAGAAAAAATTAAGTTGTCGGCTACTAGTGTATTTCTAAATTTGTTATTTTTTGCGATACGAAATGCTATATATATGATAATATACACTACCCACACCAAACACCAAAACCTCATATATATATACACATTTAACATACCCACGAGGGTTGCTCTAAGAAGTATACGGTAATGAAGAAGATGAAGTGTAAGATGGATTTTTCTCTCCTCGTTCTCAATTTTTTGTTTTCGGTTTTTGACCTCGGATTAAAATGGCTCCGACGTTCTCGATTTTGAAACCTCCGGTAGTAGCTACCGTCTCTCTATCCTATCCGACGATGATATCAGAATTCTCTCAGTGTCGTCAGCCTTTCCGGCGGCGACAACGATGACAGTCCTTCCTTTTTTTCCAATGACGCAGTTCTTCTCTATCTCTGTTTTATTTCTCACAAGTAAAGAATGGAGAAGAAGAAGTTGAAATGTTATTCTCTCTCTCTCTCTCTCTATGATAGCTGCCGTCCCTTTTTCTAAAAGCCACTCAAGAAAATAAACCCTAAAGCATCCACAGTGGGGGTGCAAAATGCCAAACAAATTTATAAATTTACAAAATGGGATGACTCCAGTGGTAGACTTAATTAAACAGATTATGTCCCTCAATTTGTAGTGGTTTTGCAAAGTTACAAATTGAGAGGAGAATTTGCAAAGAGTTCCTACGAACTTCATTTGTTCGTAAGAATTCCTACGAACAAATAAAGTTCGTAGGAGTTCGTATCAATTATAAATAATTATTTTTTATTATATATTTGTGTTCTGACGAACTTAGTTGTCCGTATCATTTCTTACGAACTAATGTTGTTCGTAGGAAATATGAAACATATTTCCTACGAACAACATTAGTTCGTAGGAATTAAATTTGCAAAAGATGGTTCTCCACCAATGTGGAGTTATCTCCAAACGAAAGGTAAAATTCTGTAAACTTGCCTTTCATCGTGTTCCACCAATAGAGATGCTCTAAAAGATGTTATATATGAGGACTACTAGGGTTTGTTATAAATGTAGGGTCAAGATCAACTCTCCAAGATCTAAGGGTGTAGAAAGAAAGTGGATAACTAAATCTGATTGGCTAAGAGGTGTTCACTAGGATTGAGTCACTAAACATCTAGTCCATAGATAACCACTCAATCCAGGGTCACGAATGAGTCTAACTACCAAGACACTAAAGAAACACAAAAGCCTTATTAAAAATTAACACACCTGTGTTTTTTATGGTCTTGGAAAAATTAAATTTTTCGACTCAAAAAAATATTAACCAATTAAAAATTGAACCAATCAATTTTTTATCAAAACAACTATTCTTATGTTACCCTTGAATATATTTTTAAAATCGTATTTCAATTAAAAGAAAAAAAATTATTTTAAATGATTAAAAAAATATTCAAATGAATTTCTTTTTCCAAAAAAATATTTGAAGCAACAACACCCCTATAAAAAAATATGCACACATAATAAACATGTATATGCAGTGTATGTGTCCTAATTGTGGTTCAATTGTCGTACTTACCTCTTTGTGTCGCATTGGAGAACTTGGACTGGGATGCTTTTGATGAAGCTTGATGCCTTTTTGAGATGGAGAAACTCGAAAAAATCTAATCCTATTTTGTCTCGATATCCAAACTAGTTGGAACTCCTATATGGCACAGACTCATACCATATAGTGTGTTCTCAATATCCACGTGTTAATTGAGTTCCTTGTACAACTTAATCTCTACTTCTAATGCACCTATAAATTGTAAACCCTGACCCGGGATAAGGGGATGTAATCTCGAGTATTGAGAGGCACTATAATAAAAACAATAACCTCTCCGTAGATGTAGGCTTGCCGAACCACATACATTGTTGTTGTGTGTGATCTTTACTTTATGTTCTCCATGATTATTTTCATGGATTTCTTTATTGTGATATTTCTTGTACTCACAATTGGCGCCGTCTGTGGGAAGAAATTTCTATTCCTGTAAAAAATTTCACAAATAGATATCCCGTGATGTCTCACTATAGCAGTAACATTCCTCAAGTTGTCCATGTGCAGGAAAACCCAGTTCCTCCTAGGGTCGCAGATTCAGCAACGTACAAACACTAAGTTTTGCCAAGAAAGGTAGCCATCTGAAGAAATGCAGCCACCTGAAGAAATCCATGGGCCACACAGATCTCCAGGTTTGTCGATGCTTACCAAGTTAGGCTTCAAGAATAAGAGGAGACCACACTCCTCGAAGTGGAAAAGAATGCTCGCCTCCAAAGGCGACTTGAAAGAATGGATAAAGATCTCCGTAGGGACACTAAGAAATGCCGTGATAGGACTCCTAGTCCTCAGGTGAGTAATACTCATAACCGAGGGAGGAGTTCCAGGCGTGAACAAGATAGAACTGAACATGATAGGTTAATCAGAGTGTGACCAGCCAGAGAGACGCCATAGGAGCAATGATCGATATAACGACGATATTAGGATTCTTGTTCGTAGAGATATAGGCCAATATCCAACCCACCGTAGGGACAGGTCCACTAAAGATCTAGCCAGTAGGGCTCTCAACACTCAAATGAAATCCCCTTTCTTAAGGGCGATTGACGAAAAGGAGCCCCCAAAGAAGTTTGTTGCTCTTAGGTTCAAGATTTACGATAGAAAGATAAATCCCATAGACCACGTATGGTAATATTAACAAGCAATGACCTTATGGAGCCATAATGATGCACTACTGTGCTGACTTTTTCCCTTCTAGCCTACACGATGTATCACATAAGTGGTTTGAAAATATGCCTCATAGGTCGATCAAAAACTTCCAGGCTCTAGTAGAGGCCTTCATTTCTCGCTTCGTAACCAGCAGCTCCCACCCTAAGCGGATGGATGTACCGCTAACGATGAAGAAAAATTCACAAGAGAGCCTTAATGATTATGCCAAAAGGTATTGAGAAATCTTCAATGAGGTCAAGGACTACTCGGAGAAAGTTGTCGTAGCATCCTTCAAAATTGGTCTATCGACCACCTCTTTACTGCACCAGTCCCTAACTAAGTAAGAAGCCAGTACCATTGATGACCTTATGGATCATATTGAGAAATAAGTCAAGGTGGAAGATGTGTTTCACTCTAACGCAGGGAACAACGGTCGAGCAAAGGCAAATAAGGGAATTGAGAAAAGTGATGCTCCAAAGAAGGGAAATAACTATGGGGGTAAGAATGTCTCTAACAATCGGAACAAGGTTAATCCTTCCAAGGTATTTCAGGTTATTGACATAATCTTCAAGGAACCCATTTACAAGATTTTAACCAAGATCAAGGACCAACCGTTCATCAAGTGGCCCAAAAAGATGGGTGGCGACCCAATGAAAAGAAATAATGCGCTAAGGTGCGCATTCCACAAAGAGGGAGGCCCTAGGACTAAAAATTATAAGGCTCTAAAGTCACACCTAGAGGACCTGGACCAAATAGGGCACCTCAATAAGTATGTTGAGAAGAAGGAGGTAAAGGATGCTCAGGAGAAAGCCTAAGAGGGGGTCGTGCCCTCCAAATAGAAATTCTTTCATTTTATGTGTCTCTTCTCCATACATTCCGTCTTTCTCCATTTTAACTATTTCTTGCCTTGCTTGTGTATCTTCAAAACAAGATTTTTTTGGCATTCTTTGAATACCTACAAAATATGAAGGATGAACATTTCTTTTCAGAACCCTTTGTATTTTGGGTCCTTGTTTGTTAATAAAGGAGTATGATGATCTCCTTTTGTCCATACTCATGAATTTTTTGCTTCCTTATTTTCCAAACATCAATTGTATGATTATATTTACCCTAATGTGTGTATGAGAATTAGTTGAACGAGATTCATAATCAACGTATGTATGATCATTCTTTTGCAAATAATATAAAAATGATTCTTTCCTAACTTTAGTCCTACATTCCATCTTTCAAAGGTTTGATTTTTCTTTTTGCAAAAAGTGCAATGTACGTCATGCTTGATATTTTGGGTTTTTGTGACATCTGTTTTGGGTTTCTCAACTTTATTTTCAAAAATCAATTATTCTTTTCCTTTCACAAATTTTTTTATTGAGTTCGTCATTTCTTGTTTTTGTTTTCAAAAAAGTAATTTCAAGTTTTTTCTACTTTGATTCATTTTTACAAATGGTTCTCTTAACAGATCGAATTATTTTCTTAGTTGATTGTTTTCGATTTGAAGACACGAAAGGGAATTACTTTATATTTGTTCAAAGCATCAAACTCCTTTTTGGGTTCATCATTTTATAATTTTAACTTCTTTTTTTCTTTTGTAATACTGTCAACTTCAAGTTGTGTCCCATTCTCATTTGATGTTAGCCTCACATTCTCTTCTTTTAGTATTTTAATTTCAGTATAAAATTCTCATTTTGTTTAGCTTATTTATATCATGTGAAATGTGAAGATCTCAACTTTTGTTTATAAAACAATGTATTCATTAAGCAACTTTTTATATCCACTCATGGCTTGAGCACATAAATCTTTTATTTTTATCAAATCACACATAATATCCTTTTTAGATAAACTTTTTAGATATGAGGATTTAGTAGAGTAAGGTTTTACCTTATAAGTTCTCGATTCTTATTGTGAACATGAATGGATTTCCATTTCCTCTTTGGACGATGAACTTGAATATTCCTCAATTATTTTCTCTTCTTTTTTTTGTTTGTATGTTTCTTTGTTTGATGGGTTGAACATCACTTCTTCTGGTGGAACTTCCTTCAAGAACTCATTTGAAACAATAATATCGTTAGCTTCCTTGCAATGTGCTACTTTTCTTATAAAAACATTGTCTAGAGAAGATTCTAGAATTATCATGGATTCATTATTTAATTCAAATATATTTTATGGCATTAGTCTATCTAGTAAAGGAGATTTGTTATAGCTAATAAATTTTCAAACACAGTTATCAATGGATTGACTAATTCGAGAGGCTTTGGTTTTTTATGTTTTGAAGTCTCCTCTTTAAAAAATGGGTATATCATATCCTACTAAATTTTTTTGTGAAATTCTTTCTATATGTATTCGATCTTTATACTTAAAATATACTTTTCAAAATAAATATCAATGTGCTAGGCTATGATACCAATTATTGGATCGGAAATATACCTAAGAGATGGGGTGAATTGGGTATATGGGTTTAATAAAAATTTTAAAACTTTCTTAACTTGCTTGTAATGATTTATTGCAATATGATAAATTAATTTAATAGTAAACGATTAATCAATAAAAATTATAAGTAGTTAAGAGCTAGAGAGATTAATGAAACTTTGCAAATCGAGATTTTAACGTGGTTTGGTTACTCGCTACGTTCACGCTCGAGACGATACTCAAGAACTTCACTATCTCCGGTTCACTTAAGGTGGAACCAAACTCCCTACAAGTACCACTACCTTATGATCACAACCACCATGACGCTAAAATTGCATTTCCCAAGCGATACCTATGCAATAACCCAAGTTCTTTGAATGCCTTGACTACTCATAACAACGACACTAATGGCCG
Source organism: Sambucus nigra (assembly GCA_949130495.1). NCBI lineage: Eukaryota > Viridiplantae > Streptophyta > Magnoliopsida > Dipsacales > Adoxaceae > Sambucus > Sambucus nigra. Next base: position 26,269,337 of record OX422219.1, on the reverse strand, counting down.
AGAACATACAATGAAGCTTAACTATAATCAACAATATGAGACTCGTAATCAAAACATAAAGTATAGTAGCTTTAGTAAAAAAAATGGTGAATTGGTTTATTTTCTATCGTTAGAAAAGTAAACAAATAAGAATCACACGTATAATACTCAAATAAGTTTTTGAGTAAAGCATTAGCATAAGTGGGTATTGGGATTGTAAGTTTGCTAAAGAGGGATTGCGGTTGGAGCTTTTGGTTCAAGTGGATTTTCTTGAAGCTTTGGCTTTAATGGAGTTTTGGGGTTTTAAACTCTCAAATTGGTTTTCTTGATTTCTCTCTCTAGAAACTCAAGGATGGAATAACACAAGCTAGAAGATAGAACTTTACTAAATATGATTGTTGTTGTAAGCTTGTGTATTTTGAGATGTAGGTTGAAGGGTTTACTTAAAGGGTTGGGAGGCCACCAAAGGTTGGTAAAGGTTGAGGGTATAGGGATAGAAGTTTAAGAAGTTTTACGAATTCTATTTTGAATCCCTAGAACTTTTTATCGACTAAACTTTTGTTTAGTAGTCTAAGACTACACTTGCCTTATTTTATTGGGGTATACCAAAAATGTTTAGGTGACTAAACATTTACCTGTAGTCGATTAGATAAATGTTTTATCGACTAAACCTTCGAGGTTTTAGCTATATGACGTTGGGTTTGGGGATATTCATTTGGGAAGGGTTAGGAAGATTTAGGAAGGGTTTAGTTCAGTGGGTTTTAGGCATATACAAGTTAAAACTTGTTACTTTACTTTTGTACAAGAGATCCTAAAGTACAATAAGAAACAAAGTAATAATCTTGTGGACTTTTGAGCATTCTTTTAGTCTTCTTAAGTCATGAAATGTTGGCTTGTGTTATGATGCTAGAGTTATCTTCGACTTCATAGGTTGTGTGATATGTCAATAAACTTTCTTGTTTAATTGATTGATGTTGAACAACTTTTGATTCTTGAGAGATGATCTTTGCTAGGGTTTAGTGCAAACTTTGTGTTAACATTGTATAGCTTGTGATCTTCATTGTCTTAGTTGTGAGGTCAATTATATTACTTGATTAGTTTGCATGGTTGCATGGATGATGTGTTCCTTGTAATAAATCTCATAATGTATTGATTGCTTGTTTTAATCTCAAGTAAATTAGAGAAAAGATAGTGAAGTGGGATATTATATTAATCATGTTGTCATCATACAAAATCCTTTTAATTAAATACATTTAGTTTAAAAAATAATTTCAGTCACAAGACAAGGAATGAGAGAAGTTACCAAAAATGTGTCTCTGTGGCCAATAGAAGTGAACCAGGATGTAAAATACTCATTGTCAAGGTCTTACATATTAAAAAAGCACCTTAACCCACTATCCTTCCCCATTTATAAGTATAGAAATGTGGTTCATCTGTTTTCTTTGAATGGTGGCGGCATGGCAAAAATGGTATTCTTATCTCCCCACTGTAGCCACTTGACCCTTGATCTCATAACCCCAAATGTTTCTTCTTTAATCCATTGAGCCATGATGTTGTTAGTAACAGATCTAAGCCCACCATTTAAATATTTGTCTTTAGCACCATATTGCAAATCCATAATAGTCCTCTAAAGTTTAATGCTTTAGTATTGAAGGTTTTGGAAGTTAATCTATACATATCTGAGTCAGGCACAATGATGAACCATTCTTGAACCCTCTCTTACTTTAGTTATACAGAGGGTTACAATCCACCACAATATAGTTATGGTCTGACTCTAGGGAAGGATGGACAATTATCACACACTTAGGGAACAAAACTATCCAGTCCACACTACTGAAAGCCCTACCCATTTTTTCACTAACATTAGCCTCGACTTCCGTTTTGTTGTTCCAAGTCAGTCTGTAGCCTTTGGTTGTTAACAGCAGAAGATTGCAATTATTAAAAAAGTTATTGAAGTAGTCAATTTATGTATTGGATTTTCGTAAAAAAAACTTCCTTCTCATGTTGAGAAAGGATGTCATTGAAATCTCCTAAACAAATCCATGGGATATTAATTTGAGAACTAGTTAAAGACAGTTTATCCTATTGGGTTTTCCTTACCTCAAAGACTGGTTTTCCATAAACAGGGGCAAACCTCAAAACTTGAGCACACCCACTATTACCATGGACACAAACATCAAAATAATCTTTAAAGCGTTACAAAAATAAAAATAGAAGTATTTTTATTCCAAAATAAAAAAATACCACCAGATAAACCAACTGGATGCACCAAAGTTACTTCATAAAACTTGAGAAGATTCTTCACAAAAGAAATCTTTGATTCTTATCTTTCATTTCAAACAGGAAACCCACATCGAGTTTCTTCAAAACACAAAGGTTTTGAAGAGATTGAATGGTTAAAGTCTTGCCTAACCCTTGACAATTCCAAAATTTAAATATCATTGGTATTTAGGGGTCCACGGAGGCTAGTGCTGAGCATGTCAGGCATTAATAACAATGTCAACTAAATCTTCTTCTTCTTCTTCTTCTTCTTCTTCTGTTACTTACAGCTCATAAGCTGTAACAGCTTTGAGCTGTTAAGTTGTTAAAGGTGCAAAACTTGAAAGTGGAAGTCCCGCATCGGTAGGTTCAAACAAATGGAGTGTGTTAATATACAATTTTTTGGGAACAAAGGTTCAGCCCTTTGGGCATTCAATGTTTTGTGGGTATGTGGGGCAGACCCAATGGGCCAAGTCACACGTGCGCGCGCGCCGCCGCCGTCCGTCCAGCCCGGCTCGTGCCCATGTCCGGGTCCTGGGTCTTGGGCTTGGGTTCAATAAGAAATAATTTATTGGACAAATAAATTAACGATTTCGGGCTTTAAAAATTAATTTTTCAACGGTAATTAATTTCGAAAAATTAAAACATGTTTTGTTCCGTGTTGATTTCTTCAACCGAGTTGCCCACTATTTCCAGATTTTTCTCCACGTTGTTTACCAACGTCTCTTTTCTTTTTTCCCCATAAAAGAGGTTGTAGCCTCCGTTTTTAACAAAAAGTTATCTCCCAAAAATTTTCTGCAAACAGTTCTCATTTTCCAACCTCCGAATTTTTTACAGAAATAATTATTCATTCCCTGAATAATTATAACGACACAGAAATATATAATCTTTCCCAGATTATTTATATTTATCTTGATCGAGCAGTACATGTATTATAGAATGGGTGTTTGTTGAGCGAATCAGATTCGTGCTGCTAATTCGTATTATTTTCGAGGCTGTTTTATCCTGGGGGTGACGGGGCTGTACACTGTCGGCACAAATTGGAGGCAGAGCCGCGAAACACCTTAAAGAGAGCGACATTGTCCGCGACTCAGCCGTGTTCTTGACTGTCCAGTTCCGGAATTCTTATATTTTTCTGCGCCAGATTTATTTGCTCCAAAAATTGGGTAATTTCGTTCCTGATTTTAATTCTGCATTTGATTGTTTATTACTGCAACAACAATTTTAAGGTGTTCTTAATTCTTCCATGGACAAAATTAACTCTAGTAACCTAAATAAGCCTTTCAAATATGAAGGCACCCATTTTAAACGTTGGAGCAAAAAATTGCTATTTTATTTAACTACGAAAAAAGTCGCATCATGCGTTCAATTTGACAAACCCGTAGTAAATAATCCACCTACTGTTGAGGAAAGCAAAACAATTAGAAATCGGGAGGAAAATGATTTTTTGTGCAAGAACTATATTCTGAATGCTCTAAGTGACGAACTTTATGACTATTATGCCAATTATAAAACTGTGAAAGATGTTTGGGACGCACTTTTTAAAAAATATGACACGGAGGAGGCGGGTGCTAAAAAATATGCCGTCAGCCATTATTTGAAATTTCAAATGACGGATGACAAATCTGTTGTTGCTCAAACCCATGATTTGCAAATGATTGCCCATGAAATTATTTCCGAGGGCATGGCCTTAGATGAGCAATTTCAGGTGGCTGTGATTATTGATAAATTGCCTCCACTGTTCAAAGAGTTTAAAAATATTTTGAGGCACAAGTCTAAAGAATTTTCACTAGAGTCATTAATTACTAAATTGAGAATTGAGGAGGAATCCCGAAAACAGGACTATAAAGATGAAATTCTTGTTGTGTCTAACAACAAAAATCAGAAAAAGAACCACACTCCAGTTGTTTTAAAGGCAAATGGAAAAAATATAAAAAATCAGAAAAAGAGCCACAACCAGAATTTTAAAAATCAGACTCAGACTCAGAATAAGTATAAGAACCCTGGAAATGGACAGTCTACCAACTCGGGATAGTTTCTCCGTTTCAAGTGTGGCAAGCCTGGCCATATGGCTCGCAAATGTCGCAATGTGCCACAAGCACAAGCGAATTTGACCGAAGAGGACCTATGTGCTATGATTTCAGAAATCAACATGGTTAGCGGTGCCGAAGGGTGGTGGTTGGATACTGGCTCTTCTCGCCATATCTGTTATGACCGTAGTCTGTTTAAGACTTATTCTGAGACTGCAGATAAGAAGGTGTTGTTGGGTGATTCTCACTCCACTGAGGTTGCTGGTACTGGAAATGTGGAATTGAAGTTCACTTCGGGAAAGACTGTTATCCTCAAAGATGTTCTCACACTCCCGAGATAAGGAAAAATTTGGTTTCGGGTTATCTTCTCAACAAAGCTGGCTTTACTCAAACTATTGGTGCTGATTTATTTACTTTGACCAAAAATGGAATTTTTGTAGGCAAGGGTTATGCCACTGATGGGATGTTTAAATTGAATGTTGATGCAATGGATAAAATTTCTCCTTCTGCTTATATTGCTTGTTCATTTAATATTTGGCATGCTAGGCTTTGTCATGTTAATAAACGACTTGTTAAAAATATGAGCACTTTAGGATTAATTCCCGAATTATCATTAAATGATTTTAAAAAATGTGAATGGTGTAGTCAAGCAAAAATCACTAAGACACCACATAAATCTGTTTTTAGAGAATCTGAACCACTTGATTTAATTCATTCGGATATTTGTGAATTGGATGGAGTCTCAACTAGAAATGACAAACGTTATTTTATAACTTTTATTGATGATTGTTCCGATTATTCATTTGTGTATTTAATGAAAAATAAAAGTGAAGCGTTTGACATGTTTAAAATTTTCCTTAATGAAATTGAAAATCAATTTAATCGGAAAATAAAAATGTTACGTAGTGATAGAGGCACCGAATATGATTCTGGACTATTTATTGAATTTTATAAAGCCCACGGTATTATTCACGAAAAAACTGCCCCTTATTCGCCCGAAATGAACGGTAAAGCCGAAAGAAAAAATAGGACATTAACTGAATTAGTTGTTGCTATTTTATTAAATTCAGGGGCTGCCTCAGATTGGTGGAGTGAAATTATTTTGACTGTGTGTCACGTGCTTAATAGAATTCCTAAGACTAAAACGAAAATATCTCCTTATGAAATTTGGAAAAAATATTAAGCCCAACGTGTCATACTTTAGAACGTGGGGGTGCTTAGCCTATGTATGTATACCCGACCCTAAAAGGTCTAAATTGGCGAGTAGAGCATATGAGTGCGTTTTTATAGGCTATGCTATTAATAGCAAAGCATACCGATTTTATGACTTGAAAAATCAAGTAATTATTGAATCAAATGACGCCGATTTTTATGAAGATAAATTTCCTTTTAAATTAAGGAATAGTGGGGGCGAGTCATCCACTAATATTTCTTTAAATAAAAATAAAGAAAATAATGAATCCATTTTAGAAATTCGAAAAAGTAAAAGGGCTCGTGTAGAAAAAGATTTTGGTCCCGACTTTTATGCTTACACTTTAGAGGAGGATCCTAACACTATTCAAGAAGCCTTATCTTCTTTAGATGCCGATTTATGGCAAGAGGCTATTAATGATTAAATGGATTCTTTGGAAACAAATAAAAGTTGGCATTTAGTGAACCTTCCTCCTGGATGTAAAACAATTGGGTGTAAATGGATTCTTAAAAAGAAATTAAAATCTAATGGCACTGTTGAAAAATATAAGGCACGTCTTGTTGCTAAAGGTTTTAGACAAAGAGAAAATGTAGACTTTTTTGATACATTTTCACCCGTGACTAGAATAACGTCTATACGTGTACTATTTGCTATAGCTGCCTTAAATGATTTAATTGTACACCAAATGGATGTTAAAACTGCCTTTTTAAATGGAGAATTAGAAGAAGAGATTTATATGGATCAACCTGAAGGTTTTATTGTACACGGTCAAGAAAATAAAGTGTGTAAATTAGATAAATCTCTTTATGGACTCAAACAGGCACCTAAACAATGGCATGATAAATTTGATAGCCTAGTCATCTCTAATGGGTTTAAAATTAATGAAAGTGACAAATGCATTTATTATAAATATGTTGAGAACATTTTCACTATCATATGTCTTTATGTTGATGACTTATTTATATTTGGTTCCAATATTCATGCCGTAGAAAATGTTAAATCATTATTATGTGCCAACTTTGATATGAAGGATTTGGGTGAAGCTAGTGTAATATTGGGAATTAATATTACTAGGTCCGAAAAGGGACTTTCTTTGGATCAATCTCATTACATTGAGAAAGTTCTAAAGAAATATAATTACTTTGACTGTAAACCTGCTAGTACTCCATTTGACCCTAGTGTAAAGTTATTTAAGAACACTGGCGACAGTGTAAACCAAAATGCTTATGCAAGCATTATTGGTAGCTTACGTTATGCTACAGATTGCACTAGACCTGACATAGCTTATGTTGTGGGAGTACTATGTAGATTTACTAGTAGACCTAGTATGGAGCATTGGCATGCTATTGAGAGGGTCATGCGGTACCTTAAAAGGACGATGAACCTCGGATTACACTATAATAAGCATCCCGCTGTCCTTGAAGGATTTAGTGATGCAGATTGGAACACCCTATCTGATGATTCTAAGGCTACTAGTGGATATATATTTAGCATCGCTGGTGGTGCAGTTTCTTGGAAATCTAAGAAACAAACTATTTTGGCTCAATCCACTATGGAGTCTGAGATGATAGTGCTAGCTACTGCTAGTGAAGAGGCAGGTTGGTTAAGAAACCTCCTGTCAGATATCCCATTATGGGAAAGACCGATTCCAGCCGTTTTGATTCATTTTGATAGTACCGCGACTATTGCAAAAGTTGAGAACCGTTATTATAATGGTAAGAAGCGACAAATACGTCGTAAGCATAATACTGTTAGAGAATTTATCTCTACGGGTGCTGTGAGGGTGGATCATATACGGTCTGAACAGAACTTAGCTGACCCTTTGACGAAAGGACTAGCAAGGGAGAAGGTGTGGAACACCACGAAAGGGATGGGACTAAAGCCCTTGGATAAATGAGTCATTTGTGATGGTAACCCAACATATAGACTGGAGATCCCAAGAAATATGTTCAAAGGGTAATAACAAGTCACAAGTGATATGGGTTGAATCATGCGATTATTAATTAATATAGAATGGGGTTTTACTCCGAGTCCATCCCTATGGAGCATGATATCCTGAAGCGAGTTGAGGATGAGTTATTATAACTCTTAATGAGATCTATAGCTCTATTTTGAGTGGGGTACTTAGCTACAGGGGTACTTAGCTACGGTTACTCTAGTATATTCTGAATCATCTTTACTACGTAAAGGTTCAAGTCGAAAGACACCTTTGCTTATGCACAATTCTATGAATTACTCCTCGATAAAATATTTTCAAATTTTGCAAGTGGGGGATTGTTGCTTACAGCTCATAAGCTGTAACAGCTTTGAGCTGTTAAGTTGTTAAAGGTGCAAAACTTGAAAGTGGAAGTCCCACATCGGTAGGTTCAAACAAATGGAGTGTGTTAATATACAATTTTTTGGGAACAAAGGTTCAGCCCTTTGGGCATTCAATGTTTTGTGGGTATGTGGGGCAGACCCAATGGGCCAAGTCACACGCGCGCGCGCGCCGCCACCGTCCGTCCACCCGGCTCGTGCCCGTGTCCGGGTCCGGGGTCTTGGGCTTGGGCTCAATAAGAAATAATTTATTGGACAAATAAATTAACGATTTTGGGCTTTAAAAATTAATTTTTCAACGGTAATTAATTCCGAAAAATTAAAACGTGTTTTGTTCCGTGTTGATTTCTTCAACCGAGTTGCCCACTATTTCCAGATTTTTCTCCACGTTGTTTACCAACGTCTCTTTTCTTTTTGCCCCATAAAAGAGGTTGTAGCCTCCGTTTTTAACAAAAAGTTATCTCCCAAAAATTTTCTGCAAATAGTTCTCATTTTCCAACCTCCGAATTTTTTACAGAAATAATTATTCATTCCCTGAATAATTATAACGACACAGAAATATATAATCTTTCCCAGATTATTTATATTTATCTTGATCGAGCAGTAAATGTATTATAGAATGGGTGTTTGTTGAGCGAATCAGATTCGTGCTGCTAATTCGTATTATTTTCGAGGCTGTTTTATCCTGGGGGTGACGGGGCTGTACACTGTCGGCACAAATTGGAGGCAGAGCCGCGAAACACCTTAAAGAGAGCGACATTGTTCGCGACTCAGCCGTGTTCTTGACTGTCCAGTTCCGGAATTCTTATATTTTTCTGCGCCAGATTTATTTGCTCCAAAAATTGGGTAATTTCGTTCCTGATTTTAATTCTGCATTTAATTGTTCATTACTACAACAACATCTTCTTCCATTTCCATTTCCATTTCCATAATTGTATGTGTTAGTTACAGCTCTTCGCTGTTTAAGTGCAAAACTTTGAAAATGCTTTTGGCACAAGTACCACATCGGTGGGTTGTAAAAAATGAGATGAGTTAATATACCTTTTTTGTGAGTCTAAAGGGTAAGCGCTTTGGGATTAAATGTTTTGTGTGTATGGGTGGGGGACTTATTGGACCAAGTCACACGCGCACGCGCCGCCGCCGTCCGGCCGGCCGGCCGGCCGGTGCCAGTGTCTTGGGCTTGGGCTCATTAAGAATTAATTTTTTGGACAAATACATTATTGTTTTTTGGGCTTTAAAAAATTATTTTTTAACGTTTTTTTTAATTCCGAAAAATTAAAACGTGTTTTATTCTGAGTTGATTTCTTCAACCGAGTTGCCCACTACTTCCAGATTTTTCTCTCCACGTTGTTTACCAACGTCTCTTTTTTTTTGCCCCATTAAAGAGGTTGTAGCCTCCGTTTTTAACACACAGTTATCTCCCACGAAAATTCTAAAAACAGTTCTCATCTTCCAGCCAACGAATCTTTTTTTTTACAGAAATAATTATTCATCCACTGAATAATTATAACGACGCAGAAATATATAATCTTTCCCAGATTATATATATTTATCATGATCGAGCAGTATACATATTTTAGAATGGGTGTTTGTTGAGCGAATCAGATTCGTGCTGCTGATTCGTATTATTTTCGAGGCTGTTTTATCCTGGGGGTGACGGGGCTATACACTGTCGGCACAAATTGGAGGCAGAGCCGCGAAACACCTTAAAGAGAGCGACATTGTCCGCGACTCAGCCATATTTCCAAACTGTCCAATTTCGGGTTTTCTTATATTTTTCGCCTTCGGTTTATCAGCTCCTAAATTGGGTAATTTCGTTCCCTACTTTAATTCTGCATTTAATTATTTGCTGCTGCAACAACAGTATGCTCTCTTGTTATTTTGGAAATTACAATCCTATGACATTTTCTTTTGCCCACCATTGTTTCTGTACGGGCTTCACCAGACTTGCCAATGAGAGGATCTTTATCAAATAAAACTAGTGGCGCTTCAACAACCCCTGTAGTTTCTTTAGACAATTGTTTAGTATTTATTAGGAGATCAAATGAGGTGGAGAGTTTCATTTTTTGAATGAGAATATTGTTGAAATTTGAGGCCAAAGCATGATTGCATTTATCATTATCACTAACCATTTTGGTTTTTTCTTTGTCCAGTAAGGACAATGGATCAAAATAAGAGTGGAATGGGAGGAGTTTTGGTGTGGGGTTAGGAGTTTGGAGAAGGTTATTAGGTATTGGTTGTGAGGCCATATGATCCTTATTAGGGAATGAGCCAATATAAGGTTTTGGGTGGGGTTTATTAGGTTAGGTAAGAGATATTGGGATAAGGTTATTGGGTTCCAGATATAGTTATCTTCCATTAAGATTAGGGATGCAGAGAAATATGGGATCTTGTTGAGGAAATTGTCAATGGCTTCTTTGAAAGATGGATTAGCAGTCATCCAAGGACGAAATCCCTCTGCCTTCTCACTAGCTTTCCTTGCACACTTCTATCTCACATTCATCTTTTATATGATCTACTTTCCCCAAATGAAGAAAAAGATTTTAATTTTTTTAATAAGTAAAATAGATCCATTTTTCACCATCTTCTTTTAGGAGATTAAAGCATTTAGGTATGGGTGCAATGACATGCATACTCACCCTCAATCTCATATATAAATATTTGCTTGGACTGATACCCACTTTAACAGTATTTCCCAAAATCTTCCCAACAAAAAAACCACTCTCTTTATTATACCTATATTTTGGTAAGCCATGCACACGAACCCAAATTTCCATATTATCAAAGTTTACTTCAAACAACCATCGAACCTTTTTAGAACAAGAAGCCTATTAAAGAGAGACTAGGGGGATTGTTATAGAATTTCAGCCATGTCCAAATCATTCATGAAGTCAAAATTTAAAATATTGAACTCATTTTTTGAGACCTTTATGTTTCCTTTGACTTTCCATGTTTTTTGAACAAGACCTTCCACTTGTGATACATTTGAGTTCTTATTGGAAATGACATTACTAATAAGTGAGAAACTTCCATTTGCTTTTTTCTATACAGATCTAGGTAAAGACAATGATACCTCTTTAGTATGACCAATGATATTTGTCTTATCCCTTAAAAAAGGAAGGAATAAACAGATAGAATAGAGATAATTAGGGACAAACACAAAATAGAAACCAAAGAGGAAACTCACTAATAAAATAATAAGAGGGTAATAAAGAAAAACTAAGTATAAAATTCAACAGTGGTAGAGTATGATTTAGGGTGAGAAAAACATGGTTTGGACAAATGTGGGGATGGATAAGTATAGTAATATGAATAATGATATGAGTACAAAATAACTCCCCCAAATGTCCCCCAAATCTGATGTGGACGCCAGATCATTCTCTCACATGCCTGTCATTTATTGCCATATGATGGGGGTCCCGCCAAGGCACAAAAACAAAGTCATTTTGGGGGACATTTGGGGGATTTATTGGGGGTACATAGCATGACTCATAGTAATATAACACAATGACAAGGCTGGGGGAAAAAGGAGGGGATCGAGATTAGATGAGGGAAGATAAGAAAACAAATATAATAAAAACTGGTAGAACTTTTCAAAGTTACGATAGGAGGGAGGGTACTAAAGAGACGAGAAGAAGATTCAATAACTAGAGAAACTATAAAAACTAAAGAGATAATTTCCCCTTTATGTTTGGATGATTGTTAATTAATCAATATTCTAAATTTGTCACGAGTTTAGTTATACAAAACATAAACTTAATATAATACAAAATGAACTACACAAAATTATGAATTATTTCTATCATTGATAAAAAAAACAATCTTAATAATGATTTTTAATTGAAGTCTTTCATTTATGTTTACGTCCATTCCTTGGGCACCATTCTCTGCATTAGGTTGATTATTGTACGCAAACTTTATAAAAAGTGTCTAGTTGATTTTTCAAGCTTGAGTTTTCAAAAACTTGTTAGTACTCATTCAAGTCTTTGAAAAACTTAGAAACCTCCCTCATCCCAATGTGGGAACTTACACTAGATTCCATAATATTTCCTGCTCTAATGGGTTACTCTTGCAGAACCGACCCTAATATTTTTGGGGTCTTAGGTGAACAACCAAAATTTGACCCATATACGTGTTATTTAAAATACATACTTTTGTGTTTTATTAAACTTTAATATATGATTATCATATTTATGCAATAAAAATTAATACCACAAGAAAACTTACAAACGAAGAAGATGACCGAGTTAAGTGTTTGACACTTCATCCTTAAGGCAAAATGTGATCCCTCTACGGTGCTTACGGCAATGAACAATGAGTAAAACGGTCTCGACACGCGCAAGAAGCACTTCAGTGTGCGTGTCCCACGAACCAATTATGTTTGATACTCTATTCGACTCGATCGGGAATGGAAAGTATTGAAAATATATTTTCTCTCCTTTTTCTCTCTTTAAAAAATGAAGACAAGTCTTGTATTTATAGAAAACAATGTGTTTTTTCATGAAGACATGTCTTTAGGAAACAACTAATTTATGAACGTTTTTTATGAACTGTCATAACTTATGATGAACAGTCACGACCTTTAGGGACGTTTCTGAAAAACAGTCACTATATAGCAAACAATCACAACCTTTAGCGACAGTTACGAAAATCCGTCCCAGAAAATAAATAAAATTTCCCAATAAACTTCATACATAAATGGGGCACTTTGATACCAAATTTCTTATTCATCATTTATCCATTTTAAACAAATAAATATATAGTGTGACTCGTCATGCTACAAGGAACGCATACATACTTAAACACAATATTTTACAACAATCCCCCACATGAATGAAATTTAGGTGAAGAATCAAATGAACATGAAGACAAATTAGCAGAGTATCGGTGGAAAAGAGCTGCATCGGTAAAGATAGCTTTTGGCCTTGAATCTTTCCTTATGAGAGACTATTGGGTTTACCAGGCAATCAATGAACGCGATGTATTGAATTGATCAACCTTTTTGTGTAAATCGAGACAATAGAATTCACACATCCCTTCTCCAAACATTCTTGGTTCTCACTATTGTGTCCGTTTTGGCCTTGGATACCTCCTGGTTTCATGAGCGTATTAGAGAATTTAACAATGTAGCCGTTGGTTATTCTCATAGAAGTGGCCCCTTCTCACTCACATGGGTGATTTCTATAAAGAGTATCCTGCTAATACTCCACTTGACCCATATGTTAAAGATATAGAAATCGTTAAAATAAAATTTATCCTGTTACACGCGGCAGATAATGCACTGACTCATCCTAGGAATGGGAGGAAGAATATATTTTCTTCTCAGTGCTAACTGAATCGCACATAATGAGGTTGTCCCATTGAACCTAATTCTTGGGATCTTCAGTCATTTAGGTTGGGTTTCCATTATGGAAATTCTTTTAGGTTTTAACCAGCTGTAAGCCCATTCCCCTTTGTGAACTTCTCTTACTCTCTCGTTAGCGGATCCGCAATGATTTGATTAGGCCTAATGTTATCACTAACAAAGAAAAATTTCTTTATGGTCTTATGTCATTACTAATAAGTCGTGACTTGCCAAATTACTTTATGCCTTTTTAAGCAATGATTTCCAAATGCAAGAACATGCATTAGAATTGTTATCTCTAATCATCCTCTTTAAAATTGTCAAGGTACCTGGCTTTGTAGGAAATAATATTCATATTCCATCATAAGAGGATTTTCAAACATTAACACCTCTAATCATGCTAATATATCACTCGGAATACGAGTCTCGAAAGTCATATATTGTTTAAAAATATATTCATAATTTTCTAATGTTTATGTCATTTGTCACTTATATCTTAGTATCGATACTGAACGACTCATTTTTACTTTAGACTCTTTGATCCGTTATCTTTATTCTAAAGATTTGTATACACGCTTAATCATTTCGAACCTTAGATTATAATCAAAGTACTTAAGTATTAATTATCGTTCAATCAATGAAGTATACACTTCTCTAGACAAATGCACATTGGAAATACTATAGTACATTAAATGCACTTATTTGTTTCTATTTTTGGATAGAAATTATCACCTTAGATAAATACCCCCACATTTATTATAATTCATACAAAGTTTCTCAACCTTTCCCATATTTTTTTTATCGTGGGTTAATGTGTTGAGAATATAACGCATAGAAAACACAATACTTCCCCCATAATTTCAAACATAAATTTGAAATTATAAAAAATTGATACATTTATTCTCAACCTCCAAACGCTTTAGTTTTATTTAAAATGAAATGATATTAAAGTTTATTTGGACCAACACATATGTCCATTTAGAAGGTATACATTCATTTCATTCTAAATAAATTTTAGTTGAGATAAGTTTCTCTACTTTAGTCATTTCGACATTTAATGGTATATTCCTTATTGTTCCATAGGCCTACAAATGCACTTGTGACAATTCTTAGTATTAAACTAAAGTTGTGTCACACATAATTTTTATGCCTCAATTATAATATAAAATATGCAATTTGGTTATTTTCCCTTCTTTGAGTTTACTAGTTGTGGAGTCTTAAGATTATGCCTAATTCTCCAATGAGACCATAATTTGATTCAACCTTCTTTAAATCAGTTGTGAAACCGCTCGGTTCTGAATCCCTTGATCATTTATATTGATTTATGATTTAATTCTATACCATCTTTAAAGCAGTCGTTAAATCGCTCGGGTCTGAATTTGAAATCATAAATCCAATAAATAGATCTGTAATCATACCACATTTTTTTTCATTGAAGAGCACGTTCGACAATCACATAATCAAACACATTCATTGGAGTATAAAATTCTTCAAACGTGAATTTATACATTATGAAAGGAATATATCACTTTATATCAACTAAAGATTCTCATATCTTTTGCAATCTTCATCGCATTTAGTGAAGAGGAGTAACATATTGAAATTAATCATATCCACTCTTTCAAGTCTTTCGTCATGGAAAAAATGAGCACCACGATATCAATACAAATTGTATCATTTTTTCCCAATGTTAAAACAATTTAATGTTTACACACCTCAATTTTCATTCCAGGACATTAGGTCATCGGATGCCACAACATGGTATCAACGATATAAAATTATACAAGCATATTGAATTCCTCACCTATAGGAATTTTTAATTCATTATGCGTGAATTTAATATTCTCAAATTTCAACATGTTGGTTCACATCATTTTAAACAATAATGCATATTCATATCTCTAAGAGTCGATATAATGCATGCATTGCAATGTTTAACATACATACCAACAATAATGGACAATGCATTATATTTTCTTTTTCTCTTTTTCGTGACACGGGAGATTAAAACCAATTTAAATGTAATGTCAAGATTACATGAATTAGCACAATAATGAAATATTGTAATTCTACATGGAATGCAACTCAAATCATGTTTCTAAATATATCACATTTTCATTCATGTAATCTAATTTAATTTAGTGCACAATACATCAATGAATAACTAATTATGTCACCATATTTCACTAAATGTGCTTTAATAATATTTATTACATATGTACTATCGGTATACTTTATATTATTACATGCATGTATAATACATTATAAAACTATAAAAAAAAAAGTATCATGTATGTTTTGATAATATTATTTGACATATAAATCTTAGTTTACTATATAAATACATATACATAATTTTGTGTACATGTACATGTATAATTTTATATATTTTAATTATATACATATTAATGTCCTATTATTATATGTATATATTATATATACATATAATAAAAGGGTATTTAAATCACTAGGCACCTCATTTATCAAAGGGTATATAAATCATTTGACTTTATTTTATTGTTAGGAAAGTTACGCAGGAATATCGTTCTTTGGAATATTGAAGTGAATTAGTTAAGGAAAGCAAATAGCAAATTATGCATTTTACCCCTAAACTATAACGATAGTTTCAAATGGGCCCTCGACTATCAAAAGTGCAAGTAATTCCCTCAAACTAAGCCAACTAATTTAAGAAGACCCTTCCATCCATTTCGACCATTAAATATGATGAAAGTAAGTCGTGTTCTTGGCAATGACTATTTATAAGGGTAAAAAAGGATTCACATTATTATTAGAGGGTAGAAATATAATTTAATAAATTATTAATTAAAAAATAAGACAACAATATTGGCATCACATAAATCACAAATCTCATTCATCGAAAATGCAATCTCACCCAAATCCATTGCCTGCCGCCCCATCCTCCACCCACCGCCACCCCACCCATTTCTTTGCCTTTAAACAAAAATGGAAAAATATCCTCTCTGTAAATTCTCTCTATGTAAAACACAACTCCCCTCCCTTTTTCGGCCATCCTCCACTCCCCTTCCCTTTTCTATAGCTACTGAACCACCCTTCCCCCTTCCTTTGGTTGATTAGAAAATCCCTCCATTTTTTCGGTTAATAAAACACATAAAATAGAAATATCCAACATGTAGTTTTGTGGGAAAGTTCGATAGGAGGTTTTGTGGATTGGAGGTGGGTGTGGTGGGGTGGATTACAGGATGAAGCGGGCAGGGGTTGCTGGTGGCTAGGATTGTTGGGTGCGTAGGGGTTATCGGTGGCTTAGTTAATTAATAAATATTTAAAAATAAATGTTATTTCAATAAAATTACATACATATCATAAGATTAGTCCCGTGCCAAGCCTATGACTTACTTTCGTTATATTTAACTGTCAAAATGGACAAAATGGTCTTTTTAAATTGGTTAAATTAATTTGAGGGCTTACTTGACAATTTGGATATTCGAGGATCCATTTAGAAACAAATGTGATAAGTTTAGGCGGAAATGAGTAATTTACTCAAAAGTAAAACTACTTTGTGCTATTAAAGTCAAATTGAATGATTTTCGTGATTTTGCATTCATTTATGTTTATGGATTGTGAGAATTGGGATTGAGGAGTTGATCTTAGTAATTTATGGGTTTTAGACTGATTTTTGGTGGATGCTTTATTTCGTTCACCTTGATCATATTGCGAACTAAGTAAATTTTAATGTCGTTTTTGCCTACGTCGGCATCCCTAAGTCATTCGGGATTCAAGTCCTTCCTTACTTATTTCATTTAGGTTATTCTCTATATATTAGCATATTATTCATGTATTTAGTATGTTTTAATCATGTAGTTAGTTTTCTTGACTTTAATATCTCTCTAGAGGTTCCATATACGTGTATTCACTTTTTCGTAGTGATATTATAATTTTGGGGAGCCACTCGTATTTTAGTCATCTCTAAACATTTCTCTTTAGAATTTACTCATTCATTTTGGGTAACTCATTTCAAAGCCTTGCCTTTTACCCACTTAGTGAATTAATCAGTTGTAATCAAAATGAAACTATGTAGATTCGAAGATGGGGGGGGGGGGGGGGTAGATTTCACTAATTACATTAATAGCTCATCTTGTAAATAGCAACGACTTAACCACATATTGCAGATCTACAACATGTATATGTTTTAAAGTACCATTTTGTTGACATTTCTGACATCATTTTGCAAATTCAATGCAATCTTTTTAAGATGGAAGGCCAATACAATAGTTATTTGGAATTATGGGGTATTATTATAGATCTGGGATGGTGTAATTTGGGAAGGAAATGGATTAGATTTTTGGTTAAGTTGGTACTGCAAATAAGAAGGCAGTAGGGTTTTGTGCAATAATATATAGAGGAAAGGAATAAAATGACGCCTATTCTTAACACGAATCAGCACCGCTTCAAGGTTCAAGCTCACGATAAGGACTCGGCATTGCGCCTACGTACCCATGAGGACTTAGTATCAAAACCTACATAGTTCAGATGTGCACGTGTTCTAACGTGATGTGTGTGAAAGTGTAACGACTAGACTTGGGGGGGGGGAGGTTATGTATGGAGGGTCAGAATGGGATCATTAGTTACCCCAAGGGCCCCCAATCCCGCCACAGGAACCGCCCCCTGTTCCCCTACATCCACCAAGGGCATTGCCCCTTGAACTTCAGCCCTACCCTCAGGCGCGACCACCCCCAACTCCCTACCGATCTCCACCCGGCCCATACTCCGGAACTACCTAAGTCCCTTCCACGACACTTCCTCCATCGACACCATACCAGCCCAGCCCAACAAGACTTCCCTAAGCATGGGGAGCGACATTGACATCACCCGTCGCCCCACAAAACTCGGATAATCAAAATCCTCCCTCAAAAGGTCCCCCACGGGCAACCCCTCCACAAATGCCTGTATTCATTATTTGGAGCCAATAACTCTAAACAAACAACATATATCGAGAGGTTCATTCAGAAAAAAAAAGCATACTTTTTGACATTTAGAGTTCATCACTAAGGGCCCGTTTGGTTATGCAATCGGAAACTAGTTTTAAAAATTATTTTTAAATACACTTTTCAATTTCAATTTTCAGTGTTTTTAAATATTGGTGTGCATTTGATAAACTTGTTTTTAAATCCAACTTTCTAAAAAAATTTAAAAATAATACACACAATTGGTCACATGTATATATATTATACATATATGCATACATAATATTATATATATATATATATATATATATATGTGTGTGTGTGTGTGTGTGTGTGTGTGTGTGTGTGTGTGTGTGTGTGCGTGTGTGTGTGTGTTGACATTGCATGGATAACACACAATAAAACTATATACATACATGAATTGATAATAATATTTATTACATATGTACTATCGGTATACTTTATATTATTACATGCACGTATAATACATTATAAAACTATAAAAAAAAGTATCATGTATGTTTTGATAATATTATTTGACATATAAATCTTAGTTTACTATATAAATAC
Organism: Sambucus nigra; assembly: GCA_949130495.1. NCBI lineage: Eukaryota > Viridiplantae > Streptophyta > Magnoliopsida > Dipsacales > Adoxaceae > Sambucus > Sambucus nigra. Next base: position 26,250,704 of record OX422219.1, on the reverse strand, counting down.
ATTGTTGATACCAAATTTAACCTGCTGACATGGATTAATCATAAGAAGACACGTGTCAGTCTACGTGACACCTACAAACATTTTTACAATCACTTTGGCGTAGAGGAACTCTGCCTCCCCGATCAATTCAAACGCTCCGACTATCCGAGGAACTTTACTACACCGAGCAACTTATGAGTACCGAGCAACTTAGGCGGTCCGAGCTGCACCTCCAACAGAGCATTAATAGCAAGATAACCAACAGATTGACTGCTCATTAAATGCTTATTATTATCATACAGATGTATACGCCTAAGGGACAGCTATGTATTACCCTTTCACATGTACAGCCTGAGGGCTATAAATACATTGTATCATCCTCATTGTAAGGGGACCGGAATTTCTTGAGGATAATCATACTTCGAGAATTCCTAAACAGTCAATAAAAACACCAACAGTGGACGTAGGCCATTCATTCAAGGCTGAACCACTTTAAAATCTCTTGTCTCATATTTAATTTTATCTGTGATTAAATAATTAGAGATAATCTAATTTTTTACATCAACAGATTGGCACCGTCTGTGAAAAACGACTGTAACTTTCATTTTTCACCAAAAACAGTTCATCACCAATGGCTGATAACCCTGAATCCAGCAATCGAAACGCTGGAAACCCCCAACTCCATCCACTCCTTTAAATATCCAAGATTTGGCTAGAATCATGGCCAGTTTGGCTCAAGGGCAGACAGCCATGCAGGAAACAATGCGACAACTCATGCAAACCATCCAAGGTGGAGCATCAACCTATTCAGGACAACGAAGTGGTCAAAGAAATACTCATTTACTTTCTTCAAGCATTAGGCAAAGCGATTCGTATCGCACTGATAAATCTGAAGATTTTTCTTATCAACCGGGTCGAACTTCGTCAATACGAGCCACAGATACTGAACAACACATCACTCTTTCCCCAGAAAGGACCAGTGCATTGGAAAGATTAAGTAGGGTCTCTCCTTTTGATCGATTGGGCCCTAGGAAGAATAAAAATCCCCCTAAGGCTGTATCGAGAAACTTTCGACGACCATTTTATCTAAAGAGGGTTCTGCCCAATCACAACCAGTTGCTCGACAAGATAGATCCCCGGAAGCTACTTCAATACGATCAATTGCTCGAATGGGTAAGCCCGAGGAAGGAAATGATGGGTGGAAAGGCTCTATTCAGAGGTTGGAGGATAGATTAGGGGAAATGGCCAAGGCCAAGAATCCTCTACAAAGAACTTTTGTACAAGAAATTGCGGATTTTCCTACACCATCAAAGTTCAAAGCACCTGTTGTGACTCCCAAATATGATGGAAAAACCGACCGTGCCCTTCATATAGAGCAATACCAAGCTGCTGCCGACATCTATGCTGTGCCAGATGAGATGAGATGCAGGGCATTCTCGGGAACTCTTATAGGATCTGCTCAAATATGGCACAATAATCTTCCTCGGGGTAAGATTTCAATTTTCTTTCAACTCGCTGAGCTCTTCATTGGAAATTTCTATTTTGGAGCAAAGCCTGTTAAACGAGTAGCACACTTGTTAAGTGTTAGACAAAAGGTAGGTGAGAGCACTAGGGATTATATAACTCGCTTCAATAACGAGAAACTCGAAGTTATTGATTACGAGGAAAAGACAGCGATTACTGATCTGAAGAGTGGGTTATTGCCCAATACGTTCTACTACACTTTGGCTAAAGATCCACCCAGAACCATGTCGGAATTGATGGAAAAAGCGGCCAAGATCATGAATGCCGAGGAGGCTATGGCTGCAAAGAAGAATATGGATACCAAAGAAACCAAAGTGGAGGGTGATAAGACCAAAAAGAAAGAGCATAAGAACAATGGTGGTGACAAGCACTCAAAAACAAAGCCATCATGGGAGGTATTAAAGAAATTTGAAAATTATACTCCTTTGAAGGTAGATATCAATCATGTTCTAGAAGAAATCAAGAACAGCGAGGAGTTAAACTGGCCAGAGAAAATGAAGTCAGACCCTGACAAGAGGAATAAGGCCAAATATTTCGAGTTCCACAAGGATCATGGCCATATGACAAAAAATTGCATAGCTCTTCAGAACGAGATCGAGGCACTCATTAGAAGAGGAAAACTGGCAAAGTATGTTGATCGTAGAAATGAAAGAAGAAACAACGATCGAGCAAGAGAGAGATCTAGATCTCCTTGTCGAGCAGAGGAGAACAAGAAAAGAGACCATGAAAATGATCCAGAAGACGAGCCCAATCTTCCCAAAAGACCAAGGCAGCTAGAACGTGAAGTATTTTCAATACGTTTTGGATCCTTTGATTGCAATGTTATTACAGGTGGAGATGAAGGAGGTGGAGACCTTACTGCAGAAAGAAAATCTTACCTCAATGAGGCTCAAGCCTGTTTATATATTCAACGAATAAACGTGGCTGAAGATGATCGCCCAAGGAAGGTCAACAAAGAAAAACTGGTCATCGGTTTCTCAAAAAATGACCTCGCAGGAGTGATGTATCCTCATGATGACCCATTGGTGATCAAAATGAGAATGAAGGAAGTGATGATCTCGATAGTATTGGTTGATAATGGTAGCTCGACTGATATTATGTTCTACTCGTGCTTTGACAGCTTAAATCTAAAGTTATCCCAGTTGGAGCCTTATCATAAGCCCCTCCTCGGTTTTGCTGGCGAGAAAGTTTTTCCACTGGGGACGATCAAGTTAGATATGTTCATTGGTACATGGCCTGCTTGTTGAACAGAAAGAGTACGCTTCTTCGTGATGGATAAGAATGTTCAATCAGCCTACAAAATCATCATAGGAAGGGTAGGATTGAAGAAGTTCGAAGCAGTACCATATACAGTACATCAATACCTAAAATTTCCAACTAATTTTGGAGTAGGAGTTGTGAAGGGTGATAAAAAAGTAGCTCGAGAATGTTACTATTCATCTACCGAGCAGGAGGAACTAGAGGAATCTAGGAAAAAGTCTATTACCTATCAGGTGGATGAGGGTGGAGAAATTGAAACATTGAACCCTAGAGACGAGTCGCAACTCGTGAAAGGTCAGGTGGTAGAAGCCACTGAAAACATCATTCTGGATGACGAGCACCCTGAACGAACAACTCAGATAGGTTCGTCGTTAGATGCCTTATTAAAACAGGAGTTGATAGTTTTCTTAAAAAGTAGAAAACAAACTTTTGCTTGGAGTCATGAAGATATGCCCGGAATAGACCCAAATTTCCAATGTCACGAGCTCAATATGAATAAGGAAATCAAGTCAGTGAAGCAAAGAAGAAGAGTATTCATCCCCAAGAAGAACCAAGCTATACAGGAGGAGGCCGAGAAGCTCCAGAAATCTTGCTTTATTGAAGATGTTAAGTATCCAGACTGGTTAGAAAATGTGGTGATGGTGAAAAAGAAGAACAACAAATGGAGGATATGTGTAAACTTCACTGACCTCAAAAAAGCATGTCCAAAGGATCATTTTCCCTTACCTCGAATTGATCAACTAGTGGATGCTACCTCAGGACATGAGTTGCTGAGCTTCGTGGATGTTTATTCTGGTTACAACCAGATTAAAATAAAACCTGAAGACAGGGAGAGTACTTCTTTCATTACCCCTAGGGATACTTATTGTTATAATGTTATGCCTTTTGGTTTAAAAAATGCAGATGCGACATATCAGTGGCTGATGAACAAGGTGTTTGGAGAACAAATCAGTTGCAATATGGAGGTCTATGTTGACGATATGCTGACAAAGAGCAAGAAAGCTGCTAACCATCTAATTGACTTAGGCCAGACCTTTGATCAATTAGATAAATATCAAATGAAGCTGAACCTGACCAAATGCATATTTGGATTATGAGAAGGCATATTTCTCGGGTACATTTTCAATCAACGAGGCATTGAAGCAAACCCTGAAAAGATCAAAGCTTTGTTAGGGCTGCGATCTCCAACGACGAAGAAAGAAGTGCAAAGTCTTACAGGGCGAGTAGCAGCACTTAACAGATTTTTATCGCGAGCAACTGATAGATGCCTCCCATTCTTCAAAACGCTCCGAAAGAATTTTGAATGGAATGAGGAGTACGAGAAAGCTTTTCAAGAGTTGAAGAAATACTTAGGATCACCTCCACTATTGTCCAGACCAGTGATGGGAGAAAGGTTGTACTTGTACCTGGCAGTTTCGAAAAATGCAGTTAGCTCGGCATTAATAAGAGTAGAGGATGGAATACAAAAGCCAATTTATTACACTAGTAAGGCCTTCCGAGGAGCGGAGATCAGATATCCGAAGCTGAAAAAGTTGGCACTAGCACTGATCGAAGCGAGTAGAAGAATGAAGCCATACTTCCAGGCTCATACCATAGTCCTATATACTGATATGCCGTTGAGGCAAGCTCTTCACAAACTAGAAAAATCAGGGAGATTGATATACTGGGCAATAGAACTCGGTGAATATGATATAATTTATGAGCCTAGATCGTCATTGAAAGGGCAAGCAGTAGCAGATTTTATAGCAGAGTTCACTTATCCTGATACTCCCGAGGAGAAAAAGCTGAGCATCGACCAACTTGTGGATGTTAAAGGATCATCAAATTTAAACCCCGATCAACTTAAGCTGGTCGAAGAGCAAGAGGAGAAGGTCGACGAGCAACGAGATGTGGTAGAAATGAAGATAAAGGATCAATAAATATTCCATCGAGGAATTTTGTCCGATAAAAAGTTTGAGGACGAATTACCTGTATGGAACCTATATGTGGATGGCTCATCATGCACCTCGGGTAGTGGAGCTGGGATTATATTGAAAAGTCCAGACGAGATCGACATAGAATATGCCCTGCGCTTCCAATTTTAAGCTTCTAATAATGAGGTTGAATATGAAGCGATGATTGTAGGTCTTAGTCTGACAAAAACTATGAAGGTGGAGCAGGTAATCGTGTGCAGTGACTCACAATTGATTGTAAATCAAATGCTCGGGATATATACAGCGAAAGGAGAATTGATGATTAAGTATCACGCAAAGGCAATTGAATTGGTATCGGAGTTTGTTACTTTTCAACTGGTTAGAATACCAAGAATGGAGAATGCAAGAGCATACGCTTTAGCTCGATTAGCATCAGCTACTCGCACCGAGCTACGAAGAATAATCCCAATTGAAATTTTAGCTGGTCGGAGCATAGATGAAGAGCTGACGATGAATGTTATTACCCTTGATTTAGGGCCATCTTAGATGGATCCCATCAAGGCATATATTGAGGAGGGAGAATTACCGATTGATAAACTCGTGGACAAGAAATTGAAGTTTAAAGCTGCCCGTTATGTATTAAACAATGGTATTCTATACAGACGAGGAATCATAGCTGGCTTGCAAAGGTGTGTACATCCCGCCGAGGTGAAGGATTTGATTGAAGAAGTCCATGAAGGGTCTTATGGAGCCCATGTAGCAGGTCGAACACTTCTGCAAAGAATAATGACGCAAGGATACTACTGGCCAACGATGAGGGCTGATTGTATATCCTATGCCAAGAAATGTGACAAGTGTCAGCGCTTCTCCTCCATTCGAAGAACTCTCCAGTCATTGTTGACACCCATTACTTCCCCTTGGCCATTTTCCATGTGGGGAATTGACCTGGTCGGACCACTTCCAATGACTAGAGGAAGATTTAAATATCTCGTCGTCGTAGTGGATTATTTTACTAAGTGTGTAGAAGCTGAGCCTCTTGTCGACATGACATATGAAAAAGTGTACCAATTTATTTGGAAAAATATTATTTGTAGATATGGTCTTCCCCATGCATTCATCACCGACCATGGAACACAATTTGACAACGAGGAGTTCGCTGTCTATTGTCATCAGTCAAATATCTTAAAGATCCATTCGGCACCAGACCATCCCCAAAGCAATGGACAAACTGAAGTGACAAACAGAAAATTGCTAAATGGCTTGAAGAAAATACTGAATTTCAACTCCCCTGTCAGCGATTTAATGAGAAGGTTAAACTGGGACATGCTCGAGGAAGTCAGAGAAGAAGCAGCCATCAGGAATGCTGCTTACCAGCAACGAACAACTTTGTTCTACAACAAGAGAGTGAAGAAGTGCGACCTGAAAGCAGGAGACTATGTGCTAAAGAAAGTGATTCAAAATCACAACAAGCTAGAAGCAAATTGGCATGGACCTTACCGAGTTACAGAAGTTGTTCGACCAGGAACCTACAGAATAGAAACTCTTGAGGGGGAGGAGTTTAAGAATGCATGGAATGCAGGACACCTTCGCAAATATTATCAGTAATGTAAACTCTCATGTAATGCAGTTTCATCACTATGAATCAAATGTGAATATTCTACCCAATTTTCTCTTTTTATTGAAGTTTTTTCGCGATATACTAGTGCTACACACTACTTAGCAAAATCCACCAACTTCGGTTGGTCGGGAATAAAAAATATTTCCCAAAAGTGCCAACTCCGGTTGGTTGGGAAGAAAATTCACCAACTCCGGTTGGTCAAGAATAAAAAATATTTCCTAAAAGTGCCAACTCCGGTTGGTTGGGAAGAAAATCCACCAACTCCGGTTGGTCGGGAATAAAAAATATTTCCCAAAAGTGCCAACTCCGGTTGGTTGGGAAGAAAATCCACCAACTCCGGTTGGTCGGGAATAAAAAATATTTCCCAAAAGTGCCAACTCCAGTTAGTTGGGAAGAAAATCCACCAACTCCGGTTAGTCAGGATTAAAAAATATTTCCCAAAAGTGCCAACTCCGGTTGGTTGGGAAGAAAATCCACCAACTCCGGTTGGTCGGGAATAAAAAATATTTCCCAAAAGTGCCAACTCCGGTTGGTTGGGAAGAAAATCCACCAACTCCGGTTGGTCGGGAATAAAAAATATTTCCCAGAAATACAACCTATGTTTGTTGGGAAGAAAAAATATTTCTAGAAATCCCCCTAACTCAGGTTGGTTGGGAATAAGAAGTTGTCAACTACAGTTGGTTGGTAGAATTTTTTAAGCAAAGCATGAAAGTCAGCTAATGGCTTAAAATTAAAGCAAAATTTTTTATACTCGTAACATTACCACCAAGTTGGTCGAGAAACAAAAAATTATCAATCTTGGTTAGTCATCAAATGATTACCACAAATTCAAGATATTCGACAATAAGTTTTAACCAGCTTTAGTTGATCGGTAAATAACACAATGATGTTATCTTTTTAACAGATATACATACACATATGTAAAGTGTTTTACAAAATATCTACAAGACAATGGCAATCAAGATGTCAAAGAAAAATAGAAGTTTTTTCATTAAATCCAAAACAGAGTACATTGAAAATAAAATAAATAAAAATTATTACATCAGAAATCCTATTCTATGGGCTTCTTCCCCTTTGCTTTTGAAACAGGTTCCTCGCCAGTAGGAGGATCATCCAATGCATAAGGGGAATTTATGAAATTAAGGTCCTTGAGCATCCTGATGTTCATCACAGATGGCCGGTCGAGAAGGTGCTCTGGGCGAGATATTTCGACACTGGAATGAAGACTGTAATCACCAAGATATTTGGAAATCAAACACTGAGGGATTGCTCTAGAAGGGATCCATCTCATGTCGAGTTTGAATGGTGGCACTGGAAAGCCGAGCAATCCAGGATTACGATAATCCCACAAGTAGTGACCTTGTTCCAGTTGCAGTACACCCAGGGCATTCAACCACCCTTGTTTGTAACCTTCATTATTCACATTTTGGATCCGATCATCCAAATGGTAGAGAGCCTCATTGTAGCCAGTCATCCAGAATTCTCTGGGCTGCTTGTGGAATTGATAAGTCAACCTTTCCAGCTGCTCGTGAAGACTTTTTATAAAGAGTTATTTATTCTCCAAGGCAGACTTCTGTGCAGAAAGTTGCTCGTCCAGATTCCGGATCTTCTTAGACATCTCAGCCAATGCCTGGTTCTTTGCCATTAGCTGGAAGGCTTGATTCTCCAGAGCTGATTGAGTTCTTTGTTCCTCGACAGTAATCCGAGCAGCCCTTGCTCGTCCCCGAGTAGATGTAGAAGGGCCAGCTCTCTTCAAGGTCTCCAATTCGTCTCTCAGATTGGCGTTTTCGACCTCCAAGAAAGAAAATCCCTCGTCGTTCACAGGGACCAAAGCGTTTGAAGTGGAAGCTGCAGACTTCAACTGAGATACCTCTCTTTGCAGGTTATTAGGGCCCGTTTGGTTTGTAACTATAATTCTGTTTTCTGTGTTTAAATACAATTTTGATAAAAATATTCGTTTGGCAAACTGTTTTTAAACACAGAATTATAATATTTCTGTGTTATAATCAAGTTTTTCAGAAAACAGGTTTTGGGTGTTTTATAACTTCTGTTTTTTATTTTTCAACTCAGAATTATTCATTCTTAATATTTTAAAGCAGTTATACCTTAATATATAATATACATACATAATACATTATTATGTGTGTAATTCTTATAAATAAAATATATATATGTACATGTACACAAAATTATGTATGGAATAATGTAAAGTTAAATAATAATATTATCAATAGATACATGATACTTATATATAATTTTCTACATGTATTATTAATATATGGAATAATATAAATTATACATATAGTACATATGTATTAAAAAATATTATCAATTCATGTATGTATATATTAATAGTGAATTATAGATACAATATCATTATATATATATATATATATATATATATATAATTTAGGATGTATGTATGTATGTATACATAGTTAAAACTTTTATACATACATATATACATACATCCTAAATTACACACACACACACACACACACACACACACACACACACACACACACACATATATATATATATATAGTTAAACTCACCAACATACCTCATTAAATATACCTAAAAATACATGATATTAAATGTTTATGTATGTATGTATGTATGTATGTATGTATGTATGTATGTATGTATGCATTCATGTAGCATGTATATACCTAAAAATACATGATATTAAATGTACATGTATATAATTTATTATGTATGTATGTTTATATGTATGTATCCATTCATGTATCATGTATGTTTATACACATACACACACACACACACACATATGTATGATATAAATAAACATGTTTGTCAATTTTGTCAAATTTTCAAAAAACTGTATTTAAAAACAAGTCTACCAAACGCACACCAATAATTATAAACGCAAAAAACTGAATTTTAAAACTGTATTTAAAAATAGCGTTTAAATTGAGTTTTCTGAACAAAGAACCAAACGGGCCCTTATTTTCTTGCTCTAACAACTCAGCTGTCTGTCTGTGCTCTTCGACCTCAGCCTTCAAGGTTCTCTCCCTCACATTATAAGCAGCGAACAACTTGTCATACCCCTTATCAGCACGGAGTTGTTGATACTTCTTCTCGTATCCCTCGTACAAAAGGGTTGAAGACTCCTTGTATTGTTGCTGAAGCTCTTCAAGAGTGCCCTGGAGGTCTTCAATCATTTCATAATACGCTACATTGCTAGCCACTGCACGGTCGAGCGGGCACTTCAAATACTGGTAGGCTTCAATTGCTTGCTCTTAAGCACCTTGACCGAGGATATCAACGATTTGTGCTGCACTCATATCTGTATGACCAGCTTTGAAGTACTCATTGCATTGCCTCAATAATTTTGTATCATGAGCAAACAATAAATCCATCCTGGCCATAAACTAGTAAAGGAAGAGAAAGCAAGAATCAATAAGGGTGCAAACAGAGCATGAAGAAGAGAATCAATAGTATGTATAATAAAAACTTTAAATTTTGTTACATCATAAAGGAGAAGTACAAAGTTCAGAGTTACATTTGATAAAGAAAAATAAACAGAGAGAAAAATCCGAACAACTCTACACATTTTCCTTGTCTCCCAAAACTTTCTCGGGAGGCTGGGACGATGAGGTAGGTTACTCGGATGGTACAGATAGTTGCTCAAAGAGTGCTGGAAGTTGCTCGTTTGAAACAATGGATGGTTGAAGTTGCTCGTTGGTTGAATGGATGGCTGGGGGATGAGGAATTTGATCTCCCATCACCATGGAGGATTCCTCAGAGGCGGCTTCGTCCTCTTCTTCTTCCTCAGGAGTTGGAGGGGGGCCCGGGATGTGTCGCTGAAACAGGTCAAAATTTTCATCAACCTTCATCTCTTACAGAGTAGCAACCCAGCCATCCCTAAAGTATTTGTGGCTACCATATTCCACCTACGACATCATGGTAGCCAGACCTTTATTCCACCCCTTATCCCAGCCAGTGCTGAAAGACTTATTTATAGTCAACTTCCTTTTTGCCTTCTCTGAGGAAAACTTCTCGGAAAGAAGATCCTTGGCAGCCTTCAGTTTATTCTCTACTTCTTCCTTCTGACGACTTACTTACCGAAGTTGACCCAACTCTTCCTCAGTAGTTTTGAGCTTACTTTCAAGCTCGTCAGCATTTTTTAACTTCCCTTCGAGCTCTTTATTCTCCTCCTCCAAGTCTTTTATTTTCTTCTCTAACCCTTTGGAGACCTCAACAACCTGATCCTTCTCCTCTTCGAGGGAGTTTAGCTTCTTCTCCCAAGTAGCTTTATCATCAACATACTTTTGACGAGAATCTTTCAGAGACTGCGTCAGACCCACTAAAGCTTCCTCTACACCTGACGAGGAGCTTGAAGCTTTAATAGCTTCATCCTTCTTCAAAATTGTGTTAAAACAAGTCACCAACTGGGAAAAGAAAATAATAGCAAGTCAGTGCACAGATATAATAAGGGAAAAATGAAGGTTTAGGACAATAATACTTATAGAAGTAATATAACGAGCAGCTAATGTGGTAACCATGTCCCGAGAAAGATTTTCTTCAATACCTTAGATCTCGGTAAAGATCCAAGTCTTCACCGAGCTCATGGCAGAGCTCGGGGCTACAAAAGTGGGAACACCACTTTCAATAGATGGGGGCTGAGCGATGGATTCAGCCAAATTGACCGAGGAGCTTTTCTTCAGCCTCCTCAGAGGAGCATCAACAACCTCGACTAAAGATGTAGTTTTAGTCGGAGAGATGACAATAACCTCGCTTGGAGCAGCGGCCTTACTCGGAGCCACTGGGGCTTCTCGGCAACCTTCACAGTAGTAGCCGTAGGGGGTGCATCAATTTTCTTTGTCCCCTCTTCTGGGACATCATGTTTACTTTTCTTTGCCTCTCCAGTAACAGTGGCAGAATTCTCGAAGAGGGAAGGAGCTCTTCTTCTCTTCATCCTTTAACTCTAGGGAATATGTGACTCAGGTGAAGAACTTGTAGAAGCTGGTATTGGTTCCACGTCGCTTATCATAGGACGAGCAGTAAAAGATGAGGTGTAACTCTTATACTGCAGCAGATATGAAGCTGATCTGATATGCTCGTCGGCAACAGACTGGTGCAAACCCCAGATAAGTTTCAGATGTTTTAAATTAACTTTCGTCTCTTTTGGTGACCTTCTTTTGCTGTCAACTGCAAATAAATGAAAATTAAAATATCAGTGACACATTTTATCAAACACAAAGGAAGCATAATTTCAAAAATAAAATAAAATAAAAACAATCTATCCCATTGTCATAGGGAGGACATCTAGGACCCTGGTACACATCATTTCCAGTCAGTGGAGGGTGTAGCCAATTTTTCATAACAACTCCATGCTCGAAGTAGTCCCTATTGGCATCTGGGAGATTAACTACTAGAGCCCTATTTAAAAATCTAGTTTTTAAATAAAAAGTATTGTCACCAATAGCCCATCTATAACAAAACATAATTTCTAAAATTCCTATACGAGTTCCATGAATTTGATTTAGTCTATGAACTCCGTTAACTATTCTTCACGTATTGGGGGACTATTTTTGCAGGAACCACGTCAAAATATTGACAGAATTCCAGACATAAAGGGTTTGGGGGAAAAGAAAAGCCACATTCAGCGACAAAGAGACTGGGGAGCCAATGTCCCTCAGCCAAACGAAAATAATCTGAAGGCTCAGAAAGTTCCTCCAAAATAACCCATGAAGGAATAGAGAAATCAGAACGAAACTTATCAAGCGACTCTACAAGGTAAACCATGATGAATAAAGGAAATCAAAGAGAAAGAAGAAGGAAATCAAAGAGAAAGAAGAAGATCTTACAGGAAAAGGATGAGTATGTTGACAACGAATGATGAAAGGGATGAACGCACAGGAGAGAGAGAGAATGGAAAACTCAAAGAGACAAATTTGAAAAAGTAGAAGACGAGGGGATTTTCTGCAACGCTTAAATACCTTGTCTTGGGAATGGGTAAAGATAATGATTACAAAAAGAGACGGTTACGCTACCGGCGGCTAAAAAGACAAAAAGGGCGCGGGAACCGAAGCAGTTATAAAAATTCAAAAAAAGTCCGATTCTACAAATTTGGAAGGAGAAATAAATACAAAAGAAAATACTCCTAAATTTTATGATGACCATTTGAAACCGCCATATTTCGAGAAAGAATGTTCCACACTCCTCAAATCTCGAACTATGAAACATTGGGGGCTTCTGTTGATACCAAATTTAACCTGCTGACGTGGATTAATCATAAGAAGACACGTGTCAGTCTACGTGGCACCTACAAACATTTTTACCATCACTTTGGCGTAGAGGAACTCTGCCTCCCCGATCAATTCAAACGCTCCGACTATCCGAGGAAATTTACTACACCGAGCAACTTATGAGTACCGAGCAACTTAGGCGGTCCGAGCTGCACCTCCAACAGAGCATTAATAGTAGGATAACCAACAGATTGACTGCTCATTAAATGCTTATTATTATCATGCAGATGTATACGCCTAAGGGACAACTATGTATTACCCTTTCACATATACAGCCTGAGGGCTATAAATACATTGTATCATCCTCATTGTAAGGGGACCGGAATTTCTTGAGGATAATCATACTTCGAGAATTCCTAAATAGTCAATAAAAACACCAACAGTGGACGTAGGCCATTCATTTAAGGCTGAACCACTTTAAAATCTCTTGTCTCGTATTTATTTTTATTTGTGATTAAATAATTAGAGATAATCTAATTTTTTACATCAACATACATATACATAATTTTGTGTACATGTACATGTATAATTTTATATATTTTAATTATATACATATTAATGTCCTATTATTATATGTATATATTATATATTAAGATATAAATGCATGAAAATATGGAGAATGAACGATCTTGAGTTAAAAACCAAATTTTTTTTAGAAAATAGTCTTTTATTATTTTCTCAAAAATGATTTAAACACATAGATATTATAATTCATTATTTAAAAATAGGTGTGCCAAACAAATTTTTTTACACAAATTCTATTTAACATAACCAATCAGCCCTGGCCACTCTGATGCTAAAAAACTAACGACCCTAAGGGGCTATAGGTTATTACCTCTTAATTGAGTTTCATACAACATTAAGAGGTAATATTTGGTGTTTGTTTTTGGCTCTTAATGCAAAAATATTTTCATCATTAAACAATAAGAGACAAGTACCCTTTTAAATGGTAATGGTGAATTTTATAATGTAATTTCATTCTATTTTTACCCTTATTTTATTTGCCAATTAACAAACAAATTAGTAAATTTTTAGTAATGAAAAAATTGTCAAATTAATTGTGTTCAAAATTTAGAGTCAAATAAATCCAAATAAACAACATACAATCAAGTAAAAAAAAAAAAAACTTTTCAACATTCAGCATTCAGAGGCTAAAAAAATAAACGAGCCCATTGACGTTTCCGATCTGACCATTGGCTCTGATACCACTATTGTGTCCTAGACCCACATGTAGCCAATTAAAGATAGAGAAGTTTTGTTTAGTAGAGAATATGGAGAATAAAGTTGTATTGAATGTGCTTAGCTTGTTGTTTGCTGAGAGAGGGAACAATTTAATTTATAGAAAGGTTACAACTTTGCTAATGACAGAAAAGGGGAATAAAAAGTGGGATGTAGCAAGTGCCCATGACTGGTCCATGTGAAGGAAGCTTTACACAGTCCAATTGTGAGATAGTAGGTGCCCATCACTGGTCCACATGAGGAAAATTTACACAGTCCAGCTATGAGATTCATTTATCTTCACATAACCCCTCAAACAAGAGGAAGATTAAATCACACTGAGTTTTGTTTTGAGAAGTCTACGCTCATGTTTGGGAAGTCTACACTCCGGTGCAACGAGGGTGTGTAAGATATTTAATCTCATGTCATGGTGAGAAAGAAGGAAGATGGAGGTGATGGGTATCCCCATAATGAAGGCCCTACGGTGAGAGATGGGGGTGGGCAAAATGGCAGGTGGAAATCCAATCGGGGATCTAATGACGGTAGTAGGTCTGGATCGAGGGGTCTTGGTGGTAAAGGGCCACAATGCTATAAGTACCGGGAATGGGGTCATGTGATCTAAGAATATCCTTTGTGGAATGACAAGGTTATGGGCTAGATTGGTTTTGAGAGGGCAATGGTAGTGAGTGCGGATTATGAAGATGAACTTGGAGAACTTCTTAAAATCTCCAAGGTTAACTCTCTTTCCCAAGATTATCGGATATTAGATTCGGGAGCGTCGGATCACGTTTTCTCCAAGAGGGAATATTTTGAGACTTTCATGAAAAATGAAAAAGGTTCCATGTCTTTGGCTAACGGAGAGAAGGTTTCCCCTGAGGGTGCTGGGACGATAAAACTTAAGATGTTCAATGGGGTGGAGCGCACTTTGGGTGGTGTGGCTTATGTCCCAAAGTTGCGAAAGACTTTGATATCTATTAGTCGTTTGGATTCTAAGGGTTGCGGGTGTCGTTGGCAGATGGAGTCTTGAAAGTCACACGCAGTTGTATGGTCCTAGCGAGGGGAGAGGAGGGGGAGGGGCTGTATCATTTAGATCAGACTTCGAGGAAGAAGAGCAAGCGGTGTACACAAGTGATCGAACGTTCGAGGTATGTCTCATTTGTGAACAAAATAGAGACATTGGGTGCTAACTTTCCTAGATTAGACTATATTTATGGTATAATACCTACTAGTGGATGATATTGATCGAAGTCCCCCTCAAAGGCCAACGAGTGATGTTAACTCGGTTTTGTTGCGCACATGCATTTGCCGATTAGAATCGAGGAGGTGTAGGACTGTAATGGATTCAAGGTCATTACCTTTCTCAATATATTCATTTTCTATATTATTTTGATGACTACTAGATGCAGTATTATAAGTTCGTTTACACGAACTTGAATCAACTACTTTAATTTTGTTAGAAAATATATCTTCAAAGAAATATGCATTCCTAGACTCAATTATATATAGTATTTACGTGTATATCAGGAATCTCAGATTTATGTACAAGAAATCGAATATGCACTATTATTAATTGCATAACCAATAAATAAGAAATCAACAGTTTTTGGTCCTATCTTAATCCTTTTAGGATTAGGAACCACTACCTCTGCTAGACACCCCACCTTTTGAGGTATTTGTAGGAAGGTGTTCGACCTTTTCAAAAATCATATGATGTCTTTTGTGATTTCTTAAAAGGCATTTTGTTAAGAAGGTAGTTTGCATAAAGAATATCTTCCCCCAGAAGTTCTGAGGTAAACCCAAACTTATCAACATAACATTCATCATCTCTTTTAGAGTTCGGTTTTTGCGTTCCGCAATCTCATTAGATTGAGGTGAGTAAGGAGCGGTAGTTTGATGAATAATTCCATGTTTTGAACATAATTGTTCGAAAGGGGAATCATATTCACCTCCTCTATCAATCCTAACTACTTTAATCTTTTTTCTAAGTTGATTCTCAAATTCATTTTTATAATGTTCAAAAAAATTTACCACCTCATCCTTGCTTTCAAGCAAATGTACATAGCAATATCTTGTGCAGTCATCAATAAAAGTAATAAAATACTTTTTTCCACCTCTTGTTTGTACAAAATTTAAATCACATATCACTATGAATTAACTCAATAGGTGATGATGCCGACAATCAGCACCACCAGGTGAGGTGTTTGCAAGCTCAGTATCGGTATAACAATGGCATCACAACTATATACATAAGATAAGAATGAGGTGAGGATAAGAGGAATGATACCCGAATATAAGTGGTTCAGCCAATCTGGCCTACGTCCACTGTGAGTGTGTGGGAGTAATATCACTGTAAGAAGGCACTAATGGCCATGGATACAACCTCTCAAGCCCTATCTCTTTCTACTGTGTGTATTTAGACAGAGTTTCAGCTAGGGTTTTAATCTGGATCCCTTTGCAAGGTAGGGGATGATCCCTTTATATAGTCTCTAGGGGGTGTAATGCACCCCCTAGGCATGTAATGTGCATGGGTGTAGTTTCCTCACCAATGGGGGTGTGCCACCTGTCATGGCCACATGTAGGTAATGATGATGAAATATTCCCCCACATGTGGAGAATAATCTTGTTATAACCGATTTATGCCCAGGTGTCCTTATCCAAATGTCAACAGATGCTCAGCAGTCATGTTTGTGAATGGCCTCGGCCTAGGAGAGGCCGAGCTATAAAGGTTGGTCGTCCGCTCAAGACGCGAAGTGTCATGAGGAGTCTCGGCCTGATGCTGGCCGAGATATATGCCGGTGTCGGCCTGAGCGGTGACTGGGCATGCTGATGATTACTGGCAACCTCGGCCTAAGCCGAGGTAGGGTCTATGTTGAAGATGAATACGCGGAGCTTCTTGCGATCTCGGCCTAATGTTGGCCAAGGTTACTATTCCTCGGCACTTGAGGTCGATGTTGGTATCTGCGACGTGTGAAGTGTCCTTGGGGAGGTGCATGCAGTAGTGTCGACCGAGGCCGAGGTAATCCTGGCCGAGGGATGATATCGCGGGTCCCCATCCACTGGTGGGTCGGTCATTATCTCGGCTCTTATTTCGTCCGAGATAGGTGTCCTTCGGCCGAGGTCATACTTGGGTATATCAATTACCCCCCAGCCCTTAGTCATTTGCGAGAGCCGGTGGCTATGGGATTCTTGCTTCCGAGGCCTATTCACCCCAAGGCCAACACCTGCATGACACTTGTCCTAAGCCAAGGCGTGCCCGTTTGGTTAGCACAAGCTGTCAGTTGTCCTTTGGGCTTCCCAAGGCAATGATAAGCCTTGGGAATCGTGCCCAAGTATATAAAGTTTAAAACCCTTTCTTCTTCTTCTTCTTCTTCCTCCTCATTTCTCTCCTGTTCAAGCGCCAACCTGTTTTCTGCAACTTTTTTCGCTCCGAGGCTAGCCCTTGTTCCAGTGCTTGTTCTTGCTGGGGAATACCTTATTTCCTGCGCGATTTCTTCCACCTTATTCATCGACTCACCCTCAGGTATCCTCCCTCTCCATTTCCTTCATTTTTGGTGCTTTTTACTTTGAATTTTCCGGTGAGTACTTGAGTTTTCCGGTGAGCACTTGAGTTTTCCGGTGAGCCAGGTTTCCTGCATAGATTCCTTTGTTTGATCTTTGGTCCCCCCAACTTTTCAAGACAAGTTCGTTTGTAGTTTTTAGGATTTTTCCTCAAGTTTAGGGTCTGCCAAAGCCTTGGGTCGTCCCCAGATGCTCAGACCCCTGTATCAACTTCTTGAAGAATTCCCATCTCTTAGAGAAAAAACCTTAGAGAAAATTAGGCAGATAGAGAGAGCTCAGGAAGAAGCTCGTAGGTCACAGGAGTTCCCTGTCAGACCTCTCTTTCCTCCACCTCTCAAGGTGGTATACCCTCGTCCACCTGAGAATTTCTATCAGACAGACGCCTCTGCCAATAACTTGTCGATGTCTGAGTCTGAGTCTTCGACCTCCGACCCGATGTCTGTGGACTCTTTCCAAGAGGCCATGGACTTCACTCCTCAGGCTGGTCAGGACCCTGACCAGGCCGAGGTTTCCAGTCGGGCCTCGTCTCAAAATGGCACAAGTACCTCAAGTTCTTCTTCAGAGGTTGAACTTGTAGAGCCAAGTGTGGTTGTGCCCCCCCATTCTAAATGCTATTCCCCTGTCGGACTTCACCGAGGTCGAGTTTGCTCAGAGGTTCCCCGGTAACCCGTCCACGTCTGCTCCAGCCGACGTTGAGTCTGACGATGATGAGGATGCCGAAAGTGATGTTGACACATCTGAGGCGGCCGAGTATGAGAGCACAATTACTGAGGTGGATCTACTGCACTTCAGGTACTTATACTCCATTAGCCCCTCTATCCACTTAAGGAGACCTCTGAGGGAAGAGAGGGCCTACCACGGCAGGGATGGTGAAATCTGCCTATACGAGCAGATGTTCAAGTTAGGTTTTCACCTTCCCTTCCACCCCGTCATTAGGTCCATTCTATCATTCATTAACTTGGCCCCCTCGCAGCTCTCTCCCAATGCTTGGAGGGTTATTATAGGGGCCATCATCTTGTGGAGGGTGGTTCACCACTCTGACCTCCCAGTGCAGGTCTTTGCTGGTTGTTACATCCCCACCTCTGCCAAAAATCATTCGAGCTACTATCACTTTGTGGCTCGGAGGCCTGAGAAAAAGATGCTCCTGGTCACTCAGACCTCCAACCATAATTGGAAACCCAGGTACTTTTTTGTCTTAGGGCCATGGGAATTTGGTTCTTCCATTCCCTCTTCCATATATGAGCCGAGAATACCCATAAAATGGGGCAAAGTCACCATGTCTGCCAGGGACGACCCTGGACTAAGTGTGCAACATGGCAAAAAGGTGAAGGCCCTGCAGGACCAAGGGGCCCCTGGGATGTTTGTCAAGTTTGAGCATCTGCTGACCCCCCAGTATCTCTCGGGGACGAGCCTGGGCGGAAGTCCCCTAGCTGACTTTGGTAAGGATTTTTATTTTGACCCAAAGTGTAGCCTCTTATCATACATACTTTCTTTCTGACTCGTATCTTTTCACTTTTGCAGAGAAACCACCAGATATTTCAGACGAGTTGTGGGAGATGGCAGCTCCAAGCTTGTCCAGACTTGTCAAGAGGACTGGCATGAATGCTCCTCCGCCTGCTCCCTCAACCTCCAAGTCCAAGAAGAGGGCACCTGAGGTCCATCCTCCTGAGGATCAGAGGCCGAGCTCCAGGACAAAGAGGGCCTCAGACACTGCGATCCCCATCACGGCCGACACATTATCAGCCCGTCTGGACCAGTTAAAACTTTCTGATAGCATGGTCGGCCACAGCCGACAGGCCATGGACGCTCTTAACAACATGATGACCGAGGCCGATAAGCATTTTTTCAGGGCCATGGAGACCCCTACGATGGTTGAATTTGGCCTTCACAGAGTAGTCCAAGTATAACTTGTTCCCTCGCCCGAAGTGCAACATCTGATTTTGCTCTCATCTAACTTCTTCATTTACTGTGCAGGGTGCGGCTACCATGTATCAGCTATCTAACTGGGCCCTGGGGAAATTGCCTCTCATTCAGAAGGGGCAGGAGGCTGAGAAAGTTGAGGTCACCCTGAAGGCCAAGGTTGCTCGTCTGAGGTCAGAGTTACAGGAGGCTGAGACCAAGGCCCAGACCTCTGAAAATAAGGCCCAAGCTCTAGAGAAGGACATCTCTGCACTCGTTCAGAGCCATACCAAGGCCCTGAAGGATAAGGACGATGCTTTGCAGAGGAAGGTTGATGCTGCGGTGAAGGCTTCTCTTGCAGATGCCTCGGCGACAATAATTGTTGACTACAAGGTCTCCGAGGAGTTTGTAGGTTTTGGTCTTGAGTACCTTGAAAGGGGTATCAAGGCCACCACCAAATGGGCCGAGGTTGGCACTATTAAGGCCTCAGATTTTGTGGGCCTCGGCCTTGCCGACGCCCAGTTTGCCCAGGCCTTGCAGGAGATAGAGGATGAAGCTGCTGCCCCTGGTCAAACTGTTACTCTGGAAGGGACTGACCTCGGAGAGACTGACCCTGCAAACGAAGTAGATGAGGTGACCAATACCGAGCAAGCCAACCCAGACGAGACATCAAATGTTCCCCCTTCAGATGTTTGACTTGTATTTTGCATTAAATTGTTTTGACTTGTAATCCTGTACGTTATGTACCTCTGTTTTTTCTGAGACATTTAAATGTTGTAATTTCTTCTATTGAATGTCAAGGTTTTTCCTTCATCTTTATTTGTGAATGTACATGAATGCTATGCACTCTCTGAAGTCATTACTAAATATGGTGCCATAACCATTACTTAAGAGTCTGAGGTCCTCACCTAAGAGGTTAGCCCCATAGTAAATCACCAAATGAATGATGTTAAGGGTCTGAGGTCCTCATCTAAGAGGTTAGCCCCATATTAAATCACCAAATGAATGATGTTAAGGGTCTGAGGTCCTCTAACCTAGGTGTCTGAGCTCAGACCTCGTCACCACCGAGTGATGTTATGAGGGTCTGAGGTCATCACCTAGGCCGAGGTAAGCCTCATAATGTCACCAAATTAATGATGTTAAAGGTCCGAGGTCCTTACCTAAGAGGTTAGCCCCATATTAAATCACCAAATGAATGATGTTAAGGGTCTGAGGTCCTCTAGCCGAGGTGTCTGAGCTCAGACCTCGTCACCACCGAGTGATGTCATGAGGGTCTGAGGTCATTACCTAGGCCGAGGTAAGCCTCATTAAATCACCAAATGAATGATGTTAAAGGTCCGAGGTCCTCACCTAAGAGGTTAGCCCCATATTAAATCACCAAATGAATGATGTTAAGGGTATGAGGTCCTCTAGCCGAGGTGTCTGAGCTCAGACCTCGTCACCACCGAGTGATGTCATGAGGGTCTGAGGTCATTACCTAGGCCGAGGTAAGCCTCATTAAATCACCAAATGAATGATGTTAAGGGTCTGAGGTCCTCTAGCCGAGGTGTCTGAGCTCAGACCTCGTCACCACCGAGTGATGTTATGAGGGTCTGAGGTCATCACCTAGGCCGAGGTAGGCCTCATAATGTCACCAAATTAATGATGTTAAAATGAAACAAGAATTTTCCATGGAAACTGATCTTTATTCACAACCTCTTCTCAATAAGATGGTACATTTACAACTGACAAAATAGATGCAACATTATATGAAATATCTCTTTAGGTGGTCGGCATTCCATGGGTTGGTGAAGGGTTCTCCCTCTAGGTTCTCTAGCCTATACGTGCCAGGCACAACCTCTTCATTTACTCTGTAGGGGCCATGCCAGTTCGGGTGTAGCTTGTTTGTTTTCTGTAGGGTCTTCTTAAGCACTAGGTCTCCTATCGTAATGGGTCTTGTCTTCACCCTTTGATTGTAGAATTTTACTGCCCTCTGCTGGTAGGCTACTTTCCTGACCTCTGCGTCTTCCCTTCTTTCCTAAATTAGGTCCAGCTCTAACCTCCTCCTTTCCCCATTACTGTCATTATCATAGGTCTGAATCCGATGAGTTGGTAGGCCTATCTCCGTTGGTATGACGGCTTCTGAAACGTGTGCCAGCATGAATGGGGTTTCTCCCGTGGGTGTCCTTGCTGTGGTCCTGTAAGCCCATAGCACAGCGTAAACCTCTTCTATCCATCTCCCCTTCGCGTCTTCTAACCTCTTCTTGATTCCATCCAAGATAGTCCTATTTGTAACCTCAGTCTGGCCATTAGCCTGAGGTCGACCAGGAGATGAGAAGAACTGTTTAATCCCCACACTTTGGCAATACTTCTCCAAGGAGGCGTTCTTGAACTGGGTCCCATTATCTGAGATGAGCGTGTTTGGGAGGCCATACCTACATATGATGTTCTTCTAGATGAACTGAAAGGTCTTCTGCTCTGTAATTGTTATCATGGGTTCGACTTCTACCCATTTGAAAAGTAGTCAATGGCAACTATCAAGAATCTATAGTTGTTGACTGCTCTTGGCAAAGGTCCTACCAAGTCAATTCCCCATACCGCGAACGGCCATGGAGAAGAGATTGATGTCATAGGCTGATGGGGTTGGTGGGGGATAGTGGCGAACCTCTGACATTTGTCGCACCTCTTCACATAGTCAGCATCGTCCCTAGACAAGGTTGGCCACTAGTATCCCTGAGTGATGATTCTCTTGGCTAAGGGTCTTCCTCCTATATAGCTAGATCAAGAGCCCTCATGAACCTCCTGCAAGCCCCGGGTTACCTCCATGGGATGCACACATCTGAGGAGGGGCAAGAGGAACCCCTTTTTATACAAGACATCCCCTACCAAAGAGAACTTGGCAGCTCTGTACCTCAACTTTCTTCTTTCCAGTTTGGACTCAGGTAGCTCCCCCTCTCTTAAGTATCTGACGAGCGGGTCGATCCAAGAGTCCCCTAGGTTCACGTTGTGACAAGGGCTGCGTACCTCGTCCTCCTCGATGCTTGCCTTTCCCAGGACTTCAATTGGGATGGTTCTTCCCAAGTCTGTCTTCATTGCCGAGGCCAGCCTTGCCAATGCGTCGGCGTGATTGTTGCTCAATCTCGGCACTCTCTTCAGTTTGGCCTCTTCAAAAAACTCTAGCAATCCTCTTACCTTTTTTAAGTACCTGGCCATCCTCTCATCCTTGGCCTCGTACGCCCCTAATACTTGGTTAACAACCAACCTTGAGTCGCTATGGAGTAGAAGTCGCTTTACCCGCAGAGTTGTTGCCAATAGGAGGCCCGCTATCATGGCCTCATACTCAGACTCGTTGTTTGAAGCCTGGAAGTTGAATCTTAAGGCATACTCAATGTTGGCGCCATCTGGAGCTGAGAGTACTAGACCCGCGCCCCTTCCACCATCACAGGAGGATCCATCCACGAAGAGGCTCCACACGTCTTCATCTGAAGAGAAGACCCCTTCTCTCATCACTCATTTTTCGAAGAGGTATAGATCCTCTTCATTTTCTTCTACTCTCCTCCGAGCCTTGCCTGGTACAACCTCTTCTCGGCCCCGGAAGACGTACGGGTCTATCTCTTCCGAATCTCGGGAGACACCTTGGCCCTTCTCTTCGCCGCTTTCCAAGCTATTCTCTGACTCAGTCTCTTCCCAAGTGAACTCTGCGACAAAGTCAGCAAGGGCATGTCCCTTAATGGCTGTCCTGGGCTGGTAAGTAAGATCATACTCTCCTAGTTCAATGGCCCAGGTCATCAATCTTCCGGACTTCTCAGGCTTGTGCAGGACCTGCCTTAGTGGGGAGTCCGTGAGGACTGTCATAGAGTGAGCTTGAAAGTAGGGTTTCATTTTCCTTGAAGCATGGATAAGAGCATAAGCCAACTTCTCCATCCGGGGATAGTTCTGTTCAGACCCTTGTAGGGCCTTACTGTTAAAGTATACAGGCCTCTGAACTCCATCCTCTTCTCGTATGATGGCCGCGCTAATGGCCGACTCAGAGACTTCTAGATACACAAACAACCTTTCTCCCGCGATGGGCCGGGACAGCAGCAAGGGAGACCCTAAGTAGGACTTGAGTTGATCAAAGGCTTTTTCACACTCTTCATCCCACTGGAAGGCTTTCCTTAGAACCTTAAAGAATGGGAGGCACTTATCCGTTGCCCTGGAAACAAACCTGTTCAGGGCTGCCACTCTTCCAGTGAGTCTTTGGACATTCTTGATACTCCTAGGAGTCTTCATGTCGAGCAATGCCTTGATCTTCTCTGGGTTTGCCTCAATCCCCCTTTGATTAACGATGAACCCCAGGAACTTCCCAGCTCCTATCCCGAAGACACATTTCGCCTGGTTGAGCTTCATTCTGTACGAGTCCATGACATCAAAGGTCTTCTCAAGGTCTGCCACGTGAGTATATGCCTTCAGGCTCTTCGTTAGCATATCGTCCACGTACACCTCCATGGTCTTACCTATTTATTCCTCGAACATCCTATTGACGAGACGCTGATATGTTGCCCCCGCATTTTTCATACCAAAGGGCATCACCTTATAACAATACGTCCCCTTGTCAGTGATGAAGGCTGTCTTCTCAAAGTCTTCGGCGTCCATGAAGATTTGGTTATAACCTGAATAAGCATCCATGAAGCTCATGAGCTCGTGCCCTGCTGTTGCGTCCACCATCTGGTCTATCCTAGGTAGGGGATAGCTGTCCTTCGGGCAAGACCTGTTCAGGTCTGTGAAATCTACACACATCCGCCACTTTCCATTGGCCTTAGGCACGATCACTGCATTTGAGAGCCACTCTGGATAGGTGACCTCTCGTATGAACTCAGCCTCTTCCAACTTTTTCACCTCTTCCCGAATGACCTCATACTTCTCTCTGGAGTAAATTCTTCTCCTCTGCTTGATTGGCCTGGCATCCCTGTCCACGTTGAGTTTGTGAGTCATGACCTTAGGATCTATACCAGGCATATCGATGTGGATCCAGGCGAAGACACTCTGCCTCTTCCTGAGAAGGCTTACCAGTTCTTCCTTAATCTTTGGTTCTAGGGCCTTACCGACCTGGACGGTTCTTTTCGGCTTGTCCTCGTTGAGGACGATGGATTCTACCTCTTCCGCGGCCTCGCCCTTCTTTAGCTTTGTTTCATCTCTCGGGTCAAGAGTGTCTATGCTGTAGGTGACGGTTGCTCTCTTATGGGCCTCCCTCTCTTCAGCTGAGTTGAAGTAACACTCCCGTGCCGTGGTCTGATCCCCCTGCACTTCCCCTACCCCATAAGGAGTCGAGAATTTTAGCATTTGATGGACCGTTAACGGCACGGCTTCAAACTCCTTTAGGGCTACTCTTCCGATGATGAGGTTGTAGGCCGAGAAGACATTCTCGTCCATAACAAAAAAGTTTATCTTCTTAGTTAGCCTTTTAGGCCACTCATCCCCCATGCGCACATCCATCTCATACATACCCAATGGGTGCACTTTCTCACCACTGAAGCCTATCAAGGGGTGGTGGTATGGCACTAGCCTTGATCTGCTAAGACCCAAGCTCTTGAAACAAGGCCAGAACATCACATCTGCTGAGCTTCCCCCATCTATGAGGATTCTCCCTACATCACACCCATGTACCCTTGTCGTTATGACCAGTGGGTCGTCATGGGGAGCTAAGACGCGAAGTGTCATGAGGAGTCTCGGCCTGATGCTGGCCGAGATATATGCCGGTGTCGGCCTGAGCCGTGACTGGGCATGCTGATGATTAC
This sequence comes from Sambucus nigra, assembly GCA_949130495.1. Lineage (NCBI taxonomy): Eukaryota > Viridiplantae > Streptophyta > Magnoliopsida > Dipsacales > Adoxaceae > Sambucus > Sambucus nigra. The sequence goes on along the minus strand of OX422219.1, from coordinate 26,225,704 downwards.
TGGCAACCTCGGCCTAAGCCGAGGTAGGGTCTATGTTGAAGATGAATACGTGGAGCTTCTTGCGATCTCGGCCTAATGTTGGCCGAGGTTACTATTCCTCGGCACTTGAGGTCGATGTTGGTATCTGCGACGTGTGAAGTGTCCTTGGGGAGGTGCATGCAGTAGTGTCGGCCGAGGCCGAGGTAATCCTGGCCGAGGGATGATATCGCGGGTCCCTATCCACTGGTGGGTCGGTCATTGTCTCGGCTCTTATTTCGGCCGAGATAGGTGTCCTTCGGCCGAGGTCATACTTGGGTATATCAATAGGGTTTGTACGTCTTTCAACAATTTAAAAAGGATTTTTAGTTAGCTTTGATTCCACACATGTTTCACACTTGTGACTTGAGTCAATACTAAATTTAGGTATTAAGTCTAAATTAATTAATCTACGAATAGTATCATAATTAACATGATGTAATCTACCATGCCAAACATTACATGACTCGAGAAAATAAGTAGAAGATATGTTCTTATTATTATTAATAGGCATTACAGTCATTACATTGAGTTTAAAGAGCCCATCACTCAAATATCCTTTACCCACATACATACCACTCTTAGTGAGTACAAATTTATCAGATTCAAATACAAGTTTAAATCCCTTCTTGCTAAGCAGTGATCCTGAAACCAAGTTCTTTCGAATATCGGGGACATGAAACATGTCGTTGAGAGTAAGTTCCTTTCCCGAAGTCATCTTGAGTATAACTTTCCCTTTTCCTTCAACCTTTGAAGTGAAAAATTTCTCATGAAAAGTTGGTCCTCGTGATCAGAGTGTTGGTAGGAAGTAAACATATTTTTGTCAGAATATATGTGGCGAGTGGCCCCAGTATCTACCGACCATTCCCTAGTATTTCCTACCATGCTGACTTCAGAAACCACGGCCGAGAGGCTCAAATCATTAATACTTTCATAAATGTTCTCAACTTTAGTGACATTGGCTTGTGCTTGCTTATGTTTCTTATTCCCTTGATTTTTCCGATTACGGAAATCTTTAGCACGATGTCCCAACTTATCACACACAACATTTTCCATCAAACTTTTTAAAGTTTTCACTTTTAGGCCCTTTGTTTGGCTCGCCTTGGTTCACACGCTTCCTTTTCTTGTTCTTGCTACTTTTCCCTTCATACACTACGTGCACTTTGGATTTCATATGATTTCCGATTTTCTTTTTTGACACCCGATTATCCTCTTCAATCCTTAACCTCACAATCAAGTCCTCAAGCCCCATTTCTTTATGTTTATGTTTCAAATAATTTTTGAAATCTTTCTTAGACAGTGACAATTTTTCAATTATAAAATCCACTTGAAATGGCTCGCTTATTTCCATTTTTCAGAAAAAGATTTCATGATAAATCAATTGGAGCTCTTGGACTTAACTAATGGCAGTTTTTGAATCAACTATTTTAAAATTCAAGAATCTAGCGACAACGAATTTCTCCATTCAGACATCTTTTATTTTGTATTTTTATTCAAAGACTCCTACACCTCTTTAGCAGTTTTAAGAGGGTTGTACACATTATATAATGTGTTTTTCAGATTGTTGAGGATATAATTTTTACATAGAAAATTAGCATGTTTCCATGTATCCACAACGGAAATTATATGCCTGTCAGTTTCACCTTCTTTCAAAGTTGGTTCCTCTTCATTAGGGAATTTTTTCAAGTTCAAAGTTGTTAAATAAAATAACATTTGTTGTTGCCAATATTTGAAATCAGCCCCTTTGAACTTTTCGAGTTTTTCACCATGTCCAACATTAGTTGGTACTACCGCAATAGGTAAAGCAGAAGTAGATGCCATTTTTGTATTAAACATAAATAAATATGTGCTTATAACAGGATATGTGAGTGAATACTTATATTAATATAATATCACGAATTTAACGAAAACTAACTTGTTGGCAATTCATTAGAAAATAAATAACTGTATACTAATTTTTTGAGTAACATAAATACATGCATTAAATAAATTATATTTTCTGTATAATAGAAAATTTTTATTTCACAAAAAACCTTTACAGAATGTGAAAATAATATTTTGTAATACTGAAAATACAAAGTATTATAAAATATTTCTATAATTAAGTAACACAAAAAACCATTCTGGAATAAAAAAATATATATGAAAAAAATCGTCTTAAGATTGTTACCCAAAATGATTTTGAATTATATTATAAATATTACGAAATTTGTAATTACATAATAATTACAGAATTAAAATGCAACGAAAAAAAAAACTAGATTGAGGCAAGTGTTAAACACTCTGTCCTTAAGATGGATTTTGCCCCGAATTAGTGCTTCTCGGACGCAGCGATCATCGTCTCCCAGGATATAACAATCTTATTTGCAAATGTAGCACCCCAATTTGCAAGTCTATTTAAACCAACTGTTGAGAACTCTCATATGAACTCATAGAATATATGGACGGACCTAGTAATAATTTTTAGCGACAATCGTTTCTAAGGATACAACAATCTTGCAAATGTAGCACCCCAATTCACAAATCTGTTTGAACCAACAGTTGAGAACTCTCATATAAATTCACAGAATATATGGACTGACTTAATAATAATTTTCGTAACTCTTCAAATGAGACCCCAGGCCACTTATTTATACAAAAATAAGTGACAGTTAAAAACGGTTGGAAATCCCAACACTTAACTAGTGAGAATAATCGGAAGTAACTAATCAACCAGATAAGACGAAATTAAAAAATAAAAAAATAAAAACTGGGGCGAAATAAAGTAAAAGAAACCCCAAAATAAATTAAAAAACCCAATAGAATTTGGCCTAAAAAGTTTATACTTTAACCAAGTTAAAGCCCCAAAACCCAAGGCCCAAGTCGGATCGGGCAGGCGGCGGCGCGCGCACGCGTGTGGGTTTGGAAGTCAACCCAAGCTCGTGTAAGTCCTCCCTCCTTCAAAAAGTTGGGATACCCAAGGACACCAAGTGTCTAAGGAAAATACTAGTTCGGAATCACTCTCGAACTGTATTAACACGAAATACATACAAATGGAGGTGAATCATAGTTCCAAGTCACTAAGAGGTCAGCACATACCCTCACGTCTCTTAGGACCGTCTGACTATCAATCAGAGAGCCTGTACCAAGGAGTCCTATGTTCTAGGGTGCAAGTCAATATCCCCCATAAAGGTCCCATCGAGATAAGACTGTCCCGGCGCGGTAACCTCCGTGATAGCAAGTAGCGCGGGATGATTTTTACACATATATAATATAAGGACATACTCATAGCCCATATAATACATACCATGCGTAGTATATTTATATCTTGGATATCCTACGCATTTATCAATTTTATCAATCCCCAATATTTTATTTTCTGAGCTTTTCTCACTGCACAATGATTATATCAACAACATCGATATATATTATTTATATCTCTTCTCAATCTTTTATGGCTAAAATCTCCAAACTCTTATAGCGATAGTCAATAGCCTCGAATATTCTCATTCACAATAATATAAGCCGTCACACAATTAAAATACCCCAATACGTATTCCCTTATTAATATTCAAATCACACCTAAATATCTCTTTAAGTATTATTCCTCACGAACACCCCTATTTGGATAAATCTTGGATTTTACTTTCAACTAATCCAAAATACACGTCTTACTAAAAAAAATATTTAGAAATCCCCACACTATTTTTAGGAACTCCAAATATTTATCTCCAAATAATTTTAGCCTTTTATTTTTCCAATTTCCGAGTGCATTTCCGAATTGGTGATTTCACCCCGAAACTGCCATCTTATAAAAATCATAACAATTTGAAGAAAAATCAGAAAAATACGCGGTCAGTGGTCACGCGAGCGTATCGAAAAGATCTACAACTTTCGTATTTTGACCGAGAGCTGAATCGGCTGTCTTCCTATCCGAAACAGTCTAGAAGTGATCTGGTCACTATTCACTTTCTTCTCCAAAAATTCAAACCTCCATTAAAACACCTCCAAGCTTTTTATCTCATCTCTCATCGTCAACCAACTTCAAACAACCATAAATACACATATAGAAAGGGTTCTAATCATCCTACAACCCATATTCAACAATTAATTTCAATAAATTCCAAGTTTCTCAAATTGGGTATTAATCGAGTTATATCCGTTTTAATCTTCCGAAAACCCGTTTGATCCACGAAATTTCAACCCAAAAATCTTTAGTTTTATACCAACTACAATATGAGAAATTAAACACACTAAATCATAAAGCAAATTAAACACTTGCCTCGTGGATTAAATCCGACGACCACGAGTCGAATCCCTCGAATTTTGATCGAAAATCTCTTATTTTCTTCTCTTTTCTTTCTTCTTCTTTCTTCTCTTCTTTCTCTCTTTTCTCTCTCTCTCTCTCTTAGGGCTGATATTTGGGAGAAATGAGGGCTGCCACCTCTTTAAATCCGAAATTGGGTATATACCCAATTGTTAAATGACTCGTGTACTCATTTACGAGTCCCTACTAGTTCAAAAATGCCCGGAACCCAAATACTAGCCCAGGTACTTTATTTTGACTATCTCGACCATTCCGAACCCAATGGCGCATTCGAAATCTCCATCCGAGTCACTTAACTAAAATTCACTATTTTGACCCAACATGTTCAATACGCGTATTTTTCAGATTAAGATATTTCCTTTGTCGCTTTACTCAACTTACGACATGTAATTAAAAAGGGACATATACCAAATAGTCCCTCGGATATTTTTTTAATACCCATTTAGTCCAAAATTTTTTATTTTGCCTCAAAAAGTCCTTTGCCACATATTTTGGAGAGGGAGTGCCCCTGGCGCGGACCTCTAAAAATAAGAGGATATTGAGTGCTTGAGGGACTAAATGGGTTAAACTAAAAATATGTGTCCTTTTTAAAAAATACATATTTATAGTAGGGACTATTTAATAATTGACCCAATTAAAAATAATCCACTCATATACTTACTCTCGTAAGAAAATATAATCCATGTAAATATTAATCTGACACTTACAAACTAATATTTACTATTTACTTTATAACATTAAATTTATTTAATTTCACTCATTAATCCCAAAATTACTATTCACAATAATTCCTCAAATTACATCCACAGTGTAATTTAAATACCTTTAAAAGTATGAGGTATTACATAAGTCCTCCCTCCTTCAAAGAGTTGGGATACCCAAGGACACCAAGCTTTTAAGCCAAATTAGATTGTATTATTCTACACCCATTTTACCCATTGTTCTACATGTGACAAGTTTTAACTTAAATACTTCAACTGTTTTTCATGTTACAAGTGAGTACTTTAAATTATAATTTTTCGTTCAATAATTTATGATTTTTCATACGTGAGTATAGATGAATGAATTATCACATTAAATTGTTTCAAAAAACATACAGTTGCAATAATAAATTGATCCTAAAATAAAATCTAAGTGAACTTAAATAAACCCACAAATTCTCACTATTTTTTACTTAAAGATGGATATGTGAAAATGGAGATAGGTTTAAATGTTTTGCTGACTCTACGCACCAAAGGATGGGGTGGGTTTAATGATCAAAAGTTGAAAAAAACGCGCTGTGTAGCTGACTTCTTTGGTCAATCTGTACTTGTTTTTTTTTAAGGCACAACCACTTTGAGTCAATAGGATTTGAGTTTGGAACATTTTTTTTTTAAGGGTCAATTATTAAATAGTCCCTACTATAAATATATATTTTTTAAAAAAGACACATATTTTTAATTTAACCCATTTAGTCCCTCAAGCACTCAATATCCTCTTATTTTTAGAGGTCCGCGCCAGCGGCACTCCCTTTCCAAAATATGTGGCAAAGGACTTTTTGAGGCAAAATAAAAAAGTTTGGACTCAATGAGTATTAAAAAATGTCCGAGTGACTATTTGGTATATGTCGCATTTTTTAAATGGTAGTTGGGTTGGGTATATACTATTTTGGGGAAAAGAAAGAAGGAAAACAAAGAAGATGAAGATATGTTCGTCGGAACTTTTATTCATATTTCTCATTCTCATCAATTTTGTACGTCTAACAACTCAACAACCAAACTTCGTATTTCACTACTGTATAGACAGCAGTAATTACACAACAAACAGTATCTACAGCACAAACCTCGACACTGCCCTCTCTTCCATCTCCTCCAACACCAATATCAGCTACGGTTTCTACAATCTCTCCGTCGGCCTACACCCAGAAACGGTTAACACAATCGCACTTTGCAGAGTTGATGCAAACCCGGATATCTGTCGTAGATGTGTGAATGACTCGAGCCATAGGCTAAGACAGCTATGTCCAAACAATAAGGAGGCTATTGGGTGGTATGAGTACTGCATGTTAAGGTACTCACATCGGTCTATATTTCACACGGTGGAGAGTGACCCTAATGCCTTCATAGGGAATGGATATAATGCCTCGGATGTGAATCAGTTTAATGAGAATCTGATGACCTTGCTGGATGGTTTAAGAGTTGAAGCTTCTAGGGGTACTTCTGTTAGGAAATTTGCTACGGGTGATACGAGTAGGATGGGGAGAGGCAATTTGACGACTATATATGCGCTTGTTCAGTGCACTCCTGATTTATCTGGGCTGCAGTGCAATGACTGTCTGGATGGGGCTGCTAGAGATATTTCATTGTGTTGTTATGGACAGTTAGGAGCAAGAATTCTGAAACCCAGTTGTATCCTTTTGTACGAGATCAGGCGTTTCTATAGAGATACTCCACCAGAAGTACTACCACCTCCACCCCCACCCCCACCCCCACCCCCACCCGTTACACTACCACCTCCTCCAGGTATATATTATTTTACTTTAACACTCCTCCAATTAGTATGATTCTTATATTTTATTTTGGTTTTGGCTCTCCTACGATGTTTGGGGCAAAGTGAGGTCGAGGCGGAGGCCTCAATTTATTGAAAAATTTGTCATTTTGGTTCAAATCTATAAATACAAGTGTTGTTTTTGGGGTTTTGAGAGAACAAGTTGGAGAAGCATATTTTGAGAGTTATCTGAGCTAAAGAGAGATATTTCAGAGGTGAGTTCTTGTGAGGTTGAGGTTGTGAGTGACTTTGTAAGAGAGATAAATTGTGTGTGTATAACTTTGGGTTTCTCTATTTATTTATAGAAAGAAGAAATCATTATTGGTGGACGAAGTCCAAATTTGGGTGAACCACGGTATATCTTTGTATGTTTTTATTGTCTGAATTGATTGAGAGTTTTCACATTAGTTTATTTATGAACAAGCTTTTGGGTGTTTTCTGCACACTAAGTGTTTGATAAAATCCTTGGTCGCTAGAAATAGTCTTGCTTTAACGCAACGAGTGGTATCAGAGCTTATATTTCATTGTTTGCACGGTATTTTGGTTTGATGTTAGAATCAATTTTGGCATATCTTTTGTTTTTGTTCCAAATGGTGGAAAATGTGGAGAGTACTCCGGAATCAACCTCTACGAGCGGAGGGGCTCTAAGAGATGGGAACCGAGTTATGGATCGAGTGGTTTAATAAAGACAAACATGAAGGCTTTTGATGAGAAGATCAATTTCAGGTTATGACGAATACGGATGCGAGGCTTTCTTATCCAACAAAGGTTGCAATTAGCTTTTTTGGGAGTAGAGGGACGACCGGTAGGCATGACCGGTGCCGAGTGGATCGATATTGATCAAAGGGCGGCTTTGTGTATTGAGATGCTTATTAAGGATGATCTGTTGAATCACGTGATAGTGGAGACCACGACTACAGCCATATGGGATAAGTTAGAAGAGATATTTGGGCAGGTTGTTGTTAAATTAATTATTCCATAAGAAGAAACTCTTCACTTGAGATAAAGGAGGGGGAGGATATGATGAAGCATATCAACGTTTTTAATGCCTTGGTAAATGACTTGAACGGAATAGATGTTCAATTCATTGATGAGTATCTAGCATTGTTGTTGCTTGCATCATTACCTGATTCATATGATCATTTTGTGACGAATCTCATGTTTGGGAAGTCTACGCTCCGGTGCAACGAGGTTGTGCAAGATATTCAATCTCTTGTCACGATGAGAAAGAAGGAAGGCGGAGGTGACGGGTATTCCCATAATGAAGGCTTTACGACGGGAGACGGAGGTAGGCAAAATGACAGGAAGAACTCCAACCTGGGATTTAATGACGATAGTATGGGTGTTGGTGATAAAGGGCCACAATGCTACAAGTGCTGGGAATGGAGTCATATGATCCGAGAATATCCTTTGTAGAACGATAAGGTCAAAGGCCACCCCGAATTTATCTGGGCCGCAGTGCAATGAGTGTTTAGATGGGGTTGCTAGAGATATTTCATTGTGTTGTTATGGACAATTAGGAACAAGAATTCTGATGAAACCCAGTTGTATCCTTTGGTATGAGATCAGACGTTTCTATAAAGATACCCCACCAAATGCACTACCATCTCCACCCCCACCCATTGATACACCATCACCTCCTCCAGGTATATATTATTTTACTTTTATTAACACTCCTCCAATCCTTTCCCCTTCCCCCCAACCCCACGTTAAGCTAGTCAAAATCAAGCACCTACATTTTAGCCTAAAATAGGATGAAATTTAACAAATCACGAAAGAAAATCTACCATTAACTATATTCTCAAACATAAATAGTCATCCAACATATAACCTAAATTTAACTGTGACACATCTATTGAATTATATTGATAAAGCAAGTCCAGTTCATAACAAAAGTATAGACGGAGATGCACAATTCTATGCATATAGGAATATAAAGGAGATATGAAAAATTAAGATTGGCCTTAATTAAAGGACATATGATGCCCAACCTATCAAAAGGTGATGCATGGTGATTCACTATAAATAGTATAAATTATAGTACAACCTATACACGTAGAGAATCTAATTATAAATTATACAAATAAATATATAAAATTAGTAGAAAAATAAACAAACTATGTAGAAAGTAACCGAATAATTTGTTGGATGAAAAGTAATTGCATTCTAAGAACTCATTGAGCCATCTGCCCAAGCCTTCTGCAGCATTTTAGGTACAAATGTCTAGTTTGAATTGACAACTAATTTAACCACCATCTAATCTCATTTAAATATCCTTTATTTCGCACACATACTGAGACACAAACTCTATCACCTCCATCACCAAATCCCATATTTCACAAAAGGAAAATGCTACAAGTACCAAGTTTGTGTACCAAGTGCATTAAAGTGTTGTACACCAGCTAAAGTACAACACTTTAATGCATTTGGTACACAAACTTGGTGTAAAAACTTGGTACGCATAGCGTTACTCTTCACAAAAACCCCTCCCGTCCTTCTTCCACCATTCCTTGAACCCAAGATTTTTTTTTTCAAACCTTTCCATTTCAGATTATTTTAAAACTCCTCTAAACATCAGGTATTATCATTCAACTAAGTTCAAGAATTCAAAAAATGTTTCCAAAATTATTTTCCAAATTCTCCCATAAATAAGGTAATATTTTTCAAAACTAGTTCATTAATTTTTAAAAGTATTGAAAATGAAACCAACTCAACTATCCATCACAAATGCTGAACAAATATCCCAAAAGAGTAAATAGCCTCTAAAATTATTACATTTACCGCCTTCATAATAAATCAATTGAATCATAAACATTTTAAATACGGTATATGGATAACCTTGAACTGAATTAGGATAAAGCTACGTCCAAAATGTGAAGACCAATGAAAATCGAAGTTGCCAGCTAGTTCCTTAAAACTGCCCTGTTTCAAATAAATAAAAATAGAAGTAATGTAAACGGATAAGAATATTATTCAAACCTCAGAATTTGAGACGATATAGATAAGGATAGTTGTATGAAATATTCAGTCGATAAGGATAGTGTATTTCGAAATAGATACATATAATGAATATTTTGTTTTGCCACCCCTGGAATCATATATGTTTGGAGTACATTTAGGTCTTCGTTGGAAGGCCATTATGCATTAGAAGCCAGAACATAACTTGAAATTTGTTGTTAGTGTATGGGTGAAAGGTGGCTCCAGAGGCAGATGCAGGAATTTATTGAGGGTGGGGCACAAATCGTTGCCGGGGGTTCGGGGGCTCCCGCCCCCGAATTTTTTTTAGGGGTAAAATTTTGAATTTTTTTTCTTTTTTTGGGTGGAGCACAACTCTAAATTTACAATTTTCTAAGGGTAAAATTTTAAATTTCAGATTTAGGGTGAAGCACTTGCCCCACCTTCCTTCCATGTGGATCCGCCCCTGGCTCCAAGGAGGTTGGGGTGGCTTGGTGTTATATGTGGTTCTGTACAGACAATTATGGATTGAAACAATAGTGAAGTGCGGGTAGAGTTGAGACAAAAGTCGGTGACCAGATTGAGGACCGAAAGAATCGGTAATCTTCTTATTTTGTTATAATACTAGACAGGAAGTATAGGGTCTCTAGTTGAGAGTTCTATGTACCATGCATATTGCTTTTAGTTATTTGAATTGTTATTGAATGCACAAAAGCATTTAAATAACTGCATTCAACTTCATCCTAACTTGCTGTAATATTCGTTCCTCATAATAAGGATGTTCTGGGGGGGCATACTTTGAGACTATAGACAGAGGAGTTTCAAATTCATTTAAAACAGAAATTCAAAGAAGTCTATATGATGTTGGCATGTTTCAACTCTCCTTAACCTCCTTATGATCTATTTACATATATTAAAAAGGGATGAAAGAATAAAAAAAAACTCAACCACTAAAAGCAGCAGAAGAAAGAAAGACATGGCATAACGCCTGTAAAACAGCAGTTTTACAGTCTAATGTTCGGCTCAGTTGTCACCTAAGTATTAAAAGAGATATAGCTGATATGCAGATGCAGTGGTCATTTGGTTTTAAAAATAATGGATCTCGACATCTCGTTCTTATGTGTATCTTTACTTTGTTTTAATTATTAACGCAGTGTAATTTAATCATTACAAATTTGTGGTCTTTGCAGGCGAGAAGGATAAAAAAAAAAAACTGTTATTATTACAGTTGTTTCCACGGTCATTTTCGTGATACTTCTATGTGTTTCCATTTGCATCTTCATAAGAAGGAGGAAGCTGAAAGAGAAGCTCAAGAGTAAGTTCAACAATGGCTTTATTTGTACTTAATTGAATTCCAGGATACAATTGTTGCAATATAAATCAGTAGGTTATAAACATTATGTCATAGCATGTTGTTCAGTGCCCAAGTGTGTGTGCAACGGGCCATGCACACACTCTAATTTGTGGGATTTTGAGAAGGTGATGTGAAATTGTGCCCTGAGCCACTTAAGTTTATAGCATGGATTTGTGTTTAGTGAGTGTGGATCCATGGTTTGGACTAAATTTTGATCTGGTTATATTATGTCAATTGTGTACCCTTTATATCAAATATCCAAAACTGTGCGTGTGAAGTCTCGAACCCATAAAAAAAGGTCTCGAATGACTCTGGATCAGGAAGCAAGAATGTATTGAATTCCCTACTTCTTAGCAGGGATTTACCAGTCATTGTCCCACATAGGCTGTACTTTTAATACTTAATAGCAAATAGAACTAAATTATTGGATGAATATATATATAGACCTCCTAACAGATTATATGCATGTAATACATCTATGTATATTTCATTTATACATCAACATATTAAGTATTGTTGGTCAATATTAAAATATGTGTATACAACCAAAGGGGCTAGCCCCGATGGTTACCTACGAATCTTGGGTTCAAGAGGTCGTACGTTCAAGTCCCCCCCTCCCCATCTCCCACCCCCTGGGGATTGAACTTGAAAAAAAAATGTGTGTGATACATAAATATTTTTATATTTTTGTATCAACGCTCTCATGATGCTCTCAATCCCTCGTATTTTCAAAACTGATACTTTCACTCTCTCTCTTGCCCTCGCACTCCTATCTACTCCAATAGTTGAGTACGTAGATTCAAATCCAATTGACTCCAATATAGTTTTTTACACATTAGAGTATATTGTCAAATATATTGTTTAACCTCTCTATAATAGTTAATCTATTTGATTAGTGAGCTGTTCAAAATGCTTTCACCACTTGCACGTCTTTTGTGAAATTGAACTATTACATGTCTCATAATTATAGTTGTGGTGTTTGGCTCGGATAGAACTCCTAGTGGAGAGGGGAGAGAGAGAGATTTTGAGTTTGACTCGAATTCCTATTTAGTTTATCTAATCTTATTCGGTGGAATTTTGATACCAAGTTTGATAGGTATCTTTAGTTACCTATTTTGTGAGGTGTCTTACACCATTTGAGACCCTTGGATTTCAGTTCCTAAGATTGTAACTATTTGGTGTAGATCTACTAGTGTAACAAAACATTCATTTAAGGATCTTCTTTAATGGCTAAAGTATTATATTCATTTTGAATATATGTTATTCTTTTATTGCAGATGCTGATGAAATTATAAGTGTAGAATCTTTGCAGTATGACTTTGGTACTATTAAAGTTGCAACAAATTTTTTCTCTGATGTTAATAAGCTTGGACAAGGTGGGTTTGGAGCTGTTTACAAGGTTAAAGGACTATTCTCATAAGGAAAAAGCACTTCTTCATGTGAAATCAAAATTTTTGTATAGGTTTGACCCATTTAACATTTGTTCACATCTATCTATCAGGGTAGGCTTCAAAATGGAAAGGAAATAGCTGTGAAGAGGCTGTCAAGGGATTCTCGACAAGGTGAACTGGAATTTAAAAATGAGGTCTTATTAGTGGCAAAGCTTCAGCACAGAAATTTGGTTAGGCTCCTTGGTTTCTGCCTAGAAGGAACAGAAAGGCTTCTCATTTATGAATTTATGCCCAATGGTAGTCTTGACAATTTCATAGTTGGTATGGTATCTTTTCAGCTTCTTTATAGATATTTCCTCTATGTATTTCATTCGGAAATCCTATATAGGTGATTCTTATGATGTTAAAGCACAGAGGAATTATCTAAACCAAATTTTATGTTAATAACTGAATCTCGAATAGCTATGGTAAAGGATACAAGTTATATTTATGTAGTGATCGTAGTCTGATTGACCGGATTTATAGATCAAGTCAAGCGCGCATATTTGGATTGGGATAAGCGCTACAAGATTATAGGAGGTGTTGCTCGGGCACTTCTTTACCTTCATGAAGATTCCAGACTTCGGATTATTCATCGTGATCTCAAAGCTAGCAACGTCTTGTTAGATGCATCAATGAACCCCAAAGTTTCAGATTTTGGCATGGCACGATTGTTTGAAATGGACGAAACCCAAGCTAGTACGAGCAGAGTTGTGGGGACATAGTAAGTATTAGTCATTACATAAAACTAATATATATGACTATGAAAGAACTTTAATGAGTGATTTTGACCAAGGCACCTCGCTACGGTCGAAATTAGACTTTGGTACCACCATGATTGTTTGCTTAGACTTTGGTTCTTTTTTATCGCTAAATGTGTTTTGTATGATCAAACCCGCCCAAAAGTTCTTATTTAATCGACTGCATATGCTCTAAATGATGAAAGAACCAATGAAATACAATATGGCGTGAGATTTGATTTCGAGTCTTGCCTTGAGTTTGAACAGTCTTCAATATTACACTATTGCAGTGGATATATGGCACCCGAGTACGCAAGGCGTGGTCGAATGTCAATTAAGTTAGATGTGTTTAGCTTTGGCGTGTTAGTTCTAGAAATCGTAAGTGGCCAAAAGAACAACTCCTTTCGAATCGGAGAAGACGAGTACCTTCTAAGCTATGTAAGTATCGATGTGCATGATGAATTATTAGTCAAATTTTAAAGGGCAATTTACAATTAGGTCCCTCATAAATAATTTTTAAACACTTAAAATGACAATTTACTATTAGGTCCACTTGTTATGCCACTAGCATGGACTTCTTCAATTAGTGGACCTAAGTGTTTAAAATTTGTCAAAATTCCTTTAATGTTTAAAATTTGTTTGCGAGAGAACTAAGAGTACTTTCCCCAATTTTAAATTAGTTAGAGCTTATTATATAGTATTAAATTGCGCGAATTGACGACTTCTTTTAGGCTTGGAAAAGTTGGCGGGAAGGAATGGCTTCGAATTTGATTGACCCCGCATTGAGTACTGGTTCGGGTTCGATACACGAAAAAATGAGGTGCATCCACGTTGGGTTGTTGTGTGTTCAAGAAAGAGCAACAGACAGACCAACCATGGTGTTGATACCAAAATTAATGTGCTGATGTGGACGAATAAGATGAAGACACGTGTCAATCTACATGGCACAATAGCAGCGAGGAAGATCATTTCCCGACCAGCCATGCTTCTTTCCGAGCAATGAGAATACGCCGAGGAACTCTATCATACCGAGGAACTTTAACACACCGAGGAACTCTATAGCAACGAGGTACTCTAATGTTCCGAGGAACTCTTGATCAACAAGCAACTAAGGCGGTCCGAACTGCATCTCGGCCGTATCATTAATTACCAGACGGACAACTGTTCAACTATTCATTATATTCTTGGCGCACACGCTGCATTAAATGTATTACCCTTTCATATGTATATCATTTAATGTATTGGACCTTTCATGTACAGCCTCAAGGCTATAAATACCATGTATCATCCTCATTCAAGGGGACCGGAATTTCTTGAGAGAACTTGTAATCAAGAATTCCAAAAACACTCGGCAATAACATAACAGTGGATGTAGGCTTTATTCCTAGCCGAACCACTTTAAAAATCTTTGTCTTATTTATTTATTTATCTGTGATTGAAAAATTAGAGCGATCTAGTTTTTTACATCAACAGATTGGCGCCGTCTGTGGGAAACGACTGTTATTATCGTTTTTCATAAAAATCATTTATCACCAATGGCAGATAATCCAGAATCCAGTAATCGAAATGTTGGAAATACTGGAAATCTTCCAAATCCATCTGCATCCCCAGATCTGGCTGGAATTATGACGAATCTGGCTCAAGGACAAACCGCCATGCAAGAATCTATGAGGCAACTCATTCAAACTCTTCAGGGCGGTGCACCTACCTATTCAGGGCAAAGGAGTGATCATAGGCAATCGCAATCTAGACGTACCGGGTCATATCGCAATGAAGAGTCTAATGATTCTTCTTATCAACCTAGGCGAACTTCATCGATACGGGCTACGGATACAGATCAACGTATTACTCTTTCTCCGGAACGAACTAGCGCTTTGGAAAGATTAAGCAGGGTGTCTCCTTTCAGTCGATTAGGTCCAAGGAGGAACATGAGTCCACCCAGGGCTCCATCAAGAAGTTTTCGACCACCACCAGGTTTGAGAGAAGGATCTGCACAATCGCGACCAACTACTCGTCGGGATAAATCTCAGGAAGCTACGTCAGAGCAGTCAGTTGCTCGAACTAAGCGGCCCGAGGAAGGGAATGAAGCATGGAAAGGTTCCATTCAACGGTTGGAAGATAGACTGGGAGAAATGGCTAAGGCGAAGAACCCCTTACAGAGAACTTTTGTTCAAGGAACACCTTTTGTGCAAGCCATTGTGGATTTCCCTACACCGTCGAAATTCAAAGCACCCGTAGTGACTCCCAAGTACGATGGAAAGACAGATCCCGTACTTCATATAGAACAATACCAAGCTGCTGCAGATATCTACGCTGTCCCCGACGAGATGAGGTGTAGAGCATTCTCGGGAACTCTTACCGGATCTGCACAGATATGGTACAATAATCTTCCTCGGGGTAAGATTTCAACCTTTGTTCAGTTAGCCGAATTGTTTATTGGCAATTTTTGTTTTGGAGCAAAGCCGGTAAAGCGAGTAGCACACTTGCTAAGTGTTAGACAAAAATTAGGTGAAAGTACTAGAGATTACATAACAAGTTTCAATAACGAGAAGTTGGAAGTCATAGATTATGAAGAAAAGACAGCAATCACTGCTCTGATGAGTGGTTTGCTGCCTAACAAGCTGTACTACACTTTGGCCAAAGATCCACCTAAAAATATGTCGGAGTTGATGGCAAAGGCGGCCAAAATCATGAATGCCGAGGAGGCTATGGCTGCGAAGAAGAATATGGATAAAGAAGTTAAAGTGGAGGTCGACAATTCTAAGAAGAAAGATCAGAAAGGTAATGGTGGTGACAAACATTCCAGGAATAACAGGATGAAGTTGGAAGTCCTAAAGAAGTATGATAACTATACTCCATTGAAAATGGGTATTAATCATGTTTTGGAAGAAATCAGGAATAATGAGGAAATCAAGTGGCCAGAGAAACTGAAGACAAATCCCGACCTGAGGAATAAAGACAAATATTGCGAGTTTCACAAAGATCATGGCCATATGACCAAAAATTGTATAGCCCTTCAGAACGAGATCGAAACACTCATCCGAAGAGGAAAATTATCAAAATATGTAGATCGCAGAGGTGAAAGGAAGAATGATGATAAAACTAGAGAGAGATCTAGATCTCCTCGTCGTGCAGAGGATAAAAAGAAGAGGGACCATGAAGAGGATCCAGATGATGACCCCGATCTTCCCAAAAAGCCAAGGAAACCCGAACGAGAGGTATTTTCCATACGTTTTGGGTCATTTGATTGTAATGTTATTACAGGAGGAGATGCAGGAGGAGGAGACCTTACTGCAGAAAGAAAAGCTTATCTCGGAGAGGCTCAAGCTTGTTCATACATTCAGCGAATAAACCTGGCCGAGGATGATTGTCCGATGAAGGTAAACAAAGAGAAGCTAGTGATTGGTTTTTCAAAAAACGACCTGGCAGGTGTTCTCTACCCTCATGATGATCCTCTGGTGATCAAAATGAGGATGAAGGATGTGGTCATTTCAAGGGTGTTAGTAGACAATGGTAGTTCGGCAGACATCATGTACTATTCATGCTTTGATAGCTTGAATTTAAAATTATCTCAATTAGAACCTTATCACAGACCCTTTCTGGGTTTTGCTGGCGAGAAAGTTTTTCCACTTGGGACGATCAAGTTGGATATACTCATTGGAACTTGGCCTGCTTGTCGAACAGAAAGAATACGCTTTTTTGTGATGGATAAGAATGTGCAGTCCGCCTACAACATCATCATGGGAAGAGTTGGATTGAAGAAGTTCGAAGCAGTTCCATCTACAGTACATCAGTGTTTGAAATTCCCAACGAATTTTGGAGTAGGAATTATGAAAGGTGATCAAAAAGTAGCTCGGGAATGCTATTATTCGTCTGCCGAGCAAGAGGAACTTGAAGAATCAAAGAAAAAGACTACTACTTACCAAGTGGAGGAAGGCACAGAAATTGAAACTCTTGACCCTAGGGATGAATCTCAACTCGTAAAAGGGCAGGTTGTGGAATCTACAGAAATTGTTATCCTGGACGACGAGCATCCTGAACGAATAACTCAGATAGGATCGTCGTTGGATTTTTCAATAAAACGGGAGTTGATAACTTTCTTGAGAAACAGGAAGAATACTTTTGCTTGGAGTCATGAAGACATGCCAGGAATATATCCAAACTTCTTATGTCATGAACTCAATGTGAATAAGGAGATCAAGCCTGTGAAGCAAAGAAGAAGAGTGTTTAGTCCCGAGAAGAACCAGGCCATACAAGAGGAGGTCGAGAAACTCCAGAAAGCCCAATTCATTGAAGATGTGAAATATCCAGATTGGTTGGCGAATGTGGTGATGGTAAAGAAGAAGAACAACAAATGGAGAATGTGTGTTGATTTTACTGATCTCAACAAGGCATGTCCAAAAGATCATTTTCCATTGCCCAGAATTGATCAACTGGTGGATGCTACCTCGGGACACGAGCTACTCAGCTTCATGGATGCTTATTCTGGCTACAACCAAATCAAAATGAAACCTGAAGACAGGGAAAGTACTTCTTTTATTACCCCAAGGGGAACTTATTGTTATAATGTTATGCCTTTTGGTTTAAAAAATGCAGGTGCAACATATCAGCGGTTGATGAACAAGGTGTTCACCGAACAAATCAGCCGTAATATGGAGGTCTATGTCGACGACATGCTCACCAAAAGCAAGAGAGCTGCAGATCATTTGGTTGACTTGAGTCAAACTTTTGATCAACTGGATAAATACCAGATGAAGCTTAACCCGACGAAATGTACCTTTGGAGTACGAGAAGGAATGTTCCTCGGATACATCGTCAACCAACGAGGTATTGAGGCAAATCCAGAAAAGATCAAGGCTCTTTTAGGGCTACGATCCCCGACGACGAAGAAAGAAGTGCAGAGTCTTACCGGACGAGTTGCAGCACTCAACAGATTTGTATCCCGAGCAACTGATAAATGCCTCCCATTCTTCAAAACACTACGAAAAAGTTTTGAGTGGACTGATGAATGTGAGAAAGCCTTTCAAGATTTGAAGAAGTATTTGGGAGCCCCACCATTGTTGTCTAGGCCAATAACTGGAGAGAAGATGTACTTGTATTTGGCAGTATCAGAAAATGCAGTTAGCTCGGCGTTGATCAGATTGGAGAATGGAGTCCAGAAGCCAATTTATTACACAAGCAAGGCCTTCCGAGGTGCGGAAATCAGATACCCAAAGCTGGAAAAATTGGCACTGGCATTAATTGAAGCAAGTAGAAGAATGAGGCCATACTTCCAGGCCCATACCATCATTGTGTATACCGACATGCCGTTAAGACAAGCCCTTCACAAGCCAGAAAAATCAGGAAGATTGATGTACTGGGCAATAGAGCTCGGTGAATATGATATTGTGTATGAACCCAGATCATCGTTGAAAGGGCAAGCCGTGGCAGATTTTATAGCAGAGTTCACATACCCTGATACCCCCGAGGAGCAAAAGGTGCTTGCTGACCTACCTGTGGATGATACAGGATCAACAGACACAGATCCAAACCAACCAAGGTTGGTAAAAGGACTTGTGGATGTAGAAAAATCATCATATTCAAACCCCGACCAACTCCGGTTGGTAGAGGGGCGCGACCAAATGACCGACGAGGAACGAAGGATAACCGGGGATGATGAAAGAAAACAGATGATATTTCACCGAGGAACTCTAACAGATAAGAAATTTGAAGACGAGTTACATACATGGAGATTATATGTAGATGGATCATCTTGCACGGCTGGTTGTGGAGCAGGGATTGTTTTAAACTCTCCAGATGATATTGACATGGAGTATGCCTTGAGATTCCAATTCAAAGCTTCCAATAATGAGGCTGAATATGAGGCTATGATAGCAGGTTTTCATTTGGCGAAAGTTATGGAGGCACGTCAAGTAATTGTTTTCAGTGATTCTCAATTAATTGTGAATCAAATGATGGGAATATATGCAGTGAAGGGAGAGTTAATGGTGAAGTACCATGCAAAAGTGATGGAGTTATTGAAAGAATTTGATGCTATTCAATTGGTGAGGATACCGAGAATGGAGAATGCTAGAGCAGACGCATTGGCCCGACTAGCGTCAGCTACGCGCACCGAGCTGCGAAGAACAATACCAATTGAAGTACTAGAAATTCGGAGCATAGAGGAAGATCTGACGGTGAAGATTATTACCCTTGATTTAGGACCATCTTGGATGGATCCTATCAGAGCATACATTGAAGAAGGAGTACTACCGGAGGACAAACAAGCTGCTAAGAAATTGAAGTATAAAGTTGCTCGGTATGTGTTAACTAATGGTGTTTTGTATAGACGAGGAATTATGGCAGGTTTGCAGAGATGTGTGCATCCATCAGAAGTCAAAGAATTGATTGAAGAAATCCATGAAGGATCTTGTGGAGCTCATGTAGCAGGTCGGACTCTTCTACAAAGGGTGATGACACAGGGATACTACTGGCCGACGATGAGGGCTGATTGTATAGCCTATGCTAAGAAGTGTGACAAGTGCCAACGTTTTTCCTCCATCCGAAGAACTCCACAGGCATTGTTGACACCCATAACATCACCTTGGCCATTTGCCATGTGGGGGATTGATCTGGTTGGACCACTGCCGACGACCCGAGGAAGGTTCAAGTATCTCGTCGTGGCAGTAGACTATTTTACTAAGTGGGTGGAAGCTGAACCACTAATTGATATGACGTACGAGAAGGTGTATCAGTTCATATGGAAGAATATCATTTGTCGATATGGTCTCCCCCACGCTTTCATCACAGACCATGGAACGCAATTTGATAATGAAGAATTTGCTGCCTATTGTCATCAGTCAAACGTCTTGAAGTTTCATTCAGCACCAGGCCATCCTCAAAGCAATGGACAGACTGAAGTGACGAACAGAACATTACTAAATGGATTGAAGAAGAGGTTAAGTGAGGCTAAAGCAAATTGGATTAATGAGCTACAGTCAGTTTTGTGGGCTTACCGAACAACTCCCAGAGCAGCAACAGGAGAATCACCATATATGCTAGCATTTGGAAGTGAGGCTGTGATACCTGCAGAGTTGGGCCTACCAACACACAGGGTGTTAAATTTCAATTCTCCGATCAGTGATCTGATGAGAAGGATGGATTTGGATATGCTCGAGGAAGTCAGAGAAGATGCAGCCATTAGGAATGCTGCTTATCAACAACGAACAGCTCTGTTTTACAACAAAAGGGTAAAGAAATGTGATCTAAAAGAGGGGGATTATGTGCTAAAGAAGGTCATTCAGAAGCAGAATAAACTGGAAGCAAACTGGCATGGACCTTACCGAGTTACAGAGGTTGTTCGACCAGGAACTTACAGAATAGCAACTCTAGAAGGAGAGGAATTTAAGAACGCATGGAATGCTGAACACCTGCGCAAGTATTATCAATGATGTCAAATGTAAAGCATTTCTTTCATTATGAATAAAACGAGGATGTTTCGCCATTTTCTTTCTGGTTGAAAATTTTTCGGGGAATACTAGTGTAATACACTACACAACAAAAGTGCTCTAAGGAGCCAACCTCCTTTGGTTAGGAGGACAGCTCTACGGAGCAAAAGTGCTATAAGTAGCCAATCATAGCTCTACGGAGCAAAAGTGCTATAAGTAGCCAACCACAGCTCTACGAAGCAAAAGTGCTATAAGTAGCCAACCTCAGCTCTACGGAGCAAAAGTGCTATAAGTAGCCAACCTCCTTTGGTTAGGAGGACAGCTCTACGGAGCAAAAGTGCTATAAGTAGCCAGCCTCCTTTGGTTAGGAGGACAGCTCTACGGAGCAAAAGTGCTATAAGTAGCCAACCTCCTTTGGTTAGGAGGACATGCTCTAAGGAGCCAAAAAATGCTCTAAGGAGCCAAAAGCTTTAAGGAGCCAGAAACTGTACACCGGCATGATCAACTACGGTTGGTAAGATAAAAATATACTCTCATATTACAACTTATGTTGGTCGGGAGGTAATATTATTACAATGAGTTCTTTGAAGAACAAAATGTTCAAAAAATACACCAAGTATAGTTGGTCGGGGATAAAAACCCAATAACTGTAGTTGGTCGGCAAGGACAAATTATTGATCTTAGTTGGTCGGACGCAATTTTATAATCAAACCAAGTATAGCTGGTCGGGGATAAAAAACCCATCAGCTGTAATTGGTCGACAAACATTATTCATCCACCTTGGTTGGTTGGAAACCGTTTGAATATTTTTACTCATTACTTTATTATTAAGTGATCGAGAAACATTACTAATACTTGTAACTTTTTATTAAGTTGCTTAATGAACAATATTATTGTTATCTTTTTAACAGATACATATGTACAAATATAAATGTGTTTGATAAACACAAGACTAACAAAATTGGCAAACGGAAAATGAAAATCTTTTCATTAATCTAGAATAAATTACAAATTACAAGAAGGTACTAAATTGTTACATGAATATTACTATTCTATTGGTTTTTTGCCCTGTGCTTTAGAGACAGGTTCCTCGCCGGCAGGAGGGTCTTCTAGGCAAAGGGGAGAATTGAAGAAATTAACATCTCTGAGCATTCTGACGTTCATAACAGAAGGTGTATCCAAAAGATGCTCAGGACGAGATAATTCAACTTGGGAATGAAGGCTATAATCACCAAGGTATTTTGAAATTAGGCTGTGAGGAATGGAACGAGCTGGGATCCATGCCATATCCAATTTGAAAGGTAGTACAGGCAAGTCTAATAATGATGGAGCATGATAGTCCCATAAAAAATGCCCTTGCTCCAACTTTAACACACCCAATGCATTTAACCATCCTTGCTTGTAACCTTCATTATTAGCATGTTCAATGCGAGCGTCCAGATGAACGAGAGCTTCATTATATCCTGCCATCCAGAATTCCCTTGGCTGTTTATGGAATTAGAAGGTTAATCTATCCAATTGTTCATGAAGGCTTTTGGCAAAGATATCCTTGTTATGCAAGGCAGATTTCGTTGATGCCAGCTGATCTTCCAGAGACAGATTTTTATTGGACATTTCAGTCAGAGCACGGTCTTTTACTTTCAACTGGAATGCTTGAGTTTCCAGAGTAGACTGAGTGCGAGCCTCTTCAACATTTTGGCTGACTCTTCCTCGCCCCCGAGAACCTCTTCCTCGTCCCCGAGCAGTTCCAGAAATGGCAGATCTTCTTAAGTCCTCCAGCTCTTGCCTCAGTTTGGCATTTTCGACCTCTAAGAACGAGAAGCCTTCATCAGTAACTGGTATTAATGCAGTAGAAGATGAAGCAGCAGATTCATATTGAGCTAATTTTTTCTGCAAATTATTATTTTCTTGTTCCAGGATCTCGGCAATTTGTCTACAGGCTTCAACTTCACCTTTTAGGGTTCTCTCCCTAACGTCATACCCAGCAATGATCTTCTTGTGGCCTGTTTCTGAAGAGAGCTGCTGGTATCTATTTTCATAATCCTTATGCAACGAAGCCATTGATTCGTTGTGTTGATTTTGAAGATCCTCTAAGGAACCATGAAGCTCTTCAATCAACTCATAGTAAGCGACATTGTTGGCCACTGCTCGGTCGAGTAAAGCTTTCAAGTACTGATAAGCTTTAATAGCCTGCTCTGAAGCACCATGACCAAGGATATCAGCAATTTCCGATGTACTAAGATCTGTATGACCAGCCTTATAGTATTGATGACATTGCTGCATCAGCTCGGTATCATGAGAAGAGATCAAGTCCATTCTAGCAACAAACTAATGACAAGAAAAAGACAACAATCAACAAAAACAAGTTATCAACAACAGAGATAAGCAAAGATATATTTTATTAGATCATCAAAAAGTTACATTGTTCGATTACAAGGAAATACATAAATGCTACCGAACAACTTCACACCTTTTCCTTGTCTCCCAAGACTTTCTCGGGAGGCTGGGACGAGGAGCTCGGTTGCTCGGTGGTAACTACAGCTTGATCGATAGGAATCTTCTCGGGAGGAGGAGGCATGGAGGAAACGTCCTCGGTGGCAGAGGGTTGAGAGGCAGAAACTTGATCGCCCATAGCCATGGAAGACTCATCTGAAGCAGGTTCATCTTCTTCTTCTTCCACAATTGGTGGAGGAGGACCAGGGAGATGCCGTTGGAATAGCTCAGAATCGTCTTGGACTTTTAGCTCTTGTAGAGCAGCTACCCAACCATCATGAAAGTATTTCAACTCCCCATATTGGACTTGGGACGTCATTGCAACTATCCCTCTCTCCCATCCTTTCTCCCAACCAACGCTGAAATGTTTCTTGATTGCAACTTTTCTCCTCGACTTCTCCGAGGAGAGCTTCACCTCCAATTCCTCTTTCTTAACCTTGATATCTCGCAGAGTAGATAATTCTTCTTCTGCCTTCTTCAATTTATCATCAGATTCCTGATGCTTAACCTCCAAAACTTTAACTTTCTCCTCCAAATTCTTGGAGGCTTCAGCCATCCTCATCTTCTCAGCCTCAGCCACAGCCAGCTTTTTCTCCCAAACAGTTTTCTCCTCGATGTACTGTTGGCGAGATTCCTTCACAGATTGGGTTAAACCCAACAAAGCATCGTCAACATCGGACGAGGAAGTGGAAGCTTTAATAACTTGATCTTTCTTCACGATGGTATTGAAGCAGTTCACCAGCTGAAAGATAAGAAAAACAATAGAGTCAACACAAATACAAGAATTCAAGAAAAAGAAAGAAAGACCAAAGGTATGAGAAATTTACTGAAGAAAGATGGCGAGCAGCTAGGGATGTCAGTGTATCCCTAGGAATTTTTTCATCAACCCCGAGAACCTCGGGTATAACTGAGCTCGTTGAAGAACTCGGAAGAATGATTTTTGAGACACTACTACCACCAGCGGGTAGAGAAGATGCAGTTCCAGCAAGATTAACTGAGGATGATTTCCTCAATCTCTTCAAAGGACGGTCAGCAGCATCAACCAAGGAAGAAGTCTTGGTCGGAGAGATGGCAATTACATCAGCAGGAGCATCTTTCTTGCTTGGGGCCACTGGGGGCTTCTCGGCAACTTTGGAGGAACCAGCATCTACTTTTTTAGTCCCCTCTGGGACATCAATTTTGCCTTTCTGGGCTCCAACAGCAGAAGAAATTTCACCAAATAGAGCAGGAGGAGCTATTTTCTTGCCCATTCTCTGAGATAGGGAGATATGAGAATCTGAAGATGAACTTTCTGGTGTTGAAGCTGGTTCAACAGGACGAGCAGTATAAGAGGTTGTGTAACTCTTATACTGTAGTAAATATGAAGCAGATCTAATATGCTCGTCAGCAATGGTCTTATGCAAATTCCAGATAAGTTTCAAATGCTTGATATTCACTTATGACTCTTTTGGAGTTTTTCTTTTGCTATCAACTGCGAATAAATACATGTCGAGATATCAGTCATACATTTTTTCAAACATGATGAAAGCATAATTTCATAAGTAAAATAAAATGAAAAATAAACCTATCCCATTGCCGTATGGGGGGCATCTGGGACCGTTGTATACTTCATTCCCAGATAAAGGCGCATGTTGCCAATTTTTTATGACCAACCCATGCTCAAAATAATCCCTATTTGAGTCAGGGAGATTAACTACAAGAGCCCTATTCAAATACCTAGTTTTTAAATAATAAATATTATCTAGAACAACCCATTTATAACAAAACATAATTTCAGGGATCCCAATACGAGTCCCATGAGTTAGATTTAATTTGTGCACCCCGTTAATTATTCTCCATGAATTGGGGGCTATTTTTGCAGGAACAAGATCAAAATATTGACAAAACTCAAGACATAATGGGTTTGGTGGAAAGGAAAAACCGCATTCAGCAACAAAAAGACTGGGGAACCAATGTCCCTCAGCCAATCGAAAATAATCTAAAGGCTCAGAAAGAACCTCTAGAGTTACCCACGAAGGAATGGAAAAATCAGAACGGAATTTCTCAATAGACTCCACAATATAAACCATATTGAATAAAAGAGATACAGAAGAAAGAAAGAAGATCTTACAGAAAGAAAGGAGATGTGTTGACAACGAACGGAAACAAGGATGAACGCACAAGAGAAGAAGAGAAGAGAAAGCTTGAATGCAGAGAATGAAAAACGTAGACGACGGTATGGTTACCAAAGAAGTTTAAATACTTTGCATTGGGAAGCGGCGAAAGAAATGATTACCAAAAAGAAACTACTAAACTTCCGGCGGCTAAAAGGACAAAATTTGCACGAATATCAAAGCGCTTATCAAAAAGGCAGAAACTGCGAAATAAGAAGGAAATTTGAATACAATGTTCCTGAAACCCGGGAAGTACATTTAATATTGCCATATACCGAGAAAGAATGTTCCATACTCTTCAAAGTTCAAAATATGAAACATTGGGGGCTTCTGTTGATACCAAAATTAATGTGCTGATGTGGACGAATAAGATGAAGACACGTGTCAATCTACATGGCACAATAGCAGCGAGGAAGATCATTTCCCGACCAGCCATGCTTCTTTCCGAGCAACGAGAATACGCCGAGGAACTCTATCATACCGAGGAACTTTAACACACCGAGGAACTCTATAGCACCGAGGTACTCTAATGTTCCGAGGAACTCTTGATCAACAAGCAACTAAGGCGGTCCGAACTGCATCTCGGCCGTATCATTAATTACCAGACGGACAACTGTTCAACTATTCATTATATTCTTGACGCACACGCTGCATTAAATGTATTACCCTTTCATATGTATATCATTTAATGTATTGGACCTTTCATGTACAACCTCAAAGCTATAAATACCATGTATCATCCTCATTCAAGGGGAACGGAATTTCTTGAGAGAACTTGTAATCAAGAATTCCAAAAACACTCAGCAATAACATAACAGTGGATGTAGGCTTTATTCCTAGCCGAACCACTTTAAAAATCTTTGTCTTATTTATTTATCTGTGATTGAAAAATTAGAGCGATCTAGTTTTTTACATCAACACATGGCTTCAGTTGTTCACATGCTAAATAGCTTCTCTCTCACCCTACCAGAACCTTCAGAGCCTGCATTTTACATGCACAGTACCATCACTTCAGAAATGCAGCTGGAATCAGGTGAGGACTTATCCAATCAATCAGAAAGTCAGTATGCTCAATTGCAGGGGAATGAGGTTTCAAGTAGTGATTTATATCCCAGGTAGTGTTTGAGGATGCCATTTATCATGTGGAGCATGCTTTTATGATTCTTTGTATACCTTAAAGCAAAACAGTTACTTCGTTTGTTTGTCTCAAAATTGTAATTTGACCCATTTATAAATGGGTCCATATACAAATAGGCTCATTATTTGTGTTTGATTTCATTAATAAAATAATTCATTATTTGACTAATTTTAGATCATATGTAAAATGTGAAATTGAAGCATTTATAAAAAATCTGAAATGCATTCGTTTAAAATAAGAGTTACAAAATGATAATACAACTTAACTTCTCCCCCCCCCCCCCCTCCCCCCTCTCTCTCTCTCTCTCTCTCACACACACACACACACAAAAAAAAAAAACATTTCAAACCATTTTTTTCCTGATTGAACCTTAACATTTATTTCAGATTACCAAACATTAATTAAAAAATACATTTAAACTCATTTCAAATATACTAATCTATAATTAACTAATTCACAATGAACGGATTTACATAATCAAACAACCTGTGTAACAAAACTGGGCTGATACGGTTGCAATTATTAAACAATTTAATAATTCTTAATGAGGCGAAAATACAATTACTTGTGTTTGTTTAAACTCTACTAATTTCTAGACATATTTTTGATTTGGGTAGGGACACTTTAAACGTCTTTTCTTTTGAAAGAAAGCGTTAATTACACTTAAACCGGCCGAATTTTGACTCCCCCCCTCCCCCCCCCCCCCCCCCCCCCCCCCCCCCCCAACACACACACTCACTTTACCACCTTAACTTCCAATTTTTACATTTAACCCTCTAAACTTTGAAAACGGTTACAAGTAATTTCCTGCTATCCAACTCCATTAATTTTTGGCAGGAATAGTTAGGCATGTGAGTGGCACATATCTTAAAAGTATGGATGTTTTTGTCATAACATGATTTTTTTAAAAATAAAATATCAAAATGACAATAAAAACATTTAAAAATAAAGAAAATATTAAAAAATATAAATAATCCTTGGAAACTTTTGAAAACATTTGGAAAATATGAATATATATTTAAAAGTTCTGAAAATTACCAAGAAAGATATAAAAAATCTGCAAATTCTAAAAAAAATAATTCAAAAAAAATATATTTAAAATAACTATCGAAAAATACATTGAAATACAAAAAAGACATTTAAAAATATGAAAGCTTATAAACAACTAAAATTTTGTAAATTACCAAAAAAAATAAAAAAATGGGAAAAATATTTTAAACAAAAATAGAAAATAGATAAAACAAGAATTTTTTTTTAAAGAAAAACAAAAAATATGAAAAATAGAAAAAATAGAAAAATATATAAAACAGGAAAATTATTTAAAAGAAAAAAATATACAGAAAATATTAAAAATAATTTTTTTTTTGTAGATAATCCGAATAAAAAAACCTATTCCAATGTAATGATAAATTTCTAATAAAGAGGTAAAAGTTAGAAAAAAATACAGAAAATTTATAAAATTTAAAAAAAAATTGTCGAAATAATAACAGACTTCCAATAAAAAAATAAATTCTAATAAATAGATAAAAAAAATAGAAACAATGCATCAAAATAGAAAATACATGAAACGGGAAAAATATTTTAAAGAAAAACAGAGAATATTAATAATAGAAAAAATATTTTTTTCAAAAATTTGAATAAAAACAGATTTCTAATAAAAAGATCAATTTCTAATTAAAAAAAAAAGAAATAGTACATAAAATAAAGTTAATTCATAAAACAAAAAAAAATATTACAAACATAAAAAAATATTTATAAAAAATGAGCATAAAAACGGATTTTCAATAAAATTTTCCAAATTTCTAATAAAAATATTAAAACAAGAAAAATATTGTAAAGAAAAACAAAAAATAGTAAAAACATAAAAAATATTGTAAAGAAAAACAAAAAATAGTAAAGACATAAAAAATATTGTCGAAAATTTGCATAAACACATATTTTCAATAAAAATAAATTTCCAATAAAAATAGAAAATACATAAAAGAGATCCCCTTTTATAAATCCAAACAAATGCAAACTCAACAAAAACATTTCTCCTTTTCCAAATCAAAATCCAAATCCCAATCCCAACAAATCTAAGATGTAAATCCAAATTCAACCTCAACCAAATATAAACTTAAACAGATCTAAATCCTAACAAATATGTGTGTGTAGAAAGAGAGACGGGAGAGAGGATGGAGGTGGGCGTGGTGGAAGGGGGGAGGCAGGGGGAGGCGGGGGTGAAGTGGGGTAGCTTAGTCATGGAGAGAGAGAGAAAGAAGAAAGAGGGGGAAAAGAAAAAAAAACTTTGAACAAAAATAACCTTGAAAAAGTCATGTGCAGTGCACAGGAGTAAATTTTCTCGCCAAAAATTAACGAAGTTGGACGATAGGGGGTAATTTGCAACCGTGTTGAAAGTTAAGGGGGTCAAGTACAGAAACTGAAAGTTCGGGTAATAAAGTGGCTGGGGCAAAGTTCGGGGGCCTAAGTGTAGTTAACCCTAAAAGTTCATTATTTTATTAGAGGTTTTGTATGGGGATAGCCAAATAGGCATGTTGTCTTACAGAGATGAGGTTTATTGATAGTGGCTCATTGGCAGGTAATAATAAACCCACCTCTCTCTCTCTTTTGATCTTGGTAGGTACCCCAAATAAATCCCCTAAAGTGCATTGAGTGTCTATACCTTGTGCTAGTTCACTCTTATATATAACTACTTAATGCACTTTGGGGGATATTTTGAGGAATTGTTTTGGGGTACATAACATTACTCTTTTTTTATCATAGAAGTCTTGTTGACAAAGTCAAGCAATAAATAAGTCATTCATCCTAAATTGAGAAATATTGTAACGCCTTATCTCGGATTTGTGGATTATCTGTGGTCAACTCGGTCCGACCCGAACATTAGGTGTGAAGTGCGATAAGACAACCTATATAATGTTGCTAGTCCAGCTTTATTTTATTAATATTTCACTTATTTAACATGCGATTCCAATATAAATCAAGCTACGTGAGAGACCCATGGTGATATACATAAGTGTGGTCTTGTCTAGACGAGACTCAAACCTGCTTCATGACCCCTTTTAGGTGCTAGTCAGACTCATATACATATGGGCCCACAACACGGAGGCCCATGTCAACCAGTCTCGGCCTCTGAGACCTAATCAACAAAACAGTTGAAATCATACACGAATGCCAACTTTACACTCACAATTGGTCCCATGTCTCGGCTTTGCCATGTGCCGGTTTCAGATGACAATGATAGGCCGAGACCTGCTTGTGCTTCCTGGGCAAGTTCCACAGTCTCGAAGTTATTCATCTAGAAGACTACTCCCGTAGTCTCGGCCTAGTCGAGACCTACGGAGTTGATTTTAATACCTTACATGGAACATATGACTTGTGCATCACCAAGCCATGTGGACCAAATCATTATAAGAGATCAACAACCCACGTGAGAAAATATTTCATCATCATAACCTACATATGTAGAAAAAAAGTGGCACCCTATCATTGAGTTACTCAGCTAGAGCTCACCAGATGCATGCTTGGGGGTAACACTGCGCACCCCCAAGCCTATATAACCCCGCTTTATCTTCTTTCTAAAGGATCGAACAATTCACAACCTTATTGAAACTTTGCTAAATTGTAATCTAGAGAGAGAAAAAGCTTGTGTATGTAACTATAGCCTTTAGTGCCTTATAAAATACAAAACCATCATCACTTTGCACAATGGGGTAGGCCAAGGCCGAACCACCTAAATCTTAGTGTCTTCTATCTCTCTCATCCCCTTCTCTATACACGTATAACTGTGAATTCCTCCATTATTGACATATCTAGATCTTGAGTTGCACATATCATTGACAATTCATAAATCAAGTCTATACGGTACATAAAAAGGGTTAGGAATGCTCAAATAAAAATAGAAATAAAAGTGGAAAAAATGAGAAAAATATGAAAAATAGAAGGGAAAAAAAGAAAAGAAAAAGAAAAAATGAGTAAAAGCTCGAAAAAAGTGTTAACAGACAATTAGAAGAAAAATTTTCAACTTTAATTTTTTTTCAACATTCCCATTATTACCCAAAATACCCTAAACTCAAAAAAGTCCTATCCGATTCCGAACAACAAAGTCCATTACCGCGAAAAGAGCTAAAAATCCGAGAAGATAATAAAGAGACAAAACAGTTGTTAATGACAATATGGATATTGGGAAATCAGTAGGACATACCTACAATAAGAGGATCATAGTTGATGAAGTCTCGTCAGATTTTTGACGAATTTTACATTGGGGTGTACTTGGTATCCTTAGGGAACCAATCAAATTCGGCTTCATGGAGTGTTATTGTTTTAATGATGGTCGTATCGAGGGTCATGTGAAGATCCTAGATTATTAGTCAAATTTTAAAGAATCGAATCGTTTAGTCCTTCACGAGGTCAACCAATTTGATATAAATAGGTGGTGCAACCTACTAAAGGGAAATTAAAGAATTGTGTCATGAATGGGCATGATACTCGTCTGTCCTAAGATGACTAGTGTAGGAAGTGTATCACTTAATTTTATGGGTACTAGGAAATGCATTAGGGACTTAGGTTAATGATGTCATGGAGTTGAATATACCACCCCAAAAGGGACATCGAAACATGATTAGGATCGACATGTGATATACCCAACTATAATCTCATCCCTAGCTGGGACTAACCCGACCAAGGCCGACCTTCTGGAAACCATCATACTGGGCGTGTTATAATTCGACTGGGGGTCTCATCAAGAGGGGCCTCATCCTCGGCCTCAACTCTGTTCCCTATTCCTTTAACCTCAACATACAACGATGACATCAGTGGCCTCAATTCTCCTTTGTCTTTCCTCGGCCACATCCATGACAAGGAGGCTGAGGCTCCTATGAAGATTCAATTCAATAGACCAATAGACATTCCATCAGAGGATTGACTTGACATCTCGGTCTCGGCTTGTACCTGCACGAATGATAGTTGACTTTTGGCAGAGCGCGTGGGATTGGTCACGTATGGCAATGTGCGCGTGGGTTATGGCTCATTAACCCATGTGGATAAATCGTTATAACAAGATCTCCTCCTCACGTGAGGGAATATTGCATCATCATTACTTACTTGTGCCAGGGACAGCTGTCCACACCCTAGTGGAGGCTTCATTATGCACGTACTTTATACCTACCTGGGGGTACAATGCAAACCCCCAACACTATATAAACCCATCTTCTTCCTCATAAGAAATGATAAAAAAAAAATAGAATACCCTAGCAAAACTCTGTCTCACTTGTAGTAGAGAGAGAAAACTTGAGAATTGTATATTTCAGGCCATTAGAGCCTCGTTACTAATGAAAACCACATTCATCTGCAGAGTGCAGTAGGCTGACAGAGCCGAACCACTTAAATTTTAGTGTTATTTCTCTTATCCTCATCTATTTCTCATATTTACATTATTGTGCTATTATATATATCTCCATTTCTATGTTATGCTTGAGCTTGAGATGCTTATATAAATACAAATGATGACTTTATAGCATCATTATTTGGTGTTGTTTGTGGGAACGAAGGTTCTTCATCTTCCTCCTCTTCATTTTTATATTGTTTCTCACTTGATTCTCTGGTGGTGATCCAGTTCCACACTTGGTTAGAGTTGTATCACCATTAAAAGATCTCTTGTTGGGGTTTTCAAGATTTTTTCCTGCTCACTTAGCTCATCCAGCTCCCCCTTTTGTTATGTTCATTCACCCGAGAGAATGGCCTCTGATTTGCCTCATGGTGCTGCCCCCTGCTCCAGCTAGGTGCCTCCTCAGTCTGAAATGGCTGAGATGGCGGCGGTGTTGTGCTCACTGACAGCCAACCAACAAAAAATACAAGAACATTTTACTGCCTTTAGCCGAACTATGATGGCTAGACCTACTGGTGCTTTAGCCAAAGTATGAAACATTTAATTATTCCGATTTTATGATTTTGTTTCATTGCATGTTGTGGATGGTTTTAATATAGTACAATTATTATTATTTTTTATGCTGAGAATGATCTAATTGATTAATGCACCATATCTTCAGCGTAACATAATGGCCAACCGGTATGTTAAAAAATAGGGGTTGTTACACTAAGTGCTATGTTGCATGTCTTTATCTCCCTGGTCCTTATTTGAACTCAATCTTAGACGTCATCCAAAATCTACCATCGTTTCTCAAACACTAACAAGGATTGGGTTGAGGTAACTAATTAGCCCTTATTCTCAACCTTAATCACTCAATATAAGGCTAAGGTTATGCCTAAGATGATGTGTCCTAAAAGTATCCAAATAACTCATGACCAGGAAAATCTAAAATTAACAATTCTACACAAAATATTGAAATAAGAAGCAAATAATTATTGCCTAAAAGTCCACGACCCAATAGAACGAGTTGGAACTCATTTTCACCAAACGACAACAGGTATTTAGGTGAAATTGGATTGTTTAACCAAAAACAAATCATATATTTTGTTTTAAATATCAAAACACCAAACTTGTAAAGAAAATGAACACCTCGAGAATCGTGGCTCACTTCAACCTAAAAACATAACATCAAAGATATGTCATATATACAAAAATTTATTCGTAACCTTACAAACCAAATATGAACATTAAAGTCATAGGTAGTGATCGATAAATTTCAATAAATAAATTAACATATCATCTCATTTGAACCAAAAGACAGAAATGAGGGTTACAAGAAAGCAAAATAGATTAATATGATGATCCTTACCTACTTGGAATTAATCTGAAGTTAACCACTACCGACAATATTATTTTGCCTTAGGTCTCCCTCTATTAGTAGTGTAGCACCACTACCACAACCACCAAGCCCTATGTCTCTCAAACTCACACTCCCTATTTCTGTAACTCCCACTTAAATGATGGCATCTTGGAAAACTGTGCCAAATGTATCAATTTACAAGGTTAAGGAGGAACTGAGTATTGAATATCTTCATTTTTTCTAAAATGTCCTTAGCCTACAAAAAATCCGAATACTTTCTCCCTAGGCAGCAACTTCACTTGTCACCTTGACCAACAGTCTCTAAATTAAAATTTTAATTGTCAATAAATCTAATCTCAACTCCCTAACCTTTAAAAGGTCTCATCTTACACTAACATAGTCTGCAACCTAAGCTTTCAAATTATTCAACCTATATTGGCGCTAAAGTTACGGTGTAAGCTAAAACTTTATGTTTCTTAACGATGAGACCTTACTTGTTTTGTGTGGTTATCTTTCATTTATATTATTTAATTGGGTTGTGATAACATTGCATTTAGTATGTGGCTATTTACTTAATATAGTTTTTAAAATTTTAGGATGAAAAATTACCTTGTTTTATAATGGTAATTAGCTTAAATTAGAGAAAAACCATTTTTATCTACGAAAAGAATTTACCATCAAAGTTCACAAGATTACTTGTATACTAGATTATATAACATATATGTAATCTATAGTAATTATAAATCATATTTAAGTGTAAAATAATTATTGGACAATATTACCTTATATTACCTTTTATAAAATTCAATATGAGAATGAAATTCATTTTTCTTTATCAATAAATTTCAACGCCCATTCCTTTTTAAAAATTTAATGAGTAGATTATCCCTTTATCAAACCAATCAAATATGTAATTTTAGGTTATGTAGATATCTTGAAATTAAGTATGGATAATATACTCTACAATTAAAACACTAATATTAATTTGTAATAAAGAAGTTTAATGTAAGAAAATTGTTGTAGTAAATATTAGAGCCATAATAATTCGTAAAAATAATGTATGTGTATGGTATCATGTCTATGTAAAATCTTTAGCTTGAAATTTCAACCATGCAGCGCTCTAAGTTACTATCTTTACGGTTCCATTTACACTAAAGTCATATTTCATATTCCTTATTAAAATAGGATTTCCTTAAAATTTCTTTAAACAAAAATCTAGTAAATGACATAAAACATTAAAATAAAAGGTATTTTTTATATATTCATATACCTACCACTTATAAGTACCATAACATGTCCATTTTTTTTTAGATATTATATATATGTGTAGATGCATATATATACATATATATAGTAATTTTCTCTATTGTTAATACATTGAGGTTATAGAATAGGGATGCCTTATAACTATACCTAGTATGCACCAGTAACCGCGAATACAATAGGGATATTCTTTTGTACTTTTATTTGCGGGATTGAGCATAGCCCATATGATTTTCATGTACGTGGCGCATGCTCACTTGGTTATGAGATTATATGATTCTATTATTTTACACAAATGATTATACTAGAGATGTATATATGAGATTTTATCTTTTGGAACATGAAAATAATGAACACATGGGAGAATATATGCTTATGTAACATGGGTTGCACATGGGAATGGGATTATACCCGCATGCTTTATTTAGGTTGTATGGTTTGGGATGAACTTAAATACAACAAAAATATGGGAGGAAGAAGCATTTTTGTTATTTTAGCTTAAATCTGTTACATTTTTACTCACTGTAGATTTCTTAAGTATAACCATGTTTATGGAACTGCGTTTCAGGTCTTAGGCAGCAATAACTGCCTCGGGCCTAATTTTCCATAGTTAGAGATACATCAAGCCTTCCATTTCCTATTCTACTTTTCCGTTATTAGGATGCAGGTGTTGATCTTGCATTCTCATCATACTTATTGTATTTCCTTTCAGTATTTAGTTGAGTCAGATTATTTTATTGAGGAATATTTATATTGGGGTCAGTTTTATTTATTCAAAATTGGAGATTTATTCTATTTATACATTTATCTATTCTAGCGTGGTGTTTATCTTATTATGGGTTCATTTGGTATGAGATTTGTATTATCTATTATTTCATTTAAGCACTGTCAGTATATTTATCGTTTTATTTTACTTCAATTGTGCTTACAATGGTACAATTTTTTTGACTCCCGTACTATTTATGCTTAGACCTAATCATTATATTTGTGAATTTTACGAGGTGTCACAAAAATAATATATGCATTTGACACCGTTTGCTATAACATCCTTAAACACACACACAAACACACACACACACACACACACACATACACACACCTCCTACCAACATATCTAATAACAAATCATTTTTTGTTAAATTGTAAAAAAATTATATTTTTTGACCAAATTTTGTACACATGACCTCCATAATGAGAATATCATCTACAAAAATAATCATAAAAAAATTCAATCTGAAAATGGGTGAAATGAAAAGCGGGTATATAGGAGCATTTTCGGCCGTTAAAATTTATTGTCATCATCTCACCCACTTTCAGGGTCATTTTTTTTATTATTTTATTTGTAGATGATCTTCTTACTATGTTTACCATATATACTGAGTTAGGTTTAAAATACTCAACCTTTGCTATTTTAAAAAAAATGGGTATGTTCATTGATATGTTAAGTGAGGTATATTAGAGAGTCTGACTATATATATATGAAGAGAGAGAGAGGATCACAAGTGAACCTAAAAACTGAAATTTTTAATGAACCTTTAAAAAAACCATCTCCACAACAAATCGTTTTATCACCGTGTGAACCTAACCTCCAATTAACCAATTAATAATAGAGCACGCGTGTTATATGAGAGTGCGTTACCTTGAAGAAACGAACACACAACTGTCAGTTCTTAGGTTCACACCTCACCCTATCAACACACAACTGAGCGAGGATCAACACAACACTTTCCCCTTCACAGACCCATCCTCAATCACCGCAACAAGCGCTGAAATCACATCTTCTTCAACAATCACCGCCATGTCATCCTCAAACACCGCCAAACTACTCAACACCACCATCGATTTCTCCTCCAAACCGGTTCCCTGCTCCGCCACTAGCTCCACCAAAACCTTCACCGTGCCTCTAAGGTAACCGCCAACTTGAATCGCATTATTAGATGTCACTATAATAAAACCTGATAGAAGTGTTAGTATATACTTCTAATATCTTTAAGAGATATTATTTTTCGTTGTGTCTTCATTGTAACAACCCAGGCTTTTGAGCGGCTATTTTATATTATTTTGCCCGATGGGCTAATATTATAAAATAGGGGAAGTTGGAGTAAATATTGTTTCCGTGATATTAAGGGATAATATTTACTATGATTTGTCTATTTACCGTATGAAAAGGTAAATGGTATTATATTGTGATATATTGCATCATTATATGTAAATCGACGGTTATGACTCATATTTAAATTGAGGTATAATTAATGAAATAAAATAAAATTGGAACATAAAATTTGTTCACACTTTCTCGAATACCAAAATAGGGGGCGCGGTTGTTTTTAGAATAGTCGAGATAGTCAAAATAAGTGCCAAGTTATATTTTTGAGTTTTGGGCACTTTTAACGCGTTATGACTCAATTAAGTAAATACGAGTCATTTTAATGGTGTATTAGCAATTAAAAGAGGTCATTTGTGTTTTAAGACCCGGTTAAGTCCCCCACCCCTTTTATTTTCTCAATCTTATGAGAGAAGCCAAAGGAGAGAGAGAGAGAAGAGAGAGTTGGGAGAAAATGGAGAAAAGAGAGAAAATGAAGATTTGGGCTGGATTTTCGTTGCTACCGGAGGTGGATTAGAGACTACGAACCTCGAGGCAAGTTTCTTACTTGCTAGATATTGATTTAATGTGGTAAATTTCATGTATAGTTAGGTTTTGGAGATTTAACCCATAAATGGGTTCTTTGTTGATTTTGAGGATTTAACCCTTAAATCTTAGTTTTAATTTGATTTGAGGATAATTTATTAGTTATTAATGGTGTAGAAATAATTTGGGAG
The DNA here is from genome assembly GCA_949130495.1 of Sambucus nigra. Classification (NCBI taxonomy): domain Eukaryota; kingdom Viridiplantae; phylum Streptophyta; class Magnoliopsida; order Dipsacales; family Adoxaceae; genus Sambucus; species Sambucus nigra. The sequence continues at coordinate 26,188,359 of OX422219.1, read as the reverse complement.
AATTAGATGTTGTTGATGTTGGATAAAATTAAAGATTTGAGGTTTTGGAATTTTAGGGTTCATATAACCCGTAGCCCAAACTGGGCAAGATTTCAGGACAGAATCGATTCGGCCCTAGGGGCGAATCGATTCGGATAAGGGGTAGGCTACAGGTCTGGCAGACCGAATCGATTCAGGGTAAGACCAAATCGATTCGGACAATTGCAGAAAGTCAGTTTTGCTCACCGAATCGATTCGACTGTTTAGCGAATCGATTCGGTCCAAGGGGCGGATCGATTCGATTCTCCTGTTTTTGTGAGATTTTTCCTAGTTTGATTTTTAGCCCTTTTTCTTTTAGGTCCGAGGTTTAGGGGCCTTCCTTTGGGAAGTATGGGGAGTCCAAGAGGGTGGTTTTTAGGTAGACTAATTTCTTAAGATTAATGGGATGAATGGGCTTATCCCGAGGGCTAATGTGTATAGGTTGGTGTCCAAATGAAATAGGAGATTAACCGAAAGATAAATTGAAGATAAAATATTAATGTTGAGACATTTGGGAGGCACTCCTTGAGGGAGATTCATTTTCAATAGTTTATGTTATTAAATTGAAGTCTTGAGGAATAGTTGGGGCTAATGGCACTTCGGGTCTTAAGTCATTAATAAAATATGACTCTAAGAATAAGAAATGAATATCATTTAATGTTGTACTAATAAATAAGTACAAATGATTTTGAGAATGTAAAAATGGATGTTTTCAAATGAAGAGGAAGATGATTTTCATAAATGTTAAAAAGGTATGGATACACACCCTCTCTAAATCGCTATCTTAAGGGAAGTTCGCGCGTTGTGGTGGAGCCCCCTGACTAATGAATGCAGGGTGAATATAGTCCCTAGGTCATGTGAGCGTTTGTGATTGTATATTCTTCAGCGATGGGTAGGAGATTCCGGGTGTGGTCTTGACTATCCCGCAGGCACATGGCCGCTTCCCGACGTTTCAGTAGGATCCTAGGTTGTCTAAATGATAGGCCCTGAAAGATGATAGCCATTTAAGGGTGCGCACAGTGGGGAAACCCGGACAGACGGTCTTAGAATCGTTATATATATGTGATTATAACTATTCTAAATCAAGTTGGACTTGATGTATGATGAGTACCATAAAGAGCACAATGAAATGCCATAAAGAGCATGAGGAAGTGCCATAAAGAGCACGATGAAAATGCCACAAAGAGCATATGATGATGATTATATTCCTGATAAGGAAGAGATTTTTACAAATTGTATAAGTGAGATAAAATGCCACAAAGAGCGTAAAAACTATGATTTTATTTCCTGATAAGGAATGGATTTATGAAATGGATTATTAAACGATGAAATTGATTGGTAAACATTTGATAAAATGTTGTACCATTTATATATATTCCTAAAGAAAGAAATGAGAATTATGTTGTTAGATGGTGAATGGATATAATTATGTATCCTTGAGTAGTAGTAGATGAGACCTCTCATATATATATATATATATAAATACATATAATATTGTGCTAAGGGTCTAATGTATCTCGATGATCAACCTTGCTTAGTAGTAGTGTATCGGGGGGGTTCCTTGTTTGGATTTCGCTTTGCGAGACACCCCACGCACGAATAAGGGCATAGTGTTGTGACTGGGGAGAAGTTAGCCTTTAGTACTTCGATTAATTAGGACAGGGTCTAATGTATCTCGACGATCAGCCTTGCCTAGTAGTAGTGTATCGGGGGGTTCCTTGTTTGGATTTCGCTTTGCGAGACACCCCACGCACGAATAAGGGCATAGTGTTGAAACTGGGGAGAAGTTAGCCTTATGTTGTTTGTTTAACCTGAGCATCATTAATATTATGCTAGGTTTCTTTTAGACTGAGAGGTGAGAAATATTATTGTTATCTGCTAGAGAAGTACGCACTTAACTGTCATGCATTTTATTCACATGGGAATCATATCAAATCGAGCCCTGACCGGTATATACATTTCTTTGTTTCAGCATATATTCCTTGCCGTTATAGGTGCTCTACCGCATGGACACCCGTATTTACATTTCCATTCCGGTTGTCATAGAGTTACGGCATATTGCGGATGTTGTAGGTTAATTGTTTAGACGCCTATTCCCTTGTGCTCTAGTTGTGCTCAGTTGTTTATTCGGGCGTGTTTTCCCAAGTGTTGCATTCATTTACTATATTGTAAATATTGAAATGTAATACTCGGTGTAAATGTTTGTATTGGTCTGTTCACTGGTCCCCCTAAGATGATAATAACAGATCAAGATCCCTCTATGACAAATGCAATTACAAAAACTCTACCCACGACAACCCATAGATATTATAGTTGGCATATTTTAACCAAATTTATGGAGAGATTAGATTCGATTAAATATATGGCTTACAAACCTGAATTTGAAATTGTATTTGGGAATCAGAATTAATAGAGGAGTTTAATATGAGGTGGAAGTATCCTCTTGAAAAAAGCGGTTTGAATGGTAGAAAATGGCTAAATTCATTGTATCAAATTCGTTACCAATAGGTGCCGACCTACATAAATCGTGTATTTTCAGCGGGAATGTCAATTAGCCAACGTGCCGAAAGCGCACACTCATTTTTGAATAAGTTTGTGTCGAAAAATAATTCTTTGATTGAGTGTAAATTCATCAACGACATCAAGAACTAATTGCGGATCATAAAGATTTTTTTTAGAAGCTTAATATAAAATTCGTTCATGATTTTTTCGTTCACATGGTTGATGTATACACCAATGAAATGTACCACAAATTTGAAAATGAATTGGTAGAGAGCTTCACGTATAAATTTGAGTTTGTTGATAGGGATGAAAATTATCGTTTGTTCAAGATTTTAAAAGATGATTTACGGGTAATAAGATACGACAAGGTATTAGATTTTGCTACTTGCACTTGTAAAAAATTTGATATATGGGGATCCCGTGTAGACATCTTATTCAATATTTCGACAAAAAGCATAATTATAAAAGGTATCCCAAGAAGTACATTTTGAATAGGTGGACCAAAGTGGAAAAATCGGAGTTGGTTGTGGATGAGTGTGGTCGTGAGATAGTAAATGATAAATCGTATTTGCTAAAGAGGTCGGAATTAGTCCAAATGGCAATAGATATGGTTGATGATGCCTTTACTAGTCAAGACACAACGAAAGCTTATGTTGATGGTTTATGACTTGTGCTTCAAAATTTTAAATGTAATTGTCGGGGGGAGGGGGGGGGGGGACAAATGAGGTTAACAAATGAGATAATGAGTGTCGCGACATCAGGGAACATTAGTAGCAATTTTTATTTTGAACCGGACAAAGTACGTACAAAAAGATGCGGCAAACGATTTAAAAGCAGAAAGGAGAGAGCATTGGGTAAAGACAAAAAAATCAAGGCAATAAAGTGTAATGGTTGCGATTTGGTTGGCGAATCACACGATAAAAGAAATTTCCCGTTGCTAACAAATCGGTAAGTAATTTATAGATTTTTATTTAAATACTTATGCATACGTAGACGTGGTTAAATTAACATGATATTGTGCGATTATAGGTCATCTAATCGAGACATGGACGATGATATGGATGATGAAAGTTATTCTTCTTCTATATAGGTAATTATTTTATCAAATTAATTGTGTAGTTAGTCACTTCGTAGTGTTATAAATAAGACTTGATTTAATATGTTTTAACATGTTATTTTTCTTTTCAGGTGCACTGTCAATTGGAGGAGGTTTTGAAGCGATTAGTTGGACACGTTATTTTTTGCATGATGCTGTTTTTTTAATGTTATAATTTGGAGAACTCTTATTTTGCACAATATTTTATTGTAATAGAAACTAGTTAAGTCGATCATGTGCAATTTTAAACAATGAATTTTAATCCTCAATTTAAGGTTTCTATTTTTGACAGTGGCCGTTTAGTCCATAGTCCATTGGATGGTCGGTGCAAGGCCATAAATTCAAACACATTGATTCTGCTCGTTCCCGTCCTTCGCTTCAGGGCCTGTCTCTTGGTGTGGTCAGTACTCCATACTGTCGGGCAGCGAAGCTTACACTTGTTCACTAATTATAACGATTCACCAGGGCCTCTTTCCTCCTCCCTTTTCTACTCACTGGCTAGGTGTAAAGGCTCTACTTATTGAATCTAATCTTTCATGTAGCATGGTGGGTGGGCGTAGGTATCTTCTCTCTTCAAGTCTTAAAGGTAATAAGTTAAGATTTAACAATTTCACCTTAGCTCTGAAAGAAGGGGTAGGGTTAGGATAGTTTTCAATATTCTTCTTTTCCTGTATTTGTTCGATGAGAAATGCGAGTCTGTTTTGCGGTTGCGTCTGGTTCTCCGTCCCCCTCTATCAAAATGAACAAAAAGGAAGGCGAGCTTGCTTTTTATTCCTGTGTTTGATCTATTCCATCTTTGCCTCGCTCGTTGTCACCTATGTTGAAGAAAGGTTTTCCTCGCTCGTTTTATGGTATTTTATTTCTACGCTTTATGCTTAGTTGGTTAATCCTCAAACATCGACTATGGGGTTGTTCTCATGTTTGGAGTTGTTAGGGTCACTTAGAGCTATTGTTAATTGGTTAAGTTGTTCTCGAGTTTGGTGACGCTGTTGTTAGTTGGTTACGTTGTTCTAGAGTTTGGAGGTATTAGGTTCACTTGGAGCTGCTGTTAATTGGATGCTAAAACGCGTTGTGTTAAGTTGTGCACGTGGAGCTGTTTTTTTTAAGGTTCATTAGAAAGTTTTGTTTTGTGATCATGAAAGAGAGATTGTACAATATTTTAAGAGTTCAATAAGGTACTAATCTCTTTTCAATCCAATCACATATAGATTTTTATAAATTGCTCTAAATGAGAAAAGATTTTACAAACAAATAAAAATAGTGGATTCACCACCAAGTCATACAAAAAAAATCCTAAAGAGAAAAAGCAACTACAAGAGAAAAAAAAGCATTATAGAATGATTGTATTACAAGATGCACGAAAACGTAACTAAGGCCTAGGATCCAATCAAAGCCACAGGTGGCGGTGTGGAAAATAATCGCCTGAATGGAAAACTCAATTTGATGAGTTATTTTAGCCAGGATCGGACTGTGGTTTTTAAAGAAGAAAACCGACATGTTTTGGATATATTCGTGGTTTTACAGAAAAATATGTCGGTTCAAATCGAATCGACCTGACTTGGAATAATAAAAAAACGTTACATACCCTTTCATTCTCTTTTCAATGGTTAATAACAAAAAAATACCCAGTAAAATACATACCCTCTTATTTTCTCTTCCTCAAGTAAGAACGGAGAAAAAACCCGAGTCATTCTACAGCGACTCACAAATCTGACTCATTTTTTGCGACTCACTGATGTGCCGCATCTGTATTGATCTTTTTTGGGCCCTGACGGGACCCACACCATAGGACCCGCCAAATAAACCAATACAAATGCGACGCGTCCATGAATCGCAAAAATAAGTCAAATTTGGGAGTTGACCTAGAATTAGTTAAAAAATCCAAGACATTACCTCTTCCTCGTATAACAAATTAAAAAAAAAACAATTGCATATAGTACATACCAAAGAACACGACCTTTTCTCTCGAGCATTTATATTGTAACCGAGTATTTGATTGAATTTTTAGGAATTGAATGATGTGGCGACCTCATATTGATTGGTTTTTGGGTGCCATTGGCGTGGACCCCCAAAATCAATCAATAACAACTTGACACCTCAGTGTGTTCATAATTTTTATGTCAAAAATTCGGTCAAATAGAGTTTTTGTTCTCTCTCTTTGGGTCTGCACCTTAGTTCTTCGACTAGTTGAGGCTTCACTCTATTATTTCAAACAAAACAAAAGTAAAACCTAAGGCATAAATTTAATCCAAGATATGCACATTTATTATGTATCAATGTAGTTATGTGATTTCATTCATTGATTTGAGGTAAAATTTTGCATGCATTTGTACATCTATTTGTGTGATTTCATCTTTGATTTATGTTTTGGTATTAATTTCTAAAACCGAAACCAACAAATCCGAAGCCTACCGAAACTGACATATATTTGTTCTGCTTAGGTTCAAAGGACAGGTAAATTGACATGGTCGGTTCCCTCACAAAATGCCCTCCAAAAACCGAACCGACTTGATCGTGAGCACACCTAGCCACAAGGGTCACATTGGATTGGACCATAATCCGCATTATATGTATAAGATGTCAATATCTCATCATTTCCCCTTATGGGTCTTCGTAAGAACTTATGGAAGATTGAACTTCCTCTCAATGTCTCGATCAGGGTTTTCACATTCAAAAGAGTTTTCACTTTCACCTCGAATTTTTTTTAGACCCTTGTCCATTCTATGTTAGCATCTATCATAACTTTGAAAATTTCAAAATCGTCCAACTTTTTGTTTGCTATATCTTCCTCTATTTGACTTTCCCTTTAATGGACTTTTTTTTGGTTTTGGCCTCAGTAAGAAACAAGGAATTACAAGTTTTTAGTCCAATTTTTTTTTAATATATATGTGTTTAGTTTCATGTAATTATTTTTTTATTGTTGGTCCTACATTTTTATATTTGTCATTCTATACCAAAAAAAAAAAAGATGTTAGAAGAGATTATATGGGAGTTGAGGGAAGTTGAAGGCGTTTATGAGACTTAAAACAACTTAAAAAATCACATATGATGGAAGACAAATAAAACTTTAAAAATGAGGTTCGGCCAAATTTTCGAGATTATACCTTTGAGTAAATTCACTTGATGGGATTTGAGGTTGTGAATATATATGTAAACTGCCACTTGGTAGAGTGGGGGTGCTAGAGTTTGGATTTCATCCCTTAGGGTGTGTTTGATTGGTATAGAGATATTTTCATGAAAAATATTTGTTTTGACTCATGTTTTGTCTTTGTAATACATTGATCGTGAATAATTCATGTAAGAATAGTACTCATCCACATAATAAGTGTTCCATCTAAAACTTCATATTTAGCGGAAAATATTTTCTATCCACCCACCAAAAAATTAGTTGCCATATAAAAAAAAAAGTAAGACAAAACAATCATATGTTTTTCCACGCATTTTTCAACTTCTCATATAAGGGTGTATTTAATTGACATGAAAAATAGTTGTTTTGACTCATGTTTTACTTTTGTAGTACCTTGATTATGAATAATTCACGTAAGAACAACTCATCCACATAACAAGTACTCCATCTCAAACCTCATTTTTAGTGAAAAATATTTCTTATCCATCCACCAAAGAATTGACTTTCATAGAAAATAGAAAAAGTAAAATAAAAAACTCATATGTTTTTTCACGCATTTTCCATCTTCTTATCCAAATGAATTATTTTTCACGTATTTTTCATATTTGCAATCAAATACACCCTTAGATAATCAACTAAATTATTTTGTTTTTAAAATAAACCACTAAATAATTAGTTTTGTGTAAGTCAACGTTCTTTTGACATTAGTTTATGCCCACTAGTTTATGCCACTAGTGGAATTGGGTTGACCTAATTTCTTGAGACCATGCACTACACTAGAGGATGCTGGGGCACAATTCGTAGTGTTAACCGACTGAGTTGAATTAAATAGAGATGACTCATGATTGGTTTCTACGTGTAAATCACTCACTCGAGACTTCTGCCTTTGATCATCTACCATAAAAGTAGGAATAAACCACAAGAAAGTTTCTCCAAATCAAGGGAAGATTTCAATCGTGATATTAACCTCAGACTGATTTGATGGGTCAGACATAAAAGCAGGAGTGTTGTTGCACTGATCAACAACAGCTATTGATTTATAAAGCGATAGAGGGGGAGATCACTCCCCAAAAGACATGCAAACCCTATCACCTGCTCCGACAATTCTATCACATGATCTTTATATTAAACATGTACACTTTAAGGTACTGTGATCAGTAGAAGGAGCCACATCCAAATATTTTGTATCAATCAGGTTTCACCGATTTGCTAAATCAAAGTGTTGAACCCCATCAACCTCAAATATCTTTATCAGCCTCCAATGGGGCATATTACATGATGGTAATGAGTTATAAAAATTAGCTTGCCTATTTTCTGGAAAATGTAATTAGAGTGACTATTTATCTGCTCAGTCCCGCCTTCCTAGGAGTGGGCACGGTTCGGTCCGGTCCGAGTTTTGCCTATTTTTTCGACCGGGCCGAATATTTGGTCCTTAATTTGTTTGGACCGAGACCGGACCGATTAATTCGGTTAACCTACTAATTCGGTCCAGGCTTTTTTCGGTCCGGTCCGGGGTAAAATTCGGTCCTGACCCTATTTTATATATATGTACATTTTATGAATGTTTTTATCTATTTTTCTCACAAATATATATACAAAAAAATAATACTCGAAATTTCAAGTGATATTTACATGGTTTTTTTTAACCCAAATAAAAAAATGTCTCTACATATATAAAATGTTCCAAATTAAATTAATAAGTTATATACATTAATTCAAAAACTATACATAAGAAACACAATAACATTATTTTTATTATATATATATAGGAATCGGTCCGGTCCGGTCCAAATCGGTCTTTTAATATAGTGGACCGCGAACCGAACCGGTTTAATCGGTTTTTAGTTTTTGTGAACCGATTTTCGGACCGGTTTCAGAATAGCGTTAATTTTCGGTTCGGTCCAATCGGTCCATTCGGGTCGGTCTTTTTTTTGTCCACCCCTACGCCTTCCCCCTCGATATTTTACACCAATATCAGAGAAAATATTATTGACATGAGTTGGACCCTTATATTTTTATCCGTTCACAAAATTCAAATGTGAGGGAGAGCGTTTGTTTTGGTATGAAACAAGGGTCCCAGAGTATTGGATCAAACCCTCTATTTGGGTCATCTCAACTTTGTGTTAAAAATTTCAGACTTCTCTTTATGAAATGCAGTTGGTGAGGGTATATTTATCAGGTTATGGCCAAACATGATCATCTTAAGAATTGGACGGACTCCTTATCTATTCTTCGATCAGACGATCACCTTATAAGGTTTATCACGGTCATTGACGTGACAAGTCCGTGACAACAGTAAATGTCACGGACTTGTCACGGTCATTGACCGTGACAAAAAATGCGTGTTTTTTCCTGTAAACGGATCGGATTCTGACTAGATCAGGTAAATCCAAATTCATATCCGTTTATGTTAAACGGATTCGGATCTGATCCGTTTATTAATCGAATCGGATGAGGCAAATCCAAATCCATATCCGTTTATGTTAAACGAATTCGGATCCGATCCGTTTATCCGATTATGTTAAACTTGATTTGCAGCATTTTTAGTTTCAACTCTTATTTCATAAATTTACTTTGCAAATGTTCCAAAAAAATAGATAATGAAATAAAGAACTATTATAATATATATTTAAAACATATAATTAAAATATTATCAAATACATTATATATTAATTAAAAATATATTATATATAATTTATATTTATAATAAAAATATTAATCGGATCGGATTATTAACGGATCAGAGTATATGAATCCAATTCCGCTCCATTTAATAAACGAGTAATCGGGTAATTGGATAATCGGATTTCAGGCATGATCCATATTCGCTTAAATGGATCGGATTCGGATAAAATACGATCCATTGACAGGCCTAGTGACAAGGCTAGCTGGTTAAAGGGTGTCAATTTGACCATTTTGGTGTAGTGCGAACATCCTAACACTTTTTTCCAGGAATCGAGTAATAATTGATCATTAAAAATGCAAGGACCCGGTCGACTAGCCATTGTTTCTAATGAGTCCCACGATCCTTATAAGGAGTACCACTATCTCGATGAATAAGAAAGGTGTCATGAGATATAACCAATAACAAACACGTGTTGTACTCAGCTTATTCACTCCCGGTGTGGGGCGCCGAAGTCAGAGTACGTTCTAAGGCTACGTATATAAAGGCAATATGATATTGAAAATGGATAGGTGAACCTCTACGTACGAGTTTTCCTTGTAATCTCCCCAAATCAATAGAGACTATAGCATATCCCTTTTACCCGTGGACGTATGTCAAAATGAGCAAACCAAGTACATCTCATGTTCTCATTCTTTTATTGCTTTACAATTATAATCATATATTATTATGTTGTGTGTTTAAATTATATTCCTTGCACCAATATAATTGGCATCGTTTGTGGGAATGACAATTTCCAAAACCATGAATAAAAAACAAGTGACATAGGCCATCAATGGCCTCACGGAATCGTAAACCGCCTACAACCTAGCCCACCACCGCATTGGAGCAGTAGCTGGATTAAGACTCACATATGGTGAAGAACCCTAAGAATGAGGTTCCCCATCCTCCTCTACCTCTATCGTTTGTCTCATCCACCGTTCACAAAGCATCGGTGGATAGGGGGATTGACCCTTCATTAATCCTCGAGAATGCCAGAGACACCTGGAAAACGTCTTCATTATGTCGGCAGGTGATGGACTGCCCAATACTGTCAAATTTTAAGCTCATAAGGAGAGATTCATTCAATGGAATATCGAATGTTAGGGACCACATAGATAACTACGAGGCACATATGGACTTCCTATCCAGTCTGGACCAAATTAGATGTCGGGACTTTGCCATAATGTTGAAGGGGTCGGTGAGGACCTTGTTCAATCAGATGTCTTCGAACTCCAATACCTATTCTAGAAAACTATTAGAGTGGTTTGTTGGGAATTTTATTGATTGCAGGTTTCTCAGGAAAACCACGAACCAATTATTCAACATCCTTTGAACTAAGGATTTGATCCTTACGGAATATCTAGAGAGGTTCAATGATGATTTACTTCTAATAAACCAACCGAATGAGACAGTGGGTATCTCGAAATTCTTGTATAGTCTTTACAACAACAACACTATGTACTCTGTCTCGAAGAACCCTCCCACCAACACAATCGAGCTGATAAAGAAGATGGAGAAACATATTGTGACACTCTGCCTAATTAAATACCTGGTGATCAGTCCTTTATTAAATTAACTCAAAGTGTCCGGTTGGTTCATTCTTAGCATCACTATCAAAAAACAATTGTCTTTATTAATCACCTAATAAATAATTAAGCTAAGTGTCAAAACATTTAATTCTATAAATTAAGTCCGATTGTTATTATTAACTATGAAACCATTTTCACGAATACAAATGATAGTAATAAAACTAAACCATCCAAATGAAATAACATGCTAGATAAATCAATATAAATAACATATCCCAAATCGCAGGAAAAAGTAATAATCACAAGTAATCCCAACTAAAGCGGAATACTGAAATAAATTAAGGGTACAAATCTCTCTGAACTAGATAAAACTGGAAATGGGCAACACATGCCCTATCTAACGATGTCTAAATAGAAGACTGAGAGGACAAGGGTGAAGTCGTCTATTGCAAGGATCTGCAACTCTCACACTAGCTGCAGCACGTCAACCGTCCAACGATCTAAGCCTGACGCCCCCGTGGCTGGGAACCTGTAATACATATATATATATATATATACAAGAGAAGGAAGAGATAACAAGAAACGGGTCAGAGCCCAAGTGTAAAATAACTTTAAAAATAATTTAACAAGTATTGAAAATGTTTACCAGTTGATATTACGTACATGTTAGTACCACGACACTCACTTGAGAATTCTCACCCCTCGACTAGTATGCACGCCTAACGTACTAACGAACTAATCTGGATAAAGCTAACCCAATTCACTAATCTAATTCAATTTCCCCTCCCCAAATTTTGTTTCAAGTAATCGCATGATTATAGTTATATCAGCTAACCTTTTCTTATGAATCTATTAGGCCAGTTATATTCGTCTCAATATAGACTTAAGTTCGCAACCACTTGTTTCATTTACTATGAATTATTCAATTCGTATCTACTTACAAGCAGAGTAGATTAATAACATGTATATATATTTATCACTCATAATATATATACTAATAAGGCACCCTATATAAATCTATGGTGTTAGCATAGTGTGCTATCAAGTCCCTGTATCTCTCGTACAAAGGGAAATACTAGTTCGTATTCACTCTCGAACTGTATTAACACAAAACACACATATTGGAGGCGAAACATAGTTCCAAGTCACTAAAAGGTCATCACATACCCTCACGTCTCTTAGGACCGTCTGACTATCATTCTCAGATAGCCTGTACTAAGGATGCTATGTTCTAGGATACACGTCAATATCCCCCATAAGGTCACATTGAGATAAGACTGTCCCGGCACGAAAACCTCCGCGATAGCAAGTAACGCGGGTATGATTACACACATATATTCATATACTATATATATATATATATATATATATATATGCACTCGTGTATATTCATATTGTTCAGCTAGGTACACCCACGACTCATAATATTTTAACCATATGTGGCACATAATGCCCGAATCCTACGTATAATTAAATCATTCTTTGATTTTTTCAATTACCGCCAGTTTTTAAGTACTTCTCGTCTCTAGAAGTGTTTCATATTGATAAGCATAAGATTAGTAGGTGTACACTCTCTACCTTACCGGTCTATGTCCTTCTTAATTCTCACAAGACCTAATTTAACTTACGCATGATTTCCACTCCAATTTATATTCCCGATGCCCAACGGTTAAATCTCACATAACTCGTCTTACCCGGACCCTACTTATACCCTACTGGTCCTTCTCATATCCCATTATGATATTTAAAATTAAGTCCAAGGGTACTTACACATTGGGATTGAATTAATATTTAAAAGGAGAAAAAGTTTCAGTTTCCAGGAGAGGCCGATCGATCGATGAAAGGGAGTCAATCGATCGAGCAGTTTTCTAGCAATTTTAACTTACGGGTTTCTTTAACATAAATCCTGCAAATCTCCATTAATTTGTCCCAAACTCCCAAACAATTAATCCAACGGTTGTATTATACTACATACATGATAATATACGAATTCATTAAAGGCCGTCAATTGAAGGGATAATTCAAACTAATACATCAAGAACTCTATTTTTATCCTCATGATAAGTATCTTCCTAATTCTTCCATATTTTAACCTCTAATGGACATCAATTTTGTGGTTAATCATATATATGTAACAATAGGGTTGTCCTAACATGATTTCTATTCATAATTTCAATATAAATCTCCCAAATCTCATCTATCTTTCAAGAAAACACAATTTATTATCTCTTACACTAGCATGGATGTGTTATCAACTAAAGAACAGTAAGTTAGATACTTGCCTGAAAATCGAAGTTCTGATCCCACGAATTAGAATGGTATAGGAACGATTCCTTGCTTTCGATCTACACGTTGATTGTGGAATTGATGAGAGGGGTGTAGGGTTGGTGGCTCTCCTCCTTGGAAGCCTTCTCTCTTCTCTCTTCCTTAGCCTCTCTGAAACTCCAAGGTTTCTAAACCTCGAGGAATCTAACTCCCATCAGATATAACACTCCAATTTTTGTCCATCATTAAGGCCTGAAATGGGTAATTACCAAAATGCCCTCCTAGGTTACCGATTAGGCCTAAAAACATCCCGAGACCCAAACTAAACCCCCAGGTACACTTTTCTGACTATCTAGATCCTTTCGGACACATTGGCGCACTTGAAATGACCATCGGAGTGACTTATAATTAATTCACTTTTATTTCATTAATTTAGTCCCGATATGACACATGCGCGTCCCGACTTAATTTCTATAATTATCATATTATTCACTCGCGATAATTTCTCACATATTACTTTACTCATCTACTAATATTCAATATTATTATTACCAATAATTACTATCTCTCATCATGCTAGTAAATATTTATATAAAAAATCCGAATTAATATTAAATTAATTTATCCCAATTAAGTTTAATTAATCCCATAATTAAATGCCATAAAATACGAGGTATTACACATATCCATGCACAAGGCACCATTAACAATCCACAGCTCAATCATAGGGTGGGAGACTTAAGGGATGGGAGATAGGGAGACGAACAGAACAAGCAAAGATTTACCCAGAAGAGGAACTACAGGGGGGAACCAAGATCGAGCTGAGCCCTTTAATCCACTCAACTCAACTATAGGATAGGTGATGAGTAGCATGGTAGATCCTAAGATGCTTAGGTGGCCGAACAAGCCCAAAAAAAAACCTCTCAAGTCGACGTCAAACCTTGGTACCATTTCCAGCGTTATTATGGCCACGATATGAATAACTATTTTCATCTTAAGAGTAAGATTGAGGTGTTGGTTTAAAAGGGGAATCTACAAGAGTTTACGGGGTGGAAGAGGTGGAAAATTGGATGAACGGTATAATAAATTAATGGAATATCAGTGCATTAGGTGATCAAAAAATATAAGTATAGGCGTGAAGGACCTAAATAGGTAGCATCTGCGATTAAGTACATGAGGATTCATATGATATCAGGTGGACACAGTTGGAGGGGATTCGACGTCGGCTCGGAGAGGATACAAGAGTTAGAAACGCAATTGATGGAGGTCCAAATGAAACAATCCCTAGAGGATTGGGAAAACATCACCATCACACCGAAGGATTCTCAGGACTTGATCACCCCTCATAAAGATCCCCTCAAAATTGAAGCATTGATATCCAATTGGACAATCGAAAGGATCAAGATCGACAAAGGGAATTCAGCAAACATCATTTATTATGATTGCTTTTAATAAGTGAAGTTGAGGGATATCAGTTGAAGCTAATGAAAGGCTCGTTCTTGAGATTTTCTAGAGAGAAAGTGTCTCTAGAGGAATCGATCGAATTTCCTTCGTAATAGGAAGGAGACCTAAGTTGACTACATTACAGGTGGAATTTCTAGTAGTCGGGTCACCTTTATCCCATAACATTTTTATTAGGCGAACAACCCTGAGCAGGCTTGATGCGATTTCATGAATATAATAACTCTCCCTTCAGTTCCCAATACCGAATGGGATAGGTACCATACGCAAGAGTCAATCACATGCTAGGAGTAATTACTTTCCATTGTTAAAAGAGGAGTTATTCAATGTGGACGAACTAAACCTCGAGAGAAGAACTGATTATGGGGTCACTAGTTGAAGACTTGATCCCGATCCCACTATATGATAATTGTTTAGAGAATGTAGTGTACATAGGATCATATTGACTAATAAGAGAAGGGAGGAATCGATTTCATTCCAAAAGAGGCACCACAAGAGGTTTGTATAGAGCCATAATGAAATGTCAGGCATCGATGCCTCGGTAATGACCCATATGCCGTTGTTGGGGATTGGCAACAAAGTTAGGTTATAGACATTTTCTATACACTTTTCCATTACCCGTGGTCATCTTGACAACATCATTTTCAAAACTAATCCAAAACTCCCATAAATACAAGACGCGAACGATAACAATTAGAACCCCGTAATGGAACATCCATCGTCAAGTGGTCGTTCAGATTATTGGAGACCATCTCCTACGCCTTCTACTTTCTCACATACCGGATCCCACTCCAATTCCACCACCATGGAAAATAATCAAAGCGAGCATGGTAGTCGCAGAGAAATTAAGCCACCATATCAGCCAATGAGAAAATACTTACAACCGGAAAGGACCACATCTCCGTCATGCGTTATTTTTTTCATATAACACCGTGCAATTCAATTTTCGAAATGGGATGATACAATTACCACCTGCATACCATGGCATGGAAAGTGAATAACTGTACTTACATATACGAGAGTTTGAGGAAGTGTGCGCTACTTTTAGCGACCAAAATTACCCACTTTATGTCACATGGCTCAAACTCTTTCCATTCTCTCTCAAGGACAAAGCTAAAACTTGGCTTTGTTCCTTGGCGCCAAATTCTATTGGGATTTTGAGAGACATGCAAGCCTAATTCTTGAAAAGTTTCTTCCCTACCCACCGTACCAACACCCTCAAGGGATAAATTTAAGACTTTTCCCAATGTAAGAGCGAGACCTCTGAGAGATGTTAGGAGAGATTTAATAATCTATTAGTAAGTACCCCCACCATAGTTTCGAAAAATGGAGACTTATCTCCTCTTTCGATAATGGGATTACTCTCAATGCCAAACAAATGGTGGAGACCTTGTGCTGCAGGGAATTTTTCAGCTTAGATCCGAATGATGCTGAGGCACATTTCAAATATTATGCGGAAACCACTCAAGAGAGGGACACTTCAGACCCAAGTAAGGCTAATCCTCGATCTTATAATTCCACCTCCTCTAGACATGGGTTGTATCACACGGCCAATGGGGATGATATGTCAATGAGATTCTCTCAACTAGCAAAGAGAGTTAAGGTAATGGACTTAAAAAGTCGAGATCCCATCATTCCAGCTCCATCTCTTATTAAGGAGACTTGTGCTATTTGCAACGTCAAAGATCAATCTACCAAGGATTTTCCCATAATTCTGGACTATAAGGTGATGCTTCACGATAAAGACAATGAAATGGCCACATACAAGAAACAATTAACGACTCATCATAGAGAAGGGTACAATCTTTCGTGGAGAAACCACCTCGTTTTCTCTTATGGGCAAACCCAATAAGTTCAAAATCCCCCTTCGGCCAATTATCAAGTTTCACCCCTACCTTCGAACTATCAAAATCAACCGCCGTACTTACAAGCACCTCCTCCTCAATTACAAATTCAAGTTCCCCCAACAGGTCCTCCTCCGATTATTACTCCTTATTTAACCACACATAGGAAAAGTCTTGAAGATACTCTTTAAGATTTTATGAGTGTTCAACTTACTACGAACAATCAAAATGCCCAAACTTTTATGGAGATAAAATATTCTCTGTCTAAGTCGACCACCTCATTGAGTATCCAAGAAAAGGTAAAATTTCCCTCATAATCACAAAGTCCCATTGGAAAAAATAGTGTGAGAACCGAAGGCTCGCTTCCCCCTCACGATCAAGCTAAGGCTATCACCACTCTGAGAAGTGGGAAGGTTATTGACAAGTCAATCCCTCCCCACCCCCAATAATTAAGGAAGTCTCTCCTGGCCTAATATAGGTCGAAGACGCTTCCCCAAAAGGGAGCGGTGAGGTTCCTCGAGTCGAACCAAAAGTAGTTGTGAAAGCCCCCATTTTCGTGCCTTATCCTCAAAGGCTAATAGCTCCAAAGAGGGACACCAATAATGCTAACGTCTTAGAGATTTTGAAACAAGTTAAAATTAACATCCCCCTCCTAGATGTAATAAATAAAGTTCCTGACTATGCCAAGTTCCTCAAGGACTTAATTACAGTGAAGCAAAAACTCTTTGTGAGGAAGAAGACATTTTTTGTTCAAAATGTGAGCCATATCATCCAATTCGAGTTGCCTCCCAAATATAAGGAACCCGAATGTCCCACCATCTCATGTGTGATCAAGAATTTTAAAATCGAGCAAGCTTTGCTCAATTTAGGCGTGAGTATCATTTTGCTACTATACCTTGTGTATGAAAAACTTGGCCTAGGTAATCTCAAACCCACCAAAATCACTCTTTAATTAGTGGATGATTATGTTAATATTTTGAGAGGGGTAGTAGAAGATTTCATCATTCAAGTTGACAAATTCTACTTCCCGATGGATTTTATGGTGTTGGATACTCATCTCGTTGCTCCCAATAGCAACCATATCCCCAATATCCTTGGTCGGCCTTTTCTAGCAACCATTGATGCCTTAATCAATGCTAGAAATGGGCAAATGAATCTCACCTTTGGGAACATGACCTTGGAATTTAATATTTTAAATATTGCTAAGAAAATGGGCGTGGATGGTGAGCTCCATGATGTATACCGCATTGAGGAGATTGTCCAAGAGCACTTCAATGTTAATTATTGTGAGCACTCTCTCGAGGAATGTTTGGTAAACTCGCTTGACTTAGAGAATGATTATTCCCCATATTATCATGAAGTCAACCTAAAGAGTTCGATGTTGGATGAGGTGGAGAGAGTAGAGGAGGTTAGTTGGTGTTCCAGTTCTTAGGATTTACCCCTTCACGATTCTTATGAGGTACCCTAGGATGTGCGATTTCCAAAGCTTGATCTCAAGTAATTTCCATTCGACCTTAAGTATGTGTATTTGTTTGAGAATGATACATATCCTCTCATTGTCTCATCTCACCTCGATAAGGGCTAAGAAGATCAGTTAATAAACTTGTTAAAAAGGCATAAAAGTACCTTTGGGTGGATAATAGTGGACCTAAAGGGAGTGAGGCCTTTAATATTCACTCACAAGATATGCCTCGAGGAGGGAGCCAAACCCAGCCGGGAAATGTAACATAGGTTGAACCCCATGATGAAGGATGTGGCCAGGGCCGAGGTCATTAAGCTTTTAGATGCTAATATCATCGACCCCATATTGGGTAGCAACTGAGTGAGTCCGATTCAAGTGATTCCCAAAAAATTAGGAATCACCGTTGTCAAAAATGCGAAGGGTGAATTAATCTAGAAACGTACCACCAATGGGTGGCACGTGTGCATTAACTACCGTAATCTCAATGCCGTGACCCAAAGGGATCACTTTCCCCTTCCATTTATTAACCGAATGCTAGAGCGCATATCGGGCCACCCATATTATTACTTTATCGACAGTTATTCTGGATATAACTAAATCGAGCTCGGTATCCAAGACCAAGAAAAACTACTTTCACATACCATTTTTTCACATTTGCCTATAAAAGGATGTCCTTTGGGCTATGCAATGCGCCAGACATGTTCCAAGGGTGCATGCTAAGTATGTTCAGTGATATGGTAGAGAGGGGGTTAAAGGTATTCATGGACGATTTTAGCATCTTTGGTAACTTTTTTGACCATTGCCTCTCCATTCTTAAAAGGGTCTTGTCTAGATGCGTCGAGAAAAATCTCATCTAAAATTTGGGAAAAGTGCCATTTTATGGTCAAAAAAGGGATTATTCTCGGGCATATTGTCTGCTTCCAAGGCATAGGGGTGGATAATGAAAAAATCGAGGTGATTGTCGATTGTCCCACCCCAAAGTCACTCAAATACGTGAGGTCTTTCCTTGGCCACATGAGATTTTAGCAAAGATTTATCAAGGACTTTAGCTCAATCGCTAGACCCTTGTATAATCTCCTCTCAAAAGAGACTTCATTCAAATAGAGTGAGGCATTTCACTTAGTTTTTGAGGAGTTAAAAATCATGCTTACCATCACCCCATTATTTAAT
The DNA here is from genome assembly GCA_949130495.1 of Sambucus nigra. NCBI lineage: Eukaryota > Viridiplantae > Streptophyta > Magnoliopsida > Dipsacales > Adoxaceae > Sambucus > Sambucus nigra. The sequence continues at coordinate 26,169,220 of OX422219.1, read as the reverse complement.
CCCCGGATCGGACTTTACCTTTTGAACTCATGTGCGATGCGAGTGATTTCACGGTTGGGGTTGTTTAGGGATAGAGAAGTGATAAGAACCCCCACGTTATATATTATGCTAGGCGAACTCTCAATGGTGCACAATTGAACTCCTCAACCATCAAAAAATAATTGTTAGAAGTTGTCTTCGCATTAGGTAAATTCTTAGCATAATTGGTGGGATATCCCATCGTGTGTTTTACAGACCACGTAGTGTTAAAATATCTTCTTTCAACGAATGATGCCAAGCCACATTCGATTAGGAGGGTCCTCCTACTCCAAGAGTTCAACATCATCATAAAAGATAAAAAGGGAGTAGAGAACATAATTTTTCCCACTTGTCTCAGTTGATGTTCGAGGCACCTAAAGATTAACTTCCCATCGATGAGTTCTTTCTGAATGAACAGTTGTTCTCCAATTCCTCTCTTCCATGGTTTGTGGATATTGTGAACTACCTTATGACGGGATCCATCCCCCCACATTGGACCCCTCAAAAGAAGAGGAAGTTCTTGACTTGAGTGCGAATGTTTTTCTATGATGATCCACACTTGTTCAAATATTGTGCATACCAAATCATTCGAAAATGTGTCTGGGATGAAAAAATAGTTAGTGTCATCTAATTTTACCATTTGGAAGCATATGGATGCCATTTTTCCTCCAAGAAAACCGACGTAAAAATCTTGCAATATGGACTATACTGGCCTACACTTTTCAAGGATGCGCATAAATTCTGCATTTGATGCGAACGTTGCAAAAAGTTGGGCGCCATTACTCATCGAAACATGATGTCGATGTCCCCCATACTAGAAATTGAGATTTTTGATTGTTAGGTGTGACAGCCCGCTTAAAATAATAACGGCTAGCCAGCCCTATACTATATTAAATCAGGTATCTCAGATGGCTCAGTCTCAACATCAACTGACAATACTCAATAATATAAGGCTAACTACCCGAAATCAAATAAGCGAGATGCCAAAATTTAAAATAAAACATACCACAGACAACAAACCAACACTATAAACTAAAAGAAACAGTAAAGTACACACAAGTGCCAGCTAAATGAGGTGCTAGAATAATATGAAATGAGTATATACAAGGAAATATACCCGAATAAGCTGTCGGGTCACAACCAATACAACAATGAAAATGAAAAGTATAAATAATTACAAATGACTCGTGGGTATAAACCCGATATACTACATGAGTCCTATCTAGATGTACAAAGAGATAGGAAGTGACTACAATCTAAATCCCGCAACAGTCCGCACCTGTTACGGCTCCCAAGACTCGGATAGAAAAGCATCCGACATCCATGCGGTAGGACACCTGTAATAATATATATATATATATATAGAGAGAGAGAGAGAGAGAGAGAAATATAAAAGGGTCAGAGCCCGAGGTGTAAAAATGTTTAGCAAGTGTGTTAATCGTGCATAATAAATATAAATGCACTATTTCATAATTAAAGTGGAGTCGCACTCTCGTGAAACCCCCAACTCACCTCTCATCTAAAAGCGCCCACCTACTCGCGTCCTGAAATCTTAATTAAGTCACCCCACCCATAAGGACAACCTAACTTATCATAGGCACGGCCTATACCCACAACACCTGCCATCCTAATATAACCGAAGAATCCTTACCATTCTAATTAAACTTAAATGTACATACGCATATATGCCATACTAGGCTTTATTGAATCCTAATTTATAACCTAAACACTTATCAATTTTATTACTTCACATTTTAACATTTAACTTCAAGTTAAGAGTCTATACTCTAAATAACATGCATAATTTAATAAGCACAAAACTTCTCTCTACTCTCAACCTTGCACTGCGTTTCGTGCGTGGGGCGTCTCGCGAAGCCAAATCCAAACAAGGACCCCCCCGATACACTACTCCTTGGCAGGGTTAATGGTAGAGATCCATTAGGCCCGTAGTACAAAACTAATATATAAATACATACTAATATACGAATATACATATTTTATTCATTCTTATATACATTTTACAATATGCATCCGGATAATATCTCCCGTACTGAGGTTTATTCTATTTCATCTTTATAATACACATCCGGATTTATCTCCCAGACTGAGGTGTATTCTATAAACATCCGGATCTATCTCCCTAACTGAGGTGTATTCTAAATTCATTTTTATCTCTTTATTCTCATTAGAGAATTATATTAATTTGTTCTCATACACAAGTAATATACCATGCACACATGCATACAAACCATCCCAACGAGCTATAACTCGAGGATGCGGTCTCATAGTGCCGATCCAAAAAATCAGGGTTTGTTCATATACCACGGTACCAGCCGAAATCCTCAACAGTCCTGGTAAAATACACAACACTGGAGGCGGTCAGTTTCCCCCTGCAAGTGGAGTTACACACATCTCACTCGAACGCGGGACGATAAAGACCTGGGGACTATTCTCTCCCTGCTCCTCGAGCCAGGGGATTCACCCACATCGCCCAACCTCCCTAGATCGCACTAGAGAAAATATATATAATTCGACTGTTCCAACCCTATACCAAAGGAAAGCCCGCGGAAAGCAGCCAATCTAAATCCATACATATCATCACATATAGATATATATGCATACATAAGGTTCCATCATATAATTAAACCATCACATACGGTTTAGATATTCATACCATGAGTATACATTTTTATTCAAATCTCTAGAGATATATATTCACATATCCATATATATATATACAAACTATCTCTCGTTAATATGTATAAGATTTATCAACTCGGCCATAAGTATACATAATCCTCAATATACTAGCCGTCACCACAAACATATTTACTTACCTCGATATGTGAATATGATCCTTCACTTGAGGCATATTCATTCATTTCTCCTATGATATAAATAATCTTTCAACATAGATGTATCTCCAAAATTAAGGTTATCACCCAAAGTTTAGTGTGGGTAACAATCACTACACATCACCTCTAAATTCGAAAGTACATCAATATTTCTGATACTAATTTTGACTATTAATATGCCATAACTAATAGTCTACAAGTCTCATGCTTAACTCAATTTCATTTCAAGTATTGGAATCCCAATTGTTACTCCCACACAATTATATGTATAAACTATCCTGACTGGAATTACACTACACTTATTCTAGTCAATAGCACAATCCAATCGTTCCCAATTTCGCCTACCGTTCAATTTCTCTTATGAACCCTTAATCCTATTGTATTACATTTTGTTCCTTAATTTAAACATTTCAAAGGACACGTGACCACTCTCTCTCTTGTTAGCCCCCAATTATAACTTAATATAATCCTATCTCTATAAGGATTTGACATGAATATCGGCCTATAATTTCCCATCATACCCTCACAAATCTCTCTCTAAGAGCTCATAACTTCACATTATATATAGACTCACTTTTGATTTATAATTAAGATTCCCATCCCCAATGAATTTTCCCACTATCTCCATACCCACACACAACTCCAATGCATACATGTAAACATATACCTTCCTTAAACTATTTAAAGAAGTTCCCATAATCATAATAAGTGAGAAACCCCTTATAAGGCTCCAAAACATAACTCTTACATCATAAAAGAAGGTCCCACATCGATAAACCCAATCAAAAAGGGGTAGAAATCATTTTAGAAAAACTCCACAAAATAGCCCTGTTTCCGAATCAATTCGGCCTGGCCCGAATCGATTCGGTCTCAAAGGAGAATTGATTCGCTCTAACTGCGAATCGATTCGGTCCAAAGGACCTGGGAGACTGTCCCAGGACGAATCGATTTGCCTTGGATCTGACTCGATTCGGTCACACAGACCTGGGACTCTGCAACATTCTGAATCGATTCGAAAAGAGGCCGAATCGATTCGGCTGTTCAGCACGCTACGAAATGGTCATTTTTCTACATAAACCTAATTTCCCAAAATCCCAAATCAACAATTTCTAACTATAAATTTGTAACCCAATAATGTTTCCAACATCAAACACATCCTATAATTTCACCTCATCAATTTATACCCCTTAAACCCATGTGTAAACATCAATCTCAAGATTAAACCCAAAATCTAGGTTTTTGATAAATATACCCAAAATCCAATTCTTTTGCCCACAATTATGAAATGAAATACACAAATGAATTATTTAGCCAGATTAAACACTTGCCTCGGATTTGTAGAGGTTGGATCATCCTCGGGATCGCGATTGGGCCGAAAATCTGCAAGCTTTCTTCCTCTCTCTCTCTTCTTTCTTCTCCTTTATTTCTTCCTTTCTCTTTCCTTTGTATTTCTCTCTTCTCACAAATGAGAAGGGCTTGATCCGTAAGCCTCTTAAATCCCTTAAAACAATAAACCCAGTTTTAAATGTTAATACACACTTTAAAAGACTCGTTTACTCCAATTTGAGTCAAACATACTTAAAAATATTTCGGAGCCGAAATAAAACCCAATGACAGTCATTTTGACTATCTCGAACCATCCGGAACCAATGGTACACTCAAAATCCTCATCCGACAAACTTTAAAACGTCCTCAATTTTTGGACTTCAATTTCCAAATTCTAAAATTCTTCGATTTAAATGCATTTTATTTTTCTCAAAATTTAATTTCTCAGCCCCAAAATCGTGGGGTGTTACACTCTTCCCCCCTTACAAGAATTTCGTCCGCGAAATTTAAGTTATGCCTAGGACTTCAATCTCATCTAATCCTTACATCTACTCTATAGATCACTATACCGATCCTTTCCAGTTCTCACGTCGAACCATATAGATTTAAAAAAAATAAAGTAACTACCCAGGGCGCCCATACACCCCGTACTCGAGCTCAACTCGTACCATAATAACTCGGCTCCACTAGCCTCAAATCGTAATATAGCTCTTAGCAAAATAATCTATAGCAACATATTAAGTAGATACAAGTTTTAAATTCCTAATGGTTGAACTCTTCTCAATTCCTGACATAAGCTACCTTCATGCGGCGGAGGTCTCGCAAGCGAAATCCAAACAAAGAACCTTCCCAATACACTATTGTGTAGCTATGTCGGGAATTGGTATAAGTTGAACCAGGGTTAATGTTTTAATAAAATATTTTCAAATCATAAATATTACCCGAAGGCCTATATGACAATATAATATAAAATAATTGCATGTCTTTCGACATGCCAAGCAAATACCTTATGCTTTATACACAAGGTTTCAACAAACACAATACTCTAACCAATACCTAGTTCTCCAAGCTAGCACAACCATGGGCCAAATTCTTCGCTCATCAATTAATCTCCTAAACTTTTAACCTACTCAGTTCTCAAAATCCTTTACATCACATTAAAGCATTGCCACAAGTAAGTCTTTCCCTCATTGAAACACTACAATTACCAACACTAGCCTATCTATAAGGAAATAACCTTATAACCATTAATGAACAAACCTTAATAATCCTCCCTTCCGGAACTCACTATTATAACCAAGGTTCTAAAAAACGTGGGGCGTGATCGAGGCGTGGAGGCCAAACCTTAAGCCTTAGAAGCCTAGGCGGGCCTTAGGCGTAAAAAGGCGTGAAAAGGCATTTAGGACTTTTTAATATATTTTAATATATTTTAATATTTTTTAACCATAACAAGGCTATTAAAATACTAAAATTGTACATATCATAAAAAATGCCTGAATATTTGTAAATTAAAATACCATTTGATTATTTTAGATGAGATAATGGTCAGTTTGTAGCAAAATCTTTAAAAGGCGATATCGTTTCACTAAAGCATTATTGTTTTTAGAGAAAAAGTGTGCCTTAAGGGTTTTACCAAGCATAAGGCGTCAAAAGCTTAAGGCGAGGCGTTTCTCCCAAGCCTCAAGCCTAGGCGTGCCTAGGCGGAGCCTAGGTGGGTTTTTTAGAACAGTGATTATAACTCTCGACTATCTCCTCATGAGACGGTCTATTTTCTCAAAAGATGCCATACAAAGGCCATACTTACTCACTCCTTCCTCTAGGGAAATTCTATACACCCTGGGGGTGTAGTGGCTAACCGCTCATAAAACCTTACATGTAACGCTCCCGATATAGCATAACGCGTGACTTAAATCCAAAGAAAGGTATTCTACCTTATACTTCCATAATCTAATTTCTTTACTTCATCCTTGAATCCCTATTCAAAGTCTTCTACTTCTTCCAGGACAACCTTTCTTCCTAAAACCTAATTCTCCTCAAAGAGACATCACCCAGAAAACCCTTCTTAACCATTTTGAAAGACAAAGCGTGGTTGCGACCCCTAATTACTCCTTCGGTCCTACTCAACGAACCTGAGTCTCCAAATTTCTTACTCCCTTCTTACTCGACCACCGATAGAACACCCTGAACCACTGCTAGAGTTCTCTTTCTTATCTCTACCCGAATTAGGGAAAATAAATACCTTCAGTCAACACGTACCCAAACTCTATTATGGGCATCGCATCTCTCATCTTGCCCCTTCTTGAACGACTTGTTCTTAGTGACGTCTGAGACGAAGGAAATTGTGTCACACCATCATTTAAATGAGTACACCTCACAGAAGGAGATAAATGTAGGGAACAGAAAAATCTTAATAGTAGGGTTCTATATCAAGAACGCTTACGGAAGAACGCAGAAACCTGCACAGATCCTAAAGGCACTAGATACTGATGCTCTGATACCATCCATGATAACCCTCTTACAATAATAACGGGTGGCCAGCCCTATACTATATTAAATTCAGTATCTCAGATGGCTCAGTCTCAACATCAACTGATAATACTCAATAATATAAGGCTAACTACCCGAAATCAAATAAGCGAGATGCCAAAATTTAAAATAAAACATACCACAAACAACAAACCAACACTATAGACTAAAAGAAATAGTAAAGTACACACAAGTGCCAGATAAATGAGGTGGTAGAATAATATGAAATGAGTATATACAAGGAAATATACCCGAATAAGCTGTTGGGTCACAACCAATACAATAGTATAAATGAAAAGTATAAACAACTACAAATGACTCGAGGGTATAAACCCGATATACTACCTGAGTCCTATCTAGATGTACAAAGAGATAGGAAGCGACTACAATCTAAATCCCGCAACAGTCCGCACCTGTTACGACTCACAAGACTCTGGATAAAAAAGCATCTGGCATCCATGCGGTAGGACACCTGTAATAATATATATATATATATATATATATATATATATATATATATATAGCAGGAGAGAAATATAAACGGGTCAGAGCCCGAGGTGTAAAAATATTTAGCAAGTGTGTTAACCGTGCATAATAAATATAAATGCACTATTTCATAATTAAAGTGGAGTCACACTCTCGTGAAACCCCCAACTCACCTCTCATCTAAAAGCGCCCACCTACTCGCGTCCTGAAATCTTAATTAAGTCACCCCACCCATAAGGACAACCTAACTTCCCATAGGCACGACCCAAGAATCCTTCCCATTCTAATTAAACTTAAATGTATATACCCATAAATGCCATACTAGGCTTTATTGAGTCCTAATTTATAACCTAAACAGTTATCAATTTTATTACTTCACATTTTAACATTTAACTTCAAGTTAAGAGTCTATACTCTAAATAACATGCATAATTTAATAAGCACAAAACTTCTCTCTACTCTCAACCTTGCACTGCGTTTCGTGCGTGGATCATCTCGCGAAGCCAATTCCAAACAAGGAACCCTCCCCCCGATACACTACTCCTTGGCAGGGTTAATGGTAGAGATCCATTAGGCCCGTAGTACAAAACTAATATATAAATACATACTACGATACGAATATACATATTTTATTCATTCTTATATACATCTTACAATATACATCCGAATAATATCTCCCGGACTGAGGTTTATTCTATTTCATCTTTATAATACACATCCAGATTTATCTCCCGGACTGAGGTGTATTCTATACACATCCGGATCTATCTCCCGGACTGAGGTGTATTCTACATTCATTTTTATCTCTTTATTCTCATTATAGAATTATATTACATTGTTCTTATACACAAGTAATATACCATGCACACATGCATACAAACCATCCCAACGAGTTATAACTCGAGGATGCGGTCTCATAGTGCCGATCCAAAAAAACCCGGGTTTGCTCATATACCACGGTACCAGCCAGAATCCTCAACAGTCCTGGTAAAATGCACAACGGTGGAGGCGGTCAGTTTCCCCCTGCAAGTGGAGTTACAAACATCTCACTCGAACGCGGGATGATAAAGACCTGGGGACTATACTCCCCCTGCTCCTCGAGCCAGGGGAATCACCCACATCGTGCAACCTCCCTGGATCGCACTAGAGAAAATATATATAATTCGGCTATTCCAACCCTATACCAAATGAAAGCCCGTGGAAAGCAAGCAATCTAAATGCATACATATCATCACATATATATATATATATATATATATATATATATATATATATATATATATATATATATATATATATATATATATATATACATACATAAGGGTCCATCATATAATTAAACCATCACATACGATTTAGATATTCATACCATGAGTATACAGTTTTATTCATATCTCTACAGATATATATTCACATATACATATATATATATACAAACTATCTCTCGTTCATATATATAAGATTTATCAACTCGGCCATAAGTATACATAATCCTCAATATACTGGCCGTCCCCGCAAACATATTTACTTACCTCGATATGTGAATACGATCCTTCACTTGAGGCGTATTCATTCATTTCTCCTATAATATAAATAATCTTCCAACATAGATATATCTCCAAAATTAAGGTTATCACCCAAAGTTTAGTGTGGGTAACAATCACTACACATCACCTCTGAATTCGAAAGTACATCAATATTTCTAATACTAATTTTGACTATTGATATGCCATAAATAATAGTCTTCAAGTATCATGCTTAACTCAATTTTATTTCAAGTATTGGAATCCCAATTGTTACTCCCACACAATTATATGTATAAACTATCCTGACTAGAATTACACTACACTTATTCTAGTCAATTGCACGATCCAATCGTTCCCAATTTTGCCTACCGTTCAATTTCTCTTATGAACCCTTAACCCTATTGTATTACATTTTGTTCCTTAATTTAAACATTTCTAAGGACACGTGACCACTCTCTCTCTCTCGTTAGCCCCCAATTATAACTTAGTAGAATCCTATCTCTATAAGGATTCGACATGAATATCGGCCTATAATTTCCCATCATACCCTCGTAAATCTCTCTCTATGAGCTCATAACTTCACATCATATCTAGACTCACTTTTGATCTATAATTAGGATTCCCATCCCCAATGAGTTTTCCCACTATCTCCATACCCACACACAACTCCAATGCATACATGTAAACATATACCTTCCTTAAACTATTTAAAGAAGTTCCCATAATCATAATAAGTGAGAAGCCCCTTATAAGGCTCCAAAACATAACTCTTACATCATAAAATAAGGTCCCACATCGATAAACCCAATCAAAAAGGGGTAGAAATCATTTTAGAAAAACTCCACAAAACAGCCCTATTTTCGAATCCATTCGGCCTGGCCCGAATCGATTCGGTCTCAAAGGCGAATTGATTCGCTCCAACTGCGAATCGATTCGGTCCAAAGGACCTGGGAGACTGTCCCAGGCCGAATCGATTTGCCTTGGATCCGACTCGATTCGGTCACACAGACATGGGACTCTACAAAATTCTGAATCGATTCGAAAAGAGGCCGAATCGATTCGGCCTGTTCAACACGCTACGAAATGGTCATTTTTCTACATAAACCTAATTTCCCAAAATCCCAAATCAACAATTTCTAACTATAAATTTGTAACCCAATAATGTTTCCAACATCAAACACATCCTATAATTTCACCTCATCAATTTATACCCCTTAAACCCATGTGTAAACCTCAATCTCAAGATTAAACCCCAAAATCTAGGTTTTTGATAAATATACCCAAAATCCAATTCTTTTGCCCACAATTATGAAATGAAATACACAAATGAATTATTTAGCCAGATTAAACACTTGCCTCGAATTCGTAGAGGTTGGATCATCCTCGGGATCGCGGTTGGGCCAAAAATCTCCAAGCCTTCTTCCTCTCTCTCTTCTTTCTTCTCCTTTATTTCTTCCTTTCTCTTTCCTTTGTATTTCTTTCTTCTCACAAATGAGAAGGGCTTGATCCGTAAGCCTCTTAAATCCCTTAAAACAATAAACCCAGTTTTAAATGTTAATACACACTTTAAAAGACTCGTTTACTCCAATTTGAGTCAAACATACTTAAAAATATTTCGGAGCCGAAATAAAACCCAATGATAGTCATTTTGACTATATCGACCCATCCGGAACCAATGGTACACTCAAAATCCTCAGCCGACGAACTTTAAAACGTCCTCAATTTTTGGACTTCAATTTCAAAATTCTAAAATTCTCCGATTTAAATGAATTTTATTTTTCTCAAAATTTAATTTCTCAGTCCCAAAATCGTGGGGTGTTACACTAGGCCATTGACTTCATGGGCCCATTTTTCCTATCTTTTGGTAACATATATATCCTTTCATAGTTGACTACGTTTCCAAGTGGGTGGAAGCAATAACATTACGAAAGACTGATCACAAGGTGGTCTTGAAGTTCCTAAAATAACACATCTTTTCTCATTTCGGTACTCCGAAGGAGATACTCAGTGACAACGGAACCCATTTTTGCAATGGAAAATTTTCCAATATCATGAGAAAGTATGGGGTCGTTCATAAGGTTAAAACAACCTACCACCCTCAAACTAGCGGCCTAGTTGAGTTATCATTGGTCTCTACGGCTAACCGATGTTCTTTGGGCCTATCGCACAGCATACAAAACCCCCCTAGGCATGCCCCCCTATAGACTTGTGTATGGAAAACCTTGATATCTACCTGTGGAGCTTGACCACAAGTCCTATTAGTTAATCAAGAAGTTCTACTTCGAATTAGATAAGGCTGGGAAGAAGAGGATGCTCCAACTCAATAAGTTGGAAGAAATTCGAATCGACCCGTATGAGAGTGGTAGTATTTACAAAGCGAGGGTTAAAGACAAACATGGTAAGAATATATCTAGATTCGGGATGGAAACGGGTCGGTTCAGGGTCGGGGAAATCATCCCCATCCTTGTCCTCGTTAGAAATATCATTCCCCCTCCCCATTCCCTATTATAATGGGTTCGTGGATCCTCGTCTCCATTTAAAACGATTATCGGTTTCCCCACGGGGAGCCCGTTTCTTTTTTTTAAGATAAAAAATTCATTTCATCATGATGATGAGCATAGATGCTTAGGGGGGAAATAAAATTAAGCACCTAAATAGAAATTACATTAAAATTACATCCTAATTATCGCAATATGTTCAATCCCAAGAAGCAATAGGTTAAATGCCAAGCTGCAAAAAAATAACTAGTGATAAAGGTAAAAAGGATCAAAAAAATTGACATGTGTTAAATCCCTTAAACACATATATTTTCTAATACATAAATTATGTTATGCTAAATCCCTTAAACAAACATGCCAAGTAGTACAACTTAAACGAAGAGAAAACAAATCTCAAAATCATAACTATTATATTTTCTAGATTTTCCTGTGTTTTCTCACGACCCAAACATATTGGACATAATATATTTTATTTTTATAAAATGAAAAGCAGAGAGAGATATTTACAGATGAGGCAGGAGGCGGCAAAGGTCAGGCCATCATGGGAGACGCAGGACGATGAGGGTTTTTGATATTAGGCCATCGTGGGAAGAGATGAGGCCGTCATGGCTGGCGATGAGAGTTTTGGGAGAGGAGGGTTTTTGAGATAAGGGGGGAGAGATTTTGAGTCTTAAGATGAGGGAGGAGACAGACGTAAATAAGGTTAGGGTTACTAACCTTTCCCTTTATTTATTCTTATATCTTATATATTTATTATAATATATGCATACATATATTATTATATATAAATAATTCGGGTATCCCTATTGTAGACACCCCATTCTGTTACCCCTAACTCTCCTTAGGTCCCTAGTACCTCCCTTTCATCACTACAAACCTAGGTCTTACCCCGAGTACTGACCTAGAAGCCATCGGTCACTCCCCGGCTCCGTTTGACCAAAAAGTTAAACTCTTAAGCTTGACCAAGGCTGAATGAATCTTCGAAGGGCACTGCAATCCATTTCCAACGGTCCGTCTCGTGCGCGATTCTGACTTACCATGCGGACGAACGATCCGTTTGCGTCTGAAACTTGATCTAGAGGCTATCGGGCGCTCCCGGGCTCTGTTTGACCTAAGTCAACTCTTCAGCCCGATCGAGACTGAATTAATCTTCGAGGGGCACTGAAACCCCTTTCCAATGGTTCACTCCGAGCGCGATTCTGACTTTCCATGCGGACGAACGATCCGTTTGACTCCAAGAGGTCACCGAATGCTTCTAGAGCCCGGTTGACCAAATTCAACTCTCCAAACCGAGTTAAACTCTTTGGAATATCGAAGTACATCTCCTAACCTTTCCAACGGTCTGCCTCGTGTGCGATTTGGACTTACCATGCGGACGAACGATCCGTTTGCGTCCGAACGATTCCCCGTCCACTGGACCGACAGACGCTTCCGAGCCATATTTGACCCAAAGTCAACTCCCAAACCCGAGAGCAGTCCAAAGGACTTTCAAAGGTCTCTGAATTACCTTTCCAATGGTCTACCCCATTTGTAATTCTAACCAACGATTTGCCCCCGATAGCCAATTTCCCGAAAAGGCTTTAAACACACTGCCAAATGGCAGGTTCCAGACCCTGCCTATCGGCACCTGCCGATACATAGGGCATGTCTATGCCGATCGGCAGTGACCTGGGCCTATAAAAAGAGGCCTTAACCTCATTTGCAAGGAGATCCCAGATCTAATAAAAATCACTCTCAGCGAATCCCAAAAACCTCTCTCAAAGGCAACGCGATTTCAACTTCCAAATCCCTTTTTTACTTCCACTTTTCATCATCCTTTTCATCAAACTTGGTGAATTATCCACTCTCTATCATCATCTAAGTGCAAGGGCATCTTTCCAACATTCAAGATCAAGCTCAAGGTCTCCAAGAAGGTCCAACTTTCTCACCTTTCTCTTCAAATTCTCTTAAATTCCCAATAACTTTTTTTATTACTTAGCACTTTTATTATCTCATTTCACACATCCGAATATACTTTTTTATTTAGTATTATTCTTATATTATATGTACTTGTTCTTAGTGACGTATTACTCCATATGTGTTATCATTCCATTATAACGATCAACGTAAGGGTAATCGCGCAAATCTTATTTTATAATATTATTCTTATACCTTCCTATGTATGACTCACTTTATCTCTTCCATGATACAAGTCGAGGATTCCTATCTCCATTATATATATACACATGCACACATATCACCGGAGAAAATAAAGGAAAATAACAAATATCCATGAGAGACCGAAAGGGTGGAATGGGTTTCTAACACCTTCCCATTTCGTAACTTAGCCTCCGAACCCTTCTCGAATCATTTTGGTTTCGTATGCACCAGTATGTCTTGGGATGCCGTCCTTCAGGATGGATTCCCCTTTATCTTTTGTCTGTTTTGAGTAAAATAGACCAGCGACTCTAAATCTCTCTACATTTTTACACCCCATCTCAAATGACACCGGCCGAAGCTCTCCAGAGAGGGACGCGCGGGACCCGAGGATCCTTTCTTCACGCGCCCGCCCACGGGCGAGGATCGGGGATGGCCACACCTATAGGGACCTGAGGCTATACTCGAAAACGACTCGAAAATTTTTGGGGATTTTATTAACTCTCCGAACCCGCCCCGATCCTCGAAACTTAATCCCTATTTCCTACCCAATAGGGTCGGGTATTCGCGGGGACCCGAATTTACAGGAAAAATTTCCATCCCTATTCCCGAAAATCATTTCACCCAACACAAAAAGTACCCTTGTACAATTGTTGATTGCATCTATTTCGGGTAAATTGAGGTCGAGTAGATAGGACCGTACATCGTAAAGATTCTCTCACGACTCAATTGAAATTGAGAATCCCAAGGATGGTAGCGTGTTTAAAATGTACAATTAATTCCTTAAACCTTTTCTGGGGTCATTTGACCCCTCTACGGAGTCAATTTTGTTAGTCAAATAAGTTGCCCCGGGCCTAATCTTTTATGATGAGCAACCCCGTAATGTTCGGGGTTGCATACTTTAAATGTGGGCCTTTTTACGTGCTTCATATAGCAAATTATGGCCACAAACTACATGCCCACCATTTAATTCATATGCAGCAACAATTTTTGAGTGTAGTCGGTCCGAATCGATTCGGTCCCTTTAGCCAAATCAATTCATTTCCAGGTTGTGCGAGGATTATTTTACATTGAATTAATTCGCCAATTTTGGCCGAATCGATTCGGTCAAGCAGATATTGGAAATTTCATCTATTATTTTTCATTTCCACCCTATTCATTCACTCTCCTCCTCTCAAACCCATTGAGCCCTAGGTTTCCCAAAGTTTCTCACACTCCATTTACACTCCAAATTTAGGTGATTCTTCATCCAAGGTAACTTTCTCCTCGTTCTTTGTGGTTTTCACCCATTAATTTTGGGATTTAGTTATTCAATTGTTGGGTAGGAGATGTTTTATATTTATTGATTTTTCTTTCATCAAAATAATCCCTATGATTAATTTTTGCCATGATTTCTAACAAATACAACTTTTGTATAATTCTTGTTGTTATTGTTGTGTTTTGTTAGGATGTTTTGATGATTGATAGGTTCCCCCACCCCATTTTGAACACTTTACCCAAAATGTGTTTGATAAAATGTACATGCTTTGCACCATTATCTCACACATTTATTGGTTCATCCCGTTTTGGTTGTGGCCCATGTTGGCTACCTTATTCGACCCATTTTCCCAACGTTGCACCCTCGTTCACATTTTAACCCTTTCTTTATGTTTAGTATAATTTTTGCATCGCACTAATAGTGTTGTGTATTAAATTATTATCTTACATGTCTAAATGGCACGAAATTCCACATCCAATGAGATGCAATGGATTTGAATCGTTCCTCTCAAGGGAGGAATGAGATTAGTACCGAGCTAAATGCAAATCAAGCCTCTTGATAGCGGTGGAGAGAAAACTGGACTTGGAGGAAATCTCGAACTCCATTCAGATCTTTTTGAGTAAGTTTTCTTGTGAAGCTCGGTTAGCAAAGGGCAAGGAGGTCAATGAAGAATTTGAGCGCCGTTTTAATGCCTCTCGCATGGGCACTCAGGATGGAACGTATGAGGCCTAAGTACGTGGACGACGCATCCCCATTTCGACTACCATCTTAGCGCTGCACCTGAGCAGGGAAAATAACCCCTTGAACTACCATTTTACCATCCCGAATAGCGCGCTGAATATCTCTAATAACACTCATATAGTGCGCCTAGCCCCCGGGAAGAGTTGAAGTGGGGACACATTCCCGACATCTGGGATGCCCGATGTTCACCTCATCCTCCACGTCATTAGCATGAATTTCATCACTCCCACTCAGACCAAAGTGATCCTCCGCTTCAGGCATGCTCATTTCCTATATAATATATTGGAGGAGGATACCATTATCACCCTTTTCGTTATTGTTCTGGTCCAAATGTTGGTCTTCGCATATGACAAATGGGGATCAACTACTCTCCCCTATACGCATCTCGTCTCATGATTATATCGAACCGCGGGGTGGGAGGACCATGTGAGCGATAATATTCCCCAAACCCGAACACTACTAGGAGAGAAGGTCATTACCAAGTGCTTGGGAGAGGATTACTGGGAGAGGAGAAGGAAGAGGGGGTTGGAGCAACGGGTGGTCTTGGGATCGAGTGACCAGAAGGACCCGGATGAGGCACAGGCGAGTGAGCGTGATGGTGCAGGTGTCTCATCTTTAGATTCAGCTGTTCATGACCTGAGGGTGAAAATGGATGCTCTCCGAGCCGACTTTACATCTTTCTAGGGTGATTACCAGGGAGACATCAGCATGATCACACGGATGCAGATGGATCTGTTCCACCACATGCGTGGGGTCAATGCCCCGATTCCTCCATATTTCTTCGACCCCTACGCTCCACATGATCTCCACGTGCCTGGACCATCTAGATGCCATTAGGATTCCCGCCCCCCCCCCCCAAAAAAAAAAAAATTCAGTGTGCTATGTGTTTTTTTGTTGTAACAGGATTTCTAGTTGTGTAACTTTAGATCGAGAGGATATCTTTAATGTACTCATTTTGTTTTTTGAACCCTTTTGTATCACAACTCATATTATATTAATGATATAACCACATTTTCATATCTTGTTGTCATTTATATATCTCCCATCTAGTTTATATACTGTTGTTTCGGTACTAACATATTTTGTAGGGTGACGTTACTCTTATCGGGGATCGCTCCATATGGGGTGACGAATTTTTGACCCTCTTGTCCATTTTTTTCCTTAGAAACATTGGGGGCAATGCTTATTTCAAGTTAGGGAGTGTGATTACTCATTTCATTCTTTTGGCAACCTCATAACATCTTATTATTAATTCACATTATTTATTTATTTAAAAAAAGTATTTTATTTTTTTTCTTTCTTGGGCGTCTTGCCTATGTCTCCAATGATTACTTGAATGATCACCCTATCCAATTTGGGAGCAATGATGCATGTATAGACGTTTTAATTTATTGGCCTTTAGTCCTTGTATTGTTAATATTATGAAAAACTTTATAAATTAAACTGTGAAACCTATGAGCCCATATACAAATACTTGTTTATGATTCAGTTTAAGGCTATTTTAACTCGGTGATCATAAGGTGCGTGTTATACACTTACAGAAGAGAGTTTTGAGACTTACCTTTGATTGTGAGTGTTATACAATTACTCTCTCTCTCTCTTTCTTGAAAAATGTTTTTTGTTGATAATCTCATTACTCTTTCAATGGTTGTTTATTAATTCTGTTTATTATGAAAATTGACACTCATGCATGGTTTTCAATATTTTTGAGTCCCGATAATCACATGAAACCCAAGGAAAGGACCATAGACCATCTTTGCTACTATCCCCATATCGACCTTATCCTCACCTACATTATTATCCCTTCCCAAACCCCTCGAGAAAGAATACATCCCTTCATTTAACACCCAAATCACTTAACCATCTCCATATTAAATTTGTAAACCTTACATACACTTTTCGCACTGCAATTTGGGATTATTTCCGAGATTTATGAAGTTTTTATATAGATTGGAATCAAGAAATAAGTGGACTCATAAAGAACTCAAAAAGAAATAAAAGAAAAATAGAATAAATTGTTCTAAAAAGAGCGAATCCCATGCTCGCGGGCGAGGATCGGGGATGGCCACAGTGGCTACTCTGCTGGGGATATCTATTTTTTGAGGGCTTGACTCTATTTACATGGATTTTATATTTGTTTATATTCCCCCTATATATGCATGTTCCCCTTGTCCATGTGTATCCCATGCTTATGCTTCTGTTCACACACTTGTAGAAAATTCTCCATGTACACTTCACACCACGTGCACCTAGGATCACATATATCCCCATGTTGCACGCATCACCCATACATACTTGGTGTACCTTTGGTGCTTGTACTTTGCTCCCTGTTTGGCATAATCAAGAAAAGCATTCTCATCATAAGAAATAAATAAGAGAATCATGCACGATTCACACGACATCACCAGTGAGCATTGTTATTAACCAAATTTTACCCAGTAACTGGAGGGTCACTTCGTGATGGGCGCTGGTCCGGCAGGGCACAGTTAGCCTAAGCGATATGACTCTCACCTTCCATTGGCCAAGTACCTTTGACGTATATCGAACGGTTCCTCCGCATTGTACAGCTTGACCGAAGTCATGGCGGTAGGTATATCGTAAGAAATTCGTTCACGTATGCCGAGTATATCAAATTCGCTCTCACACGTACCATTCCCACGAGGTATATAGTGAGGCAATTCACGTACACTCAGGTATATCAAATGGCTTGTCCACATGTACCGATTGCCCGCAAGAGCAAGACGTATATCGTGGAAGTCACGCCAAAGGGGGGAACCCATTCCAATTCACCCAACCAACTGCATACCCGCATATAGGTGTCGAACCTAGGACACGCACTTTAGATTGCCGGTTTCAACCCGAAACTCTGTCGAAATTCCGGGTCGATCTTCCACCAAAATTTTCGCGCATTTTTAAAACGGGACCCTATCCGTGATCCTGGTTACAAGTCCATCCATAGCTTCGCATATATTAAAAACCTCACTTTTCCAGGCTCGGGTCCTGTCTGGCATTGCATTTTGGAGAATTAAATACAAGTGAGAATATAATAATTGTAATAATCATGTTGCGTTCCGTCTACAAAAACATTTCTCCTTTCTTTATCAAAAATCCAAAAATAGTTTCTTCCCTTTTTTCTCAAAAATAAATCCCATCCTACGCCTTCTCAGGTCAATCGCAAGCCCTTAGCCTGGCTCCCTATTGGCTTCGGTCTTCAGTCAAATCACCTCAGAGTTTCGTTCGTTCCTCTACTACTCATGGAGAATACAGATCAAGTACCAGTCATACAGCCGGATCTGAGTGCAGTTCTAGCTCAGCTCGTGTCCAAGGTTGACAACCTCCAAACTGAGGTTTGAGAGATGCAACGAAACCAGGTTCCTATTCCTCAAGAGCCCGAGGCCCTATTCCCTCGTGCTATGGGTTTACCCGAGACTATCTGGGTTCTCTAAGAATATCAGCACGCTCCATGTGCCCCTCATGTCAATGGGTCGCCGCCTGCCCAGCTTCCAATGCCAAACATTACCCAACCTGTGGCTAACCTGCCTATGGTCGTTGATCCAAAAGAGGAAGAGTTGGATAAGTCAAAGAGGATCTAAAGATGCTCACTAAGAAGTTCGACCAAGTCAAGATCTCTGGGAATTACATGGACTACACCCACATGTCTCCTTATCCTAAAGCAAGGTTACCCGAGAAGTTCAAGATGCCAAAAATCGAGAAGTTCAGAGGGAGTGGACCCCCGATTGTTCATTTTCGCAGTTATAATCGTTCCATGACTCTACTAGGGGCTTCTGAAGAAGTGATGGCCCAATTATTTCAGAAAACTTTGAAGGATAGTGCCCTACGATGGTTTTTATCTCTCGAGGAATCTAGAATTTATAGCTGGGAGGATGTAGCCCGAGAATTCATATCGCAGTACAAATACAACGAAGAGCTTGAGGTCCCTGTTGTGATTTAGAGCTACTCAAACAAAACCCTGGGGAATCAGTCAGTAACTTCATAACTCGGTAGAGGGAGTAATTTGCCATCTGAGGAAGAACAGGTCAACATAGTGAAGAAGAACTTCTTACCCCATGTTCGAGTGACGATGGGAGCACAATACTATCCCCACTTCCGAGCTCTCAGAGAGGCTGGAGTAGAAATAGAGGAAAGCCTTGTTAAAACAGAGGTTGAACCGAAGAAGGTGTTCAGACAGTTCACCCCTAAAAAGTATGACTAGCCTGCCAGTGCTACAGTCTCTACCATCAACAATATCTCTCAACCAACCACATCATGGGCACCAGAAAGCCACCCTACCCCTATCCGAAGGGAATACACTGAGCTCCATGCTCCCCTCTCCAAAGTTTACCAAACCCTGTTAAGCTGAAACCTCATCAAAACCTTGGATCCCCATTTATTGCCAAATCCACTCCCAAGAAACTTCAAGGCCGATGCCCATTGTGCCTTTCACCAAACTACTGGTCATACCACCGATCAATGCTTTCACCTCCGAAACATAATCCAAGATCTCATTGAACAGGGTACCATCGCCCCACCAACCAATCCTAAGACAAACACTACTCACAATCCACTGCCAAATCATGCCAATGCCCTCTTCTTAGAAGAAAACCCAAATTTCGATCCCTCAACTCAAATCACACCCATATACTCTCCTAAACCTCTTCAAATTTTCCCTTATTTCCTCCTACACCCTACTAGCCTCGCTGATCAGGCACTGTCACTCCTTACCAGAGCATGCATCGCTGTCCGAAACCATTTTAAAAATGGAAGTATGCAATTGTCAGAGGTGTTAAACCAACTCCTAGAGTTCGGGCTGAAATTTCCCTCACGGATGGTCATCAATTTCCAGAGATTCAGTACACTGTTCTTGGAAACATGAAAATGGGCTCGAGATTTAGACAAGTGGGTGGTACCAACCGAAGAAGTCAGCCTAGATGATGTTGTCCAGATTATGGTAGAATTATTCGAGCAAACCAATAGCATTTGTAGTATCACCGAGTTACTTGATACTTTAAAGCTATAAGGGCGCTTGGTCCCTGAACCATACATATCCCCACAGAATGGGAATACATGTATGAAGAAGCCGTTGAAGTTGTGGAATGCATTGACTTTACATGGAAAGACAGAATTATTGCCACCAGATGGGGGGAAGAATTCGAAGATTCGAGTAAAGAACAAGCTTCAGGAAGAACTGGCCCAGTAGACGACATATGTGGGATGATATCATTTGAATAACTCCTTGGGGACATAAACAGGATGACAGAACAACCTGAGATTGACGAGGAAACGGGATTCATGTTCTTCCCTTCTTCAGTAAATCACATGACATGATAAGGGAGACATTACCAGGTTCCAAGCTCACTACCAGCAAATGATAAAGGGAAAGGCGTTAAAAACCTTCATATGCCAGAGATAACTATCGCGGAGAGAAAGATCCTCGATCAACTGAAGAAAACTCAATCTAACATCACTCTATGGGGACTTTTCATGTCTTCCCAATTATACAAAAATGCTTTAATTAAGCTGCTCACTGGACCCACAGTTCCTCCTTCTACCACACCAGAAGAAGCTGTAAATTTGGTCGGATCCTTGACCTCTACCCGAATGCTATCATTTTTTGAAGAAGAAATCCCCAAAATTGGGCTAAATCACAACCATGCACTCAACATCTCCGTCGAAGTTATGGGGAAGGTCGTGCCACTCTTTCTTGTCGATAACGGATCCGCCTTGAATGTATGCCCATTGAGAAACTTCAAGTGTTTAGGCCTGAAAGAAAACGGCCTCGCTCTAACCTCAGTCGCTGAACGTGCCTACGATAATACCCGCCGGGAGGTGATGGGATCCATAAAACTGGTAATAGGGGTTGGCCCTATAAACCCTATCGTTGAATTCCAAGTCATAAACATCACAACTTGTTTCAACCTGTTGCTCGGACAACCCTGGCACCATAGTATCAGGGGTGTCTCTTCATCACTCTATCAGAAATTGAAGTTCTTCACCAACGGGTGAGTCATCACCATTTTGGGCGACGATGAAAATATCGGGGGTGCAAGCACCAGCAGTCAAATCCTTGAGATACAGTACGGGTCAAATGATATGCTCCTATCAGGATTTCGAGTTGAGCCACTCCTACTCCCGACAGGGGACGGTTTCGAATAAAGGGTCTGTTAATAATATGACCCTCATAGCAATGTCAATGTGATTCAGATATTCAGAAGCATGCACTTCATGCCCGAACTGGGGCTAGGGGAAAGGCATCAAGGGATACTTGAGCCCATCGAACTGAAGAAAGCTTTACCTCCTTGTGTCTTGGGGTATCAACCATCAGAATAAGAGCTCAGAATGATCCACCAGTCTCGACCAAAGAGAAGATTAGACTGCATCCAAACTATCCTAGGAGACTCCTTGAATGGACGATTCATCAAATAATGCGAAGACTTCCCCTTTTGTAATTTTCTAGAACCATGGTATGACCATACAGACAAGAAGATGAAGCCTAGAATGGAGATCTTTTTCCAAGATAGCTACCCATGGGCCAAAAATTTCCCACATCGCGTACAACCACTCATCAAAGATATCGAAGAGACTGAGGAAAGTGATTCTGAATATTCCTTCAACTTACAAACACTGGGGATGGCACTCTACATGGGTCATTCAGGCACTACATCAATAGATCCCTCCCATCTGATTAAAGCTGCTGATACACCACTCCTCAACTGGCATGATGCGTCAGTTCTACCTCTTGAAATCCCCCCTAACCCCATTGTTTACCCTATTTCTTCTTCTGTTGTCTATCCTTATTCAAATGTAATCGAGACCTCTTTTGATAAGCTTCTGTTTTTCCTATCAATGAAATAAATGAAGATTTTGAGTATCTTGTTGTGCCTTACATTAACTGCTTGGATTCTAATCAAACTTTTGATGATGATGATTTTCCAAATGAACAATTCTTAATTGATCTAAATAAGGTTAATAATAAATAACATAACCGTGTTCAAGTTAATGAAGAAGAGACTGTTGTTATTAATCTCGGTTCTAGTAGCCAACTGCGTGAGATTAGGATAGGGGCCACCCTTAACGAGCATGAGCGCGCACAACTTGAAGAATTGCTAAAGGAGTTCATGGATGTCTTCGTATGGTACTATGATGATATTCACGACATTGATCCTGAAATAGCTCAGCATGAGATCCCCACTTTCCCAGATTACAAGCCGATTAAACAAAAATAGAGAAAACTCAGCACCGAATAGTCGCTCAAGTTCAAAGAAGAGGTGGTCAAACAGTTGAACGTGGGCTTCATTCGTGTGATCAAATATCCCACATGGCTAGCCAACATAGTACCTGTGCCGAAATCAGGAGGGATGGTTCGAATGTGTGTGGACTACCAAGATTTAAATAAAGCTTCTCCAAAGGATGATTATCCGCTACCCAATATCGACATGATCGTGGACAACACAACCAGTCATGCTCTCAAGTCATTCGTCGACGGGTTTTTTAGATACAACCAAATCAAGATGCACCCAGACCACTAAGAAAAAACCGCATTCATCACCCCATGAGGAACCTTTTGCTACACCGTTATGCCATTTGGTCTCAAGAATGCTGGGGCTACCTACCAAAGGGTTGCCACAACCATCCTGCACGATCTGATTCATAAAGAAGTCGAGGTTTATGTGGATGATATGATTATTAAATCCAAAACTAGAGAAAGTCATGTTCCCGCTCTCCAGAAGTTCTTCGAACGACTGCGACGGTATCAGATGATACTCAATCCACAGAAATGCATCTTCGGCATTAAAAAGGGAAAACTCTTGGGATTCATTGTCAGTGAGAAGGGGATAAAAGCAGATCCTGCTAAACTGAAGGCCATACTTGAGATGCCATCGCCACAAACAGAGAAAGAAGTCTAAAGTTTTCTTGGGAAATTATAATATATCAGCCGGTTCATCAGCTAGCTAACCTCCATCTGTGAACCAATCTCCAAGCTCCTCCGAAAGGATTCAACCAAGGTTTGGAATGAGGCCTACCAAGAATCTTTTGACTGAATCAAATAATATCTTACCCAACCTCTAGTGCTCATGCCACCACAGCCTGGTCTCTCCTTGCTCCTATACCTAACCATAACCGACACTGCAACTGGGGCTTTGCTAGCCTAATACCTTGAAGACTCCAGCAAAGAAAGAGCCATCTATTATGCTAGTCACAAATTGGTTGGGTACAAGTTCAACTGCACAACTTTAGAAAAGGCGTGTGCCGCACTTGTCTGGGTCACCCAAAAATTACGACACTACATGCTCGCCTTACCCATAAAACTTGTATCTCGAATGGATCCCATCAAATACCTGCTTGAGAAACTCGCCTTATCCAGTCGAATGGACCGATGGTTGATGCTCCTAATCGAGTTTGATATCGTATACGTCACGCATAAAGCCATTAAAGGAAGACCCATATCTGACTACCTTGCTGATTACCCCGTAGAAGAAGCAGATGTCTGGATCTTTGAATTCCCAGATGAAAATATCCTCTGCACCTCTCAAGATAACCTTCGATGGAAAATGTTCTTTGACGGTACTGCCAATAAGAAGGGATATGGCATTGGGATACTTCTGATCACCCCAAATAACTCCCACATTCCCATCGCCATCAAATTGGATTTCTCTTGCACCAACAACATGACAGAATACGAGGCATGCATAGTGGGCCTCAAAGTTTCTCACAAGAAAGGTATTCAATACCTTGATGTCTACGGGGATTCTGCCCTCATCATCGGTCAAGTGCTTAGAAAGTGGAAAGTCAAGGACAAAAAGCTCCAACCCTTCCATGCCCACTTAGAAGAGTTAGCCTCCCGATTCTGAGTTATTACCTTCCATTACCTACCTCGAACAAAGAATAACCTAGTCGATGATCTCGCTACCTTGTCCTCCATAGTTGATGATATTCCCCAAGTGTGACCTCGGCTCGAAGACACCAACCTCGGCCGAGATCATGGCCGACACTGGACAAGCCTTGGGCATGCGACATCAGCCCTCGGCCATAGCAAGGTCGACCCAGGCCGACACTACCATCAGCCTCTCGAAGGTACATTGCACACATCACAAGGATCAGCAGCACTCTCGTATACCTGGGAATGATAACCTCGGTCAGATGTAGGTCGAGCTCGCAAGAAGCCTTTTTACCAATATCATCATCAAGATATCAGTTAATGCTCCAAACACACCAGCTCAACCTCGGCTCAGGCCGACCTTATCCATTGTCTCGGCTAGGATTAAGCCGAGGCCCCTATGGATCATCTCGGATTGAACGAGCAACTAGACTTGTTAACCTCGGCCTCTCCCTGGCCGAGGTCATGCACCAAGCACGGTAGTCGAGCATCTGTTGACATTTGGATAAGGGCACGTGGACACGGATCAGTTATAACAAGATTATTCCCCACACGTGGGGAGAATATTTCATCATCATTCCCTACATGTGACAGTGACAGATGGCTTCCCCATATTGGTGAGGAAAACACACACATGCTCATTGCATGCATAGGGGGTACATTACACCCCCCAGGTACTATATATAGAGGTCATCTTCTACCTTGTGATGGATCCGAAATTATAACCCTAGCTGAAACTCTGTCTTATACACACAGTAGAGAGAGAAAGTGAGATTATGTGTATTGTATCTAAGGCCATTAGTGCCCATATTTAGTGGATCACACACTCACAGTGGATGTAGGCCTAATTGGCTGAACCACTATACATCATTGTCTTATTCCTCTTATACTCACCTCTTTCTATACACTTACACACCTATACACTTACATCTCAATGGCTGCCATGGTTACTACTGTTTGAGCTCATCATCACTTATCTGGTGGTGCTAGATTTCAGCATCATCATTTTGGCGCCGTCTGTGGGAACGAGAGAAGCTATCTCTTCCTCTTCTTCAGCTTAACCTCACCAGAGACTTTGGTGGTGAACTATGCACCACCCCTTGCGTGGATCTTATCTGTGATCGTTATCATCGCCTCTTTCGCCACCTGGAGGTGGAGGGCCTAGTTCCAGTCAGGCGCCGCCCCAGTTCGAAATGGCAGAGGTAGCTGCAGCCTTGAGGTCTTTAGCTACAACACAACAAGCTATGTAGGAACAATTTGCACAGCTCAGCCAAACTATGATGAGGCCACCTGGAGTTTCACCGATATGGTCACTCCAGTGGCTGGTCAGCCTCATCCTGATGCTAGGGGACCACCCCAGGCACCAATGAAGGACCGGCCTGCACCCCAGCGGAGAAGGGACGTTGCTGACCCTAGGCGCTTACACCTGGGGAGGCAAGGAAACCCTTGCCCAGAGGACAGGTATGACGATCTAAAGGCGGAAGAGGCCCCGGAAGACTGCTGGGAGCCGTATGAGGTGTCTAATAACACTGTATGACCTCTTCAGTAAAGTCAAGGTTGTGTCAGCCGAAGAGGTGAAGAGGCTCAACAAAGAGGGTCAGCCTTTGATAGGTTGAGCAGAGGGTCAGCCTTTGAGAGATTGGGCCCAGTGAATGACCTAAGACAGAGATTGTCGAGATCGAGGAGCGCAGCAAGCTCTCAGAGAGGAAACAGGCAGGGTCGGACAGACCAAGGCCGACACTGTGAAAGAAGAAGAAGGGAACAGGAAGAGGTCAACAGTCGACGTGCCGCGGCAGGGGAACCCTCGATCCATCCCATAGAGGTGGATGGGGATAACCTCGGCCAGGTCGATGGAAGAAGACCGTGGAATGACTCTATCCAGCGCCTTGAGGAGAAGATAGGAGACCTCATTAAAAGCAGGGACCCATTACAAAGGGGTTACTCAGAGGGTTCTCCATTTGTGGCTAGGATAGTGGGCTTCCCAACCCCAGCTAAGTTCAAGCCTCCTATGGTGTCTCCCAAGTATGATGGTAGCACTAACCTTGTACATCACATCGAGATGTACCAGTCGGAAGCAAACATCTACTCGATACCCGATGAGATGAGGTGTAGGGCCTTCTCTGGGACCTTAACAGGGGCAGCACACAGCTGGTTTACCTCCCTTCTGAAGAACTCGATTGAGAACTTCAAAGGCTTTGCTGAACGATTCATCCACAACTTCTGCTTTGGGGTGAGACCTCAAAAGAAGACTACTGACTTGCTGTATGTCAAGCAGGGCAAGGACGAGAGCCTAAGAGACTACATATCCAGGTTCAACATAGCCATGACCACCCTCATAGGGGGTCTACAGAAAGGGAAGCTGTTTTGGAAACTTGCGGAAGACCCCCCCTAGGTCTATGGCGGAGCTCCTGGCAACCACAGGGAAAATAATGAATACGAAAGAGACAATGGCCGCCAAGTATGAGGATGAGAACCGCAGTGGCAGTGGAAAGTCCCAAAACAAGAAAGATGGGAAGAAGAGGTCGGGTGATGATAAGTTCGCTCACTATACTCCTCTGACTGTAAGCTGCGAGCACATCCTCAACGAGATTAAGAATGACAGGACTCTGAGATGGACAGAGAAACTAAAAGCCCCACCACATAAGAGGAACAAAAACCTATGGTGCGAGTTCCACCAGGATCATGGCCATGTCACGGACAGATGCTTCGCCTTAAAGGATGAGATTGAAAAGATACTAAAATCTGGAAAATTGAGGAAGTATGTGGACGGTAAGGCTCCAAAGGGTGGAAGAGATGACCCTAAGAAAAGGAGAAATGACAGATGCCGTGACAATATCCCGATAAGAAGAGACGATGATTCAGAAGGTGATGATGAAGATGATCCGGTTCTCCTGCCGAAAGATGATAACACCCCGGTGAAGAGGGTTGGTATGATCTCGTTTGGTGTTGACACCATATGCGGAGGATTTGCAGGAGGTGGCTCTAAAGTAGATGATAGGAAGGCTCACGTAGCAGAGGCCAGGCGAGTGGCCAAGCTTGAAGTTGTGATTCTAACGTCTTCCGATGCAGTACAGAAGAGGAAGAAAGTAGACATGGACACCCTTGTAGTTGGATTCTCCAGACTTGACTTCAAGGGTATCTTAGCCCCCCATAATGACCCACTGGTCATAAAAACAAGGGTACATGGGTGCGAGGTGCAAAGGATCCTCGTAGACGGGGGGAGCTCGGCGGACGTGATGTTTTGGCCTTGCTTCAAGAGCTTAGGTCTTAGCAGAGCAAGGCTGGTACCCTATCATCACCCATTGATAGGCTTCAGTGGCAAAAAGGTCCACCCCTTGGGCATGTATGAGATGGACGTACGGATGGGTGATGAGTGGCCTAAGAGGCTGACCAAGAAGATAAATTTTTTCGTCATGGACGAGAACGTATTTTCGGCCTATAACCTCATCATAAGAAGGGTGGCCCTTAAAGAGTTTGAAGCTGTGCCGTCGACGGTCCATCAGATGCTAAAATTATCGACTTCCTATGGGGTAGGGGAAGTGCAAGGTGACCAGACCACAGCGCGAGAATGTTACTTCAACTCGGCCGAAGAGAGAGAGGCCCATAAGAGGGCAATCACCACTTATAGCATTAATATGCTTGACCCAAGATATGAGACAAAATTGAAGAAGGGAGAGGCCGCGGAAGAGGTAGAATCCATTGTCCTCAATTAGGACGAGCCAGAAAAAACCGTCCAGGTCGGTAAAGCCCTAAAGGCAGAAATCAAGGAAGAGCTGATAAACTTCCTCAGGAGGAGACAGAGTGTCTTCGCATGGAGTCACGCAGACATGCCCGACATCGACCCTGAAGTTATGAGTCACAAGCTCAATGTGACCAAAGATGCCAAGCCAACCAAACAGAGACGAAGAGTCTACTTTAGGGAGAAGTACGACGTCATCCGAGAAGAGGTCAAAAAATTGGAAGAGGCTGAGTTTATAAGAGAAGTCACATATCCAGAATGGTTATCAAATGCAGTCATCGTGCCCAAGGCCAATGGGAAGTGGAGAATGTGTGTTGATTTCACTGACCTGAACAGATCTTGTCCAAAAGACAGCTATCCATTACCTCGGATAGATCAGATGGTGGATGCTACGGTGGGACATGAGCTCATGAGCTTCATGGACGCGTATTCAGGCTACAACCAGATCTTCATGGATGCTGAAGACTCAGAGACGACAGCCTTCATTACTGACAAAGGGACATACTGTTACAAAGTGATGCCCTTCGGCCTGAAAAATGCAGGGGCAACATACCATCGTTTTGTTAATAAGATGTTCGAAGAGCAAATAGGTAAGACTATGGAGGTGTATGTAGATGATATGCTAACAAAGATCTTGAAAGCTTGCACTCATGTAACAGATCTCGAGAAGACCTTCGACATTATGAACTCATACAGAATGAAACTCAACCCCGCGAAGTGCGTTCGGAGTAGGAGCTGGGAAGTTCCTAGGATTTATCGTCAACCAGAGAGGGATTGAAGAGAACCCTAAAAAAAACAAGGCTTTGCTTGACATGAAGACACCGAGGAGTATCAAAGATGTTCAAAGACTTATGGGGAGAGTGGCTGCCCTTAACATGTTTATTTCTAAGGAAACAGACAAGTGCCTTCCATTCTTTAAGGTGCTGAGAAAGGCCTTCCAATGGGACGAAGAGTGCGAAAAATCCTTCAACCAGCTCAAGTCTTATTTAAGGTCTCCCTTATTGCTATCTCGGCCTGTAGCAGGGGAGAAATTGTACGTGTATCTGACAGTCTCCGAATCAGCCATCAGCGCAACCATAATACGGGAAGACGTTGGGATCCAAAGGCCTGTATATTTCAACAGTAAGGCCCTTCAGGGGGGCCGAACAAAATTACCCTCACATGGAAAAGCTAGCTTACACCCTGATACATGCTTCGAGGAAGATGAAGCCTTACTTACAGGCCCACTCCATGGTTGTCCTCACTAACTCCCCACTAAGGCAGGTCCTACATAAACCTGAGAAGTCCAGGCGCTTGTTGACATGGGCCATTGAGTTGGGGGAGTACGATCTTACCTACCAACCTAGGACGGCCATCAAAGGGCAGGCCCTCGCAGACTTTGTCGCTGAGTTCACATAGGAAGAGGACGCGGCAGAGAATGGCCTAGAGGGTGTTGAAAACCGTGGTGTCTTCCGAAATTCGAAAGAGACGACACCAAACATCTTCCAAAATCAGGAAGAGATCGCATCCAATGGGTCCAGGAATCGAGTGGCGGAGAACGAGGAAGCTCGGTATCTCTTCAAAAAAGGAGTCATGACAGAAGGGGTCTTCTCATCGGGTACAGATATTTGGAGCCTCTTCGTTGATGGATCTTCCTGCGATAATGGAAGCGGTGCAGGGTTGATACTCTCAGCTCCAGATGGTGCCAACATTGAATACGCTTTGAGATTCAACTTCCGAGCTTCTAACAATGAGTCCGAGTATGAGGCCATGATAGCAGGTCTCTCATTGGCAAAGACTCTTCGCGTAAAGCGACTCCTACTCCACAGCGACTCAAGGTTAGTTGTCAATCAAGTACTCGGAATCTATGGGGCCAGAGATAAAAGGATGGCCAAATATATGAAAAGGGTAAGAACGATGTTAGAACATTTTGAAGAGGCAAGACTGAAGAGAGTGCCTCGACAAAGTAATAGCCACGCAGATGCATTGTCGAGGTTCGCCTTGGCAACAAAGACAGATGTAAGAAGGACCATCACTACACCAAAACTGGCGATTGGTCATGGCCAAAATTCCTGACCAAGACTATGGGTCGCGGACTTTGGCCGTGACCATTTCGGGAATGACCAATTTTGTGGGTCGCGGCCCAAGTCCGTGACCAAAAAATGGTCACGGCCCGCAGGGGGTCACGGCAAATGGTCGCGGACTTGGACCGTGACCCATGCCGTGATGGGTCGCGGTCCTCATCCGTGACCCACAACCGTGACAAAATGGTCGCGGCCCGAGTCCGCGACCCACAACCGTGATAAAAAAAAGAAAAAAAATGGTCGCGGCCCAAGTCCGTGATCCACAACCGTGACAAATTGGTCGCGGACTTTAACCGCGACCCACAACCGTGACAAAAAAAGAAAAAAAATGGTCGCGGTCCAAATCCGTAACCCACAACCATGACCAAAAATGGTCGCGGCCAAAGTCTGTGACCGACACCATGACGAAAAAAAAGGGAAAAAATGGTCGCGGACTTTGACCGCGACCGTTTTTGGTCACAGTTGGGGGTCATGGACTTTGGCCGCGACCATTTTTACGCGCGACAGAAAAAATAAAAATGGTCATGGACAAAGTCCATGACCATATTTAACTATAATTAAAAAAAATATCTTTTTTTTGTCCAATACGAAAATTGGGGGTCCTGTGAGTGTACTGTCGGTTGCTATGTGTAACATTGGACGCGTACGATGTGTTACAAATATTTATTATTGGCAAAACAATAAAAAAAAATCAAAAATTGTGAATCGAGAACACTGTTAATAAACTAATATATAGACAAACTTAAAAATATTACACGTCTTAATAATTAACAGACCCAAAAAAAATTGGGCAGAGTTTTCTCTATTTTCGGGACATTCCAAACCCTGTAAATGTAAAACCTTCTTATAATAAAGCCCGCACGGCCATAAAATTCAACAATCAAATTAAAAAAGCCCGCACGGTCATAAAACTAAGTAATAAAAGCTCGCACGATTGTAACACATAAAAAACATAACCCTGAATGTCCACAACATTATATAAACAATCTTCATGTCGTAAACCATTGCCTCCTTCATTTGATCCACGTGAAAAAAACCTACAAATGATAGGATACAAAAAAAAATGATATTAGTAACCAAGTAGTTTTACAAAAAAATTATTCAAGCTGAAAAATTGCATATATGAGTTATAATTATCAACATATCAATGTTTTTATGCCTAAGTCTATATATATGCAAATTATCAGCGTATTCTCAAACCGGGAGTCCCATGATCGCACGGTAAGTTCTTACGAGTTATATTGGTCCCGTGCGAGGTGTTGGTGCCACTCACGGGGCCGTTCGGGAGTTGTTTCGGGTTTTCACCCACTAACGCCATGTTTTTAAGCCTAAGTATAGAATTATGTAAATTATCGTCATATTCTCAAACCGGGAGTCCTGTGATAGCGCGGTCAGTTCCTATGAGTTACATTGGTCTCCTGGGAGGTGTTGGGGCCTCCTACGGAGCCGTTCGGGGGTTGTTTTAAGTTTTCACCCTCTAACGCCATGTTTTTAAGCCCTAAGTCCTCATATTTTCAAATTAATGTTGTATTCTCAAACCAGAAGTCCCGTAGCTGCACGGTCAGTTCGTACGAGTTATATTGGTCTCGTGGGAGTTGTTGGTACACCTCACGGGACAGTTCGGGGGCTGTTTCGAATTTTCACCCACTAACGCCATGTTTTGCTTAAGTCTAGAAATATGCAAATTATCGGCGTATTCTCAAACCGGGAGTCCCATGATCGCACGGTAAGTTCTTACGAGTTATATTGGTCCCATGCGAGGTGTTAGTGCCACTCACGGGGCCGTTCTGGGGTTGTTTCGGGTTTTCACCCACTAACGCCATGTTTTTAAGCCTAAGTCTAGAATTATGCAAATTATCATCGTATTCTCAAACCGGGAGTCCCGTGATAGCGCGGTCAGTTCCTACGAGTTACATTGGTCCCGTGGGAGGTGTTGGTGCCTCCCACGGGGCTGTTCGGAGGCTGTTTTGGGTTTTCACCCTCCAAAGCCATGTTTGTAAGCCTAAGTCCTCGTATTTTCAAATTGCCGTTGTATTCTCAAATTGGGTGTCCCGTGGCTGCACTGTCAGTTCGTACGAGTTACATCGGTCCTATGGGAGCTGTTGATGCCTCCCACAGGATCGTTCAGGGGCTATTTTGAGTTTTCAACTACTAACGCCATGTTTTGCTTAAGTCTAGAAATATGCAAATTATCGACGTATTCTCAAATCGGGAGTCCCGTGATCGCACGGTAAGTTCTTACGAGTTATATTGGTCCCGTGCGAGGTGTTGGTGCCAGTCATGAGACCGTTCGGGGGTTGTTTCGGGTTTTCACCCATTAACGCCATGTTTTTCAGCCTAAGTCTAGAATTATGCAAATTATCGTCGTATTCTCAAACCGGGAGTCCCGTGATAGCGCGGTCAGTTCCTACGAGTAACATTGGTCCCGTGAGAGGTGTTGGTGCCTCCCACGAGGCCGTGTGGGGGCTATTTTGGGTTTTCACCCTCTAACGCCTTGTTTTTAAGCATAAGTCCTCATATTTTCAAATTACCGTCCTATTCTCAAATCGGGAGTCCCGTGGCTGCACGGTCAGTTCGTACGAGTTACATTGGTCACGTGGTAGCTGTTGGTGCTTCCCACGGGGCCGTTGGGGGGCTGTGTCGAGTTTTCACCCACTAACGCCATATTTTGCTTAAGTCTAAAAATATACAAATTAACACCGTACTCTAAAACCGGGAGTCCCGTGATCGCACGGTAAGTTCTTACGAGTTATATTGGTCCCGTGCGAGGTGTTGGCGTCGCCCACGGGGCCGTTCGGGGGTTGTTTCGGGTTTTCACCCACTAACGCCATGTTTTTAAGCCTAAGTCTAGAATTATGTAAATTATCGTCATATTCTCAAACCGGGAGTCCCATTATAGCGCGGTCAGTTCCTACGAGTTACATTAATCCCGTGGGAGGTGTTGGTGCCACTCACCGGGCCGTTCGGGGGTTGTTTCGGGTTTTCAACCACTAACGGCATGTTTTTAAGCCTAAGTCTAGAATTATGTAAATTATCGTCGTATTCTCAAATCGGGAGTCCCGTGATAGCGCGGTTAGTTCCTACGAGTTACATTGGTCCCGTGGGAGGTGTTGGTACCTCCCACGGGGCTGTTCGGGGGCTGTTTTGGGTTTTCACCCTCTAACGCCATGTTTTTAAGCCTAAGTCCTCATTATTTCAAATTACCATCGTATTCTCAAACTGGGTGTCCCGTGGCTGCACGGTCAGTTTGTACGAGTTACATTGGTCCTATGGGAGCTATTAGTGCCTCCCACAGGACCGTTCGGGGGCTATTTCGAGTTTTCACCCACTAACGCCATGTTTTGCTTAAGTCTAGAAATATGAAAATTATCGGCGTATTCTCAAACCGGGAGTCCCGTGATCGCACGGTAAGTTCTTACGAGTTATATTGGTCCCATGCGAGCTGTTGGTGCCAGTCACGAGGCCGTTCGGGGGTTGTTTTGGCTTTTCACCCACTAACGCCATGTTTTTAAGCCTAAGTCTAGAATTATGAAAATTATCATCGTATACTCAAATCGGGAGTCCTGTGATAGTGCGGTCAATTCCTACATATTACATTGGTCCCGTAGGAGCTGTTGGTGCCTCCCACGGGGCCGTTCGGGGGCTGTTTTGAGTTTTCACCCACTAACGCCATGTTTTACTTAAGTCTAGAAATATGCAAATCAACGTTGTATTCTCAAATAGAGAGTCTCGTGATCGCACGGTAAGTTCTTACGAGTTATATTGGTCCCGTGCGAGGTTTTGGTGCCACTCACGGGGCCGTTCGGGGGTTGTTTCGGGTTTTCACTAACTAACGCCATGTTTTTAACCCTAAGTCTAGAATTATGTAAATTATCGTCGTATTCTCAAACCGGGAGTCTCGTGATAGTGCGGTCATTTCCTAGGAGTTACATTGGTCCGGTGGGAGGTGTTGGTGCCTCCCACGGGGCCGTTCGGGGGCTATTTTTGGTTTTCACCCTCTAACCCCATGTTTTTAAGCCTAAGTCCTCATATTTTCAAATTATCATCGTATTCTCAAACCGGGAGTCTCGTGGCTGCACGGTCAGTTCGTACGAGTTATATTGGTCCCGTGGGAGCTGTTAGTGCCTCCCACGAGGCCGTTCGGGGTCTGTGTCAAGTTTTCACCCACTAACGCCATATTGTGCTTAAGTTTAGAACTATGCAAATTATCAGCTTATTCTCAAATCGGGAGTCCCATGATCCCACGGTAAGTTCTTACAAATTATATTTGTCCCGTGCGAGGTGTTGGTGCCACTCACGGGGCCGTTCGAGGGTTGTTTCGGGTTTTCACCCACTAACGCCATGTTTTTAAGCCTAATTCTAGAATTATTCATATTATCGTCGTATTCTCAAATCGGGAGTCCCGTTATAGCGCGGTCAGTTCCTACGAGTTACATTGGTCTCATGGGAGGTGTTGGTGCATCCCATGGGGCCGTTCGGGGGCTGTTTTTGGTTTTCACCCTCTAACGCCATATTTTTAAGCCTAAGTCCTCATATTTTCAAATTATCGTCGTATTCTCAAACCGAGAATCCCGTGGCTGCACGGTCAGCTCGTACGAGTTACATTGGTCCCGTGGGAGCTGTTGGTGCCTCCCATAGGGCCGTTTGGGGGCTGTTTCGAGTTTTCACCCACTAACATCATGTTTTGCTTAAGTCTAGAAATATGCAAA
The DNA here is from genome assembly GCA_949130495.1 of Sambucus nigra. NCBI lineage: Eukaryota > Viridiplantae > Streptophyta > Magnoliopsida > Dipsacales > Adoxaceae > Sambucus > Sambucus nigra. The sequence goes on along the minus strand of OX422219.1, from coordinate 26,134,464 downwards.
TTATCATCGTATTCTCAAATAGGGAGTCCCGTGATCGTACGGTAAGTTCTTACGAGTTATATTGGTCCCGTACGAGGTGTTGGTGCCACTCATGGGGACGTTCGGGGGTTATTTCGGCTTTTCACCCACTAATGGCATGTTTTTAAGCCCAAGTCTAGAATTATGCAAATTATCATCGTATCTCAAACCGGGAGTCCCATGATAGCATGGCCAGTTCCTACAAGTACCATTGGTCCCGTGGGAGGTGTTTGTGCCTCCTACGGGGACGTTCGGGGGCTGTTTTGGGTTTTCACCATCTAACGTCATGTTTTTAAGCTTAAGTCCTCATATTTTCAAATTACCGTCGCATTCTCAAATCGGGAGTCCCATGATTGCACGGTCAGTTCGTACGAGTTACATTGGTCCCGTGGGAGCTGTTGGTGCCTCCAACGGGGCCGTTCAGGGGCTGTTACGAGTTTTCACCCTCTAAAACCATGTTTTGCTTAAGTCTTAAAATATGCAAATTATCGGCGTATTCTCAAATTGGGTGTCCCATGATCGCACGATAAGTTCTTACGAGTTATATTGGTCCCGTGCGAGGTGTTGGTGCCAGTCACGAGGCCGTTCGGGGGTTATTTCGGGTTTTCACCCACTAACGCCATGTTTTTAAGCCTAAGTCTAGAAATATGCAAATTATCGTCGTATACTCAAACCGGGAGTCCCGTGATAGCGCGGTCATTTCCTACATATTACATTGGTCCCGTGGGAAGTGTTGGTGCCACTCACGGGACCGTTCGGGGGTTGTTTTGGGTTTTCACCCTCTAACTCCATGTTTTTAAGCCTAAGTCCTCATATTTTCAAATTATCATCGTATTCTCAAACCGGGAGTGCCGTGGCTGCACGGTCAGTTCGTACGAGTTACATTGGTCCCGTGGGAGCTGTCAGTGCCTCCCACGAGACCGTTCGGGGGCTGTGTCGAGTTTTCACCCACTAACGCCATATTCTGCTTATGTTTAGAACTATGCAAATTATCAGCTTATTCTCAAACCGGGAGTCCCATGATCGCACGGTAAGTTCTTACGAATTATATTGGTCCCATGCGACGTGTTGGTGCCACTCACGGGGCCGTTCGGGGGATGTTTCGAGTTTTCACCCACTAACGCCATTTTTAAGCCTAATTCTAGAATTATGCATATTATCGTCGTATTCTCAAACCAGGAGTCCCGTTATAGCGCGATCAGTTCCTACGAGTTACATTGGTCCCGTGGGAGGTGTTGGTGCATCCCACGGGGACGTTCGGGAGCTTTTTTGGTTTTCACCCTCTAACACCATGTTTTTAAGCCTAAGTCCTCATATTTTCAAATTATCGTCGTATTCTCAAATCAGGAATCCCGTGGCTGCACGGTCAGCTCGTACGAGTTACATTGGTCCCGTGGGAGCTGTCAGTGCCTCCCATGGGGCCGTTCGGGGGCTGTTTCGAGTTTTCACCCACTAACGCCATGTTTTGCTTAAGTCTAGAAATATGAAAATTAACATCGTATTCTCAAACAGGGAGTCCCGTGATCGTACGGTAAGTTCTTACGAGTTATATTGGTCCCGTGCGAGGTGTTGGTGTCACTCATGGGGCCGTTCGGGGGTTGCTTCGGGTTTTCACCCACTAATGCCATGTTTTTAAGCCCAAGTCTAGAATTATGCGAATTATCATCGTATCTCAAACCGGGAGTCTCGTGATAGCATGGTCAGTTGTTACAAGTAACATTAGTCCCGTGGGAGGTGTTGGTGCCTCCCACGGGGCTGTTCGGGGGCTGTTTTGGGTTTTCACCCTCCAACGCCATGTTTTTAAGCCTAAGTCCTCATATTTTCAAATTGCCGTTGTATTCTCAAATTGGGTGTCCCGTGGCTACACTGTCAGTTCGTACGAGTTACATCGGTCCTATGGGAGCTGTTGGTGCCTCCCACGGGATCGTTCAGAGGCTGTTTCGAGTTTTCAACCACTAACGCCATGTTTTGCTTAAGTCTAGAAATATGCAAATTATTGACGTATTCTCAAATCGGGAGTCCCTTGATCGTACGGTAAGTTCTTACGAGTTATATTGGTCCCGTACGAGGTGTTGGTGCCAGTCACGAGGCCGTTCGGGGGTTATTTCGGGTTTTCACCCACTAACGCCATGTTTTTAAGCCTAAGTTTAGAATTACGCAAATTATCGTCGTATACTCAAACTGGGAGTCCCGTGATAGCGCAGTCATTTCCTACATATTACATTGGTCCCGTGGGAAGTGTTGGTGCCACTCACGGGGCCGTTCGGGGGTTGTTTTGGGTTTTCACCCTCTAACGCCATGTTTTTAAGCCTAAGTCCTCATATTTTCAAATTACTTTCGTATTCTCAATTCGAGAGTCCCGTGGATGCACGATCAGTTCATTCGAGTTAGATTGGTCCCGTGAGAGCTGTTGGTGCCTCCCACGGGGTCGTTCGAGAGTTGTTTCGAGTTTTCACCCACTAACGCCACGTTTTGCTTAAGTCTAGAAATATGCAAATTAGCGTCGAATTCTCAAACCGAGAGTTCTGTGATCGCACGGTAAGTTCTTACGAGTTATATTAGTCCCGTGCGAGGTGTTGGTGCCACTCACGGGGCCGTTCGGTGGTTGTTTCGGGTTTTCACTCACTAACGCCATGTTTTTAAGCCTATGTCTAGAATTATGTAAATTATCGTCTTATTCTCAAACCGGGAGTCCCGTGATTGCGCGGTCAGTTTCTACGAGTTACATTATTCCCGTGGGAGGTGTTGGCGCCTCCCACGGGGCCGTTCGGGGGTTTTTTTGGGTTTTCACCCTCTAACGCCATGTTTTTAAGACTAAGTCCTCGTATTTTAAAATTATCATCGTATTCTGAAATCGGGAGTCCCGTGGTTGCACGGTCAGTTCGTACGAGTTACATTGGTCCCGTGGGAGCTATTGGTGCCTCCCACGGGGCCGTTCGGGGGCTATGTCGAGTTTTCACCCACTAACACCATGCTTTGCTTAAGTCTAGAAATATGCAAATTATTAATGTATTCTCAAACTGGGTGTCCCATGATAGTGCGATTAGTTCCTACGAGTTACATTGGTCCTGTGCAAAGTATTGGTGCCTCCCACGGGGCCGTTCTGGGGCTGTTTTGGGTTTTCACCCTCTAACGCCATGTTTTTAAGCCTAAGTTCTCATATTTTCAAATTACCATCGTATTCTCAAACCGTGAGTCCCGTGGGTGCGCGGTTAGTTCCTACGAGTTACATTGATTCTGTGGGAGCTGTTGGTGCCTCCCACAGGGCCGTTCGAGTGCTTTTTTGGATTTTCGCCCTCTAACGCCATGTTTTTAAGCCTATGTCCTCATATTTTCAAATTATCATCATATTCTCAAACCGGGAGTCCCAAGATAGTGCAGTCAGTTCCTACGAGTTACATTGGTCCCGTGGGAGGTGTTGGTGCCTCCTATGGGGCCGTTCGGGGGCTGTTTTGGGTTTTGACCCTCTAACACCATGCTTTGCTTAAGTCTAGAAATATGCAAATTATCGACGTATTCTCAAACCGGGAGTCCCGTGATTGCACCGTAAGTTCTTACGAGTTATATTGGTCCCGTGCGACGTGTTGGTGCCACTCACGGGGCCGTTCGGTGTTGTTTTGGATTTTCTCCCTCTAACGCCACATTTTAAGCGTAAGTCCTCATAATTAAATTATCGTTGTATTCTCATATTTTAAGCCTAAGCCTAACGCCATGTATATATATATATATATATATATAGAGAGAGAGAGAGAGAGAGATTATATATATAGAGAGAGATGTACCGAAATGTGTGTAGAGAGAGACATATGATCGTCGGAATATGTGAGGAAGAGGACAGGGGGTCGCCGTTGCTGCAATTAGAGAGAGAAACCAATTACCAATTTATACCGATTTCAATATACAAATACCAATTTTAGAATACCAATTTAATTTATACCAATTTCAATATACAAATACAATAGTTGTACATTACATAAATACAAACACGCAATGTACAAATACTTACACAAAAAATAGAAGATAGAGGAGTTACCTTAGATCAAAAAGAGTTGTAAGTGACTAAAAACTTAAGAGATATGAGAGAGTCAAATTCCAAATTTAGTCAAACCATGGAACCCATGATCCCCGTTGATCCAAATTCCTAATGCATAGATGATTGGACAAACAGTAAGATTTGCAAAGATTAAATAGCTTATAAAAATTCAATAAAAATTAAAAAATTGGAGGCAACCTTAAACTATTTGTCATACTTTAATCACTAATTGATAATAAAAATCTAACCTGTAGTTTACGTATTCATTGTGGTGCCACTGAGGTGTGGAAAGATACTTAGTTCCACTAAGACTCTTCGCTATAGTATGACTAAAAAGTTCAAGAACCTCTTATATCGATTTTCATTTTAGATTGAATATATACGACCCATGTTCCTATCTGGTATCTCACATGTTCAAATCATCAAAGCTTACAAAGAATTGCAAACCGAATCATAATCAATAATCGTTCTTCATCATACAAACGAATCTTCTAAATAAATTGTTCAAGATAATCTAAAATCAATAATCATTCTTCATATCATGAATTCCCAAATCAATTTGACGTATTTGAAAATATACAATATGTATGATCATTAGTATGCTAGTTTATTATTAGGGCATATCAACACACTAGTTTATCACCAGGATTCACAAATCGGTTTATCAGGAGACTACACATATCAATGCCAAACCAAAGTATTGGCAGGCTACAAAAATATGTTGAATGACACAAAATCAGCTAGAAACTACTCAAATGATACCATAACATATTTTTTATCCAATACTAGTGTATCTAACTGTGCCAACACTTTCAATACCAATTGTGTCAACATATTCAAGTCCCAAATAAACAACTATGTATAAGCACATTGGATTACCATAATGTATATATAAGAACCAACCCAGCTTATTACCTATTACACTATCAATACATCAGTTTATTAGCAGAGATCGAGAATATCACGAGTGCTTATGATATAAATATGCGAAAGCAGAAAGTATATATCACGAGTGCTTATGATATATATTTTTTTAAGTGCAAAAAAAAGCATTAAGTAGGTTCAATTGGGGGACACTGGCTAATATTATTAATTAATCTAGTACTTTAAACTTACATCATCAACACCATGAACTTTGGGAAGTGTAAATTTTGTGTGGAACTGACCACTTGAATGGTGGATTCATTGCTTCATCAATTATGCCAACAACCAAGACATCATAGACGAGTTATCCCTAAAAATGAATAGATAGACAAATGTCACTATTAGAACCGATAAGAAGAAGTTGTTGCAACATGTAAACAAAAAAAGAACAAACAATATCATTCAATTCATATTGTAAAAAACAAACATAATTGTATGCCCTCAGTATATCACATGTTGCCAAATGGCATAAGTAGTAAACGTCCTTGATGATAGCTAATTGGGTACCTTTTCCAGACCCACGTGGACCTAAAATTTGTTAAACTATCATTATTATGCACATGATTGAAGCTACTCACTTTCCAAAACATTATTCGTGGATCCAAATGCAATTAACATAACATTACTTTCAGCAAATTAAATAAACTTTTTACACGAAAGTCATAAATCACAATGTATGTCATAAATTAATATTAATTAACTTCATCCTTGTCATATAATTATACAGTAGCAGTTGGCCTCAACAAAGTATCATCAATAAGAATATGGAGTACTATAATATAATGGCTCAAATATGGTTGTTATCACACAAATCCCTCTAGGGCTGAAAAACACAAACCTGATAACCACATTTGCACGACTTCAATTATTGATCCATCCAGTCCATCTCTTCCGCACATAACGGACACCTCCGAACGTGATGCATTTACATATCTTAATGCACGGTGAAAAAGCAAATCCAAAAAAATCCTTTCGTTTAAAGATCAGAACAGTGGAAAAAAATATATGACATTGGTGTACCAAAAAAATGAAAATGCATATACTGAATAATGACACATAAACCGCAAATGAAATGAAGAACTTAAAATAAAAGTGGATATCAGAATATATTTTTGTGTGTAGAAATAGAGGAGAAATTATAACAAAATAGTTCTAGGATTTTGATATTACAACCTTACACTGAAGTTCCAATTTTGTTGAGAAGAGAATGGTGGAAACGAGTAATCCTAGTCGTCCACCTCCCCGGACGGCCCCGTAACTACGACAACCGGACAATCGACCAACAAAAGTCTTACACCGCCGTTTGCAAAGTCGTACATCGACATTTTCTGGGACGACATACATTTACAAAGTCATCCACCGCCATTTGCAAAGCGAGGGCAGCGTATGGGAGAAATAAATGAGAGGGTCAGGTATTGAGGAAATGAAGGCAGCGACCAGCGTTTTTTTTTCTTTCTACAGCTTAAACCTGGTCACGGCTTTCAGCCGAGACCCACCACCAGCGAAACCCTTAAATGAAACCCCCTCATCAATTTGCATATGGTCACGGCCCATAGCCGTGAGCCTCAGTGTGTATATTTTGTGCGAGCCCTACCTATGGTCACGGCCCAAGTCCGTGACCCATCCGCGACCAAGTTGGAGGGAATTTTAGCGCGGTTTTGGCGCCAACATGGTCACGCTTTGGTCGCGACCAAAGTCTGTGACCCACAATGGTTAGGGACTTGGGCCGTGACCACTTTCAAAGCATCCATGACTCAGTGTAATAATCGAAATGGTCACGCCAAAAATCGACTTGGTCGCGGACTTGGGTCGCGACCCGCTGGTAGAGGACTTGGGCTGTGACCAACTGGGCGTGACCATTCGCAGGATTTGGTGTAGTGCATTCCGATCGAGGTCTTGGGGAAGGCAACCATTGAGAAAGAAGAGGTATGTAACCCTTGTCACAATTTGAACTTAGGAGACTCATGGATGGACCCCTTCTTCAGATATATCAGAGAGGGAGAGCTACCTGAATCCAAGTTAGAGAGGCGGAAATTGAGATATAAGGCTGCCAAGTTCTCGATAGTAGGAGACGTCCTGTACAAGAAAGGATTACTGCTACCTCTCCTCATATGTGTGCAACCCACGGAAGTTCCCCGGATCTTACAGGAAATTCATGAGGGTTCTTGATCTAGCTACATAGGGGGAAGACCCTTGGACAAAAGAATCATCACACAGGGGTACTGGTGGCCAACCTTGTCCAAGGACGCTGCGGCCTATGTGAGGAAATGTGATAAATGTCAAAGATTCGTCGCTATCCCTCATCAACCTCATCAGCCTATGATGTCAATCACTTCTCCATGGCCATTTGTGGTATGGAGAATTGACTTAGTAGGACCCCTGCCAAGAGCTGCCAATAATTATAGATTCTTGATAGTTCCCGTCGACTACTTTTCAAAGTGGGTGGAGGCAGAGTCGATGATAACGATCACAGAGCAGAAGACCTTCCAATTTATTTGGAGGAATATCATATGCAGATACGACCTCCCAAACACTCTCATATCGGACAATGGGACCCAGTTCAAGAACTCATCTTTAGAAAAGTATTGCCTAAGAGTGGGAATAAAGCAGTTCTTCTCATCTCCTGGCCGACCTCAGGCAAACGGTCAGACCGAGGTCACAAACAGAACAATTCTTGATGGAGTCAAGAAGAGGTTAGAAGATGCGAAGGGAAGATGGACTGAAGAGGTCTACGCTGTGTTATGGGCCTACAGAACCATGACAAGGATACCGACAGGAGAAACCCCATTCATGTTGGAACATGGCTCAGAGGCCGTCATACCAACGAAAGTAGGGCTCCCAACTTATAGGATTCAGACCTATGAACCTGATAATAATGGGGAAGAGAGGAGTCTAGACCTAGATCTTATCGAAGAAAGAAGAGAGGACGCGGAGGTCAGACAAGCAGCCTACCAATAGAGGGCAGCTAAATTCTACAACCAGAGGGTGAAGTCAAGACCCATTGTAGTGGGAGACCTAGTGCTAAAGAAGACTTTACAGAAAGAAAACAAACTCCAACCAAACTGGCACGGCCCCTACAAAGTGACAAAAGAGGTTGTGCCTGGCACTTACAGGCTAGAAAATCTAGAAGGAGAACCTTCCGTTAATCCATGGAATGCTGACCACCTAAAGAAGTATTACATATGATGTTGCATAAAGTTGTGTAAATGTACCATCTTGTCATGAAGAGGTTATTAATAAAAGATCAGTTCCCATGGTGGTCCTTGCTTCATTTTTCACTTATGTCAGAAATTTATGAGGATAACATCTTAGGTGATTACCTCAGACCCTTATAACATCACTCTGTGGTGACAAGGTCTGAGGTTAGACACCATAATGGGATGACCTTAGAACCTCAACATCATTAATTTGGTGAGATTAATTATGAGGATAACATCCTAGGTGATGACCTCAGACCCTTATAACATCACTCAGTGGTGACAAGGTCTGAGGTCAGACACCATACTGAGATGACCTCAGACCCTTAACATCATTAATTTGGTGAGATTAATTGTGGGGATAATATCTTAGGTGATGACCTCAGACCATTATAATATCACTCAGTGGTGACGAGGTCTGAGATCAGACACCATAATGAGATGACCTCAGACCCTTAACATCATTAATTTGGTGAGATTAATTGTGAGGATAACATCTTAGGTGATGACCTCAGACCCTTATAACATCACTCAGTGGTGACGAGGTATGAGCTCAGACACCATAATGAGATGACCTCAGACCCTTAACATCATTAAGTTGGTGAGATTAATTGTGAGGATAACATCTTAGGGGATGACCTCAGACCCTTATAACATCACTCAGTGGTGACGAGGTCTGAGCTCAGACAGCATAATGAGATGACCTCAAACCCTTAACATCATTAATTTGGTGAGATTAATTATGAGGATAACATCTTAGGTGATGACCTCAGACCCTTATAATATCACTCAGTGGTGACGAGGTCTGAGATCAGACACCATAATAAGATGACCTTAGACCCTTAACATCATTAATTTGGTGAGATTAATTGTGAGGATAACATCTTAGGTGATGACCTCGGACCCTTATAACATCACTCAGTGGTGACGAGGTCTGAGGTCAGACACCATAATGGGATGACCTCAGACCCTTAACATCATTAATTTGGTGAGATTAATTGTGAGGATAACATCTTAGGTGATGACCTCAGACCCTTATAACATCACTCAGTGGTGACGAGGTCTGAGCTCAGACACCATAATGAGATGACCTCAGACCCTTAACATCATTAATTTGGTGAGATTAATTGCGAAGATAACATCTTAGGTGATGACCTCAGACCCTTATAACATCACTCAGTGGTAACGAGGTATGAGCTCAGACACCATAATGAGATGACCTCAGACCCTTAACATCATTAATTTGGTGAGATTAATTGTGAGGATAACATCTTAGGTGATTACCTCAGACCCTTATAACATCATTCAGTGGTGACGAGGTCTGAGGTCAGACTACTAATTTGGTTTAAGCAAACACCATTGCATAAGCTTCGGATCAAAAACATCATGACATACATTCAACAAAAGCAGATGATACTCTTCAGAGAATAACACATTCAGAGATGATAAATATTCAGAGGTTAAAAAGAATGGAAAAGTAATAACCATGCTCATTCAGAAATTATAAATGTTCAGGGATTACAAACAAGCTTCACAATTTCAGGGGTTACAAACAATATTCAGAGATTCTCTCTAATGGTTTGAGGGGGGAATGCCGGTGTCTTCGGTTTGGTTAATTTGGACAGCGTTGGTCACCTCGGCAACGTCATCACTGTGGTCTGCCCCTCCAACCTCTGTGCCGTCCAATGTGGCAGTCTCGGCAGGCGCGGCAGCCTCCTCCTCAACCTCCTTAAGGGCCTGGGCAAGCTGAGGATTAGCAAAGCCAAGGCCTATGAAGTCAGAGGCTTTCAAAGTGTCATCCTCATTCTCCTTGACAGCCGCCCACTTGGTAGTAGCTTTGATACCTCTCTCGAGGTATTCAAAGCCAAAGCCCATAAATTCATCAGAACTTTTGTACTCGGCTATTATCCCCTCAGAGGCGTTATCGAGGGCTGCCTTTACGGCCGAGTTGACCTTCTACTGCAGACTATCATCCTTGGCCTTCAGAGCCGCAACATGGTCCTTCTTAAGCTGAGAGACCTCCTTCTCCAGCCCCTTCACCTTCTTGTCAGACTCACCCAACTCAAACTTCAGGCGGTCAATTTCTGCGTTCAAAGTACTTTGGACCTTCTCGGCCTCTTGACCCTTCTGGATGAGGGGAAACTTCCTCAGTGTCCAATTGGAGAGGTGGTGCATAGCTGCCAGGCCCTGCAGATTTTGTGATCATTAATGAGTCAAAGATAAATCAGAGGTTACACTTAGAAATTACAAAGAAATATGAGGTCATACCTGAATGGATCTGTGGATGCCGAACTCAACCAGCAAGGGAGTATCAAGTGACCAGAAGAAATGCTTGTCGGCCTCGGTCATTGTAGAGCCGAAGGCATCTAGGGCCTACAGACTATGGTCGACGATGCTGTCAGTAATCTTCAACTTCTCTAGACGAGCCGACAAGGCATCTGCTGAAGAGATGGGGATGGAAGTATCATCACTCTTTTTCTTCTTCCTCTGATCCTTAGGGGCATATTCGGTTGAAGCCCTCTTCTTTGTGGCTTGGGTCTTTGAGGCAGAGGGAGCTGGGGAGGAGCATTAAGGCCTGCTTTCTTTACAAGTCTCATCAAACTAGGTGCAACCATTTCCTAGAGTTCATCTGAGATATCCTTTGGGCGCTCTGCAAAAATTAATAGTTCTGAGTTGGAAGATCAGACATAAATAAACTCAGAGGTTCAACTTCAAATAGAAAGCGCTTACCAAGCTCGAAAAGAGGACTTCCACCTAAAACTGTCTCAGAGAGGTAGTGGGGGGTCATCAAGTGTTCGAACCTAACGAACAGACCATGTATCCCCTGATCTTTAAGGGCTTTCATCTTCTAAAGGTTTTGCGGGCTCAGGCCAGGGTCGGCCCTCGCAGACATTGTAACCTTACCCCACCTCAGGGTCATCCTCGACTCTAGAATGGACGAGGGAGCACATGGGCCAAATTCCCATGGTTCAGAAGTAAAAAAGTATCGAGGATTCCAGTTATGGTTGGAAGTCTGAGTTATTTGAAGCATCTTTTTTTCAGGCTTCCGAGCTACAAAATGATAGTAGCTCGGATGATTTTTGGCTGAGGAAGGGACATAGCAGCCTACAAAAACCTGAACTGGGAGGTCTGAGTGGTGGACAGCCTTCCATAAGACTATGGACCCTATTATGACCCTCCAGGCATCAGGGGATAGTTGAGAGGGGGCCAAATTGATATAGGAAAGGATAGATTTGATAATGGGATGGATGGGCAGACGAAACCCCAACTTGAACATCTGCTCGTATAAGCAGATCTCGCCGTCTCGGCCATGATAAGCCCTCTCTTCCCTCAGAGGTCTTCTTAGCTTTATGGAGGGACTAATGGAGTATAGATATCTGAAGTAAAGGAGGTCTACCTCAGTTACAGTACTCTCGATCTCGTCCGCGTCAGAGACGTCGACATCACTTTCAACGTCATCATCATCTGGCTCAACGTCGACCGCAGCAGATGTTGATGGGTTACCCTGGAACCTCTGAGAGAACTCGGCACCGGTGAAGGCCGACAGGGTAATAGCGTCAAGTGGTGGTGGAATGGACACACTCGGATCAACGATCTCAACCTCTGAGGAATAGGCTGAGGTGCTTGAGTTATTATGGGACGAGGCCCGGCTAGAGACCTCGTCCTGATCAGGGGCTTGATCTTCCCGAGTTGATAAGTCCATGGCCTCCTGGAAGGAATCCACAGACATGGGGTCTGAGGTGGAAGATTCAGACTCAGACATCGGTATTGGATCGGCAGGAACCTCTGCCTGATTAAAAGACACCGAGGGATCAGGATATACCACCTTCAGGGGTGGTGGAAAGATGGGTCTAACAGGGAATTCTCGTGACCTACGAGCCTCCTCCTGTGCTCTTTCTATTTGTCTGATTTTTTCTAAAGTCTTCTCTCTAAGGGAAGGAAACTCCTCAAGAAGTTGATAGAGGGGTCTGAGCATCAGAGGAAGAGACTAGACTTGGGGAGACTTCCTAAACTACAAACAAGATTGGATAATAAAATAAAGGTGTCCAAAGATCAAATTACCCAAACCTAACAAGAACAGTTCCCCTGAAACTATGGTGGACTCACCGAAAAACTCATAATCTCACCGGAAAACACAAATAGAAAGGAAAAATCAGATAAAATGAAGGCAAATGAGGGGAAGAAGATACCTGAAGATGAAACGACAAGGGAAAATGAAGAAAACTCGAGAAAGCACCACCAAAGACCTCTGCAGAGGAATCGCGAAGAATGCCTTTAGAGAGAGAAATGGCTGGATTACTATCGCGCAGGAGAGAGAATTGAGGAAGGAGGGGAAGAATGAGGGTTCAAAACCCTTAAATATACAGGCGCGATTCCCAAGTCCCATCATTGCCTTGGGAACCCCAAAGGCGGCTGACAACACACGCTTGTCAAGCAAGCCATACTTCAACACTGGACAAGTGTCAAACAAATATTGGCTCATATTAGAAAGGCCTCGAAGATGTGTAAATCCCACACTCACCTGCTCTCACATGTAACTAAGGGCAGAGGGGTGATTGATATGCCCCAAGTGTGACCTCGGCTCGAAGACACCAACCTCGGCTGAGATCATGGTCGACACTAGACAAGCCTTGGGCATGCGGCATCAGCCCTCGGCCATAGCAAGGTCGGCCCAGGCCGACACTACCATCAGCCTCTCGAAGGGACATCGCACACATCACAAGGATCAGCATCACTCTCGTATACCTGGGAATGATAACCTCGGCCAGATGTAGGTCGAGCTCGCAAGAAACCTTTTTACCAATGTCATCATCAAGATATCAGTTAATGCTCCAAACACACCAGCTCAACCTCGGCTCAGGCCGACCTTGTCCATTGTCTCAGTTAGGATTAAGCCGAGGCCCCTATGGCTCATCTCGGATTGAACGAGCAACTAGACTTGTTAACCTCGGCCTCTCCCTGGCCGAGGTCATGCACCAAGCACGGTAGCCGAGCATCTGTTGACATTTGGATAAGGGCACATGGACACATATCAGTTATAACAATATTATTCCCCACACGTGGGGAGAATATTTCATCATCATTCCCTACATGTGACAGTGACAGATGGCTTCCCCATATTGGTGAGGCAAACACACACATGCTCATTGCATGCATAGGGGGTACATTACACCCCCTAGGTACTATATATAGAGGTCATCCTCTACCTTGATATGGATCCGAAATTGCAACCCTAGCTGAAACTCTGTCTTATACACACAGTAGAGAGAGAAAGTGAGCTTATGTGTATTGTATCTAAGGCCATTAGTGCCCATATTTAGTGGATCACACACTCACAGTGGATGTAGGCCTAATTGGCTGAACCACTATACATCATTGTCTTATTCCTCTTATACTCACCTCTTTCTATACACTTACACACCTATACACTTACATCTCAATGGCTGCCATGGTTACTACTGTTTGAGCTCATCATCACTTATCTGGTGGTGCTAGATTTCAGCATCATCAGTCGACATGCCCAAAGGAATAACAATGACCCCCTTCTTAGTTCAAAAGCAAGACACACCAACCCACTGCTACCATATTGAGCTTGTCTCAACCAAAGATCCCGAACTAGCCAATTGCTGGTACTATGATATCTGGTGCTTCCTCAAACATGGTAGGTATCCCGAGGGTTCTAACAAGAAAGACTAAATAACCCTCCGAAGACTTCCCGCCCAGTACATCATCTGTCATAAAACTCTACTCAAGAGGAACTTCGATGGAACTCATCTACACTGTATCGCAGGGGCTGAGATTGAGAAAATAATGCAGAAAATCTACAGCAACGAATGCGGGCCCCACATGAACGATCACATGCTTGCCTAGAAGATCATCCAACAGGGCTATTACTGGACCACCATGGCCCAAGATTGCACCGCCTATGTTCGGAGATGCCTCAAATGCTAACAGTTCTCCAATATTCAACACCTGCCTCCGCGAGAATTATAAAATATGACCTATCCCTGGACGTTCTCCACCTGGGGTGTTGACATCATAGGGAAGGTTACGCCAAAGGCTTCAAACGGATATGAGTTCATCGTAGTTGCCATTGATTACTTCACCAAATGGGTCGAAGCTGAGTCATACGCAGTATTGAACGCCAAGAAAGTGGCTAAATTCGTCAAGAAAAATATCATCTGCCGATATGGGGTCCCGCACGAGCTAGTATCAGATAATGGGTTGCACTTCGAAGCAGAAGTCATAGAATTGGTCAAAAAGTATGGGATTCAGAGACATAAATCTTCTCCCTACCGACCTCAAACCAATAGTTCAGTTGAAGATGCCAATAAGAACCTCAAAGCCATCATCAGTAAGATGATCCAAAATTGTAGGGATTGGGCCGACTGGATCCCGTACGGCCTCTAGGGCTATCGAACCTAAATCCGAACCTCTACTGGGGCTACCCTTACTCTCTGGTCTACGGTATGGAAGCAGTCCTACCTGTGGAGCTGGAGATACCCTTGCTACGCATCACACTCGAAAGCAAAGTTAGCGAAGAAGACTGGTGCCAAAGCCGTCTTGATGAGCTGACCCTCCTAGATGAAAGGATATTGAAAGCTCTTTACCATATACAGGGGTACCATCGCCGAATAGCGCGATCATTCAACAAGATATTCAAGGACCGCGGTGTCCCCAGAGGGAAATTTAAGCCCAATTGGAGCGGCCCCTACGTTATGAAGAAAATCTTATCCGACGGTGACGCCATGCTCACTGACCTTGATGGAGAGGAGATGGCTCGTCCAGTCAACCTGGACCGTCTCAATAAATTCTACCCCTAGTCTGGAATCTCGGAGTGCTACGACTCTTCTCATCTCCCTTCTATTTAAAAAAAAATCTTCATTTCCCTCTACCCAGAACTACGTGGGCCTGATCCTCTGCAAAAAACCATTTAAGAGAAATAAAAAAATTTCAAAAACCCTAGAGGTACGTAGGCAGCTCATACACCTTACATGAGTGCGGACCTTTATTTTTCACAAAATACTATTCTTTTCTTATCTTCGAGAATGGCAGTCCATTCTAACAAATACTTGAACAAAAGGATTATGTATGCCTTAGCGATCGGTATAGATAATTCAAAAATGCAAAATTCATCAAAAGCCACAGCTGGCTGATCAGAAACTTTCTTATTTCATTAATTAGAAATTATAGTACGGATTACATAAGAAAAGGAACGGATAACTCCCTTCCCCATACTACCATAAAAAGCCAAATAAAATTCCCACATTTATTCCATATTACAAAAATAAACTCTCTAAGAGTCCTACACACAGCTACCAGAGGAGCCTACACCCTCATCATCTACATCTAGAGGTCCCCAAGTCTTCCCTGCCTGAATTGATGGGACTAGACTGAACTGCCGATAGGCAGGACAGGGTGCTTACCGATCGGCAACCCCCTATTTTTAGAAATTTCTCTTTTTTCCTCTTTGGTGAAATCAAAAAACTCAATAAAAATAAATTGATATTCTCAACAGAATTTCAAAATCCCTTTTTCTCCTTATATAATTTCCCCTTTTAATTAAAAACTTTCATTCAAAAATTCCAAAAATACTCCTTTTTACGGTCTCAGCAGCAAAGTAAAAAGCACATGTGCATACATTCATTCATTATTAATAAGAGATAATAAAAAACTCAATTACATTGTATCTATTTGCTTCCAGCGTTACATAAATTTTGTAGGAAATAAAAAAGAAAAAGAAAAATAACGGGACTCAGCCCGAACCCACATTCTCTCTCTCTCTCTCACTAAGAGCTTCCACCCCTGCGACATGCTCTATTTCCCCTATGGCGAGACGATGCACCACCACTATCCGAACCAGAGTCCTCTCCGGATGAAGCAGACGGCAACAAGCAAGAACGAACAGGAACCGCATCCCGAATATGGGCAGTCGCCGAAGATATCCAATCTCTTATGTCCCTTAACCAAGTGGTCGACACTCGGACTTGCTGCAAGAAAAGGCAAAATCAGTATCAAAGAAGAGATGACCAAAATAGAAAAGAAAGAAAGAGAAGAATGAAAAGGTATAATGCAGGTCGAAGGACCTCCTCTGTCAAACCCAACTCCTCCGGATCCATCGCATGAGGACGGTGAAACATAGTCACCATTCCTCCATCATCCCGCCGAATGCTTATATGAAGGAGTGTGCAATCGCACAAAAGGAACCTCCGAGGTCGTCGCCGCCGTAAATGTCGTCGGACCACCGCCACTGTGGGAATATCCCACCGCCCGACTCGAACTCGTAGGAAGAAAAGGCAGGGTATCATATATGCTGGGTGCCATCAAACAGCTCATCACAAAGTCCATGTAGTCATACGACGCAGTTGTATCAGTGTACAATAAGTAGGACTCGTCGATCATCACCGCGATCCTCTCATCCTCCGACAGCAGTCGTTCCCGACTCATAGACGTAGGAAACTGTGCAGGTGGCACCACTACCTCCTCCTCAATAATCTGACGAACCAGCCGCTCCCCGAGATACCATGAATGGCCGAACTCATGCCCCAGAAAATGCCTCATTCGCGCGTTCACCCCGATCGCCCCCGCATCCTGAATGGTTGTCCCCCAAGGATAAAAGGTCACCTAAAAATCTCCAAGCAAGCATAAATCAATAAAATATAAGAAAGCACAAAAAAAAAACTAGAGTGAAATAGAAAGAGTCTTACCCTACCACTGGTCAGGTCATTCAAGACCTGACGCACTGACTCCAGAGAGAGAGATCCCTTCGATTGCCGATTGGCCGTACGCTATCGATATAATCGACGGGAGTCCCTAATAGTGTCGTCCTTCAAAGTAATCAGCGGGGTATTACACCCAATCACCTCATAAAACCACGTATGTCAAAGATAAGAATTCACAAACAAAAAGAGACGCATAAGGAAAGTGTGAAAGCATGAAAGGAAAATGCGAATGCATGAAAAGAAATATGCAAACTGAAGAATACCTCAAGAAGGTACGTGGCTCTAGTAGAGGTCTGCCGACAGTATCGACTGAATGCATCCAGAGAAGAGTAAAGAATTGCCTGATCACTTCCCCGGCGGAGTTTTTTTACAGCACCAAAATTTATTGTTCCCCTCATGCGAGGCCTCCTAAAGAAACAAAAGCTTCCCCAGCTATCAGCTCCCCAGCTCAGATCAAAATCACAAGGCACTTTCTCTAGTAGAATTAAAATCCACTCTTAGGTCAGAATTTACCTCGGTCTTGGATCGTCACCTGAGTTAGGTCAGAATTGACCTCGGTCCTCAGTCGTCACCACTCTTAGGTCAGAATTGACCTCAATCTTGGATCGTCACCAGAGTTAGGTCATAAATGACCTCGATCCTCGATTGTCACCACTTTTAGGTCAGAATCGACCTCGGTTATTAGATCTTCACCCTAAGCCCTCAGAATCGGTCACCCCCATCACTTAAGCCCACAGATTTAGCTTTGACCCACAAAATTGGTCATCCCCCAGCACCACTTTAGTTCCTCAGAATCGACCTAAACCTTTGATCATCCTTCAAACCATCCCTAGAACACCCCTCAGGTCCTTAGAATTGGCCTCGACCCTTTGAATCGGTCATACTCCCTTAAAAGCATCATGTGGTGTCTATTCGACGGTTATCATTTGTTCCAAACTCACCCGTCGAGGGGATCTGTAGACACCCCATTATGTTACCCCTAACTCTCCTTAGGTCCCTAGTACCTCCTTTTCATCACTATAAACCCAGTTCATACCCCGAGTACTGACCTAGAAGCCATCGGGCACTCCCCGGCTCTCTTTGACCAAAAAGTCAAACTTTTCAGCTCGACCGAGGCTGATAGAATCTTTAAAGGGCACTGAAATCCCTTTCCAACAGTCTATCCCGTGCTCGATTCTGACTTACATGCAGATGAACGATCCGTTTGCATCCAAAACTTGATTCAAAGGCCACCGGGGGCTCCCGGGCTCTGTTTGACCTAAGTCAACTCTTCAGCTCGACCGAGACTGAATGAATCTTCGAAGGGCACTGAATACCCTTTCCAATGGTCCGCTTCGTGTGCAATTCTGACTTTCCATGCGGACGAACGATCCGTTTGAATCCAAGAGGTCACCGAATGCTTCCAGAGCCCGATTGACCAAAGTCGACTCTCCAAATCGGGTCAAACTCTTTGGAATGTCAAAGTACATCTCCTAACCTTTCCAACGGTCCACCCCGTGCGCGATTTGGACTTACCATGCGGATGAACGATCCGTTTACGTCCGAACAATTCCCGGTCCAATGGACGGACAAACGCTTTCGAGCCATATTTGACCCAAAGTCAACTCCTGACCTGGGAGCGGTCCAAAGGACTTTCAGAGGTCTCTAAATCACCTTTCCAATGGTTTGCCCTCGGCAGCCAATTTCTCAAAAAGGCCTGAAACACACTACCAAATGGCAGGTTCCAGACCTTGCCTATCGGTACCTGCCGATAGGTAGGGCCAGGTCTATGCCAATCGGCAGTGACCTGGGACTATAAAAAGAGGCCTTCACCTCATTTGCAATAAGAGCCCAGATCTGTTAAAAATCACTCTCAGCGAATCCCAAAAAACTCTCTCGAAGGCAACGCGATTTCAACATCCAAATCCCTTTTTTACTTCCACTTTTCATCATCCTTTTCATCAAACTTGGTGAATTAGACACTCTCTATCATCATCCAAGTGCAAGGGCTGCTTTCCAACATTCAAGATCATGCTCAAGGTCTCCAAGAAGGTCCAACTTTCTCACCTTTCTCTTCAAATTCTCTTAAATTACCAATAACTTATTTTATTACTTAGCACTTTTATTATCTCATTTCACACATCCTAATATACTTTTTTATTTAGTATTATTCCACATCTCTTATTTTCATATAAATAAAACCCAAAAAATAAGAAAAAGAGGATTTGCTCATAAATTCCAAGTAGTGATTCTCATACTTTTCTCACACTTTTCTCACAACTAAAACACTTTTTTTCTACACACACACACACTCACAAATAAGAGATCCCCCATTTGGATTTATGGGATAAACCCCACCCCCCATTTCGTATGCGAACTACGTGGACTTTGATGCCTTGATAGGCTATGTAGGCGTTTCGGGGTAAAACCCGAGACTCGAGTCCCTTTTCTCACTTTTTCTCTCATTTTTTATTTTCTCTAAATCCAATTTTCTTATATTATATATACTTGTTCTTAGTGACGTATTACTCCATATGCGTCATCGTTCTATTATAACGATCAACATAAGGGTGGTCGCGTAAATCTTATTTTATAATATTATTCTTATACCTTCCTACGGATGACTCACTTTATCTCTTCCATGATACAAGTCGAGGATTCCTATATCCATTATATATATACACACGCACACATATCACGGGGGAAATAAGGGAAAATAGCAAATATCCATGAGAGACCGAAAGGGCGGAATCGGTGCCTAACACCTTCCCATTTTGTAACTTAGCCTCCGAACCCTTCTCGAATCATTTTGGTTTCGTATGCACCAGTATGTCTTGGGATTCCATCCTTTGGGATGGCTTCCCCTTTTTCTTTTGTCTGTTTTGAGTAAAATAGACTGGAGACTCTAAATCTCATTACATTTTTACACCCATCTCAAACGACGTCGGTCGAAGTGCTCCCTAGAGGGACGCGCGGGAACCACAGATCCTTCCTTCACGTGCCCGCCCGCGGGCGACGATCGAGGATGGAAACACCTATAGGGACCCGAGGCTATACCCGAAGCCAACTCAAAAAAATTTGGGGATTTTTTTAACTCTCCAAACCCGCCCCGATCCTCGAAACTTAATCCCCATATCCTACCCAATAGGGTCGGATATTCGCCGGGACCTGAATTTCCAGGAAAAATTTCCATCCCTATTCCCGAAAATCATTTCACCCTTCATAAAAAGTACCCTTGTATCGTATTCTCTCACGACTCAATTGAAATTAAGAATCCCAAGGATAGTAGTGTGTTTAAAATGAACAATTAACTCCTTAAACCTTTTCTGGGGTCATTTGACCCGTCTACGGAGTCAATTTTTTAGTCAACTAAGTTGCCCCGGGCCTAATCTTTTATGATGAGCAACCCCAGAATGTTCGGGGTTACATACTTTAAATGTGGGACTTTTTACGTGCTTCATATAGAAAATTATGGCCACAAATTACATGCCCACAATTTAATTCATATGCAGCAACAGTTTTTTAGTGTAGCAGTTCTGAATCAATTCGGTCCCTTTAGCCAAATCAATTCATTTCCAGGTTGTGCGAGGATCATTTTACACTGAATCAATTCGCCAATTTTGGCCGAATCGATTCGGTCAAGCAGATATTGGAAATTTCATCTATTATTTTTCATTTCCACCCTATTCATATCGAGCCCTAGGTTTCCCAAAGCTTCTCACACTCCATTTACACTCCAAATTTAGGTTCTTCTTCATCCAAGGTAACTTTCTCCTCGTTCTTTGTCGTTTTCACCCATTAATTTTGGGATTTAGTTGTTCAATTGTTGGGTAGGAGCTGTTTTATATTTATTGATTGTTCTTTCATCAAAATAATCCATATGATTAATTTTTTCCATGATTTCTAACAAATACAACTTTTGTATAATTCTTGTTGTTATTGTTGTGTTTTGTTAGGATGCTTTGATGATTGATCGGTTCCCCCACCCCATTTTGAACACTTTACCCAAAATGTGTTTGATAAAATGTACACGCTTTGCACCATTATCTCACACATTTATTGGTTCATCCCGTTTTGGTTGTGGCCCATGTTGGCTACCTTATTCGACCCATTTTCCCAACGTTGGACCCTCGTTCACATTTTAACCCTTTCTTTATGTTTACTCTAATTTTTGCATCGCACTAATAGTGTTGTGTATTAAATTATTGTCTTATAGGTCTAAATGAAACGAAAGCCTACATCCAATGAGATGCACTGGGTTTGAATCGTTCCTCTCAAGGGAGGAATGAGATTAGAACCGAGCTAAATTCAAATCAAGCCTCTTGATAGCGGTGGAGAGAAAACTGGACTTGGAGGATATGTTCCACCACATGCGTGGGGTCAATGCCCCGATTCCTCCATATTTCTTCGACCCCTACGCTCCACATGATCTCCACGTGCCTGGACCATCTAGATGCCATTAGGATTCCCGCCTCCCCCCCAAATTCAGTGCGCTATGTGTTTTTTTGTTGTAACAGGATTTCTAGTTGTGTAACTTTAGATCGATAGGATATCTTTAATGTACTCATTTTATTTTTTGAACCCTTTTGTATCACAACTCATATTATATTAATGACATAACCACATTTTCATATCTTGTTGTCATTTATATATCTCCCATCTAGTTTATATACTGTTGTTTCGATACTAACATATTTTGTAGGGTGACGTTACTCTTATCAGGGATCGCTCCATATGGGGTGACGAATTTCTGACCCTTTTGTCCATTTTTTCCTTAGAAACATTGAGGACAATGCTTATTTCAAGTTAGGGAGTATGATTAGTCATTTCATTCTTTTGGCAACCTCATAACATCTTATTATTAGTTCACATTATTTATTTATTTAAAAAAAGTATTTTATTTTTTTCTTTCTTGGGCGTCTTGCCTATGTCTCCAATGATTACTTGAATGATTACCCTATCCAATTGTGGATCAACGATGCATGTATAGACGTTTTAATTTATTGGCCTTTAGTCCTTGTAATTTTAATATTATGAAAAACTTTATAAATTAAACTGTGAAACCTATGATCCCATATACAAATACTTGTTTATGATTCAGTTTAAGGCTATTTTAACTCGGTGATCATAAGGTGCGTGTTATACACTTACACAAGAGAGCTTTGAGACTTACCTTTGATTGTGAGTGTTATACAATTACTCTCTCTCTCTTTCTTGACAAATGTTTTTTGTTGATAATCTCATTACTCTTTCAATGATTGTTTATTAATTCTGTTTATTATGAAAATTGACACTCATGCATGGTTTTCAATATTTTTGAGTCCCGATAATCACATGAAACCCTAGGAAAGGACCATAGACCATCTTTCCTACTATCCCCATATCGACCTTATCCTCACCTACATTATTATCCCTTCCTAACCCCCTCGAGAAAGAATAAATACCTTCATTTCACACCCAAATCACTTAACGAGCTCCATATTAAATTTGTAAACCTTACATACACTTTTCGCACCGCAATTTGGTATTATTCCCGAGATTTATGATGTTTTTATATAGATCGCAATCAAGCAATAAGTGGACTCATAAATAACTCAAAAAGAAAGAACTAAAAAAGAAATAAAAGAAAAATAGAATAAATTGTTCTGAAAAGAGCGAATCCCGTGCTCACGTGAATGAATAAAAAATGTCTTAGTCTATGGAACGTTGTTCTTGTGGAACTTGAATCCCAATTTTGAAATTTTCCACTCGCACCATTATCCCGTGTGTTATTCCTAAATCCCTTTATACTCATAAATAAACCTTCGTTTCAAAACCCTAGCCTAGCCCAAGTAACGTCCCCGAAAAGTCCTATTTTATCCTAGGGTGAAGTTGATTTGAAAGTCGAACACTTGCGATAATTCGTTAGAGTTCGTTTCACCTCGGTTAATGTATAATATGCTTTCATGAGATTATTTTATTTTCACTTTATATATCGTTCTTCACTTATAATGTGTTTTCGGCCTAGTTTTCGTTTACAGTTACTCCTTATGACCACATGTCCCGTGTGAGTTACACCCCTTTTCTGATTGCTTTCATTCACTGAGTGCAACAATCGGAGAGGACTTGAGAGTCACGCATGCCTGAGCATTTATTTAGGTTATGAAATCTTTATCGAATCTAAATTATCACATGTGACCACTTATTTCATATTTATATGGTTTCAACTTTGTTGAAGTTTGTCTAATAATGTTAATAATTATGAACTTTTGTGTGAGCCCTCATTCACTTTGTTGATGAGTTATGCATCGTTGTTATTATTAAGCTATCGCAGTGAATTTTGAGCAATCATAGTATGAGTTGACTTGATTTTTTTGGGTAACATCCCTGAAAACCCTCACGAGACAAAATTCCTCCCTAGAGTTGCCTAGGGGTTTAACGGCTTATTGCATCTGTTAAATGCAATCGTCCTCCGTGAAAGTGGTTTTCTTTTATCTGGTGCTATTTTCTCATAATTTTGGTTTTACTTGCGATTCTAGTTTCTTTGTACTTCATTGCTCGGGACTAGTAATGTGTAAGTTATGGGTGTAATTAGTCACGAATATTACATTTAAACCCCCTTATATTTTCACATTTATGGCTCCCCATGCGCCTTATTCTCGGGACTTATGATCATTTTTTGGATAACCTTTATTTTTATCGTATATATATTATGCATGGTTTATTTGAGCTTTTATATGTATCGGGAATGCCGAGCATGAAGCTGGGTTGAATTTCAGGGAAGTTTCATTGATAATCGCAAGTTCAGGGGAAATTTAGTAATTTCAACATTCCATTTTAGCTCCCGAGATCTACAAGGAAGTTGGAGCTCATCGAATCATCTTCGCGTGGCAACTGAAAGTGTGTGAATCTGACTCCAATCGAATAAATTATGGAAGATTTCGCGGAACATGGTCTAAGAAAAGCCATATTCAGCACATCCTTAGAAGCCAAAGAGGTCCGAATCGATTCGGGCCTTATGGCCAAATCAGTTTGTTTTATGGTAGCATGCAAGTTTTATTTGCTGAATCAATTCGGCCTAAATGGGCGAATAAATTCGCCCTTGTTTCCCTCATTTTCATTTTATTTACTGGTTTGCCACTTGGTGTAAGACTTGGTATTTAGTTTTCTTTTGGTTCTCATTTGTCGGGATCGGATATTTTCACAAGTAGTGTTGAGCCTCAAATAGAGAAATCTTGGTTTTTTTTCTGGTTTTGCATTTAATACACAAAGTTTGTTTGTTATATTGTATTGCACTCTTACCTACTCCATCTTTGGTCAATTTAATTGATTTGACTTTCATTTATTAATCTATCTTGTGTTAGTTTATCTATTAATTGATGGGTTATTTGCTTATGAGGTTTACTTGCATATTTTAATTGGTTTCTAATATGAGTGGCTAGTCCTTTAGGGTGGGGATTATGATCCCACCATGGATTATTGAGTTCATTGTTAAGGTTTGATTTGAAACTATTATAAAAGAACTTAATGTATTCGTATTAGAGTATCCTAGTTTCTTAAATTCCCTTATCTTGAAAGGGTGGTGTTTGAAGCTTTACTACAACCTTAACCCATTTAGAACCATAAGTAATTAACCCATAATCCTCAATTGATGAGTTTGGTCTCTACATGGTTGATGTTCAGATTTAATCAGTTATGATTTTTCAGAATCAATTTTAATCGAACTCCATCATCAACATAGCAACTCCAAGGTGAAAGAGTGATCCCTAATCCTTTTCTCTCTTTAAACTCATAATTTTCATAGTTTGTTCCATCATAACATCATCTTTTACTCATTCACTTGTAATTTAACGTGTGCTAGGATAATTGTTAGCTATACTTCATTTCCCCCAACTATCATCATCTTTTACACCTTAATTTTGTGACATATAGTGATCATCCTATAATTTGATTTCATTCTCTTAGGAGACTCCAGTCCCCGTGGAACATGATCCCGGACTTGGACTGATACTACTTGTTGCAATTGATTTGAACTTGAATCAAACACTATTTTTAGAGCATCGGTATCCACCGACCAGCCTTGTCTTCTTCAGTAGTGAAAACCAAATTTCACAATTCAACAATAGAGATTTCTGTCCACAAATATTTATAAGAATTAAACCTTCTTCGTGACTTGGTAAAGTGATCTAAATTATTCTAAGGGGCTCGCAATGTCTATGGAGATGTTTGATTATAAAACAAAACTCAAAAGACATATTTTTGATAATGAAAAGAGTTCTTTAGCAGTCTAATCTCATTCAGCCTATTTATAATAAGGTTAGTTAAAGTAGGATAAGTATAAATATTTGGATTACTTATCATAAAAAACCAACTTTTTGTCAGGTCGTTTCAACGACACCCATGAACAAGTTAGAATAGGTTTGAACGAAAGATTCAAACGATATTCTAGAGAACGGTAAAAAATGTTTTATTTGAATCTAAATCAATCTCATTCAAACGATGGTCAATCTCGTTCGAACGAGGCGTCGATTTTCTAAAATATTTTTCTATAAAAACTTCAAAGGCCTTTTTAGAAAAAGTACCCTCTTAAAAAATTCTTAAACTCCAGAAATATTAAAAACCATTTTACCAGTCAATGCCATAATTTATTCCAAGGATGTGGAGACAAACGATTCTTCCAACTTTAAGATGTTTCAGCTATGTCTTCGAGTCCCGAGAAGTCATGTAGAGCCAGTGTTGGTGTAACGGGATACGCCAAAAATAAAAATAAAAATGAACAATTATAAAGCTTTCTCTTATAAATGTGAAAAAACTTTTTATACTCTATTTTCTTTTAAGAAAATCCTTTTTTAATAAAACACTAACTTATTGACTTATGTCGCAAAATATATTTAATTTATTAATGAAATGATGTTCAGCTTATGAAATTCATATGAACACGGAAAATAAAATAGTTTTTAGTTTCATTGAATAAATAGCCATTAAAGGAAAATTTGCATTTTCCTTGTATCTTTACAACAAAACTTAGAGTCCTTGCATTAAAGTTAGAAACAACAAAAACCATAGTTCGATATGAATTACATATTAAAAAATAGTAATCAAAGTTCTACGGACGTGAACAACTCTCCTTTTCCTTTCTCGGCATCCTTATCATTGCCTCTACCTGAAGTACTTAGGGGGTTGGCAAAAGGCGGTGTATGAGCATGCACCTAGTAGGAGAAATACTAGATGAGTAGTATATACAAAGAGATATTTATATATATAATGTATGTTAGAAATATGAAATCATCCTTTATTTAATTTAGTGTTCTCATGCAAGTTATATCATAAACATGCGACTGACATTGCAACCACATAACTCGGACGATGATCTCACTCACACTTAATCTTCCTTTTAATGCCACCCACATCCCATTAATTGATCATTAATGTAATTTTACATTTTCCAAGTTGTCACATTAACTTTCCTTTACATTAATGAGCGACATGCTCAAAGTCATCTTTTCACTTGATTAATAGGGGTACTAATCCATGAGTGCTATACGACATTTCATCGACTCCCACCATGTCGAAATATGCTCCTAATCATTGGTCTTGGGTCTAAGCATTAAGCCTCACCATAGGGCTCTCGGTCCTTGACGCGACTAAGAATGTGTCTCAGAAGTGCGTACT
Source organism: Sambucus nigra (assembly GCA_949130495.1). Taxonomy (NCBI): domain Eukaryota; kingdom Viridiplantae; phylum Streptophyta; class Magnoliopsida; order Dipsacales; family Adoxaceae; genus Sambucus; species Sambucus nigra. The sequence goes on along the minus strand of OX422219.1, from coordinate 26,107,939 downwards.
CTCTAGGCTCAAGTGCAAGCCTATCGCTCTAGTAATAATCCGATAACTCGGGTATCGATCCTCGAGGAAATAGGAAAATAAAGTTGCAACAACGTTGGACAGACGAAGGAACCCTAACTCTGACTGTAAAGAAAAAAGAAAAGATGATTTGAATGGTGAAATAGCTACATCTACATGCATTTTTGTAAATGTTTAACTAATGAACTAAAGTATTAATGGAACGCAACTGTTCTAAATTACTTAAAATAATGATGATGATTAAACTAAAACTTGAACTATATGATGAGAAAAATAGGTCAGGAATACAATCCCTCAACTCGAGTGTATTGCAGGTACTAAACTAATCATAAATTTAAGTGGTTAATTAGACCCGGAATTTAGTACTCCAAAGCAGTACGTGTATGAGGTTCAAGCCCGCACCACACTTAATCAAAGGACGAGTAAATCGGTATTGTGATAGTTATACTCGAATTGCATTCTGAAGCATCCCGGTTACCCGAAAGCAAATGAGATCCAAAGATCTACAATTGTCGCATTTCTACGCAATACGGTCGTAATAAACCATTAAATTTAGAGGACTAATTTTATACACATGCAACTACCACATCAGGTTGAGTTAATGTATCCCAACCTTTAAAAACCTAGCCTAACATGGTGAAATTAATGAAAATGATTGTTGAATTATAGGAAATCATGATTAAACTAAGGGACAACTGAAGAATGATGTAGAAGAAAAATTAGACAGAAGAAAACAATCAACTAACTTACCAAAACACTAAAAGCATCAACTAAAATTACTTGTAATCACAGAAATATGAACAAACTTTAATCTTGGAATTAAATTTGCAATAAATCTTCAAACTAGGGTTTTGTAGCAGCTTTCTCTCTAACTACCTCTAAAAGTTTCAACTAAAAAGAAAGAAGAATTCTTGATTTTTTCGCCCCCTGAAATAATAATAAATCGGGTTTAAATACCCTATAAGACTCTAAGAGTTCTAGATTAACCAGGACTCTCCATTGGAGGAAGAATAAAAAAACAAAATTACGACAGTAGGATTGGTCCGGTCCTCCTTCGGTTCGGTTCGGCTTGGATCTGGATCAGTTTTTTTTCTCTTGGCAGGATTGGTTCGATACGGATCAGTTCTTTTATTTTTCATCAACTTTGATCCGTCTTCGGTAGAGGGTTCACTGGAACTTGGCATTTCGAATCAATCCGATCCGGATCGGTCCGATTTTCTTTTAACTTTTTCTTCTATCTTTGACTGCTTATAACTTTCACACCGGGACTCCGATTGACGAACCGTTTCTTCCTATGTACTTATAACCTTCATATCTTCAACTTTTCTTCAGATGACTCATTCGAATTCCGAGTAAAACTTACAACTTTGCGCTTTTGACTTTCCTTCTTTTCTTTCTCTATTCTTTCAATTTCTTTCTTCCTTTATTGACATCAAATACCTGTAAAATAGTACGAAATACCATAAACTCGGAGTACTCGTTAGAATAAGTCAGTAGTAAGATTATGAGATAAAATCAATTCGATTACGTTGTTCGAGGTGCTAAAAGTAACTAAATTAAAGGGATAAATTTGGAAGAATTTATGCCTAATCAATTCCCCTAGTAGGACGAGTGGTGTCTCGTGAGGGTTTGCAGAGAATATACCCACAAAATTCGACTCAAAGAAACTTCAAAATACGCAAAAATTATATAATTCAAACTTTTCCAGAAAGTAATCATCATCAAGTCATGTTCACGAGTCTCAAATCATAGTGCGTGTGTGCGAAGCCGATAATTTAACCGCGAATTTCCACCGATTGACCATTACGTTACTTATCCAAAAATTCATTTTGATTTCAAAATCTCATGGGATGCTCTCACTAAACGAATCACTCGGAATGTGGCAATTCTCTCGGTGTGCTTGATATGAAGAGTAAATATATTAGAACCAAGTTCACGCACACAAGTAGAAAGATGAAAATTTTATACTGATTGGATCTCATCAACGTAAGACGGTTTGAAAAACATGAACATTGCCTCTTACACATATGTTTAATCTCTTTTTTTATCTTTTTGTGTCTTAGCTCTCCACGTGGTAACCAATTTCGCAATTTGGATTCGGTTAGGACTTTTTTGAGCTTTAAGGTATATTGGATAAAATGAAAATGGTAGGGAAGGTTGGAATTGGAAAATTCATTTATGATGTCCATTTGTTCTTTTTTCGGGCTATTTCTCATTTTCTCTTCTTTTTCTCTATTTTTGTTTCTATTTTTCACTTCTTTTCTTTTCTTGCTATTTTTGTTGAGCATATCTATTTTTTTCTTGCCCCTTTTTATGCACTCTCCGGACTTTATTTGATAAATATTCGATTTTCACAATTTCGGGCTTTTTAGATTTTTTGGGTTGTCAAACGAAAGGAAAAATTTATTCGGCTCAATTTGGGTTACAAAAGGGATAATTTTTCGCTACTTTTTCTGGCCAATATTTTTTGGTGCAAAAAATGAGGGCCTACTTCATTGTCCAACATACTAATTGCGTTACCATATGCGTTTCGAGATGAGTTAAGGTTAGAGATTTCTTTTAGCATGTTTTTCAAGGCAACATCATACACATTTTCTATAAACGATAAAAATGAAAGGATTGAGATCTTCGACAACTTTTTAGACGCTGAAAAGAACTTTTGAGTTAAAAATTAACTCGGATTGATTTATAATTTTCACAAAGATGAAAGGCTCGAATCTCACCGAGTTTGTTAATCTCCACATTTATTCGTTAAGTCGCCTACGTTCGCTCAATTTCCATCTTTGGTCAATTTCGGCTTTGTGTATTTTGAATTTTACAACTTGAGACTTTAAACCGCCTTTTAATGATATTTTTGAAAATTTTGAATTCCAATTTTTATTTATTTTGAACAAAAATATTTTTGGGTTTGTCAAATTTTTTTGATTTTTTTGAAATTTCTGGGCATTTTGAAAATTTCTAAAGTTTTAGAAATACGCACTTGTCACACCCCACCCCCTAACTTAGACTTTTGCATTATCCTCAATCGAAAGGACGAAAAGCTAAACAAGGCAAAATAAGAAGTGTGATAAATAAAACAAACAAATGGAGTAAATGCGGAATCTTATATAACAGGATTGTGGTACAATAACAGGAAAGAGCATACAACCATGTGACCAAATCAAACAACTAAAAAAAACTGACACATAAGCCAACAAAGCTTCACTGGGGCAGTGGGTGGAAAGAGTTGGGCGCCACTACACCAAATCTACACTATTGTCAAGGTCATTGACCCTGACAAATCCAACTTGTCAAGGTCAATGACCGTGATATTTCTAGGCGAGACAACTTTTTTTGTCACGGTCGTGTCACGGTCATTGACCTTGACACAAAACTCGCGTTTTGTGTCACGGTCGTGTCGCGGTCAATGACCGTGACACGTTTGTCACGGGTATAAACCGTGACAAAGTCGTGACCCTTTTTAAAAAAATTGTCGTGGTCAATGACCGTGACACGTCTGTGATAACTTTTTATCAAAGACTTATCACGGTCAATGACCGTGACAATTCTGGGCAGAATTTAAAAAAAATCTGCTGGGCAGTATGGCCACTGCCACTGCCCAGCAGTATATTTGTACCTGTTATAGCAATGTTGTACCTGTTCCAAACATCATATATCCAAACAAACTAAAGATAATGCAAATATATATTCAAATAGAGACAATATGCATCACGATATAATTCAAATGTAACAACTTAAAACAATTCAATTCAAACTTATAACAATTCAATTCAAACTTAAAACAATGTCACTACATGTCTGGTGTATTGTTAAAACTGAGGAGGTGAGTAGGCCACACGACATACGAATTGACGCACCCACTAATATACGTCGTGCCGCATTGTTCGCGCAACCACAATAGGGAGTTCTCCTTCCCGGGTATGACATGCGTGACGAGCACCCTGGACTCCATCTCTTGAAGCGCACGTCCATGAACTATTCCACCCTGGACGATATTTGGGTCCCTCAACCCCCGCCCTATCCGCTGGCCATAAAATACATCCAATATGAACACGCTCGGCCAACCAAGTGTCGACATTGGTCTGTTGAAGGGTGCCAAATAGGGAAGTGGATCATCGAAGTACGAACGTGTCGGTGATGAAGCAGCGAGGTCCACATCCTCGTCATCCTGCGCCTCGTCCTCCCGCACCTCCTCCTCCACCGCCTTCTCCTTCCCTTTCCCTTTCCCTTTACGGTCTCCGCCCAACGTACGCTTCATGAATGCGTACATATCTTGGATCGTCGCCTCCAAACGGGACAGCTTCACGTCGTGTGAATCCACCGTTCGAGCCAACCCGGTGTCGCTCGTCTCCAATCTGATGATCCAAGATTTGGCCACCCGCGAGCTCACCCCCCTTGTCCTCCCCTTACGATCAGAGCCAAGCACTTGGCTGAGTGCATCTGTGGACAAAGATGCCTTGTCGGCATCAGACTGCGACTCATGCACTTCCTTAAGCTTTGCCTGAAACGACAAAAAGCACATGATTAGTAAAATAAGTAAACTAAAAAATTATAACGTAATTAACAAAAATTAAACTGTCGCATTACTTACAATCGTGGCCGCGACGCTCAGGGACACCTCCTTGTCCTTCCCCTTCTTCGTCCGAAGAGCCACATAAGTATCGAGCCTATGTGGCTTACCCCCTGGCCCACTCCCTACCCCCTGAAATAAAATAAAGTAAAGTAAAATTAGTATCGGCCCCGCAAAGTAAAATAATGAAGAATAATATATTTCTGTAGTTATAGAAAAATTAAATCTTACCTGCATCCTATGCTCCACCTCGGCGTAAGAGGTCCGGCCGGAGTAGTGCACGTCCGTCTTTTTTGCCCGATTTTCCCTCCCCGATTGGCGAGATGCCAATTGTCGATCCTCGATCTCATTGTCAATGAACTTCTGCCATTGTGCCAATGAGATCGGCTCCTTGGGGGGGACGGATTCACGCCATTGGATAATCGACTCTCGTGTTTTCCCAAAGTACCGTGCCCGCATATTTTTTTTTCACGACTTGAGTTGCTCCCTAATCTGCTCCAACACGGGATCGCGTAGCTTTGGATCCAAGTTGAATTGTTCCTGTCCAACAAATACAATGTTAGTTGCGAATAAATATAAATATAAATATAAATATAAATATAAATATAAATATAAATATAAATATAAATATAAATATAAATATAAATATGAAATCGAAATTGAAATTGAAATTGAAATTGAAATTGAAATTGAAATTGAAATTGAAATTGAAATTGAAATTGAAATTGAAATTGAAATTGAAATTGAAATTGAAATTGAAATTGAAATTGAAATATAAATATAAATATATTACTTGTAGTGCCGCCCAAACAGCTAACTTGAGCTCATATGGCACCTCCTTCCAACTCATAAACCCCGGGCCGGTGACCGTCTTTAGCAGCTCGAGGGATCTCGCTAATAGCTCCGACTTGTTCTCGATGGTAATCCCAAATTTGCCATATTTGGGGAGCCTAGGGGCTGAGGAGCCCTCGTCGCCTCCGCTACCATCGAGCCCAGATGACATCAACATAACCAGCATCATCATCCTCGCCTTAATACCTGAAGTAAACATTTTCTGTAAAAAAAATGTTATTAGTACAGATAAAAAAAATTAGAAGAAGACATGAAAATATGTACAATTACTACAAATAAAAATGAGCATTAATTATTAATTTACTTTCATACACCCCCTACCCCACCACACACACGCACACGTACACGCACACACACCACACACAGTAGTGACTGTCTATTTAAAATAATCTCAAAGTTAATTTCAGGTATTGAATTTCTACTATTGTTTTGTGCTTTTTATAAATCATACCCCACCCCCACCCCCACCCCAACATGTTTACGGGCTTTCACCCGTCATAAATTTTTCGGTCCGTGACTTACTGGCCAGTTGTCTTGGGTCTTTTAGTCCCTTAACATTACTTTAAGAATTTTACCCAATCTAAATACCACATTTTCTTTCTTGTTATACACTTGAACACGTTTTGTTATTTAGTCCTTATTAATTTATCTTTGACGTATTACCAGCATCTTCACTTTTATAAACTTTATTTAATTTTCAATTTTAAGGACTATTTTCATCACTTAGTGTTCATCTAAGTTCTAGTATAACAAGTTCCCATAAAAATCTTTAATAAAGTATTATCACAAATATAAACTAAGAGTGATAAAATAACTTTGAGGCATATAAATTAATTGTGACAAAGTAAGATTATGGAAACCCCACTTTTCTTTCTATAACTCCTATTTTATTAAACTTTAAATATATGGTTTTTTCCTCCATTAGTATAAGTATATAGCGATTATTTCACACTTAAATCACATATTAAGCCGACCTTCATTTTTTTATGAAATTTGTAGAAAATTACTTATTTATTTTGAATGAAAATAAATTTTTATCCAATATTTTTGGATATTATTTACATTTACATTTTTGGATATTATTTACATTTACATTTTTGGATATTATTTTTGGATATTATTTACATTTACATTTTTGGATATTATTTTTGGAAATTTATAGAAAATTACTTATTTATTTACATTTTTAACCCCTACCTCCCACCCTGCCCTACCCCCTACCCCCCACCCTACCCCCACCCTGCCCCACCCCTTACCCCCCACCCTGCCCCCACCCTGCCCCCACCCTACCCCCACCCCTACCCCCACCCTGCCCCACCCCCCACACACGCACATATATACACACATATTTATACACACAAACATATATATAAATGGAAGAGAGAGAGAGAGAGAGAGAGAATTAAACCTGAAAGTAGCGAGAGAGAGAGAGCAGCGTCGAGAGAGAGAGAGAGAGGGAGGGAACGGCGGGAGGGAAAAAAGAAGGGGGAAAGGGTTTTTGCTGCAAATATTGTCACGGTCGTGTCACGGTCATTGACCTTGACAATTATTTAAAGAATTGTCACGGTCAATGACCGTGACAAGTTCGTGACAAGTAAATTTGTCACGGCCTGGTCACAGTCATTGACCGTGACAATTCCTTGTCACGGTCGTGTCAAGGTCAATGATCGTGACATAAAACGCGTGTTTTTTGTCACGGTCAATGACCTTAACAAGGGTGGCCGGCTGAAACGTGACATTTTGGCCATTTTGGTGTAGTGCGCATCGGGGCCATAAAGGTCATAAAAGTAAGATGGCAATGGCTCGTTTGGATCCCCCTGGCATATGTACAAGTCCTCTTGGAAACAAACGTCATACTTATATCGCGTCGGTAGTCAATCATAAAGTTGTTGAATTTCGTCTCGAGGGCCGACATTCTATTAAAGAGCTCGCCACCCGCCCATTCGAAATCTGGGTCTTCTTCTTCTTCGGACGACTCTTCATCAACACCACTTCTCTCATCTCCACATCGGCACATGCCTCTTCCTCTTCCTCACTAAAGGCATCATCGTCCTTGTCATCACTTCCACGCCTCGCCCGAAGGATGGCCAGTTGTTTGACGCTCCGACTGTGGGTTCCTTGTCCAAAGGGACCGGGGAGGCGAGTACAGTCTAGCGAAGCAACAATACCAGCGTATTTGATAATGGAGGTAATTAGGCGTGCATATGGAAGTGGTGTTGTCCCTTTCTCATCCATGGCTACAACGATAATGTCAGCGTATAAGGTCCGAGCCAGGTGAACTGGAGTGTTGGGATCGAAGAGGTGGTATGTCAATGTGGCTTGACAGGGATGCATTACAGAATCATTGGATGTTTATAGAATGTTAGCACACACAATTTGGAATGTGAGGCATGCTGTCTCGTTAAGTCATCCAACAGGGACAGTCTCCCCCTCCAAACAACATCGGGGGCAATTCGCTCCATAATCAGGTCCTTGGCTACCGGGGGGACATTATTTGGTTATGTGTAGTCTTAAGGATCTGGAACGTCATATTCGTACAACTTGGCAGTGAGAATGGACAAAGAGAAGGGAATAACGGTACCATCGACATAGGCTTGAGACTCGAATTGGCCCGTTCGAACAAGGGTTCTATAGAAAGAGCGTACCTTGGCAGCCCAAACCGCTTCGTATGGTTCATTAAAGAAACGAAACCAACCCCTAGGCATGAAGAGGGCGGTTTGGGAAGCGATGTCCATTGGACTGCTCCCTCCATGTGGAGTTTGCGATTCGGACCAAAGAAACGGTTGCACCATCGCTCCTATTGGCGAGAACGAAAATCTCCATGGCCGTAGGGTAAAATTTCAGTTGAGTCATATTTGATGGGAGCAGCTCTTTGGGCCATTATGACAAGGAGATGGTGTTGGAAAAATTAGTAGAGAGAAGACATAAGTGATGCAGTTGAAGGTGTGGAGAAAAATGGAGGATTTGTGTGTGTATTTATAGGTGAGGAATGTGGGAAGGGTTTGGAAATGAAGGGAAAGAGTTTGGAGGGAAAAGGGGATGTATTTGGGAGGGAAAGTGAAGGGGAGAAAGTGGTTGGACAAATTTGGAGGGAAGGGAATGGATTGGGGGGAAGGGGGTGTACCTAGGGAAGGAGGAAATTCTGCAGAAAACCGGATCGATCGGGATGTCCAGGACCGAACCGATTCGATCTTTTAAATTTTTGAGTTTTTTAATCACCGGACCGATTTGCTTGTAAAAGAAACAAACCAATCCGTGGTGGACCGGTCTGGCTCAAAAGTAAAAGAACCGATCCGGTTCTTGTATTCCTCCCCCTAACTTAAATACGATCGCTCTCTACGAAATTTTTTGACACTCAACAATACTTCCTATCAATTTGGAGTCAAAACCCTCTCGATACCTATGGTCAAAGCAATTTGACTCATTTTCCCGAAACATGTGAACGCTCTAACCTTATTGTATCCTAATCCTAGGGACTCTCACTACTCATGAGACTCTCATCTACTATACACAAGAATTTACCCCATACGCATCGAGATTGCGATGACCTTTCTTTTTCAGCTCATTCGACACCATAAATGGGGTCCGACAACCAAACGGTGTCAACCTCTTCCACACACGCCTCTATATATGGCTTTAGGCATTGTCTATTTACTTTGAATGTATTTCCCCCTTTCAAATCTTCTAACTCAACAGCTCCGTGTGGGAATACATTCTTTATAACGAACGGGCCAGACCATCGTGACCGCAACTTGCCCAGAAAGAGATGAAGCCGAGAGTTATAGAGAAGCACTTTTTGTCCGGGAAGAAACTCTTTAAGTCGAATGATATTATCGTGAGCGAGTCTCATCCTTTTTTTGGAAATTTTTTCGTTCTCGTACACATCATTGCGTATCTCTTCTAACTCATTTAAATGAAGCTTGCGAGCTTCACCGGCTTTATCCATGTCATAATTCAACTTCTTAATCGCCCAATATGACTTGTGCTCTAATTCAACGGGAAGATGGCAAGGTTTGCCATACATAAAGCGAAAAGGGGACATTCCGAGCAGATTTTTGTATGCGGTACGATAGGCCCATAGTGAATCGTTCAATCGAATGGACAAATCTTTTCGGTTAGGATCGATTGTTTTCTCTAGGATGTGCTTGATTTCTCGATTCGCTAGCTCGGCCTGCCCGTTCGTTTGTGGGTTATAAGTCGCTCCAACCTTGTGAACGACACCATACTTTCTCATGAGCTTCTCGAATGGCCTATTACAAAAGTGCGTGCCATTATCACTAATTATCACTTTCGGAGGACCGAAGCAGGAAAGTATGTGTTCCTGTAAGAACTTAATCACAACTTTTTTATATTATCTTGGTAGCTATAGCTTCCACCCATTTGGAAATGTAGTCGACCTCAACAAGGATGTATAGGAAACCAAAGGACGGGGGAAAGGGCCCATGAAGTCAATACCCCAGTAATCGAAAATCTCTATATTGAGTATGGGGGTAAGAGGCATCATATCTCGTCGGGTAATCGCTCCCATCCTTTGACACCTTTCGCAAGATTTGCAACAATTGTTCACATCCCGGAATATTATGGGCCAATAGAGGCTGCATTGAAGGATCTTAGAGGCCATTCTTTTCGTCAAAAAGTGACCTCCACAAGCTTCCGAATGATAGAATTGGATGACTTTTGGGATCTCGTCATCCGGTACACATCGTCAGATGATTTAGTTGACACAATATTTAAACAGGAAGGGATCGTCGTAAAAACATGCATGACCAAGTAATAAACCTCTTCTTATCTTGCGGTGTCCAATTGGGAGGGATGGCTCCCGTGACAAGGTAGTTCACTATATCCGCAAACCAGGGCAAAGAAGAGGTAGCAAAGAGTTGCTCATCCAAAAAGTATTCATCTATGGGTATTAGATCACTAGGTACGTCGGAAGAAAGTCGTGATAAGTGGTCGGCGACGACGTTTTTTTACTCCCTTCTTATCTTTAATGGAGAGATTAAACTCTTATCGGAGTAAGATCCACCTTATGAGGTACGAATTTGCGTCTTTCTTCGCATGTAGGTATTTCAATGTCGCGTGATCGGTGAAGCAAGTGATGGGAGAACCTATAAGGTAGGACCAAAATTTGTCAAGATCAAAGACTACAGCTAGTAACTCCTTCTCTATGGTAGAATAATTGAGTTGTGGTCGGGTAAGAGTCCGGATAGCGTAATAGATGACGTGAGCCTGTTTGTCTTTTCTTTAGCCCAAAACATCCCCTATCGCATAATCGCTAGCATCACACATTAGTTCGAATGGTAAAGATCAATTCGGAAATTTCATAATGGGAGCGGACACAAGCATGGTTTTAGCTTTTCAAAAGCGCTATGGCATGCTTCCATCCACTCAAACGGGGTGTCCTTCATGAGTAGGTTGCTTAAGGGTCTAGCGATGGCTCTAAAGTCCTTAATGAAACTTCGATAAAACTCCGCGTGGCCCAAGAAGGAGCGCACGTCTTTGAGCGATTTTGGTGGGGGTAGATCAGCTATGACATCTATCTTAGCTCTATAAACTTCTATCCCCTTGGATGAAACTATGTGGCCAAGAACTATTCCCCCAGTGACCATAAAATGGCATTTCTCCTAATTTAGCACTAAGTTCTTTTCCACACATCGGGCAAGTATTTTTTCCAGCTTTACTAGATAAAGATCGAATTAGGTGTCAAAAACGCTGAAATCGTCCATGAGCACTTCAAGTCCTCTCTCAACCATGTCGCTAAATAGGCTCAACATGCACCTTTGAAAGGTCACGGGTTCATTACACAAGCCGAATGGCATACGTTTGTAGGGAAATGTACCAAAGGGGCAAGTGAAGGTCGTTTTCTCCTGGTCAAGTACATCTACCTCAATTTGGTTATATCTGGAATAACCATCAAGGAAGCAATAGTAAGGGTGGCCCACTACTTTTTCAAGCATCTGATCAATAAATGGCAAGGTAAAATGGTCTTTCCTAGTTCCCGCATTGAGTTTTTGATAATCAATGCAAACGCGCCACCCGGTTGTGGTACGTTGGGAAACTAGCTCTCCCTTAGCATTCTCAATCACTGTCATGCCCGACTTCTTCGGGACAACTTGAATAGGGATTACCCACTTGCTATCCGATATTGGGTAGATAATCCCAGCATCCAATAGCTTAATTATTTCGGCCCTCACCATTTCTTTCATATTGGGATTTAGCCTTCTTATCATTTCTCTCGAGGGCTTGACATCCTCTTCGAGATGGATCTTCTGGGTGCAAATTAAAGGACTTATCCCTTTCAAATCAGCAACGCACCAACCAAAAGCACTTTGGTGCTTCCTTAGAATCTGTAACAGTTTACCCTCCTGCTCTTCGTCTAGGCTAGAGGAAACAACAGGAAATGTCTCGTCCTCTCCTAGGTATGTATATTTAATATGGGAGGGTAGTTTCTTCAATTTGAGGGTAAAAAATTTATCCCTGAAAGGAGCCATGCGTGCCTCTCTCAGACGTAACTCCTCGAATAGAGAACCCAATTTACATCTCTCATGTCCTCGTCTGACACTCTCTCATCAAGTAACTCTCTCAACTCCCCAGCTTCCCTCTCAAATTCGGTGTACGTCTCTTCACTCTCGTGGCTCGACACTAAACAGGTCCCTAGGGCATCTCCACAATAGTTTTCATCAAAATACTCCTCTACGATCTCTTCTATTAATCTCATTGCGTGAAGATCATCTTCTTCCCTCGTATGTTGGACGATATGGAAGACGTTAGTATCTAAAGTCATGTTCCCAAAAGTGATTTGCATTTTCCCATTTCGCATATTAATGATTGCGTTAGTCGTAGCTAAGAATGCGCGCCCAAGAATGATGGGAATATGATTGATCGAGGCGAAGGAGGGCTTCGTGTCCCAAATAACAAAGTCTATCGGGAAGTAGAAAGTGTCAACTTGGACGATCACGTCCTCAACTATACGTCTTGGGATCTTTATGGTTTGATCCGCTAATTGGAGAGTGATCTTCATGGGCTTGAGGTTTCCCAAATCAAGTTGCCTATATATGACATAAGAGAGAATATTGACACTTGCTTTCAAGTCGAGTAAGGATTTTTCAATTTTATTTTCTCCAATGATGCAGGAAATGGTGGGTGCACCGGGATCTTTGAATTTTGGCAGGAGATTATTGAGGAGGATGGAGCTCACATTCTGTGCTACAAAAGACATTTTTCTTTACCTTCATCTTCCTCTTCACTGTTAACAAGTCTTTAATGACTTTTGCATAAGTTGGAATTTGCTTAATGGAATCGAGGAAAGGTAAATTTAGCTTTACTTGCTTTTGCACGTCTATCACTTCATCACGAGGGTTTCCTTTATGGGAAGGAATCAACCTTTGAGGAAACGGTGCTGCAGTGGGTGGTTTCACTACTACCTTGGGCTCATTAGTGCCTTCTTTATCACTCTCATTCAAAGGGACATCTTCGGCCTATTTTGTGCCGGGAGAAATCTCCTTGTCTTTGGTTGTGTCGTGTGAGGGAGGTGATAAATTAACGACTCCCCACTACGAAGAGTGGTTTGATCTTGACAGTGCTCCTTATGTTCTGTAGAAGTAGAGCAAACACTAGTTCGACCTTGGGGAGGTCTTTGGCCCTGGGCAGGAAACTTGCCATTCTCTTGGATACTCCACGATGATTGCATCTTCGAAATATTTGCATTTATGTCACTGATCATGTGATCATATCTAGCATTGGCGGTATTCTTGTTATTGATAAATTGGTTCATCGTATCCTCGAGAGTTCTTCGCTGTGGAGTGGTATATGCCCCTTGAGGTGGTGGTGCCTACACATGTCCTTGCATGTGTGGAACTTGTTGAAAGTGTTGTGGTAGAGGAGGGGCAGCATGTGAATTAGGATTCATCGCAGCATGTTGTTTCCCATAGCTAAAACTAGGATGATTTTTTCATGAAGGGTTGTAAGAATTTTCGTGTGGTGCACCGAAATTACCCTTGAATCCTCCTATACCACTAACTTGCTTTTGAAGCATCACTTTTTATAGTCGGGCATTCCTCAGTTTAATGACCCGCCTCACAGATCGCACACACCTTCTCGATAGGGTTTGGGATGGATCCAGTTGGTCCTCTTCCATATACCTCACGTAGGTCTCGCAATCCTTTCTCAAGTACATCTAATCGACTATCCGTTATATAATTCTTTCTACGTGAAATAGGTCGGGTGTCGATGGAGTGGTGGTCACTTGGCGATTTTGATTTTGAGCATTAGGGTCAGATGTATCCCAGGATTAGGTAGTCTCGGGGACAGACCTCGGATGAAGCTCAGCATCGTGGGCGTCTAGGTCGACAAACGAACCACTACCCATGGTTTCAACGAGTTGCTTGGAATTAATGTTCACCCCATTATGGATAAAGGAAATGATTTTCCCTTTATCAAATCCATGGTGGGGGCATGGAGTAACTAACTCATTGAAACGCTCATAGCATCGATCGAACGACTCATTTTCTAATTGTAGGAAAGTTTGAATTTGAGCCTTGATGGAGTTCGTTCGATGTGGAGGAAAGAATTTCTTGAGAAATTTAGATTGCAACTCATTCCAAGATGCAATCGAGCTTGGAGATAAAGACCATATCCAGGTCTTAGTCTTATCTTTTAGCGAGAACGGGAAGAGTTTGAGGCGGATTACCTCTTGTGTGCAAATTTGATCATTGAGGGTTTCACACACATCCTCGAATTCCCTGTTGTGGAGATATGGCTTTTCAGAATCCATCCCATGGTAGTGGGGGATCATCTGGATCATTCCGTTTTTAAAACGAAATTGCCCTGCATTATACGAGAGTATAATGCATCCTGGAGTGACAGTGCGCTCGGGATATAAGATTTCTCTTAAAGGGCGGTACGGGGCCTCTTCCTCACCGGCGGATGCACTACCATGTTGTGACATGTCTCTCTATCTCTTAACGACTCTTGGTATGCTCGGGGCGTGCTCTGAAGTGTGTCCTAAGAGGGAAAACGGAGTGTTATTTGAAATTGAGTGAGACAGTGTGGGAGGTAGAACCTAGAATTGTGGATCGTTAGGAGTGTGAGGGCTATCAGGGTTGTACTCACCTATCGGGTTTTCGTGAATGCGGATTGGAGTATTATGGGGAGTTGGAGTGAGTTCAGAATTTTGCATTAACAGGCTTATGAGACATGATGATGAATATTTTTGTCCTATATTTTTTTTAATTTTTATATGTTTTTGGAATTTTTTTTTTTGAAATTTTTGGTCAAATTTTTAGATTCACTCGATCTAATCCTAAGTCTACCTAAATCCCCGGCAACGGCGCCAAAAACTTGACGCGACTAAGAATGTGTCTCAAAAGTGTGTACTCTCTAGGCTCAAGTGCAAGCATGTCGCTCAAGTAATAATTCGATAAGTCGGGTATCGATCCTCAGGGAAATAGGATAATAAAGTTGTAACGACATTGGACAGACAAAGGAACCCTAACTCTGACTCTAAAGAAAAAGGAAAATATGATCTGAATGGTGAAATAGCTACAACTACATGCAATTTTGTAAATGTTTAACTAATGAACTAAAGTATGAATGTAATGCAACTGTTCTAAATTACTTGAAATACTGATGCTGATTAAACTAAAACTTGAACTATATGATGAGAAAAACAGGTCGGGAATACAATCCCTCTACCCTAGTGCATTGCAGGTATAAAACTAATCGCAAATTTAAGTGGTTAATTAGACCCGAAATTTAGTACTCCCAAGCATTATGTCTATGAGGTTCAAGCCTGCACCATACTTAATCAGAGGACGAGTAAATCGGTATTGCGATAGTTACACTCGAATTGCATTCTAAAGCATCCCGGTTATCCGGAAGAAAATGAGATTCAAAGATCTACAATTATCGCATTTCTACACAATACGGTCGTAATAAACCATTAAATTTAGAGGACTAATTTTATACACATGCAACTACCATATCAGTTTGAGTTCATGTATTCCAACCTTTAAAAACCTAGCCTAACATGGTGAAATTAATGAAAATGATTGTTAAATTGCAGGAAATCATGATTAAACTAAGGGAGTATTGAAAAATGATGTAGAAGAAAAATTAGACAGAAGAAAGCGATCAACTAACTTACCAAAACACTAAAAGCATCAACTAAAATTACTTGTAATCACAGAAATATGAACAAACTTCAATCTTGGAATTAAATTTGTAATAAATCTTCAAACTAGGGTTTTGTAGCAGCTTTCTCTCTCTAACTACCTCTAAAAGTTTCAACTAAAAAGAAAGAAGAATTTTATGATTTTTCCTCCCCCTGAAAAAATAATAAATCGAGTTTAAATACCCTACAAGACTCCAAGAGTTTTAGCTTAACTAGAACTCTCCATTGGAGGAAGAATAAAAAAACAAAATTGCGACAGTCAAACTGGTTCGGTCCTCCTTCGATTCGGTTCGGCTTGGATCCGGATCGGTTCTTTTTTCTCTTAGCAGGATCGATCCGATACGGATCGATTCTTTTATTTTTCATCAACTTCGATCCGTCTTCGGTCTGGGATTCACTGGAACTTGGCATTTCGGATCGGTCCGATCCGAATCGGTTCAATTTTCCTTTAACTTTTTCTTCTATCTTCGACTGCGCATAACTTTGACACCGGGACTCCGATTGAGGTACCGTTTCTTCCTATGTACTTGTAAACTTGATATCTTCAACTTTTCTTCAGATGACTCATCCGAATTCTGGGTAAAACTTACAACTTTGCCCTTTTGACTTTCCTTCTTTTCTTTCTCTATTCTTCCGGTTTCTTTCTTTCTTTATTGACATCAAATACCTGTAAAATTAGTACGAAATACCAGAAACCCAGGGTACTCATTAGAATAAGTCAGTAGTAAGATTATGAGATAAAATCAAGTCGATTACATTGTTCGAGGTGGTAAAAGTAACTAAATTAAAGGGATAAAATTGGAAGAATTTATGCCTAATTAGTCCTCCTTAAATTTTCCAGTTACCTGGAAGTGTCTTTTATATGTTTCATCATTGTAACAATTGTCCTTTCTTTCTTTAATATTTCCTTTTAAGCCTTTTTGCTTTATTTCCCTTTTATCAACCGATGAGAACAAATACTCGGGACAAAAATAAACCCGATACCTTTTATTTCCAAGTTTTACACTTTATCAAAAGTCCATTTTCATTTCGATATTTCACCTTTTGAAAACAACTTTATTTATATTTTCTTATGAAACTTAATCCTTTGAGTTCAAATACCCATTTCTTACATTTTTCTGTACTTTTCAATATTCACACACACCAGTAAATTTGTACTTTATTCATTTTATAAAAATGCTTCTTTTCATCTTTTATTTGTAAAACAAGAGTTGTCATCACATAAAGTCCAACTCTTTCACTAAATTCCTCTTAGTTTAGTGAATTTGATCTTGAGTCCAACTTTTACATGAAATGACACTTTTTTACTAATAAACTAGTTTTGTCATTTAAAGATTCATAATTCAACTTATTTCACTTAAACTTTCTTCCATGTTTCGTATCTTTACATGTGTAAACATTACACTATTTCATGTTCACAAACTTTTCACTACTTTCACTTAGTCCTTTATGTTATAATATTTATGGATTTTCTTCTCATATGTTTGTACCATCTATGTGATTAGTATTCTGGAAATCTTAGCATATGTATTTTCATGTTTCAAGATTGAATTAAGCATACAATCAACAAATTTAACCCATTTTACTAACTACATAAGCCTATGTTGTGATTGTAAGATTTTATACCCATAAAACCCATATATGCATCCTATTATTTCTTACCAAATTCAACATAACATTTATCATAAAATCAACAAGTTTTGCATAATTTGTTCAAGAAATAATTGGCTTAAACATTTCGATATTTGTATTCTTTCAATCTATAGCTGTCATCCATTTTTAGCACATTTTCTTCAACATATATTCATAAGTAGTGATAATATGCATAAATAATCATATGTCATACATATATAAATATACCTAGCATGCTTGTATTGAAAATAGAATGTAGATACCCTACGTAAAGTGATGAAATCCATCAGATAATATAGAGAAAATTAGTTCCAAAGCCTCCAAGAAATATCTAGAAAAGTTTCCCAAAGTTCTAAGCTTTCTGAAAATCTGTGTTCTTCCAAAACCTTACTCTACACCCAATTACCCTATTTTATAACACTCCCAAACACTTAGAAATGGAAGATGCAAATGTATTCTGGTTTTTGTGAATATAGAGAGGATAATGAAGTTTCTGGCTGAGCAAACAACGTAGAGAATATAGAAAGTTAGGATTTAGCCTATGTGCATAATTCTTCTCTGCATAAATGGGGGATATAGGGTTGGCGGCCCTCATTACACCCTCTTTAATGACCTTATAACCCACATTAAATGTTCCTAACCCTAAAGGGTAGTCCCCCTAAGCCCAACGCAATCAAACGCTGAGAGAAGTGTTGTCCATCACTGAGTGAAGTCGTCACAATTAAATCATAAACTGACACAATCTCGATAGCCTAAAATATAAACTACTGTGAGGTCGTCTGGATCGATCTGAAATCACAGATCGATCGGAATTTTTCAAGTGTTGTTTTCACCCCAATAAATTTTTATATAGTTTTAAGGTTATGTTAACCTAACTTTAAAACCATAAAAAATTTACGTAACACGGTATTTTTTGCAAATTTTGATACTTTATTACTATACAAAATCAGTATGTACCTCGGTGACAACTTTCCCTTCTTATCAAATCGCAGAACCCTTGGTCTAGCCTTGATTTTCAGAAATACATGATCGCCTAAACTGAACTCTAGATCGAAACGTTGTACATCAACATAGTTCTTCTGACAGATCTCAGTAGTTACAAGTCAAGCCCGAATGACCTGAATTTTCTCAGTGGCATCCTTAATCATCTCTGACCTCGAGATGTGCTTCTCGTCGACATTCTCCCAGTAAATCGGTGAACAACAGGGTCTATTGTATAAGGCTTTTAACGGTTCCATCACAATACTTACTTGAAAATAGTTGTTGTAGGAAAACTCAACTAGCGATAGATGATTAGCCCAACTACCTTGAAAGTTTAGAGTTCAAACCAGCAACATATATTCAAGTATCTGAATATTTCTCTCAAACTTTTCATCCGTCTGGGGATGATAGGCTGTATAGATATTTATATTTTTCCCAGCTAATGTTGCGGTTTATTCCAAAACATAGTCACAAATCTAGGATCCCTATCCAAAATAAAGGATAAAGGTGATCCACGCAACCTTATGATTTCTCGGGTGTAGAAACTAGAAAGCTTGGCCACCCCATCTATGACTTTGGTAGGAGGTAAATGCTCCGACTTGGAGATTCGATCAACCACAACCCATACTGCATCTTGTTGTGCATGAGTCTATTCAAAGTTGTGACGAAGTCCATTGTTGTGTGCTCCTATTTCCACTAAGCTACCGGTAGTGGTCAAAACAACCCTACTGGTTTTTTATGCTCGGACTTGACCTGCTGACAAGTAAGACACTTTGTAACAAAAAACATGACAACTTTTTTCATTCCTAACCACCAGTAGTTTCTGCCCAAATACTTAAACATCTTTATACTTCCTGGATGAATGCCAAACCTAGACCGATGTGCTTCTATCATGACTTCTTCCTAATATCCTCAATACCAGGAACTACCAACCTTCCTTGAAATCTCACACCATGATCTTTGTAGATCAAAAAGTCTTTAATTAATTCACCTGACAATATGCGGTACTGGGTGTTCGCCAATTCATCATTGTATGCTTGTACATCAAGAACTTTTTATTGTATAACAAGACTTGACACCATACCACATATGTATGCATGATTCTTTCCCTGCCTAACCCTCAATTTATAGCTCTGACAGTCTAACATCATCTTATGATGGTATCATTTCATTATCGCCAAAGATATTCTCTACTTCCTACTCAATGCATCAGTTATAACATTGGCCTTACCGAAGTGGTAATGGAGATAAAAGTCATAATATTTAATGAGCTCTATCCATCGTCTTCGCCTGAGATTTAGATATTTCTAAGTGAAAATATGGTGTAGACTCTTATGATCCGAGTACACCTCAAAATGTTCCCCATATAGGTAATGTATCAAAATCTTAAGGGAAAAAATAATTGTTCTAAGCTCTAGGTCATACGTTGGGTAGTTTTTCTCATGAATACTGAACTCCTTTTATGCATAAGTAACCACATTCTTTTCTTGCATCAAAACCTCTCATAAACCTACCCCTGATGCATTATAATACATGGGGTAACCCTTTCCTCACTCTGGGAGGATAAGTACCGATGAAGAAGTCGCCAAAGTCTTGAACTCTTGGAACTTTGCCTCATAGTAATATGTCCACTCAAAGCGAACAACTTTCTGTGTGAACCTAATGAGGTACGAAGTAATCATTGAGAATCCCAGTATGAAACGCCTATAATATGAGGAGAATCCCAAGAAACTCCTCACCCTCATTACTTTCTTCGGCTGCTCCCAGTTCACATATGCTTCAACCTTTGTTGGGTTTACTGAAATCCCTTACCCTGAGATGACATGGACAAGAAACTTGACCTCATCCAGAACTCGCACTTATTGAATTTGCATACAAATGATTTTCACGAAGAACTTGCAAGGTCATGTGAAAGTGTTCCTTATGATTCACTCTTGAAACCGAGTATATTAGGATATCATCAAAAAAATACTACAATAAATCTATCCAAGTACGGGTAGTAAATTCGATTCATCACATGCATGAAGACTACAAGGGTATTTATTAACTCGAATGGCATCACTAAGAACCCATAATGCTTGTATCATGTCCTGAGTGTTATCTTCTGAATATCCTAAGTCTTGACCCTCAAGTGATGATAGACAGACCAAAGATCAATTTTAGAGAATAAACATGTGCCTAGTAATTGAATTAAGAGATCATCAATTCACGGCATGGGATAATTATTCTTCATCGTAACACGATTCAGTTGCCCGTGGTCAATACAAAGCCTAAGGGTATTGTCCTTATTTTTGAAGAAAATACTGGTGCGCACCTTAGTGGCACACTGCTCCTAATGATACCTTTGAATAAGAAATCCTCTAACTATATGTTCAATTCATTCAGCACGGCTAGAGATAAACGGTGTAGAGGAATGTAAATAAGTGAAAAACCTGTGTGCACCTCTATTGTAAATTATATCTCCCTCTACGGTGGTAACTTGGGAAGCTACTCTGGAAATAAGTTTAGAAATTCCTATACAACCGAATGATCTAGAACCATACTGTTGGGACCACCCCGCACCATAAGGCTTGAAAGCTACCCAAACTAATTCCGTTGCTCCTTGGTGCTAGTGTATTTACAAAGAGAATTCATGAGATATTCACTGTTAAATCTGTAACTGAACGTGTATCATAGCATGCTTGTCTTTAAACCTGAAAATATAATGCATAACCCCTACCTAAAGTGATGAAATCCACCAAATAATATAGAGAAAATAAGTTCCAAAAACTCTAAGAAATATCATGAAAAGTTGCAAACTTTTTGAAATTTTTGTTCTTACAAAACTCACTTCTACACCCAATAACCATCTTATATAACACTCTTACACAT
Organism: Sambucus nigra; assembly: GCA_949130495.1. NCBI lineage: Eukaryota > Viridiplantae > Streptophyta > Magnoliopsida > Dipsacales > Adoxaceae > Sambucus > Sambucus nigra. The sequence goes on along the minus strand of OX422219.1, from coordinate 26,086,847 downwards.
GTGGAAATTTAATATGGAAATGTATTCTAGTTTGTGTGAATATAGGGAGTATACTGAAGCTTCTGACTGAGCAAACAAAGTAGATATAATAGTGAATTTGGATTTGGCCTAAGTGCAGAATGTTTCTCTACCTAAATGGAGGATATGGGGTTGGTGGCCCTTATTACACCCTCTTCCATGACCCTATATCCCATAGTAAATATTTATAACCCTTTAGGGAGGGCTCCCCAATCCTACGGTAGTCAAAGGATGAGAGAAGTGTGGTCTAGCACTGAGTGAAATCATTGAAACTAAGACCCTTAACATAACAATATCGACAGTCTAAAATATAAACTAATCTGCTATTGTCTAGTCATCTGGATCAATTCAAAAAAAAATTTGAATCGATCTGAATTTTTTTTAAAATTTAAATTTTCCTTCTTGCCAAATCCCATAACCCCTCCTCTAGCCTTGATCTACAGAAATACATGATCACCTACACTGAACTCTAAATCGAAATGACATACATCAACATAGTTCTTCTGGCGAATCTGAGCAGTTATAAGTCTAGCCCAAATGAACTAAATTCTCTCAATGGCCTCCTCAATCATCTTTGACCTCGAGATGTGTTTCTCACCGACCTCCGCCTAAAAAATAGGTTAATGAAAAAGTCTCCCGTATAAATCTTCAAACGGTGCCATCCTAATGCTAACCAAAAACCTATTATTCTAGGAAAACTCTGCTAACGGTAAATGATCATCCCAACTACCCAGAAAGTCTATAGCGCAAGCCCATAACATATCTTCAAGTATCTGAATAGTTCTCTTAGATTGTCCATCCGTTTGTGGATGATAGGTTGTACTGAGATTTATGTTTTTTCCCAGCTCCTACAATAATTTATTCTAAGATTTGGACACAAATCTCAAATCCATATCTAGAAGAATGGATAAAGGTGCGCCATGTAACCTTATGATTTCCCGGATGTAGAGTCAGGTAAGCTTGGCCACATTATCCATGACTTTTATAGGAAGAAAATGTGTTGACTTGGTTAGTCAATCAACCGCAACCCATAATGCATCACCTCCTGTCTAAGTCTTAGGCAAAGTTATGGCAAAGTCCATTGTTATGTGCTCCCATTTCAATTGAGCTACCTATAGTGGTTGCGACAATCCTGCTGCTTTTTGGTGTTTGGCCTTGACCTGCTGACATGTGAGACACTTTCCACAAAAAGTGTGATAACCTTTTCATTCCTGACCACCAGTAGTCTCTACACAAATCCATGTACATCTTTGTACTCCTTGGAAGAATGCTGAAACTAGACTTATGTTCTTATGCCATTACTTCTTCCCTAAACTCCTTAAAATTAGGAACTACCAACCTTACTCAAAACCCCACTCCATTATCTTTGTTGAGCGAAAAGTATTGACTTGTTTCACCTGACAAGTTGTGGTACCGAAAGTTCGTAAAATCATCAATCAATACATGTGAATCAAGAATTTTTTGTTGTATAATAGGACTTGCTACCATCCTATAGATGTATGTGTCATGCTTTCCCCACTTAACCCTTAATTTGTAGCTCTAGAGGTCTTGCACCATCTTATGAAAATAGCATTTCATTACCTCCAAAGATATTCTCAAATTCCTTCCCAATGCATTGGCTACAACATTAGCATTACTCAGGTGGTAATGAAGACCAAACTCGTACTCCTCCATGAGCTCCGCCCATCATCTCTGGATGAGATTTAGATTTTTTGAGTGAAAATATAGTAGAGACTATTTTGATATGAGAATACCTCGAACCATTCCCCATTTGAGTAGCATCTCTAAATCTTAAGGGAAAAGACATATGATCTAAGCTCTAGGTTATGCGTTAGGTAGTTCTTCTCATGAATATATAATTGCCTTAATGCATAAGTTATCACATTATTTCCTTGCATCAAAATTGCTCCTAAACTTTCCCTGGAAGCAGTTCTTCTCAACATCTCTAAATCGGTGTTGAAGTTAACCTAATATTCAACTCTTAGAATGCTGCCTCAGAGTCATCTGACCACTCAAAGAAAACATGTTTATATGTCAATCTAATGAAGTGAGAAGCAATCTATGAGAGTTTCGAGATCAAATACCTATAATACCCTATGAGTCTAAAGAACTCCTCACCCTCGTTACTGTCTTCGACTTCTCTCAATTCACAACTCCTTCAACCTTCTCTGGTCTATCAAAATCCCTTACCCTAAAATGACATGGTCAAGAAACCTAACATCGTTCATCTAGAACTCACACTTATTCAATTTGACATATATATGATTTTCACGAAGAACTTGCATGGTTGTGCAAAGGTGATCCTCGTGATCCACTCTTGAAGTCGAGTACATTAGGATATCATTAGCCAATGCTATAACAAACTAATTTAAGGACGAGTGGTAAATTCGATTCATCAGGTCCATGAATGTTGCAGGTGCATTCGTTAACCCGAATGGCATCACTAAGATTCCATAATGCTCGTATGGTGTCCTAAGTGTTTTCTTATGAACACCCTCACTCTTAACCCTTAATTGATGATATCCGGACCAAAGATCAATCTCCAAGAATATACCTGCGTCGTGTAATTAATCAAAGAGATCATCAATCTGAGGCATAGGATACTTGTTCTTTATCGTAACATGATTCTGCTGCCCGTAGTCAATACAAAGCCTACGGGTATTTTCCTTCTTTTTGATGATATATTTAGACTAATGAATCTTTGAATAATAAATTGTCTAACTATATCTCTAGTTCATTCACCTCAATTGGAGCTAAACAGTGCGGAGAAATGGAAATAGGTGAGAAACCCGTGTGCACCTCTATTACAAACTCTATTTCCATCAGTGGTGGTAACCTTGGAAGCTTCTATGGAAACACATCGAGAAATTCTCGTACAATCGAATGATTAAGGTCCATACTCTAGGGATCATCATACGCCACAATGCTTTAAATCCACCCAGAATAATTCCTTCGCTCCTTGGTGTTAGTGTCTTTACAGGGATAGTCCGTGAGTTGTTCACGGTTAAATCTGTAACTAGGCCCGTCTAATAGAATACTTGTCTTTAAAATTGAAAATAGAATGTAGAACCCCTACCTAATGTTATGAAATCTACCAAATAATATAAAGAATATAAGTTCGAAAGCCTCCAAGAAATATTTAGAAAAGTTCCCAAAAGTTCCAAGCTATCTGACATTTTTTATCTTCCAAAATCCACTTCTACACTTATTAACCCTCTTCTATAACACTCTTAAAAACTTGAAAATGTAAGATGGAAATTTTTTCTAGTTTTTGTTAATATAGGGAGAATAATGAAGCTTCTATTTGAGAAAACAAAGTAGAGATTATACTGAATTCGGATTTAGCCTAAGTACATAATGTTTCTCTGCATAAATGGAGGATATGGGGCTGGTAGCCCTCATTACACCCTCTTTAATAACCCTATAATCCACAATAAATGCTGCTAACCCTTTAGGGAAGTCCCCCAAGCCTAGGGTAATGAAAGGTTGATATAAGTGTGGTCCAACACTGAGTGAAATCATCACAACTAAGACCCTAAACTGATACAATCTTGAAAGCCTAAAATATAAACTAATCTACTATTGTCAGGTCGTCTGGATCGATTCGAAATCATTTTAGATTGATCCGAATTTTTTTTAATTATTGTTTTCACCCCCAATAAATGTTTTTATAGTTTTGAGCTTATCTTAAACAAACTTTACAACTGTGAAAATTTTATGTAACACGAATATTTTTAGAAATTTTGATTCTTTATTATTATATAAAATCGGTATGTACCACAGCTCCCACTTTCCTTCTTGCCAAAATGCACAATCCCTGGTCTATCCTTGATCTTCAAAAATAAATAATAACCTACACTAAACTCTAACTCAAAAAAATGGCGTACATCAGCACAGTTCTTCTCACGAATTTGAGCAGTTACAAGTCTAGACCGAATGACCTCAATTTTCTAAATGACCTCCTCAATCATCTATGACCTCGAGATATGCTTCTCGTTAAACTTTTCCCAACAAACTACTGAAATGTCACCCATGTAAAGCTTCAAACCATCCCATCCCAGTACTATCCTGGTAGATGGTTAGCCCAACCACCCTAAAAGTCTATAGTGCAAGCCCCCAACATATCTTCAAGAATTTGAATAGTTCTCTCGGACTATCTATCCATTTGTGATTGATAGGTTGTACAGATATTTATATTTGTTTCCAACTCCTTCTACAGTTTATTTAATAACTTGGACAAAAATCTTGGATCCCTATTGTTGATACAAAAATTTGTCAGCTGACGTGGACCAATTACCTGAAGATATATGTCAACCTACGTGGCGAATGCATACTTTCATCGAGTTACCTAAGAGTCCCGAGATACTCAAGAGTCCCGAGCTACTCAACCGTATCGAGTTACTCAAGCATACCGAGCAACTCAGGCGGTCCGAGCTACTTAGCGTGCAGAGCATGTAACCAAGAAAACCAAAAGGCAGCTACGCATTCAATGAACGTCAGATTTAATGCGCATTATTATTGTACAGATGTATATGTCTATTAGATGACGTCACATTGCCTTTTCATATGTACAGCCTCAAGGTTATAAATACATTGTAACCCAGTCATAAGGGGGAACTTTTGGATCTATTTATAAACCCATCATCGAGATTCAAGGCAAACAGTCAGCAATACAACAACAGTGGACGTAGGCCATTTTCATAGTCGAACCACTTTAAAAACCCATTGTCTTATTTATCCATTTTTATCTGTGATTGATTGATTAGATTGCATCTAGTTTTTTACATCAACAGATTGGCGCCGTCTGTGGGAAATGACTATACTTAGCATTTTTCACCAAAACACTCATCATCTATGGCTGAGATCCTAGAATTTAGTAATCGAAACACTGTTGGTGTCCTTCCAAACCCCTCTACTCCACCAAATATGCAAGATGTGGTTGGCATAATGGCTAATTTTTGCCCAATGGGCAAACGACCATGCAAGAAACCATGCGTCAACTTATACAAACTGTTTGAGATGGAGTGCCTGCCCAATGAGGATAATGAAGCGTTCAAAGAAATACCCATCTGCCATCTTCAAGAACTAGACGAACGCTATTCCTAGAGGTTTCTCAATCTAGGCATACTGGCTCATATCGTACTGAGAGATCTAATGATCCTTCGTATCAACCTGGTCGAAGTTCTTCAGTATGAGCTACAGATTCTCAACGGAATGTCACTCTAACTCCAGAACGAACTAGCGCTCTGGAAAGGTTGAGTAGAGTTTCTCCTTTTGATCGATTGGGCCCTAGGAGGAATAGAAACCCTCCTAGGATTGCGTCGAGGAACTCTCAATGACCATCCGATCTAAGGGAAGGTTCTGCCCAATCATGCCCGACATCCCGTAATGAAAGGTCCCAAGAGGAGAACTCAATGCGATCAGTTGCTTGGACAAATAGGTTCGAGGTGGGAAACGGTGCATGGAAAGGTTCTAAAAGGTTGGAAGATAGGTTAGGGGAAATGGCTAAGGCCAAGAACCCTCTACAAAGAACTTTTATCCAAGGGACACCCTTCGAGCAGGTAATTGTGGATTTTCCCACACCATCAAAATTCAAACATCCGATGGTGACACCTAAATATGATGGAAAAACTGATCGTATCCTCCATATAGAGCAATACCAAGCTGCTGTTGATATCTATGCGGTTCCTGATGAGATGAGATGCAGGGCATTTTCAGGAACTCTCATCGGGTCAGCCCAGATGTGGTGCAATAACCTTCCTCGGGGGAAGATTGCGACTTTCCATCAGCTAGCAGAGCTTTTCATAGGGAATTTTTGTTTTAGAGTGGAGCCAGTTAAAAGAGTAGCACACTTACTGAGCGTTAGACATAAGACAAAAGAAAGCACTAGGGATTATATTACTTGTTTCAATAAAGAGAAACTTGAGGTGATTGATTACGAGGAGAAGACAACAATTACTGTTCTGATGAGTGGTCTACTACCGAACAAGTTGTACTATACTTTGGCTAGGGATCCGCCCAGGACCATGGCAGAATTGATGGCGAAGGAATCCAAGATCATGAACGCCGAGGAAGCCATGACTGCGAAGAAGAATACAGACACTAAGGAGACCAAGGTTGAGCGTAGTAAAATTGAGAAAAAGGATCAGAAGAACAATGGTGGTAGCAAGCAGTTAAAAGGCAAACAAATTCTAGAGCAGATGAGGAAGTATGGAAATTATACTCCCTTGAAAGTAGATATAAATCACATTCTAGAGGAGATCAAGAACAGTGAGGAGTTAACCTGGCCAGATAAAATGAAAGAAGATCCTGACAAAAGGGACAAGTCTAAATATTGTGAGTTCCACAAAGACCATGGACATACGACCAAACGTTGCATAGCTCTTGTGATGACAAATATTTTCAACACAAATAGATAAGAGAAGTGCAATCACCAAGCAAAATAAAGAACATAAAATGTCAATCACACAACAGGATATGTGCGTGGTTCGGAAAGAATGCCTACGTCCATAGTGGTGCAGTCGATATTATTTCTATATACTCTGGGGAGTGATTATCGCGAATATAGTGCGTGCCTTTTGCCCCAGGCCTAGGGTTTATTATTTCTATCTTTGGGGAGTGGGGGTGTTGGACTCCCCCACGTCCATCTTTCTCTCCTGGAATATCGCTATACGAGATTCTAGGAAAAGACTAAGTCATAACTAAATTATGTTAAGGAGCGCAAGGTTTGGACTTTGGGCCGGTTTAATTAGGCTACTCGTCCAGGCCCGTAATGCCAAACTCGGGTACCCACAATTGCCCCTAAATTTGTTGGGCCATAATTTGGGCTCAATAAATTTAAATAATTTGCCATAATGGCTCTTTTGCATATTGTGTAGCTCTTCCTAAAGTTTGAGGACTGATTTAGGCGGCAGTTGCTTCGTGTCCTGTGCACGATGATTAGTAACATTTAAAAATCACTCTGAGCAGCGTTTCATAGTTACCGTTTCAAGCTTCTTAGTGTTCTTCTATCTTCTGCGAGTTTTAGAGATTTGTGCTCTCTTCTCCAGGTCTTCCATTTCTTCGCTTTTGATCTTCCTCGTCATTTAGGCTTGTGATCCATCATCGTCCAAGTCAAACTCTTATCTCGTAAGTCTCCTTTGCTTTCTCTCTGTGTTTTCTTTCAATTTGTAGTTTAGGGTTTACAAATGGCAAAGATAGGTAATAGATCAGTGTCCGAGTTTAGGAAGTTTTACAATATCCCAGAGTGGGTAGAGATTGAGTGCGCCTCTCTCCCTAAAAATGTTAAAGAGATAGAGGGTTCTCACTGGATTCATGTCTTGTTGCTTTCCCAAGGGGGGCTTACCTTTCCTCCAAACAATTTATTCTTGCATTTCTTTGGTTATTTCAACATTGTTCCTTCACGGTGTTTGCCCAATGTATGGAAGATAATCAATGGCGTCCATAGAATAAATCAACTCTATGGCACCAAATTAGGGCTCGCCGAAGTTTATTTTTGCTACTCCTTTTCTTGAACAAGCTCTATTGTCCTTTATCTCAAGGCCAGGAGTCCTTATAGGGTATTGGTAGTAAACTTACCTGATTCCCACAAGGACTACTGGCAAGATGGCTTTCTTACTAGAAATTGGAAGTTCTCCCCCCAGACTGAGGGGTCGAGGTCTGATAGATTTACTATTCCCTTTTATGGGGAAGAGTGCATAGGTAGTCTTTGCTCTGACCTTTTAACTTCTTTGTTAGTGTGTGATCTTTCTGACTCTTTTCTGTTTTCTTTTTAGCGAGGTCAAAGAACTTCGAGCTTGCCCTCAGCGAGGTTCAAATTTTTGAGTTGATTAAAGCTTAGAATATCAGGGAGCCCTTGGATGATGGAGAACATCCCCGATTTGCTGCTTTCCTGCTCGAGTACAAAAACGTTGGATCTAGTTTTATAGCGAGGCCTGTGGATAGCATTCCTGAGTTTGACACTTCTGAAGAAGCTGCTGCCGATCCCATTCAGTCAGACGAGGAGGGGAGTGGTTCTGAGATTGATATCAGAGGAGGTGTTGAAGGTGATTTTGGCAAGGAGAGATCTAGTGGTGACAGTTCTTATAACTTAGAAGAGGTTTCTGAAGCCCAAGAACCTTCAAACACATCCAGCAGCTCCAGGGAGGAAATGGTTCCTCCAAGGAAAAATTTGATCTGAGATGATGATGATGATGATGATCATATGCTTCTCTTTTAGAGGTCGAAGAAGCATAAGTCCAGCACTGGTGCTGTTGCTACTGGTTCTCGGTCTGTTACTCAGGAGCAGAAGAAGAAGAGAAAAGAAGAAGAGAAGTTGAGAGAGAGAGAGAGAGGAGAGGAAGGAAGATGAGAGGAAGAAGATTGAAGAGAAGAAGAGGGTTGAGGAGAAGAGGAGGGTGGAGAAGGAGAAGGAGAGGGAGGAGGAGAGGAGAAAAATGGAGGCGAGGATAAAGGCTGGGCAGGCCTTAGTGCCTGTGTCTGCCTTTCCAGAGGGTGCTTCGATTTCCATTTATCCTCAATTGGCCCTCGCACTGCTCGAGAGAGAAGTCCTTCTTGCTGATCGCCAAAGGGCGACAGGGACTGACCAGTTAGCCTTAAAAGCGAGCCAAAGGCTAGCCTTGGTAAGTCTCTTTCTCTTTTCCAATACTCATTAAATTCTGGTTGTTTCTTTCTTCTAATATCTTCTTTTACTTGCAGTTTGTGACTAATTTCGCCATGCTCTATCACTCTCGCCACGAGCTAGTGAATAAAAATGGTGAGCTGGAGAAGCAGAATGCTGCTTTAAAAGTGAAGGGTACAGAGATCGAGTCCAGTTTGAAGGTCGCTGATGCTGCTCGGGTGTCTTTCGATCTGGCTCTTGCTAATGCCAATCAAGAGAGGGAGGCAACGTTCAAAGAGATGAATGAACTACGAAAGACCTATGATTTGATTTGCTCGAGCAAACTGGCATTAGAGGAGGAGAACAAAGTGCAGACCAAGGAGATGAAGAATAAGGAGTCTGAGGTAGCCACCGCCAAGGAAGACTCATATAACCCCCGGTGGGATGCTTCATATGAAGATGCTGAGGTTAAGATGGGCTACATTAGCCGTTTGAACTTCAAGAAGGGCTGGAACAAGGCCCTCTTAGCTATCGGAGTGGATGTTGCCTCTCCCCTATTTGATGACCACGATCCGGGCCCAAAGCCTATTGTAGATGAAGCTCCTGCCCCAACTATTGAAGGTGTTGACCCTGTTTCTCAGTCCATTCCTGTTATTTCCCTTCCTGCTTGAGCGGTAGATGCTGTCCCTACTGAGGGTGATGCTCCTACTGATGCTGATAAGGGGAAGCAGCCAGCATCTTCTGAGAAACCCGAGGTCGCCAGCTAATCTATCCTTAGGATTGTATTTGTATTTTTATTTGTAATGTTCCCTTCTGATTCTCAATGTACTTTGATCTTTTTCGTATGAATGAAATGAGAAGACTTTGTCCCCTTAGTGTACTGAATAATTCTATCTTTTCTTGCTTTTTTATGGCTTTTAGTTGATTGATGTAGAAGAGTATATACCTGCCACATCTTAACTGGGCAGGACCCTTAGTCCCAATACGAGTCTTCAGGTTCGCCAGGCCTTCATTAGGATCTTCAAATCCCTTAGGTCAAGGAATCCGAAGCTTAAGGATCAGTCTGAGCTCGTGGCCAAATTGAAGGACGGGCTTCAAGAGATGGAAGAAGTTCGTGCCTCAGTCCAAGAAGAGGTGAATACTGTGAGAGCAAGGCTTCTAGATGCCTCTGAGATCAACCAGGTTGGAGAAATTCTTCAGCGGGAGAATGAGGCTTTGAGGAGGGAAGTCTCGTGACTCAGGGAGCACGCGTCGAGCGTTGCTCCTATAGTATTACGAGGTTCTTCCTCATCATGAGCTAGAGCTGGACCAAGCGATGTTCCTCCGGTGCTGCAAGGTTCTATCCCGTCGACTGTTCCGCGAGCTGGTATAAATGCAAGAAGCCCAGCTAAGGAAATGGAAGAGCTCCGTGATGATATCCGACGAGCATACGTGATTGTTGCTGGGCTTCAAAGGGACGTTACTTGACTGAGGCATCTGTTTAAGAAAGGACCTCGGTGATTATGGGCCGATGGTTAAAGATTTGATGGTGAACTTCATTGACCTCGACTTGGGACCATCCTAGATGAAACCCATCAGGACCTATATCGAAGAGGGGGTTGTGCCAACTGATAAACTCACAACCAAGAAACTGAAGTTTAAAGCTGCTCGTTACGTACTGACCAGTGGAATTTTGTATAGAAGAGGCATTATAGCAGGACTACAGAGATGTGTCCATCCCTCCGAAGTTAAATATTTGATTGAAGAGGTTCACGAAGTCTCGTGAAGAGCTCATGTAGCAGGTCGGACGCTTTTGCAGAGGATAACAACACAGAGATATTACTGGCCAATGATGAGAGCTGACTCCGCAGCTTACGATAAGAAGTGCGATAAATGCCAATGTTTCTCTTACATTTGAAGAACTCCACAAGCATTGTTAACATCCATTACGTCCCCTTGGCCATTTGACATGTGGGGTATAGACTTGGTCGGGCCACTTCCAATGACCAGACGGAGATTCAAGTATCTGGTAGTTGCTGTGGATTATTTTACCAAATGGGTGGAAGTTGAACCTCTCATTGACATGACGTATGATAGTATCTATCAGTTTATTTAGAATAGTATTATTTGCAGATATGGTCTCCCACATGCATTCATTACTGACCATGGAACCCAATTTGATAATAAGGAGTTCACTGCATATTGTCACCAATTCAATGTTTAGAAGATCCACTCCGCGCCAGGCCATCCCCAGAGCAATGGGCAAACTGAAGTGACGAATAGGACCCTACTGAATGGTTTGAAAAAAACGGCTGGATAATGCAAAGGGAAACTGGATTAACGAGCTACACTCAGTGTTGTGGGCTTATCGCACTACACCACGAATAACAACTGGGGAGTCTCCGTACATGTTAACCTTCGACAGTGAAACCGTCAAACCTGCTGAGTTGGGTCTACCCACACATAGGGTGCTTAATTTAAGTTCCCCTATAAGCGACTTCATGAGACGTTTAAACCTGGATATGCTATAAGAAGTTAGGGAAGAAGCAGCGATCAGGAATGTAGCCTACCAACAATGAACAACCTTGTTTTATAATAAAAGGGTGAAGAAGTGCGACTTGAAAGAGGGGGATTATGTGCTGAAGAAGGTGATCCAGAAGCATGATAAACTAGAGGCCAACTGGCATGGACCATACAGAGTAACTGAAGTTGTTCGTCCTGGGATATACAGAATTGAAACTTTGGAGGGAAAAGAATTCAAGAACGTGTGAAATGCAGAACATCTGCTCAAGTATTATCAGTAATAAAAATTCATATGTAACACATTTCTTTTAATATGAATAAAAGTGATGTTTCGCCCAAATATCCTCTTTTGTTGAATTTTCTTCAGAGTATTAGTGCTACACACTACACAAACACAAACTCGATCAGCAACCACCAACTCCGGTTGGTCGGCAATTCAGCAACCACCAACTCCGGTTGGTCGGTAATTCAATAACCACTAATTCCAGTTGGTCGGCAATTCAACAACCACCAACTCCGGCTGGTTGGTAAATAAAAATCATACAAGGCAAAAGCCTGTTTGATCACGGGTGATCTCAAAAGACACCCCAAACTAGGCAAGAAGATGGATGACCTCCCGCGGCATCCACTATCTAGGCAACAAGGTAATCCTTGTAAGATTACTACAACTAAGCAGGAACATGGGATGAAAATCAGTCCATTGCTTAGGCCCAAAGAGTGACAAGTCACTATAATTAAACAGCAGGTGGAGCAAGTTCCATTTGTCCTTCTACAAATATATATATATTCACCAACGAATAATAAAAACATTCTACAAAGTATTTCCAAGGAAATGAAATTGCACAAAGACTAAATCTTTCTTTATTAAAATCAAGCAGATTACATACCAAATGAAATTTGATTAATTATGTACAAATGTCCTATTCTATGGGTTTCTTTCCCTTTGCTTTTGAAACAGGTTCCACCCCAGCTGGAGGATCATCTAATGCATAGGGAGAGTTTATAAAATTCATATCTCGCAACATTCAGATATTAATTATGCATGGTCGATCAAGTAAATGCTCAGGACGAGATATCTCAAAATCCGAATGAAGACTATAATCAACAAGATACTTGAAGATCAGGCATCGAGGAATAGCACGAGCAGGAATCCAACTAAGATTAAGTTTAAAGGGAGGCACGGGCAAATCAAGCACTCCAGGCTCATAATAATCCCATAAGAAGTGCCCTTGTTCCAGTTTCAACACACACACACAACATTCAACTATCCCTACTTGTAACCCTCATTATTTGATTGCTGCAACCGAGCATCAAGATGATACAGAGCTTCATTATACCCAGTCATCCAAATTTCCCTGGCCTGCTTATGAAATTGATAAGTCAATCTATCAAGCTGCTCGTGGAGCTTTACCAAAAGATCCTTATTTTCCAGTGCAAAATTTTGGTTAGAGAGTTGGTCGGTAAGAACTTGCATTTTCTGAGACATTTCGACCAAGGCTTGAGTTTTGACTTTTATCTGCGTGGCTTGATTTGTTAAAGCCTGTTCAGTCCTCGTCTCTTCAACACTTCTTCAAACAGCTCTACCTCTACCCTTGAATAGGATGTCGGTTTGGCTTGTTTCAAAGTCTCCAACTCTTCTCTCAAGGTAGTATTTTCAATCTCTAAAAAGGAATAACCCTCATCGTTGATCGGAATCAAAGCTCCCGAGGAAGAAGTGGCAACAAATTTAAGTCTTTTTAGTTCTTCTTGCAACGTAACATTCTCTTCTTTCAACAGCTTGGCAAGGTGCCTATGTTCTTCGACCCCATGACTTAGAACACTTTCTCTTATCTTATGAGCAGAGAGATACTTATCATAACCCCGATCAATGCTTAGTTGTTGGTATTTTTGCTCATCACCTTCATGCAGGAGTTTGCTAGATTCTTTGTACTGCTGTTGAAGTTCATCGATCGTTCCTTGAAGATCTTCAATCATTTCATAATAAGCCACATTGTTAGCCACAGCACGATCAAGTAGACACTTCAAGTACTGGTAAGCATCAATTTCTCGTTCAGAGGCATCAGATCCGAGGATGTCAATTATTTGGGCCTCAGTAAAATATGCATGACCAGCTTTGAAATAATCATTGCATTTATTCATCAACTCTGTATCACTAGATGATAAGAGTTTCATTCTGGTCACAAACTAGCAAGGAGAAAATAAAAGGGATCAACAATGATACAATATAGGTCAAAGAAAGACGCGAGATAAACAACAAAAATTCATTCTCCCAAGCAGCTTTATCTCCCTCGTACTTCTGACGAGATTCATTCAAAGAGCGACTTAAACCAGCAAAAGCCTTTTCCACCCCATCCGAGGAAGTTGAAGCCCTGATAGCTTCGTCTTTCTTCAAGATGCTATTAAAGCATGTCATAAACTGAAAAGGAAAAAGCTCAACTCAGAATATAAATACAATATATTTAAAAAATAAAGAAGTAAGAATGATGATACTTAGTGAAGAAATATGTTGGGCGGCTAAGTCGGTAATTTTCTCCCGAGAAAGGGAATCCTCAGCGACTTGATATTCAGGAGTGGCCCAAGATTTGATTAAACCTTTAACCGAGCTCGGAGCGGCGAGAGCTGAAACGGTAGCTCTCAAAGGACCCTCAACATCAGAAGGTTGAGTAGTAACTTCTGTCGGTCTTTCAGCGAGACCTCTTCTCAATCTCTTGAGAGGAGCACTTTTATTAAAAGGTGCTGCCTCTCCTTGTGTAATAGCACCTTCAATCAGAGGTACTGCCTCTTTTGGAACAACTGGGGGCTTCTTACCCACCTCCTTCATAGTTGTAGTTGTTCCCTTAGATGGAGCAATATCCATTTTCTTCGTCACCTCAGCTGGGACATCCCCTTTACTTTTCTTTGACCCATCAACACCAGGGGAATCTTTGACAAAGAACTCAGGCATCCTCCTATTATTCGTCATCAAATCGATAATGGAAGTATCCAAATCAGACGAGGACTCTCCAACACTTTCTCGAGACGTTGGAGGTTGATCAAGATCGATTACCGTAAGAGGTGCAATAGGATGGGAAATGAAAGATGAGGTGGTGTTTTTATACCTCAACAAATAAGAAGCAGCTCTAATATTCTCCCCAGCAACTGATTAATGCAAGCTCCAGATAAGTTTTTAATCTTTTATGTTAACGTCGATTTCTTTTGGGGGCTTCCTTTTACTGTCAACTATAACAAACAAAATTAATGTCAGTGACGCATTTTGTCAAACATAAAGAAAGTTAAATTCAAAAACTATAAATAACCTATCCCATTGCCATAAAGCGAACATCTGGGACCTTGGTACATATCATTTCCATTTAATGGGGGGTGTTGCCAATTTTTCATCACAACCCCATGATCAAAATAGTCCATGTTGGCATCGGGAAGATTGACAACTAAAGCTCTATTAGAAAACCTAGTTTTCAAATAAAAAGTAGTGTCGCTGGTAACCCATTTATAACAATACATAATTTCAGGAATTCTCAAATGAGTTCTATGAATTTTATTCAACCTATATACATCATTAACTACCCTCCATGTATTTGGAGCTACTCTTGCAGGTACAATATCAAAATATTGGCAAAACTCCAAACACAGGGGATTTGGCGGGAAAGAAAAGCCACACTCCGCTACAAAAAGGGAGGGAAACTAATGTCCCTCTGCCAGAGAAAACAAATCAGAAGGACAAGAAGGCTCCTCCAAAATAACCCAAGAGGGAATTGAAAAATCAGCCCGAAATTTAGCTAAAGATTCAATAAGGTAAACCATGATGACTAAAGCAAAGAAAGATGAAGGGAGAAAATCTTAAAGAAAAAGGAAAAATATGCTAATGACGGATGACGGAAGAACGACAGTACAAAATAGGGAGAGAAAGTAAAGAGTTCAGAAATGTGGATGTGAAAAGTAGAAGACGATTTGATTTATGTCGCTCTTAAATAACTTGCATCGGGAAAAGAGAAAAGAAATGATTACCGAGAAAGACATTTACGTTTTCGACGGTTAAATCATGAGAAGGGCGGAAATATCGAAGCAGCTGCTAAAAATTCAAAATATTTACAAGTTTTCCATTAAGCGCTCAAACGGAAAGAAATATAATAAAAATGTCCTAAGTGTTGGAGATCTGTAATCCAAGAATCTTTTGGGCAAAATGTTCCACACTTTCTTATTTAACTTCAACTGTGAAACATCTGGGGCTTCTATTGATAATAAAATTAGTCAGCTGACATGGACCAATTACCTGAAGACATGTATGAACCTACGTGGCGAATACATACTTTCACCGAGCTACTCAAGGGTCCCGAGCTACTCAAGCGTACCGAGCAACTCAGACGGTCTGACTTACTTAACGTGCAGAGCATCTAACCAAGAAAACCAAAAGGCAGCTACGCATTCCATGAATGTCAGATTTAATGTGCATTATTACTGTACATATGTATATGTCTACTAGATGACGGCACATTGCCTTTTCATATGTACAGCCTCAAGGCTATAAATACATTGTAACCCAGTCATAAGGGGGGACTTTTGAATCTCTTTGTAAGGCCATCATCAAGATTCAAGGCAAACAGCCATCAATACAAAAACAGTGGACGTAGGCCATTTTCGTAGCCGAACCACTTTAAAAACCCATTGTCTTATTTATTCATTTTTATCTGTGATTGATTGATTAGATTTCATCTAGTTTTTTACATCAACACCTATCTAAAATAATAGATAAAGGTTCACCATGCAACCTTGTGATTTCTCTGATGTAGATCTTGGAAAGCTTGGACACACTATCCATGACTTTGATAGGAAGGAAATGTGATGGCTTGATTATTTGATCAACCATAACCCATGCCGTACCGCGTCATGTACGAGTCCTAGGCAAAAGCTGTGACGAAATACATTGTAATGTGCTCTCATTTCCACTAAGCTAGAGGTAATAATTGCAACAATCCTACTACTTTATGGTTCTCAACCTTAACCTTATAATAATTGAGACACTTTTCCACAAAAATATAGACATCCTTTTTCATTCCTAACCACCAGTACTCCACAAATCCTAAATATTCTTTGTACTACCTGGATGAATGCTAAAACTAAATTGATGTGCTTCTACCATGACTTCTTCCATAAGCTCCTTAATACCAGGAACTACCAACCTTCCTTGAAACCTCACACTATTATCTTTGTTGACTAATAAGACTTCAATTGGCTCACCTAACAAGACGCATTATCGAAAGTTCACCAATCATCATTAAATGCATGTTCATCAAGAACTTCTTGAATTCCTGCTCAATGCATCATCTATAACTTTAACCTTGCCAAGCTAGAAATGGAGACCAAAGTCGTAATATTCCATGAGCTCCATTCATCATCTCTGCCTAAGTCTTGACCCTGCGTCATGTCCGAGTCCTCAGTCTTGACCCTCAATTGATATTTGCCGGACTACAGACCAATCTTCAAGAATACACCCGTGCTTCGCAATTAATCAAAAAGATCATCAATCTGTGGCATGGGATACTTATTTTTGTAAGAGAAAATTTTTATAATTGCTCATAGCTTAGGCTTTTTATAGTTTTGGCACATCCCGTTACAAACCGACATCTCGAACCGTACACTACGTCTCCAAGTTCATTTGAAGACATGTTAATGATTGAGCTCCATTTTCGGATTCATCACCATCACTTTACGGAGGTGTCAAACTTGTAGTTTTCATGGATTAATATAAACCATACTTTAGAGTGTATAATTTTAAAATTAAGGCTTTTTTATAAATAAAATTTAATAATAAAAAGGTTTTTTATCTCATTCAAATGAGATTGGGTCTTGTTCCAATGAGATGTGAAGTCACGTTGGAACCGGCATTAAACTACCTTCAAATGAGACATCCTTGTCTTGATACATATTTGTCGTTTAAAGCTTGAGATAAGTGTGTTCGAACGGGAAAAGGGTTTCATTAGAATGAAGCAGCATGTCGTTTGAAGGAAACTATGATTTTTGTTCGAACGAAGTATAATTTCATTCGAACGACTCCTACACCTCGAAATTTGTGATTTTTTATTTTATTCATAAATTAAAAAGAACTTTGGTAAAAATAATTTTTCAATACCTGTTCCAAAAGTTCTCATATTTGGTTTTTCAAAACCATTTTTTTCCAAATCATACATCACTATATGTGATTTGTGAGTTTATGAAACCCTAGTTTCCATATGCCTTGCATAAACCCTTTTAGAGTCCATCTCACTGCTGACTTGTGGAATCGAGGTTCATGATCGGTGGATACCAAGGGAAGACCGCTTCCTCTGGACCAAACTGGATTGGGCTATTTTCTATAGAAGAATTGAAGACTATATGCATTGTACTTAGTCGTGTGAACTATTTTGTAACTCGACTATGTCTGTCAAATTCTCTTTAGTGATGAATAAAAGGTTTTGCCCTTTTAGGAATTTTTTCTTACTTTTTTGCATGCGTGTTTTGATTGTGTAATTTATTAGAATTGAATTGGACTTTATCATCGTATGTATACCTAATTGCTAATGGAGATAAAATTAATTAAAATTTGAATTTGTGTGTGAGGAACCTAGTATACGGACTATTCATACAAACTCGCTTTCTAAAATTGGTATCAGAGCGGGTTACTCTAAGTTTTTTTGTGATCTTTATATTTTTTGTTTAAATGGATAATTTGTATAATAGGGAACCTATTTTTTATGGGTCGAATTATGCATATTAGAAAGCTAGGATGAGGTTTGTGATAAAATAAATTTATGAAAGAGTATGTCTTATTTTTGAAAGAGGGTGGACACCATCCAGAGTGACTAATGGCGATATCATAGGTCCAAAACCTGTCACTGCCTGGTCATAATATGACTTTAGATGGAGTAACTTTAACACTCGCGGCTTAAGTGCCATTTCTAGAGACGTCACCCCTAACGAGTTCCATCGTATTATGGTGTGCATCACGTCTAAAGAAGCTTGGGATATCCTCTAACTCACTCTTGAAGGTACCAATGTTGTGCAAGTTTCTAATCTTCAAAATATCACCACACAATTTAAAACAATTACCATGCTAGCGTCTGAGACATTTGATGAGTTTTATGCACAATTGTCTTATATTGTTAACTCTAGTTACAATTTTGGTGAGAAAATTCCTTAAACGCGTGTAATTAAGAAGATTTTGATATTGCTCCCTTCCTAATTTATTCCTAAGGTTACAGGGCTTAATTATTTGAGTATATTAGATACG
This sequence comes from Sambucus nigra, assembly GCA_949130495.1. Lineage (NCBI taxonomy): Eukaryota > Viridiplantae > Streptophyta > Magnoliopsida > Dipsacales > Adoxaceae > Sambucus > Sambucus nigra. Next base: position 26,068,464 of record OX422219.1, on the reverse strand, counting down.
GTTGGGGTAGAAAGCTCATAGAAGACCTTCAAACTTGTGAGATCGACATGTTTCCAACAATTATTAAACCTAAGGAAAAAGGAATTCATTTAAAATTTCAATCTAAAAAGAAATAGGATGCATCCTCTGACTCTGAATAAGATTTTTAATTTGGATGAATTATCCCTGTTTGCAAAAAAAAAATACAAAAAGTTCTCAAATTTAGAAAAGAAAATACTTCCAAAGAAAAACAGAGAATATAAATCGGGCAAGAAAATAAAATCCTAAGAAAGATGAAGGGAGATGTTATGAGTGCGAGGTAAAGGTCACAAATATCATGAGTGCGCTACGCGTTTAAAGATACAAGGCAAAGCCAAAGCTACCTTCAATGCCACGCTTAGTGAGAGCGATGTCGAGTTGGTAGATTTCGGGGACGAATCACTGTATAGACGTAACTTCACTACATTCATAGCTAGTTATGTTAGTACATCTAGTGCACCTCATGCCGATGAGGAAGCTACTAAACATGACGACCTCGACCGTTAGACCAGTTATTCCAGAGAGAATGAGGGAGATGATGTTTTAAGTGAGAGCCAGAGTGACCTTCAATATGCTTACACCAATCTTTACGCTGAGTACTTTAAAAAGAATAAACAAAAAAAATGTTTAGCGCTTAGAGTTTTAGCGGTAGAAAAAGATTTGAGAGAGGCGAGAGAGACCAAGTCCTTGGTCAGAGTTTCTTTGGAAGATAAAGTCATTTTAGTTGAAAGGGAAAATTGCGACTTGACCAACAAACTATCTAGTCGTACGAGAGATCTTCAAGCGTCCATGGAGACTCGTGAGAAACTTTAAGCCCTTGTGTACCAACTTGAAAAAAATCCCGAACATTCCCGGGAGGTCAAGGTTACTATAGAGGATACATCGAAGAAGGTTGGAAAAATGTTCCTCGATCTTGCTTTAGGTTTTGATAAAAGGCGAGGAATAGGTTTCGACGGTGCATCCACTTTCCATACCGCACCGAAACTAGTTCCTAAATTTGTGGTAGATACTTATGGGGTTGGACTCAAACCACAAAAGAGATATCAACCTAAGAAAGCAAACCAATGTAGACCCAAATAAGTCTATGTTTACACTTTTTGTAAAAGGAAAGGTCGCCTTAAAGAGTTTTGCTACAAGTTAGCTAAAACCAAACATACACATACTTTCGCGCACCGCTCTAGTAAACTTTCTAGTCTTAGAGAGAAATTTGAATTTCTAGTCGCTATCGTTTGAGAAGACCTCTAACGCTATGACCAGAGTCAACAACGATAAGGTGAAATAAAAGGTTACCTACACTTGGGACCTAAGCAAGACTACAAAGCCCACGATGTTGACGTTGCTCTCAAGGATCAAAATACTTTTTAATGGTATTTTGATAGTGGTTGATCTAGTCACATGACTAGTGACATATCATTGTTTACCAACCTTGAGGATCGCAAGCAAGGAAAAGTCACTTTTGGAGATGGGAGTAGGTCTAGTATCTTAGGACATGGATTTGTAAAGATGCTCGAATTTCCTAAACTAGACAATATGTTGTATATGAAATGGTTGTAAGTGAACTTAATTAGCATAAGCCAACTATGCGATGCAAACTTTGAAATAAAGTTCAATCGATTCGAATGTAACGTTTATGATAAATTCGGTGAACTTTTACTTCAAGAAGTGAGTAACAAAGATAATTTCTATGGGATTATGCCCCCATCCTTCGTTTTGTGCAACAATGCCACAGTCTCTTATATGGACCTCTGGCATCAATGACTAAGTTATCTGAATTTTAGAGATCTTGAGAAATTAGTGAAAAAGGACCTAGTTCATGGCTTACCGTCACTTGGGAAACTAACTTCCTCGATTTATGGACCTTACCAATAAGGAAAACAAATTCAAAGTCCCCATCCGAAGTTGAATACAATTACCACCACCCATGTTTTGAAATTGATTCACATGGATCTTATGGGTCTTACTCGCTCGGAGATCTTAGATGGTAAGAGATACATTCTCGTGATGCTCGATGGCTTTCCTAGATACTCTATTATTGGATTTCTTAGAAAAAAGTCTAATGTGGTTGAGTTCCTACCAACCAAATGTTGTGTCCTGTAAAACCATCATAATGTCACTATTAATCGAATGCGTAGTGACAACGACACTGAATTTAAAAAAGCCAAGGTGAATAGCTACTGTGATGGAGTGGGCATCAAACATGAGTTTTCGATCATCTGTGCTCCTTAATAAAATGGGATTATTGAGAGGAAGAACCAGATAATACATGACATGGATAGATCCATACTTCTTGGGAGAAATGTTCCTAGACATTTTTAGGGAGAGGCAATGAGTAACACATGTCATACGATGGATATGGTATAACTTCGTCCGTAAACACTAGACACGCCTTATGAGTTGGCGATAGGGAAGAATCCCAACCTATTATTTTTCCGTGTCTTTGGGAGTACGTGTTATATCTTGAGAGATGGATAGCACTTAGTAAAGTTCAACTCCCGAAGGGATGAGGGGATAGTTTTAGGTTATTTATCGACTAGTAGGCCTTATAGGGAGTTTAAACTTGCAACCTTTAAGGTTATAGAGTCAATAAACATCACAATTAGAGATGACGAGCCGCTGACATTCATTGTTACTAACCCCCTAGTGTGAGGATGATGCACCCATTGGTGATGATCCCATCCTTCCTCGTACTACCTCAGTCGACCCCACTTTCGATTTAGAGGATCCACTCTCTTGGATTTGAAAGATTCATGACCATACCGCTATACATGGTGATCCTACACTAGGTGATATTACTCATGATCAACTTAAGAATGTGGTTAGCTACCTTTATTATACCTCCTTAGTCAAGCCCAAGTATGTGAAAGAAGCACTCAAGGATGTGCATTGCATATTATCTATGAAAGATAAGTTATTTTAGTTTCGCAAGAATAATGTCTGGGAGTTAGTTTCCCGGCCTAGCAAGACTAATGTGATAGGTACCAAGTGTATTTATAAGGATAAGATGGATGAGAATGGTACCATAGTTCTCAATAAGGCTAGGTTGGTCACTCAAAGATACACACAGATTGAGGATGTAGACTTCGATAAGACATTCTCTCATGTTGATAAGCATGAGCACGTCCGCTTACTATTTATCATAGCATGTCATTTATGCTTTAATTTATATCAGATGAATGATAAGAGTGCCTTCCTAAATGGCATTTTGCAGGAAAAAGTTTATGTGGAACAACTAAAGGGGTTTCAAGACCCAAAGCACCCAGGACACGTCTATTATTTTAAGAAGTCCCTGTATGGGTTGAAGCAAGCACCTCGTGCTTAGTACGAGAGGATCTCTTTCTATAACTTAAATCGTGTTTTTAAGAGAGGGGGAGTGGATAAGACGTTATTTGTAAGGAGAGAGAGTGATGTTTTTTTGGTTGCCCAAGTCTATGTGGATAATGTAGTATTTGAATCCATGTGATCCCTCCATGATCACACCTTTGAGGAGGAGATGAAAAGCGAGTTTGAGATGACCATGGATGATGAGCTTACATTCTTCCTAGGTCTCTTGGTACGTCAGCTTGAGGATGGGATATTAATATCTCAATCCAAATATGTTAGGGACTTAGTGAAAAGTTTGGTTTAGCTTATGTTAAGCACTCACGCACCCCTATGAGTACATCGACAAAGCTTAGCAAAGACACTTTAGGTAAAGACATAGAGCAAACCCTTTATCGGAGTATGATAAGTAAACTTATCTACTAGACTGCTAGTCGTCTCGACATTGACTTTAGTGTTAGATTCTATGAGCGATACAAGTCATCCTCGAAAGAGTCTCATCTTCTTGCACTTAAGCGTATCATCAAATACGTGAGTGGCACTCTTTTCTATGGTATTTGGTATTCCTTTTGATGACCCTTTATCTTCTAATTAGGATATCGATTGGGCTGGGGGTGTTGATAGTTAAAGGAGCACGTCGGGTGGTGTTTTACTTTAGGAGTACTCTTGTCTCTTGGTTGAGCAAAACGAAAAACTTCATATCTTTATCCACGATGGAGGCTAAGTATATTGTCGGCGGGAGTTGTTGCACGCAAATCTTATGGATGAAGCAAATGTTTGAAGATTATGGGATTTCACAAGGCACAATGGTTGTTTCTTGTGATAATACGAGTGTGATTTATATATCCCTTAATCCAGTCAAACATTCTCGCACAAAGCACATTAAGATACGTGAGCATTATATATGTGATCTTATTGAGGAGAAGGTCATGTCCTTGAGCTTTGTGAACACCGAACATCAATTAGCTGATATTTTCATGAAACCTTTAGATGCACTTAGATTTGAGGATCTTAGGAAATCTTTGATTATTTGCACCGTTGATTGAGTTCGGGTACTTTATCTAGTGTAGGATATTTATCATGTTCATATCTTATATTCTTATTTTTAGATTGTATTATCATTATATTTCTATGTTTTTTTCTTTTTTATATATTTTGAAAAATTACATAAAGAGTTTTGTTTTTCTAAAAAAATTTGAAAAAATTACAAAAATATTTTTGGTTTTTATGAATATTCTGAAAAAATGAAAAAGATTTTACTTTGATAAAATTTTTGAAAAAGACAAAAAGGGTTTTGTATTTTCTTTTTTCACCGTATATGGATGAACATTAAAATATTCGGATTACGCCTACATTCTATCCATTCACGTGACTTTTTTTGTAGTGTTTTGAGACATCAATTTATTTTGTTAGTTTTCTTGACATTGTGAGGATAACATTTCGTTGATTGTTGATTACAACCTTCTACATGTTACACTCCTTGTCACCTTTACTGCACACGTGCATGAACTTTTTGAATATTATAATTGCTTATCATTTATCGAGTACGGTGTTCTCATCTCAATCCTGCTTAATAACGAACTAAATATAAAAAGAAATTAGTTGTGCATATAAGAACCATTGCTCAGATTTTTTTCAAAAAATATTATTATATGTTAAGCAATAGAAATGGGCTACGAAAGAGCAAAATTCTCTTTGCGTTAAAAGCCACCATTTGCATAAAAGAGCCTAAAAAGATCAACAACACACAAAAATAGAAGTGCCAAGGACATTTAGTTTAAATTCACTAATCTTCACTACACATGAGCATTATATTTCTTCAAAATATTTAAGAGTTAATTACTATATATGTTAGATTTCGACGGAGTTATGAAGTAGAAGATCAATGGGTTTGCATAACGGACTTTCTTGAAAAACATTAAATATTTTGGGTTGTTGGTGTGAGAATCATTTAAATTCATGTCATATTGCATAGGTCGAGTCAATTTCATTTGAGTTCACCATTTTATACCTAAAGTTGAAATTGAGTTCTTTCGTTAGAAGTGTTTCATGACTTCATGCACCTATATTATGATTATTTATGTTGATTTGCCTAGGAAAAATGTTCACACAATTTCAATATGTTTTCACGAACGAATATTTTAGTATTAATCCATGGTGTTTTGTATTTTTACATTTTATATCATACTTGAAATTTTTACAAACTTCAAAAATAGTAGGTGGAGAATATATGACTTCTGAAATTATCATTACATGTGTATTATTGCTTATTTTGTGATGATATCTTTGCTTCTTAATGTGATGCTTATTATTCATGACTAGGTTCTACTCATTTATCTATTACGAGTAAAAAGGGGGTGAACAAATTGAGGGGCAGTTTTATTTTTATTTAAAACTCGTACATGTCTTGGTATTTCTTTATTTCATGTGTGTAGGTATCTTCTGCTTTAATAATGATTTCATGGACTACACAAGATGAATACAAATTTTAAAAAGGGGAGAACAATTTTAGTTGAAGATAAAATTTCAAATGTCATTTCATTTTTGAGTTGGGGAGGACATTAGGATTCATTGTCTTAGAGGGTTTTATTATAGTTTGGTTTTCGATTTTGTTTTGTACCGGAATAGTCAAAGGGGGAGATTTGTAAAAGCAAGATTTATAATTTCTCATAGCTTAGGCTTCTTTTATAGTTTTGATGTATCACGTTACGAACTGACATCTCAAACCAAACATTTCGAAGATATTTTAGTGACCGAGCTTTGTTTCTGGATTCATCACCGATGCTTTATGGAGGAATAAAAGTTGTGAGATTCATGGATTAATATATATCATATTCTAGGATGTTAAGATTTAAAATTGAGGCTTTTTGATAAAAGGAATTTAATAAGAAAAAAATTTGTTTTATCTCGTTAAAACGAGATTAGGTCTCGTTCGAATGAGATGTGAAGTCTCATCATAACCCGCATCAAACGACCTTCAAACAAGACACCCTTGTCTTAATAGAGATTTGTCATTTAAAGCTCAAGAGAAATGTGTTCGAACAAGAAAAGGGTTTCATTAGAACGAAACAGCATGTCATTTGAGCGAAACTATTGTTTTTGTTCGAACGAGGTCTAATTTTGTTCGAATGACCCCATCGCCTCAAAATTCATGATTTTTCTATAAAAACCTCTTTTGTTCAGAAATTTAAAAGAACTTTGGCAAAAACAATTTTCCAATACATGTTTCAAAAGTTCTCATATTTGGTTTTTAAAGACCACTTTTTGTTTTCCAAATCATACATCCCTATATGTGATTGAGTTTATGAAACCCTACTTTCCATACACCTTACATAAACCCTTGTAAAGTCCATCTATACTGTTGACTTGTGGAACTGAGGTTCTATTGCTAAAGAAGGTTAATCGTCTAATACCGAGGGAAAACTGCTTCTTATGGACGACACTGGACTAAGATATTTTTTATAGAAGAATTGAAGACTCTACGCATTATACTTAGTCATGCTAAGTTGTTTATCACTCGACTGTGTCTGTAAAATTCTCTTTAGTGTTAAATAAAAGGTTTTACCCTTTTATGGATTTTTCTTTACTTCTTTTTGTGTGTGTTTTGAATGTGTAATTTATTAGAATTGAATTGGACTTTATCATTGCATGTACACCTAATTTCTAATCAAGATAAAATTGATTAAAATTTGAATTTGTGAGTGAGGAACCTAGTATATAGACTATCTGTATGAATCCTCTTTCTTAGTTCTTGACCGTCTCACGATTCAACTACTTGTACACATTACAAAGCATGAGGGTATTATCCTTCTTTTTGGCAAAAAGGATCGATGCGCCCCATGATGACACACTTGACCTAATAAGACCCTTGGATAACAAATCTTCTAATTGTATCTTCAGTTCATTCAGCTCAGATGGATCTAAATGGTGTGGAGGAATGGAAATCGGTGAGATAATCGTGTGCACATCTATTGTAACGTCTATCTCCCTCTGTGGTGGTAACTGTAGAAGCTCCTTCGAAAATTCCCATATAATTGGATGATCAAGGACCACTCTAGGGACCATCCTACCCCACAAGGCTTGAAGGACACCCAAAATAATTCCTCTATTCCTTGGTGCTAGTGTATTTTTAAGGATGGTCAGTGAGTTGTTCACTGTTAAATCTGTAATTAGACCCGTCTGACAGCATCTTTGTCTTTGAATTTGAAAATAGAATGTAGAACCCCTACCTCAAGTGATGAAATCCACCAAATAATATAGAGAAACTAAGTTCTAAAGCCTCTAATAAATATCCATAATAGTTCCTAAAAGTTCCAAGTTTTCTGAACTTTGTGTTCTTCCAAAACACACTTCTACACCCAATAACCCTCTTCCACAACACTCTTAAATACTTGGAAATGGAAAATGAAAATGTATTCTAGTTTGTATGAATATTAGGAGGATAATGAAGTTTTTGTCTAAGCAAACATAGTAGAGATAATAGAAAATTCAGATTTGGCCTAATTTCAAAATTCTTCTCTATATAAATGGAGGATATGGGGTTGGTGGCCCTCATTACACCCTCTTTAATGACCCTATAAACCATATTAAATGTTCCTAACCCTTAAGGGGAGTCCTTAAAAACCCAGGGTAGTCAAAGGCTGAGATAAGTGTGGTCCAAAATTGAGTGAAGTCATCACAATTAAGGCCGTAAACTGACATAATCTCAACAGTCTAAAACATAAACTAATCTGTTGATGTCAGGTCGTCTGGATTGATATAAAATTATTTCAGATTGATTCAATTTTTTTAAGTGTTGGTTTCCCCCCAATAAATATTTTTATAGTTTTGAGCTTATCTTAACCCAACTTTACAATCGTGAAAATTTTATGTAACACGATTTTTCTGGGGAAATTTTGATTCTTTATTATTATACAAAACTGAGTGTTAGAGTTATAGGTATGGGATAACCTATAATTATGCCTAATACATGCGAGTGATCCCTAAAGGTGGTAAGATATGTCTTCATTATGTGCGGGAGTGTGATGGGTCCCTTTTATAAGGTACAAATATTGGACCATACTTATATTATGTGGAAGAAGATGTAGAGATTCCTTTCCTTGTGACGTTATACAATTTTTTCTTATAAATGAGTGACAAATGGAATTATCATAAAAATGTATGTATCGATGAATAAGCTTAATCATGGAGAATATATGGGTTTTGGAGTAGGCGCGTATGATATTTAGGATTGTTTAGTTTGGTTTAACTTAAAAGAGACTAAAATACTGGAAGAAGAAATGTAGTTATATTACAACCCCAAATCAATTATAATATTATGCTACTTAAACTTGTTGTTAACGTCTCCTATTCACATTTTTCAGCACATAGGCCCCCAGTGAAACCTCGTCCTTGATTCCAATCATTATCTAATCTTTATTGCCTATTTATAGGATGTACGTGTAAAGCTTACGTGCTCATGATTTGTATTACTTTTATCTTATATGTCGAATTTAGACTTGAGTTAGTGAATCTTTTATTCGACATGAGTATGTATTATGAGACCGAAATAGTTTACGAGGATCCTATTACTTTATGTTGGTTTTGGTATCAGAGTTATTTGTGGTCACCTACTTATCTTTCAGTCGTATATCATGATGTTTTAGGTTATTTAAAGTTATGCTTAGAATGATATTACATTGTTTAGACCTTTGTTTTATTTACTTTAGACCTCATCAATCTAGTTTAAATTTTATTTACTCTCTCACGCAACTGCTTACAGAACTAGAGGCTCTCGAGAATATCAATAAACATAAGGGTGTGATTCATCCTTCTGATAAAGGCCCATTTTATTTTGTCCCGAAAGGTAAGAAGAACAAGAAAGGAAGTGGTTACGATGGGGCAACCCATGAAATTTGAGTCTAAGGGCTGTCTTGATTAGACTTAGGAAATATCATACAATTTGCAAAGGGTGAATAGATTCTCAATACTGAGAATTATATGGATTAAAATGCTTATATGACTATTACTTTGATTTATATGGGTGTGATTCAATTTTATATTGAATCAAATGATCCCCGCATATTGAGTGAAATCTATGTGAGGCGGACTGAGATCTTAATTTGAAGGAATCCACGTCGGGGGATACCTAAGATTACAATACCCCTTTGAAAGAGTTATAATATTTCTTTCCTCTACTTAAACCTGATCAATGGATTATTTTATATTCGAGTGGAGTGGAAAAATAAGTTAATTTGACAACTAAGGAAATCAATTAGTTGTCTGTTAAAGTCAATAAGAAGCAAATTGATTTGACTAAGATGGTATCGAAAGTTTAATGTGAGTAATCACATTATACACCATGATCAACTTTGAAAATAAGTCCTCATTATATTTAGGTGATTTATGAGATAATTAAATTGGAGTGTAGTCGTAGTTATTTAGTGGAATTAATTATGTTGAAATAAAGAAATAAAATAAATTGAAGGACATGTACTTTTGTGTTTTTGAGTATTTATTTGGAATCCCGTTTGATTATTTGTCTTTGATCCCTAGTATAATCCACATACCCAACTACTTAGGCCAATATTCTCAAGGATTCCAGTTTTGCCCAAGCTCGCCACTTAAATTTGTATATATTGGTTTCAATTGGGCTTTAAGCAGCATAATTCAATATAAAGGTTTGAGAGGGGTGAGAGAAATACTATTCATATTTTTATGAAGGAACCTAGAAAGAGAGGATCATAAATTGCTCAAAAGAAAGAGTTTTTATCTCAAAAGGTACCCACACACCTACCTAGCTTTGGTATGATCATATACTGGCAGATCCAACCATTATGAAAAGTAAAAAAAACTTTTTGAGAACTAAAAGAAGTCATCCCTTCATCATCATCAAATACCTTTCTCCCCATTTGATTGCGACTGAATCCTTAAGGGTATTGTATTCGTACCCCTAGGTTTGTTTTTCAAACCTAGTTATGGCTTTTCATCTTTCTATAGTTTGATTAATCAAATATTCAAAGGATGAAAATTTTATTCTAAGTAAATCAATCCCTAACATCAACAAGACCCGGGAACCGGGAGCGTAAGATTTTATCGATATCTTCTTCATTACTCAAATATAGTTTTGTGAATAAGGTGCACACATTGAATATTTCGTATGTTTTAAAGGGTTGATTTTGTAGTTTCTATCTTCTACTATATGAATAAGTTATTGAAAGGTGAATCCATTCCCTCATAAATGACCAAAGAGATCATGTATATCCAAACCAATCTGGATGCTTAAAAAGCACACACATCGACTATTTTTCCATTTTCCTATTTGTTAAGTCGAATATTATGATGTTTACATAACTGATTTGGGTTTTGGCTACTTAATATATGCACTTGAAGATTGTTATTTGTAATTAAATTTTAAAATAATGTGGTTATGATATCACATTAATCATTTTATTTTCATCCAAATCATTTCAACATATTGACAACTGAACGTGTTTTAGTCTCATATATTATTCTTTCTTTTCTTGATATTATGTAGTCAGAGGGTGATGGAATGGTACACTGACTTATTTAGTGCGCAATAAACATTTGTTGTCACTACTTTGGCCACCCACAATGGCTTGGTGTGGTTGGATTAATAACATACAGTAAATATGTATTATCTTTTTTTATATCATATAACAAACATATTAAGACTACAACAGTTTATTATATGTTATTTTCTTGATTGATTTTGATTCAATTACAAAATATTGTCAGTCGATGATTTTAACAATTTTTTTATTAGAATGATATTATAACATCAATGGGATTGGTTATGGTTATGTTTATTTGAATTGATATTTATACGTTTTTTTGTGATATTGAGTATATGGTGAATAATTAAATTAACCATGTATTCCATAAGTGACCAATTATTATGTCGTCTTTTTACATACTTTGTTTGCTCGTTATCTGGAAAGTTAACATATGTTTTTTGCTTTATATATGCGTGACAAAAAATTACACATACAAATGTTTACTATATGGATACTTCTTTTAAAAGCGCCAATGTTATTGAGAGATTTTTGCGGCACTTGATGCATTTATGTTATTACAAGGAGGATTTCATAGTTATATTTACAAATTTGGGGTCTTGGTTTACTATAACATTTTTCCTTGATTTAATTTTGTACGATTTTAAAATAATGGAATTACTGTTTGGTTAATTATATTACACAAAGTAGACATTACTTTCTGGTTAAATATTGAGTCGGGTGTGTTACACTTTTGCATATTCTGTTCACGGTTATTATGTATTACATAAAGTAACATTTATTGTGTCATTGAAAATTTCTTAGTAAAGGTTATGAAATTTTGCACTTGGTTTGCTAACTTTTGCATACTTTAACCATGGATCTACTCTACATACAGTAGACATTTAGTGTGCCATTAAAAACACTATCAAAATGGTATGATAATTGAGACACTAAATAATGTTTGCCTATAATACTTACAACTAATCTGATAATTTTTGCATATTTTTATCTATATTACATGTATAAAAGAATCACAGTTTGGTTGGATTTTATAATCAAACAAGAACACGATCAACTATTTATGTATACCCAAATCTAAAAAGACATTTTTAAAAACATCATGACTAAGTTTAGAAAATTTTACTATCTCAACTCATTCCAACAAAACTTCACATATATTTGATATGTCCATTAATATTTTAAGACAAGATATTCATTAAAAGTTAACTTTCAACATATAAAAAACATAAAGTAGTACGAAAAAAATTCCTCAATTACAAACAAAAAAACATAAATAACTAATTTTGCCATTCATTCAGTGATTGTTGGCATGTCTTCTTATTATGATAACCATATTTTTTCATCAGCTACAAGTGATTGTCTTAGGATCCCCACCCCTTAAAGGTATACATTTTTCCGTTTGCCTTCCCGGTGGATGTTTAACATATGGCGCCAGCTTGATTACCACATCCCCTACAAAAACATGGACTCTATAAAATGCAGGAATTGGAAATATTACAAATGAATATGTTTTTATGTAACTATCGACTTGAAAATGATAATTTATATATTCATTCAATTCATATTCGCGTTAATAAATTACTATCATAGCTTGATCACACAGGAAGCCATTAAATCATAGCTTGATCACACAGGAAGCCATTAAACTGCCATTGAAAACATTAACATAACATGTTTTGGATATTAACGGTGACAGATTCCTCCAACTAGCCTCGAATATGGAGTCATTAGCCTTGTTCACAACCGAAATATAACATGTATTTAGTGACTCTCAAAATCAACGATCCATACATGGACACAGAAACCCGATCCATGATTTTCCTTCGTCTCATTGCGTAGCACTCAACTTCATGATTTTAGACCAGATTACGTCAACTAGATAGGTAATTGGAAGGTAATGAGCATCTCTTATCCAATAATTAAAAGATTCTGCGACATCAAAATATTACCATTGTCCCCTAAAATGTGCATTTCTCCAATGTTCTTTCGATATAGGGGATATGAATTCTTGAACTCTCTCCCCACTTTCAACAAATAACTTATACAAGCATTTGTTGAATCGTTCCTCATTAAGAGCAATTGTACATAAATCCTAATAATGTCTCCTTCACTTTTCTATTCATCCCAAATAATGTATCCCTCAAATTACATTTCAGATGTTGCAAGCACTATCAGTGATAAGGGAAAACTTTTGGCACCAACTTCAATAAACCATTATGGCGATATGATATAAATGTGTATACTGCAAAAGTATCAACAATATTGGAAAATTTCATTACGAAACCCTCAAACTTCTTATCATTCTCTGAATTAACAATCGCGGATGGAATAGGAAACATGCATGTATTCTCAAACAAATATATACAAAATAGAATCAGACTCGATATTGATGTAAAATTAACCTATCATTTATATGCATACAATAAACGTATACGTCTACATCAATCGGATTTGTAAGTACCTATTTTGTCAATGTGTCATATTTGTAATCTTTATTAAAAATTTGTAAAATTGGCATTATTCCATTTAGACAAAACCGTTTGAGTCGTAGGTTAGGGTCTATCAGTTTGTACCTTCAAGCCTATTCAATGAAGAAATGTGGTGACCCGAGTAAAATGCCAAGAAACTCATTCTGAGTTTTTTCTTCTATCTTGATATCTCAAGAAAGATATTTTTTTTCATTATGTTAGTCCCTGGGTTTCATGTTTTGGGTGCTTAAATTTTACTGAGGCCATTCTTCAAAAAGGATATTTTTTTTAATATTTTTTATTTTAAACTCATTCTAATGAACTTTCTTTTCATTCTAACGAGTTTAACAGTCTCGTTAGAAGGAGTTTTATTATTGGTTCGAAAGAGGTTTCGTTTTCGTTCAAACGATCTTCTAATGATGATCAAACGAGAGCTTTCTACCTAAACATTTCTTTTGCGATTAGAAGCTCGTGCGAACCTCATTGTAATGAGTTTAGGTGTCTCATTTGAATGACCTTAATCATTTTTTATGTCGTCTTCTTTTTATATTTTTTGTCTAAAAAATAGGAAATAATAGTTTATTTTTATGAGAGTGTTTAAAAACCGTTTTCGATAGTGAAATACATAGCCTCACATAACCCTATTTACACCCTAGTTTTTAGATTTTAGTTTTGACATAATATTTTGTATTGAGATCTCATGTTTTAAGCACCAAATATTTTTTAATCTTCATCGGTTCGATTATCATTTGTCACGATGGATTCCGTGTGGCCGCGTAATGGATACTAGTCAGAGATTTGTGGATACCAAGATGCGGAAGGAATGTATTGCGAAGCTGGTGGTGGATTCCTCTCGTTACTTAGAAGAAATTTCAACTAGTGAATATTACATCAGGCTTAAAGGGAGTCGAGTCGATAAGTAAGATTGTATGTTACATTTGTATAAAATCCTATATCATAGTGGAGTTTGTGTAGACTAGGTTGTCTAAGGTTTTTTCCGTTGTGAATTTTCCTCGTACATCGCGGCGTTGTGTTTTTGGTTATTTTACTCTTGCTTGATCACCTAGATGTTAGGGAAGATAAAATTAGACTAACATATAACACAACACATGTTTAATCCGTGCTTATATCAAAATTGGGTTGATTTCTCACTCGGTTTAATTAATTGATTTAAAATTTTGGTAATCCATATACACACACACTAGCCCCAGTAGTCTCAGGATTGTTGATTATAGACAGTGGACTTATCTTGTATGCATCAAATTGTATGTTGAATTAGACAGTAAACATTTATTGCGTGCATTACACTATTATTTTCATTATACAGTAAACGTGTACTTCCTAAATTACTCTATATTATAAGTTACCTATAATAAAAGATTAACTATACACCAAAAAAAGTCTACAACAAACTACTTAATATTCAGGCAGTAAATGTATAGTGGCCACATCAAAACGATAAATGTTTCTAGTCTCTAATAAAAAATAAAAATAAAACTAACAGTACACCATTAAAAATCTAAATATTCAGTGCATTAACTAACAATAAACATGTATTATCATCTAAAAAACTAAATACCAAAATTCTTATATTAATTACCTTGGTTTGCATTTTTTTCCATTGTCGGCTACAAATTTTCTTTGTATCTACTTATGGAACGTGTCATCCAAAAAAATCAACGGACGACAATGTTTGAAACCTTATATACATGTATGAAATGCAATGAATATCCGTTTAAACCAACCATTGCCTGAATAATACTCTATCGGCAAACGGTTACCCAGGTTTAAGTTTAAATTCCTCATCCACATAACATCTGAATTTGTCGAATGACAACGACTCATCACCAAAAACTTGTATTTTCACTTTCTCCATAACCCACTGGTGATGTTGAAATCTTGCACCACCAGATAAGTGATGATAAGCTCAAACTATAGTAACCATGGCATCCATAGAGATGTAAGTGTATAAGTGTGTAGAAGGAGATGAGTATAAGAGGAACAAGACAATGATGTATAGTGGTTCAGCCAATTTGGCCTACATCCACTGTGAGTGTGTGATCCACTAAGTATGGGCACTAATGGCCTTGGATACAATGCACATAAGCTCACTTTCTCTCTCTACTGTATGTATCAGCAGATTTTTTGCTAGGGTTACAATTATCGATCGATCATCCCCTCTTGTAGGGTTGTGGGTGACAAGTATATATAGGTCTTGGTGGGTGTAGTGTACCCCCCCTCCCCCAGGTATGCATGGTGCATGTGAATGGTGATTTAGCCAATCTCCTGTTGACACCTGTAGATGCCAAATGATGATATAATATTCCCTCACGTGAGGGTGTGATTTGGTTATAACGGTCTCCCACGTGCCATGTGAGCCTCACGCGCACTATTCCACGCGTCTCCCAAACCACGCGCTGTGATGATGTCACCCTCGGCCTTTGATATGAGGCCGAGGGCAAAGTTCCTTCCGGCAATGAGTCTGGCCTAATTTGGGCCTCTGTCTGTCGCACCCTCGGAGGGTCGTCTGGAGCCTAATGAAGGGTCGGCCCCCTGAGGGGTCGTCTGGAGCATGATGAAGGGTCGGCCCCCTGAGGGGTCATCCGGAGCCTGATGAAGGGTTGGCCCCCTGTGGGGTCGTCCGGTTGAAGGGCGCCCTCGGCCTGGCCGAGGATACATATGGGCATATCACCCACCATGCCCTGTTGTAGTCAACATCATAGTCATATTCTTTTAAAATAAATGGCATGGTGTTAATGGGTCACCTCATAGGATTTGATCTTACGCAGGCTACAATTTCATTTATAATCAACCCCAACAATAATCGGCTATGTTTACGAGTTTTGTATGCAAATCCGCATGTGTGATCACCGAAAAATTTCGTAACACAAAAGAAATTGTTCACACTATCAACCTTATTAAGAAAATACCAACCACAAATATTTTGATAATTTGTATTTGCACTCAATAGTAACCTATGTCGAGTCATTATTGATGTAGTTGAATTTAAAACTAACTTCAGCTGCATATTTGCAAAGCAACTCACGAAAATCAACGAACTCACCTTTGAATCGTTGTCCAACCTTATTAATGTCATCCGACCAACAAGCCGACAATAATTTTTTACTGAAAATATAAAGGTTGTTACATAAAAATTCATCCAAACCATCAAAATCATCTGCTTCGATTAAAACATCATCACTAAAATCTTTAAACACACTTTCCCCATCACTAAGAACAACCTCTCGAGTCGTGACATTGGCACCAACTATTTCAAAGTCATGTTTACGACAATATGATAATAAAATCGTAATATTCTTATCAAAATCCAATGCATATTATGGGTGCCCCCAACTCGTATTTCAATTAAATGAAAGAATCTGATATATCAAACCACTTTTTACGTATGAAATCAATTATCTTTGTAATCATCGTCGTATCTCGTAACATTCGTACAAGTGTGCTATCCATATATTTGTAAAACAAACTCACGAACGAGGCCATCGTTAGTGCAACACACAAAGAAAAAATGCGGTCAAAATTCAACAGCTTAAATAACCTATGTAATTATAAATCATTACTAATCAATACATGATCAACATGCGTATTTATACATTTAAAAAAAAAATTAACGTTGAAATATACACTCCTACATTTTATCTATTTTGTTATTTAAGGGAAAAAGTATTAAAACAAAAAATATGAACTTTTTAACATCCAAATATAATCATTTTCATTGTACAAAACAAAAATACACAAACAAAAAAAATTTGTTGTTAGAACAAACTTAATACACTTCACAGTGAGAAATTATAAAGTAAGAGTGTATATCGTCATTTCATTACTTGACAGTACATGTTGTACATACGTATTTGTGTTTTTTTTCTATACAAAATATGTCTCCATACTGTAACAAATCACCACTTAAGTTGTTTTTTCAAAAAAACATTTAAAGATCGAAATATACACACCCACGGTTTAACTATTCAGATATGGGAAAACAAAACATATGATAAGGTATAAATACAAACTTTATCATATTAAATACAACCTTATCAAAATATTTAATACTCGTACACTAACTCTTTATTGTTAGGATTATATTATTACAGAAAATTACTGACATTGACAAAATTCGAGTGAATCACATTCCTTTTAAAACAACATGCGTAAAAACAAAGTTAGAACGTAACAACTAAAACCAATTTATGCATGGCTGACAAATATATCTCGTAACCCAATAAAAAATAACATGAATCCGACCCATTACAAAACCCGTATTCCATAAAAAGTTTAGAAAGCGAGCAACAAAAACATGTAACTTACCCAAAAAAATTGTCATATGATCAATGGAACTACAAATCCATTTGGTGTTGTCAAACACGATCTCGTCTTCAAACAATATAGATGAATTGTAGACGAAATTTCCCTTTTCGTCTCCAAAATATAGACAATATTTATTGAAATTGTGCGGTAAGTGTGATGGAATTTGGTCGGGGCTTCAAAATATAGACAATATTTATTGAATTTATTTGTTACGTATGAAAGACTAACAAATTGGTCGGATATGCAGAAAAAAACGGGTATAGAACACATATAAGAAGAGTTCTTTGAAAATGGGCCAATAAAAGTTATCAAAAAGTCTATGAGACCTAATTTTATTTTGACTTAGTTGTACATAAAAATTCCAATTTTATATTGGGTTAAACAACACGTTTAGTTATAAGGTTCCTTTTGAAGATTACTATGTCTCCCATAGATAAAGAAACGCACTTCATAACTACATATTAATGAAAACACTTCTTAGTCATATAATCCTATTAGGATTCACCTTAAACTTCTACAACTGTATAACATTTTTCAGGATTCACTTGAGCCATATTGAACAAAATTTAGATCTTTTTTCTTAAAATTAAGAGCTATCAACACGGCATCAGTTGATCTCTAATTTTAAGAATCGTACAAAATCGTATGTACAAACTCACATGTTGTGTCTGTATTGATCCGTGTTTTGGGTCCGTTCAAAATACGGATCAGTACAGACACGACATATCTGTTTGTACATATGATTCTGTACGAGTCCAATGTACAAATAGAATTTTTCATAATTTCAGTTCACTATATCGGTTTTAAAAACAAAGAGTTCTTAACAATTCTAACAAGGATGCATACTTTAGACATTCAACACTTTTATTAGAGATTATCTGTCTTCTTAACTTTATTTTCATATTTTGTTCTTTCTTTATGTATATGTTAAATTCTATACTTCTTTTTGTTACATTAAAAACAAAAGCAGTGTAGTTTTATAAGAATACATCATTGTCAAGTGTATAAATATTGACATGTTTATAAACTTTGTAATTATAAATACATAAAAGATAATTTCTTAATTATACGATAAATACTAAATTAATTGATTACGTAAGAATATATGTGACAACTCAATGTTATTTGAATTAGTGTTTGACACAGATTTCACAAAAAGTTAATTCATAAATTTTATGGAAATAATTTGCTTGATCAAATTTTTAATTATAACCACATATAGATATGATTTTTTATCATTACAATTTTGTGAACTTTTTGTCCGCCCGTTAACATTTTTTGTTAAAACGAGAAAGTAAAACATTTACAACGAATGAAATGGATTAACGAGTGAAACAAAGGAAATGGTTTAACAAGTGAAATGAATGAAATGGTTTAACGAGTGAAAACGAGTTGTGTCGGGTCAAACGGGTTAATACGATTCGTTTAGTTAAAAGGGTGAGAACGGGGCGTGTCGAATCACCCGCTAAGCAAACGAACCGTGTACGAATTCAATTTTTTCACCCGTTTAACAAACGAATCGTGTATGGGTGGAGCCATTTACCATACGATTCGTTTATCACCCGACACGAACTCAGCTCGACACTATTCATTGCCACCCCTAACAACGAGACAAGAAATTTCTAACAAAGAAAATCTCAAAAAGAAAAGGAAAAAAAAAAAAAAAGAAAGTCAAAGTGACTACTTGCATCAACAGTTACAATAGTAGTCAGGTCAGTTTGTCTTAACCCTCAAATTATAATGCATAATTCGATTTTATTCGTTTTAGTAATTTTTTTTACTTTTATACCAACATAAGAGGTTAAGTCTAATTAGGCACTATAAACATGAGGCAAAGTAAATTACACCAACTTTTATATCTTCCTGTATTAGTCCTCCCTTATGAGGGGATTTATTCCGCGGCATAACTTGGCTAACGCCGATTATAAACATAATAACAGGAAGATATAAAAGTTTGTTATTTTTTTCATTTTTTTTGGGGTTCAGAACTTTTATATGCTTTTTAATATTTGAAAGTAGCACTGAAAGGCGCCGAAAATTATGTGACAATTGTGTTGAGGTTGATCCAACACCATGCATGTTACACCACAACCAATCTCACCAACTATATATAAAAATTATAAAAAGTGCCAATAATGCAAAGTTGATTACAAGTGATGTTATTTAAAGGTTTTGGTGTGTACCTTAGGGAACATCACAACAAACTCAGTACCCTTAATATACATAATTATTATAACGCTTCATAGTTTAAATGGCAAGTTGGATCAATAGAATTTGAATGTGGAAGTTGGAACAATGGATGTAGACTCAATAGCTTATAAGATAGGGAATCGTGAACTAATTTTATATCTAGAATATACCTTTTTACCATTTTTGGTGATGATAATGTTCAATCAAATAGGCTAATTAGCCGCCAGCATTATATAACACACGCCACTATAATGCTTGATTAAGACTTTGGTAAACTCGTTTAGGTTTTTAGTTCAATTAACTTAAGGGTTCGTTTGACTGCATATAGGTAAAAGAGTAAACATGATAAAATTTGTCAAAATTCTAAATAAATTTTACCTAATTTTTTTCACATGAAGCTATCAAACAACCATTAGGCGAAATTAAAATCAATCTAATTTATTTATTTAAAAACAGTTTTTATATTATATTCAAAATTGTTTAAAACGGTTTTTATAACATTTTTATATTACGGTTTTTTAAAAAAATTGTAAAACAGTTTCTTAACAAATTTTTATAATATTAAAAACAGTTTGTAAAATATTACAAAACAATTATTAAATATTCACAACAGTTTTTTTTAACTATTTAAAATATTTTTTTATTTTGTTTTTAAACTTTAAAACTTTTTTTATATTATATTCAAAACAGTTTTTAAAAATATTAAAAACAATTTTTACAATATTTTTATATTACGATTTTTCAAAAAATTTGTAAAACATTCTCTTAAAAAAATTATAATATTAAAAATAGTTTTTAAAATATTACGAAACAATTTTTAAACATTCTCAACAATTTTTTTAAACTATTTAAAACAGTTTTAAAACTTTAAAACAGTTTTTATTATATATTCAAAACAGTTTTTAAAAATGTGAAAAACAGTTTTTACAATATTTTTATAATACGGTTTTTTAAAAAAAATGTAAAACATTTTCTTAACAATTTTTTCTAATATTAAAACCAGTTTTTAAATATTTATAACAGTTTTTTTAAGTATTTAAAACACTTTTTAAAATTATTTCTTAAAACTTTAAAACTGTTTTTATAACATATTCACAACAGTTTTTAAAAATGTTAAAAACAGTTTTTACAATATTTTGTGAATACGGTTTTTTAAAAAAATTTGTAAAACATTTGCTTAACAATTTTTTATAATATTAAAAACAGTTTTTAAAACATTACAAAGTAATTTTTAAATATTCATAACAGTTTTTAATTATTTAAAACAGTTTTTAAATTATTTTTTAAAACATTAAAACCGTTTAAGAAGTTGACAAATTTGTTGGCAAATATTTCCCACTCAAATAGGTAAGCAAAATTTGCCGACAGATTGTGCATAGGAGGTGTTGTACATTGGCAAATAATGTCTAGGCAAATTGTGCAACAAAACAGCCAAAATGTGGACAAATTTTCATATTTGTCAACTTTTTGGCATTTTTGCCTAGGCAAATTTGGCCAACCAAACGGACCCTAAGTTCTTTTCATTTAAGGTGTGTTTTTCAAAGTGAAATCTAAACTGATTGAACTTTAATCTAAATTAGTTTTTAATTTCACGTGTTGTGCGGACGTTTTGTACGTTTACTTGTAAAACTACTGATACACATTTAAACGAAATAAATTGATATAAATTATCAAATTAACTTATGTGATGCGTATACAAAATCTATAATGTATATTTATAAAATTGCTTAACATTTAGATAATTCCATCCAAGCCATTAAATTAATTTTGAACAAAAATAATATCGAAATTATGTTTTCCCATATGCTATAAGACAAATAATTGAATCCCACGACTTTGCTATATAAAACTATCAAAATATGGATATATTAAATTTTAATAATTGAAAAGTATTACAATAAATAAATAAATTAAATATAGCTAGTTGGAGATTAATATTTGTTCAAAAACAGCACATGGTAGATCTTTCAACAAAAATGACTTTTGGTAATGTATACTTAGGGGTGTGTTTCGGATGGATCGGATCAGAATAGGGGTGTTTGAAAAAAATTCTAAAATTTTCAGAATTTTAAAATCCTTTCCAATTCGGAAAAATAAAAATCAGAAAATCATTTTTTTTCCTATTCAGCTGATTCAGAATATTTGGAATATTCAAAAATTTTGAAAATTTTATTATTCATAAAAATATCGGAATTATCAGTTCTAATATTTTCGAAAAATATGAGAAATGTCATTTTTGAAAAGAATATTTTTAAAATAAAAATAAAAATCAAACACACCACTTTACATTACCTATGCAATAAACTACGGAGCTAAGTGAATGGAGAAGGCTATGCATCTCATACCATTTGGGAGAAAGATCAATCAAGGCTTGACTACGATACTAAGAAACTACAAAGCTAAGTGAATGAAAAATAACTACTGCTTAATTATTTTAAAAAAGGAAATGCAATAAAGGTTAACAGCTCTAGCAGAGCCTCTACATCAGTATTTCAGATATAGAAAATGAACAAAAAGAATATGAGGAAAACTTAATATAAACCAACCTTGGAATCTAAATTCGCATAACAATTGATTATAGTTCCGGATATTGTCTTTCAATTTAGGGTTAGTGTGACGTAGAAGGTTAATATATATGGGTATATATTAATTTTTGAGATGGTTTTAAATGGAGGATCAAGATTAAACTAATACATAATAATTTATATATATAAAGAGTAGTAAAAATGTATTAAAATAAACAAAAATATTATTATTTCAAAAAATATTTTGGATGGATCGGATCGACGTAATATCGAAAAAATCGGATCGGAAATTTGGAATCCATATATGATTTCTAATTCCATTCCATTTTTTTTTAATTCAGAAGTTGAAAAATTAAAATGGTGCCAAAATTGAAAAAATTCGGATCGAAAAACGAAAAATTCGAAAGTTCGGAAATAACTGACACCCTTATGCATAATCCTAGGATAATTTATCATAACAAACACATGAATATGAGAAGTTAAGATAATCCAAGGGAAAAAAATTGATGTAGAATAGAAAACTGATTGATTATAGTAGAGCCATCAAAAAATAGTCTTAAATATATTATAGCTTAGAAATTTGGCATATATAAGTCATTAACATTTTGGCCTACATGCTCTTGAATAAAAATTAGCTATTCGAATAAATGAATTTATACTTGATGCTATGATCTTAAGTCACTCATTGCATCCAAAAAAATAAAAATCTATAATAACCATTGAACAATTTCTAATTGCGACTACAAGAGAAGGAAATACAGCAAAATTTTGGGCGCAGGCCAATTTTTTCACTTACATAAATCATATGGTTAATTGCAAAAAAATATCATTTTTAATGTTTATTATGATTGGCTATAATGTGTTAGTCTTAAATTGCAATAAGATAAATAATTTATATGCATGGTGCAAGGAGAAAAAATAATTAAAAGCCATAACAAAAACACATTAAAATGTAAATAATAAGGCACAACCCATTTGTAAATGACTCTCTCTTCTTCACTCTCTTTGTGGAATCTCATCAAAGAGTATATATACGAAATGAAATAAATAAATGGAAACACATTTGATGCTTCCTTACATTTGGTTCTAGAACGAAAGAGATTACAATGTTAAGAACCCATGAAAAAACAAACACCATGTATACCATGTTATGGTGTTAACAACAAAAAAAATGTGATGCATAAAAGAAATGAAACATTTGCTGCAGACTTTCTCGAGTCACTAAGTAACCTTTGAGTGAGACAAACCCAAGTAAATTGCTTCTTTTACAAATATGAACCTTGAAATTAGGTGTGTATAGACGAAATAACCATTGATGTTTAAAGTCTTATATAGGGGTGAAATTGATTAAATGAAACCAAAGGGTTTGGTCCAATGGTTACCACCAACCCTTGCTTTGCAAGTGATTGGGGGTTCAAGTCTCACCCCCTCCCCCTTTCCCTCTCCAAGACTTGAACCTATAAAAAAAAAAATAGTTAAATGAAACGGACACAGTTGATGCTTCCTTACATTTGGATGGTAGCCACCGGGGACGAAACCAGAACTTGAACTTGGAGGGGGTCAAATTGGCACATTTGTCACGGTATGATATTTGGGATTAAATATTGAGGTCCATGATAAAATTAAAGGTCATGGTGCACACAATATAATATCCTTGTGAATTGTACAAATATTTTTTAGTATATCAATTTTCTATATATATATATATATATATATATATATATATATATATATATATATATATATATAGGATCATAAGTGGACCTAAAAAGCGAACTTTTTAATGGACCTTGACAAAAAACACCAAACAACTCATTAATTTTAATTCCTATGTTGTAATTACTCCGCGCCAACGGCAACGGACACGCGTGTGACCAGAGACCCCCTTACCCCCCCCCCCCTACCCCCACCATGGCAGACCTAATTTGGCATCCGTTGCCGCTGGCGCGGAGCAATTACAACATAGGAATTAAAATTAATGGGTTCTTAGGTGTTTTTTATTAAGGGCCATTAAAAAGTTTGCTTTTTAGGTCCACTTATGATCCTCTCCATATATATATATATATATAGGCCTTCTCTTAAACGGACATCCATTTTATGGACTAAAAACGGACCAAAATTGACTGATTTTTTAAAAATAGCAAAATGCATTTTTTGATTTGATTTTTTTCTGAGATATATAGACATCCATGGGTACCCCTAAAAATAAAAACACCTCAAAATATTTTTTTTGCTATTTTAAAAAAATTGGTCAATAAACGGGTTTGTGCCAGCAAAAAACTGTCATGTGTTGACCGATTTTTTTAAAATAGCAAAAAAAATCATTTTGAGCTTATTTGTTTTTTAGGGGTACCCATGGATGTCTATATATCTCAGAAAAAAATCAACTCAAAAAAATGCATTTTACTATTTTTAAAAAATTAGTCCATTTTGATCCGTTTTTAGTCCCAAAAACGGACGTCCGTTTAAGAGAATTTATGTATACATATTAAGCCTTGTCTTAAACAGACATCCATTTTTGGGACAAAAAATGGGACCAAAATGGACTGTTTTTTTTTTTTTAATAATGCTGAATCTCCACACGAACGAGTCCTTTGGACTCTCCCGTGTGGACTGATTTTTTAAACGGACCAATATGAACATTCTGAAATTATTAATACCATTAAAATCTACCCCAAATTCATTCTTTCTGGACACATGAGTAATTAATGTCCTCTTTACATGGTAAGGGTAAAGCTTCCATATACATATTTTAATAGGTTTAGTATCATTAATAAAGTTTTAAATAATTTAGAATGTTTAAGAATCAATGCATCCATAATATATATGGGCGGATATGGCATACGGGAGGAAAGGGGTACAATTAAGAAATGGGTAAATAAGAGAAGAGGGGTATTAGTATATGAAAAAAGACTTCAGAAATCTTGGAGGGGGCCATGGCCCCCCTTTGTCCCTGTGTAGCTTCGTCTCTACCACCACATATGATATGGGTGATAATATAAGAAGCCAAATGAGGGAGTGTGAAAGGTTGGAAGAGAGAGAGGCTAAAAGAAACGGAAGGGCTTAAGGTAATTCTTTGATATTAGGTGTAAAGTAATATATGTCCACGCGGATAGGCTTAAGGTATCCCAACATTAATGAGTGTTGTGCATTTTATATTATACTAGTTTTCATCCCCACGCGATGCTCGGGCTGTATATAGTGCTTGTTGTAAGTTTACATATAGTAAGATAAGAAATAAATATATTGCGACGAATTAATGAGAAATGTAAATAACTACGGTGCAAGAAACACTTGTTTTGTTCATATGTTATTGAAAAATATAACAAATATAATATTATAGCAAAAACTGTGAGACCAATTCCAGGCTACCAAGGTAGTGGTTTAAAATAACAAAAGTAAGAATCACTTTAAAATATTTTCTTGAAAGTTGCAAGTCTGAAGCGAGAATTATAAGTAGGTTCATGTTGGGCAATTATATTATTTTTAAAGATAATATAAGTCCAGTAAGCTTCAATAGCCAAAACAATAACTCCCACTACATAGTACACAAATTAAAGCTTCATGAGATTTTAGCATTGTTAGCTTCTTCCACACCACCAATCATATGTTTAAGGTCAATTGTAAGTAGGTTTTGATACAGCTGGCTGCAATTCCTTCCTCAGCTAGTTTAGTGTGAGAGAAGTTGAAAAGTTTTTTAAAAATAATATAAGTACCCAACAACCATTAATGAATTAAACTATCCCTTAATTTCATCGTCTTTTTTATGCTTTCACACTTTTATTATTATTATTAAATTAGTTTGAATGTGCCGTTAGCTAAAAACAAAATAAAAAGAAATTTAAGTTTAGATGCTACCAGTTTAATAGATATATTCACTAGATAATTGTAATTTAAACATAAAAACCTGAAATATCGTTTGATAGAATTAGTTATAAAATTGAAAAAAAAAACAATTCCTACTAAACTAATCAAGAAAATACTTATCCAACAAAAAAAATCAATTTTAAAATTAAAATTTGCCTAAATTTTTTTAATGGAAAATATACAATAAGTTATGTGTTCGTATATTTTCATTTATTCTAGATGATTTTAACAAATGTACTGTGAGACCCTGTATTTTCTCTATAATATTATTTAATTTTCTTAAATATTATGTGTTTATAATTTAATTATTGTTCATTGATATTGTATTTGGTTGTAAATAAATTGTAAAATATTGTCCAAGGCTTATTTTAATTTATCTATGAATTATTTGACTACTTCAACAATTTAACATGGACGTGACATGTGAGAGATGGTGAACATATTTTTTGGATATACTAACTCAATATAAAAAAAAGTAAAAGAAATTAAAAAGAAATATTAGTTGTAAATAATTAAGGATGAGTTATGAGGAAAATTAGTGAGGCCTTCATGAGGAGATATGAACGGGTATGAGAGGATATGAAGAGAGGGTGGTAAATATCAAGGAGATCGCGACTTTTACATAGTTTTAAATTGCATTTTATCCCCTTTTATTGTATTAGTAAGTGGGAGGGGGGTGTAGGAAAAAGTTGCAGTAATGGGAGAAAAAATTCAAGAGAAAATAAGAGAAATTTTTGGGGGGGGGGGGGGGGGGAATATAATTTTTATTTATTATAGGATAAGAATATGAAGATTAGACAATCACAACAACAACAACAACAACAACAACAACAACAACAACAACAACAACAACAACAACAACAAGACAAGCTAAAGGGAATTTTTTGAAAATATATTTTCTTGTTATCCAAACAATGTAAGTGAAACTATCTTTAATAATTTTCTATGTATGGAAAAATATATAAAGAATGCACATGCACGTAATCCCTCTCTACACACATGATTAATTAATAGTTATTGATATATTCATCTTTTACGAAAATCCTAGAGTAATAACAATATAGTTGTAATGAAAAATTAGAGAGATGGTGATGGGTAAAAAGGTGATAACATATATATATATATATATATATATATATATATATATGGATTTTTCTAGTTGGACAAAACTTGTTTGACTCATAGATTAAGATTTGATTTTAGTTTATCCTTTAAGCCTATGATGTGTATTGAAGATCTTAGCGGTCAAGAAAAGCGTCGCATATATTGTCTCGAGTTTTATATTGAGTTTCGTCTTCAATGCCCATGGGATCTCAAAAGGTATGAATGCATATTTATGTTTGATCCCTGGATACATGTTTTTAGTGTTTGTTTTCAAAATATATTTAAGACATTTTTCATAAATGATTTTCAAGTTAAAATATTTGTTTCATTTTAGTTTGTATACATGTTTTTGTTGTTTGTTTTCAAAATATATTTAAGACATTTTTCATAAATGATTTTCAAGTTAAAATATTTGTTTCATTTTAGTTCGTATTAACGACTTGTTTGGTTGGTTCAAACAAACTGAGGTTTCTCGTTCAAACGAGCATCAAATGAGGTTCAAATGAGAAGTTCTTGTTAAGCTGAGAATTTTCATTCAAAGCTCGTTCGATGGCTATTCAAACCAGTTTAATTGTTTCATTTGAACGAGATTTATTTTGTTCAAACAATAATGCACAACTTATTCAAATAACCTTAGTGATTTAGTTCGAATGAGTTTGCCTCAATTTTTGTGTCGCCTTATTTTTCGTGTTTACAATAAATTTTGTAAGGACATTTTTCTCATGTCCGATATCTTACATTTGTGCATGTGGTACGCCGCTACAAAAGGCACGTCACTTCACGATCTCATATGACGGCCTCTATCCGAATTTTGGAAATCAATCATTCAACATCTCCATCAAGTGTTCGATATCTTCCTCAACGACTTCACGTTCCACGATTTTAGGGAGTTTATGCGAGTGGTACGCAAGAGAAGTCAAAATAATAAAAGAAAGTCAAGATAGAAAAGTTCAAGGGCATTATGGTAATTTTATAGCCGCCGTCTGGAGGTTAGGTCAATAATAAAGTTGAAGAGCTCGACGCCGCAAAGATACTGGAAGAAACGGCACCACAATCCGAGCGACGGTGAAGAAGTTATGGCCCTTTCAAAAAGGAGAAAAATCATTATGGAGAATGATGTGTGATTTTAGCCCCAAAACCAGCGAACTATCGCGAACCGAAGGCCGAACAACCGTTTCGAGGTACATACTGAACCGGTTCGAGTTACCTGACGCTGAAAGAGTCCCAATGACTTAAAATTCTTTTTGGTTTCCTTATAAAAGCCAACTTCGGGGGAGTTATTTTTCAAGACTTGGAGAGACGATCTTGAGAGTTCTATTAGCTCAAGTCTTCATATTTTTTAGTCCCAAAACTCATGTTTTGATTCACACATCATTCTCATACTTTTGTGAATCTTTTTAAAACCTAAGAATAACTTCTTTTGTTCATTTTTACGGAGAAGCCGCTCTCTTCTTCATTGTTGCTCTCCTGGAAAAGGAAAGTTCCAACCGACGAATTTGTGGAGAAGCCGTTCTCTTCTTCATTGCTGCTAACCTGGAGTTCCTGCGAGAGATTCCAGCTGACGACATCAGAACCGACACATGCGGGTATTTCTGTGTCACACTTGTTTTTCATTGTAATCCGTGTAACTGTATCTTACAAAATTATAGTGAAAAATAAAAAGGTTTTACCCCTTTGGGGGATTTTTCCTCACTTGTGTGTGTTTGATTGTTCTTGCATGATTTCATCATCTTCAATCACACCTAGATGCATGTTTAGGGTTTAATTGAAAAAACTGATTTTAATTAAATAATTTCTCTATTTGAACATACGTCCACTCTTCAAATTGGTATCAGAGCCAATTACACAATTATACTGTGTAATTTTTCGCAAAATTTTTCTAAGGTATCAATTTTCTGAAAAAATTAATTTTTTAAAAAAGGGCGTGTTCATAATGGAGAAATTATTTAATAAAATGCCAATTTTTTACTGGACTAGTTATGCTTACTGGAAAGCCTGCATGAAATCTGCTTTAAAGGCCATTGATGAAAGAGTTTGGATTTTGGTTGAAAGAGGGTGGACACCTCCCTCCGTCACTGTTGAGAACGTGACTAATTTAAAATCTTTCACTACTTGGACTGAAGAAGAATTTAAATGGTCATCTTTTGATTGAAAGGGTTTAAATGCTATTTTTAGATCCGTCACACCTGACGAATTTCGACGCATAATGACGTGCACCACGTCAAGAGAGGCATGGGATGTTTTACAACTTACCCATGAAGGAACTAATGCTGCGAAAGAGTCTAAACTGCAAAATTTAACAACCCAATTTGAAACCATCACCATGCTTGAGAATGAATGTTTTGATGAATTTTATGCTAGACTGTTTGATATTATTAACACTAGCTTTAATCTTGGTGAACACATTCCTAATGTTAGAGTTGTTAAAAAGATTCTTTGATTACTGCCTAAGCGTTTTATCCCTAAAGTCACTGTGCTAAATTCTATGGGTAATTTAAACATGCTTAAATTGGAGGAACTTGTAGGAGACTTACAAACGTATGAAATTGATATATTTCCTAAATCTGTCAAGCTTAAAGATAAGGGAATTTCACTTAATGCCCAGGATAGAAAGAGTGAGGGGTCGGCAACAAAGAGGATAGAGTCATCTAGAAAAAGAGAGATAGAAACGTCAGATTCAGAGTGTGACCTTGATTTAGATGATTTGGCCCTGTTTGCTAAAAAAATTTAAGAAAATTCTCAAATTCAAGAAAAATGGTAATTTCAAAGATAAAAAGAATTTTGAGAAAAATAAATTTGAAAAGAAAAATGAAAAAGATTTTAAAGACCCTCCTAAAAAAGACAGTGAGAGATGTTATAAGTGAGATGGTAAGGGACATAGAGCTTTTGAGTATGCTAATAGGCTGAACTGAGAAAGGGGCAAAGTTGTCCTTGCTACCCTTAGTGGCGACAGTGAGGTCGAGTCGATGAACTCTAGAAACGAGTCACCGCATGAATGTAACTTCACTGCATTCATGGCTAGTCATGTGAGTACATCTAGTGCTCCTCACGATGATGAGGATGCTGCTTCACAGGGACACCTCGACAGTGAGAGCGATGTGAGTGAAGGGGAGGATGATGCAAGTGAGAGCGAGAGTAATCTTCAATGTGCTTACGCTGAGTTATATAATGAGTCATTAAAAATCAAAAAGCGTAATAAATAGTTAGTTCTTAGGATCACCACGTTAGAGGAAGATTTATAAGAAGCAAGAGAGAGAGTCCTCGACCTGCACTACCTTGAGAGAGAGAGAGTCTGCATGTGTTGAGAAAGAAAGGTTATTTAGAGAGAGAGAGATACTGTTTGGAGAAAGAGAGAATGGTTTTGAGAAAGAGAAAGGGGACTTGACTAAACAAGTGGCTAGTTTTACGAGTGAGCTCCATTCCTCCCTGGAGACTCGGAAGAAACTTGATGCCCTTTTTTCCCAGCTTACTTATGATCTTGAGAGAGCAAGGGAAGTCAAGGTTCAAATCGAGGCAAAAGGCTACCACCTCAATTGTCTGCAACAGCGCCATGATCACTCCTATGGATCTATTGCACCAACGTCTAGGTCATGTGAACGTTAGAGATTAGACATGCTTAGCTAAAAAGGACCTAGTACGTGGCTTACCATCACTTGGAAAGACAACTTCCACGGTTTGTGGACCCTGTCAGTTGGGAAAGAAAATATGTAGCCCCCATAGGAAGTTTCATTCCATTACCACCTTCCATGTACTTGAGTTGATTCACATGGATCTTATGGGTCCTACTCGTACTGAGAGTCTGGGTGGAAAGAGGTATATCCTCCTGATGGTGGATGATTTCTCCAGATATTCGATTGGAGGTTTTCTGAGAGAGAAATTCGATGTTGTAGATTTTTTAATAAAACCAAGTGTCGTGTCTTGCAAAATCAACACGGAGTCACTATTAACAGCATACATAGTGACAATGGCATGGAATTTAAGGAAGCAAAGATAGATCTTTACTGTGACAGCCTAGGAATCAAGCATGAGTTTACTGCTGTGAAGACTCCTCGCCAAAATGGAATTGTTGAGAGAAAGAATAGGACGATTCAAGAAATATATAGATCTATGCTTCTAGGTCATAAGGTTGCTAGGAGATTTTGGGCACAGGCAATGTATACTGCATGCCACACTGTGAATAGGGTTTACCTGCATCCACAAACACTTAAGACGCCTTATGAATTGTGGACTGGCAACAAACCCAACCTTGCATATTTTCGTGTCTTTGGGAGTAAATGCTAAATCCTACAAGATAGAGAGAAATTAGAAAAGTTTGACTCCCGGAGCGACAAGGGAATATTGCTAGGACATTCATCAAATAGTAGGGTGTACCGAGTTTTTAACCTGAAGAGTTATAAGGTTATGGAGTCAATAAGCGTCACCGTGCAAGATGACGAACCTTCAACGTTTATTAATCCTAGCCTTTAATGTGAGGATGAGGACTTTTCTGGCAGCGATTTACTTTTCCCTCATCCACACCCTGTGGACCCTACCCCGGTCTTAGGGGACACACCTTCTTGGGTTAGCAAGAGTCATGGTCCCTCTGCCATTGTTGGCGATCCCAATTTAGGGGTCAAGACTGATGCTCAGCTAGAGAACGTTGTTAGCCATTTTTGCTACACGTCCAAAGTCAAGCCCAAGAATCACAAAGAAACACTCAAAGATGAACACTAGATATCTACCATGCAGGATGAGTTACTTCAGTTTAAAAAGAATAATGTCTGGGAACTTGTCCCCCGACCTAGTGAGACTAATGTGATAGGTACCACGTGGATTTTCAAGAATAAAATGGATGAAAATGGTACCATAATCAGAAATAAGGATAGGTTGGTCGCTTAAGGCTACACACAGGTAGAGGGTGTAAACTTTGAGGAGACATTCCTCCTGTTGCGAGGCTTGAGTCCGTCCGCTTACTACTCGCCATCGCATGTCTTATTCGCTTTAAGCTATATCAGATGGATAAGAGTTCCTTTCTAAATGGCATTCTACAGGAGGAGGTTTACGTGGAACAACCAAAAGGGTTTGAAAACCCTAAGCATTCGAAGCACGTCTACAATCTGAAGAAAGACTTGTATGGTTTTAAGCAAGCACCCCGTGCTTGGTACGAGAGGCTTTCTTCTTATCTCTCAGCCTGTGTCTTCAAGATAGGGGGAGTTGATATGACGTTGTTCGTCAAGAGAGATGACGGTGCTATTTTGGTTACCCAGGTCTATGTGCACGACATAGTCTTTGGATCCACGTGCTCCCAGAATGATCACCACTTTGAGGAGGAGATAAAAAGCGAGTTTGGGATGAGCATGGTAGGTGAGTTTACTTTCATCCTTGGTCTTCAGGTTCGTCAGCTAGAGGATGGGATGTTCATCTCCCAATCCAAGTATGCAAGAGACATAGTGAAGAAATTTTGTTTAGACTCAGCTAAGCATGCACGTACACCTATGAGTACTTCTATAACACTTAGTAAGGACACTTCAGGCAAGGACGTAGAACAAACCTTGTATCTAAGTATGATAGGTAGTCTTCTCTACTTGACTGCTAGTAGTCCCGACATAGCCTTTAGTGTTGGAGTCTGTGCGCGATATTAGGTGTCCCCAAAGGAGTCACACTTACTCACTCTAAAACGTATTATCAAATACGTGAGTGGGACTCTCTCATACGGTATTTGGTATTCCTTTGATACTAATGACCGTTTGTCTGCCTATTCAGATGCCGATTGGGTCGGGGATGTAGATGGTTGTAGGAGCACTTCTGGTGGGTGTTTCTATTTTGTTTATACTCTTGTCTCCTGGTTGAGAAAGAAGCAAAACTCCAACTCTTTGTCCACTTCGGAGGCTGAGTACATCATCGTCGGGAGTTGTTGCACGCAACTCTTGTGGATGAAGCAGATGCTGGAGGATTATGGAATTTCACAGGACACCATGACTATTTCCTGTGATAACACGATCACGATACACATATCCCACAACCCAGTCCAGCATTCGCGCATAAAGCACATCAAGATACGCGAGCACTTTATACGACAGTTAGTTGAGGATAAAGTCGTATCCCTGAGTTTCGTACCCACCGACCTTCAGTTAGCCAATATATTCACGAAGCCTTTAGATGCCCTTAGATTTGAGAGTCTTAGGAAGTCTTTGGGGATTTGCACATTTGACTGAGGGGTTGGTTCATGTCTAGAATAGGATGCATTGTCATGTTCATATCATTTGATTCCTATTACTAGTTTGTATCATGTGTATTATTATTTTTTTTTACTTTTCTATTTTTTTGAAAAAATCCAAAAAGATTTTCTTTTCATAAAAATTTTTAGAAAAGCACAAAAAAAATTGTATTTTAGTTGCACGTTTTATGTATGAGCGTTTAAGATAGCCGTGTCATAAAATTCACTCCATTTATCCACGTGACTATTTGATACTGATTTGAGACGCTACATCATTGCATCCATGTGCTTTACATTGTTTGGAGTCTTTGAGATGTGATTAGTGATATCTTTCTACATGCTTGGATCCTTATCTCCTTTATTGCACACATCCACGATTTTATTTTATTATTGTACTTGTCTATCACATATTGGCTTGAGTGTTTCCATCTCAATTATGTCTATACAACGAACCATATGCGATAAAACTTGACAATATTAGAATGCATGTAAAGAATCTTTTGGTGAGATTGTGTTTTTAAACGGTGAAGGGCTACAAAGGTTCTTATTTAACCTTTACGATTAAGGCACCGTTAAATCAGACCTAAAAAATTGAGGAATTTTATTATCCGGAGTCCAAGAGGTTAAAAGAGCTTGAAAAAATTTAAAGGCAATAAAAAGAAATTTATGCCAAATATGGGCCATTTAGGTTTCACCATCAATTGTCCAAAGTTTGAGAATTTAGATTTCTTCTATAAAAAATATAAATCTGAGGGAGTTTGGTTGGAGAATTTAAATGGGTTTGCACTTCCTTAAAAGTCTTGAAAAAGCATGAAATCGTTTTGGACGTTATTGGTGTGGAAATCACTTTGAGCTTTGATTTGTTGATTTGATTGAGTCAATGTCTCATATTTCCATTTTTTTTTACACCTAAGGAAGATGTTGAGTGCATTCGTTAGGAGTATCCGATATTCATCGTGAACATATGTCATGTTTGTATGCATTGATTTTCCTATCGAATTTTATCACACCCCTACATTTACGCTATCATCGACTTGGTTGTTTTTGTGTTTGTTCATGGTGTGATTCTTTGTTGTATATTTTGTGAGAAAATTTTTAAAAAATTCAAAAAATAGAAAGTTTTTTTTCCTTGTGACATTTTCCATATTTATGCTTCTCATTTCTGCCTATTTGGGGACATAATAAAAAGGGGGAGAAAGAATTATCATATTATGGGGGAGTTTTGAGATTTTGAGATTTATTTTATGCTGGTATCTATGTTTATCGCATTACAAACTTGATATGTCACTTGGTATTTGCTTTATCTCATGTGTGTAGGTTCTACATCGACGATCACTGAATTGCAACCCTGATGAGAAAAGCTTTGAGATTTTTGAAGATTTGAAGAACAAACGATGAAAACTTATTCATTTGTATCTTTCCAGTTTTGGGTTCATAGGAGGGTAGATTTTTATAGGTCAGTTGAATGATAATAATTCGGATTTTTTATTTTGTACCGGCATACGCATAGGGAGAGATTTATAAGAACATTTTTCTCATGTCCGATGATATGCCCCAAGTGTAACCTCGGCCTAGAGACACCAACCTCGGCCTAGAGACACCAACCTCGGCCGAGATCATGGCAGGCGTTGGACGAGTCTTGGGCACGCGATATCATCCCTCGGTCGTATCAGGGTGGGCCCAGGCCGACACTACTATGAGCCTCTCCAAGGGACATCATAAGGATCGAAAGCACTCGCATATGCCTTGAAATGGAAACCTCGGCCATACATAGGCCGAGCCTGCAGGAAGTCAGCAGCAACCTCATCAAACCACCAGTTCAACCTCATATCAGGCCGACCCTGCCCATTGTCTCGGCTAAGATCAGGCCGAGACCTACATGGAACACTCGGACTGAACAGGTATCAAGACTCACCAACCTCGGCCTCACCAAGGCTGAGGTTATACACCAGGCACGATAGCCGAGCACCAGCTGACATTCAGATAAGGACACGTTGACACAAATCAATTATAACAAGATTATTCCCCACACGTGGGGAGAATATTGCATCATCATTCTCTACATGTGACAGTGACAAATGACACTCCCACATTGGTGAGGTAACCACACACATGCTCATGGCATGCATGGGGGGTACATTACACCCCCTAGGTACTATATATAGAGGTCATCCTCTACCTTGTAAAAGGATCCCAGATATCCAACCCTAGCAAAAACTCTGTCTAGGTACACAGTAGAGAGAGAAAGCTTGAGAGGTTATATCCGTGGCCATTATTTCCTTATTGCAGTGAGATTATTCACACACACACAGTGGACGTAGGCCAATCTAGGTTGAACCACTTATATCTTGGTGTATTCCCCTCTTCTCCTCATCTCATTCTCTTATTTCTTTACATAACTGTGTTGCCATTGTTGTCCTTAGATAGAGCTTGAAAACACCTTATCTGGTGGTGCTAATTCCAGCATCATCATTTTGGCGCCGTTTGTGGGAACGAGAAGCTATCTCTTCCTCTTTTTCTGCATAACCTCACCGGAGACACTTTTGGTGAACCAGGCCTCCCCCTAGCACGGAGCTATTTCACCATTGAAAGAGGTCCTGTGAGGTGCTAAGTTAATCTGCTACTTAGGCTCTATAGTGTTAACATATGGCACCAGACTTACCACCGCCTCTTCCGCCTCCCGGGGGTGGAGGGCCTTGGTCCAGTCAGGCGCCCCCCAGTCTGAAATGGCGGAGGTAGCAGCAGCCTTGAGATCTTTAGCTGCAACACAACAAGCCATGGAGGAGCAATTTTCTCAGCTCAGTCAAACTATGATGAGGCCACCTGGTGTCTCACCGGACAAGATCACTCCGGCGGCAGTTCAGCCTCATCTTGACGCCAGGGGACCACCCCAGGCGCCAATGAAGAGCCAGCCTGCACCGCAGCGGAGAAGGGACGTTGCTGACCCTAGGCGCTTGCGCCTGGGGAGGCAGGGAAACCCTTTCCCAGAGGACAGGTATGATGACCTAGAAGATGAAGAAGCCCCAGAACACTGATGGGAGCCGTATGAGGTATCAAATAACACTGTACGGCCTCTTAGGCAAAGCCAAGGATGTGTCGGCCGAAGAGGTGAAGAGGCCCAGCAAAGAGGGTCGGCCTTTGATAGGTTGAGCAGAGGGTCGGCCTTCGAGAGATTGGTCCTGGTGAACGACCTAAGACAGAGGCTGTCGAGATCAAGGAGCGCAGCAGGATCTCAGAGAGGGAACAGGCAGGGTCGGCCAGACCAAGGCCGACCCTGTGAAAGAAAAGGCAGGGAACAAGAAGAGGTCAACAACCAACGTATCGTGGTAGGGGAACCCTCGGTTCATCGCAGGGAGGTGGCAGGGGATAACCTCGGCTAAGTTGATGACAGAAGAACCTGGAATGATTCCATCCAACACCTTGAGGAGAGGATAGGAGACCTCATTAAAAGCAGGGACCCATTACAAAGGGGTTACTCAGAGGGATCCCCATTTGTGGCTAGGATAGTGGGGTTCCCAACCCCAGCTAAGTTCAAGCCTCCTATAGTGTCTCCTAAGTATGATGACAGCACTAACCCTGTACACCATATCGAGATGTACCAGTCAGCAGCAGACATTTACTCGATACCCGATGAGATGAAGTGTAGGGCCTTCTTGGGGACCTTGACAGGGGTTGCGCACAGTTGGTTTACCTCCCTTCTGAAGAACTCAATTGAGAACTTCAAAGGCTTGGCTGAGTAGTTCATCCACAACTTCTTCTTTGGGGTGAGGCCTCAAAAGAAGACTACCCACCTGCTGTATGTCAAGCAGGCCAAGGGTGAGAGCCTAAAAGACTACATAGCAAGATTCAATAAAGAGAAGTTGGAAGTGGAGGATTATGAAGAGAACATAGCCATGACCGCCCTTA
Organism: Sambucus nigra; assembly: GCA_949130495.1. Taxonomy (NCBI): domain Eukaryota; kingdom Viridiplantae; phylum Streptophyta; class Magnoliopsida; order Dipsacales; family Adoxaceae; genus Sambucus; species Sambucus nigra. The sequence continues at coordinate 26,031,029 of OX422219.1, read as the reverse complement.
TAGGAGGCCTCCAGAAGGGGAAGCTATTATGGAACCTGGCGGAAGACCCCCTAGGTCTATGGTAGAGCTGTTGGCAACCGCAGGGAAAGTAATGAATACGGAAGAGGCAATGGCCGCCAAGTATGAGGAGGAGAACCGCGGTGGCACTGGGAGGTCCCAGACCAAGAAAGAGGGGAAGAAGAGGTCAGGAGATGACAAGTTCGCTCACTATACTCCTCTGACTGTGAGCTGCGAGCAAATCCTCAATGAGATTAAGACTGACCGAACTCTGAGATGGCCAGAGAAACTGAAGGCCCCACCACATAAGAGGAACAAAAACCTATGGTACGAGTTCCATCAGGATCATGGCCATGTCACGGATAGATGCTTCACTTTAAAAGATGAGATTGAGAAGATGTTAAAGTCTGTAAAGCTGAGGAAGTATGTGGATGGTAAGGCTCCAAAGGGTGGAAGAGATGACCCTAAGAAAAGAAGAAATGACAGATGCCGTGGCAATGTCCCGGCCAGAAGAGACGATGATTCAGAAGGAGATGACGAAGATGATCCGAATCTTCCGCCAAAAGATGACAATACCCCGGTGAAGAGAGTCGGTACGATCTCCTTTGGTGTTAGCACCATATGTGGGGGATTTGCAGGAGGTGGATCTGAAGTAGCTGACAGGAAGGATCATGTAGCAGAGGCCAGGTCAGTGGCCAAGCTTGAAGTTGTGAATCTTACGTCTTCCGATACAGTACAAAAGAGGAAGAAGGTAGACATGGACACCCTCGTAGAGGGGTTTTCCAGACTCGACTTCAAGGGTATCTTAGCCCCCCATGATGACCCACTGGTCATAACAACAAGGGTGCATGGGTGCGAGGTACGGATCCTCATAGACGGGGGGAGCTCAGCAGACTTGATGTTCTGGCCTTGCTTCAAGAGCTTGGGTCTTAGCAGGGCAAGGCTGGTGCCCTACCATCACCCATTGATAGGCTTCAGTGGCGAAAAGGTCCACCCCTTGGGCATGTATGAGATGGACGTACGGATGGGTGATGAGTGGCCTAAGAGGATGACCAAGAAGATAAACTTTTTCGTTATGGACGAGAATGTCTTCTTGACCTACAACCTCATCATAGGAAGGGTGGACCTTAAAGAGTTTGAAGCTGTGCCATCGACGGTCCATCATATGATAAAATTCCCGACTCCTTATGGAGTAGGGGAAGTGCAAGGGGACCAGACCATGGCGCGAGAGTGTTACTTCAACTCGACCGAAGAGAGGGAAGCCCATAAGAGGGAAACCACTACTTATAGCATTGACACTCTTGACCCAAGAGATGAAACCAAGTTGAAAAAGGGAGAGGCCGCGGAAGAGGTAGAATCCATCGTCCTCAATGAGGATGAGCCGAAAAAACCTTCTAGGTCGGCAAGGCCCTAGAGCCAGGAATCAAGGAAGAGCTGATAAACTTCCTCAAGAGGAGACAGAGTGTCTTAGCATGGAGCCACACAGACATGCCTGGCATCGACCCTGAGGTCATGAGCCACAAGCTCAATGTGGACAGAGATGCCAAGCCGATCAAGCAGAGACGAAGAGTCTACTCCAGGGAGAAGTACGACATCATCCTAGAAGAGGTCAAAAAGTTGGAAGAGGCTAAGTTCATAAGAGAGGTAACATATTCGGAGTGGCTCTCAAATGCAGTCATCGTGCCTAAGGCCAATGGGAAGTGGCGAATGTGTGTGGATTTTACTGACCTGAACAGGTCTTGCCCAAAAGACAGCTATCCCTTACCTAGAATAGACCAGATGGTGGACGCAACGGTGGGGCACGAGATCATGAGCTTCATGGATGCTTATTCAGGCTATAACCAAATCTTCTTGGACGTCGAAGACTCTGAGAAAACAGCCTTCATTACTGACAAAGGGACGTACTGCTACAAAGTGATGCCCTTCGGTCTGAAAAATGCAGGGGCAAAGTATCAACGTCTTGTTAATAATATGTTCGAAGAGCAAATAGGTAAGACCATGGAGGTGTATGTAGACGATAAGCTAACGAATATCTTGAAAGCTTGTACTCACATAGCGGACCTTGGAAAGACCTTCGATGTTATGGACTCGTACAGAATAAAACTCAACTAAACAAAGTGTGTCTTCGGGGTAGGAGCTGGGAAATTCCTGGGGTTCATCGTTAACCAAAGGGGGATTGAAGAGAACCCTGAGAAAATCAAGGCATTACTTGACATGAAGACTCCTAGGAGTATCAAGGATGTCCAAAGACTCACGGTAAGAGTGGATGCCCTTAACAGGTTTGTTTCTAGGGCAACGGACAAGTGTCTTCCATTATTTAAAGTTCTAAGAAAGTCCTTCCAATGGGATGAAGAGTGTGAAAAAGCCTTCAACCAGCTCAAGTACTACTTAGGGTCTCCCTTATTGCTGTCTCGGCCCATCGCAGGAGAAAGGTTGTTTGTGTATCTGGCAGTCTCTGAATCAGCCATTAGCGCGACCATCATACGGGAAGAGGATGGGATTCAAAGGCCTGTGTACTTCAACAGTAAGGCCCTTCAAGGGTCTGAACAAAATTATCCCCGTATGGAGAAGTTAGCTTACGCCCTAATACATGCCTCAAGAAAAATGAAGCCTTATTTCCAAGCTCACTCCATGGTAGTCCTCACTGACTCCCCACTAAGGCAGGTTCTGCACAAACCTGAGAAATCCGGGAGATTGATGACCTGGGCCATCGAACTAGGAGAATATGATCTTACCTACCAGCCTAGGGCATCCATCAAGGGGCAGGCCCTCGCGGACTTTATCGCAGAATTCACCAGGGAAGAGGTCTATAGAAGTTCGGAAGAGGCCGAGACAAAGCAAGGCCTAGATGACGATGAAGAGACAAACCGTAGTGTCATCCAAAATTCGGAAGAGGCGGCACCAAACGTCTTCGGAGATCGGGAATAGGTCATCTCAGATAAAGCCCGGAGCAGAATAGCAGAGAATGAAGAGGATCGATACCTCTTCAAGAAAGGAGTTATGACATAAGGGGTCTTCTCATCAAAAGGAGAAAGTTGAGATACAGAGCTGCCAAGTTCTCAGTGGTAGGAGACGTCTTGTACAAAAAGGGGTTTCTATTGCCTCTCCTCAGATGTGTGCATCCCATGGAAGTTCCCCGGGTCTTACAGGAGGTTCATGAGGGTTCTTTCTCTAACCATATAGAGGGAAGGCCCTTAGCCAAGAGGATCATCACTCTGGGATACTGGTGGCCTACCTTGTCCAAGGACGCTGCAGACTATGTGAAGAGGTGCGACAAATGTCAAAGGTTCACCACTATCCCTCATCAACCCCATCAGCCTATGACGTCAATCTCTTCTCCATGGCCATTTGTGGTATGGGGAATTGACTTAGTAGGACCCTTGCCAAGAACTGTCAACAACTATAGATTCTTGATAGTTGCCATTGACTACTTCTCAAAGTGGGTGGAGGCAGAGCCGATGATAATAATCACAGAGCAGAGGACCTTCCAGTTCATTTGGTGGAACATCATATGCAGATATGGCCTCCCAAACACTCTCATCTCGGATAATGGGACCCATTTCAAGAACTCCTCCTTAGAAAAGTATTGCTTAAGAGTGGGGATTAAGCAGTTCTTCTCATCTCCTGGTCGACCTCAGGCAAATGGTCAAACCGAGGTCACAAATAGAACTATCTTGGACGGAATCAAGAAGAGGTTAGAAGATGCGAAGGGGAGATGGACTGAAGAGGTCTACGCTGTGTTATGGGCCTACAGAACCACGGTAAGGACACCAACAGGAGAAACCCCATTCATGCTAGTACATGGCTCAGAGGCCGTCATACCAACGGAAGTAGGACTCCCAACTCATCGGATTCAGACCTACGACCCTGATAGCAATGGGGAAGAGAGGAGGCTAGACCTGGATCTTATCGAAGAAAGAAGAGAAGACGCAGAGGTCAGAAAAGCAGCCTACCAGTAGAGGGCAGCGAAATTCTACAACCAGAGGGTGAAGTCAAGACCCATTGCAGTGGGAGACCTAGTGCTAAAGAAGACCCTACAAAAAGCAAATAAGCTTCACCCAAACTGGCATGGCCCCTACAAAGTAACAGAAGAGGTTGTGCCTGGCACTTACAGGCTAGAAAACCTAGAAGGAGAATCTTTCACTAACCCATGGAATGCTGACCACCTAAAGAGATATTACATATGATGTTGAATTGAATTTTATGTAAATGTACCATCTTATTGTGAAGAGGTTATTAATAAAGATTAGTTTCCATGACAGTTCTTTCTTCATTCTTAGATCAGAAATTTATTATGAGGATAACATCTTAGGTGATGGCCTCAGACCCTCATAACATCACTCAGTGGTGACGAGGCCTGAGCTCAGACACCATAATGAGATGACCTCAGACCCTTAACATCATTAATTTGTTGAAATAGCTTATGAGGATAACATCTTAGGTGATGACCTCAGACCCCTCATAACATCACACAGTGGTGACGAGGCCTGAGCTCAGACACCATAATGATATGACCTCACACCCTTAGCATCATTAATTTGGTGAAATATCTTATGAGGATAACATTTTAGGTGATGACCTCAGACCCCTCATAACATCACTCAATGGTGACGAGGCCTGAGATCAGACACCATAATGCGATGACCTCAGACCCTTAACATCATTAATTTGGTGAAATATATTATGAGGATAACATTTTAGGTGATGACCTCAGACCCCTATAATATCATAATTTGGTGACAAGGTCTGAGCTCAGACATCATAATGAGATGACCTCAGACCCTTAACATCATTAATTTGGTGAAATATATTATGAGGATAACATCTTAGGTGATGATCTCAGACCCCTATAACATCATAATTTGGTGACAAGGTCTGAGCTCAGACATCATAATGAGATGACCTCAGACCCTTAACATCATTAATTTGGTGAAATTCATTATGAGGATAACATCTTAGGTGATGACCTCAGACCCTTATAACATCATTAATTTGGTGACAAGGTCTGAGCTCAGACAGCATAATGAGATGACCTCAGACCCTTAACATCATTAATTTGGTGAAATCCATTATGAGGATAACATCTTAGGTGATGACCTCAGACCCTTATAACATCATTAATTTGGTGACAAGGTCTGAGCTCAGACACCATAATGAGATGACCTCAGACCCTTAACATCATTAATTTGGTGAAACTCATTCTGAGGATAACATCTTAGGTGATGACCTCAGACCCTTATAACATCATTAATTTGGTGACAAGGTCTGAGCTCAGGCACCATAATGAGATGACCTCAGACCCTTAACATCATTAATTTGGTGAAATTTATTATAAGGATAACCTCTTAGGTAATGACCTCAGACCTGCATAACGCCATACATTGGTGACAAGGTCTGAGCTCAGAACCATTGGTTGAGTTTAAACAAGACCATTGCATAGACAAGCTTAGAAAGAGGGCTTCAGAGGTTGAAGCTCATTGCAAATTTATTTCTAGCAGACACAATAACAATGGAACTAAGAATGAAAAGCATCACATGGAATTCAATGAAAAGAAAGTGAAGAGGGTCCTCATCAGAGGTTGATATATATATATATATTCAGAAATTGTATGTTCAATGATTACAGAAAAGTTCCACAATACAGTTAAAATTACAAACAACGATCAAAATATCCTAAGGGTCTGAGGGGGGAACATTGACACCCTCGGCTTGGTTAGTCACCTCGGCCGCATCATCACAAGGGTCTGCCCCTCCAACCTCGGTGACCTCCAGTGTAGCAGTCTCGGCAGGAGCAGCAGCCTCTTCCTCAACTTCTTAAAGGGCCTGGGCAAACTGAGGATCAGAAAAGCCGAGACCCACGAAGTCAGAGGCCTTCAAGGTATTCAAAGCCAAACCCCATGAACTCATCAGAGGATTTGTAGTCAGAAATGATCTTCTCAGAGGCATCCTTAAGGGCGGCCCTGACATCCGAGTTAACCTTTTGCTGAAGAACGTCGTCCTTAGCCTTCAGTGCGGCAGCATGGTCCTTGCCGAGCTAGGAGATGTCCCTCACCAACCCCTTCACCTTCTCCTCAGAGCCCTTTAGCTCAGACTTGAGGCGCTCTATCGCTGCATTCAGAGCACCCTGTACTTTTTCGGCCTCTTGCCCCTTTTGGATGAGAGGCAACTTCCTCAAAGTCCAGTTTGATAGATGGTGCATAGCGGTCAAGCCCTGCATGTTTAGTGATCATGAGTAAAGTTGAAGAAGAATCAGATGTTACACTTAGAAGAATTTATAATGAAGGACCGAATCATACCTGAACGGCTCTGTGAAGGCCGAAATCAACCAGCAGGGGGTGTCCATAGCCCTGTAGAAGCGCTTGTCAACCTCGATCATTACAGAGTCGATGGCATCCAGGGCCTGCATACTGTGGCCGACCACACTAACAGTTAACTTTAACTGATCCAGACGGGCCGACAGGATGTCGGCTGAAGAGATAGCGATGGCAGCTTCAGGCATCTTCTTCGACCTCTAATCCTCAGAGGCATGATCTTCAGGAGCCCTCTTATTTTTGGCTGGGGGCTTAGAGTCCGAGGGAGATGGGGGAGGATCATTAAGCCCTGCTCTCTTGGCAAGTCTTGTCAAGCTCGGTGCAGCCATATCCCACAGCTCGTCTGGAATATCCTTTGGTCACTCTGCAAAAATTAGTAGACCTGAGTTAGATAGTCAGATATGAATAAACTCAGAGGTTAAACTTCAAAAATAAAAATGCTTACCAAGCTCGGCAAGGGGACTTCCACCTAGACCTGTCCCAGAGAGGAAGTGGGGAGTCATCAGATGTTCAAACCTGACAAACAGACCATTTACCCCCTGATCCTGAAGGGCTTTCACCTTCTGAAGGTTTTGAAGACTTAGGCCAGGGTCGGCCCTGGCAGACATGGTGACCTTACCCCACCTCAGGGGCATCCTATGCTCTAAATGAGACGAGGGAATACATGGGCCAAACACCCATGGCCCTGAGGCAAAGAAGTACCGAGGCTTCCAGTTATGGTTGGAAGTGTGGGTCACCTGAAGCAGTTTCTTCTCAGGCCTCCGAGCTACGAAATGGTAGTAGCTCGGATGATTTTTGGCCGAGGAAGGGACGTAACATCCTACAAAGACTTGAACTGGAAGGTCTGAGTGGTGGACAGCCTTCCATAACACTATGGCCCCTATTAAGATTCTCCAGGCATTAGGATAGAGCTGGGAGGGGGCCAAATTAATGTAAGAGAGGATGGATCTGATAATGGGGTGAATGGACAAACGGAACCCCAACTTGAACATCTGCTCGTACAAGCAGATCTCCCCGTCTTGGCTATGATAAGCCCTATCTTCCCTCAGAGGTCTCCTAAGTTTGATGGAAGGGCTAATAGAATACAGATACCTGAAGCATAGAAGGTCTACCTCAGTGATAGTACTTTCGATCTCGACCGGCTCAGAGACGTCGACATCACTCTCAACCTCATCATCATCCAGCTCAACGTCGGTCGGAGCAGATGTTGATGGGTTACCAGGAAACCTCTGAGAAAATTCTGCCCCGGTAACAGCCGACATAGGGATGGCGTCAATTGGTGGTGGTATGGCCACACTCGGCTCAAGAATATCAACCTCTGAGGAAGACCCTGAGGTGCTTGAGTGGTTATGGGACGAGGCTCGGCTGGAGACCTCGGCCTGATCAGGGGCCTGATCAGGCCTAGGTGTGAAGTCCATGGCCTCTTGAAAGGAGTCCACAGACATGGGGTCTGAGGTAGAAGATTCAGACTCAGACATAGGTATGGGATCAGCAGGAACCCCTGTCTGATAGAAGTTCTCCGGGGGGGTCAGGGTATATCACCTTCAGAGGTGGGGGAAATAGGGGTCTAATGGGAAATTCTTGTGATCTACGAGCCTCCTCTTGAGCTCTTTCTATTTCCCTAATCTTTTCTAAAGTCTTCTCTCTAAGAGAACGAAATTCCTGAAGAAGCTTATATAGGGGTCTGAGCATCAGAGGACGACACTAAACTTGGGGATTTTACTAAACTCCAAAAGTCACAAACAAGACTGGCTAATAAGCAAAGGAATTTAAAGATCAAATTACTTAAATTTAGCAAGAAAAGCTCACCTGAAACTATGGTGGTGACGCCGAAAAACCAAGAAAGTCGCCGGAAAGTACGAAAATAAGGGTGCTTGCAGGTAAAATGAAGGAAAAAGTATGGAAAACCTTACTTGAGGATGAAATGGTAAGGGAGAGAGGAGAAAACGCGAGAAATCACCACCCAAATGCCTTGAACCAAGATCTTTCTAGAAGAGAGAAAAGATGCTGAACGATAGCGACTAAAATGAAGAAATGAAGAAGAAAGAAGGAAGGAAGGGTTCAAAACCCTTATATACTCAGGCACAACTCCCAAGGCCCATCATTGCCTTGGGAGCCCCAAAGGACGGCTGACGGCACACGCCTACCAAGTAAGCATGTTCTAGCATTTGACAGGTGTTAGGAAGGCTTGGAACAGACAGGCCTCGGAGGTGTAGTAATCCCCTATTCACTTGCTCTCACATATGACTAAGGGCTGGGGGTGATTGACATGCCCCAAGTGTAACCTCGGCCTAGAGACGCCAACCACGGCTGAGATCATGGCAGACGTTGGACGAGTCTTGGGCACGCGATATCATCCCTCGGACGTATCAGGGTCGGCCCAGGTCGACACTACTATGAGCCTCTCCAAGGGACATCATAAGGATCGATAGCACTCGCATATGCCTTGAAATGGAAACCTTAGCCATACATAGGCCGAGCCTGCAGGAAGTCACCAAAAACCTCATCGAACCACCAGTTCAACCTCATATCAGGCCGACCCTGCCCATTGTCTTGGCTAAGATCAGGCCGAGACCTACATGGAACACTCGGACTGAACAGGTATCAAGACTCACCAACCTCGGCCTCACCAAGAGGTCATACACCAGGCACGATAGCCGAGCATCTGCTGACATTCAGATAAGGACACGTTGACACAAATCAGTTATAACAAGATTATTCCCCACACGTGGGGAGAATATTGCATCATCATTCTCTACATGTGACAGTGACAGATGGCACTCCCACATTGGTGAGGTAACCACACACCTGCTCATGGCATGCATGGAGGGTACATTACACCCCCTAGGTACTATATATAGAGGTCATCCTCTACCTTGTCCCAGATATCCAACCCTAGCAAAAACTCTGTCTAGGTACACAGTAGAGAGAGAAAGCTTGAGAGATTGTATTCGTGGCCATTAGTGCCTTATTGCAGTGAGATTATTCACACACACACAGTGGACGTAGGCCAATCTAGGCTGAACCACTTATATCTTGGTGTATTCTCCTCTTCTCCTCATCTCATTCTCTTACTTCTTTACATAATTGTGTTGCCATTGTTGTCCTTAGATAGAGCTTGAAAACACCTTATCTGGTGGTGCTAATTCCAGCATCATCATCCGATATCTTACATTTGTGTATGTCGTACGTCGCTACAAAAGGCATGTTACTTCACGATCTCACATGACTACCTCTATCCAAATTTTGAGAATCAAGCATATAACATCTCTATCAAGTGTTCCACATCTACCTCAACGACTTCACGTTCCGCGATTTTAGGGAGTTTATGCAAGTGGTACGCAAGAGAAATCAAAAAAATGAAAGAAAGGCAAGATAGGAAAGTACAAGGGCATTTTGGCAATTTTACAGCCACCTTTTGGAGGTCCGGTCAACTGGAAAGTTGAAGATCTCGACGCCACGCAGATACTGTAAGAAACGGTACCTCAATCCGAGATACAGTGAAGAAGTTATGGACCTTTGAAAATGGAGAAAAAATCATTAAGGAGAATGCCGAGGATTTTAGCCCCAAAACCAGCGAACCGAAGGCCAAACCTGTTCGGGGGGCAAACCGGTTTGACGTATATACCGAACCGGTTCGGGGTACCTGGCGCTGCAAGAGTCCCAATGACTTAAAATTCTTTTTGGTTTCCTTATAAAAGCAACTTCTGGGGAGTTATTTTTCAAGACTTAGAGAGACGATCTTGAGAGTTCTATTAGCTCAAGTCTTCATATTTTTGAGTCCCAAAACTCATGTTTTGATTCAAACATCATTCTCATACTTTTGTGAATCTTTTTGAAACCCAATAATAACTTCTTTTGTTCATTCTTGTGGAGAAACCGCTCTCTTCTTTATTGCTGCCCTCCTGAATAGGGAAAGTTCCAGCCGATGAATTTGTGGAGAAGTCATTCTCTTCTTCATTGCTGTGTGACACCCCGACTAATTAAATACCGGGTAGCTACTCCTTTATTAAATTAAACCAAAATTCCAAGTTGGCTCAGTTAATAGCATCACTGTCGAAAACATTTTTATTATTACTAACCACCTAGTATTTAAAAAGTAAGTTGCCAAATTTAAATTAAAGTCTGATTAACATGCAGTAAAAGATTTAATGCAAGAATAATATCACCATTCACCATAACGAAGAAATAGAATAACCATCACACGATATAAATAAATCCGGAGGAAAAACTCCTCACAACAAACTCCACAACTGAAATGAATAACTAAATACTGAATATTGAATCAATACATGCCAAAGTCTGAAAAACTGAAATGGAAATGTATCTCTAATGGAACTGGGCAAAATGCCCTAAAACTGAGGAATACTGAACATGGAATCCAAATGATAGAAGCGTCTACAAGCAAATCCCTGTAACTTCCACAAACAGCTACAGCTCGTCATCTGAATGAGTATCCTATGCATGGTGTCCTTGTGGCTGGGCACCTAAAATGGTTTTACAAAAAAAATAGATTTGCAAGCAAACGGGTCAGAGCTCGAATGTGGAGATATTTTAAAAACCTGCAAGTGCTTTAAAAACATTTAAAACATTAAATGCAAAGTACATGCTAGGACGTACACTCACATGAAATTCTCACCTCTCATCTAACTGTGCACTCCTAACGTAAGTACCCATCTAAAATGACATAAACCACTAGCTAAGTGACATCATATCTAGCTAGACTGTCATAGGTTCTACCCTTATTACTCGGTTCCCATTAACATTATAACGATCTCAATTAAATAGGGGCTTAACGTAAATTCAGGTTCTCATATAAAAGTAATACAGCTCGTTATAGATTATCCCTTTTTGTTATTCCATAGTTATACACACAATACCATATGAAAGTTCTCATTTTACTAAGTGTATATTATCATGTCATAAATATACAATACAGGCACCCCGAGCCTAAGCTGTAGTGCACACATACTCTGCTATCCATCCCGGTACATCACGTACATAAGGATCACACATTCCGAATCTCTCAGGAATCGTTCTCAGATAACAATATCACAAATAATGGAGGCGAACACAGTCACATCACATGGGTCATGCACATACCTACGCTCCCACGATCAGCGGACTTATTAACATCCCAATAAGTCTTTCTCTGACCTATGTTCATCGAGGTAACCAGTCTAAATCCGGGCAACACAAGGATTAGAGGGCCCTAAGCGAACGTAAACCTCGCGTGATAGCAAGTATGGTAGGTATGTCATACACACAAATCATATACCAATACTAAGTAAGCACACATCTTAGTAATCACCGTAGTTTAATTATAGTACTTGTCGCATTCTCGTACCAACTTAATATATATACAACTTATATAATCCCGGTCCATATTTATACGCGCCATAATTTTCTCATGTCGTAGTAGGCACTCATGTTTCGACTCAAATGTCTATTTGATTTGATCCACACTTGTATAATTTACTCCTCATTATATCTCAAATGTCCCAACTATACTATTACACCATCAAAGGAATGTTATCTCTATCCTCGAACAAGTTTACGGGACTCCCAAAATCCAAACAGGCCAAAAAGACCTAAACTGCCAGCTCGTTAGAAGTCTCGTTCGAACGAGGCTGTTCGAACGAGATTTCGTTCGAACGAACTGGGTTATCTAACGAGATCTCGTTCAAACGAGGTTATCGAATGAACATCCCTCTCGTTAGAACCCCAAACTGTCAACTCGTTAGAAGCTCGTTCGAACGAGCTCGTTCGAACGACCTGGGTAGGTCTTCTAACGAGTGACCAGATTCAAGCCCAGAAATCCTATCTCGTTTTTTTCCAATTTCTCTACACCTCAAATCTCATCCAAACCACAATTTAACAATTTTTTAGCGTCTCTAATCGTCCCTAAACATGTTAAGGTCACATACTAACGTATTGTAAAGAACTAATTCTTCCTAAACATCATCAAATCACAAATCTTTACTCTTTTCCCCAATTTCTCAAGAACATAAACCCTAGAATTTATCATCATCAATTCCCAGAATTTAATCCGTTTTTATAACACATAAATTTGTAATTCTCTTAATTCAATCTTCCAATAACGTTTCTACATGCAACCCTACATCCACCATTAAACTAACAACTCCAATTTCATGGGTTTTCCTTTATCTCTCAAACAAGAATGATTATCAAGATTTCTAACATGGAAGAAACATTTACTGCATAAAATGTAACTTAAACCACTTGCCTCGAGTGTCTCTGAATTTGGTGTTGGTTTGATGAAGCTTTTTCTGCAGGATTCCTTATCTCTCTCTCTCCACAAGCCTTCTTCTCCAATGGCTATGGTGGCTAGGGTTTTCTTTGGGAAAGTTTTGGAAACCTAATCTAATAACACCCGTAGCTTATTGGGTCATTAAGGGTTGGTTAGTGGGTTTAGTGGGTAACTTCCCAATCAGATAAAACTCTTAATTTTCGTCACTTTTAATTCCCAAAAATACAAAATTACCAAAATACCCTTTATGTTGCCGGTATGGCCTAAAAATACCTCGGGACCCAAACTAAACCCCCGGCTAGTGTTTTCTGACTATCTCGACCCTTCCGGACGCGTTGGCGCACTCAAAACGACCATACGGTTCATAAAATTTAAATTCACTTTTATAAAAATAATTATAACCTGACGCGACTGTCACCCGCGTCCCAATAAAATGTCCAAAGTGTCGTATATCAATCTCACGACAAATTTCATAATTCAATATTCATATAACATCATAAATATACTCAATATAGTCAAATACCAACTCACATCTCGCTAGTATTTTATCCGGATTAATTCTCATTTAATTTATTAATCCCAAAAATAAATATCGCCAAAAATACGGGGTATTACATACTTCCCCCTAATAACAGAATTTCGTCCCGAAATTCGGAACTATAAAGTACCTGATAGAAATAACTCTGGATAACGTTCGCGCATCTCATCCTCGCGCTCCCATGTGGACTCCTCGACATTATGATGTCGCCACTGAACACGCACTAACGGAACTATCTTTGACCGCAGTTTCCGCTCACTTCGGTCCAAAATATCAATCGGCCCCTCCTCGTAGGAGCTATCAGGTTGGAGATCGATGTCCTCCAAAGCAATATGAGAATGAGACAAATTGTCTCTAAGATATTTCCTTAGAGAGGAAATATGAAACACATCGTGAATCCGATGCAAATGCTCCGGTAATCCAAGCCTATACGCAACCGGTCCAATCCGCTCAATAATAGGAAATGGTCCCAGATATCTCGGTACCAACTTCCCTTTCTTCCCGAAACGCATAATCCCCTTCATAGGAGATACTCTAAGCAAAACCTGGTACCCTACTTGGAACTCTCTGAAGAACCTCTTCGCATCAGCACAACTCTTCTGCCGGTCTTGAGCTACCCGAATGCGACTCCGAATCAACTCAATCCTTGCCGAAGTATCCTGAATCACTTCCGGCCAAAGTAGTTTGTTGTCCCCCACCTATAACCAACATGATGGGGAACGACAAGGCCTACCATACAACGCCTCAAATGAGGCCATGCCAATAGTGAACTGGTAGGAGTTATTGTAAGCAAACTCACCAGTGGAAGGTACTTCTCCCATTTACCCCCAAAGCCAATAATGCACATGCGTAGCATGTCCTCCAACATCTGATTTGTGCGCTCGGTCTGCCCATCGGTCTGCGGATGATAAGACGTACTCAACCGCAATTCCGTGCCCATGGCCTCCCGGAAACTCTCCCAAAACCGCGAAACAAATATCTTGTCTCTGTCAGACACGATATTTAGGGGTACACCGTGAAGTCTCACAATCTCTAAAATGAAGAGCTGGGCATAATGTCCCGTAGTGTAGTCAGTCCTTACGGGTAAAAAGTGAGCGACTTTGGAAAAACTCCTAACAACAAACTCCACAACTGAAATGAATAACTAAATACTGAATACTGAATCAATACATGCCAAAGTCTGAAAAACTGAAATGGAAATGTATCTCTAATGGAATTGGGCAACATGCCCTAAAACTGAGGAATACTGAACATGGAATCCAAATGATAGAAGCGTCTACAAGCAAATCCCTATTGATGATGCTGAGATTCAGCACCACCAGATAAGTGATAGTGAGCTCGATCAGTAGCAGCCATGGCAGCCATGGAGATGTATAAGTGTATAAGTATGTAGAAGGGGATGAGTATAAGAGGAAATAAGACTGATGTATAGTGGTTCAGCCAAATTGGCCTACATCCACTGTGAGTGTGTGATCCACTAAGTATGGGCACTAATGGCCTTGGATACAATGCACATAACCCTCTCTCTCTCTCCACTGTGTGTGAACAAGCAGAGTTTTAGCTAGGGCTACTGTTCATGGATCGATCCCCTGTAGGGTTAGGGGTGACAAGTATATATAGGTCTTGGGGGGTGTAGTGTACCCCCCCCAGGTAAGCATGGTGCATGTGAATAATGATCTAGCCAATCCCCTGTTGACATCTGTAGATGCCAAATGATGACATGATATTCCCTCACGTGAGGGGGTGATTCGGTTGTAACGGTCTTCCACGTGTCATATGAGCCTCACGCGCACTGTTCCACGCGTCTCCCAAACCACGCGCTGTCATGATGTCACCCTCGGCCTATGAGCCGAGGCCGAGGGCAAAGTTTCTTCCGGCAGTGAGTCTGGCTTGATTATGTCCTCGTACTGTCGTACCCTCGTAGGGTCGGCCGGAGCCTGGTGAGGGGTCGGCCCCTCGTAGGGTCGTCTGGAGCCTGGTGAAGGGTCGGCCCCTCGTAGGGTCGTCTGGAGCCTGGTGAAGGGTCGGCCCCTCGTAGGGTCGTCTGGGTCTGGTGAAGGCCAGTTGGGGCCTGGTGAAGGGTCGGCCCCTCTTAGGGTCGTCCGTTGTGGAGGCGACCCTCCTAGAATATAAACGGGTATATCAATCACCCCCCAGCCCTTAGCCATAGGTGCCGTTGAGATGGCTGAGGGATAATGTTGAAATTGAGATGCGTGTATGATCAGTTAGGTGAGTGACACTTGGGCAGGTACTCATTGTTGTTCCGGTTTCCAAGGCAGGGCGGCTGCATACTTGCATGGGGCTTTGTGCCCTGATTGCACCCTTCTTGGCAAATGTGCTCATTTACTGCTAAGGTATTTAAGGGTTTTTAAACTCTCTCTCTCCATCTTCTTCTTCTTCGCGCCTAACCATTTTCTCTCTCTAGAACCAGTCGCCATTTGCAGCCTTCAGCTTTTCTGGCCCTACTGCGCTCTTGCTCTCTCGTCATCAGGTAACCTCTTTCATCCAGTGCTCTCTTTTTCTTTCATTTTCGTTCGTTTTTTAGGCTCGTAGGCAGCCATTTTCCTTAAGTTGTGCCATAACCTTTTCCGGTGTATTTTCCGGTGTCTTCTCCGGTAACTGGCTCTTGGATGTTCTTGAGTGTTCTTGAGTGAAAACCTTTTGAGTTCTTTGTTTAATCCAAAAGTCAAATCTGGTCCACTCCCCACTTGTTTGTAGTTAAATTACCCAAGTCTAGTATAATTTCTTTAAGTGTTGGGTCTTCCCCTTAATGCTTAGGAGGCTTTACAACCTGGTGTCTGAATTCCCGTCCCTGAGAGAGAAACTATTTACCGAGATCAGACGAATAGAGGAAGAGGAAGAGAGGAGACGAGGGGCCGACCCTAATTGGGTACGACCCATTTTTCCCATTCCTCTTGCCACCATTAGACCATCTGAACTCTCTGAGTCTTGTGGGTCGTCGTCTCGTCCGGCCGAGACACCCAACCTAAGTGAGATGGACGAGAGAACCTCCTCTCCAACTGGTGCTGGAACTTCTGGTAGAAGGGACTCTCCTGACCTTAGCCCTCCCCGAGAGGCCGAGGGTACGATCCCCTCTGAGGCTGTCCCTGTGACAACCCTATCCCCCAACGCCTTCCAAGTAGCATTTCCTCAGGGTCCTCCTGCAGGTGATGAGGGGGATGAGGACGATGATTCAGATGATGAGGTTGATACCTCCCATGCCTCGTCTTTTATCTCCTCTGTCAGGGATAGGGATCTTCTGATATGGAGGCATATTTACGGAGTGCCACCTGGGGTGACTATGAGGGTTCCCTCCGAGGACGAGAGGGTCTTTGAGGGTGAAGAGGGAGAAGTTGCAGTCTACGAGCAAATGTTCAAAGTAGGTGTCAGACTTCCCTTTCACCCTGCCATTATAGATATTCTGTCGGCTCTGGGCGTCTCCCCCTCGCAACTTCCACCCAATTCTTGGAGGACGATTCTGGGGTACATCTCTCTGTGGAAAAACGCTTTCACTGACGAGCCCTCGTCCGACGTGTTCTTGGCCTGCTACAATATCACCTCTTCATCTAAACAGCCCGGATACTATCATCTGGGAGCGAGAAGGTCTGAGAAGAAGCTGCTCCACGTGGCTCAAACTTCCAATCATGATTGGAAAAAAAGGTTCTTCTTCATATCTGGGGCATGGGAGAGCTCCACCGAGGCGTCCCCTTCTGCCGATGCTCCGAGGGTTCCTAACAGATGGTCTAACCCCTCCATGAAAGCTAGGTCAGACCCCGGACTTAGCTTGGAGGAGAGGGATATTGTTGAGTATCTGAGGGGACGAGGGAGAGAGGGTGAGATCCCAAAGTTCGAAGATTTGATGACCCCTCGCTTCCTTAAAGAAGCTGGTCTGAGGGTCGGCCCTCTGACAGAACTATGTGAGTTATACTGAACATTTTCCCATCTTTACTTATTTTTGAAGTGTTCTCTCTTTATCTCTGAACTTTTCTGATTCATCGTATCCTTTTCAGGTCGTCCTGCAGGCATGTCAGATTATCTCTGGGATATGACTGCTCCAAGCCTTCTTGCTGGTCTGTCAAAGAAGAAGGGGAAGGAGCCTCAGCAAGCTCCTAAGAAGACAAGGGCCTCAGGGCCGACAGTTGTTGAGCCGACAGCTGTTAGTCACAAAAGGAAGGAGCCTGAGGCTCCTGTCGAGCCTCGTCCTGACCCTAAGACGAGGGCCAGGGCCGAGGCCTCTGAAGGAGCAACCTCTTCACCAAGCATGGGGGCCTTCTGGTCTCAAAATCTGTCCCATCTGAGGGCCGACCCCTCATCTCTTATCGCCAACCTGAGGGCAGCAAAGGCCTCTATGTTCTCTGCACCGTCGGCCTCCGACTTCGAGTTCTTGGCGCAGATGCCCCCAGCCAAAGTGTATGACTACGGTCTGCACTCCCTTGCTCAGGTATTGGTCCTGACCTTTAATTTCATTGTGTTTCCTCGGCTCCCCTTGACGCATCTTCATTTTTCTTGCAGTCTGTCTGTGCCTTCACCTCTGCCACCAAGTGGATGGCCGAGAATCAACAGAAATTCCATGAAGCTGAGAGGGCCATCCAACAAGAGGCTGACCTACGGACAGAGCTGGGCACTGCGAGGGCCGAGCTGGAGAGCACAAGGGCTGAGCATGCTAGAGTCCTTGATGAGCTGACGAGGCAGCATGATGCCGATATGCAGGCCAAGGACTTGTTGATCAAGGACAAGGACTTGTTGATCAAGGACAAGGATGAGGCTCTGATCAACCTGGAGGCCCAGCATAAGACTGATCTGGAAGCAGCCATCAAGAAAGCTGAGGCTGATGCTGTGGAGGGGTACAAGACCTCAGATGAATTTCAGGGCTTCGGCCTTGAATATCTTGAGAGGGGTATCAGGACGGCCTGCCGATGGGTCGTCCTCAAATTTGGAGATGTCGTCTCCTCTGTTCGCCCATCACTGGAGGGTGTTCAATTGGACGACCCTCTAATTGCTGAGGCCCTCAACCAAGTGGAGTCCGAAGTCCAGATCGAGGGGGTCGGTACATCTGAAGTTCATGTTGAGGGGGTCGGCACGTCTGAAGTTCATGTTGAGGGGGTCGGCACGTCTGAGGGTCGGCCAGTCATGATTGCTGAAGAGACCCCATCGGTTGATGTTGAGGCTCTGCCCTCTGATGTCGTCCCCTAGGGTGGCTGCCTGTAGCCCATACCCTTGTTTTTGTATTTTTGTTCTGTATATTGTAAAACACTTGATGCTTTATATTAATACCATCGTCTCTTCCTTTCACAACTGTCTCCCATAACTGTTGTCTTCCATGTTTAATTCTGTTATGGTTTGTTCCTTGCAAATTTGCTTCTTCGTTGATGATGATGATAACCCTTCCCTCGTCTTTTTGAGGACCAATGTGGGGTCGTCCCCTCATCAGGCCTCATTATAGCCGAGGGTTCAAATGATCAAATTAATGATTTTTAAATAAAGTCTACCCTCGTCTTTCTTGAGAACAGTGGTGGGGTCGTCCCCTCCACTGGCCCTCATTATAGCCGAGGGTTCGATTAACCAAATTGATGATTTTTATGTAGTCTACCCTCGTCTTTCTTGAGAACAGTGGTGGGGTCGTCCCCTCCACTGGTCCTCATTATAGCCGAGGGTTCTGATAACCAATTTAATTGTTTTTAAAGTCTTCCCTCGTCTTTCTTGAGGACAGTGGTGGGGTCGTCCCCTCCACTGGTTCCCATTATAGCCGAGGGATCAACTTTCCAATTTAATGGTTTTTAAAGTCTTCCCTCGTCTTTCTTGAGGACAGTGGTGGGGTCGTCCCCTCCACTGGTTCCCATTATAGCCGAGGGATCAACTTTCCAATTTAATGGATTTTGAAGTCTTCCCTCGTCTTTCTTGAGGACAGTGGTGGGGTCGTCCCCTCCACTGGTCCCCATTATAGCCGAGGGTTCAACTAACCAAATTAATGGATTTTAATTTAGTCTTCCCTCGTCTTTCTTGAGGACAGTGGTGGGGTCGTCCCCTCTACTGGTCCCCATTATAGCCGAGGGTTCAACTAACCAAATTAATGGATTTTAATTTAGTCTTCCCTCGTCTTTCTTGAGGACAGTGGTGGGGTCGTCCCCTCCACTGGTCCCCATTATAGCCGAGGGATCAACTTTCCAATTTAATGGATTTTGAAGTCTTCCCTCGTCTTTCTTGAGGACTGTGGTGGGGTCGTCCCCTCCACTGGTCCCCATTATAGCCGAGGGTTCGATTAACCAATTTAATGGATTTTAATTTAGTCTTCCCTCGTCTTTCTTGAGGACAGTGGTGGGGTCGTCCCCTCCACTGGTCCCCATTATAGCCGAGGGATCAACTTTCCAATTTAATGGATTTTGAAGTCTTCCCTCGTCTTTCTGGAGGACTGTGGTGGGGTCGTCCCCTCCACTGGTCCCCATTATAGCCGAGGGATCAACTTTCCAATTTAATGGATTTTGAAGTCTTCCCTCGTCTTTCTTGAGGACAGTGGTGGGGTCGTCCCCTCCACTGGTCCCCATTATAGCCGAGGGATCAACTTTCCAATTTAATGGATTTTAAAGTCTTCCCTCGTCTTTCTTGAGGACAGTGGTGGGGTCGTCCCCTCCACTGGTCCCCATTATAGCCGAGGGTTCAACTAACCAAATTAATGGATTTTGAAGTCTTCCCTCGTCTTTCTTGAGGACTGTGGTGGGGTCGTCCCCTCCACTGGTCCCCATTATAGCCGAGGGTTCGATTAACCAATTTAATGGATTTTAATTTAGTCTTCCCTCGTCTTTCTTGAGGACAGTGGTGGGGTCGTCCCCTCCACTGGTCCCCATTATAGCCGAGGGATCAACTTTCCAATTTAATGGATTTTGAAGTCTTCCCTCGTCTTTCTGGAGGACTGTGGTGGGGTCGTCCCCTCCACTGGTCCCCATTATAGCCGAGGGATCAACTTTCCAATTTAATGGATTTTGAAGTCTTCCCTCGTCTTTCTTGAGGACAGTGGTGGGGTCGTCCCCTCCACTGGTCCCCATTATAGCCGAGGGATCAACTTTCCAATTTAATGGATTTTAAAGTCTTCCCTCGTCTTTCTTGAGGACAGTGGTGGGGTCGTCCCCTCCACTGGTCCCCATTATAGCCGAGGGTTCAACTAACCAAATTAATGGATTTTGAAGTCTTCCCTCGTCTTTCTTGAGGACAGTGGTGGGGTCGTCCCCTCCACTGGTCCCCATTATAGCCGAGGGATCAACTTTCCAATTTAATGGATTTTGAAGTCTTCCCTCGTCTTTCTTGAGGACAGTGGTGGGGTCGTCCCCTCCACTGGTCCCCATTATAGCCGAGGGATCAACTTAAAAAATTAATGATATATATGAAATCTTCCCTCGTCTTTCTTGCATGTGTACTAGAACTGATAACCACTGGATGAGGGAAACACTGATACTTCTCATTAATCTTCAATGTGTTCTGTCGAAACAATGCTTATTACAATTATGGCCTTTCAAGACCTTACAACACTACTGATAGTATTTCTTCAAATGATCTGCATTCCAGGGGTTTGAAAAAGGTTCCCCTTCTAAGTTTTCTAGCCTGTAGGTCCCTGGGACAACTTCATCGATGACCCTATATGGGCCATGCCAATTAGGATGGAGCTTGTTGGGCTTCTGCCAAGTCTTTTTAAGAACCAAGTCTCCCACTGCGATAGGCCTCTGTTTCACCCTTTGGTTGTAAAACTTTGCGGTCCTCTGCTGGTAGGAAGCTTGCCTTATCTCAGCATCCTCCCTTCTTTCCTCAATCAGGTCTAGGTCAAGTCTTCTCTCTTCCATATTCCCCTGGGGGTCATACATTTGGACCCTATGAGTAGGAAACTCCACTTCGGTGGGGATGACTGCTTCTGATCCATAAGCTAACATGAATGGGGTCTCCCCGGTAGGGGTCCTTACTGTCGTCCTGTATGCCCACAATACTGCATATAACTCCTCGACCCATCTTCCTTTTGCCTCCTCAAGCCTCTTCTTAATCCCATCTAGGATTGTCCTGTTCGTAACTTCGGTTTGCCCATTGGCCTGAGGTCGGCCTGGGGTGGAGAAAAATTGTTTGATACTTACCCTCTCACAGTACTTCTGTAAAGAGGCATTCTTGAACTGGGTCCCGTTATCCGAGATGAGGGTGTTGGGTAGACCATATCTGCATATCACATTCTTCCAAATGAACTGGAAGGTCTTCTGCTCCGTGATCGTGACCATCGGCTCGGCCTCTACCCACTTTGAAAAGTAGTCAATTGCTACGATGAGGAACCGATAGTTATTGACTGCTCTCGGTAAGGGTCCTACCAGATCAATCCCCCATATTGCGAACGGCCATGGGGATGTAATGGAGGTGAGAGGCTGGTGAGGTTGGTGAGGGATGGTAGCAAATCTTTGGCATTTATCACACTTTTTAACATATGCGGCAGCATCTTTCCCCAAGGTCGGCCACCAGTAGCCTTGGGTGATCACCCTCTTTGCCAAGGATCTACCCCCAATATGGCTTGAGCACGACCCTTCATGCACGTCTTGCAAAATGGAAGGGACCTCTGAGGGATGCACACACCTAAGTAAGGGGAGCAGAAACCCCTTTTTGTACAGCGTGTCTCCGATGACAGCGAACTTTGCAGCCCTGTATCTCAGCTTCTTCCTCTCTTGGCTTGCTTCTGGCATCTCTCCCCCTCTAATGTATCTGATCAGGGGGTCCATCCATGAAGGTTCTTGAGAAACATTCATGCAAATGCCCAGTGTTCCCTCGTTGCCTTCGATAGTTGGTCGAAGCAAAATTTCTACCGGGACTGTCCTCCTTATGTCTGTCCTAGTAGCTGAGGCCAACCTTGCAAGGGCGTCAGCACGGCCATTGTCGAGCCTAGGTATCCTCTTGAATTTCACTTCTTTGAAGTTTTTCAGCAATGACCTCACCTTATCAAGATACCTAGCCATCCTCTCGTCTTTGGCCTCATAGGCTCCTAGTATCTGATTCACCACCAGCCTTGAATCACTGTGAACCAAAATTTGGCTGATACTAAGGGATTTGGCTAAGGAGAGGCCAGCTATCAAGGCCTCATACTCAGCCTCATTGTTGGAGGCTTTGAAATTGAACCTCAGGGCGTACTCGACGTCTGTGCCATCGGGTGCTGATAGTATCAGTCCAGCACCACTTCCGCTATCACAGGAGGACCCGTCAACGAAGAGGCTCCACGGAGTCTTTCTTTCAGAAAAATTTTCCTCAGAGAGGGACCCCTGTCTAAAGATGTATCTTCCCTCTTCGTTTTCAGTCACTTTCCTTCTAGCGGTGCTCGTCTCAGCCATTTCTGCAGGTGTGTCTGCGGGTCTGTCTTCTGTATCTGCCTTCCCGAGGGTCTCACCCTCGGCCTCATCTTCTTCCCATGTGAACTCAGCCACGAAGTCTGCCAAGGCTTGCCCCTTAATGGCTGTCTTAGGCTGATACACAATGTCAAACTCCCCCAGCTCTATAGCCCAGGTCATTAGCCTTCCTGATTTTTCAGGCTTGTGCAGGACCTGCCTAAGAGGAGAGTCAGTAAGGATGACCATAGTATGGGACTGGAAGTACGGTTTCATCTTCCTTGAGGCATGAATCAAGGCATAGGCCAACTTCTCCATCCTCGGGTATCTCTGCTCTGCCCCCTGGAGTGCCTTGCTGTTGAAATATACGGGCTTCTGTATCCCATCTTCGTCTCTTACGATTGCTGCACTGATAGCGGACTCTGAGACAGCAAGGTACACGTACAGTCGTTCACCCTGCACGGGTCGTGACAGCAGCAAGGGAGACCCTAAGTATGATTTCAGCTGCTTGAAAGCCTCATCACACTCTTCGCTCCATTCAAAGGCTTTCCTGAGGATCTTGAAGAATGGTAGACACCTGTCTGTAGCCCTTGACACAAATCTATTCAAGGCAGCCACTCTCCCTGTGAGCCTCTGAACGTCTTTAATGGACTTGGGGGTCTTCATCTCAATAAGGGCCTTTATCTTTTCAGGATTGGCCTCGATGCCTCTTTGATTGACAATGAACCCCAAGAACTTCCCCGCTCCGACCCCGAAGACACACTTTGCCGGATTGAGCTTCATTTTGTATTTGTCCATTGTATTAAAGGTCCTTTCCAGGTCTGCGACATGATCCTCTGCCTTCAGGCTCTTGGTCAGCATGTCATCTACGTAAACCTCCATAGACTTCCCAATTTGGTCTTCGAACATTTTGTTTACGAGGCGCTGGTACGTTGCCCCCGCATTTTTTAGGCCAAAGGGCATGACCCTGTAACAGTATGTCCCCTTGTCAGTGATGAAGGCGGTCATCTCTGAGTCCTCGGGGTTCATGAAAATCTGGTTATACCCTGAGTAGGCATCCATAAAACTCATGAGCTCATGGCCTGCGGTAGCGTCTACCATCTGGTCGATGCGGGGGAGAGGGAAGCTGTCTTTGGGACAATGCTTGTTGGGGTCTGTGAAGTCCACGCACATTCTCCACTTGCCGTTGGCCTTTGGGACGATGACTGCATTGGACAGCCACTCAGGGTAGATGACCTCTCTGATAAATTCGGCGTCTTCTAATTTTTTAACCTCATCCCTGATGACCTCATACTTTTCTCTAGAGTAAATCCTCCTCTTCTGCTTTACCGGCTTCACTCCCTCTACCACATTGAGTTTGTGGCACATGATTTCAGGGTCGATCCCTGGCATATCTACATGACTCCACGCGAAGACGCTTCGCCTTCTCCTCAACAGTTTGATGAGGTCTTCCTTGATACTGGGCTTCAGAGATTTGCCAACTTGGACGGTTTTTCCCGGGTCATCCTCATCGAGGGTGATGGGTTCTACCTCCTCAGCGGCCTCTCCTTTTTTGAGCTTCGTCTCATCCCTGGGGTCTAGGGTATCAATGTTGTAAGTGGCTGTAGCCCTCTTGTGTGCCTCCCTTTCTTCAGCGGAGTTGTAGTAGCACTCTCTCGCTGTCGTCTGGTCTCCCTGAACTTCCCCCACCCCATAAGGGGTAGGGAACTTAACCATCTGGTGGACCGTGGACGGCACAGCTTCAAACCCCTTGAGAGCCACACGTCCCAGTATGATGTTGTATGCCGAAAACACATGCTCATCCAGCACAAAGAAACTGACCCTCTTGGTGAGCCATCTCGGCCACTCGTCCCCCATCCTGACATCAGCTTCATATATTCCTAGAGGGTGAACCTTCTCCCCACTGAACCCAATCAATGGATGATGGTATGGGACAAGTCTGGCACGACTGAGGCCCAGGGCCTTGAAGCATGGCCAAAACATCACATCTGCGGATGAGCCCCCATCCACCAGGATCCTCGGCACTTCGCACCCGTGCACCCTGGTGGTGATGACGAGAGGGTCATCATGCGGGGCCAATAGGCCCTTGAAGTCCATTCTTGAAAACCCCACAATCAAAGTGTCCATATCAACCTTCTTCCTTTTTTCTGACTTGACCTCTACGGAGGTTGAGTGCACCGTCTTCATCACTGCCTTAGCCTCAGCGACATGGGCCTTCCTGTCGGCGACCTCAGACCCTCCTCCTGCTAAACCCCCGGAGATCATTCCCACCCCGAGGGAGATCGTATTGAGCCTCTTGACAGGGCCGTGGTCGTCTCTCGGCGGGAGGTCGGGGTCGTCCTCATCATCAGAGGGGTCGTCCCCTCTTTTTTGAGGACCTTCTCTGCAGGCATCGACTCGCTTCTTTCTGGGGTCGTCCCCTCTTGAAGTCGGCTTTATCGACGTACTTTCTGAGCTTCCCTTCCTTCAGCATCTTCTCAATCTCATCTTTCAGAGCAAAGCATTTGTCTGTTACGTGGCCGTGGTCTTGGTGAAATTCACACCACAGGTTCCTATTTCTCTTGCCGGGGGCTGCCCTCAGCTTCTCAGGCCACTTCAGTGTCCGGTCACTCTTTATCTCATTGAGGATCTGTTCACAGCTGACCGTCAGAGGGGTGTACCCCGCGAACTTATCATCCATGGTCCTCTTCTTCCCCTCTTTGTTCTTCTTGGGGTATTTATTCCCACTTGCGCCTCCTTTTTCGTCTTCATGTTTTGCCGCCATCGCCTCTTCGGCGTTCATCACCTTCCCTGCTGTTGACAACAGCTCAGCCATCGTCCTCGGAGGGTCTTCGGCAAGCTTCCATAATAGCTTCCCCTTCTGGAGCCCTCCAATCAGGGCTGTCATAGCTATGCTCTCCTCATAGTCTTCCACCTCCAGCTTCTCTTTATTGAATCTGGCTATGTAGTCTCTCAGAGTCTCGTTCTTTCCCTGCTTAACATAGAGCAGGTGTGTGGTCTTCTTCTGTGGCCTCACCCCAAAGCAGAAATTATGGATGAACAAGTCAGCCAACTGCTTAAAGTTTCCAATAGAATTTTTTGGAAGAGACGTGTACCACACATGCGCAGCCCCTGTCAAGGTACCAGAGAAGGCACGACACCTCATCTCATCTGAGATAGAGTATATGTCTGCCGCCGACTGATACATTTCCACGCGGTGGACAGGGTTGGTGCTCCCATCGTATCTTGGGGTGACCGCGGGAGGCTTGAACTTCGATGGCGTGGGGAAGTTGACTATCTTTGCCACAAAGGGTGAGCCCATGGTGTATCCCCTCTGAAGAGGGTCCCGGCTCTTCAGTATGTCGCCAATCTTATCCTCTAACCTCTGGATTGAGTCATTCCAGGGCCTCACAGGGTCGGCCTGGCCGATGTTATCCCCTGCTGCCTCTCGGAGGTGGATGGAGGGCTCCGCTACGGCAGGCCTGTGTCGGCTATTTACTTCCCTTTGGCCGTCATCCCGTCTTTGGGGTCGGCCTTCCGCTTCTTTCCTAGATCTCGCTGCGCTTCTTGACTTGGACAACTTGTCTCGCAGGTCATTCACTGGGCCCAGCCTCTCGAAGGCCGACCCCCTGCTCAGGCGGTCAAAAGCAGAGCCTCTTGGGCGATCATCAGGGTTTGGTCTCCCGCACTTTCCTCTACTGTCCTGGAGGGGTCGTACTGTATTGTTGGAGACCTCATATGGCTCCCAGCATTCTACTGGAGCCTCTTCTTCCTCCAGATCATCATACCTGTCCTCAGGGCAAGGGTTTCCTTGCCTCCCCAGGCGTAAACGCCGGGGGTCAGCAACATCCCTACGCCGCTGAGGGGGTGGCAGGTCTTTATGTGGTGCCTGGGGTGGTCCCCTGGCCTCATGATGTCCTGGAGCTGCTGCCGGAGTAATCATCTCAGGTGAGACCCCTGGTGGTCTCAGTATATTCTGACTTAGAGCTGTAAACTGCTCCTGCATCATCCGCTGGCTGGCTGCCAGAGACTTTAGGGCTGCTGCCACATCAGCCATCTCCGACTGAGGTGGTGGCTGACTGGAACTGGGCCTTCCCCCATCATCCGGCGGGGGAAGTGGTGGCGGTAGCATCTCAGGTGCCATGTGCTTGAGCTATGAAGAGCTGAACTGAAGAGAATACTGGTTAGCTTGGGAACCTTAGTGGGTCTCTTTCAATGGTGAAACACCTCCTCTCAGGGGGAGTGTTGGTTCACCACCAGAGTGCCCAGTGAGGTCAAGCTGTACAAAGGAAGAGATGTCTTCTCGTTCCCACAGACGGCGCCAAACTGATGATGCTGAGATTCAGCACCACCAGATAAGTGATAGTGAGCTCGATCAGTAGCAGCCATGGCAGCCATGGAGATGTATAAGTGTATAAGTATGTAGAAGGGGATGAGTATAAGAGGAAATAAGACTGATGTATAGTGGTTCAGCCAAATTGGCCTACATCCACTGTGAGTGTGTGATCCACTAAGTATGGGCACTAATGGCCTTGGATACAATGCACATAACCCTCTCTCTCTCTCCACTGTGTGTGAACAAGCAGAGTTTTAGCTAGGGCTACTGTTCATGGATCGATCCCCTGTAGGGTTAGGGGTGACAAGTATATATAGGTCTTGGGGGGTGTAGTGTACCCCCCCCAGGTAAGCATGGTGCATGTGAATAATGATCTAGCCAATCCCCTGTTGACATCTGTAGATGCCAAATGATGACATGATATTCCCTCACGTGAGGGGGTGATTCGGTTGTAACGGTCTTCCACGTGTCATATGAGCCTCACGCGCACTGTTCCACGCGTCTCCCAAACCACGCGCTGTCATGATGTCACCCTCGGCCTATGAGCCGAGGCCGAGGGCAAAGTTTCTTCCGGCAGTGAGTCTGGCTTGATTATGTCCTCGTACTGTCGTACCCTCGTAGGGTCGGCCGGAGCCTGGTGAGGGGTCGGCCCCTCGTAGGGTCGTCTGGAGCCTGGTGAAGGGTCGGCCCCTCGTAGGGTCGTCTGGAGCCTGGTGAAGGGTCGGCCCCTCGTAGGGTCGTCTGGGTCTGGTGAAGGCCAGTTGGGGCCTGGTGAAGGGTCGGCCCCTCTTAGGGTCGTCCGTTGTGGAGGCGACCCTCCTAGAATATAAACGGGTATATCACCTATAACTTCCACAAACAGCTACAACTCATCATCTGAATGAGTATCCTATGCATGGTGTCCTTGTGGCTGGGCACCTAAAATGGTTTTACAGAAAAAAAATAGATTTGCAAGCAAACGGGTCAGAGCCCGAATGTGGAGATATTTTAAAAACTTGCAAGTGCTTTAAAAACATTTAAAACATTAAATGCAAAGTACATGTTAGGACGTGCACTCACATGAAATTCTCACCTCTCGTCTAACTGTGCACTCCTAACGTAAGTACCCATCTAAAATGACATAAACCACTAGCTAAGTGACATCATATCGAGCTAGACTGTCATAGGTTCTACCCTTATTACTCGGTTCCCATTAACATTATAACGATCTCAATTAAATAGGGGCTTAACATAAATTCAGGTTCTCATATAAAAGTAATACATCTCGTTATAGATTATCCCTTTTTGTTATTCCATAGTTATACACACAATACCATATGAAAGTTCTCATTTTACTAAGTGTATATTATCACGTCATAAATATACAATTCAAGCACCCCGAGCCTAAGCTGTAGTGCACACATACTCTGCTATCCATCCTGGTACATCACGTACATAAGGATCACGCATTCCGAATCTCTCAGGAATCGTTCTCAGATAACAATATCACAAATAATGGAGGCGAACACAGTCACATCACATGGGTCATGCACATACCTACGCTCCCACGATCAGCGGACTTATTAACATCCCAATAAGTCTTTCTCTGACCTATGTTCATCGAGGTAACCAGTCTAAATCCGGGCAACACAAGGATTAGAGGGCCCTAAGCGAACGTAAACCTCCCGTGATAGCAAGTATGTTAGGTATGTCATACACACAAATCATATACCAATACTAAGTGAGCACACATCTTAGTAATCACCGTAGTTTAATTATAGTACTTATCGCATTCTCGTACCAACTTAATATATATACAACTTATATAATCCCGGTCCATATTTATACGCGCCATAATTTTCTCACGTCGTAGTAGACACTCACGTCTCGACTCAAATGTCTATTTGATTTGATCCACACTTGTATAATTTACTCCTCATTATATCTCAAATGTCCCAAGTATACTACTACACCATCAAAGGAATGTTATCTCTATCCTGGAACAAGTTTACGGGACTCCCAAAATCAAAACAGGCCAAAAAGGCCTAAACTGCCAGCTCGTTAGAAGTCTCGTTCGAACGAGGCTGTTCGAACGAGATTTTGTTCGAACGAACTGGGCTATCTAACGAGATCTCGTTCGAACGAGATTATCGAACGAACATCCCTCTTGTTAGAACCCCAAACTGTCAACTCGTTATAAGCTCGTTCGAACGAGCTCGTTCGAATGACCTGGGTAGGTCTTCTAACGATTGACCAGATTCAAGCCCAGAAATCCTATCTCGTTTTTTTCCAATTTCTCTACACCTCAAATCTCATCCAAACCTCAATTTAACACTTGTTTAACGTCTCTAATCGTCCCTAAACATGTTAAGGTCACATACTAACGTATTGTAAAGAATTAATTCTTCCTAAACATCATCAAATCACAAATCTCTACTCTTTTCCCCAATTTCTCAAGAACATAAACCCTAGAATTTATCATCATCAATTCCCAGAATTTAATCCGTTTTTATAACAGATAAATTTGTAATTCTCTTAATTCAATCTTCCAATAACGTTTCTACATGCAACCCTACATCCACCATTAAACTAACAACTCCAATTTCATGGGTTTTCCTTTATCTCTCAAACAAGAATGATTATCAAGATTTCTAACATGGAAGAAACATTTACTGCATAAAATGTAACTTAAACCACTTGCCTCGAGTGTCTTTGAATTTGGTGTTGGTTTGATGAAGCTTTTTCTGCAGGATTCCTTCTCTCTCTCTCTCCACAAGCCTTCTTCTCCAATGGCTATGGTGGCTAGGGTTTTCTTTAAGAAAGTTTTGGAAACCTAATCTAATAACCCCCGTAGCTTATTGGGTCATTAAGGGTTGGTTAGTGGGTTTAGTGGGTAACTTCCCAATCAGATAAAACTCTTAATTTTCATCACTTTTAATTCCCAAAAATACAAAATTACCAAAATACCCTTTATGTTGCCGATATGGCCTAAAAATACCCTGGGACCCAAACTAAACTCCCGGCTAGTGTTTTCTGACTATCTCGACCCTTCCGGACGCGTTGGCGCACTCAAAACGACCATACGGTTCATAGAATTTAAATTCACTTTTATAAAAATAATTATAACCTGACGCGACTGTCACCCGCGTCCCAATAAAATGTCCAAATTGCCATATATCAATCTCACGACAAATTTCATAATTCAATATTCATATAACATCATATATACTCAATATAGTCAAATACCAACTCACATCTCGCTAGTATTTTATCCGGATTAATTCTCAATTAATTCTCATTTAATTTATTAAGCCCAAAAATAAATATCGCCAAAAATACGGGGTATTACATGCTACTCACCTGGAGTTCCTGCGGGAGATGACAGCCGACGACATCAGAACTGACACCTGCGGGTATTTCTGTGTCACACTTATTTTTCATTGTAATCTGTGTAACTATATCTTACAAAATTATAGTGAAAAATAAAAAAGGTTATGCCCCGTGTGTTTAATCCGTGTAATCCGTGTGTTTAAATGTTCTTGCATGATTTCATCATCTTCAATCACACCTAGATGCATGTTTAGGATTGAATTTAACAAACTGAGTTTAATTAAATAATTTCTCTATTTGAACATACGCAATCTCTTCAAATTCTAAGGCTAGCATCAGTTTTTAATGAGAGGTTTTATGAAAAATGATTTTTCCAGATAATTTCAAGAGCATCCAAACCCTATTTTACACCCAAATTTTGAGATCCAAGATTAAACATAACATGTGTTTTTGAATCTCTTGTATACTACACCAAGATTGTTTTCTTTACATATTAAATATTATTTTGAGCGGTGAATACCGAGTTTGTATTGGATGTAACCAATCAGGAAAAAGGTAAGATCGGTGGGATACCAAGACGTGGGAGGCACCCCTGTTGTGTTTTTCATTGGAAGGCATCCAATGGTAGCTACGAATAAGGCGACAAGGAATAAGGAAGTGCATTAAGGCTTGAAGGCATCGACTCGTTAAGTAAGTTTAAGTTTTTCTTTTAAATAGACCTATATCATAGTGAACTTGTAGGATAGATCATCCGAGATTTTTTTCATTGTGGATGTTTCTTGTACGTCGTTGTATCATGGTTTGTTTTTATTTTGTTCTTGCTTGTATCACCTAGATGCATGCTAGGTTAAGATAAAAATTGGTAAACTTATTTACACAATATTTTGGTTTAATTGGTGAAAAGCTAAAATTGAGAAAATTTAAAATTGGTGTTTTTCTATATAACCCTAGGGCACAAGCACTTCTCATTGTGTAAGGAATTTACAATAAAACTAGTTGATGAGAAATTAATTAATTATTAAATTTATAGGTATTAAAGAATATGGATGAAAGTTGATAATATAAGTTAAATAAATTATAGTATCCTGATTTAGTTTATAAATTTAATGCAAGTATGTGTTTGTAAGTCTAATTATCAACCTAAGAATTTATTATAATTACAATTGTATATCTATCATATTAGACTAATAGACTTCACAATTGGGTTGCATTGGATAGACTTTTAGATATATTTCATGGACGTATGCATTATTAGGACTTTTCATATATTAGAATAACATAATATATGATCTAAAATTGGTATATTTAGTTAAATTGAACTATAGGGTTGTTTCGAGCATTATTAAAAATACTCAATATGTGTCACTTTAATTGAGTTAAGTTGCTTTTCGCTAGAAACTAAATGTGAAAAAATTGAGAAATATCAATCGAGTATCTCTCATTACTGTTAAATATTTTTTTCTTATGATTTATAGATTTTATGGTTTGAATGTCTTATATACTGCATTTAATTTGTATTTGTGCCCCAAAATGTCGAATTGGATTTAAAATTGTGTAATGAAATTTGTTTAGCGGGTGGATTTTAATTTACTTGTTGGAAAAAATAAATTATCTTTATAATTTAAGCTAAAAATACATTATATGAAATTTCAAGTCATTGTCATACCTTGTTGTGTAATGTAAAATTCCCCTACCTATAGAGAAACTAATTTGTAGGTCTTGTAGTAGTAGGTCACACATGTCCTATAGAGAAACTAACGTGTGGGTCTTACGGATTAGGTGTTGGGATATATTTTTTCATTTTTGATACTCGAATAATGAGTTTGTTTGTGCATAAAAAAATGTGACGTTGAGGTTTTGCATGCTATTGTCTTTTGACTTGTACCTCGTAGCTCTTCAGGTCAAGCGGTACTAGGCACGATACCACAGTGATGTATTGAGGGAGTCCAGTGAAGTGATAAGGGTATGAGGGGACATAGGGGTATATATGTAATGCAATATGATGGTGAGATAGTGATTGAAGGTTTAACTTGGTTCAAAGTTTAAAAAAATAATGTAATCATGTATTTGGGTTGAATACTAAATTTAATATTGGGATTTATTTTGTGGGGATATAATAATATGCTAAAAATTTTAGATTTGTATATTCATATATAATTTTGTATACCAAACACGTTTCTTGTCTTATATTTTGGCAATCGAGATTATTTAGAGACTAAAAAATGAGCAATTTTATGATTATTTTTTCCTGTAGTGTTGAAATCAGGTCTTCTTATCTGGTTTAAAATATCAAAAATAAATATGAGTTTCTACCCTTTAAACACTTTGTTTGTAATGAAATTTTAAGTCCAGATAACAAATTTCCTGTTTTTTACTTTCCAAAAAAATTATTTACCACCTAAAATTTGGTGCTACAAATTGTGTAATTTTGGGTAAAAGTCTCTTTTGACATAGATATAGCCAGTAATTAATTCCAATCATTTTTGTCTAATTTGTATACATTATTTGGGAACTTTGTATGTTTGGAACTCTTCCCAACACTATTTAAAATAACCAATTTTAATTGAGGCATGTATAGTGGCATTATATAATATTATATTTTCATGTTGTTAATTTATCTTGTGCGGCGGGGTGGGTCATGCTAACACTTTTCTTGAAGGTTAGACTTGATATATGAACGTAAGTTAGGACAAGGTAAGAAACTACCCTTTTCATTTGGGAAACTATCGCTTTATCCCAAGTGAATTGAATTTGTCTTGCCTTGTCTATTTGTTTAGCTTAGATAAATTATTTCATGCATGTGAGATAGTCCATCTTTCATGAATACAAATAGATTCTTTTCTTTTATGAAATGATTAGAGTATAAACACCCCATGAACACGAAAAGGTAGAAAAAAAATATTTCTCTCGCACCAGTATTAATTATATCGACCCGGGTATTCCATGTTCTCCAGTGTACCTACTTTACAGGTGCAATCGATATTTTCAGGTGTTACAATTTTTTGTGCAACGATTGTTCGGGTAGCTGTTGATGCGAGTTTTAAAAAGTTAGAATTATTTTTGTTTTGGCATTCGTGATGCATAGATCTGTTGTTTGTTTTAAATGGAGACATTGTATAGTGCTTTATTTATGGGTTGACACTCTTTCTTCTCATTTTGTAATAAAATGTTTTTTATTAAATTTGTAAATTAGTATGGAATGTTCATAAATAAAAAATGGTTGGTTTTGGTCAATTGCATTTTTATAATTATTTTGAATATGATCTTTTGTCAGAGTGGTTTTGTAATACCCCGCGTTTTCGGAATAAAATTTTGCGATAAAATTTAATTAAATAATCTTGAAATAAATTCGAGGATAGATTAAATCGGAGGGATTTAAATACAAAAGGGCAAATTTAAATTGAGAATAAATGATTATTCATGATTACATAATTATTTAATTCATTTAGGGTATGATGGGTCACTTGTGAAAAATAAATCAAATAGTAATTAACTTATGGTTACATGTTCTTTAAACATAATAAAAATATCTATGTTGAATAAAAACAATTGGGACGCATTTATGAGGTTTTATGAACTCATTTAGGTTCTTTAGACCTTTAGAAATGGTTTCGGTGTATAAGTATATAAGTTGGGAGATTATTGGGTTATTTTAATAATGGGTTCGGGTGCACATTTGGGGTTCTAAAAATGGGACTTTTGGCCTAACTCTAGATTTGAATTAATATAAGTTAAGGAGGGAGGGTAAGAGACTCCTAGCATATAAAAAAACCTAAACCTACCAGTCAGAGGATACCAAAGGCTAAAGGGGAGAGGAGTCTAAAGGTCCAAAGGGAAGACCTCAATGAGGAGGCTAAGGGATCCAACTAAAGATCATTCAGTCAATCTATTCAGACAATAATTTTCTTCTTTAATATTAATGTCAAGTGTATTTATTAATTCATTTTAGTAAACTCCAAATAATTTATGGGTTCTAGTATAAAATTGATGATTAAATAGTAGGATTTGATCTCATGCATATATAGAAGACTAATATGAAGTTAGGTGGTCTAACCCAGAAATTTAGGATGATTATAATCTTGAATTGGATGATAGAATTCATGCCTTAGAATTTCCAAATAAATTGGAAAGCTTTATGCATATGTCGAGGATTTGAACTCATGTTTTAAGGACTGGAAATTTAGAGAATTATGATCGATGTGTTATGTTAAAATATGATTTGAATCTAGATGGATTTGTGGTAGAAATTCTGGGTTAAGAGTTATGATCAATGATGTAAATTCTAGAAATTAAGAGAACCAAATTGATATTTATTTAGGTAATTAACTATACTAAGATGAAAGGCAAAGTCATAGGTACCTATTCTTATGTTAAAATAATTGAGTAAATAATTAGAATGAGATTTTAGGTAGAATTAAGAATTCCTGCTTTGAGAAAACGTGACAGAAGCCTTATCTGCATCGATTCGGCCTCCTAAGGTGAATCGATTCCGCCAGACGAATCGATTCAGCCCCTGGGGCAGGATGAGTTGGGACAGGGGATGGATCCGGGGTATTTTTAGGAAACCATACGATTTTGCGGGATGGTGTTTGGATAAATGAAGATTTTATTAAAAATACTTTTGTGGCACAAATATTAAATGGGGAACTATATTTAACTAGATGGTTAAATATTCTTATAAAGAGGAAGAAATTAATAATTAACTAGGTGGTCGATTATTGATGTGGGATTTCCTATGGATACTCATACGAGGTGGTACTATTAGAGAATAGTGATTGTCATTTAAATAAATGGTTAAATCCAGAAGTAAGGATATTAATTAAAAATTGTGATATTCCTTGGGGGTAATTATAGAGTTAATTATCCATACATATTATGTGATATAAATATGTATTTATATTTTGTGTAGATACACCTATGTTTGTGGACCATCCTATCGGTTGGGGTTATGCACGTTCGGGATCGTAGCACATGTCGGCACAGGTGGGATAGGCATTGTGTAGGTCATTATTATAGGTACTACGTAGTAGGACCACTTACAAGAGGTAGGTGTATATTCTGGAATTCAATGTCATCGTTGGGTATGGGCCATGAACTGGTGTATTGCATAAGGACCGCCCCACTTGTGTGTGTTTTGTGATGTCTGGTTGGATAATGGATACCTTTGGACTTACCGATAGATCACGAAAAAGACACTACTAGATGCCTTTGAGTGTCGCTTATATGAAAGGACATATATATGATCATATAATTTAAATGAGATTATGTAGAGAATGAATTACAGACCCAATACTGTGTAGTGTGCATAATAGATGTTTATGTCACTTTTACAAGTAATATGACTGGGATACTTTGGGAAATGGTAATATGAATGTAATTGATTACATTTCAGTACGATGGTTAGGCTAGATGCACGGTTATCAATTGTTATCTTAGGGCTTGTGTAGATATATCTGAAATATTACATTTAGAAGAGGGGTGAGATGCTTAACATATGTGAGTAAAGATAGGGGATACTTACATTGAATTGACTATATTATTGAACTTTAAATTTAGTAAGTTAATTCTTGTAAATCTAGGGCGCTGAACCAAGTTATAAATACTCCCTCCCCCTAGGTGCTCCTATATAGGGATAGCAGGATTGTTGAGAGATCAGCCTTGCAGTCTCATTTTGCTTATCGGAGTTTAGATCGTTGATTCTAGATTAGGTTGTTTCTTTATTCCATTATTTTACTTTTGGGATTATTGTATGGGCATAAACCCGAAGCTTATTTTATTTTAGTTGGTTTGAGATACTTATACTTACGTTGGGTTTTCATTTATATTATGTGGATGTTGTACTTATCATTGTCTTGGTTATATTTAAATTCCGTTTTAATTCGAACGTGTTTTGAAAATAAATATCTTATGTGGTTTGATGCTGAGAATAGTATTAATTGATAAGAAAGCCCGATCTTTGGCGTATTGTGTCTGGATAACCTTTACGTGAGAAAATGAGGGTTATTACAGTTGGTATCAAAGCATCCAGGTTTTAGTGTCATTAGGATATATGTTGCATCCGTTTTGTTTTCTGCTAAGCGTTCTTTGATGTGTCTAGAGCTCGTTAAAGGATTTTGTAATCTAGTTTCACGATGACGTGTGTGTAGATATCGTTCGCTATAATTTGAGCGCCAGTAAGACTTCAGGAGTATTTGTTCTTTAAAAATCATGATAATGAGGACCATTGCGAGTTAGTGACCGAGCATGGAATGAGTCGTTGGACAAGGGTGTTCGCCATAGTTGTGAAAATTATTATGGGAAATTATCTTGTTTGGGGGTAAAGTCTGCAACTTAAAAACTCTTGAGGGCACAAGTTAACGAATGTCTTTCATGTTGAGTCCAATGTTGAGTCCATTTTTGGAGATATTAAGGGATTTTAGTTATTGAGGAGCTTATTGGAGTTTTGGATTTTACTTATGGTAAAATGGGTTATATTGGAAATTTAGACTATTAGAATGACCTTATGATATTTTGTGCACGTTAGAGATAAGGCAATAGATTGTTGTGTTTTAGCAAAATATAAGTATTTTGACAAAAAAATTAAAGTGGGGATTAATTCTAATTAAAGGGTTAAATTGGTGTCACACTCAGATTTGAGAAATGCTCATTTATGTGGGGAAACTGTGTGTGATCTCGATGATAATAAAAATGAGAGTGTTTGTACTTGGCAGTAGGTTCATCGTGTGGTCATGTAATAGGGGTGAGATATTTAACGTATGTGGGTCGCGATGGGGGATACATACTTTGAATTGACTGTATTATTGCACTTTAAATTCGGTAAGTTAATTCTTGTAATTCTAGGGCGCTGACCCAAATTATAATTGTCTTCTCCCCCCAGGTGCTCCGAGACAGGGATAGCAGGACTGTTAAGAGATCATCCTTTCAGTCTTATTTTGCTTATTGGAGTTCTGATCATTGATTCTAGATTAGGTTGTTTCTCTATTTCGGTATTTTACTTTGGGGATTATTGTATGGGCATAAGCCCGAAGTTTATTTTATTTTAATTGGTTTGAGATATTTATGCTTGTGGTGGTTTTTCATATGTATTATGTGCATGTTGAACTTATCATTGTCTTGATTATAAATTTTGTAAGGATAAATTTCCAATTGAGTCAATTTGTAAGTGTTGGATTAATTCCGAACAAAACTATTTGAGTCATAGAATAAAAGTTTGTGACCTTCAAGCCTATGACGTTTGAGCTGAAGATGTAGAGACCAATCATATATTGAAGATATCATTATAATAGATTGTCATGTCACGTTTAACGTCATCAACTGTTCAATTTTTCCACGGTCTCTAAAGTTATGAATGCATATGATATATATAGAGCCTTGGGTTTATTTTTTAATGCGTGTCATTATTTTTTTACTATACATTGTTTACAATGTAATTTTATTCTTAAAGAAAAATAAAAAAAATTCAATCTCGTTCGAACAAGATTCCATGTCGTTCGAACGAACTATCAAACGAGAACTTTTCATTTTCTCTATTTTCTCGTTCGATAAGGTCATTTGAACGACGCCATTCGAAAAACTCGTTCAAAGGAGATATCTAATGAGATTTGTGATTTTTATCTATGTTTTCTCGTTCGAACGACATATCAAAGTCGTTCGAACGACCGGCAGTTTTCAGCAATTTTACAATAGTTTTTTTCTAAAACTCTCCACTACCTCATTTATTTCTTACATGTTACTAATAGTGCGGCAATAAAATATTCTATATGACTTTTTCCAGATTTTCAAGTGCCTTTGAGAGCCAAAAACTTTAATCACAAAGTCCCTTTTGTTTTTGTGAATCGATACTTTAATTTCAACACAAAAACAAGTTCACACCCAATAGTTTATTTTGATCCAAGTACATATATATATATATATATATATTTGTTTTGAGATCATCATGTTGGCACCGTGTTTTATTCTCTACCCCAAAAGGAGATAGTTTTCTACAGAGGATTCCGTTTTATTGATTAGAGGTGTACATACGGAGGTGGACTTCGTGTGTTGATGGTGATTGTGCCCCATCGGCGAACTCTGAGACAAAGGTGAAATCTTGAGTTGTTGACTAGGCGGAGGTGGATGAACGAGGAAGCGTCAACGTTTGAGAGGGAGTTGGTTGTTGAGTAAGTGTTTTGGTCGTGTCTTTTGTAAAACCATACCTAGTGGAATTGTGGTTGGGTCATCCAAGATATTCCCATTATGGGTTTTCCTCATACATCGTGACGTTGTGGTGTATTTATTTTTCTCTTGTAAATCTTCACGTAGATTCATGCTTACTCTTAAAACGATAAAAATCATTTTTATCACAACTTTTGTTTAAAATTGTTGTAAATTTAATTTTGGGTAAAGTTTACTGTAATTTAATTCAAGTTTGGCAAAATTCTTGTCTGGTTTGTTTGGCTAATTTGGAACTTGAATTGAATTAATTTTTGTTTAAGTGGAAATTCAAATGTTTGTTTAGTTTGATTTAATTTTAATTTTGAAGAAATTAAAATTTTGGGTGAAATATAAAATATGGAATATTTTGTTAACCATCTCTTTAGAAATAAAAAAAAATAGTCTTTTTCAGGATCCTACTTTGCAATAAATGGTATCAGAGCCAGAACACTACATTATTGTGTTGAGGTCATTTTTGGGTTTAAATATGGAAAATATACCTTTTTCAAAATTTCCTATTTTTTATAGTTCCAACTATGCGTATTCGCACTTAAATCGTTAGATTAGCGGGTTTGGTAATCAATTTTTAAAGGGTGGTCCCCACCAACATGTCTCTAAGAAGAAGTTCGTGTACCCAAACCCATAGAAAGATGGAATGAAAATGAGATAAAACTAGAAAACTTTAATTTTTGAGGTTTAAATGCTCTTTTTAGTGCGGTCACACTGGATGAATTCTATCGAATTAAGACGTGTGAGACGTCTAAGGAGGCATGGGATATACTCTAACGCACCCATGAAGGTACAAGTGTCGTTAAAGCTTCTAAACTCCAAAATCTCACCACTCAATTTGAAACTATTAAGATGCTAAAAAGTGAGACTTTTGATGAGTTTTATGCAAGATTGTTCGATATTGTGAAGTCATGTTTTAATTTGGGAGAAAAGACAATCGACAACCGTGTCGTAAAGAAATTTTTGAGGTCATTACACGATAGATTTATTCCAAAAGTGATCGTTTTAAATTATTTAGGCACTTTAAACTCTATGAAACTTGAAGAGCTTGTAGGTGACCTACAAACCTATGAACTTAACATGTTT
The DNA here is from genome assembly GCA_949130495.1 of Sambucus nigra. Taxonomy (NCBI): domain Eukaryota; kingdom Viridiplantae; phylum Streptophyta; class Magnoliopsida; order Dipsacales; family Adoxaceae; genus Sambucus; species Sambucus nigra. The sequence continues at coordinate 25,991,665 of OX422219.1, read as the reverse complement.
TCCTCCAAGGATGAGAAGAAGAAAGATAAGGGCGTAGCTTTGAAAGCTCAAAATGAGAAAACATCACTTTTGGATGATGAGTTTGAGATTGACTCGGATGATATGGCTTTGTTTGCTAAGAAGTTTAGAAAAATTCTTAAGATTAATAAAGAGAAATTAGAAGAGTGCGCTTGCGTTCAAATAATGAAGTTATTTAATTAAACACAGTTTTTACCACTTAAGTCCTAAACATGGATCTATATGTGATTAAATATGATGATGAAACATGAAAGAACACATATATGAGAAAAAATCCCCCAAAGGGACAAAACCTTTTATTTTCACAATAATTTTGTAAGAAAATGACTTACAACGAATTACAATGAAAATACAGTGACACAGAAATACCCTCGGGTGTCGGTTCTGTTGTCGGCGGCTGAAACAATCCCTTTCTAGTAGGGCAGCAGTGACGAAGAGAGCGGCTTCCTCACAAATTACTCCAGATGAGTAAATGAACTTCTTGAGGGTTTAAGGATTCACACACATATATGGGAATGGTTTTGTGAATCAAAAAAGGTTTAGAAAACCTTAAAAGGTGAAGTCTTATTCTGGGCTATTTTCATAGAATTTTGAGATTGTAGAAAGACTTAAAAAACGTGTAGAAGGAGATCAGATATTTATACAAAAATCGAGGCAGCGGCTCGTTCGAACGAGATAGCCATATCGCTCAAATGAAGGACAAAAGTAGTTCGAACGATATCGCGCAACATGCCTATCTCACGCGAACGACTTTCAAAGTCGTTTGAGCGATCTCGTCGATCGAGGCCATTCGCTTCTACACTTAGAAAAATTCTGCTTTTGATAAAAAATTAATCCAGACTTTAAAAATAATTTTCAAAAACAATTCCTAAATATTTATGCAAATATTTAAAGCTCCAATAAAACATTTTACTGAAAGAGCGTAGTGGAGTAGTGGGAATGAGCTGAGAAGCACGTTGCATGTAGCATGATGCACGTAAAGAAAGTGGATGCATTGAATTCGGATACAAGCCGTCGAGGATGATCGTGTTGACGTGCCGAATGTAGCGGTATTAGACATATGAACTGTGATCTAGGAGAAAATAGAAAATTCCTAGATTCTACCCCGGACATTTATAAAATTATGTCCTTACAAGAAATTTAAAAATGATTATAAGAAGTTTGAGAAGTATAAGCATAATAAGCCGAAAAATTCCCTAAAAATAGTAATGAAGACCTTTATAGGGACGAGTCGAATAGATGTTATGGTTGTGGGGTTCATGGTTATAGGGCATTCGAGTGTCCCACTAAATTAAGGAAAGAGAGAATAAAACCAATTTCTTATAATGACACCCATAGTGATAGTGGATCGAAAGAAGGACCAACCCGATTCCCCCATTGTGCGCAATTTTACCGCGTTCAAGGATAGTTATGTGAGCGATAGTGAAAAATCTTTCGTTGATGATAACTTAATACATGACACTTCCTAGGCCATTATTTGTGAATCCCATGAGTTTGATGGTAAAGAGAGTGGAGAAGAGAGTGAGAATGAAGAAGTGGAGGAGGTAAGTGAACTTTAAGTAACCTTTTATGAGTTGGATGCGGAGTCGTTGAAATTAAAAAGGGCAAACTTGATGTTGGAAGCTATAATGAGAGAACATGTCCTAGGCACTTATAAAAGTATTTTAATTGAACATCTTAAGGAACATGAGAGAACTCTTCGTGAGAAGCTAGAGTATGTTTAAGGTGTAAGAGATAGCCCTGGAGGTTTAATTGAGGCTATGAAGAAAGAGCTTCTTGAGTTTGAAGAGTCGAGAAGTTACTTGAGTCTAAAATAGTGGAGCCTGAAGAGAAATTGAGAGACTCAAGTTGGGTTAAATTTGATTTGGAGTGTATGTCGGAGAAATTAGATAAATCTTAGGCACCGTCCAAATCGAAGATGACATGTGTGGTATTCGCTCTGATACTCAAAATGCTTCTGCTAATAAAGACAAAACCATGATTTTGAGAGAATTATCTAGGAACACTTGAAAAGATCAATCCTTAGGTAATACTTCTCATCGTGTTTCCACTTGCACACATTATGGTCGGAAGGGTCACCTTAGGAGGTTTTGTTTCGACCTTAGAAATGGTCCTAGGAAGTCCAAGGGTAGAGTCACCAAATCCCGAGAGCGTCACATTTCACTCATGTGGGTTAGGAGATCCGATTTGGAGGCTTTACATAATAGAGTTTGTGATTCTCAAGTACTAGCACATGATTCGTCCCTTGCTAAATCTAAAGGTTGATTGTGTTAGTTTTTTTTACATACACTAGCTTTTGTGCTTCATGATAGATCTTTGCTAGATGTATGCTTGTTTGTCATTTTCTAGTCTATGCTTTAGCATCTAAATTTTACTATAATTATGATATTTGTCTCTTTGTATATTATTTTTTATTTGGTCTTATTTAAAAAAGATTACAAAAATATTTTGTTTGTCTTTTGAGTTGAATTTTTTGTTTGTTTAAAAAAATTGAAAAAAAAATTCAAAAAGATTTTTTTTTCTTTTTGTGTAGTTTAATTTTACACATTTTATATGGTATATACTTGTGTTTGAATCTTATACCATTTTATATGGTATATACTTGTGTAGTTTAATTTTACACATTTTATATGGTATATACTTGTGTTCTGCTATCAATTTTTTCATCTACATATCTTTATGACTATGGAGGATTTGTGCATGTAAGAATCTTTGCACGTTAAATTTGTTTGAATTGTATATATATATATATATATATATATATATATATATATATATATATATATATATATATATATGAGGGTGCACGAAAAAGACCTAAAAAAGTGTGGCATTGTAAAAAGTAGCAAAGGCCTACATAGTTTAGTTTGGTATGTTCATTCAAAAGAAAAAGAAGAATTATTATTTATGAGTGAGTTTGGATGGAAATGTCAATGGGTTTGCACAATGACGATGTATCCTAGTTGTGCTTATTTTTTCTTGACTCTCTTAATTTGTAGAATCATTAAAATTCTAGGCTTGTACGCACTGTGCTTGTTTGTTCTTTGAGTTAACTTTATATTGTCACATGAGGCTAAATCAATGTTTGATAAAAAAATGTGCAATCAAATAGAACTCCTTGAACATTTTTAAGTGAATAGGTCATAATTCTTTAGTCTCCACTTCACACCCCTTCACTCCGTTTACCACATGTTTATTTAGACACATTTATACAATATGAGTGAGGAAAACTTATTGTATTTCGTATCTTGTGTGGTGTTTATACCTATATATATGTTCTTGTGTGTCACTAATATCCTTTGAGTATTTATATATATGGTATCAATTGTTTTTTAGTCTTTAACTTGTTAACTAGTCCATGTATGCTTCGTGTTGATATAGGTATCTATCTTGGGATTAGTTGCTCTTTTGTTGCCATGTTGCTTTATTGTACTTATAACTCTATACACCATTGCATGATATACTTATTTTTCAATTATGCTTATCCCTTGTTATGTTTAGGAGGAGAATTTTTTTTAATTAGGGAGAAATGAGTTATTATTTGCACTTTAACCTTTGTCTATTCCGAACAAAAAGGGGGGGGGGGATAAATGGTATTTAAACCTTTTAATTTGGGAAGATCTATCCTAGGGAGACATGTCGTTTCATGGATAGAAATTATTATACAAAGGGGGGATTTAATATTGTTTATATTTTCATATTTCATATGTGTTTGATGGTGTGTTTAAGTGTGCAAGTTTTTATCTTAGCGACAACATTTTAAAGCGAGCAAAGCTTCTCATCCTATGTGTCAGTCAAGCGTTTGTATTTTTTTATTTTTTGGGTGGGACTGTGTCTTTTAGATGAGCTTGACGGCCCATAGGGTTTTTATTTTGATTTTGTCACGGAATATCCAAAGGGGGATATTTGTAAGGACAAATTTCCAATTAAGTCAATTTGTAAGTGTTGGCTTAATTCCGAACAAAACTATTTGAGTCATAGGATAGAAGTTTGAGACCTTCAAGCCTATGACATTTGAGTTGAAGACATAGGGGCCAAGCATATATTGAAGATATCATCATTGTCGGTTTTTATGTCACATTTAATGCCATCAACCTTATAAGTTTTCCATGGTCTCTAAAGGTATGAATGCATATTTTATATAGAGAGCCTTGGATTTATTTTTTATTGGGTGTCATTATTTTTTTTTCATATACATTGCTTAGAATTATTTTTTATTTTTTAAAGAAAACTATTTTTTTTTTCTAAAATCTCGTTCGAACGATATTTCATCTCGTTCGAATGAGATTCCAGGTCTTCGAACAAACTATCAAATGAGAACTTTTCATTTTCTCTGTTTTCTCGTTCGATAAGGTTGTTGAACGACGTCATTCGAATGACTCGTTCAAATGAGATATCTAACGAGATTTGTGCTTTTTATCTTTGTTTTCTCATTCGATAAAGTCGTTCAAACGACCAACAGTTTTCAGTTGTTTTTTCTAAAACTCCCCCTACCCCAGCTCTTTCTTACCTGTTTTTAGTAGTGCAGGAATACAATATTCTATGTGAAATTTTCCAGATTTTCAAGATCCTTTGAGAGCCAAAAACTTTAATCAAAAAGACTCTTTTATTTTTGTGATTCAATGCTTTAATTCCAACACAAAAACTAGTTTAAACCCAATAATTTATTTTGATCCAAGTACCAATATATATATTTGCTTTGAGATCATCATGTTGGCATCGAGTTTCATTCTATGCCCCAAAAGGAGATAGTTTCCTGTGGAGGATTCCGTTTTGTTGATTCGAGGTGTACATACGGAGGCGGACTTCGTGTGTTGACAGTGTCTGTTCCCCATCGGTGGAATCCGAGACAAAGGTGGATTCCTGAGTTGTCGACTAGGCGAAGGTGGAGGAACAAAGAAGCGTCAAGGCTTGAGAGGGAGTCCAGTTATTGAGTAAGTCTTTTTGTCATGTATTTTGTAAACCCATACCTAGTGGACTTGTGGTTGGTTCGTCCAAAGTCTTTTCCATTGTGTATTTTCCTCGTACATCGAGGCATTATGGTGTGTTTATTTTTATCTTGCAAATCTTCACGTAGATGTATGCTTAGGCTTGAAAAGATAAAAATCGGTTTAATCACAACTTTTGTTTAAAATTGGTGCAAATTTAATTTTGGGTAAAGTTTAGTGTAATTTAATTCAAGTAAGTTTGACAAAATTCTTGTTTGGTTTGTTTGGCTCATTTGGAACTTGAATTGAATTATTTTTTGCTTAAGTGGAAATTCAAATATTTGTCTAGTTTAATTTAATTTTAATTTTAAAGAAATTAAAATTTTGGGTGAAATTTAAAATTTGGAATACTGTGTGAACCATCCCTTTAGAAATAAAAAATTGGACTTTTCTAGGAACCTACATTCCAACAAATTTAAATTCAGTTTTAATTCGAACGTGTTTTGAAAATAATATCTTATTTGGTTTAATGGTGAGAATGGTATTAATTCATAAGCAAGCCCCATCTTCGGGGTACTGTGTCTGGCCAACCTTTACGTGAAAAAATTGGGGTCGTTACATGCTAATTTTAGAATAATGTTTGAAAAGGTGATTGAGTTCACACTTGGTGGGTTGAAAACTCGAGTATGTCATCGAAAAATGCTTTTAACGATATATTTGATTTGTCCAAAATTCGGGGTGTGGCATGTACGTATATGCATGAAGCATAATATATGAAAACTTTGAAGATATTTCTCCATTTGATTCTTAAGTTATGATATATTAAAACGTAAGCTTTGAGAAGAATTATGTGTTTTATAAATATTTTTCTATTATAATTTTTATAATATATAATATACCCGAAAATAAAAAATTCCTACATATCGAACTTGTTATTAATATCATCGCTAATTTATTTCCCACCCTATTATTTCCCTTCACCACAATATTCTCTCCTAATACCCCCCTAACCCCCCAACCCCCCCCCCCCCCCCCCCCCCCCACACACACACACAATGCTAAACTAAAAAAATCATAAAGTTCTTCTTAAAATAATAATAAAAACTATAAAGAAAAATAAGTGGAAAAAGTAGTTTAAAATTTTGATACCCAAAGTGATATACACAATAACTGTTATGGGCCAAAAGTCAAATGACCCATTTACTTTTAAGCCGTAAGATTTACCTTGACCAACCATAATATTTAACTTGACCCTAACACCACCACCACCATCGCTAACACCATGAACCTAATGCACAACCACTATCCCACCAAAATTTCAACCTCCAGCACCGTCAGAAACCTGTCATCTCTCTCTCTCTCTCTCTCTCTCTCTCTCTCTCTATCTATATATATATATATATATATCAAAGAAACAACCAGCACCAATACACTACAAAAACTTATTGTTTCTCAAATAATTAACTGTAAACAACTTTCAATAAGATGTTTAACCTTAAACAGACACTAAATGAATTGAACGCCCAAAACTAAATTTGAAATCATAAAAGGTTAAAAATTAATGCATAGGAAATTTGGTGATAGAATGCTAAAAACGGTAACAAAAGTCGATGATTTATGACCAAGTATGCATAATAACATTTTGTGATAAATCACTAAACACGCAAAAATGAGAATTAAGGCATGTTTGATTATTCATCACCAAATGTTGCAATGCATAATAAGTGGTTCATTACAGAATATTATTGTGCTCATCTTTAGTGTTGTAACGCCAAATTACCTGGCGGTATTTTGGACATTTTTTTATTTGGAGTTTTTTCTAAAGATTTTAATTTTGTTTTGTGTATATTTTAAGTCTAACATCTTATTAATAGTTACTTATGATATTAGTTATTTGACAAAAAATAAATTTAGGGATCTTGGATATATTTTTGTACGTAAGTGTGTGTGTGTGTGTGTGTGTGTGAGAGAGAGAGAGAGAGAGAGAGAGAGAGGGGAGAGAGAGATGTATCACCCCATTCTTTCCAAATTCTGGGTAGCTAGTCTGTACTCCAAAGATAGGGGAGGTCGAACAATTTATACAATTCTAAGCATCAAAGATAAATACATAAATCTAAAGCCATCCACAATAATATATAAAAGATGTTAATCAAACTAAATAATAAATATAAGTCCCAAAAGTGAATCAAATAAACTGAATAAGTCTCCTCAATAATAAAATGTAACAACCCGCGTAATTTTGGGGTATTTTCAAATATAGAGGAAAATAAAGTTTTTGATAAAATTATTTTTATTACTCAAATATGTTGGATTTTATTTTTAAAGATGATAATTTCAAACGGTTTCGAAATTGGAATTAAAATGGAGTTTTAATTGAATTTTTATTATATAGAAGAGTCCGAAAAACATAAAACTCTCTAGCAAAACAAAATATTTAAAAATATTAAATGGTCCGATCTAGATGATTTTTTTTTTCTAATTTCATCTCATCTTCAGCTAATTCTCTGTAAAATTTCATCCAATTCCAACGGTTAGATCGTCGGGAATAAAAATTTTAGTGTTTGTATCTGATTAGAACTCTTTTCTTAATCAAACTCTAAATCCTTTATATATCAACAAATTTGTGGCTTGGCTTTTCAAATCACTTTTTCTCAAACTTTTCAACTAGAAGAGCTCTTTAAAATTACTCCCTTTCATATACAAACCATAGCCCCAAATTTATTCAAGATTTCAACCTTAGATTAGAAGGTTTATTTGGTGTTTTCTCGAGTTTGGGCTAGAAGAAGATTTGATTATTTTTGCTAGAAGAACGTGATGGTGTGAATAGATTTTGAGGCTAAAATTATGTGATGATTCATGTTGGTTATTTTTGGTGGTTTAAAGTATGGGGTTTTACATAATATGCTCCTAAATCTCGCGAGTTTTATTCTCGTTGTTTTCTTGTGATTATTGACTCATATTTGAATTTATAAATTCATTTGGAAATCTGAAAATATTTATTGGAATATAATTTCGATTCATGTGGTATTATATTTGGTGTTGAGTATGTTGTCATGAGATTTTAATATAGCACTGAGGTTCGCCACCCGCCAATATTTCTTTTTTCGGATATGCTAAAGAAATGCATAGGCGCGATATGGTGGTGAGGCCCGGTGACCCGATTAATGTGTTGTTGAGAAATTATATTGATATAATTGCTTATGAGATTCACGTTGATTTGAATATTCGTACTCGTATTGTTACGCTTTATTCACCGCTAATATTTGTTGAGCATCTTTCATGTCATATTGTGTACTTCCCCATATTTTCTTTTAGTAGCAGGTTAGCGCGGATTTTGGGCGCTTAGGATTTATCGGAGATGGATTTTAGCTTTGATTATCTTGGGAAGAATATTCGAGAGTACATGAGAAGAATTGTATTTATTTTGGTTGTATAGAGCATTGGCGATTTATTTTGTTTCGAGATAGTTAGATGTCTTATATCGAGAGATTTTTGGTTGTATGTAATTTGAAGATATTTCAGATTAGCAGATTCTCTTATTTTTATTGTGGGTTTTAGATGCTTTATACCTTGTTATATTGTGGATTAGTTTAGTTTTATCGATAGTAGCGCTCCGTTCGCTCTCCCCGGGCGGGCGGGGTGTTACATAAAAGTCTCAAGATAAATGAGATAACAACATTGGAATCCACCGCCGACCCATAAATAAATTCTTTTGAATCATAACAAAAGAGACTCACATATATGAAATAATGAAATAAAATAACATCCTATATCTACGGATAGATATTTAAATGAGCATAACAGTGCAAGTCTGCTCACGGAACCTTGCTCCTCCAGTTTAGGGACCCGTGGAAGGATTTTTAGAAAACAATTGCAAGTTAGACCCCATATTTGCAATAAATAACTTAATTTACTTGAATAATATTAAATGCAACTCATTTATGTCTCATGAATTCCCCACTGACACTCCTGTACAAAATATCTTACCTCACCTATAACTATTAGAGGAGGTGAGATAAAAATACTATTCACATTTTTGTGAGAGGTTAAGGAGGGAAAATGTGTTTTTTTCTTGTATTTCATCTTTGAAAGTGACCACACACATAGTTTTCTTTGGGTGGTGTATATACTAGAAGATCAAACGTGTTTCATACATCTAAGCAAGGTTTAAAGCTGATAAAACATCAAGAACATTTTCTTCCTCAACTCCGATCACCTACAAGGTCCACGTTCAGTTTTGCACATTCAGTGTTTCGGATCACCTACAAGGTCCACAAAGCTATAGTAAACCACAATCTAGTTTATGTCGTTTTATATTTCTAATTTAAAGTACTTTGGGAATAATTTTTTATTAGCAATCCCCATCAAATGGTAAAATATCCTTAGTTAAGGATTGATCGTATTTTGGAAGATCCATATGATCCACTACGAAACGGTACTTTAGCACGTTTTAGGAATATAAATATTTGTACATGATATCGTACAAGCATGATTTTGTGGGGTTCTAATTACTATATCCATTTCATCAGGTCACATGACTTTTGTTTTATGTGAATGGATTTTATAGTGGTTTATCTGTAGTTAATTATCTTTGATTTGGCTATGTAATTTAATTTTGTAAAAATTGTGATTAAGGGGGAGTTTTTGAAGGGATCGAATAGTTTTTACTTGTTATAATCCTATATTTTTATGGGTCGTGGTAATGTAAAAATTTCCATAAGTTTTTTTTAGTTCTACACTGCTTTCGACATGGCCAATCGATCGACCTGGGAGGCCGATCGATCAAGGATACTTCTTGCTCTGGTTCTTTGTTCCAATTATTCCAGAAAATGTAGAGGAGTATTTCCTTAGGTTTTATTTTTAAGTAAGTCTTGTTAATGAAGAAGTCTATTTCGAGAAGAACTCTTGTTCATGAAGAAGTCCACTTCAAATGGAACACTTATTCTTACGGAGTTATACTTCAAGAAGAATTCTAGGCCATGATGGAAAAGTAATTTTGTTTCATTTTTGAATTATAATTGCCTGTGATTATGTTTTATTATGATTATACCATCTTATTTATATTGAGAATTATCATGTGTTAATTAATTGTTCAATTAGGATCCCACATTATTATGGACAATGTGGATTACTTTTTGTGACCGGCCTGCATCATAAGTTTCTGAAAAATCATTTTTTTTATTCTTTTCTAAAATTTAGTTAAATCTTGTGATCAATTTAGCATACAAATAAAAAATTTGGTCTCCAGATTTTATTTTAAATTAAAAATATGTTTTATATTGGGAAATTAATATTGTGAGACATGGTAATTTAATTCAGATAAAAAATGAGGATGTTACCATTGATTTAGTTCAAGAAATTAGAATTAAATAAATTCTTTTTCAAAATACCTATCATGACTCTATCGGGTCAATCCCTAGGAAGTCACACTCTTAAAGGATTGCAGAACAAATACATATAAAAGAAGGGAAAATCACTACGTCGTCACACCACTATGTAATCACATACCATAATTACACGACATATCAAACCTCATATGTCTCCCTCTCGTGAGACAGTTGACCAACTACACTTTGGATCAATATATCAACTTATATACAGCCGCATCATTATCCAGAGGCATAGAACCCATCCCCATGAAAAACCCCATCAATTCCCCACCAATTGATTCTCCACAGATACATATACACCCATGGTATGTCCACAAATAACACACAAATTATATAGTTTATCAATACATGTAAAGGAATACTATATATATTCCCAACCACATATATGGTACTATACGTTCCCCGATTTATACCCCATTCCCATATTCATAAACTCCACATTAATACATAGGATCAGATTCCTAATAAACTAACTAAAACCCTATAAAAATCCTAATGTCAAAACCTTAAATCCCAAACCAAAACTCTTTGGAATCTCTCGTTTGAACTATAAGGATCTCGTGCGATTGCACTATGATTTGAAGTAGGGCTACCCTCATTCAAATGAGAAATCGACCATTCCTTCCCAACGAACTCAAAACGATGATGCAATATAAATTGCCAACTAAACTATAGTTTTCTCGATCTTCTTCATTTAATAACATAATCAAAGTTTTTTCTAACCTAATATAAATCCCAATAGAACGTAAACATTATCTCTAAGGGATTCTAAACATGTAACTAATAGTATAGAATCATTAATAAGATCAAATGCATCATTATAAGGGCTTATAATGGGGTTCATTCATATAATCATGTGTAAAATATTTTATTATTGTTTATTAAAGGATTATTTTATTAATTTTGAAATGAGAATCAAAGTTGTGAGAATGCTTTATATCTTTTTAAGTATATTGTTTCATGTTTAGTGTTGGTTAATAGAGCTTAATAGGAATTCCAGTGAGTTGACTTCAGGTTGATCAGAAGGATATTAGAATTCTGGTTTTAGTACTATTAAACAGTTCACAACCTAGATAGGGAGTTGACATCATATTGAAAAGGTTTCGATGCAATCCTCGTAGTTTATCTCAAACTAAAGGAACCTAAATAATGGTTCGAGAACAAACCTAGGGTTTAGAAAACAATACCTACGCGGATCCAGTTACAATTCGGTGGGGAGAAAGATCTATGATGTAGATGTAGGGATGCCTCGTTTGGATCTCCAAAACCTTTTTCTAACCTTTGGTATGCTAGGATCTTATTGGGTAAGATCCTCCCCAAATTCCGGTAGGTAGGTGCTCTCCTTCTGAGAAGAATACCCTTGCTAAAGCTTGATATATGGTGGTCTCTCCTTAGCCTCCTTAACTAAAAACGTGAATAGCATTTTTTCTCACCCTTCTCAAACCCTAATGCTTGTGATTAATGATTAAAAAAACCTTCACACACCTTTATGTATAAGCACTGTTCTAAAAAACCCGCCTAGGCTCCGCCTAGGCACGCCTAGGCTTAAGGCTTGGGAGAAACGTCTCGCCTTACGCTTTTCACGCCTTATTCTTGGTAAAAACCTTAAGGCGCACTTTTTTCTAAAAACAACAATGCTTTAGTGAAACGATGTCGCCTTTTAAAGAATTTGTTTACAAATCGGGCCATTATCTCATCCAAAATAATCAAATACTATTTTAATTTGCATATATTCAGACATATTTTTATGATATGTGCAATTTTTGTATTTTAATATCATTGTTATGGTTAAAAAATATTACATTATATTAAGAAGGCCTAAACGCCTTTTCACGCCTTTTTACGCCAAGGCCCGTCTAGGCTTCTAAAGCTTAAGGCTTGGCCTCCACGCCTCAATCACGCCCCGCGTTTTTTAGAACCTTGTGACAAGTATAAAAGGTGGGCTTGGGCTAAATTAGGTTTCTAGGTATAACTACTTGGTTATTTGGGCTATACGAGGGATCTAAGATAAATAATTAAATAATCTTAAAATAAATAATTAAAAATCCCAAATTACCTATACCGTAATTTTATATCCTTTCTTTATTTTATCAGAATTAATTTTGCTAAATAATTTTGATTTCATTGCAATATAATTATCTCAGAAATCACTCATATATAATGAGATCTTTATTTGCAAAGTTGATAATGGCACATAATGTGATTCCCCACATTAAGCTTCCGATACCGTTTGGTTAAATCGATTTGTCGTAAATTGTACTTGACCAACATCTAATCAATTCCTTGATTCCCATATTCAACTTATTTTGCTCCTCCACTGGATTATATCGAGTTTACGGGTGGAAACAAATCTTATAAGTCTATCAAGGGGTATCACAATCCAAAGTATCTTTGGACGCAGATTCTTCCGAATAAAGATCTTAGACCTAATTACAAAATTATCACCCAATATGCCGAGATCATTTTATTCAATCCCATATTGAATCGCGTCTACGACAATCAAAGTGACAATTAATTAAGTATTATAATCCTCATAATTCTAGAGATTAAGAACCTATGTACCATTTTCAAATGGTGTGAGATATCTCGAGTCTAATCGAGATAGCCTTTATACTCTAATCTCACGGGTGGTCATTTCCAATACATTCCTGGGACATACCGATCAAAATCAGTTCTCGAACCATCATACATATTTCGATAGTTTCAGATAAACTACTAGAATTGCATTGAAACCTTTCCTATAAGATATCAAATCCCTATCTAGGTTGTGAACTATTCAATAGTGCTAGAATCGGATTTCCAATCTCCTTGTGATCACCCCAAAATCAACTCACTGAAATTCCTACTAAGCTCTATTGACTGATATTAAACATGAAATAATATACTTAAATAAATATGAAGCATTCTCACAACTTTGACTCTCATCTCAAAATCTCCTTCTACATGAATGTTAAAAATCTTAGCTCGTAAGATATTTATAAAAGTATCTTTCAAGTTATTCTCTCTTGGAATCTTGGTCACTATGATGTCTCCCCAATGCACAATCTCATATATCAGGTTATACTTCTGCTCAACGAGCTTAGCCCTCTGGTGTGTCCTTAGCTCAACTAGTAAAGATCATAGCATATTGAGGCTACCCACCATCGAATCATAAGGTATACTCCACATCCTATCTACCTAATCAGGTGTCCTAGTACACTGATCTTTAAATAAAGGAACTCGTGCCTAAAAGGGAGAAACCATTTCTTGGAGCCTTGCATGTTAAACCTTTTGAGCATTATTTTAATATATATATATATATCTTAGGATAATCCAAACAACTGATTCTTCATATCACGTAAAATATTGATCCCTCTGACGTGATTTTTCATATCGAACTGACTAGACAGCCACACTCTTATGCTGGACAATGCACCCACATCATTTCGAATAAAGATAATATGATCTACAAAAAGTACTATAAATACCACTATGTTTTCTTTATTCTTCTTATACACATTAGTTTTATCCATACACTGATCAAAACCAAAATATTTGATTCCCTAATGACCTTGATGCTTATTTAATTTCATAAATGGATTACTTAAGTGGGTTACACTATATAAATGCACTCGTCAAGATTATATTTCAAGAATGTTGTCTTGACGTCAATTTTCCAAATCTCGTAATTGATATGTTCAGTAATGGATAAGAGAATCCAAATAGACATAACCATGGCTACCGATAAAAAAGTCTCCTCATAATTGATCCCTTTTTCTGAGTGAACCCTTTCGCAACAAGACATGCCTTGAAGGTTTCCACCTTCCTGTCTACTCCTCTCTTCCTCTTATGGATCCACTTGCACTATATGGGTTTTATTCCATCCGATAAGTTGGCAAGCTCCCACAGTTAATTCGAATACATCGAATCCATTTTTATATCCATAACATTTAGCCAAATCTCGACACCCTTGTCTTCGAGTGCCTCGTCGTAGGTACCAGGGACTAGTTTGTATTATTTTTTTCTATAACCCTAAACCTCCACACGAACGTAAGTCATATTCTCTTGGGACTGTAATGAGGTGCTCTCCTAAATACACTAACCTATCAAGACGATATTTGACTCTCCCACTACAATGTGTCTCCACTTGTGATCCTGTATAAGTGACATACGAATCCTGATCATCGACAATGCTCCCACTACGATTAAGTAGTGAATTGTTGTTATCATATTGTATTTCTTCCTGTACGGGTAGTCCCGAAGCATTTTCTTGCTCTTATCCTATTATCTCTTGCTCAAAAATCTTACTCTTAGGCTTGCGATCAATTATTCAATCTTCCTCTAAGTACCTATAATTCATTCCTTAGGATTATATAATTGACCACCCTTTGTTCCTTTTGTATAACCCATAAAGAGACATACAGTTCTTGATTCCAGCTTCCCTGGCTCTTTCCTCAGCATATGTTCTGGGAAACCCCATATCCAAATATATCCTAGAGTAGCCTTGCGCCCAGTCCAAAATTCTGATGTAGTCGTTGAGACAAATTTGGAAGGAACTAAGTTAAACATGTATGCAATATTATCTTGTGCAGAACCCCAAAATGAATCTGGTCGATCCATATAACTCATCATGGACATACCATGTCCAAAAAAGTCATGTTCTTTCTTTCTGATACACCATTTTATTATGGAGTGACGGGTCCAGACAACTGGATTGTAATACCTAAACTTGATAAGTTTTCCACAAACTCTCCCAAGAATTATTCTCCTCCAAGATCAGATCGTAGAGTATGGATTAGTTTATCATGTTTACGCTCCACCTCAACCTAATACTCTTTGAAATTATCAAAGGCTTTAGACGTGTGGTGTATAAGGTAAATATATCCATATCTCGAGTAATCATCAATGAAAGTGATGAAGTACTCATAACCACCAATTGCTCAAATAGTCAAGAGCCCTCATAAATTAGAATGAACCGATTCCAACACATATTTGTCCCTATACCACTTGCCCGTAAATGGCCTTTGGTCATTTTTCCCTCTAAGGAGAATTCACAAACTGGAATTTCTTCCACTTCCAATGAACTCAATTGTCCATTTGCAACCAGTCTTTGTATCTTTTTCAAATTTACATGACCCAATAGCAAAGGTCAAAGAGATATTTGGTTCAACTTAGAAGGCTCCTTTCTTTTTAGGCTCTTTCCATTTGAGTTATTTAATTCGGTATTAAGTAGTAGTGGTGCGACATATCTTATAATATAAAGACCATTTTCCAACATTCTAGAATAAATAACAGATTTTCCATTTTTGATTAAAAGTTGTTCATTAAACTAAACCAAATATCCATTCATCACAAGTTTAGGAAGCGAAATTAATTTTCTTCTAACACCACGAACAAAAAAACAATTACCCAATATTAACTTATTGTTTCCACCAAAATTTAAAACTAAATTTCATAATGCTGCTATTATTCCTTTATGATGATTAACCATGAATAAAAACATATCTCCATCATGAGCAGCCTGGTTCCTTAGAAGCCCTGTAAAAAATTACATACATGATCAATGGCTCTCGAATATACACACTAGGTTTCAGTGGATTGCACCAGAAAACATGTCTCAATGATATAACAGAATTTGTCATTTCCATTATTCTTGGCTAAGAATATTGGCCATTGTTTCTTCCAGTGTCCTTCATGTCTGCAAATGTAACAGTTGCCTTTCAACTTCTTACCTCCACACTATGGCTTAATGTTCGACCTGACAACTTTAGGCTATGCCTGGAATATTCCATTTTTCTTCTTTTTACTTTTTGGCACACGAGAAGATGGGACTTTCTCAGCAACCTGAACCACGCCCTTATACCTATTGATATTCTCTGTATCCTGGAGTTCTTTAAGCAGTTGTGCCAGGAAGTTATCAAACTTGTTCATAGAATAATTTGGGTGAAATTATTTAAAGGACTCTGGTAGTGATTTACTCATGAAATCAACTTGTGGTTTTCCCATCAATTTCATGTCCAATCACCACCAGTTCTCATAAGATGGACATTATCTTTAAAATAAGCTCGCGTACGAGAATATACGATGGTATCTTAGTTTTGGTGTATCTTTCCATAGAATTTAACCTTGTGGCACAATTCTGATCGACAAACATGTCATTGACGGTCAGAATCATGTCATAAGCAGTGGAGATTTATTGATCCTGGTGCTGAAACACATTAGCCATAAGGCAAATATGTAGAAGCGAGACATCTGATCAGCCTTATACCACCTCTGGTAGCCTTGGACATCTCTTTCGAGTTCCCCTTCATCCGTCTTAGCAGGCCTGCCTCCATCAAGACAAACTTAAAGGTTTCTTTTTCAGTATATATAGTTCATGTTAGTTATTTTGTTATTCTTTAAGATTGTAACAAGTAGTTTGAATAATGATCCCATTTTTAAATCTAAGAATCATAAATTTTAAAAAACAAAACTAATTAATTTCAAAATTACATGTTAGAATTTAACTTCGTTTTAGTCTTTTAAAGTGGATCCCTCTCCGCCATTTTAAAGTAAAAATTCGCTTGACGTCCTAGTGCCCTTATGGAGTGAGATTTCTCGATGGGAGCTTAAACAACCCCACCTTGAACTATATAGACCTATGTCTTTCAATTATGTACCTAAACAGTTTGGGAACCTCTGTCCAACATAATGGAATAGTCAGCGACTTCGGGTCCCACTCCTAATGACAGTTACTTTGTTAGGGAGGATATCAAAAGAAGTGTTTAAGGGTGTACCATTGGTTAATTCTTTAAAATAGAATTTGTTCCTGCTGAACTTCCCCGATGGGGGGGATCAAACTCACTCACATTCTACATATCGAAATTATCACTCAAGAGTTTTAATTTATCATTGATGCGTTGATCAATTCCATTTATTGGGGGGAGGGGGCAAACTAGATGATGTTTAGAATGAATCACATTCATGATTAATGAAAACATCGATGGATACCGCGGGGTTATGTTAAAAACCCTCCCCCACTTTGTATTTAAAAAACTTTAAGGGTTGTATAAAATATTTATTCAATTTTAAAATACCAAATTTTAAATCCTTAGTAATTTCCAAAATTACTTGTGTGAATTAAATATGTTGATTTCATTTTAATTTTCTTAAAATAAAAATATAATTTAAATTTTCCAAAATTAAAATTCCCAAGAACTCAATTTAAATCCATACCTATAAGCTTTAATAACTCCAATTTAATTCAATTTAGAAAAGAATAAAACACAACACTAATTTTTAAAGAAAATCGATGATCTAGGTTAGTCTCAAAATAACAATCCATGTTGTCCATAAAAAATGGGGGTTCCTAATTTTCCATTTAATTAGCACATGAATTATGAAACATAATAAAATAATGAAACACAAGAAATTAAATAAATAAAAACAACAAATAATGAAAAAGATTAAATGTCCTTTATATCACGGTCTATAATTCTACATAAAGTAAAACTCTTCATGCAAAAGAATCATAGTTAAAGAAGACTTACTTATGGGAAAGAGTCCAACTTGAAGTACACTTTATCAATTCAAGAGTTATTATTATATAAGACTTCCTTATGGGAAAGAGTCTAAGTTTAAGTAGACCTATTCACAAATGAGAGTTCTTGAGAGTCTTGATCATTGGAATATCATCCTCTGTTGTCAAGATCAATTCTGGAGAAGAGCCACCATGAAACCACCACCGAAAACAATCATAAAAGGAAAAAAATTCTTGACAGATAGCGAAGTCATCGATCAATCAACTCTCCCAGATCTGGTGCACTTCTTCCACTTCGAGTTTGCATGAAACAATCTCCAAAGCCAACTCGAATCTTCACGAAACTTCATGAAAATTTTCCAAACATTAAACACAACCCTTATAAATGATTCCAAGTGCATAAAAACCTTACAACCCTCACCATCACCTTCACAAATATCGATAATGAAATAATTAAAAACTAAATTATTACAACCACATCGAATATAGAAATGAAAAATAACTATCGATAAACCATCGTAAGATCCAATCACACATAAAATAATGTGTGACCATGATGGAAGGCCTATATACAAAGAATCTCTAAACAACTATGTTATTTAGGAAGCATACACAAAGACACACCATTCACATAACATGCAAAAACTAGGGTTGACATGTTTGGACATTATAGACCTTTATAGTGTATGATCCTCTCTGATATAACCATAAGTACCCTCGGCCAGGCCGAGGGTACCCTGTCACAGGATGAAGCCCAGATAACCCTCCAGGGGGTGACCTCTCTACATATATCAGCCGACCCCTCATTATGGCCCGGACGACCCTACGAGAGGCCGACCCCTCATCATGGCCCGGACGACCTCTGAGGGGCCGACCCCTCATCATGCCCAAACGACCCTCCAAGGGGCTAACCCTTCATCAGGCCCAGACGACCCTCCGAGGGTACGACAGTACGAGGCCCAAAGTGGGCCAGACTCACTGCTGGAAGGAACTTTGCCTCGGCCTCATATCATAGGCCAAGGGTGACATCATCACAGCGTGTGGCTTGGGAGGCACGTAGAACAGTGCGCGTGAGGCTCACATAGCACGTGGAAGACCGTTATTACAAAATCACCCCCTCACGTGAGGGAATATTATGTCATCATTAGGCATCTACAGGTGTCAACAGGAGATTGGATAGATCATTATTCACATGAACCATGCATACTTGGGGGGTACACTACACCCCCCAAGATCTATATATGCTTGTCACCTACAACCCTACAAGGGGATCGATAATTGTAACCCTAGCTGAAACTCTGCTTGTACACACAGTAGAGAGAGAAAGTGAGCTTATGTGCATTGTATCCAAGGCCATTAGCGCCCATACTTAGTGGATCACACACTCACAGTTGATGTAAGCCTAATTAGCTGAACCACTATACATCATTGTCTTATTCCTCTTATACTCGTCCCCTTCTATATACATACATATCTCCAGGGCTGCCATGGTTACTACTGTTTGAGCTCATCATCACTTATCTGGTGGTGCTAGATTTCAGCATCATCAGTTTGGCATCGTCTGTGGGAACGAGAAGACATCTCTTCCTTTGTACAGCTTAACCTCGCTGGGCACTCTGATGGTGAACCAATTCTTCCCATGTGAGGAGATGTTTCACCATTGAAAGAGACACATTAAGGTTCTCAAGCTCACCAGTCTTTTTTCCAGTTTAACTTTTTATAGCTCAAACAAATGGCACCAGAGATGCCACCACCACCACTCCCTCCACCGAAGAGTGGAGTAGGACCCAGTTCCAGTCAGCCACCCCCTCAGTCTGAAATGGATGATGTGGCGACAGCTTTGAAGTCTCTGGCAGTAAACTAGCGGATCATACAGGAGTTGTTCACAGCTCTAAGCCAGAACATACTAAGACCACCAGGGGTCTCACCCAAGATGATTACTTCGGCAGCAGCTCCAGGGCAGCATGAGGTCAGGGGACCACCCCAGGCACCACGCAAAGACCTGCCACCCCCTCAGCAGCGGAGGGATGTTGCTGACCCCCGGAGTCTACGCCTGGGGAGGTAAGGAAATCCTTGCCCTGAGGACAAGTATGATGATCTGGAGGGGGACGAGGCCCCCATAGAATGTTGGGAGCCGTATGCGGTCTCCAAAAATATTACGACCTCTCCAGGAGAGCAGAGGGAAGTGTGGAAGGCAGAATCCTAATGATCGCTCGAGAGGCTCTACTTTCGATTGCCTGAGCAGGGGGTCGGATTTTGAGAGGCTGGGCCCAGTAAATGACCTGCGAGAAAAGTTGTCCAGTTCAAGGAGTGCTGCGAGGTCTAGAAGGGAAGCAGCAGATGGCCGAACCCATGTGGGCAGACTCAAAGGAGGGGACAATGGCCAGGGGGAAGTAAACAGCCGACACAGGCCTGTCGTGGCAGAACCCTCCGTCCACCTTAAAGAGGTGGCAGGGGATAACATCGGCCAAGCCGACCCTACGAGGCCTTGAAATGACTCGATCCAGCGCTTAGAGGATAAGATCGGTGACATACTGAAGAGCTGGGACCCTGTTCAGAGAGGATACTCTGTAGGATCACCCTTTGTGACAAAGATAGTCAACTTCCCTACGCCATCAAAGTTCAAGCCACCTGCGATCACCCCAAAATATGAAGGGAGTACCAACCCAGTCCACCATATTGAGATGTATCAATCAGCGGCAGACATATACTCTATCTCAGATGAGATGAGGTGTCATGCCTTCTCTAGTACTCTGACCGGGACTGCACATGTCTGGTATATGTCTCTTCTAAAAAACTCCATTGAAAACTTTAAGCAGTTGGCAGACCGGTTCATCCACAACTTATGCTTTAGGGTGAGGCCACAGAAGAAGACCACACACCTGCTTTATGTTAAACAGCGAAAGAATGAGAGTCTAAGAGACTACATAGCCAGGTTCAACAAAGAAAAGTTAGAGGTTGAAGACTATGAGGGGAGCATAGCCATGACCGCCCTCATTGGAGGACTTCAGAAGGGGAAGCTTCTATGGAAGCTTGCTGAAGACCCTTCGAGGACGATGGCCGAATTACTGTCGACGGTAGGGAAGGTGATGAACGCCGAAGAGGCGATGGTCGCAAAATACGAAGATGAAAAAGGAGGCACCAGTGGAGGTAAGTACCCCAAGAAGAAAAAAGAGGGGAAGAAGAGGTCTACGGATGATAAATTCACTGATTACACCCCTCTAACGGTCAGTCGTGAACACATTCTCAGTGAGATAAAGAGTGACTGATCCCTGAAGTGTCCTGATAAGTTGAGGGCAGCCCCCAACAAGAGAAACAAAAAATTTTGGTGCGAATTTCACCGAGACCATGGCCACGTGATAGACAACTGCTTCGCTTTGAAGGAAGAGATTGAAAGATTGTTAAAAGAGGGGAAGCTGAGGAAATACGTTGATAAGAGTGCCTTCAAGAGAGGCCAAAGGGACGACCCCAGAAAGAAGAGAGTTGATGCACGCCGAGAAGATCCTCCAAAAAGAGGGGACGACCCTTCTGATGATGAGGACGACCCTGACCTCCCTCCAAGAGATGAACCCAGCCCTGTCAAGAGACTTAACATGATCTCTCTCGGTGTGGGGATGATCTCCGGGGGCCTAGCAGGAGGAGGGTCAGAGGTCGCAGATAGGAAGGCCCACGTAGATGAAGCCAAGGCAGTAACGAAGACAGTACACTCAACCTCTCTAGAGGCAAAGTCAAAAAAGAGAAAGAAGGTCGACATGGACACTCTGATAGTGGGATTATCAAGAATGGACTTCAAAGGCCTCCTAGCCCCACATGATGACCCTCTCGTCATCACTTCCAGGGTGCATGGGTGCGAGGTGCCAAGGATCCTAGTAGATGGGGGTAGCTCCGCAGATGTGATGTTCTGGCCATATTTCAAGGCCTTACGTCTCAGTCGAGCTAGACTCATCCCATACCATCACCCATTGATTGGGTTTAGTGGGGAGAAGGTTCATCCCCTTTGAGTGTTTGAGGCCGATGTCAGGATGGGGGAAGAGTGGCCGAGATGGCTTACCAAGAAGGTCAGCTTCTTTGTGATGGACGAACATATCTTTTCAGCCTACAATATTATACTGGGGCGGGTAGCTCTCAAGGGGTTTGAAGCTGTGCCATCTACGGTCCATCAGATGGTTAAATTTCCTACCCCTTACGGGGTGGGAGAAGTTTAGGGAGATCAGAAGATAGCACGAGAGTGTTATTACAACTCCGCTGAAGAAAGAGAGGCACACAAGAAGGCTACAACCACTTATAATATTAATACCCTCGACCCCAGGGACGAGACAAAGCTGAAAACAGGAGAGGTCGCGGAAAAGGTAGAATCCATCATCCTCGATGAGGATGACCCGAAAAAAACCATCCAAATCGACAAGCCCCTGAAGCTGAATATCAAGGAAGACCTCATTAAGTTGTTGAGGAGAAGACAAAGCGTCTTTGGATGGAGTCATGCAGATATGCCAGGGATCGACCCCAAAATTATGTGCCACAAGCTCGACGTGGTTGAGGGTGCAAATCCAGTGAAGCAGAAGAAGAGAAATTACTCTAGAGAAAAGTATGGGGTCATAAGGGATGAGGTAAAAAAATTAAAAGATGCTGAGTTTATTAGAGAGGAAAAATTCTCCGAATGGCTATCCAATGCGATCATTATCCCAAATCCCAACGGGAAGTGGAGAATGTGTGTGGACTTCACCGACCTCAACAAGCATTGTCCCAAAGATAGCTTCCCCCTCCCCCGCATTGACCAGATGTTAGACGCTACCGCAGGTAATGAGCTCATGAGCTTCATGGATGCCTACTCAGGGTACAACCAGATCTTCATGGACCCTGAGGACTCGAAGAAAACAACCTTCATTACCGATAAGGGAACATACTGTTATAGAGTCATGCCCTTTGGCCTAAAGAATTCAGGGGAAACGTATCAACGCCTGGTAAATAAAATGTTTGAAGACCAGATTAGGAAGTCTATGGAGGTCTATGTAGATGATATGCTGACCAAGAGTTTGAAGGCGGAGGATCATGTGACAGACCTGGAAAGGACCTTTAACACGATGGACAAGTACCGGATGAAGCTCAACCCGGCCAAGTGTGTCTTTGGGGTTGGAGCAGGGAAATTCTTGGGGTTTATCGTGAGTCAAAGAGGCATTGAGGCCAACCCTGAGAAAATAGAGGCCCTCTTACAGATGGAGACCCCTAAGACCATTAAAGATATGTAGAGGCTCACAGGGAGAGTAGCTGCATTGAATAAGTTCGTATCCAGAGCCACAGACAAGTGTTTACCATTATTTAAAATTCTCAAGAAGGCCTTCGAATGGAGTGAAGAGTGTGATGAGGCCTTCAAGGAGTTAAAGTCGTACCTAGGGTCTCCCTTACTGTTATCCCGACCAGTACAGGGCGAACAACTACATGTGTACTTAGTTGTCTCAAAATAATCCATCGGTACAGCCATTATGAGAGACGAAGATGGGGTACAGAAGCCTGTGTACTTCAACAATAAGGCACTCCAGGGGGCAGAGCATCGATACCCAAGGATGGAGAAATTGGCCTATGCCTTGATCCATGCATCGAGAAAGATAAAGCCATACTTCCAGTCCCATACAATGGTCATCCTCACTGACTCTCCTCTTAGGCAGGTCTTGCACAAGCTAAAAAAAGTCAGGGAGGTTAATGGCCTGGGCCATAGAGTTGGGAGAGTTTGACATTGTGTATCAACCTAGGAAGGCCATCAAGGGGCAAGCATTAGCAAATTTTATGGCTGAATTTACTTGGGAAGACGATGAAACTGAAGACGAAAGCCTCGGGAAGACAGATACCCTACAGGGAAGACTCGCCGACACACCCGTAGATAAGGCTGAGACAAGCATCGCTAGAGAAAAAGTAGCCGAAAATGAAGAGGGAAGATATCTCTTTAGATAGGGATCCCTCATCGAGGGAAATTTTTTAGAAGATACTGTGTGGAGCCTCTTCATGGATGGGTCCTCCTGCGACAGCAGAAGTGGAGCTGGACTTATAGTGTCAGCACCCGATGGAACAAACATTGAGTACGCACTGAGGTTCAACTTCAAAGCCTCCAACAATGAGTCCGAATATGAGGCCCTGATAGCAGGGCTCTCTTTGGCCAAATCCCTTAGTGTCGGCCAGATTTTAGGCCATAGTGATTCAAGGCTAGTAGTGAATCAGATACTAGGAGCCTACGAGGCCAAGGATGAGCGGATGGCCAAGTACCTTGAGAAGGTGAGATCATTACTGAAGAGCTTCAGCGAAGTGAAATTAAAGAGGATACCTAGTCTCGACAATAGTCGTGCTTATGCCCTTGCTAGGTTGGCCTTGTCGACTAGGACAAATATTAGGAGGACAGTCCTAGTGGAAATTTTACTTCGACCAACTATCGAAGACGCTGAGGGAACACTTGGCACCTGCCTGAATATTTCTAAGGAAGCCTCGTGGATGAACCCTCTGATCAGATACATTAAAGAGGGGGAGATGCCATAAGCAAGGCAAGAAAGGAAGAATTTGAGATACAGAGCTGCAAAGTTTACTGTCATAGGGGACACCTTATAAAATAAGGGGTTTTTGCTCCCCTTACTTAGGTGTGTACACCCATCTGAAGTCCCACGCATTTTGCAAGACGTGCATGAGGGGTCATGTTCAAGCCACATTGGGGGCAGGTCCTTAGCGAAGAGGGTGATCACCCAAGGGTACTGGTGGCCGACCTTGGGGAAAGATTCCACGGCATATGTAAAATATTGTGACAAATGCCAAATATTTGCCACCATCCCTCACCAACCCCATCAGCCTCTTACTTCCATTACCTCCCCGTAGCTGTTTGCAGTGTTGGGGATTGACCTAATAGGACCCTTGCCTAGGGATATCAATAACTATCGATTTCTCATCGTAGCAATTGACTATTTTTCAAAATGGGTGGAAGCGGAGCCGATGGTAACGATCACAGAACAAAAGACCTTCCAGTTTATATGGAAAAATATTATATGCAGATATGGTCTCCCCAACACCCTTATCTCGGATAACGGGACTCAATTCAAGAATACATCTCTACAAAAGTACTGTGAAAGGGTGAGTATTAAACAATTCTTCTCTACCCGAGGCCGACCTCAGGCTAATGGGCAAACAGAAGTTACAAACAGGATGATCCTAAACGGGATCAAGAAGAGACTTGAGGAGGCAGAAGGAAAATGGGTTGAGGAGTTATATGCCGTACTGTGGGCTTACAGGACGACGGTAAAGACCTCTACCAGAGAAACCCCGTTCATGCTAGCCTATGGCTCAGAAGCCATCATCCCCATCGAGATTGGGTTTCCTACTCATAGGGTCCAAATGTATGACCCTTAGAGAAATACGAAAGAGAGGAGGCTTGACTTAGACCTGTTTGAGGAAAGGAGGGAAGACGCCGAGATAAGGCAAGCCGCCTACCAGCAGAGGACTGCAAGGTTTTACAATCAGAGGGTGAAACAGAGACCAATTGTAGTGGGGGACTTGGTCCTCAAAAATACTTTGCAGAAGCCCAACAAGCTCCATCCTAATTGGCACAGCCCATACAGGGTCATCGATGAAGTTGTCCCTGGGACCTATAGACTAGAAAACCTAGAAGGGGAACTCTTTTCCAACCCCTGGAATGCAGATCATTTTAATAAATACTATCAGTAATTTTGTAAGGTCCTATCGGACGACAGTTGTAATGAATGTGTGTGACACCCCGCCTAATTAAATACCGGGCGATCACTCCTTTATTAAATTAAAATCAAGGTGAACAGTTGGATCATTCTTAGCATCACTGTCGTGAAAATAATTTTTCCAATTTAAACATCCTAAATAATTAAGCTAAGTGTCAAAACAATTTTAGACATTACTTTCCGAATTATATTTTTTAAAACCAACATTTAAAACTTTACAAAATTCGTAATTTAAAGAATCACACAACCATTAGCCTGGAACATATAATCCAAATAATCTAAACATTCAACAACTAGATCCCAACATTTAAACTTAAAGGAAAAACATCCTGACAACAATAAATCCCAAAGTGAAAATACTGGGAATAAATGAATCACAATGACAAATAAAACAACTGAATAATGGAAATAGACAAGTCACAATATCCCATAGACAACTGAATAATAGAAAAGGGCGACACATGCCCAACTAAATAAATGGAACTAGGAGTGGAATCAACAGATGAAGTCATCTAAGTAAGAGGACTGCAACTCCCACCTAAGCTGCAGCGCGTTCCTTCCAAAGGATCCTATGCAAGACGCCCCTGTGGCTGGGCACCTGTAATATATACATATATATACAAGAGAGAAAAGAAAATGGAAACGGGTCAGAGCCCGATTGTAAAAAGATTTAAAATTTCGTTTTGCAAGTATTTAAAATGTTTACAAGACAATACAGCAACATATTAGTCCGGCACTCCCTTGATAAATTCTCACCTCTCTTCTAATGTGCACGCCTATCGTACTAACCTTCCCAACGGTTTAACTTATCTTAGGTTACTCATAAGATTTAAACTGAACAATTCAACTGTTTAAGAGGTTAATTTCATTTGATCACAAAGTTCTCATTTAAACCTTATTTACTCATAAAGTTTCTAAGTATCATATTATACTTTTCAAACACATGTTCCCCAATCGAAAATAATAATTCATTTTCTTACTTACCATAAACACAGTAGGTAGTTCCCAAATTTCCATAATTAAATATATATATTAAATACTCATATAATATATATATATATATATATATATATATATATATATATATATTTTAACGGCACCCCACATAATAATTATGGTGCGGGCATACTCTGCTATCCAATCCCCGTCTCACTCATACTAAGGGAAATACAAGTTAGGAATCACTCTAGAACTGTATTAACACATACACAAACAATATTGAGGCGAAGCATAGATTCCAAGTCTCTAAGAGGTCAGTACATACCCTCGCGTCTCTTAGGATCGCCTGACCATCGATCAGATAGCATGTACCATGGATATCTATCTTCTAGGGTACGAGTCAATATCCCCCATAAAGGCACATCAAGATAAGACAGTCCTAGAGCGGTAACCTCATAGATAGCAAGTAGAGCGGGCATGATTTTCACACGTATATAGTATATGCATAAACATAGTCATATAAATATACAACTATTACCATATCTCTCTAGGTACCTTTCATTACCCATAATTATAACATTTATCCTTATTTCTCAATCCTTAGTTATCACGTATAACGGTTTGTCTCTTACTTTAATTGAGGGATTAATCCAACTTACTACGTAACACTCATGGACTCTATCCTCCCAAGTGTAGAATTCAGTAGGTACTCATCTATTTTTCCAACGTAACTATCTTACGCGTCTCCCCCTTTAATACACAACCCCATCGTCCCTTATGTGTAAACATCCCAAAATGTAAATCTCGACTTAGATTAAAGGTCTCATAATTATTAATAAGTCCTACTGGTCTCCTTTACCTTCCAAAATAATTTAATAAGGATGTCCAAAGATTTTGACTCATTTAATTTGAAATCAACGATTTAAAAGGGGAAATATGAGTCTTCCAGGAGGGGTCGATCGATCGATGACAGGGGCTCGATCGATCGATCAAACAGGTATGGCGAATTCTACAGATTAACAGTTACGGGTTCTATCATCCAACATCAACCAAATTCAGATTTTTAACACCCAAACTCCCAAAAATTCATACTACAAACATTATAAACCCAAACTAACAATCTTCTACGTAAAGCATGTGAATTTTCATCAAAAACCATGGATTAAAAGGGCCAAAACTCATATTAACCTCATGAAGCCAAGAAATTTCGTTAACTTTGTTCTAATCAGTCTTTTTCCAGAATTTCTACTCCTAATACATCATAAATCCATGGTTCAACCTCTACATACGAAGGGGATTTCCAGATTTCCATTTATATCATTACTACATGCAATTTCCTATCTCCAACATGGGTTTTCTTCTATGAAACTCATCCTAATCAATCCTAGACTAACATGAATGATGCATTAACGAATTAAAGAAAGATAAAGACTTGCCTGGGAATTTCAGATTTCTGATTTGTGGACGAATTTGGTGTGGTTGCGTTCCCCGTCGCGCGATCTACGTGTTGGTGGTGGTGTCGGTGCAACCGGATGAATTTTCGGCCTAGAACACCTTCGCAAGCTCTCTCCTTCCCTCTCCTATGGACGTCACTTGTCTTTGGTTGTGTTAAACCTAGAAGACAACCTTAGACATCTGATATAACCCTTGAAAATTCGTGGGTTTAATTGCCCAAAATTACAAAATGTCCAAATTGCCCTCTCGGGGCATTAAATAAGCCTAAAAACGCCCCGAGACCCAAACTAAACCCCCGGGTACACTTTTCTGACTATCTAGACCCTTTTGGACACTTTGGCGCACTCAAAACGACCATATGAGCAACTTCTAATTTATTCACTTTTATTAATCAATATTTAGTCCCGACGCGACATGGGCGCGTCCCGACTCAAATTTCAAAAATTATCATTTTATTCACTATTGACATTTAATAGAACCAATATTATATATTACTCTACTCATTAGTAATATTCAACAAGTTTCCCATAATTACTAACTCACGTCACGTTAATAATTATAAAGTAATTAATTTTCGTATTTATATTAAATTAATAACTCACATTAAATTTAATAAATCCCCAAATTTATAAAGAATAAAAATACGGGGTATTACAATGTGTTGCTCCAACAGAACACTTGGAAAGTTAATGATAATGTCACATTGGTCCATCATTTTGTGTTTAATTAAAGCAAGTGTGATTGGGATAATGCTAGGTGGAGGTGGGGACGACCCCACCATTGCCATCAAGAAAGACGAGGGAAGACTCAATTAAAAACCATTAATTTGGTAAAAGGAACCCTCGACTATAATGAGGGTCAATGGTGGGGGGAAGACTCAATTAAAAATCATTAATTTGGTAAAAGGAAACTTCGGCTATAATGAGGGTCAATGGTGGGGACGGCCCCACCATTGCCGTCAAGAATGACGAGAGAAGACTTAATTAAAAACCATTAAGTTGGTAAAAGCAACCCTCGGCTATAATGAGGGTCAATGGTGGGGACGACCCCACCATTGCCCTCAAGAAAGACGAGGGAAGACTTAATTAAAAACCCTTAAGTTGGTAGAAGCAACCCTCGGCTATAATGAGGGTCACTGGTGGGGACAACCCCACCATTGCCCTCAAGAAAGACGAGGGAAGACTTAATTAAAAACCCTTAAGTTGGTAGAAGCAACCCTCGGCTATAATGAGGGTCAATGGTGGGGACAACCCCACCATTGCCCTCAAGAAAGATGAGGGAAGACTTCATTAAAAAAAATTAATTAAGTTGGTAGAAGCAACCCTCGGCTTGTGACACCCCGACTAATTAAATACCGGGTAGCTACTCCTTTATTAAATTAACCCAAAATGCCAAGTTGGCTCAGTTAATAGCATCACTGTCGAAAACATTTTATTATTACTAACCACCTAGTATTTAAAAAGTAAGTTGCCAAATTTTAATTAAAGTCTGGTTAACATGCAGTAAAAGATTTAATGCAAGAATAATATCACCATTCACCATAACGAAGTAATAGAATAACCATCACACGATATAAAAAATCCGGAGGAAAACTCCTCACAACAAACTCCACAACTGAAATGAATAACTAAATACTGAATACTGAATCAATACATGCCAAAGTCTGAAAAACTGAAATGGAAAAGTATCTCTAATGGAACTGGGCAACATGCCCTAAAACTGAGGAATACTGAACATGGAATCCAAATGATAGAAGCGTCTACAAGCAAATCACTGTAACTTCCACAAACAGCTACAACTCGTCATCTGAATGAGTATCCTATGCATGGTGTCCTTGTGGCTGGGCACCTAAAATGGTTTTACAAGGAAAATAGATTTGAAAGCAAACGGGTCAGAGCCCGAATGTGGAGATATTTTAAAAACCTGCAAGTGCTTTAAAAACATTTAAAACATTAAATGCAAAGTACATGTTAGGACGTGCACTCACATGAAATTCTCACCTCTCGTCTAACTGTGCAATCCTAACGTAAGTACCCATCTAAAATGACACTAACTACTAGCTAAGTGACATCATTTCTAGCTAGACTGATATAGGTTCTACCCTTATTACTCGGTTCCCATTAACATAAAAACGATCTCAATAAAATAGGGGTTTAACGTAAATTCAGATGCTCAATATGCAATATATTTCACTATCAGTTAACCCGTTATGTTTTTTCTCGAAATAATACTGTAATTATATTCACAACATTAACATGAAGGTTCCCATTAATTAAGTGTATATTATTCACATCATAAATATACAATACAAGCACCCCGAGAACTAAGTTGCGGTGCACACATACTCTGCTATCCATCTCGGTACATCACGTACATAAGGATCACATATTCCGAATCTCTCAGGAATAGTTCACAGATAACAACATCACAAATAATGGAGGCGAACACAGTCACATCACATGGGTCACGCACATACCTACGCTCCCACGATCAGCGGACTTATTAACATCCCAATAAGTCTTTCTCTGACCTATGTTCATCGAGGTAACCAGTCTAAATCCGGGCAACACAAGGATTAGAGGGCCATAAGCGAACGCAAACCTCCCGTGATAGCAAGTATGGTAGGTATGGCATACACACAAATCATATACCAATACTAAATAAACACGCATCTTAGTAATCACCGTAATTTAATTGTAGTACATATCGCATTCTCGTACCAACTTAATATATATATAACTTATATAATCCCGGTCCACATTTATACGCGCCATAATTTATTCTCACGTCGGAGTAGGCACTCACGTCTCAATCCATAATGTCTATTTGATTCGTTTCACAATTATAACTTACTCCTCATTATATCCAAAATGTCCCAAGTATACCAATACACCATCAAGGAATGTTATCTCTATCATCGAACAAGTTTACGGGACTCCCAAAATGAAAACAGGCCAAAAAGGCCTAAACTGCCAGCTCGTTAGAATTCTCGTTCGAACGAGGCTGTTCGAACGAGGTTTCGTTCGAACGAACTGGGCTATCTAACGAGATATCGTTCGAACGAGATTATCGAACAAACATCCCTCTCGTTAGAACCCCAAACTGTCAACTCGTTAGAAGTTCGTTCGAACGAGCTCGTTCGAACGACCTGGGTAGGTCTTCTAACGAGTGACCAGATTCAAGCCCAGAAATTCTATATTCGTTTTTCACCAATTTCTACAATTCTAATCTCAACCAAAATTCGTCCCAACAATGTTTTATGGTCACTAATCATTCCTAAACATATCAAGGTTATATATTTAAAGGACCAATCCATCCTAATCATCATCAATCCATCAAATCTCTACACTTTTCCCCAAATTTTCAAGAACATAAACCCTAAAATTTATGATCATCAATTTACTCAAATTAGATTCGTTTTTGTTACATCCAACACATACTTACATCAGGGTAATCATTTCTCTACAATTCTACGTGCAATTACTCCTCAACATTCAAATTCTAAGTCCAATTAAAATGGGTTTTTATAAAACTCTCAAGAACAATTAGATTTATGTAAATTCCTACACATGGAAGATGCATTCTCTATAATAATTGAAATTAAACCACTTGCCTTGATTCAATCTCTAATTTTGATGACGATTTGTTGAAGTTCTCTCTCTCTTTCTGTAGAATTCCCTTCTATCTCTCTCTCTCCAAGCTTATCTCCAATGGTGGCTAGGGTTTTCTTTTGGAAAGTTTTGGAAACCTAATCTAATAACCGTATCTTATTGGGTCATTAAGGGTTGGTTAGTGGGTTTAGTGGGTAAGTTCCCAATCAGATAAAACTCTTAATTTTCGTCACTTTTAATTCTCAAAAATACAAAATTACCAAAATACCCTTTATGTTGCCGGTATGGCCTAAAAATACCCCGGGACCCAAACTAAACTCCCTGCTAGTGTTTTCTGACTATCTCGACCCTTCTGGATGCGTTGGAACACTCAAAACGACCATACGGTTAATAGAATTTAAATTCACTTTTATAAATAAAATAATTATAACCTGACGCGACTGTCACCCGCGTCCCAATAAAATGTCCAAATTGCCGTATATCAATCTCACGAAAAATTTCATAATTCAATATTCATATAACATCATATATACTCAATATAGTCAAATACCAACTCACATCTCGCTAGTATTTTATCCGGATTAATTCCCAATTAATTCTCATTTAATTAATTAATCCCAAAAATAAATATTGCCAAAAATACGGGGTATTACACGGCTATAATGAGGGTCAATGATGGGGACGACCCCACCATTGCCCTCAAGAAAGACGAGGGAAGACTTAATTAAAAACCATTTAATTTGGTAAAAGGAACCCTCTTCTATAATGAGGGTCAATGGTGGGGACGACCCCACCATTGCCCTCAATAGAGACGAGGGAGGACTTGAGCATCAATTAAAATTGGTTAAAAATCACCCTCGGCTATAATGAGGGTCAACGTAGGGGACGACCCCTCATTCACCCTCAAGAAAGACGAGGGAGGGGTTAGTGATATTATTAATATAAAAAATTCACAATGCAAAAGAGACGAGTATGAAAGAAAACAAGATAGATGATATTATAAATAAAATATTACAAAAGGATATTTGTTCTCCAAAAAATAAAGTACATTCATGAGGTACATAAAGAGGTCATCGGCTACAAACATCCACCCTATTGAGCAGCATCAGAGGGCAGGGCCTCAACGTCAATAAGAGAAGTCTCCTCAACGACCATGACAGGATGATCCTCATACGTGCCGACACCCTCAGCATGCACGTGAGACTCCACCTGTGCCAAAGCCTCAGCAATCAGAGGGTCATCCAGTTGGACTGTTTCAATAGCGGGGCAGACAGAAGATACTGTGTCAGCAAACTTAAGGAAGACCCACCGACAGGCCGTCCTAATCCCCCTCTCTAAGTACTCAAGGCTTAAGCCTTGAAACTCATCCGAGAGTTTGTAGGCATCCACAGCGTCTGCCCCTGCTTTCTTCAAAGCCTTAGATAGCTCAGTCATGAATTGGGCCCCTTGATGGGTCAAGGCTTCATCCTTCTCTTTAAGAAACAAGTCCTTGGATGCCATGTCCGCATCATGCTGCATCATCAACTCGTCCAGGATCCTCGCATGCTCAGTCCTGGCGCTCTCTAAATCAGCCCTTGCAGTCTCAAGTTCTGACTATAGATCAACCTCATGCTGAATAGCCCTCTCAGCTTTATGGAATTTCTCTTGGTTCTCATCCATCCACTTAGTGGCCGAGGTAAAAGCACAGACAGACTGCATAAGAAAATTACAATGCAACTCGTTAAGAGGCCGAGGAAACAGTTTCTGAAATAATGCAATTAAGGGAATGAAGTAAGACAAGTACCTGAGCTAGGGTGTGCACACCATAGTCATACACCTTCGCTGGAGGCATCTTGGACAAGAATTCATAATCGACAGTTAAGGGGGTAGAAAACATTGACGCTTTGGCCGTCCTCAGGTTGGCGATCAAAGAAGACGGATCGACCTTGAGTAATGTCAAATTTTGGGACCAGAAGGCACGCATACCTGAATAAGAGACGGTCCCCTCAGACGCCTAGACCCTTGCCCTCATCCTTGAATCTGGCTGAGGGTCGACAGGGACTTTAGGCTCTTTCCTCTTTTATCTGTCGGAGGTCGGCTCAGCAGGCGTCGTCCCCACGGTCTTTGTCTTCCTCGGAGCTTGCTGAGGCTCCTTGCCCTTCTTCTTGCCCAAGCCCGATAGAAAACTTGGTGCAGTCATTTCCCAGAGTTGATTAGATATGCCAAAAGGACGACCTGAAAAGAGGATGACACGTCAGAAAAATGCGAAGGTAAAGATGAAGCACTTGAAAGATAGGGCAAAAAATAATATAACTCACATAGCTCTGTCAGGGGGCCGACCCTCAGACCAGCTTCCTTGAGGAACCATGGGGTCATCAGATCTTCAAACATTACGAATTTACCCCATTTCCCTCGTTCTCTCAGATATTCGACTATGTGTTTCTCGTCCAGACTAAGTCCGGGGTCTGACATGTCCTTCATCGAGGGGTTAGACCATCTTCTGGGGACTCTCGGACCATCGACTAAAGGTTGGGCCATGGTGGAAAATTCCCATTCTCCAGAGACGAAAAAGAATCTCTTCTTCCAATCGTGGTTGGAGGTTTGTGCCACGTGTAGAAGTTTTTTATTAGACTTCCTCGCCCCCAGATGATAATACCCGAGCTGCTTAGATGAGGAAGTGATATTATAATAAGCTAAGAACAGATCGGCCGAGGGTTCGTCAGTAAAGGCATTTTTTCATAAGGAGACGTAGCCAAGGATCGTCCTCCAGGAGTTGGGAGGAAGCTGCGAGGAGGCAACGCCGAGGGCTGACAAGATTTCTACAACGGCAGGATGTAGAGGGAATCTGACACCAACCTTAAACATATGTTCGTATACTGCTATCTCTCCCTCTTCACCCTCAAAAACCCTCTCAGACTCGGAGGGAACCCTCATGGTTATGTTGGGGGACACACCATATGCATGTCTCCACAGAAGGAGGTCACGATCCCTAATTGAGGAAATATAAGATGAGGCATGAGTTGTGTCAACTGGGTCAACATCTGAGTCCTCACCATCAGCCTCAGTCCCCTCTCCCTCGGCCTCATCACCTGTCAGAGGTCCCTAAGGAAAAGCTATCTGAAAAGCGCGTGGGGATAGAGTTGTCACAGGGACAGCCTCAGAAGGGACCACACCCTCGGCCTGTCGGCCTGGGCTTAGATCAGACGTCTCTCTCCTTCCAGAAGACCCAGCGCCAGTTGGCGACGATGCTCTCTCATCAATATCTACTGAATAACTCTCAGATAAATGACAGGACGAGACACAAGACTCAGTTGGTCTTAATGTGGCTAGAGGAATGGGGAAAATGGGTCACACCCAGTTAGGGTCGGCCCTTCGTATTATCTCCTCCTCTTCCTCTTTTCGTCTGATCTCAACAAATAACTTCTCTCTGAGGGAAGGGAATTCTTCAGCTAAACTGTAAAGCCTCCTAAGCATTAAGGGGAATGCCCTACACTTGGAAGGATTTGGCTATGCCAACTACAAACAATCTAACAATTGACCAGGTTGGACTTTTAGATCAAAACCAAAGAAATCAAAGGTTTTAATAAAAAACACTCAAGAACTAGTCGTCGTAGAAGACGTCGGAAAAATTATGAAACAACCTAAGGGAAATCCAACTCCACGACCCTAAAATAAGAAAGCATAAATGAAGATAAAGAGGGCATTAGGGAAAAGGGGTTACCTGAGAAAAAATAGCAGAACTGCCAAACTCAAAACGTTAAAATTGTAAAAATGGCTAGAAAGCTGGAAGCTAGAGAGAGAGAATTCAGGCACGAAGAAGAAGAAGAAGAAGAAGAAGAAGAAGAAGAAAGAAAAACTTCAAAAATTGTTTAAGTACTTTTCTAATGAGTGGGCCCACTAACCAATGCAGAGCACAGCCCACGAGGAGGGCATCATTAGGGCACAAAGTTTCAAGCAGTATACAGCCGCCATGCCTAGAAAATTGGAACGACAATGACAGGTGTCATACCAGCTTTACAGGTGTCATTTATCTAACAGACCATACGCTCATCTCAAAGGAAACACTATCCCTCAGCCATCTCAACAACATCAATGGCTAAGGGCTGGGGGATGATTAATATACCCATAAGTACCCTCAGGCAGGCCGTGGGCACCCTGTCACAGGATGAATCCCAGACGACCCACCAGGGGGGCGACCTCTCTACATATATCATCCGACCCCTCATTATGGACCGGAATACCCTACGAGGGGCCGACCCATCATCGTGGCTCGGACGACCCTCCGAGGGGCTGACCCCTCATCATGCCCAGACGACCCTCCAAGGGGCCGACCCTTCATCAGGCCCAGAGGACCGTCCGAGGGTACGACAGTATGAGGCCCAAAGTGGGCCAAACTCATTGCCGGAAAGAACTTTGCCCTCGGCCTCATATCATAGGCCGAGGGTGACATCATCACAGCGCGTGTCTTGGGAGGCACGTGGAACTGTGCGCATGAAGCTCACATGGCACGTGGAAGACCGTTATAACAAAATCACCCCCTCACGTGAGGGATATTATGCCATCATTTGGCATCTACAGGTGTCAACAGTGGATAGATCATCATTCACATGCGCCATGCATACTTGGGGGGTACACTATACCCCCAAGATCTATATATGCTTGTCACCTACAACCCTACAAGGGGATCGACAATTGTAACCCTAGCTGAAACTCTGCTTGTACAGACAGTAGAGAGAGAAAGTGAGCTTATGTTCATTGTATCCAAGGCCATTAGCGCCCATACTTAGGGGATCACACACTCACAGTGGATGTAGGCCTAATTCGCTGAACCACTATACATCATTGTCTTATTCCTCTTATACTCATCCCCTTCAATATACATACATATCTCCAGGGCTGCCATGGTTACTACTGTCTGAGCTCATCATCACTTATCTGGTGGTGCTAGATTTCAGCATCATCACTCTCAAAAGTCAGGTAGGTGGGTGGACACCTTCTAAGATGAAAACCTTTGATAAAACTTGAGATATGGTTCTCTCCTTAGCCTCATTCACTAAAAATGTGAATAGTATTTTCTCCCCCCTCCCCCCCCCCCCCCCCAAAAAAAAAAATAATGCTTGTGAATAATCATTAGATGGCTTCAACAAATTGCGAAATTAATCAATTATGACCAAATTTAATCTTAAATTATCACTCTGAGCATGTGAATCATTGTTATTTATCATTTCTATAATGAATCTAAACACTTATGGGCATTAAACATGAATAAACCTAACTTCTTCTAAGATATAACATAATATTTAAACCTAGCATAAATTAAAATTGTTTAAGATCATATTAGCAATTGAACATAAACAAGTTAGAATTAATATATAGTAAATCAAGTTATTCCTTTCGTAAAATCAATAGGTTGAATACCCTCTTAACTTCTCTCGTTTATTCTCTTTCTCTCCAAACATCCACTATATAGCTAGGATTTTTGTCTTGTGTTAAGATATGTTAATTACGAGGATTAAGTATCTATTTATCCTCTAATTCATGTAGGTGTCCTATGTGCCTAATTTAAGAACTTAAAATAATACCAAAACACTATCCATATGCTCCCAAAACTTATCTCAAAACCCAACTCTTGGGCCCAATACGACATACCAAAAATCACATTTTGCGCCTTTATATCACCTAGAGCTCGATCTAATAGTACAACCTCGCAATATAAAGTAGATCACATGATATTATTAATTTACAAGGTGTTTAAATGTTATTTAATGTCCCTAATTAATGTAAATGATAACATATAATTAAATGACACCATTATCATGCACTCACAATTACCATGTACACGAGCAATAATAATTAACATTTTATATATATATATATATATATATATATATATATATATATATATATATATATATATATATATATGTGTGTGTGTGTGTGTGTGTGTGTGTGTGTGTGTGTGTGTGTGTGTGTGTGTGTGTGTGTGTGTGTGACATTATGAGAGAGAGAGAGAGAGAGATGTGGTGGTGGTTTGTATTGTAAGTTTATAATGTCGCAATAGTGGTGGTCATGGACTAGGGATGGTGGTGATGGTGGTAGTGCGAGGAAACATTGTTATGGTGATGGCGGGAGGTGGTAATGATAGTTTAAAGTTAGGGTTATTTTTTATTAAAAGTTATAAATAGGTTAAGAAGCTTTGTGAGAGGTTAAAAAAAGTAAAATTGGTAACATGAAAGTGAAATTAGGGATTTATAAGTGCATGCACCAATTTTTTAATTTTTCAAATTAAGTTAAACTAAACAATTAAATATGCACCAATAGAACTTGAGTTGTTAAAACAGTTAACCCAATTTTATCTTTCCCTAATGCATGCATATATGTGATATAATTAAGAGTCAAAATAAATCAACCATAACACGCTAATGTACAAGGAAAATCTAAATGGAAAAAACAACGGACGACCCAGCCACGCAAATTCACTGTGCTAAGGAATTACACAAGGACGACAAATGACTTACATAATCGACGCAACTCCCTTAAAGCCTTGACGCCTCTTCATTCCTTCAAACTTTTACACAGTGACATGCAGGAATCCACCAATGTACACCCACAATGTGTGCTCCTCACACAACTCGATATCCACCGATCCAGGCTAAAAAAACCATCACAATCGCGGAGTCCACCACGTTAAACCACAATAAGCACATAATCCACCGCACAAAATGATACTTAACAAAGATGAAGATTAAATGAACTTTGGTACCAAATAGGCGATCTCAAACTAGCATATGAAACTCGGATCTTAACGTGTTAGGTGTAAACTAGGGTTTAGAGTACATGATATGTTCTTTGAAAATAATTTCTTAAAGACCTCATATAAAAATAAGTTGCCCAAAGTCCAATTTATAGAAAATACGAATTTCAAGGAGGCATAAAAATGAGACAAACTCGATCAAATGAAAACACTAGGGTCGAACAAAAATAATCCCATTTGAATGAGATAGCCAAACACATTTGAATCAGCATCAAACGACTTTCAAACGAAATTTTTGTATGAAACAGAAATACCGCGTTCAAAAGTATACTCATTTGAACCAACTTCTAAACGCGTTTAAAGGACTTTAATAATTTTGTTTAAAAATCAAAAAATTCTCATTTGAACGACCTTTATAAAAGTTTTTATTTTTCTTTTCAGAACCATTTAAAAAAAATGGCCTTAAATAATATTTTAAAAATCACACCCAAATGATACCCAATGATAAAAACTAATGTGCATTCATACCTCTTGAGATCCATTGAGTTTGAAGACGAAACATGGCACGAAACACAATACGATGATGTAGACACTTGAACTTAGTTTCTATGGTCTTCAATCATACACGTCATAGGTTTTGAAGGACAATAACTCAAGACCTAACCAATGACTCGAACGGTTTTGTCCAAACAGAATTAATCTAAAATACATGCAAATCGAGTCTATTGGAAATGTGTCCTTACAAATCACCCCCTTTGGCTATTTAGGGAAAAAACTCGATAATCACAAACTATGGGCCATCAAGCTCACGTAAGACTCAATCCCAACCCCATTGGAAAAAGTACGAACACTTTACCGACACAAACTCTGAGTAGCTTTTCTTTTACGAAAGTTAGTTGTATCATTGCTAAACATGCACACTTAACACGCCTTTCAAATGCAAAAAGAATATATAACACGTATAAAATCAAAAATTAAAAATCCTCCCCCTTTGTCTAACAATAATATCCACCTAAGATAGGACGTCTCCCTCTAAGGTAAAAATTTACCCCTCTAAGTTAAAGAGATGGATACCATTTATCCCATTTTTTATTCAGGCATAGACAAAGAAAAATATTCACAATATAAATAACTTCTCCACCTAAATGTAACAGCATGAACAAAAAGGAAAAATAAGTAATATCAAACAATGGCGTTAAGCAAATGCAAAGACAAACAAACTTGGCAGCACAAGCACAAATAATCCAAACAATGAAATTTATGATACCAATTTTGATGCAGAAATTGAAGCGTAAAGTGCCAATATAGACCAGCAATAAAAAATACAAATATGATCATTATGAGATGCCAATTTTAATCGAAAATAGCATATGGCAATCATGAATTAAATGAAATGAAAAGACTCAAAACAAAAACATAATATATATAACCACTCATATAACAATGACACGCATAGATATATATATGTATGAACTCATCATAAAAAGACACAAAACACGTAAGCTTTAAATACTTGCATGTCATCAATGTGTCTAAACAAAAAGTAGTATGGAATGAAGGGGTATGAACTAGATTCAAGAGAAATATGACCAAATCACTCAAGATGTGTCCAATGAGTTCTATTTGACGGTATTAATTGATCAAACTTCGGTTTAACCTCAAGTGGTGAATAATGAACTCAAAATGGACAAACGTACACAATGCACACTAGCCTAAAAATCTTGATGATTCTCAACTAAATAGCGTCGAACAATTAAGCATTACTCGGACTCATTGTGTAAACCCATTTATTTTAAACTTCTTACACCCTCAAAATAAACATATATCATTTTCCTCCCTCAAATATTTTGAAGATATCATTTTGAAGATTAATGCCAAAAACTTTGGCCTTGGAAATATTTTTCTTTTCTTTGACTATCTTTACTTTTAGTCATTTTCCAATGATGGCCTTTCACGCAAAGGATATTTACTCCCTTCATAACCCTTTCCATCGTATCCTCATATTTTCAAACAAAGAAAACTCTCGGGCAATGGTATTTACATGCATAAATTCCCCATGGTTAAATAAGATATGTATATGACAAGATTGATAGGAGAACTCCTCACTTAGTTCATGCAACATAGGTAGTTATAATCGAAAAGAGTTTGTACAAAGTGTGTGCGGATGCATATACAAAGTGAATCCATTAACAAATCAAAGTCCAACAACTCCATGCAAGCATGGTAAAGAACAATCCTAAGCATTGTAAACCATAATCAAGTGTCCTAGTCTCATGGAAAACATAGAACGAATAAGATCAAAAAAACTGATATGCCATACAAAATGTGTAAAACTAAACTATACAAATAGAAAAAAAATCTTTTTGAGTTTTTAAATATTTTTTAAAAAAATTATCCCAATTTCAAAAATAACTCAAAAGACAAACAAAATCTTTTTGTATTTTTCTCAATAAGACAAAACAAATGAAAAATCAAAATACAAAATACACACATGCCATAACACTAAAAACAACATATATCAAAACGCATATAATATATATCATGTGAAGTATCGTGTGCAAGCATGTGAGAACCAACGATTCCAACATTCAATGTCTCTAAAATAGATTTCCTAACCTGAATAGATGAAAACTTAACGCCTTGAGTTTTGGGAACCATGGTGATAAGGAATATATACTTCCTAGGACCTCTTCTAAGATCATAACAAAACTCCCTATGGTGACATTTCCTACCACGAGTAAAATGAACTATGGGTTGAAATTTTTCTACCGTCCTTGGCAACAGTTGACACTCTTAAACATATGGTATTGGCTTTAGGCGTGGAAACATTTAATTATCGAAGACAATACCGATGCGAATTGACTCTCTTAAATAATCTTATAATTACAAAATCTTAGACTCAATCAAGAACTTAAACTCTTCAAACTATAGGGA
Organism: Sambucus nigra; assembly: GCA_949130495.1. Classification (NCBI taxonomy): domain Eukaryota; kingdom Viridiplantae; phylum Streptophyta; class Magnoliopsida; order Dipsacales; family Adoxaceae; genus Sambucus; species Sambucus nigra. The sequence goes on along the minus strand of OX422219.1, from coordinate 25,950,438 downwards.
TGCCTTCTTCATATTTTCAATAATTTTTATAACGTTCTCTCTCTCCCCCTTAATGAAAGCGACCTTATCCCTAAAAGTCTTCTCAAGTACCCTTAAATCATCCATCTGTTTATCATTATCCTCTATGACACATTCTTTTACCCTAGTCTCAAACTTATTAAAGTCCTTTAATTTATTCTCTAAATCACGGACTCTATCTTCACTCCTTTTCTTGGACACTTATAAATTTTGACAATTAAAGTTCATTCCCATGAGCTTCTAATTAAGGGTATCTATTTGAGCTTGTATTGTTCGCAAAAATTCATTTTTATCTTTTAAACACAAACTTTCTTTTTCAAGAAAATTATCTCTTTTTGCAAACTTCAAATTCAAACGAGTTAATTTTTCAGCACGACTATGAATCTCATTAAACTCCTCTCAAATATTAAATTAGTCGTCATCACTAAAAATGTCGGATAAATTTTCACTTCTATTAACCATCAAGAGAAAGAACACAACCAAGAGAGAGACAAATAGACAAACCTAAAATAACACTAAACTATGGATCAATATAATAACTTAGTGTACCTTCTTTGATACCAATTTGAAAGTGAAACTAGAGATTTATATGGATTGTCACACACCAATATTTTTAATTTTTCAAATTAAATTACACTAAATAATTATTCACCCAATTAAATATGAACCAATTAAACTTACGTCATTAAAATAGTTAACCTAATTTTATCTTGCCCCACGACATGCATCTAGGTGATATATGCAAGAGTAGAAATAAAGCAACCACGACACGCCGATGTATGAGCAAAAACTCAAATGGCCTAACCACGTAAATTCACTATGATAAGGAATTACACAACTACGACAAATGACTTACACAATTCACTCGACACCCTTCAAGCCTTCTTTGTTCCTTCGACCTTGTAAACAATGGCATGCATGAATCCACCCACGCACTGCCATAACGTGTGATCCTTACACGCCTCAATATCCACCGATCTAATCTCACCAAACTGTCACAAACGCGGAGTCCACCGCATTAAACCACAACAAGCACAGAACCCACCACATGAAAAAATACTCAGTAAAGATGTAGAGAAAATGAACTTTGGAGCCAAACAAATGATCTCAAACCAGCATATATAGATGAATCTTTGATCTCAAACGGTTTGGGTGTAAACTTAGGTTTAGAGTCACAAATATATTCTTTGAAAACAATTTCTAAAAGACCTCACATAAAAATAAGTTGCCAGCACCTATATTTATTGAAAGCATAAATTTCCAGGCGGCATAAAAAAAGAGAAAAACTCATTCGAACGAAAATAATAATGTCATTCAAACAAGTTATGTAATCTCGTTTGAACAAAAATAATCTCGTTCGAACAAGATAACTAAACTAGTTTGAACGAAAATTAAACAACATTCGAACGAAATTTTTCTGTGAAACGGAACTACCTCGTTCAAAGCTCAATTGAACGAAAATAGTATTCTCGTTTGAACAAACTTCTAAACTCGTTCGAACGACTTTCAGAATTTCATCTTAATGTCCCAAAGATCTCGTTCGAATGACCTTTATAAAAATTCATATTTTTCTTTTAAGAATATATTTACAAAAATTTCCTCAAACAATATTTAAAAATAACAGCCAAATGATATCCAAGGATAAAAAATAATACGTAACAATCGACAATGATGCAGACGCTTGAACTTAGCCACCACAGTCTTCAATCTTACACAGCATAGGCTTTAAAGGATACAAAAACTCATGTCATAACCAATGACTCAAATGGTTTTATCCAAATGTAATTAAGCCAAAATGCATTCAAATTGACTCTTTTGGAAATTTATCCAAGAAATCTCCCCATTTGCTATTTCGGGGCAAAGATAAAAAAAAAACTATCGGTTGTCAATATCACTTAAGAATCAATCCTAACCCTAAAAGAGAAAAGTATAGACACTTGTCCAACACAACATCTGAGTAGTTTTGCTCTTGTGAAACTTGGTTGTAATGTTGCTAACCATACATAACACAATATTAAAATGCAACAGAAAATGTATACCAAATATAAATTCTCATATTAAAATCCCTTCCCCTTTGTCCAACAACAATATCCACCTAAGATATGATGCCTCCCCTAAGGTAAAAATTTATCCCCTTAGTTAAAGAGATAGATACCATTTATCCCCTTTTTTGTTCAAGAATAGACAAAGATAAAAGTCCACAATATAAATAACTTCTCCCCAGAATGTAACACACGTGAACATAAAGCAAAAATAGATAATATCATATAATGGTGTGAAGAAAACGCAATGACAAACAAACTCGTCAATACAAGAACAAATAATCCAAATAATAAAACATATTATACGAATTTTTATGCAGAAATTGAAGCATAAGATACCAATGCACATAAGCAACAAAAGATACTAGTATGATCATTATGACATACCAATTTGAATCAAAGATGGATCACATTGAATGTCCTTTAATCTTTATGTAAGAATCTAATATGGACGGTCCAAACAATAAATACCCGAAATTTTAATTTTTATCAAGTTAAACTAAACTTAAATAGATAAACCCAATTCAAAACCTTATAACCAATTAAACTTATTGCTTTGATTAAACCGATTGACTAATTTTATATTAACCTAAAACATGCATCTAGGTCACTACATGATAAAATAAGTAAATCAAACTACAACACAGGATGTATGAGGAAAATCCATATTAGGAAAACCATAGATGACCCACCCAATGCAATTCACTATAATACGGAATTACACAATACTGACAAAAGACTTTCACAATGACTCAACTCCCTTGAAATCCTTGATGCATCTTCAATCTTAGACCACTCCTCCAAAGTGACGCATAGGAGTTCATATGTGCAGTAACATAACGTGTGAGTCCACACAAGCCTCGGTATCTACCGATACGGGCTCAGCAACTGTCACACAATACAAAGTCCTCTGTACATAAATAAATCAGGCACGAAATCCATAAAATATTTCTCTATCAAGATGATGAGAGAAACAAACTACGGTGCCCACAAACTTGATCTCAAAGTATATAATAGATGAACACTTGGATCTTTAAATAGTTGGGTGTAAACTAGGGTTTTGGATTGGAAAACTAGATCACGGTTGATCAAAAAATCACAAAGAGCTTTTTGGAAGAGTTTGGGAAATCAAAGAACATGAAAAAGTCTCAAATAAAATTGCTTCTCCACACTCCTATTTATAGGAGGTTTTCCAAAAACGAGATAAGAATGAAAAACTCAAGTAAATGTTGAAAATAAAAAATCCTCGTTGGGTTGTTAAAACGATTTCTTTTGGATCATTCAAATGAAACATTTATTCTCGTTCGAACACCTTTCGAATGAAACTTCCAATGAGAAACCAGAGAAGACCAAAACATGTCTCGCTTGAAGTTCTCTAGAACATCATTTAATGAGATAGAGAGTATCTTTCGAACTACATGTGTAATGTCATTCTAACAGCTTAGCGAATTTTTAAAAAAACATTTAAAGACAGTTTAAAACTTTTTAAGACCATTTTTATAAAAAACAACACCCAATATTAAGTTTCAAATATCAAAATATATATGCATTCACACCTCATAGATTCTCGAAACATAAATATGGAAACTCAACATGACATGAAAGCATGATATCTTGGCCACTATGTCTTCAATCAAACACATCGTAGTCTTAAGAGGTCCACATGCTTAGATCCTAACCTATGACTCAAAGGATTTTTTCAAACACTTAATAAAGTCAAAATACATACAAATTGACTCGGTCGGAAATTACACATATGGCAAACATAAATTAAATTAAATGCAAAGACTCCAAATAAAAATATACCATATATATATATATATATATTTTCCACAAAAAGATAGAAAACACATAAGTTTTCCACACTCATATGGCATAAATATTTCTAAATAAAATGTGGCAGGAAGTGAAGGGGCGTAAACTAGATTCAAAAGGAAGATGACCCAATCATTGAGGATGTGTACAAGAAGTTCTATTCGACTACATTAGTTTATCAAACTTAAATTTAGCCTGAAGTGACAAATAATGAACTCAAAATGAACAACCATACACAATGCACACTCACTTAGAAATATTAATGATTCTCAAATTAGTATCGGCCAACATTTAAGCATAATAAAACTCATTGTGCAAACCCACTGATCTTCAACTTATAACACCCTTAAAATAAACATATATCATTTTTCACACTCAAATATTTTGAAGATATCATTTTGACGCATCAATGCAAAAAACTTTGACATTTGCAATATTTTTATTTTATTCGTCTCTCTTTTATTTTAGGATTTTGCCAATGGTGGCCTTTCACGCAAAGGAGATTTACTCATTTTGTATCGTTTTCCAATGCACCTTCATATTTTTAAATAAAACAAAACTCTCGGGGAATGGTTATTACATGCACAAATCTTGCATAGTCAAATAAGATATGTATATGACTGTAACACCCTGTAATTCTGAGCATTAAATATTTAATTAATTCGGCTAAATTCAAATTACACGTGTGGTGTAATTTAATTGAATTAATTGTTATGTGTTTATTTAAATATTAATCGGGAGAGATAATGATCGATATAAACGAAATAAAATTCACCAAGTGTGTAGTAAATAATGTGTGACTATTATTATACGTCGTACTGAGTTAAACGAAGGGATTTTATTAAATCTCAACCGGGAGTCGGGAATAGACTATATTGAGGTCGAGATGGCAAATTGTAGTAAAGTGACACGGATGATGATTCCGAGTGCACGGCTGATTCCGGATAGGTTTATATATTCAGAATAGAGTACCCAGGGATAGTAATTTGGTCTCGAAATATTTGTAGGCATAACGGGGCCCACACGGGGGTGGTCGAGTCATTTGGTCTTGGTCTATAAGCCTAATTTTGGGATTAACAATATTAAACCTAAATTATGGAGTTAGTGGTAGCCATAATCCAAATAAAAAACACTAGATCTATAGAGAAGAAAGGAGAAAGGAAGTGGCGAGCTTTTGGGAGCCAATTTGAAGAGGGGTAGAGGTGCTGGTGTCAAATCCATCCTCTTCATCAAAGGAATCTGACTCTACGAATCTAATCAGGCAAGTGGTTAACTTGCTTTAAATCTAAATTAAAATATTTCGGTTCATATAGTAGTGGGTGTGATTAAAAATTATCTTTTCGGTGGGTTTTCGTATAAAAATGGGTTTTCATTAAATTGGACACCTTGTAATGAATTAAAGTGACGATTTTGCTGTTATACGATTCTCGGTTGCTAGAAATTGAATTTTATGAGAAATCTAGTAGATTATGATGTCTAATTTTGGATTATAGAATCTAAGTTGAGAACAATTGAATTGAAACCCGGATAAAATCCCAAATTGGGAAATATTGGATGATGAGTTAATTCGATGATGATTAAGGTTTCTAGGATGATTAGGACATGTTTTTACATAAATTAAATGCTGATTTTGATTGGGTGAACTGTGGAGAACAAACCAAAAGCTTTAAGGGTTAACAATGGTGAATTTCGTAACAAAGCATGCGAAAAAGGAGACAAGTTCGCAGTGAATCGATTTTGATTCCTAAGCTAAATCGATTCGACTGCCCATAAAAAGGGGAATTTTTGTGTTTTTGACCTAAATGCATAATTAATTATCGGAGGGACTTTTGTGTAGTTTTTAAAATACATGGAGGGAGCTATTTAATTCCAGTAGGCAATAGTAAGAAAGTGGTTCGCCAATTTGGGAGAATTCTAAGTGTAGGACCTTTATGGGCATATTATGAAATGGAAAAATTTTGGATATCGGGATGGAATTTTGGGTAGGGTGATTAAACCCAAATTGTGAACCAGTATGATAAAGAGGAATTAGAGTTGGGAAGATAGGCTCGGTTATTCTAAGCTAGTGCCAGGAGAGTTAGTCACGGGTTAGCCGGACTTAATTAACTTTAATTATATGTATGTATACGGATAGTGTGATAGTGTGTGTGTGTATATATATATATATATATGTTCTTATTGTTAATATCGGTGTGAATGATATTTATAGGAATACATACCCCTCTAGTTCTATCATTGGAGGTTGCACAATGTCGGTGAATCATATGACTTATGACAGCAGGAAGTATAATCCCCAGATCATAGCGTTCATTATTTTATGTTGTGTTTCTTTTCGGGGTGAGACATCTTCAGTATGATTCGGTCTCACACTCGGGGAAATATGACCGTCTCCACTACACTTATATTTTTACCTGATTCGATGTAAGGTAATCGTCTCGTGGTATTTGGATTAAATTGAGTATACCTGAGGTGATAGCATTTTAGAGAAAGCAACCGGTGAATTATTACTCGAGAGGATGGAAACTTTATGCGACATGGTGTGAATGTTGTAGTATAATTACGAATATAATAGTATGAATATCTAGATATGGATAAAATACATGAAGTGAAATTGTATCATTTATATAACTAGTGAGAATGTTATATGATTTTATTAGACTTGATTAAAAGAGTTACTGGGTGAAATAACTTAATAATCAATAGTAATATTACTCGGGTTAGAGTAGTGGATAAGGAAGGGCTCATAACAAGGCTAGTTATACGGGATATTACAACTAGGTGGGTTATGAAGAAAGCGGTATGTGTGCACAATAGTTGAGGGGTGAGTATTATCTCAAGGGAGTGCGATACTAGCTTATAAATGAAAAGTATTCATGCATTTTAACTACTACAAACTTAATCACTTGTAATTGTTTTTCAAATGTTTTGGGTTCTAACCTGTAAGGACATAATTTTATAAATGTCCGAGTTAGAATCTAGGAATTTTCTGTTTGTCCTATCTCACAGCAATTATGTCGAATACCACTACATTCGAAGTGTAAGTGTGTATACAAATGTGTGTGTGTGTGTGTGTGTATGTGTGTGTGAAGTGTACGTGGAGAGTATATACAACTGTGTGAAGTGTATAAGTGAGTGGAAAGTGATATATATACATGAGAGAGAGATATACAAAATGTAAATAGAGGAGAAAAGGGAGCATACAAGTAGGTGCATACGCACATATGCCGAAAAGAATAACACCCATGTAAAAATAGAGTCTAGTCCTCTTAAAATGTCCCGAGCGAAGTCACCACTGTGGCCCTCCCGAGGTTAGGGTCGAGGATCTCATGAGTAGGGTCCTCTTATTCCCCATTTCCTTCCCTTTCGGCATGCACGTGAGATGGGTTCCTTTATCAAGGCTCTCGATCGTTGTCGATGTGGGGTGATATGTAGAAATAGAGTTATCAGCCTATTGTACACAAAATAGGCTAAAAAAATGTTATCTCCTCGAGAGAACAGCATCAAGGACAAACGGATGCTTGTGAAACCAAGTAGTTCAATGGTCAGGGGACAACGTTACAGAATGGGAAGGTGTTAGGCACCCATCCTTCCCTTTCGGTCTCTCATGGGCATGTGTTAATCTTCTGATGTTGAACTTTGTGATGTGTGTGCTTATGTTCATAATACAAAGGGATAATGGAACTGCTCAACTTGTGTCATGGGCAAAGGCGGAGTGAGGTAATCCTTAGAAATGTTCTTAAAATAGTAATTCAAAGTATAATGGAAGTGTTTGTCGATTCATAAGTCGTTGTAGAAGAACGAATGAGTATATCGGACGAGACACAAGCAAGCAAGCATATAAAATATATGATATAATAAGAACAAGGTGGCAAATGTATAAGGGAGGAATCGAGTCTAGGGATTTACCCAAGATGACTACGTAGCCCGGGGAGCATCAAAGTCCACGTAGTTAGAAGACAATACGAGATGGGGTTTAATCGATAAATCCAACCGGGCACTTTTCTTGTATATGTTTGTGTAGAAAAAGGTATTTTAGTGTGAGAAAATGTGGTGAGAATTCTCAGTTTGGAATTTACAAGTAAACCCTCTTCTTTTTTTTTGATTTTTTTGATGAAAATAAAGTATGTGCAAATACTAATAATAAAGGTTTAAAATTGAGGTATATGATGAAATGAAATAAAACACTAATGTGGAACTAAAGTGACCAGTGCTAAAATAATAGATTTTAAAGACAAGGGTGGAGAGTTGCACCTCTTTATAAAGACTTGGAAAGAATCTTGATTGTAAAAGCGCTGATCTCACGATAAGATGATGGTGGTATGAGAAGATGGGTGATAATTTACTAAAAAGAGTATGAAAAGGATGGAGGGAATGTGGTAAATGAGATTTTTAAGAGGGGAACAACTCTGAATTCGAGAGAATATTCTCTGAATTGCTGAGAGGGATGTTTAGGGGTGCTTTTTAAAGTGAGGTCAAGGAATCCACATATAGGGAAAGGGGGTAACTATTAACATGGTCCTTAACCTTCCTATTAGCATAGAATCGCAGACATACTTCCGATAGGCAGGGTCCTGTGGGTGCCATTTGGCACTATGAGGAAGGTTTTTCGGAAAAACGATCGTAAAATGTGAATATCAAGTCAGAATTATGCACGGGTGAACCGTTGGAAATGGTATTCAGATCCCTTTAAGAATCCATTGTGCTAATCCCCGGTTCGAGAGTTTATCGAGGTTAAACGGGGCCCAGAAGCGTCCGATGGTCATTAGACAGGAAATTCTCATAGTAAAATGGATCGTTCGTCCGAACCGTAAGGATGATTCACGCATGGGATGGACTGTTGGAAAGGGTATTCAGAGCCTTTTGAGATTTCATTCAGTTTGAAGAGTTGACCAAGGTCAAACTAGGCTCAGAAGTGCCCGGTGACCTTTCGAAGTAAAATGAGTCGTTCCTCCGTACCATAAGACTGATTCACGCACTAGGTAGACCGTTGGAAAGGAGATTTAGATCCATTAAAAGATTAATTCAATTTCATCCCAGCCGAAGAGTTGACCACGGTCGAATGGGGACCGGGAGTGCGCTGTGACCTCCAGATCAGGTTTTGGGGAAAAACATATTGTTTTTGCGAAATGTAAGGTCGATTCACACATGGGATGGATTGTTGGAAAGGATATTTAGAGCCCTTCAAAGATTCATTGAGATTTTACTCAGGTGAGGAGGTTGACCAGACTAAAATGGGGCTCAGGAGCACCTGGTGACCTCCAGATCAATTTTTGATAGTAAAACGGATCGTTCATCCGAATCGTAAGGTCGATTCGTGCATGGAGTGGACCGTTGGAAAGTGGATTCAGATCCCTTTAAAGATTCATTGAGATTTTGCGCATATGAGTAAGTTAGCCGGTGTCAAATGGGGCCTGAGAGCGCCTGGTGGCCTCCAAATTAGTACTCGAAGTATGACCTATTCACGGTGAACGGGTGAGTGTTAGGGACCTAAGGAGGTTCTTAAGGGGTCCTAGGATGGGATGTATACAATGGGTAAGAATTTCGAGGATGAAATTTCCTAAGGAGGGAAGAACTTAATAACCTGAATTTTTATTTAATTTTAGGGAAATTGAATTTCATGGCCATATACATTTTGTCATTTTTATCTAAACTCGTGGATTCTAGATGGGATAATTGATAAATTATTCAATTAGTTTGGTATAATTATTGAATTAAGAATGCATTTTGCGTGACTAAATTTTGGAGTAATCGAAAGATTATTTGATTAATTTGGTCAATTAGAGATCAAATATGTTCATGGTGCGACCTTGATTAAAATATAAAGACTGATTATTTTATAAAACTAAGAAGATAAAATAAGGTTAACTGAAATATGGAAAGTGGTTAGAACTTCTATAATCAGTGGCGGAGTCATGAATTTATTCTGGGTGGGGCACAAACCATTGCCTCGAGTTCGGGGGTGGGAGCCCCACAAATTTTTTTAGGGTAATTTTTATGTTTTTCCAAATATTTAAATGATCATTTGTCTTTTTAGAGATCTTTATATTTGAACAGGGTTTTTGTGATGCTTTTTAGAATTTTTTGGCAATGCTTAGGAAGAAAATTTGACAACAGTTGTTCATTATTTAACATTGGGTGGGGCACAACACTAAATTCTCAAACTAGGTGTAAAATTTTGAATTTGAATTTTTGGGTAGGGCACTTGCCCCACCTTCCTTACATGTGGCTCCACCACTGGCTATAGTGGATCCCCTAGGCGAAATGGATGCCATGGGGCTGCTATTGTCGAGAGGCATAGTTGGTTGTTATGGCAGCTTGCCTTGCGAGAAGTCCATGAATTCTATTTTTGTTCGCGTAAAACATAGAATTTTGAAATGTGGCACTTTACCTTTTATCAAACCAAAACAAGTTTGAAACGTACCCTGATAATAGAAGCACCCATGTGTTTTACTTATTTTAAACAAGGGTGTAAACATCTTGACACTATAAATCGAGAATAGTCACGACCCAGGACCGTGACCATAGTCAAACCTTGCATGACACAAGTTGTAACCAAGCCAAAGAGTGACATCTAATGAATATAGTCACGGACATAGATCGTAACCATAGGGGTCACGATTATGGTCCGTGACCAACCCGTGACCAAATGGGTGCTAACCTCCTGCCAAAGTGGATTATAGCCTCGGACCGTGACCATGTGCATGAAAAATATAAGGGTTTCCGTTAAGTTTGGTCACGCCCTTAGGCCGTGACCATTTAAGAATAGTGACGGTGGTGGTCAAGGCCTTAGTCCGTGACCTACCTATCATGATAATTAATTTTTACACGCAACACAACATGGTTACGATCATAAGTTTCTCATTTCACAAACCCTCCCTCTCTCTCTCTCTCTACACTGTTTCTATCTCTCTGTCTCTCTACATTTTTTCCCTCTCTCTCTCGGATGACCCTCTCTCCTTCGGCAGCCCTCTCTCTCTCCAACGACATCTATCTACTCCAATGACCCTATCTAGTTCAGGTGGAATCCTCTCTCCTCCGACTTATTTTCTAATGAAATTATAGGTGTATGTACTGTGTGTGTATGTGTGCATTTTGTGTGTACTGCATTTATGTGTGTGTATTATGTATGTTTGTGTCTATATATTATGTTTATATATTGTGTGTTTATGTGTATGTGTATGTGTATGTGTATGTGTATGTGTATGTGTATGTGTATATGTGTGCTGGGTTAAAATACCCAAATGAGATTGAAATGTGAAAATACCAAAATAAAACAAATCCTATGAATGAAATGTGAAAATACCCAAATTAAACAAACCCAAATGTGAAAATACTGACATATTTTAATTGAACTTTAAACCCTAAGTTTTTAAAGGATTTTGAAGAGATTCAAGATATGGGATTCCATTTTTATCGGTATAAGCCGTGTTTATTTTAATTAAAAAATAAATTAAGTTTGTGTTAAAATAATATAAGTTCTTTGGAATCTGAACTTAATTCATGAAATCGGATTTTAATCACAATATAACATAATTTTTATTATCTGATTATTTGGATGTTTAAGCCTTAATCACAATGTAATGAACTAGGGTAGGTTTGATGTTGAACTGATTTAAATGATCCACCATGAGGTCATGTAATGTGAATATGAGTTCATGTAATCACAAAGCAATATATTTCAATTCAAATCAATATACTCCAATTCAATATACTATGTGTGTTTATGTATGTGTATGTATTGTGTATGTTAATGTTTGTGTATGTGTACATATATGTGTGGGGTCAAAATACCCAAATAAGACTGAAATGTGAAAATACCTAAATAAAACAAACCCTAATACTGAAATGTGAAAATACCCAAATGAAACAAACCCAAATGTGGAAATATTCAAATGTTGTAATTGGATTTTACACGCTAAGGTTTTAAAGGATTTTGAAGAGATGGAGGATATGGGATTCGATTTGTATTGGTCTAAGCCAGGCTTACGAGCACAAACACATATATATACTTACACAGATTTCTACTCAGAAGGATGCATAACAATGTTAGGATTAAATAAAATAAGATAAACTTAAATTGGATAGGTTGAAAAACAATAACTAATTAATGATTAATTGGAGCAACTTGTAGTACTCATATGCACACGCTCATATATTTTTTCTGATGAAAAATAAGGCACGGTGATAATCACTAGTAACAAAAGTACGAGAAGTTGCAATTGGACTGCATTTATACCTCTTTTTATCAATGAGCTCCATTTAGAGGGTATTCCTATTTACAAGTATGGGAATAAAAAGATCGAAAAATTTAACTACCTTGCAAATTGTGGAGTTCATCTCGAGAAATAGTATCTATTGGATCATATTCTATTTTCCCAACCAGAAAGGTGGGATGAGGCCATAGAGAATATATTTCGCATACATAATCCCGATGTAGCCCTGGCCTTCCTTGTATTGTTAGAGAAGGTAGAAAAAAATTCTCCCATTATGGATACAACTACGTATAGAGTGCATTGACCAAAAGTATGATGTCTCACGACATATTCACGTTAAATTGAATACTGCCAATAACTTAAAGAAGAAAGGATTTTGTGTCATGGACATTTCTACATCAATCATAGATACGCTTCCTGTTAGTTGGTTACATGCAAAAATCCATAAATTTTTAAAAGTAATACCGAATGGATGGAGATCAGATACATTGAAATTATTTTAAAGTCTTATTATGATAATGTATACTCATATATATAGTCATAAACATGATTAATTTGTCCTAAACATGTTAGTATAATGATTTCGTTGCTTATTATTTTTTATTGTAGATAATGTCAAGTGGCAATAGACAGAATGTACCAAGTGATGACGCAACACTCTAACAAGTATTCTCATCTCATGCACCATAACAAGGATACTAACTACCACAAGGTGAAAATTTTTCTTATCCTCCATTAGTTCACTCTACCATACTGTCTACGAGTAGGAAACAAATGCATGTTACTCCAATATTCCCACTCCCGATAACTCCCATGAAAATGAGAAGAATTCCATTGGGTTATCCTTTCTCAGGAATAATCCTAATGGTAATAAAAATAACCTATATATCTTTAAATCCTAGTGTTTGTCACTTAGGATAATGAATGTGGGAGTCGGGGAAGAAGATAACTAGAACTTAGTTAATCAACCCATCAAGGATGATGTTTATGAAAAACTTTATAAGTGTTTTGCATTCCATGACAATTCAAAGAAAAAGTTTATTTCCTTCGGCAGAGACATTTACCGAAGGGGGCATCGAGCTCCAATATTTCATCTCTGAAAGACAGTTTCCCTCTGAATGATGAAATTTTGGTCCATCAATGGAATAACTTTTTGGAAAATAAGGCGATGGACAAAAGGTTGGACCATAAGGAGAAAACGAAGAAATTGATATCCACTGGCTAAGGTCTAAATTTTATGAATATTTGAAGAGTGGATGGTTAGATAGGACAGAGGGAGATCCGAGATGTCGGTAAAAAACCGAATTGGGGACACTTGTACGTACATGCCTGACGAGAAAAAGATAATAAATTCCCACCACTCTTGACTCTGAGTCTGGTGAGTATGACCATTTATTTATATATATATATATATTTATGTTATATAATATAATGTTAAAATCATAAGACTAACTATAATCACGCTACAGGAATCGATCGAAGCCATTAGCAGTCAGTTCGCTTCGATCCCTTATGATAACATTGAAAATGATGTTCTTACCTAGACCTTTGGAACTGATAAAATAGGGAGGACAAGAGGTGTCAGGTCACATATGATGATAATCAAATTAAAACACATTGCACCTCTCATGGACAAGCTCTCTTCGGTGAATTATCACATATCGAGCCAAAAAAAAAGTCAATCCAAGACATATGGGGATGAGCAGGAGATTAAGAGTAACCTGGGAATGTTGACGAGTGAAATCAAGCACCTTGTGTCCTTATTTACTCAAGGTTTTTGGCCCTGATGCCTCCTTAAGGTTTCTCTCAGCCTCCTTTTTAAGGCTTCACCTATCTTCCATCTCAAGATTTCCCCTTCCAAATGTTCCCTCTTTCAACAACCCCTCACCAATACCTTTGCATGCCATAATTCCTGAATTATCCTTATCCACCCATGGGGACTATGAAGAGTAATATTATTTTATGGACTTGACCAATAGCAAGATTATTGGCACGTGAACACTCATTTCTTTAATTATTGGAACCCGTGTTCGCAATCACCCATTATAGATGGGTGAGGCTCAGATAATGGTTGATGAAATATTCAATGGTTGCAGAGATATTCCTGTGCACGTTGACAACAAAGAAAACTATCATAATCTTTTTATCACTTAGCCAACTTATTTGTTGGTCAATCTTAAGCAATGAACAGTGTTTATTTTTAGAACAAGTTATAATATTTTGTTTATTTAAGTTATTTTAAGTTCGTGGGTCATTTGTTAATAATTTTGATGTATGAAACATGAATTTAAGTTTAAGTTTTTTAATTTGAGTTTAAGTTATGTTGAATAATTTGAATGAATTTTTATCTGTGTCTTCTTGTATGGAACATGACCTTTGCTCCAAACTATTAATACTGGTTACTTGAATTTTGAAGATTATTTAATGGATTTCCCACAATCCAAATAGTGAATGGGGGAGAATAACGGAATATTTCATAATTATGTAAAGGGCATTCAATAATTTGTTAAATACGCATATAGAAATCTTAAAAGTGACAAGATTTCATGTCCGTGCACCCTTTGTATGAACGAAAAATATAAGTCTTTAAAAGACGTTGAGTTGCATTTACTAAACTGGGGAGTTTTTCAAAACTATAAGATATGGACATACCAGGGTGAAAATAATATGCCTTATGTTTCAAAAGTATTACTAATACTCGACCGCATAACGAAACCCCACCGAGTGGAAGTGGTACATGACTCGTCAAGACATCATCCTTTAACCGACCTAATTCATGATGCTTATGGAGTCCACCATAATTAAAAATACCAACCTATGGATACATATAATGCGCATTATGACCAAGTTAATGAACAAGTTAATGCTAAATTACCAGAAGATCGAGAATACATATATTTGAAAGCCGACGCGACTAGACTGTTATATAATGATTGTGATGAAGATCACTCGGTACTTTATGCAATGATTGATTTCCATAATTTTAAGAATCAATTTGGTTTGTCGATCAAATGCGTAACCAAAATTCTTAATTAAGTTAAAGGCATTCTTCAAAAAGAGATCACGTTACTAGAAAATTATCATATCATGAATAAGAGCTTGAAAGGTTTGGTTTTGAAGTACAAATCTATTCAGGCGTGCAAGTATAATTGCATACTATACCACAACGAGCATGAAGAGAATGATGAGTGTACTGTATGAAGAGAGCCTATATATATTGCTTATGAGAGTGGAAAAGATAAGAATATAAAATATCATAAGTTCTTACATATTCCACATAAGGTTTTGAAGTATTTTCCCCTTAAGCCATGATTAAACTGGTTTTTCACTGTACCATGGATAGTAGAGGTCGTGAGGTGGCACGCTTGATGCGAGGTTGGTTCGGAATATAATGAGTCATCTGGTTAATTCACTCAAGTGGCAACTTTCAAATTCATGACAGAATGAATTAGCAAAGGAAATGTGCAATGTATGTGTTGCATTATCAACCGATAGGTTTAACCCTTTCAGTAATTTAGGCACTAATCAGAGTTATTGGTCACTTCTCATAACGCCCTTAAGTATCCCTCCAACATTATGCATGAGAAAAGTGTTCACATTATTGTCTTTATTGATACCCGAGTCGAAGGCACTCAACATTGATATTGATATATTCTTATCCTTATTAATCAAAGAACTTAAAGAGTTGTGGTATAAAGTTGTGAGGGCATTTGACTCTCATATGGTTGAAGAGTTCACACTTAGAGCAATGGTGATATGGGCGATCCATGACCTTCCTTCTTATGGGAATTTGTCCAATTGTAATGGTCATGGTTATTATGGATATCCCATATGTGAGGAGGAAACTGAAGCCACTTGGCTACATCATAGGGGTGAGATAAGTTATATGGGTCATTATAGATTTCTACCGACCAGTCACCATTTTAGGAAGGACAGGGCTAACTTTTTACTTGCGGGGCACGATGTAGGACGGAACCTGCTCGGCTTTTTGGTCAGCAAATCTAGGAGAAGTGGAAGGTTTAGACTGTGGGGAATACATATGTAGGCAAATACCTTCGATTGGTAAACCTGAACACAAAGCTAGTGAGGATCAAAACGACTCTAGTAAAATGAAGGCAAGATGAAGTTGAAGATTAGAGAGAGTAAGAAGCTACATAATTAACTGAATTATTATTCTTTGATTATATGTATTCTTTAAATTATGGTCTTAACTCTACAATTTACCTTTACGAAGTACAAGAAGGAAATTTCCCCAAATCAGAGGAGAAATTGCACGACGAATGATTTTAGGGCATAGATATCAAAATAGGTAATGTTCGCCTCTTATGTGTGTGGTTATTTATTCATGTGTTATAAAAATATGCCCTAATATAAATTCATTAATAAATGCATCTTCTAAAAAGAGTTGATGCCACTTCAAAGCTTACAAGCCTAGTAAAAGGTCCCAAATTTCATGCGAAAGAGTTTAAGAAATTCTTCCCCAATTGTTTTCATTTTATTTCATATCCATGTGAGGAAAATCTTTTTATGCAAAACATTCAATTTCTGCCTTGGCTACCTGTGTCGCAAGAAAAAGCAATAAAAATCCAAAAGATATGGTGCTAACCTATTATGGGATTGTCCAACAAATCCAGGAACTCAATTATTTAGATTTCACAAAAATCGTATTCTATTGTGACTGGGTGAAGGTGGAGGACACTACGAATGCTTGTAAAGTTTATCCAAACTTAAAGCTTATCATGGTAGATTTATCAAAGATAAAGAGTAAAGATTACTTAGTCAACGAGCCTTTTATGTATGCCTTTCAGAACGTAAAGAATGTATTCTACTCAAAGTTCATAAATAATAGCAATTGGTCTATTGGTGTACATGCACCAAAGGGTATGACTACACAAGCAGATTATTAAAAACTCCTAAAGAGTTCCAGTCTTCTCTTGATGAAACCCTGATTTGAAGGATCTTTTTGTTGATTTGGAGAAAGATTTAGTATCAAAACATTATTTTACCCTTAACAATCCTATTTGTATCCAAATTATATCCTATTATGATATTGGCGCTATATAGGCGCTTTAGTTTGATTTATGAATGTTTAGTTTGAATTATGAATTCTTAGTATTATTTATGAATTAACTAGGATGGCACGGGACCAATGTAACTCATAAAAGTTGACCGCGTAGTAACGGGACTCCCGGTTTAAGAATATGAAGAAAATTCATAAATATGTATACTTAGGCCTAAAAACATGTCGTTGGAGGGTAAAAGTCCAAAACAACCCCAAATGGCCCATAAGCGGCACGAACACCTCGCTTGGAACCAGTGTAACTCGTAGGAACTGGCCGCGTAGCCACGATGCTTGATTAGGCATAAATTCTTAACATTTATCCCCGTAATTTTGGTATTTTTATGATATTATGCGGTGTAAATAGATTGGATTTGACTTATATTTATGCTTCTAAACCTTTTTGATAAGTATTTTTTATTTTTTGTATCTCTTATGTGTTCTACAGGTATTTCATGCAAGTTAGTGCCAAAGAGAACTCAAAACAGTGAAAGAAAACCAAGAAACGGGGAGTAAAGGGCATTTTTGTAATTTTTTAGCCTTATTCCGGAGGTAGGGAAAACTTCAAAGTTGAAGATCTTTCAATTACAAGAACACTGGAAAAAACGGCACCTCAATCGGAGTCCCGTAGTGAAAGTTATGAACAGTCAAAGATAGAAGAAAAAGTCAAATAAAGAGAGGACCGGTCTGCCCAGAAATTAAAAGAACCGGTCTGCCCTAGGACCGATCCGCCAAAAATAAAAGAACCGGTTCACCCTGGGACCGATCCTCCCTTAACCCGGACCGGTCCACTTTGCCAAACTCCAGAAGACCCCGGATCACAAGCAAACCGAAGAAGGCAAAAATAAAAAAAACCGGTCCGCCCTGGGACCGGTCCGGGGGAGGAGGGGGACCGGTCCGACTGTCGCAGTTTTAATTTTCTAATTTTCCTCTAATAGAGAGTCCTAGTGCTGCTAAAACTCTTGGAGTCTTGTAGGTTATATAAACCCATTTTATTATCATTCTTAGAATGAAGATTTTAGGGAGAATAATAGATTTTTCATTTCTTTTCCAGCAAACCCTAGTTTAGATACAATTTCCATTTTGATTCAAAGACTAAAGCTTTATTCAGAATTTCTTTGATTACCAGTTTTAGTCATTGCTGTTGTTACAACCTTAGTAAAAATTAGTGAGTAATTCTCTCTTGTCAATTCTATTCTACATCAATTTACAAGTTTGCGTTAGATTCATCATCAATTTCTGCATATCAAACACTGTTCCATTACCTTCATCATGCTAGGCTAGATTTTCTAAGGCCAGGATACATGAACCCAGCCTGATGTGTTAATTGCATGTATATAAAATTATTCCTCTGAATTTAGTGATTGATTACGATCGTATTACATAGGAACACAACAATTCTAGGTGTTTATATCTCGTTTGCCTCCGGGTAACCGTGATGATTTAGAATGCAATTCGAGTGTTACTATCATGATACCGATTTACTCATCCTCAGATTAAGTATGACGCGGGCTTGAACCTCGTATACATAATGCTTGGAAGTACTAAATTCCGGGTCAAAATTA
The DNA here is from genome assembly GCA_949130495.1 of Sambucus nigra. Taxonomy (NCBI): domain Eukaryota; kingdom Viridiplantae; phylum Streptophyta; class Magnoliopsida; order Dipsacales; family Adoxaceae; genus Sambucus; species Sambucus nigra. The sequence goes on along the minus strand of OX422219.1, from coordinate 25,931,726 downwards.
ATCAGTTAAATTCATGATTAGTATTATAACTGCAATACACTAGGGTTGGGGGACTGTATTCCCGTCCTGTTTTTCCCATCACTTAGACAAAAGTTTCAAATCATCTTTCATTCATATTTTAAGTAGTTTAGTATAGTTGCATTTCTTTATAAAGTCATAATTTCATTTAGCATAATCATTCTCAAAAACCAAATAATTTTTCCTTTCTTTTTAGAGTCAGAGTTAGGGTTCCTTCGTCTTTTCCCGTCATTACAACTCCGTTGTCCTTTTTCCCTGTGGATATGATCCTGACTTACCGAGTTTATTACTAACGCAACAGACTTGAACTTGAGCCTAGAGTGAACGCACATTAGAGACACATTCTGAGTCGCGTCTAGTTTTTGTCGCCGTTGCCGGGGAATTAGGTAGACTTAGGATTAGATCGAGTCAATCCAAAACTTTGACCAAAATTTTCCAAAAATCCAAAAACATAAAAAAAAAATCAAAAAGCTTCATCACCATCTCTCATAAGCTTTAATGCAAAATTTTGAACTCACTCCTACACCCCATAATACTCCAACCAACATTCACGAAAATCTAATTGTTGAGTATAATCCCGATAGTCCCCAAACTCCAAACGCCCCACAGTTCTGGATCCCACCTCCCACACCGTCGCCCTCAATCTCCGTTAACACTCCGTTTTCCTTCGTAGGAAACACTCCGAGTACACCAAGTGAGAGCATCGAGTCGATAAGTGAGGAAGAGATGTCGCAACACGGCAGTGCACCCGCCGGTGAGGAAGAGCCCCCATATCTCCCGCTGAGAGAATTCTTATATCCCGAGCGCACTGTCACTCCGGGATGCATTATACTCCCGTATAATGCCGGGCAATTCCGTTTCAAAAATGGGATGATCCAGATGTTACCGCATTACCACGGTATGGATTCTGAAAAACCATACCTCCATATTAGGGAGTTTGAGGACGTGTGCGATACTCTCAATGATCAAACCTACACACAAGGTGTGATCCGCCTCAAACTCTTCCCTTTCTCGCTCAAAGATAAATCTAAGACATGGATACGGTTTTTTCCTCCTAGATCGATTCCATCTTGGAACGAGTTGCAATCCAGATTTCTTAAGAAGTTCTTCCCAACACATCGAACCATATCCATAAAGGCTCAAATTCAAGCATTTAGACAAGATGAAAATGAGTCATTTCATCGATGTTATGAACGTTTCAATGAGTTAGTTAATTCATGCCCCCATCATGGATTTGATTCAGCGCAAATCATCTCTTTTATATATAATGGGCTGAATCTCAACTCCAAACAACTTGTTGAAACCATGGGAAGTGGTCCGTTCGTCGATTTAGATGCCCATGATGCTGAGCTTCACCTGAGGTATGTTGCCGAGACTACCCAATCCTGTGATACTTCTGATCCTAATGCTCAAAATCGAAATCGACAAGTGACCACCACTCCATCGGCGTTCGGCCTATTCCACGTAGATAAGAATTCTATGACAGACAATCGATTGGACACCCTTGAGAAAGGATTTCGAGATCTATGTGAGGTATATGGAAGAGGACAGACTAGATCCATACCAACCCCCGTCGAGAATGTGTGTGCAATTTATGAGGCGGGTCATTCAACTGAGGAATGCCCGACTATACCCGCCTACAAAGTAATGCTTCAAGAGCAAGTTAGTGGTATAGGAGGATTTAAGGGTAATTTCGGTGCACCGCACGGGAATTCTTACAACCCTTCATGGAAAAACCATCCTGGTTTTAGCTATGGGAAACAACATGCTGCGATGAACCCTCCTTCACATGTTGCCCCTCCTCCACCACAACACTTTCAGCAAGCACGACCACCTCAAGGAGCATACATCCCTCCACCGTGGAGAAGTCTCGAGGATACTATCAACCACTTTATCAATACCCAGATTGCAACTAATGCTAGGCATGAGCGTATGATGAATGACATGAATGCGAACATTTCCCAGTTACAATCCTCGTTGAGTGTCGAAGAAAAGGGCAAGTTTCCTGCACAGGGCCAAAGACCTCTCCAAGGTCAAACTAGTGTTAGCTCGACACCCCATGACCATCTTGAGCAATGTAGCACAATTACCACTCTACGTAGTGGGAGAGTAGCTGACTTGTCACCTCCTCCACAAGACGTACCTAAAGACAAGGAGATTTCTCCCGGCATGAAAGAGGCCGAAGATGTCCCCTTAAATGAGAGTGATAAAGACGACACTAGTGAGCCTGAGGTAGTAGTGAAACCACCCACCGCGGCACCGTTTCCTCAAAGGTTGATTCCTTCACATAAAGGAAACCCACGTGATGACGTGCTAGACGTATTGAAGCAAGTAAGGCTGAATTTACCATCCCTCGATGCCATTAAGAAAATTCTAGCTTATGCAAAGGTCATCAAAGACTTGTTGACGGTAAAGAGAAAGATGAAGGTAAAGAATAATGTCTTTCTAGCACAGAACGTGAGCTCCATTTTACTTAACGATCTCTCGCCTAAATTCAAAGATCCCGGTGCACCCACTATTTCCTGCATCATTGGAGAAAATAAAATTGAAAACGCCTTACTAGATTGAGGATCAAGTGTAAATATCCTCCCTTACTCCATTTATAGGCAACTTGACTTGGGTGACCTCAAGCCCACAAAGGTCACTCTCCAATTAGCGGATCGAACCGTGAAGATTCCACGAGGCATAATTGAGGACGTAATCGTCCAAGTTGACACCTTCTACTTCCCGATAGACTTTGTCATTTGGGATACGGAGCCCTCCTTTACCTCAAGCAACCATGTTCCTATCATCCTTGGGCGCCCGTTCTTAGCTACGGCTAACACAATCATCAATACTCGAAATGGGCGAATGCAACTCACTTTTGGGAACATGACTTTAGAGACCAACATCTTACATATCACCCAACAGACGGGGGAAGAAGATGATCTTCACGCGGTAAGATTCATAGATGAGATCGTAGAGGAATACTTTGAGGAGAATTATTGTAGAGACGCCTTAGGATCCTCTTTAATGTCGAATCACGAGAATAAAGGGTCCCATAAGAGAGAGACGTTAGGGGTGTGCCCTATTTCATCAAGTAATAGTGGTAGTTGTGACGATGAGAGAAAATTGGGAGAGAGGTGTGTAGTGACCACGATTGAGAGAAAGAGAGAGGGTTTAGAAGAGAGAAAAATGGTGGAGTTAGAGATCGAGCAAGTAAGAAAGGACGTAGGCACTACTCGAGAGAGAGATCTAGGGGACATGAGAATGGAAGAATTTGACAGAGAATTCGGCCCAGTGGATGAGAGCCTTACTGTTGAAGTCCAATCCCTACTGGACTCTTGTAGTCACTTAGACGAAAGTGAATTGAAAGAAAAAATTGATGAATTCCTTCGTTGTGACAATCCACCCACACCACTAGAGGCCCCGAAGGCGAGTGAGGAGAAAATTTATGGTTCATCCGACTTAGAGCCCGACCCATGCATCTTAAAAATTAAAAGAAACCTAGGTGTTCCCTCCGAGTCAGCGCACGCAGACCATGCTTTGAGTCAGCATCACGAGGATCCCTTTCCAATTAGTCAAGACGAGTCTCTCGGTCTATCCTTTATCTATGGGCGAGGTCCCAACTTGTTTCGATTATTGGAATATAATCCTAGGATGGGAGTGACAAGGAGAGCATCGAACCCTGTAAGTGGGGTCGGGTGAGTTTGTGGAGAGATGAGAGGTCGTCGCACCCCCGACGCGTATGGGGTGATTTTTAGTGTATTATTGAGTCATGTGTTAGGGTCATTTAGTGTCTTTATGCATTTTAAATATTTGTTTGTTTTATTTATTGCACTTATTATTTTGCCTTATTTAGATTTTAGTCCTTTTTGCTTGAGGACAATGCAAAAGTCTAAGTTAGGGGGGGTCGCAAGTGCGTATTTCTAAAACTTCACAAATTTTCACAAATGCCGAGAAATTTCCAAATAAATCATAAAATTTTAAAAATCCAAAAATATTTTTGTTCAAAATAAATAAAAATTGGAATTCAAATTTTTCAAAAATATCATTAAAAGTCGGTTTAAAGTCTCAAGTTGAAAAAATTCAATATACACAAAGCCGAAATTGACTAAAGATGGAAATTGAGCGAAAATTGACGACTTAACGAATAAGTGTGGAGATTAACAAAACTCGGTGAGATTTTGAGCCTATCGATCTTTTTGAGTTTTAAATCTATTCGAGTTAATTGCTAACTCAAAGTTCTTTTCAGCGCCCAAATAGTCATCGAGGATCTCAACCCTTTCATTTTGATCGGTTATGAAAAACGTGTATGATATTGCTTTGAAAAACATGCCAAACATGATCTCTAAACATAAATTCATCTCGAAACGCATATGGTAACGCAATTGGTATTTTGGACAATGAAGTAGGCCCTCGTTTGTCACCCAAAAATATTGGCCATAAAAAGTCATGAAAAATCACCCCTTTTGCAAACCAAATTGAGCCGAATAGATTTTCCCTTTCGTTTGACAACCCGAAAAAAACCAAATAGTCCGAAATTGTAAAAAATGAAAAAAAAATTCAGAATTTCAGTCCGAAAAGTGCATATAAAGGAGCAAGAAAAAAATTGATATGCTCAACAAAAATAGCAAGAAAAGAAAAGAAGTGAAAAACAGAAAAAGAAGAAAAAATGAGCAATAGTCCGGAAAAAGCACAAATGGACATCATTAATGACTTTTCCAATTCCAACCTCCCTACCATTGTCATTTTACCCCATATACCTTAAAACCTGAAAAAGTCCTAACCGAGTCTAAATTGCAAAATTGGTTACCGCGTGGAGAGCTAATACACCAAAAGATAATAAAAGAGATTGAATGCGCGAAAAAGAGGCAATGTTCTCGTTTGTAAGATCGTAATCCATTGATGAGATCCTATCACTATAAAATTTATGTCTTTCTACTTGTATGCGTGACTTTGCGTCCATTACATTTACTCTTTATATCACACATACTGAGAGAATAGCCACATTCCGAGTGATTCGTTTGAGAGAGCATTCCGTGAGAAATTGAAATCAAAACGAATTTTTGAACAAGTAACGTAATGGTCAATTGGTGGAAATTCGCGGTTAAATTTTTGGCTTCGTACACACGCACTACGGTTCGAGACCTGTAAATATGACTTGATGATGACTATTTTCTGGGAAAGTTTGAGTTATACAATTTTTGCGTTTTTAAATTTTTTCTTGAGTCGAATTTTGTGGGTATATTCTCTGCAAACCCTCACGAGACACAACTCGTCCTACTAGGGTGACCTAGGGGTTTAAAGGCTTGTTGCATACGCTAAATGCAATCGCTTGCCGGTGAAAAAGGTATTCTATCCCAATAAAATGTTATTTTCAAGGGTTAAGCCTTGCTAGGATTCTTTTACATTGCTCGGGACGCGCAAAGTTCTAAGTTAGGGGGATTTGATTAGGCATAAATTCTTCACATTTATCCCCTTAATTTCGGTATTTTTTATGATCTTGTGCGGTGTAAATAGATTGAATTTGACTTATATTTATGCTACTAACCCTTTTTGGAAAGTATTTTGTATTTTGTGTATCTCTTATATGTTCTACAGGTATTTCATGCAAGTTAGTGCCAAAGAGAACTCAAAACAGTGAAAGAAACCCAAGAAATGGGGAGTAAAGGGCATTTTTGTAATTTTGTAGCCTTATTCCGGAGGTAGGGACAACTTGAAAGTTGAAGATCTTTCAACTACAAGAAAATTGGAAAAAACGGCACCTCAATCGGAGTCCCGGAGTGAAAGTTATGAGCAGTCAAAGATAGAAGAAAAAGTCAAATAAAGAGAGGGCCGGTCCGCCCAAAAACTAAAAGAACCGGTCTGCCCTAGGACCGGTTCGAAAAAAATAAAAGAACCTATCTTCCCCCACCCTAGACCAGTCCTCTTTTCCAAACTTCAGAAGACCCCAGATCACAAGCAAACCGAAGAAGGCAAAAATAAAAAGAACCGGTCCGACCCTGGACCAGTCCACCTTGGGACCGGTCCGGGGGAGGAGGGGGACCGGTCTGGAGACCGGTCCGGCTATCGCAGTTTTAATTTTCTAATTTTCCTCTAATAGAGATTCCTAGTGCTGCTAAAACTCTTGGAGTCTTGTAAGGTATATAAACCCATTTTATTATCATTCTTAGAACGAAGATTTTAAGGAGAATAATAGGTTTTTCTTTTCTTTTTCAGCAAACCCTAGTTTAGATACAATTTCCATTTTAATTCAAAGATTGAAGCTTTATTCAGAATTTCTTTGATTACCAGTTTTATTCATTGCTTTTGTTACTGCCTTGGTAAAAATTAGTGAGTAATTCTCTCTTGTCAATTCTATTCTACATCAATTTACAAGTTTGCTTTAGATTAATCATGAATTTCTGCATATCAAACACTGTTTTCATTACCTTCATCATGCAAGGCTAGATTTTCTAAGGCCGGGATACATGAACCCAGCCTGATGTGTTAATTTCATGTATATAAAATTAGTCCTATGAATTTAGTGATTGATTACGACCGTATTGCGTAGGAACACAAAAATTGTAGGTCTTTATATCTCGTTTGCCTCTGGGTAACCGTGATGATTTATAATGAAATTCGAGTGTTACTATTCTGATACCGATTTACTCATCCTCAGATTAAGTATGACGCGGGCTTGAACCTCGTATACATAATGCTTGGCAGTACTAAATTCCGGGTCAAAATTAATCAGTTAAATTCATAATTAGTACTATAACTGCAATACACTAGGGTTGGGGGATTGTATTCCCTTCATGTTTTTCCCATCACTTAGACAAAAGTTTCAAATCATCTTTCATTCATATTTTAAGTATTTTAGTATAGTTTCATTTCTTCATAAAGTCATAATTGCATTTAGCATAATCATTCTCAAAAACCAAATCATTTTTCCTTTCTTTTTAGAGTCAGAGTTAGGGTTCCTTCGTCTTTTCCCGTCGTTACAACTCCGTTGTCCTTTTTCCATGTGGATATGATCCTGAATTATCGGGTTTATTACTAACGCGACAGGCTTGCACTTGAGCCTAGAGTGAATGCACATTAGAGACACATTCTGAGTCGCGTCAAGTTTTTGCCGCCGTTGCCGGGGAATTAGGTAGACTTAGGATTAGATCGAGTCAATCCAAAACTTTGACCAAAAATTTCCTAAAATCCAAAAACATAAAAAAAAAATCAAAAAGCTCAAAAAGATTCATCACCATCTCTCATAAGCTTTAATGCAAAATTCTGAACTCACTCCTACACCCCATAATACTCCAACCAACATTCACGAAAATCCAATTATTGAGTATAATCCCGATAGTCCCCACACTCCAAACGCCCCACAGTATTGGATCCCACCTCCCACACCGTCGCACTCAATCTCCGAAAACACTCCGTTTTCCTTCTTAGGACACACTCTGAGCACACCAAGTGAGAGCACCGAGTCGATAAGTGAGGAATATATGTCGCAACACGGCAGTGCACTCGCCGGTGAGGAAGAGCCCCCATATCTCCCGCGGAGAGAATTCTTATATCCCGAGCGCACTGTCACTCCGGGATGAATTATACTCCCGTATAATGCCGGGCAATTCAGTTTCAAAAATGGGATGATCCAGATGTTACCGCATTACCACGGTATGGATTCTGAAAAGCCATACCTCCATATTAGGGAATTTGAGGACGTGTGCGATACTCTAAATGATAAGACCTGCACACAAGAGGTGATCAGCCTCAAACTCTTCCCTTTCTCACTCAAAGATAAAGCTAAGACTTGGCTACGGTCTTTACCTCCTAGCTCGATTCCATCTTGAGCCTAGAGTGAACGCACATTAGAGACACATTCTGAGTCGCGTCAATGCTCCCGATTGAGAATATGATGAAAATTTGTAAATATCTAAACTTAGTCTTAAAAATATGCTCTTAGAGGACAAAAATCCAAAACAACCTCCAAATGGCCCCGTATGAGGCACGGACACCTCACAACAATATAACTCGTAGGAACTGACCGCATAGTCACAATACTTCCGGTTTGAGAATATGACTAAAATTCGCAAATATTTAGTGAGAGAGCAGCTACAGCGGAAATATTGCGACTTCTCAAATAAAAACCAATTTCAATTAATCCCAAATTTTAGTTAAACCCTAAGACATGCATCTAGATTATTTATCAAATAAAATATAACATGCAGGATAAAAACAACCAATTTCAGGAAAAATCCCCCAAAGGGGCAAAACCTTTTATTTTCATTATAATATTGTAACATACAATTTTGAATTACAATGAAAATACAGTGACTAAGAATTACCCTCAGGTATCGGATTCTGTAGTCGACGGCTGGAAATATCCCTTTCCAGGAGGGCTGCAATGAAGAAGAGAAACGGCTTCTCCACAAGGGTGTGACACAGAAATACCCGCAGGTGTCGGTTCCTATGTCGGCGGCTGGAATTTTCCCTTTTCAGGAGGGCAGCAATGAAGAAGAGAACAGCTTATCCACAAGGGTTGAACAATAGCAAAGCTTATGTTCTAGGGTTCCAAAAGATTCACAAAAGTAATTAGGATTTTTGTGTGTGAATCAAAAAGATGTTTGGCACATCAAAAAATGAAGTCTTGTTGTGTTTTATCTCTTAAAAACGTTTTCTCAAAGACTTGAAAAAATACACCATTGGAATAGTAATATCTATAGGAAATATAAGATGGTGGGTAAAAAACACACGGAACTGCTCGAGTATATCCCAGGCGGAATGACCGGATCGGTTCTTGTAAAATATGGCTCCATCGGTTTGCATTCGATCCGGGGTATACTGGATCAGCAGCAAGCGGATCGGTCCGGTTGAGGGGCGGACCGTTCCGGTATAGAGGCGGACCGGTCCGACTTTCCCAGAAAAATAAAAAAACTTTTACAAGCCTCATTTTGATTGGAAAAACTTAGTTCTTATTTTTTTTTTAAAAACATTTTATAAAAATTTCCCAATATTAAATATGAACTTTAAGGGACGTAAAAACAAAATTTTACCAAGTTCATTCTCGCAGAGGCTATGATGTTGAAAACTCTTTGATATTCGGATCCGTTGATGTAGATGCGATCTTGAATTTCTTCAACGGTGTAACGGCGTACGACATACAAATTGATAATGGACAAAAATGTCCTTACAAATCTCCCCCTATGTCTATGCCGGTACATATAAAAAATATCCGAATAATCAACTTATGACCTATACAAATCTACCCTCCCATGAACCCTAAAGATAAAAAGATACAAAGGTATAAATCTTCATCGTTTGTTCTTCAATCTGCAACAATCATCAAATCTCAAAGCTTTTCTCATCAGGGTGTGCAACATATTGATCTTCAATCTTCATACCTACACACATGAGACAAAGCAAATACCACGTGACCTATCTAGTTTGAAATGAGATAAACATGGATACCTATATTTAATAAAAACATAAGCTATATCTCAAAAACTCCCCCAAAGTTCAAACTCCCCCATAATATGATAATTCTTTCTCCCCCTTTTTATGATGTCCCCAAATAGACAAATGAGAAGAATGAACCAAATAAGCAAAATCGGGGTGTCACGGTATACAAAACAGGGCATCAAATAATATGGTAAACGTGCTCTTGAAAGGAGATGCTCAAACAAATCTTCACAAACTATTTTTGAATTTTTCAAATTTTCGTACAAAAATAAGATACCAATGTGAACAAATATGATACAAAAATCACACCATGGATTTAGACTCAAACAACCAAGTCATGGAAATGGAATGAATGGGTGTGAACACATTCGATAGGTAAATCAACTCAATCAATCATATGTGCACGATGCATACGTGTACTCCTAACGAATGAACATCAAAGGTATCCTTAGGTGTAAAAGTTTGTTGAATTTAGATGACATCGTCTTATGCAAATCAACAAATCAAAGTCAAATGATTTCCACACCAATAACGTCCAAAACTATATGGCGCATTTTTCAAGAATTTCAAGGACATGCAAACCCGTTTTAAATTCTCCAACCAAACTCCCTCATATATATTTTCTTTTAGAGGTGTATAAACTAAATTCTCAAACTTTGGAGAATTGGTGCAAAAACCTAAATGGCCCCTTTTTGGCATGAATATATTTTTATTGCCTTTAAATTTTTCCGGGCTCTTTAGCCTCTTTGGACCTGGGATAATAAAATTCCTCAATTTTTTAGGTCCAATTTAACGGTGGCTTTTGCGCAAAGGATAGAAGATTACCTTTCGCAGCCCATCCCCGTTATAAAATAAAGCACACAAACTTACAAAACGGTTCTTATATGCACAATTTCCTTATAAAAATTATCGCGCTTGGTTCGTTTTAAAGACAGGATTGAAGTGAAAACACCCAACCAACATGTGATAAGACAAGCACAATAATCAATCAAATCCGTGCATGTGTGCAATAAAGGAAACATGAGTCAAACATGTAGGAAGAAACACTTAATCACATCTTAATGACTCCAAACATTATTAAGCACACGGATGAATTGACCTATTGTCTCAAAACACTATCAAACAGTCACATGAAAAAAATGGAATGATGTCGTGACTCGGTCATCCTAAGTGTTCATCCATAAACGGTGTAAACAAAAAAAAATCTTTTTGTATTTTCTCAAAATTTTATCAAAATAAAATCTTTTTGTATTTTTTAAAAAAATTCAAAAACAAGAATTTATACAAAAAGTACAAGTCATCACACTAGTAAAAATATATCATGAAACTACAAGTAGTGTATGAAGAACATGCAACCACAATCAACCAAAAAATTTCACATGGGGTGAATCACGTGCAAGCAAACGGGAATCGTGGACAAATAAACCATAAGCCTCTAAATCCGATTTTCTAACCCAAATTGATGTGTAACGAAGAGTGGGGATTTTGGAAATTGAATTTATTCTTTCATTAACCTTCCTAGGTCCATTTAAAAGCTTATAACAAAAGTGCCTAAGATGACCTTGCCTACCGCAATGTGTGCAAGAGTAAATCGGGCGGTTTGTGTTACCTAAAGGTGGCCCTCTCCTCAAGTTTATCGGTTGCTCTCTCTGAATTTGCCTAGGTGGGTCTCTCATAATGATACTAGGAGGTTTTCCCATGATGTTCCTATGGGGCGCCTTTTTAACAAACTTAGGTGCCTCTTTCTTAACAATCCGTGGAGGCTCTCTCACACGTGCGGGAATGGGTGCAACATATTTTTCAAGACCAATCCCACCCCTATCCGTTTTGATCTCGACTGTGCCTAAAATCTTATCAAGTTTTTCAGACCTAGACTCCAAATCAAATTTCAGTTTACTTGAATCTTTCAATTTCACCTCAAGTTCACCTATCCTAGATTCAAGTACTCGTTTAGAATCCTCAAACTCTAAAAGTTCATTTTTCATAGTCTCTATCAACCCTCTAAGACTATCTCTCTCACCCTCGACGTACTCAAGCTTCTCTTTCAAAATTTTCACATGAGCCCTAAGTTCTTCAACTAAAAAATCATTATTTTTTATGGCACACTCTTTCAACTGAGCTTTCAATTTCAAATTTTCTTTCTTTGTTTTCAAAGTTTCAGCATAAAGTTCATTGAAAGCAGTTTTCAAGTCATGCTCATCTACACTATCCTCCTCACTTTCATCCACACTCCCATCACCTTCACTATCATCACTAAACACATGGATGGGAAACTCTCGCCTAGAAGCAAAAAAAACTTCTTCTTCCGAATCACAATCACTAAGGGTAGAAACATGAGAAATCGGTTTATTCAATTTCTTCTTTAAATTTGTGGTACACTCATGTAACGTGTGACCAACACCCTCACAACAAGGACACCTCTCAAATTCGTTTTCAACAGAAGATTTAAAACAAGAGTTCGTGTGAATTTTCCAATTAATTTTTTCAAAAATTTGACATCGAAGATCATCAAAACCATCAAAAGCCATTTTTGTGCAAAATCAGGATCAAAACACAATAACTTAGTGCAACAGGCTCTGATACCAATTTGAAAACGTGAGTAGACAAATTATATCAGAAAGTAAACCCTCGAAAAATCAGGATCACGCGATAAATTAGCGTAACCCGCTCTGATACCAATTTGAGAGAGCAGCTACAGCGAAAATATTGCGACTTCTCAAATAAAAAGCAATTTTAATTAATCCCAAATTTTAGTTAAACCCTAAGACATGCATCTAGATGATTTATCAAATAAAATATAGCATGCAGAATAAAAAAAACCAATTTCAGGAAAAATCCCCCAAAGGGGCAGAACCTTTTATTTTCATTATAATATTGTAACATACAATTTCGGATTACAATGAAAATACAGTGACTAAGAATTACCCTCAGGTATCGGATTCTGTAGTCGGCGGCTGGAAATATCCCTTTCCAGGAGGGCTGCAATGAAGAAGAGAAACGGCTTCTCCACAACGATGTGACACAGAAATACCCGCAGGTGTCGGTTCCTATGTCGGCGGCTGGAATTTTCCCCTTCCAGGAGGGCAGCAATGAAGAAGAGAACGGCTTCTCCATAAGGGTTGAACAATAGCAAAGCTTATGTTCTAGGGTTCCAAAAGATTCACAAAAGTAATTGGGATTTTTGTGTGTGAATCAAAAAGATGTTTGGCACATCAAAAAACGAAGTCTTGTTGTGTTTTATCTCTTAAAAACGTTTTCTCAAAGACTTGAAAAAATACACCATCGGAATAGTAATATATATAGGAAATATAAGATGGTGGGTAAAAAACACACGGAACTGCTCGAGTATATCCCAGGCGGACCGGTCCGGCTTGGGGGCGGATCGGTCCGGATGACCGGATCGGTTCTTTTAAAATAGGGCTCCATCGTTTTGCATTCGATCCGGGGTATACTGGATCAGCAGCAAGCGGATCGATCCGGTTGAAGGGCGGACCGGTCCGGTATAGAGGCAGACCGGTCCGGCTTTCCCAGAAAAATAAAAAAACTTTTACAAGCCTCATTTTGATTGGAAAAACTTACTTCTTATTTTTTTTTAAAAACAATTTATAAAAATTTCCCAATACTAAATATGAACTTTAAGGGACGTAAAAACAAAATTTTACCAAGTTCATTCTCGCAGAGGCTATGATGTTGAAGACGATTTGATATTCGGATTCGTTGATGTAAATACGATCTTGAATTTCTTCAACGGTGTAACGGCGTACGACATACAAATTGTTAATGGACAAAAATGTCCTTACATTTAGACTTTGGCATAAAAACATGTCGCTAAAGGGTGAAAACACAAAACATCTCTCAAAAACCCATTAAGAGGCACGAACACCTCGCACGGGACCAATATAACTCGTAGCAACAGACAACACATTCATGGGATTACCGATTTGAGAATATGACTAAAATTTGCAAATATCTGGACTTAGGCTTAAAAACATGTCGCTATAGGAAAAAAACCATATTGTTTAATTGTATCCCCATAGTGCGACGAAAATTTACAAATATCTAGACTTAGTTTGATTTATAAATGTTTAGTTTGATTTATGATTGTTTAGTCAGAATTATGAATGTTTAGTATGATTTATGAATGTTTATTACGATTTATTAATTAACTCGGATGGCACGGTGCTTTACCTTGAATTGTTAACTCCACGGTTATAATATTTCTTAATTAATTATGAATCGGTTGCTAAATACAAGTTTTTCTTATGGGATTCCTCAAAATATTTTTTATATTTTATTAAATGGATATGGTCACGGCCCAATTCCAGGACCCCCAATTTTTTTAAAAAAAATAAATAAATCATGGTCTTGGTCTTGGACCGTGACTATGTTTTATTTGTTTTTTTTAAACTGTGGGTCTAGGATTTGGTTTGTGACCCATTTTCAGTATCGTCCCACACATGGTCATGGCCCAGGTCCATGAAATCCAAATACTACCCCACAGAGGATACCATGACCCTCATTTTGGAACACAATTGAAGTCCGTGACCACGTTTTTTGGTCACATCAAAAATTATCACGGTCGAGGTCCGTGACCCGAGGCCCTTGTCATGGCCTAAGTCCGTGACCATCTTTGATATATATAGTGCAAGAGGGGAAAATTTTTAGCCAACACTTTGGAGAAGAAAAACATATTTTTCCTCTCTAGTTCTTTACATGTATTATTACAAACAAAATGAGTGAGCATGAGGGTATATAAAGTGGTGTTTTGGTGGATATTATAGAGGGAATGTAGTGCAAATAATTGTTGGAGAACATTTTCAAGCTAAAAGTGTTTGGTAGTCCCTTGAGGTCGCCGTTGGAGGCAGGGTGTTGCGCTCTTCAACAACCATGTTCTTGGTGTTTTAGTCTCAAATTGGTAGGGGTGTTGAATCATTTTCAAATTTGATTATGTTTAAAGGTGTGTTTATGTGGTTTCATATGTGTGTGAACATCTTATAAATTTAGGTAAATTTCAATATATATTATTCATGAAAAATAACGAGTTATAAATAAAATAAAAATTGTGGGGATTGTTTATCTTATGCACTTGGCCAAAACGAAAGTTAATTTTTGCAAAAATAGAAAGTATGTATTAAAGGGTTATGTTTAATAATATTCTGAAAATATTATTTAAACCATAAACTTTTGGAGAAATTATTATCTGGGGTCAAAGGAAGTTATAAATCATGTTTTGTCCCATCAAGTTTATAATAAAGGTTTTTTCCTAAACTTTTATGAAATTAAAGTTTGAACCCTGGACTTGTTAGAATTGTTATTTTGTCCCTAAAAATGTTTTTTATGAAATATTTGAAAAATAATCCCCAAACTTTGGAAAATTACAAAACAACTCCTAAATTTTGGGGTAATTACAAAATAACCCTTTGGATAATCGTAAAATATTCCTAAATTTTGAATAATTATGAATCAGTCCTTGGAATTTTAAATGTCGAGAAATAACCCCGGATTTTTTATAAAATTAAAAAAGTGTACATAAACTTGTGATTTGGGAATTAGTCACTAATATCTTTAACTTTATAAAGAAAAATTACAATGTGACCTCGAACTTTAGAAATTATGAAATTGACCTTAAATGTTGTGTTAAATAAATTTTACTCTAAAGAGTTTCAAAAAGGACAAAGATGCATGTTTGAATATGTGATGAGGATAAAAGTTTAAATTATGCTTAAAGTATTTTGCGTGGTTTGGCCCGTGGGCTAGGTATAAATTGGTAAAGTAATAAAGTGACCAAAAAGATATTTATATGGGTAATAAATAAGGCGGTAAGCCTAGTATTTTGTTAAAAATGGTAGTTAGACTGCAAATGAATGAAATTAATGGAAAGTGAAAGAGTTTTCGCAAAGCAGTTATCGGGATAAATTTAAGAAGGAGACGGATCCCTAGGGTGTGGCTTCGTCTTAGACCCAAAATAATTGGTTAGTAAAACAATTGATTGTGACATTTATAAGAGACGGTGTAAGACCGTGAACATAAATTTGATTCGGTGAACTCTAAGATAAATTGTAATTATAAAAAAAAGGAATGGGTTTTAATAAACTCCAAGAAAAGGGTAATTGGTTAATGTTGGGGTTATTGGCCCGCAATAAAAGCTAGAATTACAGATTAGCCCCTAGAAAGATTAGAGTGCAAAAATAATAACAAGTAGACAGGATATACGTGGTTCATTCTTGAGGTCGGCCTACGTACACGAGAAGGGGAGAGAGATCGATTTATTCACTTTCAAAGGGATGCTAACAGTTGGAGTGCTAGGGATGCTAGTTTAGAGTCCAAGTTATCATGTGAAGGTAGAGTTAGTTTAATATTAGCTAGATCAACCTTATTTATAGACCCAGGCTTCCTACAGCCTTAGGCCTTTTAGTGATTATCCTCACTGAGTTATAGAGTCCCATTGGTGAAGGTATTTCGGTTTGTTGATATAATCCTCAAGATTTGATTATATCCCTTTAAGGACCGTGATCAATCTTATCCTATTCGTCCACCATGTTTCTCTTATGTGATGTGCCACGTGTTTAGCCATGTGGAACCAGTTCGATTATATTCCTTTTAATTGCCTTTAAGGTAAGGGTGATCTGTAAATCACGTCGATTGGCCATTCCTTGTCTGTAATATTCATGTCACATGTGATCATCCAATACGCCGATAGGCCATGTCTTATCTATTATTTGCCTGCCACATGCCTAATCAACCCATCGCTGTGTTTTACACACATTTCTTTTTGGGAATGCGCAGGGAATAATAATCATTTTTAGCCCAATTATTTCGCATATATCCCTCTATCTGATGGTTACGCATCTAGCGTTATTACCCAAAGAAGTGATGTCGCATGGGCACGTAGTGCTTTTTCCCAAGCATTGGGATGGCGATTGAAGTGATGTGGAGCAGCAAAAGGTATAAGGATTTCAAAGCCTTATACCTCGGCATTGTTACCATTTGCTAAGGTATTTTTCACTTATTCTTTATCTCTCTCTATCTTCCTGTGAACTTTTATTTTGTTCTTCTTAATCTTCTTCATTTTTCTTGCCATCTCTGGACATGTAAGGGAATACAAAGTCTCAATGGCTAACAACTTTCAAAGATTCTGTAATCAATATGGGATTCTCGATAGTATCAATTTAAGAGTTTCCCCAGAGGAAGAAAACATATTTGATCTTCCCTCTGGGGAGGTTGCCTTCTTGACAATAGCCATACTAGAAGGGGATTTCAGTTTTCCCTTCACCCATTATTGGTAAGGGTTCTTAGGCCTAAGAAAATGGTAGCTTCTACCAGATTATGATGGGGACAGTGGCCATAAACTAAGTCTATGGAACTAATCTGGGCCTTGAGGATATTAGTTAATGCTATGACTTGAGGCTATCTAAAATCACCGAGATGCACCACTTTTTAAACTGAGGACAAGACTCATAATTTTGTCACCTATTTGCCCAAATCCTAAAACGATACTGAGAAAAATATCCTTGTGGTTTCTAAGGATATATATGGTGTAGGCTATAATGGGCTTGGGGTTCCTGACACTAAGGGGACACCTGGTAAGTTTCTCAAATAACGTAACTTTTTGAAATGTTAGTTATTCTTTTCTGATCGGTCAATTTTTTTTATTGCATATCACTTTTTGAATACCAAACAATCCAATTACCAAGTTAACCTTGACGGTTTTGTAAATTTTTGGAGACGTCAGACCCCATCTAGAGTTCAACCACATTGGAGGGTGGCCTACGTCTTACTCTGTTATGAGTTAACATTTCATTCACTCACCAACTTCACAGTTATCCCTGATGTCCAGATCGCTGATTACACTATAGTCGATGACGATTCCTCCCCAACAGCCACCCCTATTCTTAGCTAAGATGATAGAGGCACTTACATAGGGGAACTTACCTCGTACGTGATTTCAACAGACTCAAACTCTTACCAAAGAGAGGAAGAGGAGGAAGAAGAGGAATAGGGGGAGACCTTGGTTTATTCTTACATGATTTTAACCCACTATTATTTTATGACACAAGTACGTCTAGTCATCTTTGGGAGGAGGTAGAGGCCGAAGAGGACTTCTTTCAATATTTCTCATTCCCACCAATCCCCCCCGATCTAAAAGAAATAACTCGGTGATCAAGGCAACCGGTTAACCGAGCATTTGCTAGGGACAAATTGAAGAAGCAATCAGGTGTTATTACAAGCTTAGGTCAAGCCACTATCGTTGACAAGCAATGAATGAGAAAATTAATTACTCACAGCGATAAAGAATCCTTAGAGTTAGAACGCCAACTGGTGAAAGTCAAACTAGATAAGAAGAAGAAGACCGATAAAATATCAATCGATGGTGCCTCAAAAATTGCACCTTCTCATTCTAAATGATCGATTATCATTAATGAGCCCCAGCAGAGGTAGGGGCAACGATCAAAAACCCTTCATCCCCAAGGGAGGCATAATCAGTGTTGGGAGATCTCTTTTCACAAGGGGAAGGAGTCTATAATCGAGGTCAATTCAGCCCACAGGGACATTGACGTTGCCTATTTAATGGCTCAGGCGGTTATGCTACCATATGCTATGTCGGACCTTAGGGATTTCACCCTAGAGAGTCTTCATAAATAAGTCTTGAGCCACAATGTGTTGGTAAGTTATATATTTTTTATTCGGCCAATTTTCACTTCACCAAATTTATATCCGGCTTATTTTCCTTTTTGTGCAAAGTATGCAAGTTCAACGGGAGCTCACTGGACGTGTTGACTGCTACTAGAGGAGCCTGAAGTTATCGTCCAAGAAAAACCTTACCCTTGAGGACTAACTTATCAAGCAAAATAAGGACCTTGAGGATCTAGGCAAATAGCTGAAGACTGGGGCCAATGCTTAGACAAAGGTGATGGAGGATGCCGAGCAGACTCAAAATGAGTTCAGCCAGATCGAAATTGAATTATCCAAGATAAAGACCTCTCTTCAGTCCAAAATCCTGGAAAAATTGATCCTCTAGAAGCAGAGGAGCCAGATGGAGAAAACCCAAGAGGACGACATGCAAAAGTCGTATGATGAGGGTTATGAGGTGGTCGTTCAGGAGGTCACCGCCCAAATGGACTATTATGAGTCTGTTGCCTTTAACAAAGGTTAGGTGGCAAGCCTCCAATAGGGAAATATCGATGAAGGCGACCCAACCTATGTTGAATATCCACCGATGATCAATCCCTTAGCAAATCTCCCCGCGTACATTTCGGCCAGGGCCTCCACCGATCCACTTACCCTCGTTCCTGAGGAAGGTATCCTTACTCTCCCTACTTAAGGAACCAAATTTATCGATCATCATCTAATGGTCAGCCGGACTTAGCTTATTTTTATACGTATTTTCTTTTTTCTGGCCCTTAGGGGTCGTTTTGTAGGCCCCAGGACATTTTTGAACTATTAATGAAAAAGTTTCCATTATCTTCCTACTGTATAAGTAGTGTAACCTTACTACTACATTTTTTAATTATTTTAGATAACATTCGTTTACTCATTTTATGTTATTTGTTACCCTAAGGTCCTTTCCTTGTAAAAATAAAAATATATAGTTTGTTTTATTGAACTTAGTCGGTCTTTATCACTTAGTTGTCTATTAAGGCCAATCGAAAGTGCTTGATTCAATGTAGTCTTAATAAAGTTCTGAAAGATTAATTTTCCTTAGATCACATCATTTCTAAATTCTCTCTTGACATTGATTGGACCAATCTATTTTAGGTTGTTTTATTTTTAAGCAAATTTTTAGTGCCCAATAATAACTACCAACTATTGCCTTAGTTATACCACGTAAATATACCATGGGTTTTGTACCTCTTATAGGCCAATCTACTTTAGATCATTTCACTCCATAAGTGGGTTTTGACCGACTTGCATCAGGTTGAACCACTTTTTAAGTGGATTTTTTAATGCCATATGTAGGCGACCAACTCATGTTTGAGTTAGACTACGTAATTCTTACGTAGGTTTTTTACCTCTTCTAGGACGATCTATTTTAGATCATACCCGTGAGTGCAGAAAAAATCACATTAAAGGACCTACGAAAATAATGACAAAGGGAAGAATGTAAATGGAATCACACACAACAATAAAGTACGTGGTTCGGCAACTTGCCTACATCCACGGAGAGGTTACTTGTTCTTATTAAGTGTCTCTCAATGATTACAATGTTTCATCCCTTTGACCCGAGTTAGGGAGTACAATTTATAAATGTATTTGTTACAGAGTTTGAGTTATTTAAGAAACTCCATCATGTACGTTGATTAGCTATGAAGTGTTAAATATCTCGACCGAGATTCTTGGCACCCGATTTAACCATATCTATGAGTATCCTCCTCTAACTAAACTGTCTGTGTAGAAATTAAGTCATGATATGGACCGGGCCAAATAACTCGAGTTATCTTAGTCGGCTACTCTCATGGGCTTGTAAAAATTGGGCTCCCACAATTGCCCCTGAAATCTTTGGGCTAATGACTATGGGCCAATAGATCTCAACTGGGACGGAGGACCAAGACCTTCAAATGTTCCGTGGTGGAATCTTTGTAATATTAAGGCTTGCAACAAGGACATACTTGTCTTAAAAAAGAAACTGAAGTGCTAAAAATCTTCTTGAGAATTCGAAACTCATCATTTGAGTGTTATGGTGATCAGTTGTTGCTTATCGAAGCAATTGTTCACTGTTTCTGATCGTTCTTACGCATACTCCGTTCCAAAGCTCCCCTTTTGCTAAAAAGTTGAAGTTACCCTCCTAATATGCTTTCTCAAAGCTTCGTTATTGCCTGTAAGTTATAGCCCCTACCTCTTCTTAGTTATTTTTCCCTGTGTTAGCTAGTTACTGTAGTTAAGGTTACTTCTTGGCCAGTTATGGCGATGTTAGATGGTAAATCTGTACAAGAGTTTAGGCTCAAGTATAACATCCCTAACTGGGTGATTATCTACTGTGACCCCTTCCTCGTAATGTCCATAGAGTTGATGGGGGGGCACTGGATTCACACTGTATTGATAACTCAAGGGGGATTGACATTCCCCCCAAATAAGTTATTTCTTAGATTTTTTTAGGTACTTTGTCATTGTTCCGTCTAAATGTTCCCCCAATGTATGGAAGAGAGTAAACGGTGTCCATAGGATAAATACTCTATATGGAACAAAGTTGGGTCTTGATTAGATATGTTACTGTTATGTGTTATCAAAGGCTAAAGAGGGTTTATTGTATCTGAAAACCAAAAAATCCAAGCGAGTTCCAGTGGTAAACCTTTCAGATTCCCTCAAAGACTACTGGGAAAGTGGGTTCATTTTAAGGAACTGGCACCACCCTCCACTATTAGAGGGGGAGATACCACGTGTGAATCACCTTATACTCTTGACTCACTTGAGTTTATATTGTATAAGTGCTCATCTAGTTTGGAAATAGAAACAAAATTGTGTCCCATCCTAGAAACCAAAGAGCCTCAAACCTTCTCTACATTTTATTTCCCTTGATTGATTGATCAAAGGTATATTTACCAACACTCACACATTAGTATTTCATTCATACATTGCATATTGCATATTATTGGTTGTGTGTGTATTGAGTGTATTAATTCCCCTTAAATTGATTTTTAATAATTTTGGGGAATTTTTAATGATTTTTAAAACATTTTTTTCTAATTAAAATTGGTTTTAAAAGTCTTTGGGGTCAATCTGCAATTTTGAATTGGTTATTTTATCTCTGGAAGTTCACTGGGGTAGAAACCGAAAGCGCTAGAGACATGAAGGTGTTTGTGTAATTATTTTTAAAACACGCTTTTCAGCCTTAATCTCAGCCTTACACATGTCAGCCAGATGTCGGTCCATTTTGTGTTTCTTATAATAGACATAAGCCTTGCTCATTTCCTGCCCTTGGATTGTTTTAATCAACGATCTGCATGCGTTCTGGCTTAATCCCTGTGAACCTCTCTTAAGCCAATCAAAAACTTTTTAATCCACCGCTTCTCTTATATCGTTGGATTAAAGTCAACTGCAGAAGACTAGACCGTAGCCCTTGATTTTGAACCTCGTTCTCGAACCTTCTCAACCCACTATATAAGGAGCCTTACCCTCAGCATTTCAAAATCTTTTCCACTTCGTCATTTCTAGAGTGAGAAGAGAGTAGAGAGAGAAGAGAGAAAAGAGAGAGAAACCATAAAGAGAGAGAGAGAGAGCGAGAGAGTTAGAAACCATATCCCTAAATTGTCCAAAACACCTTTCAAACCCTAACCTCTTTCAAAACCAGTTATATACCAAACACAACCTTGAGTGCTTGAGAGTTTGAGAGTTGGTTTGTTAAGTTGTTTCGTCTTGTAACCTATTTGCTTTAAGATCTTGTTTTCAACTTAAACATTAAGTTTCGATTTGTGTTTCTTATTCATAGAAATCATAACTGAACAGTTTATGTTATATTTCACATAGATCTATATTTATAGTTTCTCATCTTGAGAAAACTTTTGTTGATTCTTTTCTGTAAATGTTTTCATACTCAAAATCAACAATAACATTTTCTGTTTCGAGTTCGTTTGAAACAAGACCTTTGACCTAGATGCAATCACACTTGGTGATTTTCAATCTCAAAAATATTTTCAAAACCCTGAGATTGATTACGATCTTGATACGTCTTCTGAGAAAGATAGCCGTGGATTCTGGGTTAATCTTAAAGGTCAAATAAGATTCAAAGTTTCCTAAGAAGAGAGAAACTGAAAATCACAACATATAGATCTGATTTGTAATTTGCTAGGACTGTTTGTAAAAATAAGCGTGAGTATGTGCATGCATATGTTAGATCACCATCATAAACACTTACACACTACAACACTGAAAGTGTTGATAATAAGATCTTGATACAAGAGTCGACGTAAGGACTGGAACAAAGTGAAGTTAGCAAACTGGGAGAACAACATCAACAATCAGAACTACAGAAAAGTTATAAGGACACCAATGGGTACATTCCTAAACTTGTATAGGTCTGAGTTGTGTGCATGTGTGTTATATAGTTTGTAACTGTTATATTTGTTTTAGTGGATTTTTCTTTTTACTCCATAGAGGGAGTCGTGGATGTTTCCTCAGTTGGATGAGGTTTTACCACGTTAAAAATTTCTTGTCACTAATCTTTCTACATCTCATTCTGATTTGTGTGATGATTTAAAACTGTTTTAGTTTTGTTTTTCAAAACTTGTTAACTAATCTTGAATTGTTCTAGTGCAAAGTTTTAAACACGTCTTGTAGTTTAACTGATTTGATTTCTAGAAAAGAGTTTCTTCAAAAAATAGTTCGGAGTTACTTAAATAGTTTAATCTTGTATTAAACGGCTTTAGTAACAGTTTTTCAATTGGTATCAGAGCTTTGGAAATTTGTTTTAAAGATCTTGTGTTTCTAAAATTTTTTTCTTAAAATCAAAACAATAGATGAGAAAAATGAAAGATTTGGTTACTTGACCAGACCCCCACTCTTTGATGGAAACAACTTTGCTTACTGGAAGGTAAGAATGGTTGCTTTCATACAAGGAACTTTAGGAGATGATGTCTGGGATATTATTGAAAATGGTTACACTTATCCTACTATACCAGCCACTGAAGGAAGTAATGAGAGGATTAAGAAAGCATTTAGTGAGTTCACACAATAAGAGTAGCAAACTTCTCGAAACAATAACAAAGGCAATAAGGCCATCTTTATGTGCATAAATGAACATGAGTTCAAAAGGATCTCATCTTGTGCCACTTCTAAGGAAGCTTGGGATACACTGATCACTGCACATGAAGGTGACACCAGAGTCAAGGCTGCTAAAACTCAAATGCTTGTTCAGCAGTATAATCCCCTAATTATGTCAGATTCTGAAACCTTTGATGACTTTTACATGAAATTAACTGACGTTGTGACAAAATTACATGCTAATGGGATAACTTATGATAGACATGAAATTGTATCTAAAATTTTAAGGTCATTGCCACAGAAATTTGATAATAAAATATATGCTATTGAGGAAATGTGTGATCAAAATCTCACTCCTGAATTACTCAGTAGTAAACTTCGAACGGTGGAAATGGAATTAGAATTTAAGAAATAAATGACCCAGTCCCATAGGAAACAGACTAGTTCTAACTTGAGTTTTCCCTCTAAGTTAATGAAACCTGAGTTTACTATTCCCACTAATTATTCTGATGAGGAATGTGATATAGATAGTTTGAATAATGAAATTGCCTTGATATCAAAACAATTTAAGAAAATTGTCAAATTTAGAAATAAATTGGCAAAACAGACAAGGCAAGCCAAATTATCCAAATCAGTCTAACTACAAACCTCATGAGAAAGGTCAAGACAAACATCACAAGGACATAAGACCCAATAAAGACTTCAAGAACATTGAGTATTTTAGATGTGGAAAACTAGGACACATAGCATAAGACTGTAGAATGAAACTGAAGACTGCCAATAAACATACTAGGGCCAACATTTGCAAAACGTGGGATGATTCAAGTGATTCTGAGAATAAGGAACCTGACTCTTCTGATGTTTTTGATCCTTGCATATCTTTCTTTGCTAAGATAATATACAATGATGATATGCCTATGTATGAGAATGATGATAGTAACTCTATTCCTGCTGTTGTGAGTCATGCTACTACTGTTTAGATGCTTTAATTTCTGAGAATATTTTTAGTTCTACCACGGGGTGTGTGAGTCAAAGGGAATGCGATAATGACGATGTCCATGGGTGCGTGAGTTCAAGAAATGAATCCTTAGGGCTCACTTCACACACTTCACTTAGTGACTCATACACTGAAGACCTCCCTGACATTCACACACTTTATGCGAAAAATCCCAAGAAAAGCACAAAATAGTGAAAGATCTCACTTAGAAATTAAAAGACCTAAGTCTGATGATTAAACTTAACGCTGAAGAGTATACTACCCAATGTCTAACTCATGAAAATGAAGTTAAAATTTTTGATCAAAAATTGAAGAACTTGATTGAAGAAAATGAAACTCTGGAGAAAAAATATATAGGGACATTATTAGAATTGGAACAATCTAAAGAAAAGACAGCAACACTTTTCAAAAAAAATTGCTAAATTTAAAAATAACTCAAACTATTTTGATAGATTTGTTGCTGACTCCAAAACCAATTCTGATGATCGAACTGGAATAGGATTTTTCCCCAATTTGAAGACTCAAACTAAAATCTTTGTACCAATTAAGTTTGTGTCAGGAGGCAAAACACCTGTAGAAACTTGTCCAGACTTTCGTTCTCTAAAAAATGAGTTTTACAAAAACCAATCTAAGTTTGATATTGGGCAATCAAGTTACTCTAAGTGTGAAAGTCCACCTAAGACTAAATATGTATGCCCCCTTATTAGGAAGAGTGATTGGGTCTTTCATACTGTACTCCATAGGAATAAGGTTCAACCTCAAAAATTCATCAAGCCTATGCTTAGAGACTTTCCCAAAGAGACACCAACTTCGAGCAATTTGTTTTGCTCTTACTGTGACTTGTATGGTCATTACTTTGAAGGATGCTACTCTAATGGTTTAGTCAAACCTGTCCATAATACTCCTGTGTACCAAAACTTTAACTATTCTAGGAGAAGCCGTAACAATTATGTTCTTCCTAGATAACCAGACAAAAACTCCAACTATAGAAGGAGAAAGACTAAACCTAAAAGATCATTTCCAAGAAGCATGTCAAAACACTTTTCTAAACCAAATGCTCATACTTTCCATAAGATTCAGCCTCATGCGCAAAACATTTTTCAACAAAAATTTGCTCGCAAATTTTATCAATTAAGAGCAAATAAGCGCAAAATGAAAACTAGAGCTGTTTGGGTTAGAAAAGATGAGCTATTACCCCAGATGAAGTGTAATATTGTTATTACTGCTTTAAAAGTTGAACACACTCCATCTGGTTGGTATTTAGATTCTGGATGTTCAAAACACATGACTGGGGATGATACCAAACTTTTAAACAAAGGCAGCTTTGCTGGAGGAAAAATTATTTTTGGTGATGGTGTATCATCTCAAATCATTGGTAAAGGAATACTACAAGAAGAAGGATTACCTACACTTGAAAATATTCTTCTAGTAAAATGTCTTAAGGCTAATCTACTTAGCAATTCGCAATTTTGTGACTCAAATCATACTGTCACCTTTTCAAAGAATAATTGTAAAATTTTAAATGAAAAAGGTAAGTGCATTATTACAGGACTCCGGACAATTGTTATACTGTTCAAAATAGTGCTGAGGTATGTAACATTGCCAGAATGGATGACAATGATATATGGCACAATCGTATGGGTCACATAAATTACGAAAATCTTAGTAGACTGTCGTCTCAAGAAATAGTTAAAGGGATTTCTAAGATCAAACCTATTTCTAACATTGTCTGTGGTTCTTGTCGGGAAGGTAAAATTGTTAAAGCTCCTAATAAGAAAGTCAAAAATATCCTTACCTCTAAACCTTTGAACCTCATCCATATGGACCTAATGGGTCCTTATCGAACTGTTAGTCTCTGTAGACACAGTTACATTCTAGTTATGATTGATGACTTTACCAGATTTACTTGGGTAGCTTTATTAAAATAAAAGTCTGACACATTACAAACCTTTTTGAAGATTTTACTTCGAATTGAAAATGGGAAAGACTCTCAGGTAAATAGGATTCGTAGTGATAGAGGTTGAGAGTTCTTTGATACAGGTGTTATAGAGTATTGTGACTATAATAGTTACAAACATGAATTTAGTGCTCCCAAGACTCCTCAACAGGACGGTATAGCTGAGAGAAAGAATCGTACCCTTCAAGAGATGGCACGTGTTATGATTCATGCTAAGACATTACTTAAGTATCCATTCGAACTGCGTGTCACATTATAAATAGGGTCTATCTTAGAAAGAATTATAGACAAACTCCTTACGAACTTTGGTATGGGAAGAAGCCCAATCTTAAGTATCTTTGAACCTTTAGTAGTACATGTTATGTCTGCAAAGACAGGGAAAACTTATCCAAATTTGAGACTCGAGGTGATAAAGACATCTTTCTAGGATACTCTCCTAATAGTAGAGCATACCGTGTCTATAATCTTCGCACTAAGACCTTAATGTAATCCATAAATATTATTGTAAGTGACACTACTGTAGAGAGTAAGACTGGAGAACCAACTATTATGGTAGAGTCTGAAAATATTTTAGAAAATGACTCTCCATAAATAGATGATTCTTTACCAATTGAGACACCTGAAGTACCTAATTGGGTTGCTAAAGACCATCCCATAAATAACGTTGTTGGTAACCCTAGTGAACTTGTGCGTACAAGATCTCAATTAAGAAACTATGCTCATTATGTATGTTTTCTTTTCCTTGTGGAACCAAAGAATGTTAATTATGCATTGAATGATCCTCATTGGATTTCTGCAATGCAGGATGAACTTCTTCAATTTGTCATTCATGATGTTTGGTATCTTGTACCTAGGCCTAATCAGAAAAAGGTTATTGGCACACGTTGGAAATTTAAAAATAAATCTGATGAAAGTGGGATAGTCATTAGAAACAAATCCAGACTAGTTGCTCGAGGATATTCTCAAATTGAGGGAATAGATTTCAACGAGACTTTTGCCCCCGTTACTCGATTAGAATCTGTTCGTCTTCTCTTTGCTATAGCTTGCTACTTACATTTTACGCTTTATCAAATCTGCCTTCCTTAATGGAATATTGACTGGGGAGACATATGTAGAACAACCAAAAGGGTTCATTGACCCTAATTATCCAAATCATGTCTTTCGTCTTAAGAAGGCTTTGTATGGCCTAAAACAAGCGCCAAGAGCCGGTTATGAGCGTCTTTCCTACTTTCTCTTAGACAAAGATTTTAAGAGAGGTGGAAATAATCAAACCCTCTTTGTCAAACATTTTGATAAACATATCATTATAGCTCAAGTATATGTTGACGATATCATCTTTGGATCAACCTCCCTTAATGAAGTTAAATCTTTTTCTGAAATTATGTATAAATAATTTCAAATGTCTCTCATGGGGGAGTTGCAATTTTTCTTAGGACTTCAAGTCAAATAGAATTCAGAAGGATTATTTGTTTCACAATCCAAATACGCATTAAAGATTATTAAAAAATAGGCTTTGAGAGTGCAAAAGATGCTAAAACTCCCATGAGTACTACTGTCAAACTGTCTAAGGACGTCAATGGAAAATCCGTAGATCCAACCCTTTATCGTAGTATGATTGGAACCTTACTATATCTTACTGCCTCGCGTCCTGATATTATGTACGATGTTTGCGTTTGTGCTCGTTACCAGAACAATCCTAAAGAGAGCCATTTAACTTGTGTTAAAAGAATTATAAAATACATTAGAGGCACTCTAAATTTAGGACTGTGGTACACCAATGATACTCCTAGCACTATAATAGGATATACTGATGCTGATTGGGCAGGGTATACTGACGATAGCAAGAGCACATCAGGCGCATGTTATTATATTGGTAATAATTTGGTAGGTTGGAGTAGTAAGAAACAAAACTGCACTTCTTTATCCACTGTTGAATCTGAATACATAGCCTTTGGCAGTTGCTGTGCTCAATTACTTTGGCTCAAGCAAATGCTAAGTGATTATGGTATTAAAGAGGAACAATTACATCTTTACTGTGATAATCAAAGCGCGATCAATATCTCTAAAAATCTTGTTCAACACTCACGAACAAAACACATAAAAATAAGACATCAATTTATCCGCGAATTAGATAAGACTAAGGAATTAGAAATCAATTATCTTCCTAATGATTTGCAACTCGCAGATATGTTTACCAAACCTTTGGATTATAATAGGTTTATTGCCTTGCATAAATCAATTGGAATGGTTTGTGCTGAATAAACTCTTGGGTTTACCTAATTTTTCCCTTTGTCCATTTTAGACAAAATGGGGGAGAAACTTGAGTCTTATAAGAATTCATTCTTTTTGTACATATTATAAAGAGCTTGATCTTAGTGATTATTTATAGGATTCTTTACAGTTATTCTCTGCTATGTTCAAATTTTTAATAGGGTTGAATTGTAATTAGTTGAGTTAGTAATTTTCTGTTCTAGGAAATGGGTAGATAGAATTTTTGTATAGGAATAGATTTTTCCTTTTCTTTTTGTCGCCCTACGAGTCCAAGTTGAGTCAAAGGATATTTTGTCTCATATTTCCAAAGGGAAAGATTGAAGCACCTTATACTCTTGACTCACTTGAGTCTATATTGTTTAAGTGCTCATCTAGTTTTGAAATAGAGATAAAATTGTGTCCCATCCTAGAAAACAAAGAGCCTCAAACCTTCTCTACAATTTATTTCCCTTGATTGATTGATCAAAGTTATATTTACCAACACTCACACACATTAGTATTGCATTCATACATTGCATATTGCATATTATTGGTTGTGTGTGTATTGAGTGTATTAATTCCCCTTAAATTGATTTTTAATAATTTTTTTAGAATT